>OY787623.1:688583-2179459 GCA_963678935.1 Umbilicus rupestris | reverse complement strand
TTGTGATGGAATACTTTGTTGTTGTCTTCGACGCATAGGTATTTATATATGTCAAAACAATTGACTATTTAACGCAGCGAAACGTAATGAAAGAAGACGAAAGATCACAAGCGATGATCTTTAATGATAAACTGGAATACACCGAAACGGCTAGGGTTTTTAGATTAACAAAAGTATCTAATTTATACTAGAAATTTGTTTAATTATAAAAATAAAATAAAATAGTAAACGTGTTCGGATGGGCGTAGAACGCCGCAGATCATGGCGAACCGATGTGTTTTGCTCGTTGGCCCATTCCGCTTCCGAAAAGTCCATATAATCACTATTCTGAACTCGAGCCTTCGTTTCGCAGAAGTCCAGCCCCTGAGTCACTCTTTTTTTCCAAAAAAATTGTTGGATCCTGCGGATCATGTACCTCATGTGATTTTGATGATGACAACACCTGGTTAACACTTTGACTGAGTGTACAGGATCACGTTCCTATCAGAGTATGAGCGAGGAACATGAACCTGAGTTGGCAGCTGAACGGGCAACTTTGAAGGAAGCCAAAGCTCCATGGTTTTAACAATTACTACACGAAGTAATTAGGCCAGCTGAAGCACAAAGAGTCTCGAACGCAATTACTGAAACTGAGTTAATGGAAAACATTTAGTGATTGTCTTTATAGTTCGGGAAGAGACTCTAGTGCATGCGTCGTTCTTGATCCATCTCTCACAAACGGTTGAGCTGAGTTTTGTGCTGAGAAGAAGGAGCAGAAGGAGCCTGGGAATCACGTCAGTGAGTCAAGAGCTGCTGTTCCGCGAGTGGAGGCGAGTGAACGATTTGGAGGATCGTTGGAGGAACTTGTCCCTGAGAGTCACGATTGATGATTTGGAATCATCAGGTGTAAGTGACTGAGTTTTGTAGTAGTAGGTGATACTATTGCTTGTATACAAATAGTGTAAGTATTTGTATAGTCTATAGATTAATAAAACTAATCTTTAGACGAATTCCGCTGTGCACTAAACTCTGAGGTACATGTACCTGCAAACTACGTTCAGGTCCCTAATAGTTCCTTTACTTAGTTTTTGAGCTAATCACGATCCTGTCAATTGGTATCAGAGCCTCTGGTTCTAGATTTTGATTAGTATTGCAGGAATGTCAGGAGACTCATTCGCTACCCCGCCAAAGTTGAAGGTAGGAGAATATGATTCGTGGGCAATCAGATTCGAGGAACATGTCCTCTCGCTGGATGGTGAGGTCTGGCAGATCATTGAACAAGGGAAACAACTTATTATGGATGACACAGACAAAACCAAAGTGAAAGCACGGGCTGCTTACACTACCGCGGACTTCAAAAAGCTCCAAAAGAACGCTCAAGCCATGAAGGTTCTTCACTCGGCACTGGAACCAGGCGACCTTGCCAAGGTCCTGATCTACACAGACCCGTCAGAGGTCTGGAATGCTCTCAAGAGGATATATGATGGTTCTGCAGATGTCAGGAGGAACAGGATCCTCACTGCACAGACGAAGTACAACAGCCTTCGTCAAGTCAAAGGTGAAAACATTCATAGCTATCACTCAAGGTTTCAGGGGTGTTTATCAATCCTTTCAAGACTGGGAAAGGAGTACGAGCAATGGGAGGTTACCCATCATTTCTTACAAGGACTTGATCCAGAATGGGATGACATTTCCAGGACCCTGGCTGCCCTTGCTGAGACAAAAAGAATCACGTTGGAAGAGCTGGTCTCAAAACTGGAGAGCAGTATGCTCATTGAAAAGTGCAAGCTCGAGGGACGTGAACCTCAGAAAGCAGCCAAGCAGATCGCACTGGTCACTGAAAAAGACAAGTCCCGGAAGTCCAAAGGGAAGGAACCTGAGTCAGAAGGAAAGAAAGGAGACGAGTCTGAGCTGGTACTCCTAACCAAGGCGCTGAAGGTCGCGAACCTGAGATTTAATCCAAAGGGTTCAACTTCTAAACGCACGACAAAGAAAACGGATGAGTGCTTCTACTGTGGCAAAAAAGGTCATTTTGCCAAGGATTGTTGGAAGAAGCAAAAGGACAAATCCAACAAAGAAAAATCTGTTGATGAAAAACCGAAAGAGAAGAGGGCAATGATCGCCGCATGGGGAGATTCAGATGAAGACAGTGACTCGGAGAGTCAGTGTAGGAACAAGTCCTCACGAAGGAACATGTGCCTCATGGCCAAGGGAGGGTCATCTACATCAGAGGTAACACATTCTTCGTCTTCAGATTTTAAAACACGTGCGGATTTATTACTTATCATTCAAGGTCTTTGTGACAAATATGATGAGTTGACTGATATTATTGCTGAAAAAGATGCTTTAATTGATGAGAAGTCTGCCAAGATCCGGCAACTTCAGGGGGAACTTGCAGGGAAACAAAAGAGCGTTTCCAGAATGCAGGTACTTGAACCCAGTGGTAAGGTTAAGGCAAAGAAGTCCAAGCCAGGTCTGGGTTATGGTGATGTTACCATCATGAGGAGAACTCAGAACTCTGGAGAGCCCAGGAGCACTCCACGGGTAAAAGTGGATCTCGGAGATGAGGCGAGGACATATGGTAAAGGTTACCATATTTGGACGAAGTTTGCTCAGGGACAAAGACCAGCAAGCATAAATTTCAGCAAACAGATGAAGAAGGTTTCTGATAAGGAAAATTTCAGGAAGAAGAAGATTTGCTTCCACTGTGGGAAGGAGGGACATCTTCGGGCGAAGTGTGCTGCGAGACAAACCCCCAAAGTCAAGGATCAGAGACCTGGTGGTTTCATGCGAGGAACGCGTACCCGGCAGGATCCTACTGTCAAACCGAACACTAATCCTTCAAAGCTTATTACCTGTGTTGATTCTAAGTCAGACATGAAACCCAAAAAGGCTAAGCCAGTTTGGGTTCCTAAGAGTTGATTGTTTATGTGCAGGTTGGGAGAGGAACAGGTCCCTGGTATGTGGATAGCGGATGCTCAAGTCACATGACCGGAAGGATGGACCACTTCTCCTCTCTGCAGCAGCATTCCGGAGGTTCCATTACTTTTGGAAATAGGAGTAAAGGAGAAATCTTCGGAATAGGTATGGTGAACTTAAGCAAGAAGGTAAGTATCGATGGTGTGAACTTTGTTCAAAATCTAAAGTTTGATTTACTCAGCGTTTTTCAACTTTGTCAAGGGGGAAACAACAAGGTTGTTTTCACAGCTAATGGCTGTTTTGTGAAGTGTTTGAGTTCAGGTAAAATACTTCTCAAGGGAACTGTTGAGAATGGGGTATATAAGACCGATCCAGACTGGGATCCAGAAGAGTACCTCTGCTTATCATCAAGGAAGGATGATTCAAGTCTTTGGCATAGGCGTCTGGGCCATGTGAACATGAAGCTGATGAAGAAACTTCATAGTCTGGGTCTTGTCCGTGGGTTACCTGATGTGGGAAGTGTACCTGACGAGGTATGTGTTCCCTGTACAAGGGGCAAACAGACAAGGACCTCCTTCAAGCCAAAGAAGGAAGTGAGCACCAGTAGACCCCTGGAGTTGGTTCATATGGATCTGTGTGGACCTATGAGGACTCAGTTTATTGGAGGGAGCAAGTATGTGTATGTCCTGGTGGATGACTACTCAAGGTATACGTGGACTATCTATCTTTCCTCAAAGACGGAGGTATTTGAAGAGTTCAGTACCTGGGTCAGGGCAGTGGAGACCTTGTTTGCTCAGAAGCTCAGAAGCATAAGGTCGGATCATGGAACAGAGTTCGATAATGCTCAGTTCATTGGATGGTGCTCAAGCCGGGGAGTGCATCATAATTTTTCAGCACCAAGGACTCCACAGCAGAACGGAGTCGTTGAACGGAAGAACAGAACCCTGGAGGACATGACCAGGACATTGTTGCTGGAAAGCGGGTTACCCAAGAGGTTTTGGGCGGAAGCCATGAGCACGGCTTGCTACGTGGTGAACAGGGCCTATCTGAGGCCGCTTATCAACAAGACCCCGTATGAGTTGGTACGAGGACGAAAACCCAGCATATCTCACTTAAGGACATTCGGATGCAGATGCTTTGTTCATGACAACGGGAAGCATCAACTAGGGAAGTTTGATGCTAGGAGTGATGAAGGTATTTTTGTAGGATACTCTGCACACAGCAAAGCCTACAAGGTGTATGTCCGACGGACTAGGACAGTCGAGGAAAGCATACATGTGGTGTTTGACGAGGGTGTCATGCCAGGGAACCCTGTAGAGGTTCAAGAACCTGTGGAGATTCAGGTCAGACAGGAACCTGCTGAGGAATTATTTGTGTTAGCACGGTCGGATCCGGACATCACAGAAGGCAGTTCAACACAAGGAGGTGTTGATGTTCCAGCACAAGAGGGTGCTGATGGGGATCAGGAGGAAGCTGATCAGGTTCCAGTTGTCGCTGTTGAAAATCCAGTTGAGGTACAAGTACCGGAGGAACAGCGTGGGGATCAGAGTCAGGTACCTGAAGCGGGTCAAGTATCTGAGGGTGATAGCAGCGGCATGGAAGCCATAGGAGATGTGGTTCCACTAAGGAGGAGTTCTCGGGTTAGTCAACCTAACACTAGACTTCAAAATTTTCAGTGTTATTCTGCATTTCAGGGGGAACAAGTTCAGAAGGCGTTCGTGTCCCTGATGGAGCCCAAGACTATCCAGGATGCACTCAAGGATCCTGACTGGGTTCAGGCGATGCATGAGGAGCTGCATCAGTTCGAAAGGAACAAGGTATGGAGACTTGTACCGAGACCAGATAATCGTAAAGTGATAGGTACTCGATGGGTCTTCAGGAACAAGCGCGATGAGAAGGGAGCTGTTGTGCGGAACAAGGCCCGGTTGGTAGTACAAGGGTACAATCAACAGGAGGGCATCGACTATGATGAGACCTTCGCGCCGGTAGCCAGGTTGGAGGCTATCAGATTGCTCATCGCTTACTCTATTCAGCACGGTTTCAAGCTCCATCAGATGGACGTGAAGACGGCCTTCCTGAATGGAAACCTCAAGGAGGAGGTTTATGTGAAGCAGACTCCAGGGTTCGAAGACCCTGAGCATCCAGATCAGGTATATGTTCTGGACAAAGCACTTTATGGTTTGAAGCAGGCACCGAGAGCTTGGTATGAGAGGTTATCAGACTTTCTCATAGCTCATGGATATGAGCGGGGAGCTGTGGACAAGACATTGTTTCTTCTAAGGATGAAGGAGCATCTACTAGTGGTGCAAGTCTATGTTGATGACATAGTCTTCGGCTCAACAAGCGAGGATTTGGTGAAGGGGTTTACTCAGCTCATGGAGAGTGAGTTTGAGATGAGCATGGTCGGGGAACTCACCTTTTTCTTGGGGTTGCAGATTCAGCAAGAGTCCGATGGGACTCGAATACATCAGGAGAAGTACCTGACGGAGGTAGTCAAGAAATATGGATTGGATCAATCAAAGCCCTCGACTACTCCGAGTTCTACTGGTGTTTCCTTGACCAGGGACGAGAACTCTCCAAAGGCAGATCAAACGCTCTACAGAGGGATGATAGGTTCACTCTTGTACTTAACCGCTAGTCGTCCTGACATTATGTTTAGTGTCTGTGTGTGTGCAAGGTACCAGGCAGATCCCAGAGAATCTCACGTAAAGGCCGTGAAGAGGATTCTGAGGTACCTGAAGGGAACCAAGAAGCTGGTTCTGTGGTATCCGAGGTACAAGTCCCTGACTCTGGAGGGGTACTCAGATGCGGACTACGCTGGAGACAGAGCTGATAGGAAGTCAACCTCGGGTATGGCTCAGTACCTTGGGTCCTGTTTAGTCTCCTGGGGGTCCAAGAAGCAAAACTCCGTTGCCTTGTCTACGACGGAAGCTGAATACGTTGCGGCTGGTTCTTGTTGCGCTCAACTACTTTGGTTGAGGAACCAGCTAAGTGATTTTAACTTGTTCTTTGATAAAATCCCCATCTATTGTGATAATACAAGTGCTATTTGTGTAGCTAAAAATCCGGTACATCACAGTAGAATGAAACACATAGAGATAAGACATCATTTTATTAGGGATTGTGTGGAAAAAGGGCTTATTTCTATGGAGACTTGCAGGACTGAAGAACAAGTGGCGGACATCTTCACTAAGCCTTTGAGCAGGGAGCCTTTTGAGAAGTTCAGGATGGCACTAGGCATGATCTCTACTCAGTGAGGTACCTCTAAAACTTGAACCTCAATGACTGGTTAGAATAGGGGTTGAGTAGTTATGCGCATTAGCCTGAAGTATGTGTACCTGTTAACATGTGATAAATCGACTGCATAACTTACTTCTTGAATAAAAGTGAAAATGTCATGTTGGTGTTCAAAAATAAATTGTTTTCAGCCTATGTACCTTCCGGATCTTGAACCTCACAAGCCGCATGAAGGAAGTGTACTAAGCCACCTTAGCCATATACCCATTTGAGACTCGAAAAACACTCGAGGTACATCTTGTGTGATTTAATTGAGTGATTTCAGTTGTGATGTTATTATGTCTTATAACCCTTACGGTTGAGCCAAACCATCACAACGTTCCTTGAGGAGTCTTTTGAAAGGAAGAGGTACAGCATTCACTGGTTCAGGGCCGAGAACAGACTCAGGTACTTGAGCGAACACTGAGGTTTATGTACCAGGAAAGTTAAGGGGCGTGTCCGTTGGCGGTTCAAATTCAGAGAAAACTTAAAAATCTGGGCGAAAAATCAGGAGTTGCAAATTAAGGAGGACCCGTTACCAAAAGTGCCATAAAAGGGAAATTAGGGCTTTGAAATCAAAGCACGCTTTCACAAAAACTTTCGAGCACAATCTTCTCTCAAGCCTTTCTCCCTAATCTCTCAGCAAAATCGATGGAGTCCGCGAATGTTAACAAGGGTGCGAGCGGCATTTCTTCAGAGGGTCTGAAGAACCTGCCACAAGTATTGGCGCTGGAGGCCCAAGTTCCACCGGTTGATGTACCCGTGACAGTGGAAGCGACGGCGGTAGCCGGAGGTAAGGCTTCCGAGTCTGAGCATGTTGAATCTGTTGTTGATGATGTTGCTGTGGAGGTCCCAGAAGGGGACGTGGTCTTGAGTGTGGCTGAGAAGGTCCCAAAGGGGGACAAACCCTTGGTTATTGATTCGGTGATCCCAGAAGGGGATAGGTTGAATGTTGAGGTGTTGGTCACGGAGTGTTCAGAGGAGAACACAATAAGTGATGAAGTTAATGAGGGAGCTAATGCGTCAAGGGAGACGGTTAGAAGTCCACTAGCTGAGGTGGAGGACGATTCAGAGGATCTCCTCTCAAAGACCTTGAAGGAAATCCAGGCAATGGGAAAGATTGCCACCCCAAGCACCATGAAGGGAAAAGCTGTCAGGGAGTCATCTCCAGAATCTAGTGATGATGTGCAAATCGTGAGAGCCTCAGCTTCATCCAAAAGGTCAGCAGTGATGAAAAGTCAGAGGCACATCAGAGCTCAGCCCCCTCCTCCGAAGGCTCCAGTGGAGAAGAAAAGAAAGATTGCTGTTGAGGAGGTTCAGGAACCTCAGCCTACACCAACCAAGAAAGTAAAGGCTCAAAGGAAGGAGCTATTGGAGGAAATTGAATGCACTGAAGAGTGGTTCAAAGAACAGCAGCTTGATAATATTTTTGAGATGATTAAGGCCCAGGGGTGGCAGAATCTGTTCGCAGCTGAGGAGGTTGTCAGCCCGGATGCGGTGATGGAATTTTATGAGGAGCTGTCAAAGGAGGTCAAAGGAAACATTGTTTATTTGGACTTTAAGATCAGAGGGGAAGAGTTAAGAATCTCCAGTCTGGACCTAGCCCACATTCTGGGAATCCCGCACGCTGGATATGATCAGTTCACAAAAGGTGTGTGGCCTGCTGAGGCTGAGGACAGATACGTGATCCAGCAGAGGATATGTGGGACAGCTGAGCCGGGAAAAGTGCCGACTAAGTACATGTCGGTAGAGGTTAAGGTACTTCACAAACTTTTTGTGAATAACTTTCTGCAAAGGGGATCCAAAACCAGCTTCGTGCAGCTCGAAGATGTGCTGATCCTGGATAAAATGATTAAGAAAGAGCGCATAAATCTTCCAAAGCTGATCCTGCACCAGATGGAGTACCTGAACTCGTACAAAATTGTAGGTTTTGCTAGGTTTATCAAACGAATCCTTGAGTTCCATGGTGTGTATGGGAGCCCGAAGAATGAGGTCCCGGTTGTCAGAAAATTTGAACCCGCCATCTTTAAAAAGATGGGTCTATCCTTTGACATGGAGAAAGGATGGATTCGTGATCCAGCAAAGCAAGCTGTAGATCAAGCAGTGGAAGAGGTTCAGGTCCCTGGGGATCAAGCTGGCATGGAGCAGAGGCTGAAAAAGATTGAAATCGGGATTATTGAAATTAAAGAAGGCATGGCGCAGTTGACTGAAGAGCTAGGAGCAGTAAAGAAAGCAGTTGGTCAAGTGGCAAAGGAGGTTGGCAAAATTATACGCCTAGTGTCCGGGTCAGGTGCACGAACCTGAAACATTGAATGCCAGTACCTCCTACCTTCAAAGACTTGCCCATTTCTTTTATCCAAGCCATATTAATCCCTTGTTTTTCTTATCCGTATGTGTGCTGAACATCCTTGACATTTAGCTTTTAAAATTGAAGTTTGAATTGCTTTCAATTTTTAATTGCATTTGGTGGATATCTCTGCTTATGGCTAATCTGTGTTTACTGCCTAACCCTTGTTTGATGATGCCAAAAGGGGGAAGAGGTAGTGAAGTACCTATCCAGGGGGAATCATGCCAGGTATCTGTTCCTGATACTGCTTATAAGTCCCTGCTTGGGCTTAGGGGGAATTGTTCCCATTTTTGATTCAGTGGATAGTTGAGACTAGTTAGATAACTAGGACTGAGGTTTGCCATGATTGATTATTCTGTTTTCCTCTCTTGTGGGTTTGTCATCATCAAAAAGGGGGAAATTGTTGGATCCTGCGGATCATGTACCTCATGTGATTTTGATGATGACAACACCTGGTTAACACTTTGACTGAGTGTACAGGATCACGTTCCTATCAGAGTATGAGCGAGGAACATGAACCTGAGTTGGCAGCTGAACGGGCAACTTTGAAGGAAGCCAAAGCTCCATGGTTTTAACAATTACTACACGAAGTAATTAGGCCAGCTGAAGCACAAAGAGTCTCGAACGCAATTACTGAAACTGAGTTAATGGAAAACATTTAGTGATTGTCTTTATAGTTCGGGAAGAGACTCTAGTGCATGCGTCGTTCTTGATCCATCTCTCACAAACGGTTGAGCTGAGTTTTGTGCTGAGAAGAAGGAGCAGAAGGAGCCTGGGAATCACGTCAGTGAGTCAAGAGCTGCTGTTCCGCGAGTGGAGGCGAGTGAACGATTTGGAGGATCGTTGGAGGAATTTGTCCCTGAGAGTCACGATTGATGATTTGGAATCATCAGGTGTAAGTGACTGAGTTTTGTAGTAGTAGGTGATACTATTGCTTGTATACAAATAGTGTAAGTATTTGTATAGTCTATAGATTAATAAAACTAATCTTTAGACGAATTCCGCTGTGCACTAAACTCTGAGGTACATGTACCTGCAAACTACGTTCAGGTCCCTAATAGTTCCTTTACTTAGTTTTTGAGCTAATCACGATCCTGTCAAAAATGATAGTTTATTTTACCAACAAAATGAATTTATCTTCCGTTGATGGTTAAGTATATATAGGCCAGACTGTGTCAGAGTATTTTATTATTATCTTTCATTGATATATGTAGGCATGCAAGAGTACAATACAAATATGAGTAGTAATTCAACACTCTAGTCTTTGTTATAACTCTTTTGATTTATAGTAACACCACATCTTTATATTGACTACTTATAATATATTTGTTTTAACTTGTTGTGATCTTTACATCTTTGTATTGACATATGTATGATTTTGATATGTAAAACTTGGTCTTATGTATTACCGGAAATGTAATGAGTCCAATAGGTCCCCGCAAGATGGAGGCTTGGTTATCCAAAGAAAGGTACCACCTTCCAAATATTTAGTAAAGAAGTCATCCCATTGATACTTTGTGTGGATATGTCGAACATGAAGAGACCTATCATGGACCTATTCACCAACAAAAAAAACAAGCAAGAGCAATGTAATCCATACATGAGGATTTGCACTATGATATGTGGCTCAATGGTTATCACAGTGCACCATTGGAGGACCTGGTATATGAATATCAAGTTTCGAATTCAAACTACCTTAACAATAGCATTTGCGATGACCTTGTACTCAACTTCAGAGGAAAATCAATCTTGAGTTTTACTTCGACAATTATGATCTACTTCTATTTCAACTTAATACACGTTGTGGCTAGATTATATGAATGGGTTGTATTTCATTCTATTTGTTAATGTATGAGCATCAAGCTTTTTGGGTTTAGGAACTCACAACCTACAGAATACTCTCTTCATCCCCAAATATAAGAAAGTCCTTCTTACATCTATTTATTGCTTCATCTTCAAACCTTACTTAATGTATTTATGTTTATTCATTCAAATTTTTTAACATTTGAAAGTAAATCACCAAGTTTATTAAAGCGCCAAATCACCAAAATATTTCTAATTTTTTTGATTGTGCATTTTTAAAATAATAAGTGTAATGCCGCTCAAAAGAAACTTTAAAAATATAACTCTAAAAGAACACATTAATGATGCAAATTTAGATCTGAATAAATCTTATATGCATTTGAACACAACATTCGATCACAACGGACTTGTATGATTGAGGTGATGAAATGTCATGGAGGAAATGATTACATATTCGTACTACATTTGGTATACCAAAGTTCAATTTTTTTTTCTAGATATAGTAGTATCTGACATATAAACTGGAATGTACGAAAAAGACTATCTGAACTTATAAGTATTTTACTAATCGTTCAATATGAAAAACAAGATGAATATGATTACAACATATATATCATGGAATTAGGTTCTGAACATCCAAGACAAAAATAGTCAAACAGAAAGCAATGTAGTTTTTTGTGTGTGTGTGTGTGCAAATTTTCAATAACTAGGCAGTTTTAAAAATAAAATTTTGATTTTAGAAACAAAAGTGTGTGGTTTTATTGAAAACATACATGGAACTCCATTGTTTTGGGTTTAACTAATTTTAGCTTGGCTGTTCATGATCTGATTCCTGGCGAATCAACTACTTGCGAGGAGAATATGAGGCTCCTCATTGAAGAATATAAGGCCTTAGTAATTTGTACCGTGCATCCTTTTAGTCGAAGAAAAAGATAAATGTCACTTTTTCTTATCACCAAAAGAAGATCTCTCTTTTTTCTTCTTTCCAATGAAAAACATCCAACCTTATGAATACATTGGCTCCAGTTGAAGCTGCATATATTCGTATCAAATTGGATGGCAATGGGAAGAGAGATATATTCTAACATTATCATCAGTAAATGCCATATTTTTAACACATCTTCTTTATGCAGCTGAGATAGCTTCATACAACAGCAGCATCTGCTCTTTTACTTCAACAACTAGCTCGTCAATCTCTTCTGGGACTTCTCTGCTATCGATTTTTTTGGGAAAAATGCTGCCAACAGCAACAGCATCTGGTGTAGTTTGATTAAAAATTTATGACTATCCATCTTAGAATATTGAAAATGTTCTGACACTACCAAGCATTTGAGCACTTTCATGACAAAGTTCTGTACATTGAAAACAGACCCCATTCTAGTTTTGGTCTGTATCAATTGTAAATTGAGAAAGTCTTATTGGATTTTGATCTCAGCGTTTAATCAATCCCGACTGATTAACATGATGGCATACAAAATTAGCATGATATTCGATTTTGGGGCCTTCTTTTCATTAAACTTGTTCCTTACAAGTTCATTCCAGTTAAAAAAAATACTAATGGGAATCAACTTCTAAGGAACAGGAGAGCTACATCCTCCAAAAGCCCCTAATAGAGGCAAAACTATCTAAAAACTTTACATAACATTCCTAGCTCAGATAATGTCTCAAAAATATATAACCAAACAATCTAATCCTAAAAGAAAGCCTTTACATTATCTTGGTATCCTTCATCCATTGAGCATCATGTTTGTATTTTCCCGGTTTGTCCAAAGCTGACAATTTTGTTTTGAGAGTCCATTTGATGATTTTGGTGATTTCCTCAACTCATGTGATTCATTTTTGAAGATCTTTCGGTTTTTGAGCTGCCATATCCCTAGTCAACAGTTGTTGTCAAGATTACTCCACTGGTCAGACGTATTTCTACGTTCGTCTAGTTATTGTAATACATGCATTTTATATATTTATATACCCAAGATTACTCGTTTCGTGTAGTTGTGTCTTAGGTGCATTATGGATGCTAGGACATGATACAAGCTAAAATAACCATTTCTCGATAATATTTTACTACAAGGCAGAACGACCTCTGAGTCTCTGACGCTTCGGGAGATCACTGCGCATTCATGGATGGTCTAGAGATAGTACACCATTATGAAGCTAACTCGATACTCTATGACTCTCTAGTTGACGCCAAGAGAAGACTCTTAACATTTAGAAGGAAAAACAATGACGGAAGACAAAACGATCGAGAAACCAACTCAATGGGAATCACGAGCTAAGAAGCCATTATGACTACACGCAAGCTCGTAAATTTGGCCATTAGGCACGGATAACGTCAACATATATGAAATCATCATTTTTGAAGTTAAAGTTATGATAATCTTCCCAATTTGCCAATCATTCAAGATTTATCTCTAATTATTTCCAAGAACAAGATAATTCCAAAAAAGTCGGACAAGATTTGGGAAAGAAATCCTACTTTCTTTAGAGTTTGGCAAGCCTTGACGCTATATAAAGAGTGCCCTTACAACAGTACAAAACATAAGAAATGAGAATTAAGTCTCATACAAGAGAGTTGAAAGTGTAGATAAGTGATGAAGAGAGAAGTCTTGGAGTTCCCCTACAATAATCTTCTTCTACACCTTTCTTTTTCTTTTTTCCTTTTGTTATTGTTGTTTAGTTACGACTAGGTCTAGCTAAAACACTATGAAATTGACGGGTTGCTGGCGTCTGGGTCAATCAGGTCGCCAAAACAACGAATTGTGATGATTGCTAAATAATGTAGCTAAGATAGAGCAGTAAAGCACACACGCACTTTGGTCACCCAGTTCGGCCAATGCCTACGTCTGGGGGGACTTCTCTTCGTTGAGGTATGTCATCCTTGATAAAACAACACAAGAAGATGCTACAACACTCCTTGAAGATCGTAGCTGGAGCACAATCTAAAGATTGACAAAACAACAACAAAGTACAGCGACAAGCACAAGAAAGTGTATAGCACTCTGTGGACCACAAAAGCTGAGGCAAGCTAGGCAAAAGACAAATGACAGAAACTGCTATAGCATCTCGTGATGTTTTGAAGCCAGAGCGGAATGGCCGATCATCTTGAAGCTGCAGGAAGAGAGTCCGGCGAGGTGCCGCAGGTGTCGAGAAAGCTCATGGAGATTTACAAACGCCTTCAAGTGATCAGCAAACGTCATCACGCGGTCGGAAGAATTCAAGAAAGATAGGTTTCTAAATTCCGATTTAGGAAACAAAATCTCAACAACTCCGCAAGAATCTAGGAGAAAGTTCAAGTGATGCTAAGCATTAATAAGAATCCTAAGGCAATTAGGATTTCCAAAAGCTGATCAATGATGAATGTATAAGAATAGTGCAGAGGCAGATCAGTTAAAAAATGAAAGACATAATACACACAACGATAGACAATCGGAGAAGGCTGAGTTGTAGAGTTGTGTTGAGCGCAAAGTCAGAACTAGTTGAGTTTGATCGAGCATTGATCCGCCAAACTCAACTGGAGCGGCTTGTTGAAGGATCAGTCAGCGTCTTTGGAGAACAGTTGCGGACAAATGCTGTTACAGCGTGTTGAGGAGCTGAGTGACTCTCATTGATAGTGACAGGCGGGCATTGATCAAAGGGGAGTAGGATTCTAAGTTGGAGAACTCAGAGAGAGACAGATAGATTGGCTGAGAGTGCTAGAGAAGTCGTCTACAAAAGTTATAGCAATTCTCGAACAGAGATTGCTATAGCATTCCTTCTACTGCACATTGTAATAGAATAGGCTAAGTTAGTGAGTCAGGTCTGTAGCTATTTGTTAATGGAAGTGTGTAGGTAGTACAAAGCGAGTTTGTGGGATCAGACTACGAGCTAATCTGTGTGATCAGATTTAGTTGAGGTGGATCTAGGTTAGTAGTAGTGGTTAAACTAGCGTGGTTTAGTTTTGGAATCCATTGTACTTTAACAGATATAGTGAAACCTTGAGAACCAGGAGTTGTCCTCTCCAGACGTAGGCAGTTGCCGAACTGGGTAAACAACTTGCCTTGTGTCTATCATGTTCGGCCAGAGAAACAATTTCCGCAAAAATGATACAAAGAGTTCTACAGCAACCCCTGTAACTCTTCCCCAACAGGGGGCATTAAATTTCATTTTCAATCTCCGAGATTCCACTAATACTTGTTAAAGTAAACAAGTACTAATTATTAGCCTCTGCTAGAACAACCTTTACCTAAACTAGCAAAATCTCTGGTCAGTCTGATCACACAGACTAACCTACTCTGTCAACTACTCAATTTAGTGTATGACAGGATGAGCAACTTACTCAGACAAGCTGCTCTTCCGTAGCATGGTCTCAAACTTTCAATCTCTTCCAGATTCTTCGTTTGACCTTCGCGAGTTCATTCAACTCCGGTAATGCTCCCCCTTGATCAACGACCTCCTGTGAACGTACGGGAACTTTACTCTGCACTTTGATCGTCTGTGACCAGCTCAACCATGACATTCTCCAAAGGGCTTGTACTTGATCTTCAACGAGACTCTTCTCTAGTTGAACACAATGGTTAAGATTTGATCACACTTAGCCAGTTGTGAATCTCTCTCAGCTTTTTAGTAATAGCACCCTCGATCTTCCCTCTAAGCTTATCGCCCTTTCTTCGTGCTTGTATATTCTTTTGTGTGTGTTGTGCATGCTCCTCTACTCAAGAGACGCTATCCTTATATACCGGCAGCCTCTGGTAGAATATAGAAGTCCTAGTCCAACTAGGACTTATTCAATTTAGGAACACTTCCTAATATCTCTTTAATCGACCGAATTTTCTCTAAGATCTTCGCATGTTGTTATGCAATAGTGTTACAACAACTCTTTCCTAAAACCGTTTAGGACACTTTGTGGTTTCTTTTCCAAATCTTCTCCAAGATCTTCTCAGAATGATTGGCAATTCTGTTGCAACAACTATTTCCTAAAACCATTTAGGAAACTTCCTTCCATTAGAAACCTTGGCTCGTCTACTTGCTATCTTCAGGTTGGATTAGCTGCTTGCTTTACTACTTGTTGTAGCAACTTCCAGATCAAGTTGCACAAGTTTCTTCAAGGATACCACAATCCTTAACCATCTCCCCCTTGACATTTTTGATAAAACCCAAGGACTCCTGTCTTAGGATCTTAAGCTATCCCAAGCTTGTCTTCAGACTCCTTTGGCAGCTTCCTCAGCTTCTTTATAATCCATCTCTAGGGGCCACGACTTCCATTAGTAGTTCTTTGGTTTATCAGTTAGTGTTTAACCTCGAGACAACTATTTTGGAGAATAGAAAGTGAAATTCACAGCACCTCTGAGTTGCAAATAGTGAACAAGCAGATGCTACTACACACTCTTGTACCGACGATTCTTTTGCAGCAAGACAAAACACTGAACAACGATTTGTTCACCCAGTTCGGCCAATCTGCCTACGTCTGGGAAGAGCAGAATTCCAACCCTTAATCCACTAGTTTCACAGGTCCACAGTACAACACGGTTCGACTCAATGCAACCTATGCTACTTGACCTAAACTAGTCACACAATCAGAACAGGCTCTGACTTGTGTATAGCTCACATACAGACTTGAAATAATTCAGAATAGCTGCAACTCAGTCCCACAGACTCGGCCTATTCTAATTAACTCAAAGTCACCTGCAGGTTGCTATAGCACCTACTGTAGCACACAGCTGATGCTCCGCGTCGAGCCTTCTGCAAAGCCGGTCGAACCTCTCCACGAGCACTGCGCACTCTGGAGCATTCCCCCTCACTCAGTGACCACCTGTCACTAGCGAGACCTGGCCTCCTACAAATTGCCCGAGTACCTCCTACTCGACAATTGCTCCGCGGCCTTCCTTGATCAACCAACAAGCACCGCTGCTCTGAATTGGCTTCCTGATCAAGCTGTGATCAGACTCTGCAAGTCCTGACCACACTCTGCTTCAATCACCTCAGCTCTGCGCTCACGCTCTGCTCTCGATGATGATCGAAGATCCTCGCACTCGAATTCTATCCTCACGGTATTCTGTGTTTGCTCTCGTGTTTTTTCTCTTCACTTCGATACCTTCAACGCTCTGAGCAGCCTCCCTTAAATAGGATTACCAAGTTCCACCATTCACACTTTTAGCAATTTCCTCCAAACAATAATATCCTATAATTTGTAGTGCAAATCTAATCTTGTACAATCAAATCTTTTCGGCCAACTGAGAATCTCCACTGGAATATTCTCTCTCAGAATTTAGGAACTCCCTTGATGCTAATGGATGCACTGCCAAGCACCTTCCAAGAAGATCCGAGCTGCTGCTGACGAACAGATGTTGTAGCTTCCTGAACCAGCTCCAGCTATAGCAGTAGCTTGTTCAGCCGCTTGTTCACTCGTGCTGGTTTTGTCAAAGCCTGCCATTCTGCATCATCAATCTCCCCGTTGGAATTTTGACAAAACCCTCGGCCACAAAAGAAGTCTTCCAAGGAAAAAATAAAACTACTTAATAACAGTAAGTAAGAGTAAGTTGTGGCCACACTCGGCCTTAGCACAGCAACGCAGGACTTTAAAAAACATCTAGAGATTTCATCTGGCCTTCATTTACTCTCCCCCTTTTTGACACAAATGGACAAGGAGGAAACACAGCAGAGCTCAGGAGGACATGACACAGAGACCCAACGCGGATCTAAGTGTTTCGAATCTGGCTGTATCCAGGGGCTTGGTGAAGATGTTTGCAAGCTGACTTTTTATACCAATATGCTGTAGAGCAATTGTTTTCTTCTCCACCAGATCCCGAATGAAGTGGTGTCTTATATCAATATGCTTGGTCCTCGAATGTTGTACTGGGTTTGATAATGAGTATGGCAGTGTTTGACAAAACCAACATAAGTGAACAAGGAGTTACTGCAGCTCAAATAATCGAGCAGGCTAGCAGAAGTGAACTAGCAGCAGCTACAGCAGGGGATGCTGCAGCAGGAGCTTGTTCAACTGGCTGCTTCATCTGTCCGAATTGCATCGGTTACCTGGGCTTGTCCAGAAGGGCTGGAAACTGTATGGAGAGCATCAGAAGGATTTCTCAAATACTGTGGAGTATTTTCCAGCAAGGTTTACTTGTCAGAGAAGGAGATTTGCATTGAAAATCAAAATCAAATCTAATCTCTTAGATTTTAGGAGATAATTGTTCTTGTTGGGACATTGCCTAAACCTGGACACTGCCTAAAGTGGTGCTGCTATTTAAGCTGAAGGGGTTCAGAGCAGAGAGTGGGATCGAAGCTGAGGGATACACGAGTGCATACACAGATTTCAGAGAGAGCAATCTTTGGTGTACGACGGACGAATTCTTCGATCATCACCCGAGAGCAGAGCGTGAGCGCAGAGCTGTGGTGATCATAGCAGAAGGGAATCAGGACTTGCAGAGTCTGATTCGAGCTTGATCTGGAAGCCAATTCAGAGCTGTGGAGCTTGTTGGTTGATCAAGGGCAGCCGCGGAAGAACTGACGGGTTGAGGCTCGGTCGAGTTGTCGTGCGGCAGTACTCGCTAGTGGCAGGTGGTCATTGAGTGAGGGGGAGTATTCCAGAGTGTGCAGCGCTCGTGGAATCGTTCGATCGGCTCGGCGGAAGGCCTTGGAGCGACGCGGACATTTTGTGCTTCAGCTGTGTGTTACAACAGTTGCTACAGCAACCGTGCTGAGTAGTGTAATTTAGAATAGGCTGAGTTCCTTGATAAGACTGTAGCTATTCTAGATTGACATATTGGAGAGGGTGTGCAGACGCAAATCAGAGCTTGTTTTGATTGTGCCGAGTGATCCACACGGGGTTGAGTAGCATAGGTTGCGTGAGTTGTAACCGAGTGTACTTGTGACCTTTGGTTTGAGTGGATTGAGGACTGGAGAATAGTCCTCCCCAGATGTAGGCAGATTGGCCGAACTGGGTGAACAAACCTGTCCCTTGTTCATTGTTTGCTGAGACAATTTCCGAGTGAACAAGAGTGTGCTGCAGCAACTGCTTGTTCACAAAATCTGTCGAACTAAGACACTGTGAATTTCAATTGGTATCAGAGCGAGAGCTCGACACACAGAGTAAAAGATCCTACAGTGTCTCTGAAGAAGCCAAGACAATGAAGGATGGACAGAGCACAAGCAGACCTCCATTGTTGGAAGAGAGCAATTATGGATATTGGAAAGCTAGAATGAAAGCCTTTCTCAAGGCTATTGATGAGAAGACATGGAGAGCTGTCGTGGTTCAGTGGTCTCCCCCAATCACCATGGATGAGCAAGGAGTGACAAGGATAAAACCTGAAGAGCAATGGACTGCTGAAGAAGGTGCTGCAGCAACTGGTAATTCAAAAGCTCTGAATGCAATTTTTGCTGCAGTGGATGCTAACAATTTCAGGTTGATATCAAACTGCGACATGGCCAAGCAAGCATGGGAAATTCTACAAACGGCGCATGAAGGAACTGATAGAGTGAAGTTGTCAAGACTCCAGATAATTGCCACA
The DNA here is from genome assembly GCA_963678935.1 of Umbilicus rupestris. NCBI lineage: Eukaryota > Viridiplantae > Streptophyta > Magnoliopsida > Saxifragales > Crassulaceae > Umbilicus > Umbilicus rupestris. Next base: position 2,160,649 of record OY787623.1, on the reverse strand, counting down.
CAATTTGAGAATCTGAAGATGCTGGATGAAGAAACAATCACTGAGTTTAATGCTAAACACTGTGATCTTGCAAATGAAGCTCATGCCCTTGGTGAACCCATCCCTGAAGAAAAGCTTATCAGAAAGGTTCTCAGATCACTGCCCACAAAATTTGACATGAAAGTGACGGCCATTGAAGAAGCTCAAAATGTCAGATTCATGAAGTTGGAAGAGTTGATGGGGTCTCTCAAACAATTTGAGATGAAGCTAGTTAAAGGAGACACCACTCCTAAGGATAAGAATGTTGGATTGAAAGCTGAAGCAGAAACCAAGCAGACAGTTCCAGATGATCAGATGAGCATGCTTGTTAAGAACCTTGGGAAGCAGAACCGGGAGAAGCTCTTCCTCGCGAAGACAATTCAGAAGGGGCAGTGAAAGTAAAAGGAAAGGGAAGGAACCAGCTCAGATTGAAGAGGAAAAGAAAGAATTAAAGAAGGGAGTCCAATGTTGGAACTGTACAGGCTACGGTCATCGACAAATTAACTGCACTAGCAAACCGATGAAAAAGAGGGCTCTCTCTGCCAGTGGAAGTGAAGATGAGAAAGAGCTGAGTGAAGATGAGTGCAACTTGGCCAGATACAGGTCGTTCAGAAGTGGCAGAAAAATACGAGGAAGATTGAACCAGGACCTGCTACAGCAACCTCTGTATCACCATTACAAGAGAGCGTCAAAGTATAAAAAATGCTACAGCTGCGGTCGGAAAGGTCACTTAAAAAGAAACTGTTCCTCAGCTCATGCTGAAATAGCTTCTGTCAGGGAATCTGTCAGGCAGAAGCGTGCGCAGACTCAGCTCCTAACTCTTGTAAGCACAGCTAGTTCCTCGGACAAGATAAGCTGGTACTTTGACAGTGGCTGTTCAGGACACATGACAGGAGAAAGATCCTTCTTGAAGAACATTACACCCTGTTTGGAACAACGTGTGAAGTTTGGTAATGGGCTAAAAGGAAGAGTTCTGGGAAGAGGAACTTTGGCAGTGGAAGGAATGCCGAGTCTGAGCATTGTTCTTCTAGTGGAAGGGCTAAAGGCTAATTTCATAAGCATCAGTCAGCTGTGTGATGGGACTAAGCAGGTAAAATTTACGAAAGACTCTTGCAAAGTCCTCGACAAATCTGGAAAATGTTTAATGGAAGGTGCCAGATCAAAGAGCAACTGTTATCTTCTCAATGTGAGTTCAAACCCATCAATTCAGAAATGTATGCTGACTAAGGCCGAGGAAATGACTCTATGGCACAGAAGAATGGGGCATGTTAACCTAAGAACTCTGAAGAGAATTGCAGCAGAAGGGCTAGTCAGAGGAATTCCACAGCTTAAAGGGGAGACAATTTCCATCTGCGGAGATTGTCAGATTGGAAAACAAAAGAAGGCAACACATCCAAGAGTCAAAGATGTAGGCACTACCAGACCGTTACAGTTGATTCACATGGATCTGATGGGACCAATGGAGGTTGAAAGTCTGGGCAGAAAGAGGTATGCTTTTGTTTGTGTTGATGACTACTCTAGATTCACTTGGATTGATTTTATCAGAGAAAAATCAGATACTGTGAAAGTTATAGTGTCTCTCGTGTCTCGCCTAGAGCAAGAGAAAGACCTCAGAATCAGCAGCATCCGCAGTGATCATGGTAGGGAATTTGAAAACGAAGCTATGGATGATTTCTGTCGTCAAAAGGGTATCTCTCATCAGTACTCCTCTCCCATCACTCCACAGCAGAATGGTGTAGTGGAACGAAAGAATCGAACAATTCAAGAAATGGCCAGAGTCATGATTCATGCTAAGAGAGTTCCCCTGAGATTTTGGGCAGAAGCCATGAACACCGCACGTTATATCATCAACAGAGTCACCTTACGGAGAGGAACCAATCAGACCTGCTATGAGCTCTGGAATCAGAAAAAGCCCACTGTTAAATACTTCCACATCTTTGGAAGTGAGTGTTTCATTCTGAGAGATCGGGAGTATAGAAAGAAACTCGACCCTAAGAGTGATTCTGGATTGTTCTTGGGATATTCAAGAAACAGCAGGGCCTATCGAGTATATAACCTGCGAACAAATACAATCATGGAATCCATAAATGTTGTTGTCAATGATGCGGAAGAAGAGTCTACCCCTGATACTGACACTGGTGAAGAAGACTCTGATCTTGAAGAAGTGTCTGATAGACAGACCAGAAGTGAACAAGTTGCGGTTCCAGAAGATGCTACAGCAAGTGCTGAAGCAGAAATTCCAGATGATCAATTGGAAAGCCTGTCTGATGATCTGCACACTGAGGCTCCTGATCCACCTTCAAGGCAGCCCCCAAAGAAGATTCAGAGGAATCATCCCCTGACAAATGTGATTGGGGATCCCGCAGACAGAAGAAGAACCAGAAGTCATGCCTACCTCAATACATGTTTTATGTCTAGCATTGAACCCAAGAATTTCAAGGAAGCCATGAGCGATGAATTCTGGATGATGGCTATGCAAGAGGAACTGGCAGAGTTCGAAAGAAACGATGTCTGGGATCTGGTGGACAGACCTAATGGAGTGAATATCATAGGCACAAAGTGGATCTTCAAAAACAAAACTGATGAGAAGGGAAACATCACAAGAAATAAGGCACGTCTGGTTGCTCAGGGATTTACTCAGATTGAGGGTCTGGATTTTAAAGAAACATTTGCTCCAGTTGCTCGCCTGGAGGCCATTAGGCTTCTTCTAGCCATGTCATGCTTTCTTGGGTTTAAACTGTATCAAATGGATGTCAAGAGTGCGTTCCTGAACGGAGACCTGTCTGAAGAAGTTTATGTCTCTCAGCCAAAAGGTTTTGAAGATCCTCACTTCCCAGAGCATGTTTACAAGTTGAAGAAAGCCCTATACGGACTGAAACAGGCTCCTCGGGCATGGTATGAGAGGTTGATAGAGCCTATTTATACGCATTATTTAGATCTTAACCCTATGCTTGTTTGCATTATTTTGTGTACAAGATTACTGGTTTCCAGTGTTTTTGTATTGCAGGGCAAAACGAGGGCCTAAGCCGGATACGCGCTAACAGGCAGCGTTTAGGACGCACAGCACACAGCCTGCGGAGCTAGCGGCGCAAACAGAAGAAATGGCGAGACACAGCAGAGTTGCGGCGACCAATGCGCTAAGCAGTACGCCGTGCGCCAGGCGCAGAGTCCAGTATTTCCTAATCCTGACATGACCAGATTTGGAAGTTGCCAAGGATGGACCTCTCGAGCAGTATATAAAGGGGAGGAAGTCTAGGGTTTGAAAAAGGGGATCAATCAATCAGGAGACACACAGAAAGGCAACACCCCACATCAGAGGGCCACGAGAGAACGAGAGAGCGGCAAACTGGAAAACACACGGACTTGTTGAGAGGACTTGCGCCAGCCGACTGCGCCAGCCAAGAGACATACTGCACGCACTGTTTGCTACTTGTTTCTCAGATACATTAGACCTTATTTTACTATTCTATGATGTTTATCACTAGCATGTCTAGCTAAACGCTTAGTGTTGGTTGGGCATGAATCTATGATGTATTTCCTTTGAGACTTGAGCGTAATGCATAGTTTGCTTGCTTGTATTAACTCTGTGCATACGGAGACAGCTAGTTGCATGAGTAGGGGAAGCCTTGAACCGCAATCTTACTCTTGTTGCTTGCTCGTCATATGTTAAACTAGTTGATAGCTTTACGGTGACAACTAGGAGTAACGAGCTAGGGTGATCAGTTGCTACTTTGAACGGATTCGTAGTTGTTTTAGTCTAGTTCTAGGGATTAATAGCACATGCGCACGTGTTAGGAAGCCTTGACCGGACACTAACCCAAGTGAAATCAAGCTATAGACATATTAGAGTCAATGATAAGGGATGCACTCATAGAGGATTGTCTGCCCAATACTTCTCATAGTCATAGTACTTAATCTTTACTGCCTGCGCACGTCTAGTGCATTTCCCTGCGTTTTACAACTGTTTACTTGCGCACTGCGCAACCCAATCACTCACCCCCCAATCTTCGTAAGTGTAGGCCACTAGCTAGAACTGAACTACTTGCTCCCTGTGGAGATCGACCCTTACTTAACCGCTGTACTAGTGGAAGAGGAAGGAATTAATTTGACGCGCACAACGACGCGCGATCAGAGGTTGACAGTGTTCTTGGAAAAATAGGGCTACAAACGAGGGGGAGCTGACAAAACTCTTTTTTTCAAGAGAACCAAGTCAGATGTGGTCATTGCACAAATCTATGTGGATGATATTGTGTCTGGTTCCAAGTCTCAGCACCTGGTGAAGTAGTTTGTGAATCAAATGCAGCAGGAATTTCAAATGAGTATGGTTGGAGAGCTGTCATATTTCCTTGGACTGGAGATTACCCAGAAAGAAGATGGCATTTTTATTGCTCAAAGCAAATACAGCAAGAATCTGGTGCAGAAATTCCAGCTCGACAAGGCTAGTCACAAACGAACCCCTGCTGCCACTCATGTCAAGGCAATCAAAGATGAACATGGCGGGGCTGTGAGTTAGACAATCTACAAAAGCATGATTGGAAGCCTATTGTACCTGACTGCCAGCCGTCCTGACATTTCCTTCGCAGTAGGAGTCTGTGCCAGATTCCAAGCCTCTCCCAAAGACAGTCACCTGCAGTTGGTCAAGCGAATCATTCGGTATGTGGGAGGAACCATGAACTATGGCCTTTGGTATACTAAAGACACAAATGCTAATCTGGTAGGATACAGTGATGCGGACTGGGCTGGATGCTCGGAGGACAGGAAGAGCACTTCAGGAGAATGTTTCTTTTTAGGAAATAATCTGGTGTCCTGGTTCAGCAGGAAGCAGAACAGCATTTCTCTATCCACTGGTGAGGCTGAATACATTGCTGCTGGGAGCTGCTGTGCTCAAATGCTATGGATAAAGCAAATGCTGAGTGAGTATGGTCTTCATCAGGATGAAATGACTCTCTACTGTGACAATATGAGTGCCATCAGCATATCTAAGAATCCAGTGCAGCACAGTAGAACCAAGCACATTGACATTCGTCATCACTTCATCCGTGAGCTTGTTGAAAAGAAGATCATTGCTCTCCAACATGTTGTGTCTGCCAAACAACTTGCTGATATCTTCACAAAAGCTTTGGACGCAGTCCGGTTCGAAGACCTGAGAGCCTCTCTGGGGCTCTGCGTGTTGCCCCCATAGTTCAACCAAGGGCACCCCCTTGACATTTATTCCAAAAAGGGGGAGGAGAAGCACAGGCTAAGGAGTGGAGGAGAAGAAAATGCTCTATCAAGTCTCTAAGGGGTTTTGTCAAAATGCCAAGGGGGAGATTGATAATGAGTATGGCAGTGTTTGACAAAACCAACATAAGTGAACAAGGAGTTACTGTAGCTCAAATAATCGAGCAGGCCAGCAGAAGTGAACTAGCAGCAGCTACAGGAGGGGATGCTGCAGCAGGAGCTTGTTCAACTGGCTGCTTCATCTGTCCGAATTGCATCGGCTACCTGGGCTTGTCCAGAAGGGCTGGAAACTGTATGGAGAGCATCAGAAGGATTTCTCAAATACTGTGGAGTATTTTCCAGCAAGGTTTACTTGTCAGAGAAGGAGATTTGCATTGAAGATCAAAATCAAATCTAATCTCCTAGATTTTAGGAGATAATTGTTCTTGTTGGGACATTGCCTAAACCTGGACACTGCCTAAAGTGGTGCTGCTATTTAAGCTGAAGGGGTTCAGAGCAGAGAGTGGGATCGAAGCTGAGGGATACACGAGTGCATACACAGATTTCAGAGAGAGCAATCTTTGGTGTACGACGGACGAATTCTTCGATCATCACCCGAGAGCAGAGCGTGAGCGCAGAGCTGTGGTGATCATAGCAGAAGGGAATCAGGACTTGCAGAGTCTGATTCGAGCTTGATCTGGAAGCCAATTCAGAGCTGTGGAGCTTGTTGGTTGATCAAGGGCAGCCGCGGAAGAACTGACGGGTTGAGGCTCGGTCGAGTTGTCGTGCGGCAGTACTCGCTAGTGGCAGGTGGTCACTGAGTGAGGGGGAGTATTCCAGAGTGTGCAGCGCTCGTGGAATCATTCGATCGGCTCGGCGGAAGGCCTTGGAGCGACGCGGACATTTTGTGCTTCAGCTGTGTGTTACAACAGTTGCTACAGCAACCCTGCTGAGTAGTGTAATTTAGAATAGGCTGAGTTCCTTGATAAGACTGTAGCTATTCTAGATTGACATATTGTAGAGGGTGTGCAGACGCAAATCAGAGCTTGTTTTGATTGTGCCGAGTGATCCACACGGGGTTGAGTAGCATAGGTTGCGTGAGTTGTAACCGAGTGTACTTGTGACCTTTGGTTTGAGTGGATTGAGGACTGGAGAATAGTCCTCCCCAGACGTAGGCCGATTGGTCGAACTGGGTGAACAAACCTGTCCCTTGTTCATTGTTTGCTGAGACAATTTCCGAGTGAACAAGAGTGTGCTGCAGCAACTGCTTGTTCACAAAATCTGTCGAACTAACACACTGTGAATTTCAGGGTTCTTAAAAATGCTGATCGCACTCAGATTGTCACAGTACACGACCAATTCATTTTGAGGCATCCCGTACTCAGTGAGCATCTGCTTCATCCAGAGCAGTTGAGCACAGCAGCTACCTGCGGCAATGTACTCTGCCTCAGCTGTGGAGAGGGAAATGCTTTTCTGTTTTAGACTAAACAAGGATACGAGATTATTTCCCAAGAAGAAGCACCCTCCAGAAGTGCTCTTACGATCTTCAATACAAAAAGGCCAGTCCGCATCACTGTATCCTACCAAATTTGCATTTGTATCCTTTGAGTACCACAGAACATAATTCACATCAAAAAAGCCAGTCCGCATCCTCCAGAAGTAGCATAGAACATAATTCAATACTTCTCTGTTTTAGACTGAACCAGGATACAAGATTATTTCCCAAGAAGAAGCATCCTCCAGAAGTGCTCTTACGATCTTCAATACAAAAAGGCCAGTCCGCATCACAGTTCCTGCTACATACCGAATGACCCTCTTTACTAGTTGGAAGTGGCTTTCCTTTGGGTTGGCTTCAAAACGAGCACACACTCCAACTGAGAAAGATATGTCTGGGCGGCTAGCAGTTACGTACAAAAGACTTCCAATCATACTTCGGTAGGTGGACTGATTTACTTCATCCTCAGTTATGTCTTTGCCAACCTTGATGTGAGTTGCCACAGGAGTGTGTTTGTGGCTGGCTTTATCAAGTTGAAACTTCTTCACCAGATTCCTGCTAGATTTGGTCTTTGATATGAATATTCCTTCATCTTTCTGAGCTACTTCTAGACCCAGAAAATAAGACAGTTCTCCCACCATGCTCATTTTGAAATCTTGTTTCATCTGTTCCACACTGCTTCACCAACCGCTGTGACCTGGAGCCAAACACAATGTCATCCACATAAATTTGAGCAATGACGAGATCTGACTTGGTTCTTTTTACAAAGAGAGTTTTGTCAGTTCCTCCTCGTTTATATCCATGTTTCTCCAGGTAGATGGTTAATCGCTCATACCAGGCTCTTGGTGCTTACTTGAGCCTGAACAGGGCTTTCTTCAGCTTGTAAACATGATGGGGATGATGAGGGTCTTCAAATCCCTTTGGCTGAGTCACATATACTTCTTCCGACAGATCCCCATTCAAGAAGGCACTCTTGACATCCAATTAATAGAGTTTGAAACCAAGATGACACGATAAAGCCAGGAGAAGTCTGATGGCTTCCAATCGAGCAACTGGTGCGAATGTTTCTTCAAAATCCACTCCCTCAATCTGAGTGTACCCTTGTGCAACAAGTCTGGCCTTGTTCCTTGTAATGTTTCTTTTTTCATCTAACTTGTTTTTGAAGATCCACTTGGTCCATATGATGTTTGTCCCTTCATGTCTGGGCATAAGGCCCCATACATCATGTCTTTCGAACTCTGCCAACTCTTCCTGCATAGGCAGTAGCCAATATTCATCACTCATTGCTTCTTTGATGTTTCTTGGCTCTGTAAGAGAAATAAAGCAAGAACTGCAGATCGAGTCACGGGAGCTGAAGAGAGATGAGCTTCTGGTTCTTCTCCCTTTTGTAGGATTTCCAATTACATTGTCTAGTGGATGATTTCTCTGTATCTGCTTTGGAGGTTGTCTCGATGATGGGAGGGGTTCTCTGTCTTCTTCCCCAGTGACTGAGTTGTCTGTTTGTTGATCAGGACTTTCTGCTTCAGTATCTGCTGTAGCATTTTCTTATACCACTTCTTGTATACTTCTGTCATGATTACTTGTGCCTCCTTCTGAGTCAGAGTCTTCATCTTTAAGACTTGTGGAGATTTCTCCTTCCATGTCATTGATGACAACGTTGATGGATTCCATCACTGTACCAGTTCATTCATTGTAAACACGATAGGCACGGCTGTTGACTGAATAACCCAAGAATATTCCACGGTCACTCTTGGGATCGAGCTTTCTTTGATATTTACGATCTTTCATGATGTAGCAGTCGCTTCCAAGTATGTGAAAGTATTTCACCATAGGCTTTTTCTGATTCCAGAGCTCATAGCATGTTTGATTTGTCGCCTTTCGAATGGTGACTCGATTGATGATGTAGCACGCGGTATTCATTGCTTCAGCCCAAAAACGTAGAGGAATTTTCTTGGCATGAATCATGACTCGGGCCATTTCTTGGATGGTTCGATTCTTGCGCTCCACAACACCATTTTGCTGAGGAGTGATCGGTGAGGAGTATTGATGGGTAATCCCCCAGTCATTGCAGAATTTGTCAACAGATTCATTCTCGAATTCTCTTCCATGATCACTCCTTATAGATGAGGTTCTGAGATTCTTCTATTGCTCAATACGAGAGATCAGAGTTGCTATAGCTCCCCCTGTGTCTAATTTTTCCCTGATAAAATCAATCCAGGTAAATCTTGTATAATCATCCACACACACAAAAGCATACCTCTTCCTTCCAAGACTTTCTACCTCCATTAGTCCCATTAGGTCCATGTGTAGCAGCTGCAGAGTCTCACAGTGTTGATGATGGTTGTTTTGGGGTGAGAGGCTTTTTTCTGCTTTCCTATTTGGCACTCTCCACAAATAGATCTGACTTCACCTTTGATTTTTGGAACGCCCCTGGCCAACCCTTCAGCTGCAATCTTCTTCAGGGTTCTTAGGTTGATGTGACCCATCCTCATGTGCCACAGATTCATTTCTTCTATGCTGGTCATCAAGCATGCTGATAAGATTGAGCTTCACCAACTTTGAGAAGATAGCAGTTGTTCTTTGATCTGGATACATGCAGTATGCACTCCTCCAGATTGTTGTAGACTTGACAGGAATTTTGAGAGAATTTTACCTGATGAGTCCTGTCACAGAGCTGACTGATGCTTATGATATTTGCCTTTAATCCTTCCACTAGCATGACATTTTCCAGAGGAGGTAGTCCTGTGATAGCCAGGGTCCCCTTTCCCAGAATTCTACCTTTGAGCCCATTTCCGAACTTAAAATGTTGCTCTGAGCGAGGCTTAACATTCGTGAGGTAGGATCTTTTTCCAGTCATGTGCCTTGAGCATCCACTGTCAAAGAACCGGCTTTTTTTAGAAGTTGCTCTAGCTGTGCTAACCAGGGCAATGTGTATCATTTTGGATCTTTTTTGCTGACGAGAGATCTTAGGGAGATTTTGACGAGTCAAGGTATAAGGACAATTTCTCTTAATGTGTCCACTCTGACCACATTTGTAACACCTTTGATATCTGCAAAAGGTTTCTCTTCCAGTAGTGTGGAGATGATGCATAGGTTGCTGTAGCAGATCCTTGTTCACATTTATGTACCTATTTCTTACCACTTTTCGAGTGCATCTGGACCTGACCGTGTGAGATTCATCTCCACTGAGATCAGTATCCTCTTCACTCTAGTTTGCTGACATAGAGTTGTTGTTTTTCTGATTGGAGTTTGACAGTGGTTTGCTGATAGAGTCAGCCTTTCGATGACCATATCCCTCACAATTCCAGCACTGGATGCCTTTCCTTTTTTCTTTCTTTTCTTCTTCCTCTTGGGCTGGTTCTTTGGCTCTTCTATGATTTCCTCCGCCTCTTCTGGATTGCCTTCGAGAGGTTGAGGTCTGACCAGACCTTGTTTCCATGTTTTTCAAGAACTTCCCAAGATTTTTCACCAGTAAACTCAGTTGATCATCAGCTGAGGGCTTCTTCTCTTCTGTTTCAGCTTTCAATCCAACATTTTTACTTTTAAGGGGAGCATCTTCTTTAACTAGCTTCATCTCAAACTGCTTGAGAGATCCAATTAATTCTTCCAGCCTCATGTCCCGGACATTCTGAGCTTCTTCAATGGCTGTCACCTTCATGTCAAATCTGGATGGCAGTGATCTGAGACCTTCCTAATTAGCTTTTCTTAAGGGATAGGTTCTCCAAGAGCATGGGCTTCATTCGACAGGTCACACATCTTGGCATTGAATTCTGTGATGGTTTCCTCCTCCAGCATTTTCAGACCTTCAAACTGTGAAGTAATCATCTGCATTCTGGATATCTTCACTTTGTCAGTCCCTTCATGAGCAACTTCCAAGATCTCTCAAGCTTGCTTTGCAATGTCACAATTGGAGATTAATCTGAAGTTGTTGGCATCCACAGCAGCAAAGATTGCATTCAAGGCTTTTGAGTTGCTATTTGCTGCAGCATCCTCTTCTGCAGTCCACTGCTCTTCAGGTTTCTTCTGAGTGACTCCTTTATCATTAGTGGTTTTGGGAGGAGTCCACTCTGTCACCACAGCCTTCCACACTTTCTCATCAATAGTCTTGAGAAACGCCTTCATCCTAGCCTTCCAGTAGCCATAGTTTCTTTCTTCTAGCAGTGGAGGGCGGCTTGTGCTTCGTCCTTCCTTCATTGTCTTGCTCTTCTCAGCTAGGTGCATAGGATCTTGACTCTATATGTTGAGCTTCGGCTCTGATACCAATTGAAATTCGCAGCACCTCTGAGTTGCAAATAGTGAACAAGCAGTTGCTACAACACACTCTTGTACCGACGATTCTTTTGCAGCAAGACAAAACACTGAACAACGGCTTGTTCACCCAGTTCAGCCAATCTGCCTACGTCTGGGAAGGGCAGAATTCCAACCGTTAATCCACCAGTTTCACAGGCCCACGGTATAACACGGTTCGACTCAACGCAACCTATGCTACTTGACCTAAACTAGACACACAATCAGAACAGGCTCTGACTTGTGTATAGCTCACATACAGACTTGAAATAATTCAGAATAGCTGCAACTCAGTCCCACAGACTCAGCCTATTCTAATTAACTCAAAGTCACCTGCAGGTTGCTATAGCACCTGCTGTAGCACACAGCTGATGCCTAATCTGTCCGCGTCGCTCCAAGCCTTCTGCAGAGCCGGTCGAACCTCTCCATGAGCACTGCGCACTCTGGAGCATTCCCCCTCACTCAGTGACCACCTGTCACTAGCGAGACCTGGCCTCCTGCAAATTGCCCGAGTACCTCCTACTCGACAATTGCTCCGCGGCCTTCCTTGATCAACCAACAAGCACCGCTGCTCTGAATTGGCTTCCTGATCAAACTGTGATCACACTCTACAAGTCCTGACCACACTCTGCTTCAATCACCTCAGCTCTGCGCTCACGCTCTGCTCTTGATGATGATCGAAGATCCTTGCACTCGAATTCTATCCTCACGGTATTCTGTGTTTGCTCTCGTGTTTTTTCTCTTCACTTCGATACCTTCAACGCTCTGAGCAGCCTCCCTTAAATAGGATTACCAAGTTCCACCATTCACACTTTTAGTAATTTCCTCTAAACAACAATATCTTCTAATTTGTAGGAGATTAGATATGATTTGCAAATCTAATCTTCTACAAACAAATCTTTTCGGCCAACTGAGAATCTCCACTGGAATATTCTCTCTGAGAATTTAGGAACTCCCTTGATGCTAATGGATGCACTGCCAAGCACCTTCCAAGAAGATCCGAGCTGCTGCTGACGAACAGATGTTGTAGCTTCCTGAACCTGCTCCAGCTATAGCAGCAGCTTGTTCACTCGTGCTGGTTTTGTCAAAGCCTGCCATTCTGCATCATCAGAAAGCTATATCAAACATACGCAATAGAATTCACAACTACGATTAGCTACAAGAGTTTCTTGGCGTAACATGTGGTTTAACAAAAAAACATAATGTTCAGAATGTCAAATGTTTCTACTTCCCCTTTTTGTCAACAAATGATAGGGGTTCTCAATCCAACTTTAGCAACTAGGCCTACGCCTCGTCATCATGGACCGGAGGTGGGATCACGTTAATGGGGTACTCCACATCCCTTAGAAAACTTATTATCTGAGCACGCCGGGCAGCATCCTCTTGGCTTCAGTGGTCAAGCGAGCAAGCTCGGTCTTCAAGTGTCCGGCAATCCTTGCACCTAACGCTGCCTGAATTGGTGACGAACGCGTCTCAGCAGTTCCTGTAGCATCTTCCATGACTGGGTCTGCTCACTACATCACTGAGTCGTTTCTGCCACATCTAGAATGTGCTTCCCTTTGAACAACTTGTGGTCTACCACCAACACCTGAGGGGCTTCAGATAATCCATCTGATAATGCCTTGAGCTGAGGGTGTTTTGACAAGCTCGTATATGAGCGAGGGGAAAACTATGCCTTGGTTAGACTTGGTTGAAACGGTGTGAGCTGCTAATTGAGAAACATAACATGTCTTAGGTTCACCTTCATTCTCTGTCCAATGCCAAACAGCAGCTGGCCCATAGTCTTGCTGTCTTTACCTCTCTAGGAGTTGGGAATCTAGTTCCTCACGACAAAGTTATATACGAGGGAGTATTTAGTGGTGATGTCAGATGCCGCTAAGTTGTGTGTAACCCAAGCTGTGCACAACCTTCCAGTCAGGGTGGCAGCCAGAACATCAAGATTCACCTCAATAGGTAGTCTAGCCTCTCCTCTTATTTCTAATAATTCATGGATCACTGCTGGTGTGATCACCACCTTCCTCTTTCTCGCAAAACATGATCCATACTCTGCCTTGTCTTCAACTCCAAAACTCTAAAGCAAGTTAGCTATAACCTCCCTAACTAGCTAAACATTAGACCTCTTAGAAACAGTAAGCGACTTTAAAAGATTTACCTCCTCAAGTAGACGGATTATCTCTGGTACCTTGAACCTGCCAACTCTAGCACATTTTCATGAATGATGGCATGCCTCTAGACAAGCTTCCATGATCTGGACACTTCCAGGTTCCTGAACCAAATGCCTCGCTGGATAACCCTGGGTACTTCAGGTGGGCTAGGCTTGGAGCGCTTGTTTTGTGCCTTTGAGGACTCAGCTGTTTGTTTCTTTGATGCTGCATGTGCAGGTATAGAGACTACGTTGTATTCATCATCACCATATTCCTCTCTTGAGGTCTCTAAAGATATTGGTTTCCCTTTTTGATTTGCCTCTTCGGCAGCTATAACTTTTCTTCTTTTGATTCTTCATCCCATAGCTCTTATAGCTCTTATGGGTCTGCTTCTTCTCTTTCAGGTTTTTCAACCAAATCTGCTCCTTGATTCTCATAGGGATTGACGGCCACATCCACTAGATGCTCTCCCTCTTTGGGCAACATTGTGGCTTCAACAATTTCTCCATCACCTTCATGGTGATATTCTGCTTTCCTGTCTTCTTCCATAGCTTCCATGTACTCTCTTAGAGAAATTTTCATCTTTCTTCTGACACTAGTCTTCATCACAGACGATGTATTGACCTTTCATCAAATGGCTTCGAAGCCTTCTATTACTTCCTATCATGCGATATCTGATGTCACTATGAGCTGACAGTAGGGGCTTTTGTTTCTCTCTTTCCACCTGTGTTGGTGTCCGTATTAGCATCACCCTTTTGTCGGGTGTTCACCACTATCGATGAATATCAGTTTGAGAGGGAGAAGCTTAGGTTTTCTAGAGAGCTTCTGTTAAGAGAGAAAATAACGTTGTACAAACCCTAATTAGCCTTTTTATAGACAGAATTTGAAATATAAATTTTAGCCCCTTGTCACAAGTTGCTATAACAACTTAGTTGAGAGTCACACAGAGTCCCAAGGCATTTCTTAGAGGTTCGAAAGTTCCATCCAAAGATTTTGTGAAGATATCTGCCATTTGCCTTTCAGTTGCTACATGCTTCAGTACAATGATCTTCTTCTCCAATAAGTCTCGAATGAAGTGGTGCCTTATGTCAATATGCTTAGTCCTTGAATGCTGAACTGGATTTTTGGAGATCCTGATGCACTCATGTTGTCGTAGTAGAGAGTCATATGATGCACCATACTCAGCCAACATTTTCTCCATCCAAATCATCTGAGCACAGCAGCTCCCAGCTGCGATATATTCTATGTATCTTGTTGACAATGAGATGTTGTTCTGTTTCTTACTGAACCAGGAGACAGGTTGTTGCCAAGGAAGAAGCATCCTCCAGATGTGCTCTTCTTGTATTATGTGTTTCCAGCCTAGTCAGTATCACAGTATCCTACAAGGCTTGCACTTGTGTCATTAGTGTACCACAACCCATATTCAGTGGTTCCACTTACATACCTGATAATCCTTTTCACAAGTTGAAGGTGGCTCTCTCTTAGACATGCATTATACCTAGCACAAACCTTAACTGAGTATTATATGTCAGGCCGGCTAGTAGTTAGATACAACAAGCTTCCTATCATGCTCCGGTAGACCGTTTAATCAAGTGTTGTGCCAGCTTCACCCTTAATCACCTTTGTGTAGGTTGCTGGAGAAGTTCTTTTGTGACTTGACCTATCCATATCGAACTTGTTCACAAGTTCTTCCCATACTTGCTTTGAGAAATAAATGAAATTCACAGTGTCTTGGTTCGACAGATTTTGTGAACAAGCAGTTGCTGCAGCACACTCTTGTTCACTCGAAAATTGTCTTAGCAAAACAATGAACAAGGCACAGGTTTGTTCACCCAGTTCGGCCAATCTGCCTACGTCTGGGGAGGACAATTCTCCAGTCCTCAATCCACTCAACCAAAGGTTCCAAGTACACTCGATTACAACTCACGCAACCTATGCTACTTAACCTTGTGTGGATCACTCGGCACAATCAGAACAAGCTCTGATTTGTGTCTGCACACCCTCTATAATATGTCAATCTAGAATAGGTACAGTCTTCTCAAAGAACTCAGCCTATTCTAAACTATACTACTCAGCAGGGTTGCTGCAGCAACAGCTGTAACACACAGCTGAAGCACAAAAGTCCACGTCGCTCCAAAGCCTTCTGCCGAGCCGATCGAACGATTCCACGAGCGCTGCACACTCTGGAATACTCCCCCTCACTCAGTGACCTCCTGCCACTAGCGAGTACTGCCGCACGACACTTGACCGAGCCTTCCACCCGTCAGTTCTTCCGCGGCTGCCCTTGATCAACCAACAAGCTCCACAGCTCTGAATTGGCTTTCAGATCAAATACGAATCAGACTCTGCAAGTCCTGATTCCCTTCTGCAATACTCACCACAGCTCTGCGCTCAACGCTCTGCTCACGGGTGATGATCGAAGAAAGCTTCCGTCGCACACCAAGGATTCTTCCACTGAAATCTGTGTATGCACTCGTGTATCCCTCTGCTTCGATCAACCTCTCTGCTCTGAACACCTTCAGCTTAAATAGCAGCGCCACTTTAAGCAATGTCCAGGTTTAGGCAATAGTCCCAACAAGATCAATTATCTCCTAAAATCTAGGAGATTAGATTTGATATTTATCTTCAATGCAAATCTCTTTCTCTGACTAGTAAACCTAGCTGGAAAAAACTCCACAGCATTTTGGAAATTCTTCTGATGATCTCCGTAGCGAGCCCAGCCCTTCTAAACACGCCCAGATTGCTGCTGCTTCTTGGACGATTGAAACAGCCAGTTTGAACTAGCACCTGCTGCAGCATCCCCTGCTGGTTCACTTCTGCTGGCCTGCTTGATCGCTGAGCTGCAGCAACTCCTTGTACACTTATGTTGGTTTTGTCAAACACTGCCAAACTTGCATCATCAATAAAGATATCATCTTTCTTCTGAGTGACTTGCAGTTCGAAGGAAGTAAGATAGTTCACCGACCATGCTCATCTTGAACTCCTTTTGCATCTGAGCAACAAATTACTCTACTAGCCTCTGCGACATGAAGCCAAACACTTATGTCATCCACATATATATATCTGAGCAATAACAAATTCTGACCTAGTTCTTGTAACAAAGAGAGTATTGTCTACCCCTCCTCGATCATAGCCATGCTCCATAAGAAAGACTATCAGACGCTCATGCCGTACTCTAGGTGCTTGCTTTAGCCCATACAGAGCCTTCTTCAGCTTTTAAATGTGATTAGTATGGCGAGGGTCCTCAAATCCCTTTTGATAATCCAAATGGAATTCAATTGACAAAACATTCAAGAGTGTACAAGCCCAATGAACAAGCAGTTGCTACAGCAGGGAGCTGTAACAGCTTGGCAGCAGTTTTTGACCAAAGAGGAATCTGCCCAGATATGACGTAGCAGTACAATGGGAGGCTTTTAAATATTCCAAGAATATCTACAGTGAAGATTCCGTACCACAAGCTTGAAGATTTGACTGGGAAATCAAATCTCCTAAAAATTAGGAGATAGGATCTTGTTGAGATCTTTGAGGGCTTCCTAATTTTGTAGGCGGCAGAGTTTCTATAGAAGGGGGTAGGCGTGCAGAGTTGCGTGATGATTAAACGATCAGAGAGCAGAGTAATATATCGAGAGATATATTCAGAGTGATAGAGCGGAGAGATCGGATCACCACCGAGAGCAGAGCGTGAGCACAGAGCTGTAAAGTCTGGTCAGTGCTTGATAGGAGAAGGACAATTTAGAATAGGACGTCCTTGTTGACTGATCAAGGATGGTAGGAGGAGAGTTATCGAGTGGAGAAACTCATACAATCTGTAGAAGGCCTATTCTCGCTATTGACAGGCGGTCACTGAGTGAGGGGAGCATCCCAGTGTGTGGAGCACTCACGACAGAGTTCGAGCGGCTTAGCGGTGATCCGATAAGGGTGTGCTATAGCAAACCTACCGAGACATTGTGTTAATTAGAATAGGCTGAGTCTGTGTGATCAGAGGAGTAGTTATTCTGAATGTGTAGGTGAGTGAGACACAAGTCAGAGGGTGTTCTGATTTTGTGCAAGTTGCTAGTTGAGGTCGGGTAGCATAGATTATCGAGAAGTCTAGTCTGTGTTGTACGGAGTACCTTGGAGACTAGTGGATTGAGGACTGGAGTATAGTCTTCCTTAGACATAGGCAGATTGGCTGAACTGGGTGAACAAATCTATGTTCACTGTTTTGTTTCTTGTTGCACCAAATCTGGCTGAACAAGGAGTTACTATAGCAACTGCTTATACACTATCGGTAACTCAGGGGTGCTGCAAATTTCAATTGGTATTAGAGCAGGAACTCGACAAATAGAGTAAAGATCCTGAGCGCCTAGCTGAGACGAGCAAGAAATAATGAAGGAAGGTCAGAGTATAAGTCGGCCACCTCTGTTGGAAGAAAGCAACTATGGGTATTGGAAGGCTAGAATGAAAGCATTCTTCAAAGCTATTGATGAGAAGACTTGGAGAGCTGTTGTGACAGAATGGTCCTCTCCGTTGACCATGGATCAAAGGAGAGTCACTAGAAAAAACCCGAGGGGGAATGGACTGACGAAGAGGATGCTAAAGCAACTGGTAACTCAAAAGTTGTAAATGCTATTTTGCTGCTGTAGAAGCTAACAATTTCAGGTTGATTTCTAACTGCGACATTATAAAACAAGCCTGGGAAAATTTTCAACTAGCTCATGAAGGAACCGATAAAGTGAAGACATTAAGGATGCAGATTATTACCTCTCAGTTGAAGAACCTGAAGATGCAAGAAGAGGAATCCATCACTGAGTTCAACGCCAAGTTGTGTGATCTATCGAATGAAGCTCATGCCCTCGGAGAACCAATATTTCCAGAAGAGAAGCTGATAAGGAAAGCTCTCAAATCACTGCTCACCAGATTTGACATGAAGGTGGCAGCCATTAAAGAAGCGCAAAATGTCAAACATATGAGGCTGGAGGTACTGATTGGATCCCTCAAACAGTTTGAGATGAAACTGACCAAGAATGATACACCAGTCAAAAGCAAGAGTGTTGGTCTAAAAGCTGAAACAGAAAAGAAGAAGCCTTCAACTGATGATCAACTTGGACTGTTGGTAAAGAACCTTGGGAGAATCTTGAAAAACATGGAAGCAAGATCTGGCCAGAACTCAAATCCTCGAAGACAAGCTAGAAAGAGTAGTGAAAAGCAGAAAGAGGAGAAGGAGCAAGTCCAGGATGAGGATGAGAAGAAAGAGAAAAAGAAGGGACCACAGTGCTGGAGCTGTGGAGAATATGGTCATCGAAAGGTGAACTGTTCAGATAGACAAAAAGGGAAGAAAAATTCTTCTCGGTCAATTGAAGTGACGATGATACTGACAACAACGAAGAAGAATGCAACATTGTCAGATCCAGAACAATCAGAAAATTGGTTAATCACACTGAAAAAGGAGTACGCGGAAAGATGATCAAGAAGTTGCTACAACAACCCCTGTACCACCCTCAGAAATCTATAATAAATCCGAGAAACAGAATCAAAGATGCTATGAATGCGGTCACAAGGGACACATTAAAAGAGTCTACCCGTCTATCATCGGATTCCTGAAAGCAGCTACAGCCCCCGGATCACAGAGACAAGAAAAAATTATGCACTATGCTCTTGTCAGCACCTCAAGGTCATCAATCGAAGAAAGCTGGTATTTTGACAGTGGTTGATTAGGGCATATGACTGGAGAGAGATCTTTTCTGAAAAACATAACACCCTGCTCAGAACAAGTGGTAAAGTTCGGAAATGGTTTAAGGGAAGAGTTATAGGAAAAGGAACTCTAGCAGTCAAAGGGATACCCAAGCTAACAAATGTAATGCTAGTAGATGGATTGAATACAAATCTCATAAGCATCAACCAGCTCTGTGACGATACACTTCAGATAAAATTCACTTAAAACTCTCGTCAGGTTTTTAACGAGACTGGAGTGTGCATAGTGTAGGGAACCAGATCAAAGAACAGCTGCTATCTTCTCAAAGTTGGTACATCAACCCCTTCGCCAACATGCATGTTAACCAACACAGAAGAGATGAATCTCCGGCACAGAAGAATGGATCACATCAACTTAAGAACTCTGAAGAAGATTTGCAGCTGAAGGATTAGTCAGAAGAGTTCCTGTGATCAAAGGCGAGCTGAACACCAGTGGGGAATGCCAGATAGGAAAACAGAAAAAGGCTTCTCACCCTAGAATTGGCAACATCAACAATCAGACCTCTACAACTGTTACACATGGACTTGATGGGACCAATGGAAGTGAAAAGTTGTAGAAGGAAGAGGTGTGCATTTGTGTGTGTTGATGATTATATTAGATATACTCGTGGAATTGTTCGATCGGCTCAGCTGAAGGCTTGGAGCGAAGTAGACAAATTGTGCATCAGCTGTGTGCTACAACAGGTGCTATAGCAGACCTGCAGAGACTGCGTGTTATTTAAAATAGGCTGGGATCCGTCGAGTCAGTAGTTGTTCTAGATTAATACCAGTGTAGGTAGTTGTGACACAAGTCAGAGCCTGTTCTGATTGTGGTCGAAGTCCTAGCTAAGGTTGAGTAGCATAGGTTGCGTGTTGATGAACCGTGTTGTACGAGAGAACTTTGAGCTTAGTGGATTAAATGACTGAGTTCAGTCCTTCCCAGAGGTAGGCACTTGGCCGAACTGGGTGAACAAACCATTGTCCCTTGTTCTATCTTGCTGCATCAGATTTGGGTGTTCAAGAGTGTGCTGTAGCGACTGCTTGTACACAAATCTGCATCTCAGAGACGCTGCGGAAATTTCATTTGGTATTAGAGCGGGAACTCAACATACAGAGTAGAGATTCTGAGCGTCTAAGCAAGGTACAATGAAGGAAGGACAGAGCACGAGCCATCCATCGTTGTTGGAAGAAAGCAACTATGGCTATTGGAAGGCTAGGATGAAGGCATTCCTCAAAGCCATAGATGAGAGAACCTGGAGAGCAGTTGTGGCTGAATGGTCTCCTCCCATTATTATGGATGAAGCAAGAAGAATTGACTGATTTAGAGGGAGCTGCAACAACCGATAATTCAAAGGGACTGAATGTTGTTTTAGCTGCAGTAGATGCTAACAATTTTAGGTTGATCTCTAACTGCGACATTGCCAAACAAGCCTGGGAGATCTTACAAATTGCCCATGAAGGAACCGACAAAGTGAGGATGTCCAGATTACAGATCATAACTACTCAGTTTGAGAATCTGAAGATGCAAGAAGAGGAGACGATTACTGAGTTCAATGCCAAGTTGTGTGACCTGTCAAACGAAGCTCATGCTCTTAGAGAACCTTTTCCTGAGGAGAAGCTAATTAGGAAAGTTCTCAGATCCTTGCCTACCAGATTTGACATGAAGATAACAGCTATTGAAGAAGCTTAGAATGTCAGACATATGAGGTTGGAGGAGTTGATTGGATCCCTCAAACAATTTGAAATGAAGCTGGTCAAAGAAGAGCCCTCCCCTAAAGACAAGAATGTAGGAATGAAAGCTGAAGTAGAAGAAAAAAAGTCTATTTCCTGATGATCAATTGAGTCTGCTAGTTAAAAATCTCGAGAAGCTCTTGAAGAATATGGAAACAAAATCTGGGCGAGGCTCATCCTCTCGAAGGCAATCCAGAAGGGGTAGAGGAAATCAGAGGCGGGGAAAGGAGCTGTGATGGATGAGAAGAAAGAAAAGAGAAAGGGTGTTCAGTGCTGGAACTGTGATGGATATGGTCACCGACAAGCCGACTGTACCAGCAAACCAATGAATAAATCTGAGCAAAAGGCTGACAGTTCCTTCTCAGCTAGCTGGAGTGAAGACGAGACTGATCTCAGTGAAGATGAATGCAACATAGTCAGACACAGCTCAATCACGAAAAGGAGAAGGGCACATGAGAAGATGAACAAGGTCCTGCTACAGCAACCTCTGTATCACGGCACGAGAGAGTACAAATTCAGAAGATGCTATATCTATGACGCAAGGAACACATTAAGAGGCACTGCCCATCAACACGCACCAGGGAAAATCCGACCAAAAGTCCTATAAAGCAGAAACACAAGAGAGCCTTGCATATTGCACTTGTCAGCGCTGCAAGTTCTTCAAACAATGTAAGCTGGTACTTTGACAGTGGATGCTCAGGGCATATGACCGGAGAAAGATCATTCCTGAAGAACATAACTCCATGCTCAGAACAACTGGTAAAATTTGAAAATGGCTTGAAAGGAAGAGTCTTGGGCAAGGGAACACTGACAGTCAAAGGGATGCCCAAGCTGAGTAATGTAATGCTGGTAGAAGGGTTAAAAGCAAATCTCATAAGCATTAGTCAGCTGTGCGATGGAACGATGCAGGTAAAGTTTACTCAAGACTCGTGCCAAGTCTTTAACAAATCAGGAGAGTGTATAATGCAGGGGGCCAAGTGTATAATGTGAGGCAGTTCTTCAGACTAATCAGGCCGTGACTGACAGAGTCAATCTTTTGGAAGAAGAACGAAGGAAAGGTCTACCCCCATTCGACAATCGAGTTACTATTCTAAAAAGAGAAGATTCAGGGAGACAGATTTCTGTTGGGTCCTCTCCAGCAACAGTCAAGTCAGCTGATCCGCAGAGTAATATCCTGGACGAAATACTGTCTTACCAAAGACTTGGAAAAGGGAAAACAGGGCTTGGATATACTGGCGAAGAAAGCTCTAGAGGGACAGTTTTCATTAGAGCTTCAGCTGTTGAGACAGATGAGAAGAAGAATTCAGATAGCTCCTCAAAATCTCCAGACAAAGTTGGAACCAGACATGTGAACAAGGGGATGCTGCAGCACCGTGCACATCATTTTTCTAAAACAAAACTAAAGACTCAGAATAAACAGAGTACTGGTACAAGTGTTGGGAATCAGAAAATCAACTCTAATTTGAAGCAGCAGCGCAGAACCTGCTCAGTTGAAAAAGAAAGAGTAAAATCCAGGAACAACTCTTATTGCATAAAGACTCCATTTCTTGTTGTTTCTCAGAAAAACAATTCCTGGAAAGAATCACAGAGAAGGATTGCTAAGACTGTTACACAAGGACACTGGATTGTTAAAAACAAATGTAAACATCAGCTTTTACAGATTTGGAAACCCAAACACGACAAAGGAAGAGATAGGAGGATGGAAGATCAGAAGAAGACAGACTCTGGTTTGTCTCAAATGTGGGTGAAGAAAGCTCCATCAGAACCTCTTAAGGATTCTCCAAACAAAGGTGCAGTCTGAACTAAATAGGTGAACCAGCTATCTTGCGCTGTAGCAACCGGGTCAAGGATTAAGCTTGTTCACATGTTTTGGTCGCTAATAATGGAAGGAGGCACATGGGAGGCACGTGATCTACCAACTTCAAAAATGGAAAAGAAAATAACGGGTAAATATTTTCTAGGGCAAAGACAAAGGTGCAAAGGGATTTCCAACATCACTGCCGATCATCCTCTGTGCACTCCTCGAACCGCTCTCATCTCTGCAGCAATGGTGAAAACACGTGGTTTGAAGAAGAATCTGGCAGCAGACCGACAAGGGAGATCTGAAAGAAGGACCAAGTCTCGCAATGAAGACCCTGCTCAGCGTCTGGATGTGGTAGTATGGGAACCAGCACCCCTTCCTGTGTCGCACGGCGAGCCCTCTTCACACAAAGAAACACCCCAGAAGAGGAGGCGGTTGGTTCGTGACGGAGAACCTGTCTCCAGTACTGCCTTGCTGCCAGAAGAGGCTGTGGCTGAAGCTGTCTCTGGAGAAGATCAAGTAGCAGAGGCTGCTGTGGCAGCCTCTGCAGAAGAAGAGTGCAGATCGCTGGTCATGTCCCCAAGCATTATTGGTGAAGGGGTGGAAACAGGGGCTGAGTCTCCTGAACAAGAACCTGCTGCAGCACATCCTCCTCCTCCTTCAGACAAGGGAAAAGCCCCTATCTTGATCCCAGTCTCTAGCAGTGAAGGAACAGCCAGTGAAGAAGAAGAAGAAGGTTCTCTTGGTGGACCTTCTGAGAGAGGACCTCCAGCGGTAGACTTATCTGCTCTCACAGTGGGAGGTACATGGTTCAGAAATAGAAGTGCCTCTCAATCCTGGAGTGCTGTTGAGAGGAAACACATTGTGTATGAGAAGAGACTGGTCCTCGACAAGTACAGATACATGTCGTGGATGTTGCTTATGAGGATCTTCTAATGGTTGGTTCTTCAGCTCCAGCTCCCCTGGAGGACTCTCTTCCCCCTGCTGCATCCATTCAGCCAGCTCTTCGTGCCAGAATTGTGAGCCATCTCAGGTCTGAGCTGCTCATTCTTGATACTGAGGCCAAACGGAGGGATGCCAGGCGTGGCCAGATTAGGAGCCTAATCAGAGACTTGGAGTTCCTGGAGGATGAGGAGCAGGCCCCTTGAGCATCTATGACAAAAAGGGGGAGAGAAGATGTTTTTTATTTTGCTGAACTGCTGCTGATGAACACTTTTTTACTGACCCTGCGTGGTCATGCTATGGCCATCTATGGCTCACTTACTTACTCTCTATTATTTTTTATTTAGAGTATTTTTTTTGGTTCACGGGAGAGTGCATATGCCCTAAGGTTTTGTCAAAATGCCAAGGGGGAGATTGATGATGCAAGTATGGCAGTGTTTGAAAAAACCAGCATAAGTGAACAAGGAGCTGCTACAGCTCAAATTATCAAGCAAGCCAAGCAGAAGTGAACTAGCAGCAGCTGCAGCAGGGGATGCTGCAGCAGGAGCTTGTTCAACAGGCTGGTTCAACTGTCCAAGGAGCAGCAGCTGCCTGGGCTTGTTCGGAAGGGCTGGAAACCATATGCAGAGCATCTGAAGAATTTCTTAATTTCTGAAGAGCATATTCCAGCACGGTTTACTAGTCAGAGAAGGAGATTTGCATTGAAGATATTGATCAAATCTAATCTCCTAGATTTTAGGAGATAATTGATCTTGTGGGTCAATTGCCCAAACCTGGAAATTGCTTAAAGTGGTGTGGGTATTTAAGCAGAAGGTGTTAGGGCTGAAGAGGGTGATCGAAGCTGAGTGATACACGAGAGTAGACACAGATTTCAGAGTGAGGATTTTTTGGTGCTACGGACGTTGTTCTTCGATCAAACACACACGTGCAGAGCGTTGAGCGCAGAGCTGTGGTGAGCATTACAGAAGAGAATCAGGTCTTGCAGAGACTGATTTGTGCATTGATCTGGAAGCCAATTCAGAGCTGTGGAGCTTGTTGGTTGATCAAAGGCAGCCGCGGAAGAACTGACGGGTGGAAGGCTCGGTCGAGGTTCGTGCGGAAGAACTCACTAGTGGCAGGTGGTCACTGAGTGAGGGGGAATTACTCAGAGTGTGCAGCGCTCTTCGAGTGGTTCGATCGGCTCGGCAGAAGGCCTTGGAGCGACGCGGACATTGTGCTTCAGCTGTGTGTTACAGCTGTTGCTGCAGTAACTCTACTGAGTAGTGTAGTATAGAATAGGCTAAGTTCTTTGAGAGGATTGTAGCTTTTCTAGACTGACATACTGTAGAGGGTGTGCTAACACAAATCAGAGCTTGTTCTGATTGTGTTGTGTGATCCACACGGGGTTAAAGTAGCATAGGTTGCGTGCGTTGTAACCGAGTGTGCTTGGGACCTTTGGTTGAGTGGATTGAGGACTGGAGAATAGTCTTCCCCAGACGTAGGCAGTTTCGCCGAACTGGGTGAACAAACCTGTGTCTTTGTTCATTGCTTGCTGAGATTATTTCTTGTGAACAAGAGTGTGCTGCAGCAACTGCTAGTTCACAAATCTATCTAAGTGAGACGCTGTGAAATTTCAACATCAACCTGAGAACCTTGAAGAAAAATTTCTATAGAAGGGTTAGTCAGAGGAGTTACTTTAATCAAAGGTGAACCGAGCACCATCTGTGGAGAATGCCATATTGGCAAACAGAAGAAGGCATCACACCCAAAGGTCAAGAACATCAATATAGTTAGACCTCTTCAATTGATTCACATGGACCTGATGGGGCCTATGGAAGTTGAAAGCATTGGAAGGAAGAGGTATGTATTTGTCTGTGTTGATTATTGTACCAGATTCACATGGATTGAATTTGTTAGGGAGAAATCAGACACTGTGGGAGTAATTATCTATCTGGTGTCCCGTCTAGAGCAAGAAAAGAACGTCAGAATTTCCAACATCCAAAGTGATCATGGACGGGAATTTGAGAATGAAGCAGTAGACGAGTTCTGTAGAAAAAGAGGTATAACTCATCAGTACTCTTCTGCAATCACTTCTCAGCAAAATGGTGTCGTGGAACGGAAGAATTAAACAATCCAAGAAATGGCCAGGGTCATGATTCATGTGAAGAAGGTCCCCCTTAGAATCTAGGCTAAGGCAATGAACACAGCCTGCTACATCATTAACAGAGTTTTCATACGGAAAGGAACGAATCAGACCTGTTACGAGCTCTGGAATCAGAAGAAGCCCACAGTGAAATACTTCCACATTTCGGGAGTGACTGCTACATTCTAAGGGATCGGGAATACAGAAAGAAGCTTGACCTCAAGAGTAATGCTGACCTGTTCTTGGGTTACTCAGTAAACAGCCGAGCATATCGTGTTTACAATGAGAGGACGAAGATAGTGATGGAATCCATTAATGTAGTCGTCAATGATGTTGAAGAAGCTACTCCCACTAGCCTAGATGATGAAGACTAAGACACAGAAGCTGTACCCATGAGACAGAACAGGAATGTACAAGCCCCTGCACCAGAGGATACTACAGCAAGTGCTGATGCAGAAAGTCTAAATGAACGCGAGGACACCCTGGATGAAGAACAGGTTAGTGAAGTTCTTCCCACACCATCAAGGCAACCCCCAAAGAAGATTCAGAGGAATCATCCCCTGACAAATGTAATTGGAGACTCGACAGAAGGAAGGAGAACTAGAGGCAACGCACTTCTCAATACCTGCTTTCTGTCCTGCACAAAATCAAAGAATTTCAAAGAAGCCATGAGCGACGAATACTGGATGATGGCAATGCAGGAGGAACTAGCTGAGTTTAAAAGAAACGTGTGGGACTTATTTAACAGACCAGAAGGAGTAAACATCATAGGTACCAAATGGATCTTAAAAAATAAGACTAATGAGAAGGGCAACATCACAAGAAATAAAGCCAGGTTGGTGGCACAAGGGTACACACAAATTGAAGGTCTGGATTTCGATGAAACCTTTGCACCAGTTGCTCGGTTGGAAGCTATTAGACTGCTCCTTGCCATGTCATGCTACCTCGGATTTAAGCTGTATCAAATGGATGTCAAAATTGCATTTCTAACCGGTGAGCTCTCCGAAGAAGTTTATGTAGCTCAACCGAAAGGGTTTGAAGACCCTCATTATCCGGAGCATGTGTATAAGCTGAAGAAAGCCCTATATCGGCTCAAACAGGCTCCTAGAGCATGGTATGAACGACTGACCATCTTCCTTGAAACTCATGGATATGAAGGAGGGAAGCTGACAAAACACTCTTTGTGAAAAGAACAAAGTCAGATGTGATCATCGCCCATTGTCTTTGGATCAAGGTCCCAGCATCTGGTAAAGCAGTTTGTGGATAACATGCAGAATGAATTCAAAATGAGCATGGTGGGAGAGCTGACTTATTTCCTCGGTCCGGAAATCTCCGAGAGAGAAGATGGAATCTTTGTAGCACAAAGCAAATATAGCAAGAACCTGGTGAAGAAATTCCAGCTGGACAACGCCAGTCACAAACGAACACCAGCTGCCACCCACAGCAAGGCTGCCAAAGATGAGAATGGGGTGGAAGTGAATCAAGCTATATACAGAAGTATGATTGGGAGCCTGCTGTATCTGACTACTAGCCGTCCCGACATCTCCTTTGCAGTAGGGGTATCTGCAAGGTTCCAAGCCAGCTAAAAAGAAAGTCACCTGCAGCTCGTGAAAAGGATCATCCGGTATGTAGGAGGTACAATAAACTATGGCTTGTGGTACACTAAGGATACAAATGCAAATCTCGTAGGATATAGTGATGCAGACTGGGCAGGATGCACTGAGGATAGGAAGTACACATCTGGAGGATGCTTCTTCCTGGGAAACAACTTGATATCCTGGTTTAGTAGGAAACAAAACAGCATTTCCTTGTCCACGGTTGAGACAGAGTACATTGCAAGAGGAAGTTGTTGTGCACAAATGATCTTGATGAAACAGATGTTAGCTGAGTATGGCCTCAATCAGGGAGTAATGGTCCTCTACTGTGGCAACATGAGTGCTACCAGCATTTCCAAGAACCCCGTTCAGCATAGCAGGACCAAACACATTGATATTCGGCATCACTTCATCACATATTTGGTAGAAAAGAAGATTATTGCTCTCCAGCATGTGGTGACCGAGAAACAACTTGCAGATATCTTCACCAAGCCTCTAGATGTAGTTAGATTCGAAGACTTGAGATCCTCTCTGGGTCTCTGTGCTTTGGCGCCATAATCCAGTCCGCTTCTTTTCCCCTTGACATATGTTCCAAAAAGGGGGAGGAAGACAAGATCAAGGGGGAGTCGAGGGACCTAAGAAGAATCAATCGAATCATTGAAGGGGTTTTGTCAAAATGCCAAGGAGGAGATTGATGATGTTGTGTGGCAGTCTTTGACAAAACCAGCTCAAGCGAACAAGCTCCTACTGTAGCAATTCCTGGAGCACGGAGCTGTAGCAGAAGTTCAGCGCCCATTCGGAGTTTGCATTCAACGGACCGTATTGAAGAGCAGTGCTCTCGGGGAGGTTCTAAATATTCAATAAAGAATATCCCATAGAAGATTCCAGTGCCCAGGTAAAGATTTGTTTGTGGGAGATTTGATTTTCGAAATCAAATCTAATCTCCTACAAACTAGGAGATAATGTTCCTTTAGGGAACTTCCAAAAAAGCGGAAACCTGTGCAAGGCTGGGCGAGTATTTAAAGGAGGCAGTACAGAGCGTCAAGGGGATCGAAGACAAGAGTGCAAACACCAGAGCGTACACAGAATACTACGAAGGGTGATTGCGAGTGAGCCGTGCTTCGATCATCACCACGAGCAGAGCATGAGCGGAGAGCTGAGGTGATTGAAGCGGAAAGTGATCAAGATTTGCAGAGTCTGATCAGTACCTAATCTGTGAAGCCAATTCAGAGCAGCTGTTGCTTGTTGGTTAATCAAGGGAAGCCGCGGAGAGCAATTGTCGAGTGGAGGTGCTCGGGCAATTGGCAGAAGGCTGCGTCTTGCTTGTGACAGGAGGTCACTGAGTGAGGGGGAGTATTCCAGAGTGTGCAGGGCTCGTGGAATTGTTCGATCGGCTCAGCTGAAGGCTTGGAGCGACGCAGACAAATTGTGCATCAGCTGTGTGCTACAGCAGGTGCTATAGTAGACTTGCAGAGAAAGAGCGAGTCCATTGAGAGACTTGAGAAATATGACAAGAGGTTCGAGTCCATTGAGAAGCAGCTATCACAGATCGCTACCACGGTGTATGAGCTGAAAAAGAGCGATGGCAACCTGCCTTCGCAAGTGATTCAGAATCCCAAGGGAGGAGTCAACGCAGTGACACTGAGGACTGGGCGCACGATAGGAATAGAGCAGACCACGAAGGCGCCCGCGCAACCAGTTGCGCAAGCCCCGGATCCAACAGAGCAGAATGCGCAACCAGAACAAGATGCGCAACCAGAAGCGCCAGCCACAAGCCAGCAGGGCGAGGCGCCAGGTATGACACAATCAAAAGACAAAGGCATAAATCGTACTAACATACCTGCACCTTTTCCTGTACAGGCACCATCGGCTAGGAAGGAAGCGCTTGATAAAGAGCTCTACGAGTTATTCAGCAAGGTGGAAATAAACATTCCCCTTATTGAAGCAGTTCGGCAGATCCCTAGGTACGCCAAGTTTTTAAAAGAGATGTGCACAAACAAGAGGAGGAAAGGCGAATGCGCACAGGTAATGATAAATGCGCAGGCCTCAGCAATCGTGCAACATAAGGTACCACCTAAATGCCGAGACCCAGGTACGTTTACCATCCCATGCACTTTAGGTAAGACCACACTGAGCAATTGCATGATTGACTTAGGCGCATCTATAAATGTGCTACCCTATTCCCTATATGCGTCATTGCGCCTTGGACCACTAAAGCCTGCAGGTCTCACCATTCAGCTAGCAGATCGGTCGTGCAAGCAACCTACGGGCATGATAGAGGATGTTCTTGTCCGAGTAGGAGAGCTGGTGTTCCCAGCAGATTTCTATGTCCTAGAAATGGAGGGTGAGTCGAGCAAGGGCACTGCGCAGATCCTACTGGGCAGACCATATCTGATGACAGCGCGCACCAAGATAGATGTGTGGAGGGGTACGCTCTCTATGGAGGTTGATGGCGAGGAAATTCATTTCAACATATTCAAAGGGATGCAGCACCCTCATGAAGACGCCATAGTGCACGCGATGGACAGCTTAGATGACTTAGTTGCAGATGCGCAATGTGCGAGCGCAACAGAAGAACCTGAAACGCTGGCACAGACAGAGTTGGAGGTGCAAGAGGATGAGCCGAGCAGTGCTGAACCAGTATCCAGACAGGTACATGATATAATTAATGTCTGCGCTGCTAATAAAAGTGTGCACCTGGGCAGTGTGCGGGTCTTGTGGGTGGAAGATGGCTGAGCGAGGTCCGGGCGCTGCCTGGGCAGTGTGCGGGCCTCGGATGAGAAAAAATGCGGAACTGGCCAGGGCAATGTGCGGGACACGCCTGGGCAGCCTGCGGACTTCGGCTGTGGGACTTCGGATGGGAAGCCCCGGGTCTCGTGCGGGCCTTGCGGAAATCTGCGGATCTCGACTGCGGGACTTCGGATGGGAAGGTCCGAGTCTCGTGCGGGTAGATCTGAACTCCTCGAATGAATACGGAAAGTGGTGAGTTTGATGGCGGAATGAATGGGAATGGGATGGGATGAATGTGGAGATGGAATGTGATGGATAAATGATGGTAGGGTGAAAGTGAACAATCTGCTACAAGTTGAAATGCTTGTGCTAGATTGTATTGAGGTGGAAATGATGGATTTATGAGGTGGAGAAGGAGATGTAGATGGACGAATTTTGAGAGCACTAATGAAGATCAAAGTACTCCAAAATCTGAATGTCTTATTGCTAAAACAATCAACAAAATGAGTGCTACAAAAGATATAAGATGCCCACTCCTTGTAACACAAGATGGACAAATATTCTAACTCCTATGCTAAGTGATCAAGTATTTTTTGCTCTTGGCTTTGGTGGATATGCTTAATAATTTGCAAATGAGGAAGTGGCTGGCTTTTATAAGGCAAGGCCAGCCGAGGGGTCACCTTGGCCATTACTCCTTGGGTCTTTACTCCGGCTCTTCTCCATAGGTGATCCACGGATCTCCTCTCCCTTCTCTTGGCTGGCCGGGTGCAATGTATTCTCTTCAAGGCTTGTGGAATCTTCATGGGTAGCATAACTCCTTTGCTTAAAATAGGGTGTAGGGACTTCATTCACTACTTGCCTTAACTCCTTCGGGCTCCTTGGCCATGCATTGAGCGACCAAGTGCATTTCACCTTGTGGGAAGCTTGTGGAGGCATGTGGCAGGCGTGTGGAGGAGTGTGGGAAGCCTTAAGTATTTGCTTAATATAGGTGCTGGCCGTTGGTGCATGTTCCATAGGAGTTATGGCCTTTGGAGCTTCATTAAACACTTGCATTGACTCCTCCGGTGGCTGCCCTTGAAGTGTTTTTTGAGCAGAAATGGAGGTGGCCTTTGCTACTGCGTTTTGGATGGTTGAGAGGTGCATTGCAGCTTCTGCGTTTGGGGTGGCTGCTGCGGCGTTTTGGTGGCTCAGCTCCCCTCCATGCAACTCAGCGTTTTGATCCTTCCCGGGCAGCCCTTCGGACTTACCTTCTTTGGTGCAAATTTGGCCATCAATGCGAGTGACTTGAAGGTCATCTTGCGGATCCATATCACTAGTACTTCAACCGTCACGCGGCAAAACTAACTGATTGCCCATATTTGTGCAACCCCACTTGCCATCTCAGGGATTAAAAAGAGGTTGATGCCTTCATTGATGAAAGACCTCCATCCCACAAAAGATAAGTCTAGAAATAGTCCTCTTTAAGTATGGAAAGAGGCAAACGAAGGGTATGAAATTGCAGGAGATGTGTAGAGCCAAATCGAAATGCTTGACGGTTACTCTATTGGTTTTCACTTGTTTAAAGTTTACATTACAAAGGTGTTTTATAAAGATAATAAAAAAGTTAAAATACAGCCCTCCTCCAAGCCACTAATTAACCAACTGTGATATAAATCAATAAGTTTTGCGGACTCCTTCATCACGTATATATGCTAAATCAATAAGTTTTGTAACAACCTTCACTTCTTAACCTCTTCATTTGATGGAAATGTGTTAAAAGTGTCAAGAAAATAGTGTTGCGATCTCATTTTGTGAGCCTCATTTGATGGTGGAGTACACCTCAGATTGAATTGAATTAACCGTATTAATATACATTGAGATGAAAGGTATAGAATCAATTATTCATAAGCCAATCCAAGTTAAAAATGAAATTTTGATGCTCAAAGAGCAGTCTAAAATATCGGAAATGTGAATCTATAAAGAATCGCACACTCAACCTTGTGGAAAAAAATGTGCAGGTTTCCAACATTACTTGGAAAGTGGATATGTAAGTTTATATATAAATTTCACATTCTTGATAAGAAGTTAACCAAAGAAACTCTATACGCGCGGGTGTTTTGTTTTTTCTACTTCAATTTTATTGTTTTTATTTATTTAAAAAAATTGTAGTTCTAGTACGGATGGTAGAACTTGTCCTACCGGTTGTTATAACAACTCCTGATGAAACGTGTTAGGAATGTTTCGACTGTTTCGAGTAAAGTAAATACAGAAAAGTAAATTCGAGACATAGAGATTTGGTAATCCACTTTAGAACAATGTGTCCGTAATGTAGGGGGTGCGGGTTCTCCTAACCCCAACAAGCAGCAATCCACTAATAATGATCAGTCAACAAAGTACAAACTTGCAAGACTCCCCCTTCAAGTCCTTCTACCACCGACTCGTCTGGCTGTGCACTGAGCTCCCCTTAGTGTAGAGATACCTCTCTATGGCTTGTCGCAACAGCTTCGTTCTCCCGAACAGCTGCTCGTCCATTGAACGTCCTCCCGGATCGCTGGCTTCCTCCCGGATAGTTGGACAGATCTATTTTGCAACAAGATTTGTGAAACGTATATCTTCAACAGATACTCTTGGTTCTCGTGCTTGAGTGCTAACTTTTTTCCGATCTCCGATTGGTGCACTCAATCACTTAACCATAAACTCTCTTGTAT
Source organism: Umbilicus rupestris (assembly GCA_963678935.1). NCBI lineage: Eukaryota > Viridiplantae > Streptophyta > Magnoliopsida > Saxifragales > Crassulaceae > Umbilicus > Umbilicus rupestris. The sequence goes on along the minus strand of OY787623.1, from coordinate 2,128,186 downwards.
ATTTCTATAACTCAAGAGAGATGCATAAATCGTTCATACTCTTCAACTTCGTTCCACCTTCTTTTATGGCGTACGTCAACCTCCTCAAAAATCTCAACCAATATTCAAAAGAATATATCAAAGTATTTGTTGCTTTTATCTTCATCTCGTTGCCAAACCAATAGGTAGCATTTCCAAAATATAGTTGAAGATATTTTGGGTCTTTATCCAACCAAGACTCCAATAATCTCGAAGATGTGCCCCACGCCCTTGATTCTCAAAATCTGCTGATTTTTGAGAATATATACCTTTGATTTACAGCTAGCGCGTACTCTAGCACTTGCTATAACACCTTGCGTTGCATCTCCTGACTTCAGTTTTGTAGTTTAACATCTAACTACTTTACGCTACTTATAACTTACTTGAACAACTCTTTGCACAAAAGCATGGCACACATAATCATGGGACTAACAATCTCCCCCTCTTGGTAGTTTTTGGCAATATACATCAATACCTATGCTAGCGTAGTTGTTCAAGTTAGATTCAGAAAAAAAAAAAAAAAAAAACTACTCCCCCAAATATTTTCTCCCTTTGTTGCCATAAACTCAACAAGGGATATAAGTGCAAATGTTTCAACAAAATAATAGGCAAAAAGTTCAACAACTGAAAGAGATAAAGTTCTCCATAGGATGAGGGGTTCAGACATTACCAGCTTCATTGTCTTCTGGGGCAAGTTGATGATGATAGCGGAGGTTGCTAAGCATCTGGACAATCTTCCTGATGCGGCTGTTTTGGTTCTCCACTGACTCCGTCAGTGTTGCTCTCTGCCTTTAGGAGATCTATCATCAGCAACTCCGTTAATGTTGAGTTGGTCTCCTCAGCAACTGCTCCAATAGACACTGGAGTCTGACGTTCACGGTGGGTAGGGGAATGTCTAGAACATGCTTTCCCTTAAATAGCTTGTGATCGCTCACAAGGACCTCAGGGATGCTGGAAAGCTTTACTCCATCTTTCTTTAACTTTGGACACTCACAGGTAGCTAATTCATATATTAATGAGGGAAAATCAATATTTAAGTTTACCACTTTAAAAACGGCGTGCTTTGCTATCTGGTCAAAGATCACCTTCCCAAGGCTGACATTCTTCTCATCCCCAATCGCCTCTAGAAGTAAGGCATAGCCCTGGCTGATCTTAGATACATTGATAGAGGTCCGCCAGTTGTGCTGAACTCATATCATGGATCACTGCGTGCTTCGTATATAAAACTCCAGATGTCAAATCTGTAGAACATAGAGAAAGAGATCCCTCCGTTAGCTTCCTTGCTATTGCATCCCAGTCAGCATTCTCCTCAAAATGCACTTCAATAGCCTCCTCAACATCTATGTCATAGAACTCATTAATGGCCTCTGGTGTAATCTTGATCAGGCTCCCCCTAACCCATACATGTCCATGCTCAGAACTCATCTCATCACCAAAATCTTTGCCAAGATTGGCTATAACCTCCCTCGCCACAGCTTCATCATATCTCTTAGCTTTCCTCAGCGAGTGATGCATCCCAGTTCTCTTGAACAGTTCGACCATGTGCTTGGAAGAAAACCTGTCTTCATTCAGCACCCTCTCAGAAACCAAGCATCTTTTTGCGCATTCTTCCAACGATCTGCCCGTGGTCTTTTAACAAACAAGAGTTGATGTCTCATCACACCAACTGGTTTCACTATCTTCGGCCTCTTCGCTGCTTGGGCATTATCAATACTCTTTCCTTTTCTCTTCGGCCTGTTGGACTCAGGCTGATCAACTCTTGATGTAGCAACACCTTATACAGATGTTGGTTGCTGCTCATTATCAAGAGTATTCACAACTGGAGCTTCTTTTGCTGGTCAGGATAGTCATTCCTCAGATGCGTCTGATTCTTTATCCTCTGCTCCAACTGATTTAGATTGTTCCTTCCCTTTGGATAATTCCTCAGCAATAGCCTGTGCAATGGCCTCTTCACTTTCCACAGCACCAGTTAGACTCTTCACACTCTCCTCCTTGGATTCCTCATCAACTCCCTTTGAGACCCCTTAAGCGTGGACCTCTCTAACCTGGTCCGCTCCCCATGCATCTGTGTCAGGGGTATCCTGAGCCATTTGATCAACATATGCCTCTGCAGTCTCCTTAGCACCACCCTTTGTGGTTTCTTTGTTCACCACAGAAAGTCCAACGACCGCTACAACAATTTTCTCAGTAGTGGGTGCAACAATCCCCTCAACATTTGTCTCAACATTAACAAAAACAGGAGTTACCTCAACAGATGATGCAATGGCAGCTTCCTTAGCAATTGGTTCAACATCCTCCGATGCCTTAATCAACAATTCAACCTCTGCTGCTTCACGCCTCAGTCGTTCTGCTCTCTCCTTGGCAGCTCATATTCTCTCCCCAGCGGCCTCTTCCTCAGTTCCTCAGCTTCTGCTCTAGCCACCTCTGCAACAAGTCTGTCAGCTTTCTCCTTATCCACCAACTCAGCTTTCGTCTTCTCATTCTCCTCTTCAATTTTTCTATGAGTCTCAGTCTTCCTCTTCACCCCAACCTTCTCCTCTGCTTTTCTTTCTTTTTCGCCCTTATCGACGACTTTCTTGGAGGCGGTTCTTTTAGGCTTAGGTGCCGGAGTACCCCTTTGGCCAGATCTTGAGTCTTAGATAACCCCCCCCCCCCCCCCACCATCTGAACGGACTTCTCCGCATGCATGTTCTTCTTGGAGGATGTCTTCCTTACAGCTTTCTTGGACGCCGGAGCTTTACGAGCGGCTTTGGAGCGTCGCTCTTTTCTGACAATTTCCGTTGGCAGCACTACTGACAGAGGTACATATGGGTCAAGCTCGGTGGAGGCAGTGGTGGCTTGGGATGCGCCGGAGTTTGTTGCTAGAGTAGCTTCACGGGTGTTCACCATTCTGTTTTTAAGGGTTTAATCGTCGGAGAAGCATGCGTCGGTGGTGAGAGAATTTCAAACTTCAAATTCTAGGGTTAGCTTTTCTGATGAGAGATGTACCAGATTTCTAAAATTGAAGCAGCTTCCAAAAATCTCTCTCATATCTCTTCTTTCCAGCTTCAAATATTTGGCCCAAAATCAGCCCATATATGATTCCTTCAGAAGTTTGTCACAGATCTGAAATAGCATGCACATAGGAAATGTTATAACATTAGCTGAAATATACGTGTTACATTTCCTTTTAGTTTTCTGGTAGCCCAAACTTTAGCCCTCTTCTTTATTCAAAGACTACCAGAAGTCATGTCATGATTAGTTTTCGACCATGCACAGTCCCAACTCAGACCTCAAGGTCTCGAATTGTTGTGTGCTTAAAGCCTTTGTAAAAATATCAACTTTCTAGCATCTGTGTGAACATGAGTTAAGATTAGCTCCTTCTTCTCCACAAGCTCACGAATGTAGTGGTATCTGATCTCTATATTCGTTATCAGTATGTGCTGACTGGGATTCGCCGATATGCTGATGGCGCTCAGATTGTCACAGTACAATGTCATAACATCCTGTTCAACACCATATTCCTCCAGCATGTGCTTTATCCACATCATATGCTTAGCGTTGGTCCCATCTGCTATGTATTCTGCCTCTGCAGTTGATAAGGAAATGTTGTTCTGCTTTTTACTGAACCATGAAACAAGATTGTTTCCAACATAAAAGCATCCTCCAAAAGTGCTTTTCCTAGCATCTGTATTGCCTACCCAATCTACATCACAATATTCTACAATGCTGGATGTTGCGTCTTTAGTGCACCAGAGTCCAAGTTCAGCAGTACCTGTAACATATCATAAAATCCTCTTCACCTAGGAACATGACTCTCCTTGGGATTAGCTTGGTAACGGGCACATACTCCTACATCATAGGCAATGTCTTGTCTGGTAGCTGTCAGGTAGAAAAGACTCCCAATCATACTTTTGTACAACGTCTGGTCAGCATTTGCTCCAGTATCATCTCTAGTCACCTTTTGATTTGTAGCAACAGGGGTATGCTTGTGACTTGCCTTCTCCATATTGAATTTTTTTCACCAGATTCTTTGCGTACTTTGCTCTGTGTGATGAAGATGTTTATTTTGGTTTACCTGAAAACCTAAAAAAATAAGTCAGTTCTCCAACCAGGCTCATCTGGAACTCGCTCTGCATCTGCTCTACGAACTGCTCCACCAACTTCTTAGATGTAGACCCAAACACTATGTCATCGACATGTATCTGAGCCACTATGAAATCAGAACTAGTCTGTTTGATGAACAACGTTGTGTCTACTCCCCCTCGCTCATAGCCAAGTTGGAGCAAAAATTGTGTCAATCGCTCATACCAGGCTCTGGGCGCCTGCTTGAGAACATAGAACACTTTATTTAAACGGTACACATGATCTGGCTGATGTGTGTCAACAAAGCCTTTAGGTTGTGCTACATACACCTCTTCAAGCAACACTCCGTTTAAAAAGGCACACTTCACATCCATCTAATGCAGCTTGAAATCCAAGAAGCAAGCTAAGGCTATCAGGATTCTAACAGCTTCTAAGCGAGCCACTAGTGCGACAGTTTCATCAAAGTCGACCCCATCAATCTGTGGGTAACCTTGTGCCACCAATCTTGCTTTGTTCCTGGTGATGTTCCCCATTTCATCAGTCTTATTTTTGAACACCCATTTTTGTGCCAATCACGTTCACATCAACTGGTCGTGGAACCAGTTCCCAGACATCATTCCTTACAAACTCTCCAAGTTCCTCCTGCATAGCCACAATCCAGTATTCATCTACTATGGCTTCCTGTACTCGTTTGGGTTCGATGGTAGATACAAAGCAAGAGAAGCGAACCGTCTCTCTGTAATTCTTCTTAATCCCTCTAGTGACCATACTCCCACTTGGACTTCCAATGATGTCGGTCAAAGGATGGTGTTTCTGAACATGACGTGAAGGAATCATCTCGATCTCCTCTGCCGCATCAACACTCTCCTTACTATGTTCCTTTACAATAGGTGTCTGTGAATCAGCCTCTATTATAGCATCCTTTGCTGGGACCTCAGCATCACTTACTAGATCTACATCAGCAACCTGTGGAATCCAACCTTTTGCATCGTCAATGATCATCTATAACAACATTCGACGACGCCATAATAGTCTTTGTCCTCCGATTGTAGACTCTGTAGGCACGACTGTTACGGGAGTATCCTAGGAAAATCCCTTTATCACTTCTAGCATCAAGCTTCTGCTTATGCTCTCTATCATCTAAAATATAGCATGTAGTACCAAATACATGAAAATATTTCACAGTGGCCTTCTTACCGTTCCAGATCTAGTAGCACCTTTTGTCAGTACTCCCCCGCAGTGTTACATGGTTAAGTATGTGACAAGCCGTGCTAAAAGCCTCTAGCCAAAAGTGCAGTGCTACAACTTTAGCCCGTAACATCATCTTTCCCATTCAATTGATCTATTATTCCTTTCAACTACTCCATTCTGTTGCGGGGTCAGTGGTGAAGAGAACTGATGTGCAATGCCTTCCTTCTTGCAGAACTCCTCGAATGACTGATTCTGAAATTCTCTGTCATGATCGTTTCAGGTAAATACAAAAGTAATCCTTTCTCACGCTGTAATCTGGTAATCAGCTCAACAAGATGCTCAGCAATCTCTGATTTTTCTCTAAGAAACTCAACCCAAGCATATCTAGAAAAATCATCAACACTTACTAGAGCATACCTTTTTCCACCAATCCCCTCTATTGGAATGGTCCAACAAGATCCACATGAAGAAGCTCAAAGATACTCTTCGTGTTTATCTGAGTAGTTTCTGAGTGACTGGCTCTAGTCTGCTTCCAATATGACATCCTCTACAAACTCTTTGATAATAGGAAGCCCTCTCACCAGCTTCTTGCTCGATAACTTCTTCAAAAGCTTTCAGATGTAAGTGCCTCAATCTCTTGTGCCACAGATTCATCTCATATGTCTAAGTAAGTAGGCAGTTTGCATCAGAAACAGCTCCTGCAACATCTAACAAATAGCTGATGTTAGTAGAGCGACTGCCACTCATCACACAATCACCATCAGCATTGAGAACTCTGCACGAATTTCTGATAAAATTTACATCACAAAAATCATCACATATCTGGCTAATATTATGAGATTTGCATGCAGAGCCTCAACATAAAGTACGTTTGTCAGACTGGGTAATCTAGGTAGTTCCAGGACACCTGCTCCAATAACTTTTCCTTTTCCGCCATCTCCAAAAGTCACTGATCTCCCATCCAGTGGTGTTAGATGCTTAAGAAAGGCTGAATTACCTGTCATATGTGCTGAACAACTGCTATCAAAGTACCACATATCTTTGTTCAAGTTGACAGTTGAACTATAGGCAACACGGCATACCTCCTTTCATGTCTCTTTGGTCTCTATTCTTGCATCATGCGTATCTTAGTACGTCCATACTCAGCTAGGAACTTCCTGCACTTTCTCTGTATGTGTCCTTGAGTATGACAATAATGACAGATCCTAGTATCTCTAGTCCATGGAGTGTTACAGCGACTGCTATAGGTAAAGTTAGAACTTATCTGTAACATCTCTTCTTTGACAAATTGTGTCTTGCCTTTGCTACTTCCAGATGTGTTCCCAATACCAGACCATCCTGCACCATACCTCTGAGCACCAAGGATCTCATTCAAATCTTTTGTTCCAGAATTCATCATTCTTATTCTCTTTCTCATATTAGCCATTTCCTTATTGAGTCTGGTCTTTGTCACAGCAAGCTCCTCATCCAGACCTTTCTTTTGCTCCTTTAACTGCGTGATAGTGACAATGAGATTTCCATTCGTCTTCACCACCAGCTTTCACTTGGCGTACATGTCTCTCAGGTTTCTCCTCAAAGTCCCCTCATTGATCTCCTCACCATCACTAGAGTCAGTGCCGCTTTCCTCGGCTCCTTCCTTAGCAGTTAGTACGACAAGATCTGTGACATCCTCAGCATCAGGTAAGCATTTGCTACAGTTGTTAGTGCAACAAAGTTACTCTAATCTTCTACAGTATCACTGCTCTCAGACTCATCTTCACTGTATGTGGCTACCATGGCTTTCTTCTTCATCAATGTGTTAGCACAGTGCCTTTGTATGTGAATGTATCCATGACAGGCTCTCCACTGAACCTCTTCATCTGAATTTTGATCATTCTCCCTACGCTTGTTTTTTTTGATATCTGTCATCTTTCCTCACAGGATATCTTTGGTCACTACGCTCCCCCTTCTTCCCTTGGTATCCATGATCACCACGAGCCTTGTAATTTGATCTTCTCTTGTTCATCTTTTTCATGAACCTTCCAAATTGTTTGGCCATCAGAGCTACTTGACCATCCTTCATCTCATCATCTGACTCTATGTCAGCGTTTGTTACAGCAAACTTTAGTGCGATTCCTCTAGTCTTATTCTCTACTGCCTTTCTGCTGTTCATCTTCATCTCATAGACTCTGAGAAATCTCATGAGAGAGTCCATCTTCATGTTCTCCAGATTAATAGTTTCCTCAATGGCTCTCACATTGACATCAAACTTCTGAAGAAGTGACCTGAGAACCTTTTCAACCTGCTCAGCCTCTGACACATGCTTCCCAAGTATGGCCATTTCATTCACTATATCCATCAGACGGTTGTTGAAGTTAGCTATGCTCTCATCATCCTTCATCATCAGCTGCTCATAGCTAAGCTTCAGCATTTGCATTCTGGTCTTCTTTATCTTAGCATCTCCTTCAAAATTTGTTTCCAGAATGGTCCACACGACCTTTGCTATCTCAACACCAGCTATCAACTTATAGTTCCGCTTATCCACGGCAGCAATAATAGCATACAAAGCTTGACTATTCCCTTGGAACATTTTCTTCTCCTCCTCAGGCCAGTCTTTTTCTAGCTTTGGCGCTTTTACTCCAATAGCATCTGCAGCACCAGATGGTACAGCCCAACCTTCAACAACAGCCTTCCACGCACACTCATTTACCGATATGATGTATGCCTTCATCTTTGACTTCCAGTAGCCCATCTTCCTCCAAACTGGGAGGTCTCCTCATATCTCTTCCACTCATTCTGAGTTTCCTCCATCTCACCCTGTGTGTCGGATGTCTGCTCTGATACCACTTGTCACATCAGTCCACATCAGTCAATGAAATACAAACTTGAAAGACTCCCTCTTCAATTTCTTCTACCATCGACTCGTTTGGACGCTCACTGAGCTTCCCTCAGTGTAGAGATCATTCTCTATGGCTTGTCACAACAGCTTCGTTCTCCCGAATATCTGCTCGTCCACTCAACGTCCTCCCGGTCGCTGGCTTCCTCCCGGATAGTTGGACACTTTGCTCCGATCTCCGATGGGTGCACTCAATCACTTAACCATAAAATCTCTTGTATATTTCTATAACTCAAGAGAGATGCATAAATCGTTCATACTCTTCAACTTCGTTCCACCTTCTTTTATGGCGTACGTCAATCTCCTCAAAAATTTCAACCAATATTCAAAATAATATATTTGAATATTTATTGATTTTATCTTCATCTTGTTGCCAAACCGAGAGGTAGCATTTCCAAAATATAGTTGAAGATATTTTGGATACTTATCCAGCCAAGACTCCAATAATCTCGGAGATGTGCCCCGCGCCCTTGATTCTTGGAATCTGCTGATTCCTGAGAATATATACCTTTGATTTACAGTGAGCGCGTACTTCAGCACTTGCTATAACACCTTGCGTTGCATCTCCTAACTTTAGTTTTGTAGTTTTAACATCTAGCTACTTTATGCTATTTCTAACTTACTTGAACAACTCTTTGCACAAAAACATGTCATACATAATCAAGGGACTAACAGAAATTATGTGATATTCACACGTGTTGTTGTATTTCCAACCAGCATCATTCTCTACCTTAAACTGATCATGCTACTAGACGCCCGATTTACTTCATCATCCGTACACATCCCATCATCGATCACATGCTGAAAAAGAATATCCCTTAAGAGGTTTTGTCATGATATCTTCCACTTGATCAGCACTTCCGCTGTACAACAAAGCAACAGATCCCTCCTTCGCAAGATCCCTTATAATGATACTTGACACAAATGTGCCTACTTCTACCATGAAGGATAGCATATTCCATAGGTTAATTATTGAAGTATGTCACACAATACTAATTGTGCCTTGATTCTCATGCCATATACGCTTTAGGGTATCTTGTAACCACATAGCTTGACAAGCACTTGAAGTAGCTACAATATAATCAGCATCAATAGTGGAAAGATTTACAATGGGTTGCTCCTTCAAACTCCAAAAGATGGCATCAAAACTTAATATGAAAACATAACCATTGGTACCTTTTCTATTATATAAGTCTCCTTCATAATCACTGTTGGTAAAGGATAGTAGCTCCAGTGATTCTGCATGTTTATTATATAAAGTGACATGTTAAGTATCTTAACGCTCTCTTTGAAGTTCGCAAATGAAGATTTGTATGGCTTCTCATATACTTGCTTAACGATCATGTAATAAACATCCTATCCGGCTTAGCATGGGTAAGATAAAATAGACTTTTCACCAGCTGCTTGAAATGTTTGGAGTCTACTCTATTTCCTTTCGTATCCTTGTCGATTTTGTGCCTAGTATTATGGAAGTTCCTATTACTTTGCTCTCCGACATGCTAAATCTCTTTAAAACCAATGAGCCATCTTTGTCTCTTCATTCGATGCTGAATTTCGTTACTCTCATTTCAGGTCAAATTATTTTAAATTGAGGCTTTGTAGTCCTTTGGAGCAAAATAAGGCAAAATACAAAGATTCAAACGAATACAGACCAAATCTGGATAAGATTCACCTATTTGTCACCAAAGGCTTGCCGAGCACATGATTCTTATCCGATTGAGGCGTGTCATACCTTTTTGGAAAGATAACTCGAAAGACTACAACTATTTAGTTTACATTAAGACAAAAGTCGAAGGTTTAGAAGGTCAAACAAGCGGGCAGGTCAGAACCACCGTGCTGAGTGAACAGTAGCCAGGTCCGAAATTGATTTCTAAAAAATTGGCCAATTGATTGTGGTATAAATAAAGACCTAGAACCCAGGAAAAAGGATTATAGAATTGAGCAAGATTTAACCGAAATTTTGAAGAGACAAAGACGGCTCAAGGTTCCAAGAATAATAAAATATCGGAGACTCAGCTTCGTAGAGAAGATTTCTTTTCTACCTTTGGTTTCTTCTTCTTTAATTCTCTTTTATACCTTGTATTCTGATTTTATCACCATGATTATTGAGTAGTCGTCTCGTTTCGGGATTCTACGGATCTTATGTTTGTACTCAACAATTCATGCGATCTTAATAGAACATTTCAATTATGTTAATGGAGTTCTTTAATTCTATTGCTCTTAATTTATCGTTCTTACATGTTTGCCATTGATTGAGATGCCTTCTTGTTAGAACGAAATTAGGTTAAAAATCAAAAAAAATGATTGCATCTTAAGTAACTAACCGGATTAAGTAGAATTAATATTGAAGTATGGTAGCTATATTGTTAGTACATGAATCGATAAGGAAGTTGACATCAGTCATCTGAAAATCCTAAGCTTAATAAGTTAAAATTGTTGATAATTCATGATTAAGTGGCGTTCCACAATCTAGATTAATTCAGGCAATGATCCGTGATTGGGCGGCTTGCCTGATGTTATTAGGTTATTTCCATAACTCCATAATATGATTGAGTTGTTAAATTTATTGCATGATTTGTGAGTTAGGCATGGGTGAAGTTTTATTCTGGAATATTGAGTTTATTTGCATAATCTTGTTCTTGCGTCAGAATCACTTAGTTAAGTAATTATAACTTTTCCTTTATTAGAATAGCTCAACAAAGGCACTATCTTGCATAGTATACACACGCATTTGCTCATTGGATCGACCCTTGACTTACCAATGTTTATAAATTGTGTTTGACTGCAACTTGACCCCTAAAACATACATCGACAATTATAAAGGGTTAAAAATACGCTTGTCATCTCCCTCACTCTCATCAGTTGTTAAGTCATCTCCCCATTTAAGCTCAGTATTGATTTAATCTTTGAAAATGATGGCCAATTCCCCACTTCTATGTTTTTCAAAAACAACATCTTTATTGGTCAAAGTCGCCTTGCTTCTTGGATCAAATACTGGATGATCTTTAGAATAATTGTTGATACCAACAAAAACATATGGAAATCTCTTGTCATCAAATTTCATTCTTTGTTCATTTAGTACATGCACATTTCCTAGCATCCCGAACCTTGAAATAATTCACTGAGGGTTTACCGTAGAGTGACATTCTTAATTAACATGGTTGAACGCCTAATTAAAACATAGAATGTCCGTAGTACAAATTCAGCCTCAATTGGCTTACGTACCTTCTTTGCACTCAACATGTATCGAACCATGTTCATCACAGTCATATTCTTTCCTTCAGACTTCTCTTGGAGTGACATTTTTAACAGACACGGTTGAACACCTAGTTAAAACATAGAATGTCCATGGTACAGTTTCAACATAGAATGACTTAGGAACCTTTTTGGCACTCAACATGCATCGAACCATGTTTATTATAGTCTTATTCTTTCGTTCAACAACTCTATTCTAGTGTGAAGTGAATGTAGTGGTTAAGTTGTCTCTTGATCCCTTCGTTTGCACAAAAAGACTTGAAATTATTTAAGGTAAATTTGCCACGTCTATTTGTTCTCAAAATTGAATAAAGCTTTCAGTATCGTTTTCACAAAGATTTTTAAATAATTTTAAAAAATAATATAATTGATTTTTACTTATTTACAATCATGACCAAGCTTTTTGATTGAAATCATTGACGAAGCATAAAACATACATATTTTCTGCATTTGAAGTTAGTTCAATAGGTACACATGTATATGCATGGATGAGCACTCATCATGAGTCGAACCATGTTCATCACAGTCATATTCTTTCCTTCACACTTCTCTTGGAGTGACATTTTTAACAGACACGGTAGAACACTGATGAGGCGTATTTATACGACTCGCTAAACCATTTAAACCCAACTATTTCGACATGTTTTTATGTGAACAGTTACTTCTTAGTGTTGTTTGCATTTCAGGTGTTTGAGACTCATGAAAAGAGACTTGCGACTCAAAACGGTGTTTTTAGGGAGCAAAATCGACGTTGAAGGAAATGGGTACGCATCTCAGTAAGTTACGCGCCAACAATCAACGTTAGCATCGCGCGCCGGACCTTAATGTCTTCTTCGGGCGCGCCAGTTAATGTCTTCTTGAGGCGCGATTTGTGTTTGATGACATCAGCAATGGGGCCCGCGGCCCGAAATCAATTTTTAGAGTCCGATCTCAATTAGGGTTTCGCAAGGAGAGCGAGACAGCAGTTTTGCCAGACAGAGGTTTGGAAGAGACGACCAGACGGAATTTTGGAGATTTACGTGAAGAGTGTTTTCCGACGTGAACAGTGTTTCCGGCGTGAACAGTGCGCTCCGGCGTGAACATTATTTCTTATGGTTTTTCAGTTTAATGTTTTTTTTTCAGTTATAACTATGAGTAGCTAAACTTTTGTTTCAGTTTGGGGTTTTCAATTAATGGCATACATGTTTGAGACTTGGATGTAATGCATATTTCTATTCATTCGTAAGCTCTGGATCTTAGTTCGCCTGAATTGTATTGCACGGTTAGCGTATACTTTGTCGTGAAACTATCCGCTCATCAATTATGATTATTAACTCTTGTCGAAGCTTTGTCGTGGAGACAAGTAGTAAAATCTAGGCTTAGTATCACCTTTGTCGGGATACTCTAGGTTATTACCTTTGTCGGGATGACCACATGTTTGATTAGAATCGCCATTTTTCGAAGTCGATGATAACAGTCACTATTGAATTCTCTGGATTGAATACTTCTCTTAATGGATATTCATACCTTTTCACTTTCTTTCTTGCAATCGACTTGCTTAAACCCTCTTTAGTGCAGTATTTACAGGAAATCGCTTCACAGTCAGTTCTTTTGGGTTCGACCCTTGCTTGCCGCTACACTAGTTGGAGCTTGGAGATATAAATACAAGTTTGGCGCGCACAACGACGCGCGTCAAAATTTGGCACCGTTGCCGGGGAATTGCTACAGTGAAGAGTTTCTTTTCTTTTTCTTTTTATATTTAGTTTTCAATTATTTTTTGTGTTATTTTTGTGTTGCGGTAAATTGCTCTTTCCAGCATGTCGCACGCAGGTAGTGTTAACGGTGATGGCCGCCAAAATTACGAACAAAATCAAGTCAACAACAACAACCGTTAATTACCTCCACCAGGAAATCAGGATGTGCAAATTCCACCATTCTACGAAGAGCCTGAACGCGTGTTTAGAGCACGCCAGAGGGAACTTCGTGAAAGAGAACTTATGGCTAGGGATCATGGGGCACGAGCAGAGGGTTTCAATGAGCCTAACCCACCACCTCCGCCTCAATAATATGTGCAGCAGCAGCCTTACGGGCATCAGCCATACAGACGTGCCCACAGACCGGAACCAACAATGAGGGAGCTGTCTGCACCAAGCTTCAATGACCAACCATGGTGTATCAATACGGATCCAGAAGAAGAATATTTTGAGATAAAGATTGCTGTGGTGCATCACTTACCCAAATTTGGAGGATTACCAAGAGAGGTCGCGACGAGGCAGTTACAAGAGTTCACCGAAATCTGCCAAACATTGAGACCATACGCAGCTTTGGAGGACAGGTTTAAGCTCCGAGTATTTCCTTTGAGTTTAACTGACTTAGCAAAATCGTGGTTTTTGTCTCTTCCCTCAGGTAGTATTCGGTCATGGGATCAAATGCAGCGGAAGTTTCTAGACAAATACTACCCGCCATCAAAGGCCACACAAGTGCGCAGAGAGCTCTCCACTATCAAACAAAGACCCAGTGAGTCGATGTACGACTACTTGGAGCGCTTTAATCCATTGGAACAGAGTTGCTACTATCTTGGGGTGCCAGCAAGGATGGTCGTGGAGTATCTGTTGGATGGACTCAGACCTTTAGAGAGGATGATGTTGGACGCCGCAGCTGGCGACACAGTTATGAATTTGACTCCAGCAGAGGTCCGAGAGCTGATTACAGAAACTGGTGAGAGTGCAAGGTTTAGGGAGGAAATCAGTAAGCGGGAGGATACGAGCAGGACAAGGAATGTATCACAGGCAGACTCGTCCAACAATCAGATGGCTGCAGAAATTAAAGAGTTGAAGGATATGATACAGAAAATGATGGTGGGACAAGCCAATGTAGTGAAGCCTTGTGAATTCTAAGGTGCTGTCAACCACAAGACCGATTCGTGTCCATCCTTGTATGAAGACATTTCAGCAGAGGTGAACGCTTTAGGAGGATATCAGAACTTCAACAACAGGCCGCCTCAGAGGAAGTTTGGATTAGCTGCGAATGGATAAACGAGGGTGGAATTCCTAGAGAGCAAGCCGCGCCTCAACAGCAGACCCAATATTATCGACCATCATTTCGTCAGCAACAAGAGGGTCACAACAGCGCTGATCAATACCAACAAAAGAAGAACTATAATCAGCCAGGTCAGAATAACCCGCTAACCGTCAATGATTTGGCAGTGAATCTTCAACAATACCAAGCGAAGACGGATGGTGCTCTTGCGGAATTATCAAAGCAAATATCGCTGTTGATCACGATCGTTAATGAGTTGAAGAATGACCAGGGAAAATTACCATCTCAAACAGTCCCCAATCCGAAGGGAAATGTTAGCGCTATGACTTTGAGGCGAGGGAAGGTGCTCAAGGGTCCAGAAGAGAGAAATAGGGGAACAGAAACAGTGAGTTTGGCACCGGATGAGAACATTAGCCAGACCCGCGACGCGGTAATATCTTCTCCTAGAGCGCAACTAATGTATGAAGGAGACGCGGTCAACACAAAGACCGCGCCCGAAGCCAACAATAATAGCGTGCCCAGTGAGAACATTATCTCCCAGCGCGCGAATATAACGTCTACTACCGGCGCGATACCCCCTGACTTGAATTCCGAATTTCGTCTTGCTGACCCTCCTTTAACCTTTCCATTCCAAGTTAAGGCTCCTAGGAAGCAACTGATCGATAAAGAAGTGTGGGATCTCTTCAGAAGGGATGAAATCAATATCCCACTACTCGAGGCAATTAAGCAGATTCCACGCTACGCTAAATTTCTCAAGGAGTTGTGTACCAACCGCCGCCGTTCAACTCAACCTGAGCAGGTAATGAATAACGCTAACGTTTCTACAGTTATTTAAAGAAAGATACCTCCTAAGTGCGGAGACCCAGGTATGTTCACCATCCCTTGTGTTATTGGCAACATTAGAATCAAAAATTGCATGCTTGATCTCGGTGCGTCTATAAATTTTTTGCCTTACTCTTTGTACTCGAGATTATGTATTGGACCATTAAAGCCGCTGGACTAACGATTCAATTGGCAGATAGATCTTGTAAGCGACCTGAAGGTATCATAGAAGATGTTTTAGTGCAGGTTGGTGACTTGATCTTTCCAGCTGACTTCTACGTGCTCAGAATGGATGGCAGTGACCCGGCTGATCATCCACCTATTTTACTTGGTCGCCCCTTCTTGAAAACGTCAAAAGATGAAGGTTGATTGCGACTCTAGGGTGCTGACCATGGAGGTGGAAGACGAGACGATAAAATTGATTTATTCAAAGCCATGCAACACCCATCTGAGCACCCGATGGTAAATGCATTGGATGCGTTAGACGATGTAGTACAAGAGACACAAGGCACCAGCGGCGAAGACCTATTGAGGATAGCACTGGAGAGCGTCATTTTTATACAGGACGATTCCTACGCTCTCTACGAGGATATACATGCCATACTTGCACAACTTGATATTTCTCGCCCTCTGACGCCCAGGTATGAGGTTAATCAAATTCAATTATTTAAAACTAACTCTTTGTTGCCTTCTTCTATGCAGGCACCAGTTGTAGAGCTGAAACCTCTTCCTGAACATTTGAAGTACGCATTTTTGGGCGAAAATGACACTCTCCCAGTATTCATTAAGAGCGGACTTGAGGATGAGCAAGAACAGAAGCTCATAGAGGTACTTAAAACTAACAAATTGGCTATAGGTTTGACGCTTGGGGACATACGAGGGATAAGCCCGGTGGTGTGCATGCATAGAATTCTGCTAGAAGATGGGGCTAAGCCTTCGAGAGAGCTGCAGCGTCGCTTGAACCCAGTGATGATGGAGGTAGTGGGCAAAGAGGTACAAAAACTTTTAGATGCTGATGTTATCTACCCTATTTTCAGATAGCCAGTGGGTAAGTCCCGTACAATGGTGCCGAAAAAGACGGGCATCAAAGTTGAGAAGAATGAAGCCGGCGAGATGGTGACTACACGTGTTAAGGATCACTTTCCCCTTCCATTCATTGACCAGATGTTGGACAAGCTAGCAGGTAAGCCCTATTTTTGTTTTCTTGATGGTTTTTCGGGCTATAATCAACTCCATTTCACACCTGAGGACCAAGAAAAAACTACATTCACATGTCCATTTGGCACATTTGCATTTAGACGTATGTCTTTTGGATTGTGTAATGCGCCTGGAACCTTTCAAAGGTTGGTTACTAGTATATTCTCATATATGATTGGTAATTTTATTAAGGTCTTTATGGATGATTTTACTGTGCATGGTGACACTTTTGATGCAGGCCTAGACAACTTCAGTAGAGTACTTGAACGGTGTGTGTCTATGAATTTATTGTTGAATTATGAAAAGTGTCATTTCATGGTTACACATGGTATGGTCTTAGGGCATATAATCTCGCGTGAGGAGATTGAGGTTGATAAAGCAAAAATAAATTTGATTTCTAGTCTTCCTTACCCTTCTACGGTGCGTGACATTAAATCGTTTCTTGGGCATGCTGGTTTTTACCGTCGTTTTATTAAGGATTTTTCCAAGAAAGCCCTGCCTTTATCTAACCTGTTGCAGAAAGATGTGCCGTTTGAGTTCACAGGTCAGTGCAGGGAGACATTCGACGAGCTGAAAATTGCGCTAACCAGTGCGCCTATTATTCGACCACCTGATTGGAGCCAGCATTCGAGATTATGTGCGATGCCAGCGACTATGCTTCGCATACCTTGGACGCGGCTCAGAGTAATTATTCCACCACTGAGAAAGAATTACTAGTTGTTGTCTCTGCTTTAGAAAAATTCAGACCTTATTTATTGGGTTTTAAAGTAATTGTGTTCTCTAATCATGCTGCTATTAGGTACTTGATGACGAAGAAGGAGGCTAAACCGCCGCTGATTCGTTGGATTTTGCTGCTGCAAGAATTTGACCTCGAAATAAAGGACAAGAAGGGAGTTGAGAACATAGTTGCTGACCACCTGAGTCGATTAGTGAGGGAGGAAGAAGCTGGGCAGATTACTGAGACATTTCCAGATGAGCACCTCTATGCCATCACAGGTAAAATTTCATGGTACGCTCACATACTGAACTACCTAGTCGGAGGTAAATGCCCACCTCTTTTCTCTAAAGCTCGATGTTTGAAACTTAAGCATGATGCTATATATTATATATGGGATGATCCATTTTTGTGGAAAATAGGCGTAGACCAAATACTTAGAAGACGTATCCCTGATGATGAGATTTCTTCTGTGCTTAGTTTCTGTCATGAGCATGCATGTGGTGGTCATTTTGGCCCAAAAAGAACAGCTAGGAAAATACTAGATAGTGGATTTTACTGGCCGCATATTTTTAGAGATTCATATGAGCATTGTAAACGGTGTGATAGATGTCAAAGAGTAGGGACCATATCCGTTAAACATGAGATGCCTCAGATGCCTATTGCCGTTGATGAAGTGTTTGATATATGGGGCATTGATTTTATGGGTCCATTTCCTGCGTCAAATGGTTATTTATACATTTTAGTGGCTGTAGATTATGTGTCTAAATGGGTAGAAGCTACGGTTACTCGGTGTGATGAAGCTAAAACTGTAGTGGACTTTCTCCGCACTAACATATTTTGCAGACATGGATTGCCGAAGGCTATAATCAGTGATCAGGGGACGCATTTCTGCAATAGAGTGATGGCTGCCACACTCAAACAATATCATGTTCATCACCGTACATCCACAACTTATCATTCGCAAACGAATGGCCAAGCCGAAATTTCTAACCGGGAGATCAAGGGAATCCTAGAGAAAATGGTGAAGCCTACACGAAAGGACTAGAGCCTACGCTTGAACGATGCATTGTGGGCATACAGGACTGCCTAAAAAACACCTATCGGAACCTCGCCTTATCGTTTAGTGTATGGCAGAGCCTGCCATTTACCGATAGAATTGGAGCATAGGGCCTACTGGGCACTTAAGTAGTGCAACATGGACTTGGAAAAGGCTGAGATGGAACGTAAGCTGCAGTTGAGTGAGCTGGAGGAGTTGCGCCTAGAGGCTTATGAGAGCCAATCAGACTACAAGGCGCGGACCAAGCTCTATCATGACAAGTTCATCCTACGACGAGCATTTGAGATTGGCCAGCAGGTACTTTTATTTACATCACGATTACGACTAATGTCTGGCAAGTTGCGTTCTAGATGAATAGGTCCATACATGATGGCGAAGATTTTCAATCATGGGGCATTAGAGTTGGAGAACCCGAGAAATGGCGACCGGTTCAAGGTGAATGGACAGCGCGTGAAGCATTAATATGGTGGATCGCAACCAGATGCTCAAGAATGCGAGCTAGCCGAACCCCACGGCGATAACTAAGTTGAGGTACCGTCGAGCAAACGACGTAAAACAAAGGCACTGTGCGGGAGACAACCCGATGTTTTTGCATTTTTTTCTTCTCTTTCTTTTTTCGAAAGTAAGTTTAATTCATAGGTCGTGTCTACTTAGTGTTTAATGGAGTCTCTTCTATTAGAATGTCGTTAGGGATTGAATTGTTTGGAGGCGAATTTGGGGCATATCTCAATAAGTACCGCGTTCCCAAGCAACATTACGTACCATGCCGGAAACATACATTATCCTACGTAATGTCTACAGGTGGCGCGCCAGTTATGTATGCATCGGGCGCACGCAACTCATGTTCAGCGCGCCTCAATTTCCAGTTATCGCGCGCCATCTTAAGACATTACTAACCGCGGCAGTGGTATACATTATGCATTGTAATGTTTGAAGCCGATGCGGGACTAATGTTGGCGCGGGGCGCGGCTCGTATTCAGCAGGCCGCGTCTCAACCCTATAAGAGTTGGGGCGCGCCTCATAACCCCAACTCTCTCACCTCCGACGCCAGCCAACACCCCAGGTTCAAATTCTCGTTTTCACTACACTCTCAAGGAGTTTTCCACTTGCTTAAACATCTCAGGTACTCCTTAACTCTATATCAAACTCAATTGATGCAATATTCAACTGGATCTCAAGTTTTGGGAGTTTTAGTGTTTATGCTTAATCGGCAATTTGGGCGAAATTGGATGTATTTAATGGTTGCAGGTTACTCATACATGTTCTGGGGTGCTAGGGTTTCGATTTAGGGTGTTAATTTTGAGTATTGGGGGTTGAAATAGATTAGGGTTCATGGCTGTTCTTCGGTTGAATCTGCAGAAATCGGGCGCCGGCTTAGTACATTATGTCCGCGCCCTAGTGCCGCGCCAGATGAATACATTAAGGCATTGACCATGTACTTAATGTCTTCGTCTGGCGCGCAATCTTCTGACATGCGTTGACTAACATCTTATACGCACTTGTTTCGATTTTTTTTCAGGATGGCACCAAACAGAGACCCTATATTTGAGGAACTTTACTAGCAGTTCTCTCGGAAGCAGCGCGGTGCCAGTACTTTTACCGACGAAGAGTTCCCAAGTGCTAGCGGTCTATATGATCGCGTATTGCAGTTGCTCACCGGAGCTGGCTGGCCTGGACTCTTGACCATCCATTCAGAGACAGACATAGAGGACGTCCGGGAGTTTCTAGCATCATTCAATTATGTGGGCTGCGCAGACTATCTCGGTATCCGGTACAGGCACCGCGGCCAGTACTATGTCACTCACCCACCGCAGTTGCGTGAATTATTTGGATCGCAGGTGGATGGCTACAACTGGACGCTGAACACGAGAGTACTTTGTAATACCTGGTCTGCCCTCTCCTCGGATGTGATTTATAGTCCCAGCATCAGCAAGGCGCGCACCCTTCGCGAACCGGCTTATTTCTATCTTCAGAAGCTCCTGTCCGGGTCAATTTTCGGGCGTGACAATCGAGATGAACGTGTTTCATTCCTGCCACACCCAGTCGCCTCTCGACTTTGTAGATGTGCTAAACAAGTTCTGGAGGAGGCGGTTGTCGTGTGGAGATATATAATGCGGAGGCCTTATCAACTATATGTTGCGCCACCTGCATGGTCAGCCGGTCTTGGACTTGCACCATCTTATCCCGCCGACGTTTCTCACGCGGGAGGCTTTTGTAGGGATGCGCCTATCACGACTCGTCCGCGGCGGCCTGATCAGTTTGCCTGGACTTATCATTTGGATCGGAGGTACCACGAGCCGCTACCGACAGACAGGTAGCCAGCAGCTACAGAGCAGGCTGAGTCTTCAGCTGCCGGCTTCAGGAGAGCCGCGCATAGGAGAGCACCCAGAGATAGTGAGTAGCCACCACCGGCCTTCGCCCAGGCACAGTTGGACGCTGCGTTCAACGCCTAGAGGGTGTTGGACTATTTCTTGCCACCTGGGACGCAGCCAGCACCAGCACCTCTAGGTTGGGTTCGAGGGCAGCCAATCCCTCCAGAGTACGTGATTGCGTGGGAGTCTCCCTCATCCCCCAGCGGATCCACAGACGGCTCTGCCGAGTTCTAGGGGAGTTTCTGTTTTCTTTCTTCTTTATTTCTTTCTTCATCATTTATGTTATTTGGTTGTGTTGCATGACCCGCCCTTGATCATAAGTCGATCCGTGAGGACACGGCTATGTTCAACAGTGTGGGGTAGGGTAGTAAAGTCTGTTGTATCAGCACGTTTATCTTTATTAGCATGCATTAGTGGTAGCTAGGGCACATTTTTTTTCAAATTTGTTTATGCTACGATAAAGACTCTGTGATTTTATGAGATGATGTTTGATGCTATGAGGTTTTGATATGTATGATTTGCATGATTTCTAAAATTTTGTGATGCTAGTTACGTGATGTTATATGTTCCTTTGAGTTGAGATACTACAGGATGTGGAGTTGATAGAATTGTCCTAGAGAGACTTGCCAAGCATTCGAAGGTTCGAGGGATTAGTCGCGTAGCGCATTGAGTTTGGCACTCCTAGTTACGAGGGGTAAGCCTTTCACTCCATCATTGCAGCGTTTATGCAATGGTGGGACGAGAAAACAGACCGTCCTATCTCTAGTCCTAGTAATCGGGAATGGGTGGGTAACCCCTATCCTGCCTCGTGCTGAAAGGATAATGATGAGAAAGAGCGGGACGCGCTCCATATGCTGCTATTCGAAGGTGATGATTGGAACGGTTCAAAGAGAAAAATGCAAAAGGACAACCAATTCACAGTGGAGAGCAAAGCTCAAAAGGAAAATTCAGTCAAATGTGAAAGAGAAAAATCAGAAAAGTAATCGAGTTGAGTGAAGTCTTCGGACCAAACAAAACAAGAAAGTTTCAAGAGCTGTCCTACCAAAGAGAAAAGAAAAGTTGAGTTCCTCCTAGCTTGGATTTCTCACGTGTCAGAGAAAGCGAACTCAGCGTATGCGCGTGACTATGACCTCGAACTGAAGAATGGAGTCAGGAGTCTAAAAGAGGACTATCTCCAAGTCATCCATTGAATTCCTTCTTGGCCTCTCAGGTAACATGTATCATTACGGTTTCTTGCTGATCATTATTGAAGAATGAATGTGAGCATATATCTATGAACTGATTAGTGACGATATCTCAAGTAAAGTCAGTGTTTAGTCGTTGGCATGTTAGAATTGCTTTGGTGTCGCGAGTCTTGCTTTTGTTCTTGTTCGGGACGAACAAGTTTAAGTGTGGAGTGGTTTGATGAGGCGTATTTATACAACTCGCTAAACCATTTAAACCCAACTATTTCGACATGTTTTTATGTGAACAGTTACTTCTTAGTGTTGTTTGCATTTCAGGTGTTTGGGACTCATGAAAAGAGACTTGCGACTCAAAACGGTGTTTTTAGGGAGAAAATCGACGTTGAAGGAAATGGGTGTGCATCTCAGTAAGTTACGCGCCAGCAGGCAACGTTAGCATCGCACGCCGGACCTTAATGTCTTCTTAAGGGGCGATTTGTGTTTGATGACGTCAGCAATCGGGCCCGCGGTCCGAAATCAATTTTTAGAGTCCGATCTCAATTAGGGTTTCACAAGTAGAGCGAGACAGCAGTTTTGTACGACAGAGGTTTGAAAGAGACGACCGGACGGAATTTTGAAGATTTGCGTGAATAGTATTTTCTGGCGTGAACAGTGTTTCCGGCGTGAACATTATCTCTTATGGTTTTTC
Source organism: Umbilicus rupestris (assembly GCA_963678935.1). Classification (NCBI taxonomy): domain Eukaryota; kingdom Viridiplantae; phylum Streptophyta; class Magnoliopsida; order Saxifragales; family Crassulaceae; genus Umbilicus; species Umbilicus rupestris. The sequence continues at coordinate 2,105,726 of OY787623.1, read as the reverse complement.
AGTTTAATGTATTTTTCAGTTAGAACTATGAGTAGCTAAACTTCTGCTTTAGTTTAGGATTTTCAGTTAATGGCATACATGTTTGAGACTTAGATGTAATGCATATTTCTATTCATTCGTAAGTTCTGGATCTTAGTTCGCCTGAATTGTATTGCACGGTTAGCGTATACTTTGTCGTAAAACTATCCGCTCATCAATTCTGATTATTAACTCTTGTCGAAGCTTTGCCGTGGAGACAAGTAGTAGAACCTAGGCTTAGTATCACCTTTGTCGGGATACTCTAGGTTATTGCCTTTGTCGGGATGACCACATGTTTGATTAGAATCGCCATCTTTAGAAGTCGATGATAACAGTCACTATTGAATTCCCTGGACTGAATACTTCTCTTAATTGATATTCATATCTTTTCACTTTCTTTCTTACAATCGACTTGCTTAAACCTCCTTTAGTTCAGTATTTACAGAAAATCGCTTCACAGTCAGTTCTCTGGGGTTCGACCTTTGCTTGCCGCTACACTAGCTAGAGTTTGGAGATATAAATACAAGTTTGGTACGCACAACGACGCGCGTCAAACACCTAGTTAAAACATAGAATGTCCATAGTACAGATTCAACATATCATGAATTAAGAACCTTTTTGGCACTCAACATGCATCAAACCATATCCATTATTGTCCTATTCTTTCGTTCAACAACTCTATTCTGATGTGAAATGTATGTAGTGGTTAAGTTGTCTCTTGATCCCTTCCTTAGCACAAAAAGACTTGAAATTATTTAAGGTAAATTTTCCACCTTTGTTTGTTCTCAAAATTGAATGAAGCTTTCAGTATCGTTTTCAATATTTTTAAATAATTTAAAAATAATCTAATGCTTCTCACTTATTTTCAATCAATCTTTTTCACTGACACCATTGACGAAGCATACAAGATACTTCTTCCCTCCATTGGAAAATGGTTCAATAGGACCGCATGAATATGCATGGATGAGCTCCAAAGTCTTTCTAGCACAACAATTGCTAGGTTTAGGATTGCATTTCTCATTGCTTACTTTTAAAGGATGCAATTGATCATGGACTCTTCCCTTGTTTTTTGATTGAAGTGACCTAACCCCACTAAAATGATCATCATGTAATGCCATACATGAGTAAAATTACACTTTATGTTCATGCATTTCTCGTTCTTTTCAATATTGATAGTTGTGCTCTGAGTTCATTAATTGATGAATATGAACATTCTGTTAGAATTCATTTTTGAATGAGCAATTAACCCTTCGCTTGTGAAATTACGACGCGTTGCTGAGTGCCCGGTTACAGCAGGTTGTTATAGCAAACTCTTGTGACATTTGCAGAATTTCTTTGCTTCGGCCGACCCTGAAAGACTTAAAGGCTTTGGTTACCCAGTTCGGCAACTGCCTACGTCTGGGGAGGACTTCTCTCCAGTCCTCAAGATTCCACTATCACGGTTAACATACAAAGGATTCCAAAACTCAGCCAACGCTAGTTTAACCTCAACTTCTAACTTAGTTGGAATCTCAGCACAGTCTGATCACACAGACTAGCGTACACTGTCAAAACACTCCAGTAGTAGGACGCTACAGCTCTGATCGCACAGACTTAGCCTATTCTAAAACAATGTGTTACAGTGGATGTTATAGCATTTTACACTGTCAAGCTGTTGAATTATGTCATTGAAAAGTCATGACATAATTAAATACCTATTTTATACAAAAAGATGCTTCTAATTCATTTCGTTAAGTGTGTTATCCCGCCTGAACCATCTTTTTTAGCAACATCTAAAATATCTTGTAGCAAAGAAAAGCTATAATTGTTTCTCATCTCATAAAATTCAACCCTTGAATTCTTCTTCAAGCTCCATTAAAGCACACTTAAAGAACTTTTGCGGATACAAATCCACAAGTCGGATTATCTCGGACTCGTTGAATTTAGAAAATGAGTTCTTAGGATTAAGACACTCAATACAAGTAAGTAATTCTGTGTTTGATTAACTAAAGTGATTCTCTATCTCTTGACAAATTTAGTCAATCACCTAGAAAAGTAGTTTATCGTTAGCATTTTATTGATAAAAAATTAATTCAATAGAGATAATTTGAAGTACTTGGTAACATATATCAACTCTAAAGTGGGAGTCATTGTTGTGGCATAACTCTAAAAGCGGCTTTGAACATTATTTTACATGTTAAGAATGTTAATACCATTTTTGGCACAAAAATTATTTACACCTTCCAAAAGCTCATCCCATCCATTCTCCCTTAATGCTAGCAATCTTCTGTCGGTGTTATGAAATAAACTTACGGCCTCCATAATGTTTTGATTCTTTTTTTACAAGAATTGTGACAAAACATTTGTCAACCCCAATACTAGCTTCATTAAGTGAGCAATGAAAATAAATTGAATGAAAACTAATTGGAGTTGGTGAGCCGTTAAGTTCAAACCGTATATTAGATAAGAGACTTCGAACCGTTAAGTTCACCTCATATATTAGAATGTAAATCGTATAGTGATGTGGTATCAATAACATGGATTCATCAATCTCCTTTTTTAAGGGTAAGCTAGGTTAAGTTCACCTCATATATTAGAATGTAAATCGTAAGCTAGTGATGTGGTATCAATAACATGGATTCATCAATCTCCTTTTTTAAGGGTAAGCTAGGTTAAGTTCACCTCCTTGACCTCTTAGCTTAGAGAGACGCAATCCATATTTACCAAAGAACTCATCAATCTCCTTTTTTAAAAGCTAGTGATGTGGTATCAATAACATGGACAACTCCATTGAAACGTTCCATCACTATTCCATGGTTGTTTACATATCTTACAACAATAGCCATTTGCTCTTTGACCGAACAATCCGAGTCTCATCAACCAATAAAGAAAAGAATTTGTCTCCAATATCACTAATGATGGTTCTTATTGTCTCGAATCCACATGCCTTTACAATAGCCTTATGAATCGAATGACAAATAAGTTTGTTATTTACGAACGCATTTTCATTCATCACAAATTTTAAACAATAAGGTTTCTTGAAATATATCGATCAAGAATTTCTAAATAATTTCCTCTATTAAGTGAATCATCCATTTCATCATGGTCCCGAAAAGCTAACTCTTGTTGAAATAGCAATCTAACAACATCAACGACTGTAGTCCTCAGTTCGAACAAAGAAAATGGAAAAAAAAAAAAAAAAAAACTTAGGGAAAAGGGGAGGGGTCACCGGATCGCGGATGACCCCCCTGAATGCCCACCAACCACTCTCCATGGCATCACATATTCTCCACCACTCTACACTCCCACCACCCACTCTACACCTCTCGCCACTACGGTGAAATAAATAAAAAATTTTAGTTAAATTATTGTTACTGAATTTATCTTATTTACTCAAAAATTTAAGTGATGAAAACAAAGTCAAGTGAATCACTCCATATGTTTTGAATGCTCGCGTGCCGTATGTTGCATCATTTCATTTGTTGTTGCTGGTTCGAAACAAGTGTGTCCTACTTTTCACTATAAGATTATTGGAAGCTCATATCTTTGTTTTCAGCTTGCTTGAGGTCCTAACTTTCCGCGCGACGCCTGGAAAAAAAAAATCGTGAAATGAAACCGCGTGTAGGGACTTTGATTTCTATCTGAATTCCAACTTTGAATTCGATTTCTTAACGTGTTCCAAAAGAAGCGCGTTTAGCAGTCTTAGTTATGAAAATAAAAGCATGCGTGACTTTTATTATATCCAGCACAAACCCAACTTCCAGCTACAGCTATTGCTTTGGAGTAACTTTTAATACATTCCATGCTCAGCTCATTACGCATCAAATTAAGTGACTTGAAGAATATTATGTGTAACAACAAATCCCAACTAAGCTCATAACCTCCCCGGTTTTCTTACTTCAAATTCCTCCAATCATAAAATTCGGTAGCCAGCAATCTATAATTCACCCATTTAAACTTGCTGGTTCACCCAATTAAGAAAATGCAGAGAAAAGTCAGATCAGATCAAACAAGGTCAACAACCTGTCAAACCAATTTGTGACCATACTTGGAATGGACTTTGAAATGCAGGATGATATTGGCAGTTGAAATATGTTGTGTTTAATTACATGGAAAGAAAGCAACAGGCTTTTATAGACAATGACACTTCCTACGCGTCTTGTGAATAAGAAGCTGCAAAACTGGGACAAAACTTACAATGGAGATCATCAGTTTATATATTTACATGGATGACCGCCATATCCTTCCCTCCAAAGATAAAATGATAATAGAGACATCATCATGGTATCGACGGCGTCTGTCTCCTTGCGGAATGTCAAGCAAATCATGAAAATCAATACCTGTTACATAGAAACGAATTATTAGTTTCAAGACAGAAGAATGAAACGTTTGTTTTAGTTTGACTTTGAATTACCAGCTTTTTTGGCTGCTCGAAAAAGAACTTGTTCGATTAGATGTTGAGCAGGGTCGCCTTCAGGAAAAGTATCCATGAAGGACTCGACTTCGGAGACTGCTTCCTGGTTTGTGAAATATTGGTAGAGGCCATCTGATGAGAGTATAAGGAATCTATCTGTTGGGCCAAGTCTGAGGTGTTGGAGTGATGGACAGCAAGTAATGTACGGAGAGTCGCTAGTGTAGTCTATTCGGAATGCCTCCAGAAGTGCATTGTTCCATTTTTGCTGCAAATGTTTTGGAATTCACACACTGATTAGGAACATGGTTTTGTTAGACACATTCGTATGTTTAGGCTGGAAATAATTACCTGTTTGAGGAAACCAGCGCCAAAGGCTCTAGTGACCTTCAGTGACCCCTTAACTCTGTCTTTTACTATGACACAGGGATCATCAGGATGCTCTTTCATAATTTTCTGTACTTCCTGAAACAAACAATAGACAAAAACGATCAGAATTTTTTGTAAAACATTTTGGGAATGGGAAAATATATGACTGTCTTACTACCTCTTGTTCACTGGTGCTGTGATCCACAGTGAGTTGAATGGATGTATAAATCCATGACAGGTTATCAAACCCGCAATCATCAGCATTAGCAAATGTTTCTGAGGTGGGAGCCTCGTATGATTTCTCAGGCGCCTGAGCTAGCACGGCTCGACTGTCGCCAACATTCATCAGATAAACATCTTCACCTTTCATCAACATCACTAACACACACGATCCCATCAAAGCCAACTCCGGATTCTCAACCACCATCTTATCTGCAATCTCAAGAAACTCCTCTTCTGTCTTCATCAGCGCCTGTCTAAGCGCCATCAACACTTGAGAATGATCCATCTGCTTCCCATTGCTCTCCCTGTTAAATCCACTCTCAAAACACTCCTCCTTTGCTGACTCATCCAAAGACTTGTTCCTCCACATCAATCTTTCAAGCTCCTTACCAATAGCCGAATAGAGATTTGCGAGCAGATAATCAGGCGCATCAGGGCCATTAAACCCATCATAAATCCCCACAAAAACCCATTCATGCTCTTCAGATATTACAATATGCACTCTATCTTCCCCAGCCTTCCCCTGCGCCCACTGCAGATTCTGACTTTTGAAACACTCATCATCATCCTCTTCCTCATCATCATCCATGCTCAAACAGCTGCTTATATTCACACTGCTGTCACTACTCACCGTCACATTCCCACTGATCCTCTCCAACCCATCACCATACTCGGGCTGCTTCACAGAACCCGCCCCTCTAGTCTGACCCGACCCGGAACCGGGCTTGACCAGTTTCTTATATTGCAAAACCTTGTTGAAAAAGCCGAGAATTTTCTGCTTCTTGGGTAACTGCTTGAATTTAGAGGAGAGGCTGTTCCTCAATCGGGGCTGATCGTTCTCCTTCTCCATGGGTCCTGAATAGAGCCCTCTTTCAATCGGGCCGGATAAGAACCCCTTTTCAATCGGGCCGGATCCGAAAACTCCTCCTCTAGCTAAGGGAGCTGTCATGTTTATCTTGGGAACCGGTTGCAGAGGGATGGCAGCAAACGAAGTGGAGCTCTCAAAGGCGGAAGCTTTATCAAAGCTGGTGGTGTAAGAATAGAGATCAACAAGCGAAGTGGTCAAGGGGTTGTAGGTGTTGGCGCTGACAGATGCGCCGGAAATGGATCGGAAAGTCCTCGTCTGGGCATCGTCGGAGTGGATTTTGGAAGCACAAGTAGTGAAAGAAGAGTAAGGATCGGGGCGGATGTAACAGAAGGAGTGACCCAATCCGTCATCCGTGGGCTTTCCTAAAGAGTAGAGCACAGCTATGTCGTGGCGGGCGGAGATGGTGCCGGTGCCGGCGCAGCAGGAGTTGATCTTTGCAAAGCCGTTGCCCATGGCGATGTTTTGAGGTTGTTGTGGATTATTAGGAGATGAATGTGAAGAGGAGGAATGGTGGAGGTGGATGAAAGTGGTAGAGGAAGAGGAAGAGGAGCGTTGACAAATGGGAATGGTGGATTTGTTAAATGCAGGAGGGCAAAAGGTCAGGAGATAAAATTGAATTGAATAATAGTAATGGGGATGGGGGGAGGCGTTGACATTTTCGCAGATGGAGATTCCTCCGCTTTCTCTTTCACAATACTCTGAGCCACTGCCTATATGGCTTGTGTTTTTATTTGAATGGTGGGGTGGAGTGGAGTGGGAATGGAGAGAGAAAAGAGAATAGGATGTTGTAAGTAGTTGATGGTTTTGGTATTTGATGGTATGGTATTGAGATGTGGAGGAAGGAAAGAAGAAAGAAAGTCAGGAGGAATCAGGTGCCTCAGCCTTATGGGCTACTATCATTTAAGTTGTTATACTGCGTACCGAACCGGCATCTATATAATATCCTTTCCACAAAAAGTATAAAGTTACATGTTTAATGACTCATTATCAAATCTTTTGAATTTCATACTCCCTCCCTTCGGTACTCATGGAATTTTTAAGGTAAAAGTTGATGGGAGGGACCACACATTTAGGTTAATGTTAGCGACCATCTCAAAGGAGATTACAACTGGTAACACACCTAGTGGAATGCAGGAGTAAATAGACTGTAGATTATCTTTTCTAACAGTCGTTCTTACGTTCATCCAAATATTCCTCGAACCGCCCATCTAAACATGTCATGAACCTGAAAGAGTTTCGTATTTCCCTTTGTCAGAAACCAGCAAAATCTGTTCTTAAAGCACCTTCCAGTTCAGAAGCTTACTTGTTTGGATGACATTCCTAACTTCTCCAGGTCAGACATCTGCATAGAATACCACCACATGTTTTTTAGACTTGGTTTGAAACCTCAATTATCAAAAGTTAAGCTGGTAATTGCTCGCTCTGCCAATACTTACCGACTTTAGCGGGCTTGTTTCTCTTAATTCAACAATATAATCTGCCCTTTTCTGTCCAATCCCCTGTAAAACAGTCACAAGGTGTAGTTAATCTTTAGAGAAATACGAAGTTCATCTGTTTCATATTTTGAATCCCGGCATACCTTCAAGGCCAGTAGCTCCTCACTGCAATAGTGTAAATGACGCAATAAGTTCAGTTCTTCTGATCTTATACAATTCTGTAACTAAATAATTACCAACTACGAGAATTAGAGTCATACCGGGTAGCACTATTCAAGAAATCGATGTACTCTTGAGCAAGGGAACTCTGAAACAAACACAAGACCATTTGCTCAAAATTTTTACTCTGAGAGTATATTGAAGAATTTTATGTTCAAGCAGCAACAGAAACTTTGTAGCTAAGTTTACCTTTAAATTTGAACTATGTGCATTGAATTTGTCAAGTGGGGTGTCAAACATTTCGAGATTGCTTTGGCAGTTCATAGGGGAAGGTGTCAAGGATATCTTCTCAAATGAAAATTCATCTGTCGGAATTCTATTTATCTTGGAGTTGATGGGGGACAGGGGCTTTCTAGGCGAAAACTGGGTACTTGATATTATTCCACGAACTGGTGATGATCGATCAACACTGGCTGGTTCAGCTGTTTCTGTCTGACAGTATTCATCTTCAGTTGGTTCCTGTAGCGCAACATTTAATTTTAATCAACTATGAAAGTCGATCAATTTGATTATTCATTGACAAAAAACCTTACCGTGGTAGTTGTCTTTTGGAAGTCTGCTATGGCAACACAAGCATCAATCTTTCTCTCGGTGCCAACACAATCACTGTCCTGCCTCATTTCTGAATTCTGGTAGAATCAAATATTTAGAACCATAACCGTAACATGTGTGAGATTTTATCAATGAATGGATTCAAACTTGAAATCACGTGCAAGTATATCACTGTTATTTAGGGCTATACATGCCACATGAGCCTCGCATAAAACATGAATTACCTTCACCCAATTATCAACTAGATATCCATTGGTGAACAAATTCTTGCGAGGCACGGACCTGCAACCATTCGAGATCAAGTAACATTATACGACAATTTAATCACATATGAAGGTAAAGGATACCTTACCTATGTTTTCCATCTAAAGTGTAGCTGTTGTTAGCTTTGGCTTTTGTAGAATTGTTCAACGCACCAGATTTCTTCATAGAACTAATTCCACCACCACCAGGGGTCTTACTTGAGAATGGTGAACCAGGTGCAATGCGACGTGAGCTCTTTGTCTTACCCTTTGACTCGAGCCAAGCCTGCAATTTTGCCTGCATATCAATTTTTATATCTGGGATTGCTTGGTTTTTAGCTGAGCTCCCAAGGTTGGATATTTGCCTAGATCTGGCAGCCAAGCTGACAGTATGTACACATTCTTGGTATTCTCCAGGATTCTGTTAACAAAAAAATAAGGAGTGCAATGCAAGGTAATGTTGGATGGTTTCTACTGATTGCACGCTCTTTTCTGTAAAGAGTTGAGAGAAAGCCTACCAAACAAGCAACCATGAGAGATTGGCTTGTTCCTCCAAGGGAATCCTGTAAGATGCGGGTCAATTTACTTTCCCTATAAGGAACTCGTGGATTATTATTGTTCAGTGCAAATATCACATTCGACAATGCAAATAAGGACTGGTTGATCTTTCCACTCTCTTGAAGACGAATCCCTCCATTACATGTCCTCCTGTTATCTTCATTTCCTAGTAAACAATTGCAAAATCCATTGAATGAGCGCCGAATGACAATAACAATAAACAAACACCAACTCGAAGGTAGATGATCAAAACCTGCCAAGTCAATGAGATTCATTTTTCCAGTTATAACTGATCCCGCCCCATCAGCACGAGGAGTACTAACAACTATAACCAAGACTCCATGACTCCTGCTAGAAACATCATTCAAACCGGTGTGCGCAACTTTCCTCCTTTGGATTCCAAGAGAGAAAACCTCTTGGAACTGAGACATGGACTTGACAGGAACTTGAGATAACCCCCTCAAATGCACATTCTTATCTTTATCATCCCAAACTAAAATTTCCCTGGCCTTGGTTTCTAGTAAATCGTAACACCTGTCCATGTACACCTCATAATACGACATCTCAACACTGCTTCCAGTTCTTTGACTCAGATCCAAAACCCTAGACATTGCCAGCGGCATAATACCTGGCTTGTCAACACTTCCCTACATCATCAACGTTTCAGAGTTATACAAACAAAATGGTCCCTCTCACTAAAAAATTAAGAGCTAATGGAAGATGAAAAATCACACTAGACAACACAGATAGCTAAATATATTAGTGAAGTGAGGTATACCTGCATAGTATAAGTTTTTCCACTCCCAGTTGCGCCATAAGCGAAAACAGTGGCATTTGTGCAATGGAAGATGCCAGGAATCATGGGACTAACTTCTCTATCAAAAATCTCTTTCAAGTTTCCATCGTCTTGGCCATAAAAAGAGTCCAGCTTGTAGCACTCGTTTCGACTTGAAGAAAACCAAGAAGAGAAGAAAATCATAAAATCAACAGTTAAAAGGCAGCGTTTGGAGATTAATAACCGGAAGAAAAAGTGGTCACCTGGACAAAGGATCTTTCAGAGTAACAACAGCAACATCTTCTGCACCGCATTCTTGATCTATGACCGATGCACAGGATACTGGGTGGGTTGGGTTTTGAGAAGCGATTTCGTGCGGAAGAAATGGACGAACTCGAACCACAACCCTCACTTTGGATGTGGCTTCCATAGATCCCAGGAGATTCGAATTCGAATATGGGGGTTTGAAATTGGGAATCGACCGCTGATTTTGAGTTTGAAAGAATCGAGCGATGATTTTGAATTTGAAACTACCCAACCGCTACTTTTGAATAAAAAAGGCATAAACATTTTTAATAAATATATTAATTCTTATAATTTAAAATAACGTACATCATATATCCGATACAAAATATGAAAAATGGCAAACTAACAAATATATTAATTCTCTAAATGATATCATTTTATCACTAAAAAAAGATTTATAATTTCTTTTCTAAAATTTATAATACTAAAATATTTCATTTATTATACAACAAGAATAATTTAAGAATAATATTTTCTTATAGCTAATACATACAAGGTTTAATAATTATTCTTAGTTAAAAGAATATTCTTTCCGTTCACATTTACATGTCACTTTAATAGATATGCTCTCAATTATAGTTGTTGAAATCTTAAAATCTAAAATTTTAAAGGTTGTGAATAATAATACTATAGAATACACAAGAAATAATCCTAATCCTAATTCTTAATATATAATGTAACCTGAAGTTATAATTATAAACTAAGAACAGAAGTAATTGATGTCTATTAAAACACCGGTGCAAAATAGTTGACGAACCGTTAAATGAAAATATTCTTAAAGAAATCAACTTTAGCAAATCGAATATTATGACAAGAAAAAAAAAATCAAATGGAAAGTGAAATTACGAACACTGTTGGTGACTTGAATCAACAAGGTTGTTGTAGCAACCTCTGAGTCACTGCGGAATTTTCTTACTAAGGTTGAACCTGAAAGACGCAAGCACTTTGTTCACCTAGTTCGGCAATTACCTACGTCTGAAGAGGATTTCCCTCTTAGTCCTCAAGATTCTAATAAAAATCTGTTCTTTACAACTTAAATTTTAATACATAAGTTAAGTTAAGTTAAAATAAGTTAAATTAAGTTTAAGTATCACCACTATTCATCACCACCATGACAACACCACCAACACTATTCATCATCTCTTTCATCCACACACACCACCACCACCACCCCCGCCATAACACTACTGCATCACCACACCACCACCACTACATCCATAACACTACTACACCATCATCTCAACCATAACACTACTACACCACCACACCACTCTACCACTCCACCACCCCAACCATAACACTACTACACCACTACCCGAATCATAACACTACTAACACCACCACACACCACCACCCAACCATAACACTACTATACCACTCCAACCATAACACTACTACATCATCACACTACTACACTACCACCCCAATCATAACACTGCTACATCACCACAACACCACAATTTACATCACAACACCACAACCATAACCATACCTCATACTAGACTACCATAAAATTACAGTTAACTTAAGTTAAGTTAAATTCAATTTAGTTAAGTTAAGCATAAATTCAGCTCTAAAGAACAGACCTTAAGCACAGTTTCTAGTAAGGATATCAGAACTTCGTATACGCTAGTTCAACCTTTTACTTCTAACCTACTTCGAATCTACGCTCACTTTGATCCCACAGATTAGCTTACACTATCTACACACTCAAATAATAGATAGCTACAGATCTGATCACACAGACTCAGCTTATACTAATACAAAGTGTAACAGGAAGATGTTATAGCAACTTACACAATCAAGTTGTTGTACAGACTCTCTGTCAAATTTAATCTTCTGGCGCTGGTGTGCCACATGGACCATTTTTTTCTTGAGGGAGGAATTCTTCACTTTCACATTGAAGTTACTCTGTAAGTGTCTTATACATACGCGGTGGTGAGCACGAGGAGCAATCCAATCAGGTTCCTACATTGCGTTAAAAATTCCATTGTGCCGATCTGAAATAACATACAACTCGTCACGATCTGTTACCCCCTCTCGCATGCATTTCATAAACCACTTCCAACTGGAGTTGTTCTCTCTCTCAACCAAAGCAAATGCAAAAGGCAAAATGTGGTTGTTCGCGTCCAATGCAACTGCTACTAGCAACTTGTCGTCATATTCTTCATACAAGAAGGTTCCATCAATGCACAACACGGGCCTACAGTGCGTGAAAGCCTGAATTGCTAGCCCAAATGCCCATATACCCGATTAATGAGCATACAATCATTCTCTTCATTGTGGGTACGATGCCACTTCACGAAGGTTCCTAGGTTAGAGTACTCTAACGCCTGCATAAAATGAGGAAGCTTACTGAACGACTCTTCCCAGTGGCCAAAAATATTTATCTTAGCTTATTGTCTGGCATGCCATGCTTTCAAGTATCGTATTTCCAATCCATAATCCTTAAAGATACGGGTTCTGATTTTAGCGGGAGACGATCTCAATCGTTCACTAATCACAGCCTCAATTTTCATGGCTATAAATGCCTAGTAAGGTGGACATTCTCCTTCTGAATAAAATTAGTGTTGCAATGGTCCCCTCGGTACTTCGTGACCTCCCAAAAAGATGAATTCTTTTTCTTCACTATATGTATCCGCCAGGGAGAGGTGGTCACTCCCTCCCGACAGTAAAGAATTAACAAATGAGACTCGGACTCCTTTGTCGCATATTCAATGCGATTCAAAATGGAAAACTTATGCACGACGTATATTGCATCAGCTTTTTTGCTAAATGTCCTTCCTAACCCAATTGTCTCATAATGTCTAGATCTTCTTCCGAGGTATTCATCATCGGGTTCATTCGCATCCCATGTTGACACATCACAGAATTCTGGGATATCCCACAAGAGTTCGGATTCATAAATTCATTCTCCGTTTCAAATTGTTCTAAGAATTCATCTCATCCCGATCAAACTCATCCATTACTGGCATATCCAATGTTTTAAATTTCGACATAATCATTGGGCCGGTTTCGATGTATTCCATTTTGTTACGTAACACCTACAAATCAAACAACAAACAATTCAACAAAAAAATAAATCAATTATTTTGAACAATAAATAAGTACAATTTTATACCAAGCATTTAATCCAATACAACATACATTGTATATAATGCAATTTTGCTTACTCAAATCTAACATTTCCAACTACAAATAAATACTACATACATACATAAAGATACTAATTCAATTATATCCAATTATATCAAATCCAACATACAGACATACACAATCACATTATATCACAAAAATTTTAACATATCATGATTATAACCACATTAACCTACTAATAACATCACATCTATTCAACTTTAACATAAATCTAACATATACAAAGCATCCTTACCATAAAATAACTTTCAGATTCACTCACAACACGTCAAAATTGCATTGATTTCGCAGATCTTATGGAGGAAATGAGGAAGAGAGAAGCTGCTGGGAGGAGGAGAAATAAGAGCGCTGCAAAACTTTTCATCATAAGACCGGTCTTATCAAAATCGACCTCATTTAAAGAGATCGATTATGGTCTTCTACGTGGATGATGACTAAGCGTCTTCCCCATAATTTTTGTCATGTCATAGAAATGCATATTGAGATCGATTTTGGCAAATTCAGTCTCATTGTAAAATGTAACTAATCGATCTTATCAAGACGAGTCTCAATATGAAAGGGGATATTTGAAATTGATGTTAGGAGAGAGGGTATTTCTAAATCTGATTTATGTGAAGGAGGTAATTCTAAATTTTGTTTTTTGGTAAGATTTAGGGTTTCAATATATAGTTATCCGGTTCAGCCGGTTGATGACAAATGAGTCAATTTCAATTGTAGCATTTTCCTGATCCCACTCCGAATACTTGATTTCACCTGGTGTTGACTCCCCCCACCGCACCCTCCTTGTCCTTCAATGGCCGGAATCCGATCCCAGCCGCAGCCTGGCGACTCTGACAACTCCGCCCTCCCTCGCCCTCCCGTCCTCGCTCCCGATCCAGTCTCCGACGACGAACGATCACTCGCCGCTGATTCCTGGTCCATTAAGAGCGAATACGGAAGCACACTCGATGACGAACAGCGCCATGCCGATGCCTTCGATGTTGCACCCTCTCGTCTTGCTTCCGAATACAGGTTTCTTCCATCAGATTTAGTTCATCTCTCGTCTTTCGCGGCTATGCTTTATGCTGTGTTTTGATGCTTGTATCAATCGTGATTATGTTTTATTTGGAGCAGTTCTGATAAAGATGAGTCCAATAATGAAGCAACCGCTTCTGTTCTTGGTCTTCAGAGTTACTGGGACACCACTTATGCGGATGAGCTAGCCAATTTCAGCGAACACGGCCATGTTGGTGAAGTCTGGTATGCATCTATTGAGCCCTCTTTTTCTCTCTCTTCTGGTTTGTGAGTTGTTGACACTCTTACACTACTCAAATTTCCTTTCTTTAGTGGACTGTCATATTCGTGTAGGACCTAGCTCTAGCTCATATTATTAATCTCATAATTCTTTTACATTGGCATAAATTCGCCTGCTGAGAAGTAGTGCACTTTTTTGCTTGACCTCTTCAGTGTGTGATAAGAATGGTAGCCTGGGGAAAATACAGACAGTTGAGCTCTTTACTATTATGGTTATTACAGTTGAGCCCTTTGGTCTCATTGCAATTACTGGCCCCTAATTTGTCTGACTTTGTGTGCAACCTATGTAGTGATTAAACAAGAATGTCCCAGTGAGATTCAGATCTGGTACAGCCAAGCCAAATACAAAAAATATGTAGTTTTGATGTCAAAACGGCTTAGTTTTATCCGAATAAAAATTAAAAATTAGGTCGTATCATAAATTGAGAACACAAACGACGTCACATCATAATCGACTATATTTTGTTGTGATGCATTCGATCTATTTCCGTCCCAGTGACTTGTTGTTCTCTTTTGATTGGACGATTGCAGAAGAATCGGAAGGAATTTTAAAAGTAGTTTGATAAATGATTATATTAGTTGATTCGAAGATCAAGAAGGAATAATGTGATTGAGAATCAAAGGGAAGCGAAAGAACAAGTAGGTTATTTTGCTATTTTTACATCAATTTTGCAGAGTCAAAATTTTAAAAAATGGATATCAAGGCCATATTCACTTATACTTTGTTGCATTCCGGTTTGAAAATAAAAGAATATGTATTGACTTTACTATAGATATTTGACTTAAAAAATAAGTTTAGTTAAATTTTAATAGTTGTAGGTTAAGTTCATCAAGTAGCGACAAAGTGCAAAAGAACACGCACTATGAATCTCGAGTGTAATGCTGAAAAATTATAATTTAGAAGGAGATTCAACTCCTTACAGTTTCTTCGATTTCTCTCCATTAAAATTCCCATTCATAATATCAGTTGTATAGTGAGGCATTCATCAAGACTGTTTTGATGGAACAATG
The DNA here is from genome assembly GCA_963678935.1 of Umbilicus rupestris. Taxonomy (NCBI): domain Eukaryota; kingdom Viridiplantae; phylum Streptophyta; class Magnoliopsida; order Saxifragales; family Crassulaceae; genus Umbilicus; species Umbilicus rupestris. Next base: position 2,090,311 of record OY787623.1, on the reverse strand, counting down.
GTGATAATATTTGGTAAATTTCTACCAATTTCAATTATTGAATATTGAAATGGGACAGCAGAAAAATCTGCAAGTTGGTTCCTTTTTCCCTTTATGTTCTTGTCTTTGACAGAATTTGATCTTTGAGTAAAGAACTAAGTGGACAGTAATTTGAGTGTCAACTGATAGTTTTGCTTTCATCACAAAATCAAATGTTTCAGTGACAACACGGAGTTGTTCCAAGTTCTTGCATCTCTTGTAAGTTTCAGAGGGATTGTAAGCGTTTATTCATCTTTTACTTGCATTATAGTACATCGCAGTTGTGTGTTAATAGGTGAAAGGGGTGAGTTATAAAAATATTGTTGAATATGGTTTTCATGTTCTGCGTAGTGCCTTAAATTATGAATTGTGAAAATGTGATAGATGCCGATGCATGCGATATCTTGTAGCATACTACATCATAATTAATGTCCAGTTGGCACCAACTCTAATCCAGGACTGTCATAAGCTCTGATCACCAATCATCAAACAGTTCCTTAATGTGTGTAGTCGAATTCTAAGTTGCTAAGCTACGTGGATGTCTTTTCCCATTACGGTTCACCCTCTGAATATTGATATTCATGCTTGTCCCGAAATTTGGCATTATCAATTGTTGTTATATTCTGAAAAGTCTCCGCTATTTTTCTGCAAACATTTTTATAATACAGTCTGGAAAAGGAGGATGATCTACATTTACAGATACCATAATTTTAAATTTTCCATCACAAGTTGTAGTAGCCGGTACCTCTAAGCGAATGTATATTTATAGAAGATGTGTTTCCTTATGATTCATTTTTGTTGAGTATACATTGTTGGTAAATGGAAGTGCTTTTACACGTCAAAACTGTATTACTTTTACATTTTCCATTTTCCGTTTTGGTGGGGATTTTATGGCAGCCAATACACTGTTTGTTGACTTGTAACCTGAAGACTGTGAGAGGAATGATAGGGTCTTACAAAACAAACAAAATAATTCTGAGTGCTTATAGGAATATGATATGACTTCATTGGTGTAATTCAAGATGCAAAGAGATCTACGAAAAATTCACCTATTTTGATGGCTCTGTAGGGACACAGGAAATTGTCTCACCTAATTTGGGCTTCAATGCAAATTAACAACTGAGAGGCTAATATTTCCAGTGACTACGCCTCTCTTTCAAAATTTACTTAAGTTTTTGTAATGTTATAATTTCTTTGGACTAGCTGCGATTGCTTTGAAAGATACATTTCAGTGTAAGTGATGTGTCTGAAAGTTAGCTTGATTGAATTGTATGATTTGTTTGTTCATCCACATTTTCTGACTCGAATTCTTACTATCACAGGTTTGGAGAAGATGTTATGGAAATTGTGGCCTCTTGGACCAAAAATCTTTGCCTTGAGAACTCGGAAGGTGTCATGTCGAATCATGTAGGTTATGAGTCTACAGCAACAGAGAAGGGTGATGATATTCTGCGTAATTGGAGTGTGCTTGACATTGGAACCGGCAATGGTTTGCTTCTTCAAGAACTTGCCAAGCAAGGGTATGATTGTCACGATGAAATCCCATGCCTCGACATTTAATTATTGCATTTTTGAAATGTTACTTTTTTATTCTATATGTGTGTGAGATTGACCTTGTAGCTTGTCTAAATGAAGAAATGTAGTCTATTTGCGAATCTCTAGATAGCCTGTAACAAAGGAGGAATGAATCTTATCTTAGATTATGTGTGAAAAGGATGCACTGATGAGCATTCTAAACTGGCCGCGATGCCAGTTGCTTATATGAAGACTCACCTTAAGAAATTGAAAGGACTAAGAAGTACTGTGAAACTATCTCGATTTTCTTTTGGGCTATGTCATGGTAAATGGACTTTTGAACACCTTACATTTGAGATGGCATTCATATTTTAATTGAGTTCATAAATGTGTTAGGTAGTTTCTGTACTTTCATTTTTTTTTACAATTCCCAATAAAACCATAGTGCGTGGAATTTTTGTGAAGAGTCACTGTTACCTTGTTGGTTCTAGGTTTACTGATCTAACTGGAACTGATTACGTTGAAGGGGCAGTTGAGCTTGCTCGCAGGCTTGCTGACCGCGCTGGATTTGCTCACATCAAGTTCCTGGTAAACAAAATTTTCCAACACTCGGAGGAATATAAGTGAAACACATTGCAGTGTTCAGTTGAAAATGTTATATGAATATCATGTCATTATTTATTGTTTGCTTCTAAACTGGCATTGCCTCTGTTCAGTTTTATCTGAAACTTATGTAGAGTCATAATAAATCATATGCAAAAATCATTTTAAGCGCGAGATTTAGATTTTTAAATGATCGCTGATATATATTATAATATTGTCATACTTTAAATGGATGTGAGTTTTATGCGCATTTCTTACTTTGTAAACAATTATTCACAATCTTTTGGTTTAGACCAGAGCAAAGAAAAGACCTCTAATGACGAAGTTCGTTGATTTTGGAATGCGCGTCAAACCTTATGTAATGACCACATTTTTAATCTGTGAATCCAGTTAAGGGTGTTCCGCTGCATTTGGTCAGAAAGGAAAGTGAGAATTTTTAGGAATTTAAACTGTGTCAGTGGACAATATTTGAGAGTGAATGTTTTTGAGCTTCCATTTGGGCTGGAGCTTATAGTACTCACTTTCGGGTTTTTGGTTGAGTTTAGAGATTGAAAGCAATTATAGAAGAGGAATTAGAATGTGTTTCACATCGATATTTTCTAGCTGAAGTAATTATTTATAAATCTTTTCCATTAACACAAACACACGGATGTATCTTAAGGTTAGCATAAAAATGTAGTTAAACTTAGTTTGTTACTCTTAAGTATTCAATCTACTGTTCTGTGTCATTGATGTCTTTAACTCTCTTATATAATTTATAAATTCAATTCAATTCCAATTGTATATATTAAATTATTATGTGCCGTACAATGTTTGGAATATTCAAGGCGGATTGACATCAAAGTATGAAATGAATCCCTAGCCCAAGAAAAAAAAAAAACAACATAAATTTTTTTCTTGATCATTCATATTATTTTTATTGGCTTATCAAGTCCCATTTTTCTGTTATTTTTGGAAGGTTGATGATGTTCTTGAGACAAAACTGGACAAGCCTTTTCAGCTAGTGGTTGACAAGGGGACTTTGGATGCTATAGGGTTGCATCCTGATGGACCTTTGAAAAGGTTAGATACCTCTTACCTTTATATATGCATTTATATGCTCTTTACGTCAAAGACAAGTATCTGCTCTCCTGTGGGTTGTGAAATCCTTTGAAGGAAAATATCAACTCTAAACATTAGGAGTCGAGTCAAAACAACTTACATAGTGAATAATTAACATGATCTACTGGTCATTATGCAATGGTTGATAAAGATTCAAATTGGAATAAACTGATAGTTGAGTTCAGATATTTTATCTATATGATATATAGCTTTGAATCACATTAAAGCTACATTCACGGACTTGACAATGTTGATTTCTGGACATCATTTTGTTCATTTGCTGTTGGACCTGTAGGATTATGTACTGGAATTCGGTCTCGAGGCTTGTAGCACCAGGTGGAATTCTGGTAAGCATGTTTACTAGACATTATATTACTGAATTTTCCCTGCTTGCAGTTTCTTCCCTAGTTGTTTAGGGTGATGGGATTCTTAATGACATATTTTTGGACAATGTCATCCTTATAATTGCAAGTTCACTGTTCACTCTAACACGCATGCTCAATTTTACTTTCTTAACTGATTATTCCATTGAAATGCATGGCTATTTGTCTTTGTCAATTGCCTGAAAGTCGGATGTTGGTTGATGTTGCAGGTAATCACATCTTGCAACAACACTAAAGATGAATTAATTCAAGAAGTGGAGTCTTTTAACCAAACAAGGACAAAAGGTCCCAACCAAGAAGAGATGAGCAACAATCTCTCTATATTCCATTACCTCAGTCATGTTACCACATATCCTACCTTCATGTTTGGAGGATCTGTCGGGTCCCGGGTCGCCACAGTGGCGTTTATCAGAATTTAAAGAGGCCTGCTTTAACTTGTTTATGTACCACCACCTTCTGGATGTGAATGCAACTTGCAAAAAAACTTTCTCTAGTCATTTGATTTCAGAAAAAGAGATGTTTCAGGTTTGATGTATGCAAAAAAGAAGAAGTCCCTATTTTCAAAGTGCTCCATGAATTGTTGGGGTTCTCTTCTGAGAGCCTATGATCAATGCCTTGGGGAGAGGTTTCCTCTATTATGGATTCTCCCATATTGTTGCCCATCAATCCTTCTTTTGGCTGCCTTCCCCGTGATCTCCTGCTGCTGGCTTGCTGTTGAGGGTAAATGAAGCTTCAAAGTACCTCTGTAAACACAAGCAGCAGATACATACCACCATTGTTGATTCCAAAAACTAAGCATTAACCAAAATATAAACAAATCAGAACCTGGCGAACAACACTTATGACATTGTCATTAATCTGGTTTTGGATGCTCCCATTTTGTCTCAAAATGTCAAGAACCTGCTCTGAACTAGCACCTGAAGCATGCATCATGAGCCAATCAATAGATGCAATGCATGGGTACCAATAAGAATCTTGAATTTTCTACCTTCTGGGTTTTTCTCAATAACTGCGTTGATTGCATCTTTGATGGAATTGTCCAGATTCTCATGCCAAAACCTACTGCGTGGCGGTGGCGTCCATTTTTCCCGTGGTTCGCTGGCTGAGCTTTCACCCGTATCATTCCCTTGTTGATTTTCAGCGCAAATCCGACGGATGGACTCCATATATTCTCGCTGTCTCGTTATCTCTTCATCCAAACGTTCAAGCACTGCACCATCAACAAAAACACCTACCTGACTTCACTTATTCAAAAAGAGAGAAAGAAAGAAAGATGGTGAAACAAACCCCTCAGAGTGAACTGGGCTGTGAGAGGGAGTGGCTGATGGAAATTCTTTATGAGTGGGAGTTCTGCAATTATATGCTTTCTGAAAACCTCTATCGATGGTAGGTCTTCCAACCCAAACTCACTCCACACGTTCAGCATCATCAATGGATTCTCAACTTCAATTTTAGTCTCAGAATCATTGGGATCGAATAACCTCATGGCAATACTTTGATCCATTCGGTATATCTCTGTGGCATTAACAAGGAAAGTGAAAAAGAGCAGCAAGATACATGTTACTGAAAATGGTAGAAGAATGTGAGAAACCCATAGCAAGAAGCATCCGTGCAATGGAGAGTGCGGTTCCATCACTGCTGAATGCATCCAGTTCTTTCTGTAACCTCTCTCTCTGCTTTCTTGCAGTATCCAAATCCATTCTTGCAGCAGAAAACAAAAACCTCTGAAACATACGTTCGTTCCAAGTTAAAATGATGAAAACGAGCTTTTTTGCATGTCTTTATAAAAATGCAAGAAGCTGAATGTAACTGAAATAACTGATTCTGTTAAGCAATTCTACTGAAGTTGGTTCCAGTTTGAAATCAGAAAAACAGAGCGCGATCGATAATTGGTCCAGTAAAATCTGTAACATGAGTAAATAACTAGTCAAATTTCCAACTATTTCTGTCGTGATTGTTCTAAAGGCATATGCACGGTAAAGAAGCAATCAGTACGAAATTGTTCCAATTAATGCTTTGAAAGAAACAACGTCCTCCGACGAATGCTCCTCGAGGAAGCGAGAGAGAAGTTGATGGGCGCATCAGATTGGGCAGGGGAAGGAGCGTGCAACGCGTGGATTGTCTTCTCCAATAGGTTGCTCCGATCTCCCCCTCCTTCTATCCGTGCCCCTCTCCAGCTCCTTCGCCTACTCCATCTTTTCTAAGGTTTGTGCTGCAAAAATTGATGCTTTTTTATAATTTTGGAGAAATGGTTGGAAAACAGATCGGGTCTAGAGTTTCTTTCTAGGTCTTGTAAAATTTTAAGGCTTGGTAGCAACAGAATCTGAGTTTGGCTTAAAGTTGAAGCTTTTGGTTATTTTGGAGCTTGAGTTCCGTGGTTGCTCCTCATTTAGGTGTTTTTGCCGAACAATCTAACATGCATATTTTGCAACGGGTCCAATTTTACAATGGATCGGAATAATTACCAACGGAAATATTTTTACAAATTCGAAAAAAAATTAAAAAATCAGAAAATATATATATATATTTGTGAACTATAATTTTTTTCCATTAATCGGACTCTCATGTCGATCTCATTTGTACACCAAAATTTCAGAACAATATATTTTTGCTTCTCTCACATATTATCACTCAAAGTTGGATTTTTGTTTTTAACAATGAATGCCGCAATTCATGATATATGTCTGAAGACGTGCAATTGTGCGTATCTTATTGTCGGCAATCCGTCGATCCAATTTCGGACAACAAACAAAGAAAATATAAATTGTGGAAAAAACTTCACTCCGATTTTTGTGCAAAATGGACGTTGGGTGAGAATGAAGTACTTATGTCCACCGAACCAACATCTCAGTGGCCGCTTAGTTTTCGATGGTCAAAATTGAAGCCCAATTTAATTTTTTGGTGCATGTATTTCCCGCGCAAGAATAAATCCGGAATCTGGTAGTAATTTGCACGATGAGGTATGTTTTGAATAAAATATTAATGTAGTTGTTTAAAGCTCCATCATGTATAACATATATTTTTAATATATAAATTCGCAAAGCTCAAACTGTGTACGTTGAGAACCGAAAGAAAACATTCATATACTTTGAATGTTGGGAACAAGTTAAGACGTACCAAACATTTGCGCCTACCCAACTCATTCCTCCACCGAATTACCCATCGAAGATAGTCCTTCCACCAAAGAAATGCATGCAAGTGAAATAAATATGAATCCTACCTTTGAAGATTCGGAATTTTCTACCCTCAAAAGCATCTTAGAAGCTCATCTAGTCCGATAAGACCGCCGAGAGTAAAAACAGTTAAAGAAGCAAGAAGAAAGGGTAAAAAGATTGCAAATTCAACTAGTAACTACAATGGTGCTTTGCAAACCATTGCGGACAACCAAAAAAATAATTGGATATCCAACAAAAGCAAATCGAGCTTGCCCAAAAGCAAATGAAGCATACCCGCAAATGCAAGAACATGACACGAATGTAAGAAAAATGGTGGAATACACAAGAATTATGTAAATGAATACAGAGTTAATGATCCAAAGTCAAAGAGATATTTTTCAAAGAGGAAGAATGCAATTCTTCGAACAGTATGAGGAAGATGAAGACAACAATGAAGAAGGGATGACGAGTACTTTTTAAATTACTATCATTCTCGTCGCGATGGTTAAATTATGAATAGTAATAGAAATTGCTCCTAAAGAAATTTTTCGAAAAACAAACGATTGCATATGCCCTAATAGCTAAGAACGAGAGATCCTGAATTTTTTTTTTTTTTTCTGTTATGATATGGACTGTACTATTTATACCTACCGCTATAATGTTGAGATTGAAGACATCAGTTCTCCATTGATGATGGGGTGGAACAAAGAATGAAGCAAATCGGTGGAGCATAAGTTTGAGAGGGAAGAACCAAACGGTTCAGATTCAGTCGGTCCCAACAGAAGCGGTTCAATTAAGAGCACACCAGTCAGCAGTTGTTGTGAATAATGATGGCGCATTTGAAGTAGTGAAATGGGGCGTGCGTGTGCGTTGTCGTCAAGTGGGCGGACCCCACCATCGCTGTCTTCTCTTCTCTCTCTCTCTCTGTGCTGCCTGCAAGAAACACTCTGGTGGAATCACAGAGCAACTAGCCTCCATTCCATCGCACTGCGTCTGCGTCTCTCTATTCAGTGCTGGTTTCTTCTTCTTCTTCCCATGCCTTTTGGAAAGATTACCATCCTACCCCTGCATCGACACGTCCTTTTCTATTCCTCTCGTCTAGTCTACTCTCTGACCTCTCTCTCTCTCTTTCTCTGCTATGTTTTGTCCACATCCGCTATGGACAACTGTTATTATCTCTCTGAATCCGGTGAATGAGAAAAGAAGACCTTTTTAATCAATCCTCTCCTCAGAAGAAGAAAAAAACGCGGCGTTTTGGGGGGAAAGTCGAGACTAGCTAGAGCTGAGATGATGAACATTGAACAGTTGGGTGGGAAGGCTATCTCCTCTCCTCTTCTCTGCTTGCTTGAGCAGTAAATAGATATTTCCAATTGGTTTTGCGTCTGAATCAGCAACAGCGTGGAGCTCTCTATCTCTGGATTTAATTGGTGCGCTTTTCTCTGCTTCTGGGGGAAGTTGGATTGTCTTTTATCTTGTTATAGGAGACGACGATCTAAGGCAAGCGGCAAAAGCAGAAGAAGGACGGTTTCTGGGTTATGAGGACGATTGTATGTATGTATGTCTGGTTCGATGTTGGATTTTTGTTTTCTCGGAGGTGTCTGGTTTTTGCTGAATGTGCACTGTATTGATTGATGAGTTAGGTTTGGTGATAGCTGATCCGTGGAATACTACTAGCTCGGTAGCAAGTTGCTTGCTTTCATTTCCCATCCATTTCGTTGTTTCTTATCTCCAGCTCATTTGTACAACATCTATGTCACTCTTTTCTGAGGTTGAAAGGAAATTTCCATGGGACAGAAATCGAGCGGCTAAGTACCCCAAGAATAAAATGTTTTGATTCAATTCTACCTTTGTTGATTGTTAAAATAGTGAGGTGTTGTAGTGGTTAAAGGTTTGTAAATTTACAAGTGTTCATTATTTATTTGGTTGAGCATGTTTGCAGTTGCAACAGGAGATGAAGGATAGGCAAAACTGGAGAGCTGAGGAAGATGCCTTGTTATGTGCTAACAGTATGGTTCGCCGCAGTGGAACCTTGAAGAACTATCTGAAACCAGGAATCAAGAAAGTATCTTTTAACTGAAGGGAATACCCACTTGTCATTGTTCTTCCGGCGGAAACATTGCAGCAGAGGTCCCTGCGCGTACACTGATAAGAGATTAGGGGAAGTTTATGCTCAAAAAAACAACAGCAGGAACAAAGGAGAAGAACAATACCATTGAGCCTATTGCCGAAGGCAAGTACGACCAAGATTTCTAGACTTTTGCAGAAAAGATAGTGAAAGAGCCCAACATATATTATGCCCACATGCAATGGGAGAATCATACACACTGATCCCTCCCCAACCCCGCCTTCACTTATTCCTCCAACAGCTCCGCTTCCTCCATGGCTTTCTCATTCAAACCCCAATCCTTCAGTGACTCTTAGCTTGTCTCCTTCGACCAGTACGGCTAGCCCAGCAATTCCATGGCTTCAGCCTGAGAGGCCTGAAAGTACGACCATGCCTCATTTTCTTGCAAATCTGCCTCTGCATAGTTCACCCTCACAAAATGGCAAAAGCATCGTGATTCCAGAAATTTTGCAATGCTGTAGAGAATTAGAAGAAAGTCATCGCGTGTTGACCGCACACAAGAAGGAAGCAGCTTGGAGGCTGAAAAGAGTAGAACTGCAACTAGAATCGGAAAAGACTAGTCGAAAGAGGCAGAAAATGGAAGAGATCGAAGCGCAAATCAAGACAATTAAAGATGAAGAGAAAGCTTCATTGGAGCGAATCGAAATGGAATACAGAGAACAATTGGCTGGTCTTAGACAAGAGTCAGAAGCAAAGGAGCACAAGTTATCTGAGCTGCGGGCTTCAACGCATTTACGACTCACAAAGTGTCTGCGACAGTTTAACAGTGGTGCGAGGTTGCCTGAGGCCAATGTTCGCCGAATATAGCTCTTTTATTTGGTGTTGCTGATGCCCCCAGCCCCAGGTCTGAATAAGTAGTCTCACGCATATGATATTTGGTTAAGCATATCGCTATAGTACCCTTTATTCTTTGTGCAAACTTATCATCATTTTGAGTGTGATTAATTTCTTAGAATTATGGAAAGAGGCGGCAGCCATGAACCCATGCTAGGTTCAATCAAGGGAAGCAAGTAGGGAGATGATTTGAAGGAAGAAGAAAGAAAGCATTTAGAGGCGAGGAGACGAACAAGCCACTGTTTGTCTTGAATGGTAATCATATGTCACAATTTTGCTATTTCTGAAATGTTCTTTGGAAAGATAACCATAAAAGAAGTTGAATAAATTAAAGGTGGTGGAATATGTGGGATTTTCTTGAAAAGAAGTTGACACTCCCTGTCAGGAGATTGCTCACAACAGCCTACTTGAAGTTGAAGCACGGGTCTCTTTTCTGTCCTTGTGTACCTGTTTATTGTATTGTGCTAGGATTAGACGAGGAGGGATTTATGATGTATCCATCGTTCCGTGACAGTGACTCAGCGAAATCCTCCAATTCAACCAGTTTTCATTTGATGTCAAAACTAGGATACAGATTATTCATTGTTGCTTTCATTTTGATCGACGTGTGTTATCCAACCGGAACTTTTTTAGTCTCATAGAATATCTGTAACATTTGCTATCCAAGGAATCTCTTCCAGTAAAATGCTTTTCATTTCTACATTTTGGTCTGTTGCCTTCATGGCGCCACATGCATGTTCTGTATTTATTGATCTACCTTTGTACCCTTGGATATACTGATCGCATAGTCAATTCCGCAGATCTTACTGTAAATGGAATTACATGGGAACGTTTAAGACATCATTGATATCAAGTTTAGGGTAGTTGCGCTCCAAAGGTAACATTACGTTTGTAGTTTTGTTAAAGTAAAGACGTGTTACACTTGTTAAAAATAATTTGAGACCGGTAAGACCGGTTCAATCTAAGGGAATAAGTGTAAACTTAGTGCATTAGTGTAACTGTGACTAAATATAGTGATTCCTTATAAAGAAAATTGGTCTAATTAATTGTTTAATACTAAATTATCTAAGTAGGCAAAAAGAGAGATTTATATCAAGACTAAAGACACATCCTTGGGTACTATTTATTCATTATTGTTTATGCCTCCAATCATGGCAAGTTCATACAAGATATTCGGTTAAGGCTCGCACATCTATCAAACCAAATTCAAGTCTCGTTCCTTCTTTGGTTTGAGGAAACTGTTTATTATACATGCGAGTTTCAACGCCTCGGTATTTTAACTCGCGTCAAAGTCACACCTCTCAATCACCAACTCTCGTCGAGTGATCATGAAGTGTTTAGTTTGTGATAAATTTAGTCTATCGCAATACAATGATGGATCACCCTCATAATCACAACTTTAAACATCTTCTAGAATCCCCTAAGGAATCCTAGATGAACGATCCCGCTAGGCGCAAGAAGATGGAGGTGGGAGTTACAACTTCCCATGTCAAGCTTACTGCACAATGGACATGCATCAAAAAAAATGCTAGCACCTAAATTGCACAACGCATCTTTTATGCAAATGTCCCCTATAACAATAATAATAGAGAAACTATCAGGATCTTTTAGCTTTTTAAGCAAAGGGATTTGAATTATAAAACTACAATCAACATTTAGAGCAACCATACAATGCTCACTAATTTCTCTCATGTGTGAAATAATATCTTTTAAAAATTTTGTATAGGAGGGAACTTGAATGATTACCTCGCTGAAGGGAAAATTCATATAGAGTTTGCGTAGCATCTCCACAAATTTGTTGAAGTGTTGATCATTCTTCTTCTTCTTTAGCAACCTTTGTGGAAATGACATCAGAAGCTTGTATGGAGGAGGTTCTTGGTAGCTTCCACAACGAAATTCAGAGTCTCTACCTCTTCTTATTCCTTCTCATCATCAACCTCTGTTCGAGGTTGTGCCTTTGGACCTATACTTTTGGTTGAGGAGTCTCACATTGGTTTCCACTTCTAAGAGTGGTGGCATTCAAAGTCTTGGTGGAGTTCACATCAGGATGTCAAGGTAATTTTCCTTGTTGCATTGAAGAACAACTAGCTTGTTCTGCAGCTTGGCTCTATAACATCTAGTTTTTGGTAGCTAAAATATACATCCTTTGGTTCACAGTTTATGAAATTCTACTTCGTTATTGATACGGAGATATAGCTTCTGTTTAAGCACTCTCTTTATCTTTCTGCGGAACTATTCTATTGAAGAATAAGAAAGACACAGTGCGTTTGTTCATCCAGTTCGGCAACTTGCCTACGTTTGGGGAGGATGTTGTGATCCTCAAGATTTCACTATCTCAGTTAGAAGTACAAGGACTCAGACCTCTACTTCTCACTAGCCGAAATCTAACGCTCAGTGTAATCTCCTAGACTAGCTAGCAATCTGAACTCACAGATTCTCTTAGTGCAGCCTACACACTCTCAGTAATAAATAGCTACAGTACTGCCTCTCAGACTTAGTTTATTCGATTACAATGTGTAACTCACGGAATGCTTAAGCACACTCTTCACCAAAGTTACTGTATCTTCAGTCAACGACACTCCAAGCTCTCCCACCAAGTAGTCGGACAATCTGAGTTCTTCAAACTCAGCCTAAGCTCCCCCTCAATCAATGACTCACTCCGTCACTATTGGGTAGCCTCGATCACTGCTCCGCAACCCGCGACAATGCCTGTCCGCGGCTGATCAACGAGCTCTTGACTGTTTCTTCAACGAGCAACACTCCAGTTGAACTCAGAACCAGTCCCGAATCAAACTCCATGAGTTCTGATTCCCTCAGCACCACACGCCTCTTCAACTTAGTATATAGAATACTGCTACCGTAAGTTGAAATTTGTGAACCCTCTGTGTGTGCTCTCTGATCGTCTCTCTAATTATATCTCTGTTTTCTACGTCCCTGCCTCTCTTTTCAAGCGCTCTAGCCCACCGAAAACGCCAAGGATCATTGTCAGAATCTTCTCCTAGATTCTAGCAAGTTTGTTAAAGATTTCGTTGCCAAATTTGAACTCTTGGATCTTTATCTTCTTACACCACCTGCTGGCGTTTGCTGAGCTCTTGATGACGTCTGCATAACTTTGTGAGCTTCGCCGATGCCAGCCACATCATGCCGGAGCCTCACCGTGCAACGTCGGAATTCTGCTCTATCTCTGGATCTTCACGGAGTGCTGAAGCAGACTCCGTCTCTTTATAGGTGTCTCTCGCCCAGTCTTCAAATAGTGTCTCAACTTCAGATCTTCAGAGAGTGGTGAAGCAGATTTTGGCTCTTTGTTATGTTGTTTTGTCAATCTTCAGATTTGTGCTCTGGCCACCGATCTTCAAGGAGTACTTCAGCATCTTGAGCAGCTGCCATATCCTCAACAGTTTGGACATGATTTAAGTGTTTTGGGCCGCCTTAGCTTGATTAGCTATAATGGTGGATGATATAATGGAGGGATTCTCGTCGCTTGATTGGGATTGGGATTGGGATTAATGTTGTTGAGATTGGGTTGAAGTTGCCCTTGGCTTGATTGCCCTTGATATTGATACCGTTGATAGCCTTGGGACTTCCCTTGGTATTAGTTCCTTGGTTGACTTTGTTGTCCTTGTGGCGGCATAGGTGCCAATAGGGTGGTGAATGATTTTGGTTCAAGGGAATCAGATTTAGGTTCAAAAAGAAGAAATTTTGGTGGTTTCAGATATTGTGCGAGTAGGCATTGGTTAAGTGTGAATCATAGGTACCTCTTGGTTTCTTCCCACAGAAGTGGCATCCTCTACATTGTTGATCTCTTCACTAAGAAGTTTATGAGGACAAGAATTGGTGTCGTGGGAAGGGCAAGAGCAAACTCCAAACACTTGGGCGGTGGCTACACTTAGAGATTGGTTCAAGTTGAGAGCTACAAGGGTGGAGACTAAGGTATCAAACTTCTTGGAGAGGACTTAGTGACTTCGTTGGATTCTACGGAATGAGAATCTTGCTTTCTTCCATGTCTCTTTGGGATTACTCCTCTCGCTAAGCCAAAGGTGAGAGTTCCTCTCTTTTATCCTTTCCCCATCCTAGAAAAGTAATTCCATGAGAGCTCCTCCCACGGCTTGATCCATTTGAGTTCTAGCCTCGATTTCTACCTAAAAGGCTTGAATGACCATCCACTTATCAAGGTTGTGGTGAGGGCAAGCGCAAAAGAGTTCCTTAAATCTATCCCGAGCTTCATAGAATGACTCTCCATCCCTTTGGGCAAAGTTGTTGAATTGATTCCTAAGCTTCGCCGTTTTGCCCAATAGGAAATATTACAAAAGAAATGCCCTAGTTGATTCGCTGCAATAAGTTCAGAGTAGTTAATTCGCTCCATAATGCACACAACTAAGACATGTGAGCAAGGAAAGTGAAATGTTTTCCACTTACCACATGTGCATGTGCGACTTTGAAGATCAACAATATGAGCATTACGCTTGTTCGCAGTAATGGCTTGTGAAATTACTTTACCCCTATCAAACATTTCCACCTTGTGTCGTATGGTTTCTCTCGCATTGCGCCAATTTTGTGTGAATCTTCGAAACAAGTGATGTATTTTCTTGGTATTGATCACGTCTTTTGCAAAAATATATGTTTGCTTGTTTAAATGTGAAGTGCACAAGTGCATGTATCGGACACACATGTATGTTGCTCGCCAACCCTTGTAATTTCCCGAAGAGGCGTCTTGCTTTTCCTCATCGCCCGAATATGCCACGGATAATTATCTTTGTCATCTTTACAATGTAGAATTAATCTTTTTGGATCCAAAGTGGGATATTCAACTCGATTAACAACTGAAGATCTTTGACAAGCATATTGACAGTTGTGATTTTAACCACTTTTAATGTCAAGTTTGAGGATCAATGTAGTCAAAAAAATTTATATATATTGGGCAAGCAGTCGAGTCCCAAGGAAGCAAGATAAGCATGTGTCCTAAGTAAGACGATGTTTTGATTTAACTATTTTAACTCGAATAATAAAGTGTGTAACCTAAAAATTAATGTGATCTAAAACTTTATATTATTTCCTTATCAATTCAAGATAACATTCCAAGGTCACAAATTCACCTACATGTGCCACTCAAGTAGATAATGAATGACGCATAGATGCAATGTCTAATAAGAGATGGGAATAGACCGTGTATGTATCCTAATAAATACCAACTATCGTTGTGCCTCTACCCTTCAAATATACACCTTAAGTACGAGTCCCGTTTGTCAAGGCGTATACTCATATTATTTTTAGCTTATTTAATCACCAACTATCGTTGCACGATTAACCGAGATAAAGATCAAAAAGTCCTAGTCTTCCAATCAAAAATGCTAACTTTCCCAATAAAATTGTATGCCACCATCGTGGTCACTACTACTTAAGGTTGATTCAATTGTTAGTTGAGTTTTCTACCTCATCCTGTCAGTTTATTGGTATTTCATGCTTTGAGACGTTTCATCAAACACCTTGTATGCGTAAACTAGGACCTGTAATCATATTGAATCAAATCTTTAAATTGACATCAAGCATGTATATTCATAGCATAATCATGAGTTGAGTACAAGTAGGGTGTGGAGGGGTCTCTAATTACACATCAACTATTGGACATAGCATACATCATAGAAGATAAATCTAGAAAATCTGGAAAATACAAAACAATATAAAAATGATGAAACTTCTCTACGTGTGTTGAATCTTCATTTCCCTTGATGTTTCCTTCCTTTCATCTACTTTGGACTTGTGTGAGCTCCATCTTTTCTCTCAAACTAGGTCAAGAAATCTAATTTTCGGATCCCCTTCAAACATACCCCTTATTCTATTTATATTCTCGATTTTTTGCATTTTTTGGCGGTTCGCTCGTATCGGTCCTGTCACATGTCGACACGACCGATTGATCTCAGCGAATTCGAATCAACCGCATTGGTCGTATCGCTTGGTCGATGCAACCGATACGACCGATACGGTCGATACTGGTAATAAGGGTCACTTTGCACAATGATTCTTACTTGGGTCGCTTTTTAGCCATCTAAATCTTCGCATTTGGTGTTGTCGTAAACTAGGAAGTTGTACCACTCTGAGTCATATTTCCAAAAAACTATAACACCCCTCAAACAAACAATGATCATGCGCTCGGCAAACATTTGAAGACAAAATAGGTTAATCTGTCCAAATTTGGTATGTTTTCGTCTGAATCTTTTTTGTTTTGCTTTAAGTTGCTCCAAATGAACTACAAACCTTCAACTTAATAGAATATAACATAAAACAAGAGTAACGTGGTAAAATGACAATAAAAAATATGGGAAAACGAACAAAATTCTAGTATAAATTAGGTGAATAATCGGTCGATAATTTGATCGATCAAGTATATCACCGCTTCTTTTCTTCTAAAGATCATCCATTTACCAATATATTTCATATCGCATTGCGAATTGAGTAGCATATGTTCATTAATGTCATCACCATCCATCCAAGCGGAAACATAATTAAAAATGCCAAAAATCCCATAGACGAGGATTATCAACATCATTCTCCCCCGCACTAACGGGTTGATCATTAATGTTCTCTTCACCAACCTCGTCTAACATTTCGAGTTCCTCAACCCTCAACCGTACATCAATGTCAAATTAAATCTATATGCACAATGAAACCAAAATTTTCTAAACCAAATCAATCTTGTTTCAAAATCCTAAAAATTAACATCAAACCCTAAACATAAATCACTCTCCTCAACCCTATACCAATGTCAAACTAAAGCTATTTGTACATTGAAACCAAAATTTCTAAAACCAAATCAATCCGATTTCAAAACTCTAAAAACTAACATCAACCCTAAACATAAATCACTCTCCTCAACCCTATATAAATGTCAAATTAAAGCTATTTTTGCACATTGAAAATTTCCTAAACCAAATCAATCCAATTTCAAAATCCTAAAAACTAACATCAACCCTAAACTCTAAACATATATCACTCTAACATGAATTGATAAGTGGAGTACAACTTACCTGGGATTGGAAGGAAGGTGGCCAACCAAGCTTGGATCGCCGGACGGTGGAGATGGTCGCAGGTGGGAGAAGAAGATGGAAACTTAGGGGTGCAAGGAGAGAGGAGAAAGAAGAATGCAATCTGTTTTCAACTAATATGAAAGTCGCTCTCGGAAAAAACGGCTTCGAAGAAAAATGTTTTTCCCATGAGCGGCTTTCAGTTTAATTCTACATCAGTGCAATTAAACGTCATGTAGACATTTACATTGGCACTGACTAGATCTGATTTGAAACGGCTTTTTTAAAAGATGGTATTTTGTGAAGAAATCTTGAAGGGATGGTGTTTTGTAAACAAAGTGTGTCATATGTGGCGGCTGTAAAAAAATTTCAAGAGCTTCCACTTTAGCCAAGATTGAAGTCTCCAACTGCTTGCAATCCTTCCAGGAACGCGTCCAAGAAATAAAGGTACGTCCTCTGAAGAGGGAAGTGTCCCCATTTCCAGGTCTAGCACTTGGTGAAAAGCAAAACACACTACAAAGATTTATTAAGGAGGCAGATATTGAGCCAAACTTGTGGTTCCTGCCTTTTACCAGCTCTGTTTACTGGAAACTGCACCGCTCCTTGGCAAAAACAGTGCGGACCTCTTGAGTTTCGATTGCTCGCATATTAGAGACTCTTTTACAGAGATCTGAAGCCTTTCAGGTACTGTTAGACGAGGATCTCCAGCTTTTCAGTGACAAGTTATGTTCCTCAGTCAGAGGTCTAGAGGACGTTACGTCAATCAAGTCAGTGGCAGCGCTTGATAGAGCTCTGAAGAAGAAGAAAAAGAAGGCAACACGAACAGACATTGAATCAGGCCAACCAGCACAAACAGGTTTCACACTCTTGATAGATGATGAGGACCAGGTAGATAGTGCTATCGCCCACCTTGTGGAGTCAATTAGAGAGATTCAGTCTGCAGAAGAGGATCAAAAGCTACAGTGCCAAACAAATCTCTGTTTGGGTTCTGCATCAGTAGTTTGATGCAGGAAGTAAAAGTGAGGGAGATAAAGGAATTGGTCAGATGGGAGAATCCAACTGAACTTGTAGATCTGCATGACAAGTAAGGTTAATCGTCTAAAGGAGTCTATCAAGCTCGGTACATGAGTGCTGCAGCAACAGGTTACATGACATCCATCCCTATAAATCGCCCATTATGGGAAGTATAATGGGTTGACCGACATTCTTTAGCGCTAGTTTAATGTAAACGAACATAAGCAGGCTCTAAGCGGAAGGTTCCTACACTTTACAGTACAGCTGGGTGATTAGTTATGTGTAAATGGATGTACCATGACAAGGACGTCAGAGAGGGCCTTTGATAGAAATAGTTTACATTTGTGCTTCGTGCCCAACAATAAAGTCAAATATAAAGGATCAATAGATATAGTTTACCATGGATAGGATTCATTTATACTCTCAAAAGCGGCAGTATATCAGACAAAAATATCATAATCCTCTGATAAGAGAAGATCCCCTAAGCTTACTCTTTCTTGAACTAACAAGTGGGTGAAACTCAATTGCCTTCATATTTTGGATCAGCCATCACATAGTGGTAGGCAATCACCAATCCAAAGATAAAGATGCCAAGAAAATTTGCAAGGAATCCAAGGTCCTGATCGTCAATCATCTGCATGTAACAAGCAGGGTTTTACAAACAAAGGCATAAAAGCAAGTTTACTGATACCACAATGATAAGATTTCAAGTATGCCATAAATGACTCAGGTGCAGCTAATATTAGTATAGAAGACAGTCAAAGAGTTTGTGCTTCAATTATTAAAACTTGTGAACTGATTATTTCATTCGGTTTTTTATTTATTTATTTACTGAAATTAACCTTCTAACCTCAAATCAAAAGTTGAATTTCTTTCAAACTTAACATACCCATAAGGTACTATAACAACTAAAATAATATTTGTTAATCTAAATGTATCCATTTACTCGGCATCTAAGAAGGTGCATTCACAAAGAGAACTCAACCATAGATGATCATTGAAAGATAATAAACCATGTACATGATAGAAATCTAAACACAGCATGCAAAACTGTGATATTCAGGCTAGAAACTATGACTTTCAAAGACCCTTCTAAATGGGCAGGTTTGTAAAATGATGTGGCAGTTGAAATCCTAGTTCTGAGAAACCAACTTTAGCAGGCACAGGCACACTTAGTTGTAATTATTTTGATAGCAACCCATCACAGATTATTTATAAACTCACGACTCTGTCCAAAGCTAATTTTACGCTCTGAACTCGAGTTTTAGGAAGTGCTCTGTGAAATGGCATTGGGTTAAGAATGTCATGAATTCTGAATCTATTGCAGGCACAATTTTATGAAAAAAATTTAGTTACCCCCTTTTGAACTTCGAATTTCTCAAATGCCCTACTTCTCAAAATCGTTTCTCAAATGCCCTCTTTTTAATGAGACCGGTCTTGAAGGATAATTTTACATGTGCTACATATTTGAAACTTTCGTATGGATTCCCCAGCACTAAGCTGCTCTTAGTTTCTGAGTTTCAATACTATAAAAGCCCTTCTATCAAACTAGATGGGAGAAATTCAGTAAAAATCTTCAAATAAATAAATAAAACAGTAGAAAGCATCCAAAGCAATGTCTTATATGTTTCCTAAGGATATGTTAATGTTTAACAGAAGGAAATGCACAAAAGTATAAACTCTAAGCTACCAGAAACTGAACAGAAGGAAGATTTCCTTGATAATATAATCACATTGATATATCAAATCAAACAATTCTGAAGCTGTTATTAACCGAAACACGTAGTTGAACAAAAGGTAGATCAACTTGATAAAGAACCCTAATCGGCAAGAGAGAAAAAGTTGCCGAAATGGATATCGGAAGAGTAGGATAAAAGATAATCTGATTAGAACAGTGGACTTAGATAATTCGATTAGATCAGTGGACTTACTTTCGAATTCTCTGGTTACGCGTCGCGAAGTGGTTCAGTTGTGCGATGGATGTCACAATGGCAGATCGATCCCGATAGGAGTCTCTCTGTCGGATGAAAAAGTAAACAAGCAGCGCGGTAGAAGGCATTACGACGCCGTTTAAAAAATCGTTATTCTTTGCCGTTAGATCACAAAACATCTACGGCCCAAAATGAGCTGAACCAACTCACGCGGATACTCATTTTCAGCTGTCGATAAAGTATCTATCGTACAGCTCAAATCGTTCTATCTCGTCGATTTATAATTGCTTTAAATTGAAAACAAATTAGAAATGCTGTTTGAGCTTCAAATATATACTCTGGACTTCCTTGAAATTTAAGATAACAATTGACTTGTATGCGGGTCTCTTCTTTAACACCGAAAGCGGTTACTAAAAAATTTAATTTTACTGATGCTCTTTTGAAGAACAAGTTTGTTAAAATAGGTTATAAATTCGAAACAAACTTTTAAAAAAAAATGACATTCTTGAAAAAAGTTTCTAAAAGATCGCATTGAGAAAGGAAAAAAAAATTAGATCTACCCCTCCACCCAAACCAACATCCCATATACCCCCCTCTTCTAAAATTATTTTTCAAATGCTCAGTTTCATATTGAGAGTGATTTTGCCAAGGTCGGTCTCATTAAAAATTAAGAGATCGGTCTTGATAAAACCGGTTAGTTCAGTTTTAGAATGAGACTGATCTTGTCATGACCGGTCTCAAGTTTAATACAAATGACTCTACCTCTGGCGATGACTGGAACCTCCATGCTACAAACCTAGAACCTCTCCACAGATCTTCTCTGGATAGAAGCAACTTCCATAAGGCGTAATCTCATCACAATCAGCTCCGCCAGCACCACAAGCATAGTCCATACCTACCTGCAATGTTTCAGTAGAGACATTGGGCTTAGTTACACACCACAGTCCATTGCTTTCTTTTGGAGATTTTGGTAATGCTGTGTTGCAAGAAGGCATAGTGGGGCTAAATGTTGGAGGACTAATTGGCTCAAAGGAGGGTGGAACTTGAGGTGGGTTCGAGTTTGAAAATAGAGGTGATGATGACGGACTATTGGCTCAAAGGAGGGTGGAACTTGAGGTGGGTTGGAGTTTGAAAATGGAGGTGATGATGATGGTGGAGGACTTGCAGTTTCAGTGAAGGGTGGATCTTGAGTGTTGACAAATATGAGAAAAACATCTTCTTCTGCAAATCTCCTATGATAAACAATGTTCCTGCAATACGCAAAGCAAAGTTTTTCTTCTATCGCCTACCTTTTCTCCCGGTGCTTGAGGCTATAAAAGGAGAGCTCGGCAAAGGAGAACATCATTCCCCTCGGCCTTCTCTCTATCTTACAACAAGTTCTCTATTTGAGTGTGTTTAATATAGTTCAGTTTGAAACTATTGCTGATGTGTACTATGTACCAGGACTGTGCTGGAACTTACTCAGCATTGGGAAACTTTCGGAGAGAGAGCATTTCATTTCTATTCGAGACGGAGTTTGCACTATAGAAGGCAAAGATTGGAGAATCATTGCCAGAATCCCGATGATAAGAACCAGATGTTCCCGTGGACTATTCAAAAGGAGGTTGAGATGAACTTCTAGACGATGGTGAGAGACAGTAGTTGGTCGTGGCATCTCACGTTTGGTCATTTAAATTTTCAAGGATTTAAATTATTGGCTACTAAAAGAATGGTGACAGGACTACCGACGATCCAAGATCTTAGTCAACCATGTGAGGCGTGCTTGTTGGGAAAGCAGCACAGACAGCCATTTCCAGTCGGAAAGGCAAGACGAGCGAACCAACCATTAGACCTAGTTCACACTGATCTCTGTGATCCGATAGAGGTTAAATCTCTTGGCGAAAAGAGATACATGATGGCGTTGGTGGATGATTATTCGAGAAAGACCTGGGTCTATTTCTTGAAGGAAAAGTCAGAGGTGTTCCGAACGTTCAAGAAGTTTAGAGCTTTTGTTGAAAAGCAAAGTGGATATATTCTAAAGACGCTAAGATCAGATCGAGGAGGAGAATTCACTTCTAATGAGTTCTTCGACTATTGCAGAGCCGCAGAATCAGACAGCAGTTGACTACAAGTTACACTCCTCAGCAGAATGGCATAGCTGAGAGGAAGAACCGGACGATCTTCGAGATGGCAAGGAGCATGTTGAAGGCTAAGCAGCTACCGAAGCCACTTTGGGCAGAAGCTGTTGATTGTGTTGTATTCCTACTAAACCGATGCCCAACAAAGGCAGTTCAAGGGAAGACACCACACGAAGCTTGGAGCGGTGTGAAGCCTTATGTATCTTGTCTACGATTATTTGGATGCGTAGCATATCACCATATACCCGAGCAGCAGAGGAGAAAGTTGGACGACAAGAGCAGGCAATGTATCTTCACTGGATATAGTGCTGATACGAAGGATTACAAGCTGTACGACCCTAACACTAGAGAGGTGATTATCAGCCGTGATGTGCAGTTTTCCAAAGATGAGGCTTGGGATTGGTCTCCGAAGGATACTACACAGCCTAGCGTCAGTATTGAGGAGGAGACTCTAGGAGCACGTAGTACACTTGGAGCACGTAGAAGAGTACCACCAGTTCGTCTTCAGGATTATGTGGTCGACAGAGATGACGAGAGTGATGATGCTGATGAGACTATGGTTAACTTTTGCTTGTTTGCAGATTGCGATCCTGTAACTTTTGAAGATGCATCTAAAGACAAAGGTTGGATCCAAGCTATGGATGCGGAGATAGCTTCCATTGAGAAGAATGATACATGGGAGCTGACACCTTTACCAGTTGGTAAGAAGGCAATTGGTGTGAAATGGGTGTACAAGACGAAGTACAGTCCCAACGGTCAGGTGAACCGTTTGAAAGCAAGGCTAGTGGTGAAAGGATACAGGAAGAAGCCTGGCATCGACTATTTTGAGGTATTAGTACCTGTTGCTAGAATGGATACCATTCGGATGATAATTGCACTTGCAGCCCAAAATAGGTGGAAGATACACCAGATGGACGTGAAGTCAGCATTCATGAAAGGAGTTCTTGAGGAGGAGGTGTACGTTGACCAACCACCAGGGTATGTGCAAAGAGGGAGAGAGAAATTTGTGTACAAGCTAAAGAAAGCACTATACGGGCTGAAGCAGGCCCCGCGAGCATGGTACGCTAGAATCGATACATGTATGCTGGAGAATGGATTTCAGAAGTGTGCGTATGAGCACACACTATACATTAAGAAAAATACTGATGGAGATATGATAGTGTGCTTGTATGTGGATGATATGATATTCACAGGGAGTTTTGAGACAATGTTCGTCGAGTTTCGAGAAGCGATGACTGGACAGTTTGAGATGACTGACATGGGATTGATGTCATATTTTTTAGGCATCGAAGTTGAGCAAGCTGCTGGACGAGTCTTTATTTCTCAAAAGAAATACACAAAGGATACCCTCAACAAGTTCAAATTTGAGGGAATGAAGGAGATTCGAACACTTGTAGAGGATGGAGATGATGAAAGAAGGCACTGGGGAGTTAGTGAATCCCACTTATTTCAAGAGCATAGTTGGGAGTCTTCCTATTTGACTTCAACTAGATCAGATATTGTTTACGGAGTTGGACTTATCAGTCGGTTCATGGAAAAGCCGCAACAATAGCATTTATTAGCAGCAAAGCGTATTCTCCGTTATATTAGTGGTACACATGATTATGGGGTAATGTACTCTCACATAAATGATTTTTGTCTGACAGGCTATTCAGAAAGTAATTGGGCCGGTGATGTGGAAACTAGAAAAAACACTTCGGGTTATGCTTTCTATCTTGGAGATGGAGTGATTTCATAGTCATCAAAGAAGCAGCAAGTTGTTGCTCTTTTTACAGCTGAAGCGGAATACATCGCAATGACTACTGTGGCTTGTCAAGCAGTTTGACTTCGAAGAATATTAGAAGGCATGAGTCAGAAGCAGGAGGGCCCCACAAGAATTATGTCTGATAACAAGTCGGCTATTGCATTAGCCAAGAATCCAGTATTTCATGGAAGGAGCAAACATATTGGAATTCGATATCACTACATTCGAGAGTTGGTCAAAGATGGAGAAATTGAATTTGAATTCTGCAGAACTGAAGAACAAGTGGCGGACATCTTTACCATGGGTCTCTCAAGTGACAAGTTCGAATATTTTCGACAAATGCTTAGAATTTCCAGATTGTTGATCAAGGAGGAGTGTTGACAAATATGATCAACATGGGACTCATATGGGTCCCACAAAAAGAAAAACATCTTCTGCAAATCTCCTACGATAAGCAATGTTCCTGCAATACGCAAATCAAAGTTTTTCTTCTGCCGCCTACCTTTTCTCCCGTTGAGCCATAAATGCATGGAAAAAAGTACACGTCATTGAGGCTATAAAAGGAGAGCTCGGCAAAGGAGAGCATCATTCCCCTCAGCCTTCTCTCTAGCTTACAGCAAGTTCTCTATTTGAGTGTGTTTAATATAGTTCAGTTTGAACTATTTTTCTAGCTTATTTTGTACGAGTGTTTCCAGTTCCGTTTATAAACGAGTTTTTTTTCTTCCACCAAGCCCCACTAAAATTAGTGAGAATTAGTGTTTGATATTTATCTTATCCTGGGCAATTAAGGCTTGTTCCTATATTGAGGTGGGTCAAGGTTAGAAAATGGAGGTGATGGTGATGGGGGACTTGCTGGTTTAGTGAAGGGAGGAGACCGATCTTGACGAGACAGATCTCATTCTAAAATTGAACTAACCGGTTTTATCAAGATCGATCTCTTAATTTTTTATGAGACCGGCTTTGGCCTCATCGCTCATTTAACCTTTGGTATTAAAGTAATAAGAGTCTTCTTATGTGCTGGATCCAATACTCCTCCATTGAGAAAATTTAAAGCTTCTCGACAGCATTTGTCTTAATCAAATGCAAATATTTTTTGTAAATGAAGTTAGAAAATATACTCACGGAGCCTTATCAAGGTTCATTTGAAAAAGAAAAAAAAAGCTATGTAAATCTCCTCCTCTATCTAATTAGTTGTAAGCATTATGTTCACATCATCAGAAACTATATACTTGATATCCTCCATAGACTCCTCCCAATTGATATCATTCAAGACTAGCAGGGCAGTGAGTAGATTTCATTACACTTTTTAGGTTCCATTTTGTTTTGGGTTTCGACTCGTTTCCGAGCAACTTTTATCGTTTGATGTCTCTTTGCTTACCTTTTAGGACATTTACACTTCGAGGAGGATCCAGAGGATGGAACACGCAAACAAAGAAAAAAGAGACAAAAAAGAGTTAGAAATGAGCATGTAGAAGCCCATGCCAACGCCTCGCCGTTAACTAGGCAATGCCTCATTATTTTGGAAAGCTTCAGGCGTCGCCTTACTAGTTTAGAAATGTTCAGGCGATACCTCACTTTTGGCTAGGAAACGCCTCAATTTGCTACGACTTTTTCGAGAGATGCCTCGACAAATTTAGAAGCCTCAGGGCGACGCCTCGATCGATGCAACACCTCGCCATAAGGTCAGGCGACGCTTTGTTTTTGGTATATATCGGCAACTCATGACCAGCATTCTTATTTCGAGTTTGACACCTCAGATTCATTCAATAGAGTCCAGAGAAGAGTAGAAGAGCTACAGCCTCAACGAGAGAGATCCAAGATCCACAAAGCAACAATTTGACGCTCAAAAGGGAGTTCCTTCCTGAGGATTGGTTCTTTCCTTATTTTGATATTCTTGTTGTTTCCCTTGTATTTTGAACGATTCTAATATTCCTATATACTCTAAGATTGCATGTTCTACTTGAGTACCCATTACTTTTAGTATCAGCTATTGTCTGGGTTTAGTAATCTAAGCTAGTAGAACAACTTAGTAAGGTATTTAGTGATTTGTCTGCATGATAGATTGTGTTCTTTTTGCTGAGTTAAGCCACTTATTTTTGTTCACTTGTTGACTCCGAATTGCTTTGTCACACATAGAACCTTGACCTGTTAGGATAGATTAGGAATTATATATTCATAACCAGTGTGTGTAATCCTTGGACGATCCAAGTACTTACATAAGATTATAAATATTATTTGACTGTAGCGTACCCTCAATAACACTTTCTTGATTGCTAAATTAGTTTAAAAATAATGTCGATCAAAATGGCGTCAGAAACTAAGCTTTTACATGTCATATACGTTTATGTGATTATTTTCTGAGTATATTCATTATTTATTTGAATTGTCTACTTTGAGCGTTGTTTCTTGAATCTCTTCTCGCAGGACTCACATTCGCTTAGGAAGAGTCGATCAAACCAGCAGTTTGCTAAGGAATTCAGCATTTGAATTGATGGCAGACCAAAGAAAAGGTACGGTGCTGGAACTGCAAGCTTTGATCAGACTCTCGCAGTCGTGATATCTCTCAACTTTAGTAGTGACGACACTCTAGCTCTTCACTCTTTTCTTATCGCTCTTGCTTGCGGTTTCTCTGTGCGTGTTGTGTGTCTCTTCTACTCATAGAGACACCGCCTATATATGTTGAAAGCCCACGGTGGATTATAATAATCCAGATTTAGAACTCTTTCTAAATTCTTTTTAGCAATCCTAATCTTCTCCAAGATTTTAGCAAGTTGTTGTGAAATTCGTTTACAACAACTTCTTTCCTAAAACTAATTTAGGAATCAAATCTTCTCTAAGATCTTCGCTAGTTGTTGTGAAATTCGGCTACAACAATTTCTTTCCTAAAACCATTTAGAAATCATATCTTCTTCAAGATCTTCGCAGTTGTTATGTGAATCTGTTGCAACAACTATTCCTAAAATCTTTTAGAAATTTTGTAGATCTTCACCGGATCTTCTCCAAGGTGGTTGACAATTCTGTTGCAGCAAATATTTCCTAAACCCTTTAGAAAATTTGTAGATCTTCTACGGATCTTCTCCGACGTGGTTGACAATTCTGTTGTGGTAGCTATTTCCTAAATACATTTAGAAAACTTTCTTCGATCAGCAACCTTTGACCATCAGCTAGTTGACTTCAGGTTGCTCCAGCTTTTTCATTTACTGTGTGGTGTAGCAACCCAACCGATTACTTGGGGTTGATGTGAAATAATCACAACTTTGAGTGCATGCACTGCAATGGGGGGTTGCATCTTTTGAGCAAACCGCCAGGGGCGGCTCAAGACGATTTGTGGCCTGAGGCGAAATCCAAATAGGGGCCTTTTGAACCACGACTTCAATCATTTCGATAGATGAACACCTACAATTTAAAGCAAAAAATACATCATAATTTGGTAATTCAAAATAAGAAAACCAAACATATTCTATGAAATATTCAAAAATAAAATTTGGTGACATCCATACCTTGTCTCCATCCTTCAATTGACAAAAGACTTGAAGAACCACCATATGCAATAAATAACTAATCAAATTTTATTTTTCTAGCTTTTTGCGAAGCAAAGTTACTTATTAGATCTTCGAAGTCAATTTCTTGAAGCATCTTATTTTCAATAGAAAGAAAAGCCAATCCATTCAATCTTTGTTGTGTCATGGTGGATCTCAAATAGGATTTTATCAATTTTAATTTTGAAAAACTTCTTTCCCTCGAAGCAACCGTGATTGGCACCGTTAGCATTATTCTATAAGCAACGAAAGCATTTGGAAAAGAATCTATTCTTTTTATTTGATCAAGTATACAAATAGGAGTATTATTCTCCACTTGTATAATTTCTCTTAAAATTTTTAACTCTACAAATAAATCTAAACCATCTATGTCTAAACTATCGTCATATTTTAAAAAAGTTTCAAGATTAAGACAATTTTGTTTTAACTCATCATTGTTTAGTGATTTTAATTTCTCTACACTAAAAAGAAAACCAAAAATGTCATCATACAATTTAAATTGCTCAAATCTACTTTGAAGTGAAAGAGTTGCTTGATCAACAATATATAGAAAATACTCAACTCGAAATGACTCTTGTGGAGACATAATTGTTTCATTATCAACATGCTCATCAAATCTTCTATTCCTACGAATAATACGTTTTTCTCTAAACTTAGGTTGTACATCCATCTCATTGGCAATTTCTTTAGCACAAATCATGGCATCCTCAAATCCATTTTCTCTATATTTCTCTAAAAATAAAATGAGACCTTGTAATTGATTTATAGCAACATCCATACACATATGTCTAGATTGTAAATTTTTACTAATTGTATTAAAAGCAAATAATAAGTCATACCAAATACACATACCTAACAAAAATTTAAAGTTTTCAAGTTCATAGAAAACTAAACATTCGGCTTCACTTTTAATTTTAGGATCATCACTAATTTCACTTAATTCTAACAAAGCATCTCGTATTTGGGATGTTTGATACCGTATTGCTTTAACACTATCAATTCTACTTTCCCATCTTGTTTGTGATAAAGACTTAAGAGTTAAATTAGGTACATGATCTTTTAAAATTTTCCATCTTTTGGTGGAAGAGGCAA
Organism: Umbilicus rupestris; assembly: GCA_963678935.1. NCBI lineage: Eukaryota > Viridiplantae > Streptophyta > Magnoliopsida > Saxifragales > Crassulaceae > Umbilicus > Umbilicus rupestris. The sequence goes on along the minus strand of OY787623.1, from coordinate 2,062,121 downwards.
ATAATGAATAAACACGTTGTAACACACCAAAAAATGTTTTTGCTTTATTACATGAATTAGCCATATCGCAAAGAACTAAGTTAAGACTATGACAACCACATGGAGTGTAAAATGCTTTAGGATTAACATTCAAAAATCATTTTTGAACCCCTTGATGTTTTCCTTTCATATTTAATCCATTATCATACCCTTGTTCCCTCATATTACTAAAGTCAAGACCAGTATTTGATAGCTCATTAATAATAACATCAAAAAGACCTTTTCTGGTAGTATCATCTACATTTATAAATCCTAAAAAATATTCCTCAACTTTTAGAGGTGAAATTCACAGCGTCTCAGTTAGGCAGAATTGTGAACAAGCAGTTGCTGCAGCACACTCTTGTTCACTTAGAAATTATCTCAGCAAATAATGAACAAGACATAAATTTGTTCACCCAGTTCGGCCAACTGCCTACGTCTGGGGAGGACTATTCTCCAGTCCTCAATCCACTAAACACGAAGGTCTCCAAGTACACTCGGTTACAACTCCACGCAACCTATGCTACTCAACCTTGTGTGGATCACTGGACACAATCAGAACAGGCTCTGACTTGTGTTTGCACACCCTCTACAAATGTCAATCTAGAATAGCTACAGACTTCTCAAGACTCAGCCTATTCTAAACTACACTCACTCAGCAAGGTTGCTGTAGCAACTGCTGTAACACACAGCTGAAGCACAATTGTCCGCGTCGCTCCAAAGCCTTCTGCCGAGCCGATCGAACCATTCCACGAGCGCTGCACACTCTGGAATACTCCCCCTCACTCAGTGACCACCTGCCACTAGCGAGTATCACCGCTTAGACACTCGGCCGAGCCACACACCCGTCAGTTCTTCCGCGGTTGCCCTTGATCAACCAACAAGCACCACTGCTCTGAATTGGCTTCCAGATCAAGTTCGAATCAGACTCTGCAAGTCCTGATTCCCTTCTGCTTCTGTCACCACAGCTCTGCGCTCACGCTCTGCTCTCGGGTGATGATCGAAGAAATCGTCCGTCACACACCAAAATTGCTCTCTCTGAATTCTATGTATGCACTCGTGTATCCCTCAGCTTCGATCAACCTCTCAGCTCTGAACTCCTCTCACTTAAATAGCAGCACCAGCTTTAAGCAAGACCAGAATTAAGCAATGTCCCAAAAAAATAATTATCTCCTAAAATCTTGGAGATTAGATTTGATCTTTATCTTCAATACAAATCTCCTTCTCTGGCTAGGAAACCTCACTGGAAAATTCTCCACAGCATTTTAGAAATTCTTCTGATGATCTCCATAGCGATCCCAGCCCTTCTGGACAAGCCCAGCACGCTGTTGCTTCTTCGTCAAATGATGCAGCTACTTGAACAAGCTCCTGCTATAGCATCCCCTGCTGCAGCTGCTACTTGTTCACTTGTGCTGGTCTGCTTGTTCACTTGTGTTGTAGCAGCTCATTGTTTACTTGTGTTGGTTTTGTCAAACACTGCCATATTACATTATCAATTTCCTCCTTGGCATTTTGACAAAACCCTAGAACACTTATGCACACTTCCATGAACCAGAAAATACTCTAAATGAAAGAAATTCAACAAAAGAGTAAGAAAGTAAGAGGTGGCCACACTCGGCCGTAGCACGACCACGCAGGGTCAAAAAAAATCAGTTCATCAGCCTACAACTATACTCCCCCTTTTTGTCACAGATGCTCAAGGGGCCTGCTCCTCATCTGCCGGGAACTTAAGGTCTCTGAGCAGACTTCTGATCTGTCCACGCCTAGCATCCCTCCTTTTGGCTTCAGCTTCAAGGATGACCAGCTCAGATCTGAGATGGCTCACAATTCTGGCACGGAGGGCTGATTGAATTGTTGCAGCAGGGGGAAGAGAATCCTCCAGGGGAGCTGGGGCTGAATCACCAACCAGAAGCGGATCCTCATAAGCTATGTCCACTGCATGCTTCCCTTTGAACAACTTGTGGTCTACTGTGAAGACCTGCAGCTCCTCAGATAAACCTTCAGAAATCTCACCAAGCTCCGGATGCTGTGAGACCATCATCCCATAGATGAGGGAGGGGAGCACAATGGGCTTGCTAGAGGAAGCGTTGCTGGCATGAGTAGCCAGCTGGGGAAACATCACACTGCCCAGGCTGATTCGCCTCCTCTTCTCAATGGAGTAGAGAAGGTTAGAAAAGGCTCTGCTAACCTTCCCCCTGTGAGAGCTGGGGATCCAGTTTCTAATGCCCAGATGATACAGCAGGGCATTCTTGGAGGTTAGTTCGGCAGCACTCAGGTTTGGACCACCCCAAGACAGGCACACTCCCCCTGTCAGAACCTTAGCCAGCATCTCTGGCTGAACATCAGTGGGAGCTCTGGCATTCTCATGGATCTCAAGAAATTCATCAATTTTTTCAGGGGTAATAAGAACTATCTTACCCCGTACCCAACTCTTTCCAAACTCATCCGCTCCTTCCTCACCAAACTTCTCTTCCATATTCACAATAAATTCCCTAACCAGAGCTATATTGAATCTGAATGGAAAGGTTAGGGACTTGAGAAGGTTTACCTCAGTGAGAAACTGGATAATTGCTGCTGATTTGTACTTGTCAATGTCCAGCCTCTTTTCTGACACAATATGCTTCCTCTCAACAGCACTCCAGGATTGAGAAGCACTCCTATTTCTGAACCAAATACCTCCCACTGTGATTGCAGTTGTGTCTGCCAATGTAGATCTTCTCTCAGACGGTGCACCAGCTGTACCTTCATCATCTTCACTTGATTCCTCTTCTTCACTGCTGGAGACTGGAATTAGAATAGGGGCTTTTCTTTTGTCTGAGAGAGAAGGAGGATGTGCTGCAGCAGGTTCTTGTTCAGGAGACTCAGCTTCTATCTCCTCCCCTTCACCCACAATGCCCGGGGACATAACAAGTGTTCTGCACCTCTCTTCTGCAGAACCTGCTACAGCATCCTCTGTAGCTTGTTCTTCTCCCAAGACTTTCTCAGCCACAGCCTCTTCAGTTAGCACAGCTGCACTGGAAACAGATTCCCCGTCACGTACCAGGCGCCTCCGTTTCTGCGAAGTTTCTTCTTGTAGAGAAGGCTCACTGTGCGACACAGGGAGAGGAGCTGGTTCCCACACCACCACATCCAGACGCTGAGCAGGGGCTTCATTGCGCGACTTGGTCCTCCTTTCAGACATGCCTTGTCGGTCTGCTGCCAGATTCTTCTTCAAACCACGAGTCTTCACCATTGTTGCAGGGTTAAGAAGGTTTGAGGAACGCGCAGTGGGGATGATCAGCACCGATTTTTGGGAAGCGCCTTCAACTTGCCTTTGCCCTAGAAATTGATTTACCCGTTATCTCCTTTCTCAATTTGAAGCTTCTGGGTCACGTGCCCCACATGTGCCTTCACCCAGCTTTAGCAACCAAAACATGTGAACAAGCTTATTTTGACCAGGTTGCTATAGCAGACGCGAGCTAGTTCACATATTCATTCCATAAGACAACTTTGCTCGGCGGATCCTTGAGAGGTTCAGATGGTGACTTCTTTACCCATACTTGGGTTTGTCTAGAGTTTCTCTTCTTCCGACCCTCAAGGCTCCTATCTTTTCGTATGTCATGTTTGGGTTTCCACACCTGTATAACTTGTGGTTTCCTCCTGTCTTTAGCAATCCAGTGCCCTGGTGCAGCAGTCCTAGAGATCCTTCTCTGTGATTCTATCCAGCAACGAGCCTTTCTAGAAACAACTGGGTACGGAGTCTCTATGCAGCATGTGTTGGTTCTGGATTTTGCTCCCCCTTTTTCAATTGAGGTGGTTCTGTGCTGCTGCTTCAGGTTGAAGGTAGTCTTCTGATTCCCAATACTTGTGCAAGAACTTCTTTTATTCTGACCCTTTTGCTTTGTTTTAGAAGGATGATGTGCCAGGTGCTGCAGCATCCTCTTGTTCACCTGTCTAGTTTCATCTTTCCCTGCAGGTTTCGGAGGCTCACCTGAATTATTCTTTTCGTCTATCATGGCATCTGAGGCTTTAATGAAAACTGTTTCTCTAGAGCTTTCTTCACCAGTATACCCAAGCCCCATTCTCCCTTTTCCAAGTCTTTGATAAGACAGAATTTCATCCAAGATATTTTTCTGAGAATCAGCTGCCTTGGCTGTTGCTGGCGAGGGACTGATGTCAGTGCCTTGTCTTCCTATGTCTTCCCTTTTCAGAATAGTGACTTGACTGTTGGATGCGAGGAGAAATTTTCTTCGTTCTTCTTCCAGGACCTTGACTCTGTCAGTCAATGCTTGATTTGTCTGAAGAGCTGCCTCACACTGTTTAAGGATCTTCCCCAGATACTCAATCAGACTGTCAGATGAGCCCTCTTCATCTTCACTTTCAGAAACTTCAATCCCATAGTGAAATTCATCCATCTTTAGTTCTTTGAGGTTGAAATCTGACACACTGGTTAGCACAACACAGTTTTCTTCATCACTTTCCTCAGAGTCACTCCATTTTGCTGTCAGGGACTTGCTGTTCTTTTTCTCTGACTTTTTAAAGGTTTTGCTCGGACAGTCAGCCTCAATATGTCCATATCCTTCACAGTTCCAGCATTGGACTCCCTTTTTCATTTCTTTCTTCTCATCTTCATCCTGAGCCGGTTCCTTCCCTTTCTTTTTATTTTCAACACCCCTTCTGACTTGTCTTCGCGAGGAAGAGCTTTTCCCAGTTCTTGAGTCAATGTTCTTCAAGAGCTTTCCAAGGTTCTTGACAAGCATACTTAGCTGATCATCTGGAACTGGCTTCTTGGCTTCTGCTTCAGCTTTTAGTCCAACATTCTTGTCCTTGGAAGTGGTGTCTTCTTTAACCAGCTTCATCTCAAATTGTTTGAGGGACCCCATCAACTCTTCAAGCCTCATGAATCTGACATTTTGAGCTTCTTCAATGGCCGTCAATTTCATGTCAAATCTTGTGGGCAGCGATCTGAGAACCTTTCTGATCAGCTTTTCTTCAGGAATGGGTTCACCAAGAGCATGAGCTTCATTTGCAAGATCACAGATTTTAGCATTAAACTCAGTGACAGTCTCCTCTTCCAGCAATTTCAAATTCTCAAACTGGGTAGCAATGATCTGGAGTCTTGACAACTTCACTCTATCAGTTCCTTCATGTGCAGTTTGCAGAATTTCCCACGCTTGTTTGGCCATGTCACAATTTGATATCAATCTGAAATTGTTAGCATCAACTGCAGCAAAAATCGCATTCAGGGCCTTTGAATTACCAGTTGCTGCAGCTCCCTCTTCAGCAGTCCATTGTTCTTCAGGCTTAATCCGTGTGACTCCCTGTTCATCCATAGTAATTGGGGGAGACCACTGGACCATGATTGCTCTCCAGGTCTTTTCATCAATGGCCTTGAGAAAGGCTTTCGTCCTAGCCTTCCAATATCCATAGTTGCTTTCTTCCAATAATGGAGGTCTCCTTGTGATCTGTCCTTCCTTCATTGTCGTGACTACTTCAGAGACACTGTAGGATCTTTTACTCTGTGTGTCGAGCTCCGGCTCTGATACCAATTGAAATTCACAGTGTCTCAGTTAGGCAGAATTGTGAACAAGCAGTTGCTGCAGCACACTCTTGTTCACTCGGAAATTATCTCAGCAAATAATGAACAAGACAGAAATTTGTTCACCCAGTTCGGCCAACTGCCTACGTCTGGGGAGGACTATTCTCCAGTCCTCAATCCACTAAACACGAAGGTCTCCAAGTACACTCGGTTATAACTCCACGCAACCTATGCTACTCAACCTTGTGTGGATCACTGGACACAATCAGAGTAGGCTCTGACTTGTGTCTGCACACCCTCTACAAATGTCAATCTAGAACAACTACAGACTTCTCAAGACTCAGCCTATTCTAAACTACACTCACTCAGCAGGGTTGCTGTAGCAACTGCTGTAACACACAGCTGAAGCACAATTGTCCGCGTCGCTCCAAAGCCTTCTGCCGAGCCGATCGAACGATTCCACGAGCGCTGCACACTCTGGAATACTCCCCCTCACTCAGTGACCACCTGCCACTAGCGAGTATCACCGCTTAGACACTCGACCGAGCCACACCCCCGTCAGTTCTTCCGCGGTTGCCCTTGATCAACCAACAAGCACCACTGCTCTGAATTGGCTTCCAGATCAAGTTCGAATCAGACTCTGCAAGTCCTGATTCCCTTCTGCTTCTGTCACCACAGCTCTGCTCTCACGCTCTGCTCTCGGGTGATGATCGAAGAAATCGTCCGTCACACACCAAAATTGCTCTCTCTGAATTCTGTGTATGCACTCGTGTATCCCTCAGCTTCGATCAACCTCTCAGCTCTGAACTCCTCTCACTTAAATAGCAGCACCAGCTTTAAGCAAGACCAAAATTAAGCAATGTCCCAAAAAAAACAATTATCTCCTAAAATCTAGGAGATTAGATTTGATCTTTATCTTCAATACAAATCTCCTTCTCTGGCTAGGAAACCTCACTGGAAAATTCTCCACAGCATTTTAGAAATTCTTCTGATGATCTCCATAGCGATCCCAGCCCTTCTGGACAAGCCCAGCGCGCTGCTGCTTCTTCGTCAGATGATGCAGCTACTTGAACAAGCTCCTGCTATAGCATCCCCTGCTGCAGCTGCTGCTTGTTCACTTGTGCTGATCTGCTTGTTCACTTGTGCTATAGCAGCTCCTTGTTCACTTGTGTTGGTTTTGTCAAACATTGCCATATTACATTATCAAGAGGACTAGATGATACATCCACACAACGTAATATAAATGACATTTGTTCTTGATGACTAATATCCGGAGTACAATCAAGTATGATAGAAAAATATTTTGAATCCATTACCTTACTAATAATCTTTTTTTTATTATTTCACTTGCTATTAAGTTAATCAATTCATTTTGTATATTATGTCCTAAGTAATGATTATGAATTTCATCATCCTTAATACGTCTAACATGTTCTTGCATGACACTATCAAACTCCGCTATCATTTCAATTAGACTTAAAAAGTTTCCGTTATTTTCTTGGTAAATCTTTTCATTTTTTCCACGAAAAGCTAAATTATTTTTGCCAAGTGTTTTAATTACCGAAATTATTCGAAATAACACATTTTTCCAATGTTGCTTTTCATTATTAATCATATCTTGAGCATATTTATCAATTGTCGTATTCTTTTCGAATCTACTCTCTAACTCATAGCACATTATAGAAGTTTTAACATGCTCATCACTTGATTCATGACTTTTAAGAGTTCTACCTATATTTTTCCAATCATTGCAACCTTCGTTAGCTAGCATAATTCCATTAGAACCAACACCAAATAATTTACAACAAAAACAAAATATCCTATCTAAATCACATGAATAAACAAGCCATCTCCGTTTATATTTTTCTTTATTCGGTAAAAAATGATAGTAATGTGTCCATGAAAAATGTCGATTTTGGGAATCCTTAGGAAAATCAATATTAGTTACATGAATAGGACCCTTTTCAACAAGTAAATCTCTCATTCTATTATCAATGTGAGTCCATTGACTTGGATCATATATATTTTTAGAATTTACGTCATCTAAAGTATTACTATGATCCATCAATTCACATGATTGTAAATCAACATGACTCGTTTCTTTAGGAACTTCTTCTTCAATCATTTCATTCTCATCTAAACACAAATCATGAATTTCATTTGTTTCATTCGAAGGACCCTTAACTATAAACTTATCAAGAGCTCCTTCTTGTGACTTTTTAAAAGCATCAATCTTTCTCTTTTTTAAAATTTTTGAAAAGCCGGATTCATGTTTACGATTTGACATTATGCATTCAACCAATTATCCAAAATCCAAATGACCTAATTATTAAACAATCCTATCACAAAATCACCACACAAACAAGAAAGCGAACACACCAATAACTCAATAACTCAATATGATAAATGAAACGAAAAAACTTGATGGCTGATAATCAGATTTCAGATTTAGTAGTTGTTGATCTCAATTCTCAGCTTCAATCCTGAATCCTTCAACCAAATTCACAGCGACCACGGGTTGACAGTCAGGCAGAGCGGCAGAGAAGCAGACTAGCAGAGGGGGAGAGGGGTGGCAGCGGCACTGCGGCAGCCCTGGTGGCCTGCGGCAGCGGCTGCCTAATTTGCTGATGGAGTGCCTTGATTTGAGCTTGTATTCGGATTTCGGAGCGTTGCCGAGAGTTGTAGTGTTGGAGAATGGAGATGAGCGTTGAGCTGTTGACGGGAGATTGCGATTACGTGCGTCGTGCGAGATAGTGCCGTTGGAGAATGGAGAATTTTATTTGGAGCACGGGAGTGGGACTTCAGGGATTTGGGAGAGAGTTGGAGAAGAGAAAAGGGATAAATTGTGTGGCCTTCAATCTTCTCCCAGCCCAAATAATTTTTTTTTTTTTTGGCCTTCAGCCTTTTCACCTAGCCCAGATAATTTTTTTTTCTGGCCTTCAGCTTCCTTAACAGTCCAATTAATTTTTTTTTTTGTGGCCTTCTCAGCCATGAGGCCTGAGGCAGCCGCCTCATGGGCCTCATGGCTGGGCCGGCCCTGCAAACCGCTACCGTCATTGCTTAGTTTCACCACTTGCGCATCTTCCAATTTTTCTTCTGCTTCTCTCTAATCCTCCTCAAAGATAGTTAATAAGATTTCGCCTTGAAATAGGCGGGTTATACCCTTCACATCCTTCTCCATGTTATTTTTACCACAATTCACTGATAAATAAAAAAACACAACCTGGTTTAACTTGGTCGGAAAAAAACTCTCATAGACTTAGAAAGAGAAAAAGTCTCGCTGATTGAAGCTTGTTTTCCTTTTTTAGTTTTTTTTTTTCCTATTCTATGCCAAACCTCTCACTCCCTGTTCTGGGGCCATCAGAAATCGAATCCTAATCATTAAAATATTTGACGATCCTTTTACCACTAAACCACGTTCTGATTGGGGCTGTTGAAGCTGGTTGTGATACTCATGAGTTATGCTCTGTTCTTTTGACCTTAAGTCAGTTACTTAAATACTTAACTTAACTTAACTTAACTTAACTTAAGTGACCTTAAGTCTACTTAACTTAATTTAACTTAAGTACTTAAATTATTATTCATCACCACAACCCACCGCCACAATAACCACCGCCACGACCTACCACAACCCATCACCAAACCCACCACCACCACAATCAACCACCATCACAACAACCCCACCACCACCACAACCAAACACCACCACCATCACAACAATAACCCATCACCACCATGACCACCACAATAACCCACCACCACCACCATCATCACCACCACAACCCACCACTACCACCACCATCCACCACAACCTCTTAGTGAATAGTGGTGGTGGTGATGAATAGTGGGGGTGGTGATGAATAGTGGTGGTGGTGGTGATGATGGTGATGAAAGTGGTGGTGGTCATGAATGGTGTTAGGGTAGTGGTGAATAGTGGTGGTGGTGATAAAATAGTGGTGTTGTGATGGATAGTGGTGGTGGTGATGATAAATAGTGGTGGTTGTGATGAATAGTAGCGGTGATAAATAGTGGTGGTGGTGGTGGTGGTGATGAATAGTGGTGGTGGTGATGAAAGACGTTACGTATACATGCAGGAATGTACTTAATTTAAGTATTAAATTTAATTTAATTGTACTTAAGTGCATTTAATTTAATTTAATTTAAATATTTTAAATTTAAGTACAAAAGAACAAAGCGCTTATGAATTTATTCTGGTTCGACAAGCCTTAAATTTCTATTATAAAATAATCCACTAAATCGAACCAATTTTTCGGCCGGTCCGTTTTGAAGATAACTTGTATGTCTGTCTCGGTCCAATTGGAACTGCGCTTGTGTCGTCTCCCTCCCAGCTTCTTCCGATTGCTATGAGCTTCTATGATTCGGCAACCGGCGAGGACGCGAAAGTTGTGAACTTCGGAGCGCCACAACTGAGTAAAGAAATCGGCTTCCCTTCGGTTCCTGTCCAACAGAGGTTTCTCTAATGAAAAATTGATGTGCTTTGAAGCTGCTTTCAATTCGAATCATGTTATTATTGCGACGACATTTTCCGACTCTGACCTACCGAAATGCAGACACCAAATTGATTCACTCTGATGTGAATATTATGAAGAACAACGAGGTAGTCGCTCAAATCTGCGATTCACTGAGACAAGGCTTGACCTGGGATATTTTAACTAACAAATTCGTTGATGTTGAAATGAGTAATTCACTTGTGGAGAAGGTGTTGCTGGAGTTAAAGGAACCATCTGATTCCAAAAGAGCTTTAGGATTTTTTCACTGGTCAGCCCAGCACAGGGACCTAAGGCACAGCCTCCAGGCTTATTGTGTTGCAGTTCACATTCTGGTTCGATCCCGAATGATGAAGGATGCACAGGCTTTGTTAGAATCAGTGTTGAAAGATAACGAGGGATCTGTAGTGAATGCACTGATTAAAAGTTATAGGATTACTAGTTCTAGCCACTATGTGTTTGATTTGTTGGTGCGAACATATTCGAAGCTGAGGATGTTGGGAAGGGCGTTTGAAGTCTGTTGCTATTTGGAGGAAAGTGGAATTAGTTTGGGTGTTACTACTTTCAATACTCTGATTCATATCGTTCATAGGTCTGATGAAACCAGTCTTGCATGGAAAATATATGAGCATATGTTTCGAGCTCGAACATATCCTAATGAGGTGACTATAAGAACCATGGTCAATGTGTTGTGCAAGGAAGGTCAGTTGCAGAAAACTGTTGATGTTTTGGATAGAGTCCAAGGAAGGAGGTGCTCTCCTATGGTAATTGTTAATACTAGTTTGGTCCTTAGGATTGTTGAAGAGGGGCGGTCCGAAGAAGGGATCGTGTTGCTAAAGAGAATGCTGTTGAAGAACATGGTTCTCGACTCCATTGCTTTTTCTTTGACAGTTCATGCCAGAGTTGAAGCTGATGATTTGGACTCCGCCTGGGTAGTCTTTGAGGCAATGGCCAAAAGGGGTTTCCAAGCAAACTCTTTTGTATATACTTCATTTATTAGAGCTTATGTTAGGAAAGAAAGGATTGATGAAGCAAATGGTTTGATGCATGAGATGATAGAGATTGGGTTAGTGCCATATGATGAGACTTTCAATAGTCTAATTGAAGGTTGTGCCAAAGCTGGAAGAAATGAAGAAAGCTTAAACTATTGTGAAAGCATGGTTAAAATGCAATTGTACCCTAGCTGTAGAGCTTTCAATATGATGGTGCAGATATTATCTGAAATCGATAACTTAAACAGAGCCAATGAACTGTTAACCGTGTTAATTGATAATGGTTTTCAGGCAGATGAATTGACATACTCCCATCTCATTACTGGGTTCTCAAGTGCTGGTGTGATTGCAGAATCTCTCAAGCTTTATTATGAAATGAAGTTCAGGTCACTGATTCCTGGAGCATTGGTGTTTAGAGCATTAAGAAGAGGCTTACAAGCTTCTGGAAATTTAGCAGAAGCAGAGAAGCTATCTACAGTTACGAAGGATTGTTCACTGACTGCTCGTTCTTGATTGGTTGTTGGCTGGCTGCCTTTGAATAAGAAAGGGAAATGTGTTGATCGATCTATCAATATTATTAAAGAAAGTCAGCAAATATTCTTTGCCATATAATTTTGTTAGCTCAATCGCCAGCCAGCCTTCAGGTAGGTTTGTACTTTAATACACTCTAATGAGAGAGTAGTGTAGGTTTGCCATATAACTTGTAAGCAATTCAATTTCATACTTGTTTAACCGTCATGATTTTTGTGTATGGTAGGCCTTCTTATATCCGGAGGAGATGGAGCTGCACTTGCTCGTGGGGTGGTGCACAAAATTGCTGGGTAATGAATTCAGATTTGCAAGTGCTAGTACTGACAAGTTCAGGATCTGTAAGCCACTAAAATTTTTAAACATTTAAAACAACCCTTTTTTGTGCGACGGTTGTGTATTCTCCCTAATTTTAAGATTTTTAAGTGAATTTGTCCTCAATATTACAAAGAATAAATAGTACCACTCTCTCATTAAACCAGCCTACACTTTGTATCACTAATTTTTGCACTCATGGGGCTGGAAATAATATTATAATTGTGAAAGTGGTGGACGTAACTTATTTCCTTGATACAGAAGGTTAAGTATCTGTTGTCTGCTAGTAGAATTTAGTTTCTATAGGATCAGCCAAGTCACATATATTGTTGTTCTGAAGAAATTAAAAGATGGGAAAATCTGAGCTGATCATTACTTGGGAAAACAATTTTATTCTCAGGTAAACGGGTTATAGTCTACCGGGAAGTCTTGAAAAAACAAAATAACCAACGAAACTCCAACCATGTATGAAGTTTAGTCGACTTCTTCAATTTTGGGGCCAGCGCTGCTTCCGCCAGTAGGTGGAGGAACACCACCATCCACTCCACCACCCATGTCAGCACCTCCACCCTGGTACAACTTAGCGATTATGGGGTTGCAAATGCCCTCCAACTCCTTCATCTTGTCTTCAAACTCATCAACCTCCGCAAGCTGGTTCGCATCTAACCAGTTGATGGCTTCATCAATGGCATCTTCGATTTTCTTCTTATCAGCAGCAGGCAGCTTCTCTCCAATCTTCTCATCTTTAATAGTGTTCCTCATGTTGTAGGCATAGTTCTCCAAGCCGTTCTTAGCTTCCACCTTCTTCTTGTGCTCCTCATCCTCGCCCTTATACTTCTCAGCCTCCTGGACCATCTTCTCAATATCCTCCTTGGAAAGTCTGCCCTTGTCATTGGTGATGGTGATCTTGTTCTTCTGTCCAGTGGTCTTGTCCTCCGCAGACACATTCAAGATACCATTGGCATCAATATCAAAGCACACAGTGATCTGAGGCACGCCTCTGGGCGCTGGTGGGATACCAGACAGCTCAAATTTTCCAAGCAAGTTGTTGTCCCGGGTCCTTGTTCTCTCACCCTCAAAGACTTGGATCAACACCCCTGGTTGGTTGTCAGAATATGTCGAAAAGATCTGTTCCTTCTTAGTTGGGATGGTAGTGTTCCTTGGGATCAGCACTGTCATTACTCCACCAGCAGTTTCAAGACCAAGGGACAGTGGAGTTACATCCAAGAGCAGAAGATCTTGGACCTTCTCGTTACCTTCACCACTCAAGATAGCAGCCTGAACAGCTGCACCATAAGCCACAGCTTCATCAGGATTAATACTTTTGCATAGTTCCCTCCCATTGAAGAAATCCTGCAACAGTTGCTGGACCTTGGGAATTCTTGTTGATCCACCAACAAGCACTATATCATGGACGCTACTTTTGTCCATCTTGGCATCGATCAGGCACTTCTCCACAGGGTCCATACACTTCCTGAACAAATCCATGTTGAGCTCCTCAAACCTTGCACGAGTGATCGTGGAATAAAAGTCAACACCTTCATACAACGAATCGATCTCAATTGTTGTTTGAGCTGTGGATGAGAGAGTTCTTTTCGCTCTTTCACAAGCAGTTCTCAATCTCCTAAGGGCTCTGGGGTTGCCAGTAATGTCCTTTTTGTGCTTCCTCTTGAACTCCTGAACAAAGTGATTCACCATTCTGTTATCAAAATCCTCCCCACCAAGATGAGTGTCACCAGCTGTTGCTTTGACCTCGAAAATGCCCTCCTCAATAGTCAAAAGAGATACATCAAATGTACCACCACCAAGATCAAAAATGAGCACATTCTTCTCACCAACACTAGTAGCCTTCTTGTCAAGACCATAAGCAATGGCTGCAGCAGTTGGCTCATTAATAATACGCATCACATTAAGCCCAGCAATGACACCAGCATCCTTAGTAGCTTGTCGCTGAGAATCATTGAAATAAGCTGGAACAGTAACAACCGCATTCTTGATTGTGGTTCCGAGATACGCATCAGCAATTTCGCGCATCTTTATCAGAACCATGGATGAGATTTCCTCAGCAGCAAACTGCTTCTCCTCACCCTTGTACGTCACAACGATCAGTGGCTTCTCACCAGCACCAGCAACGATTTTAAAAGGCCATAGCTTCATGTCACTCTGAACTGATGCATCACTGATTCTCCTACCAATCAACCTCTTAGCATCTGCACACAACCATTACATATGGTAAGAAACTCACCAGATTACCACTTGAGATTCTTAGATTCGTTAAAAACCTTAAGCAAATTTACAATGCATACAACCAAGGTTGATACCTATCCATTTGGAAACCAAGCATCTTACTCAACTATACAAAAGCAATAATAGAAAGCCAGATAGAATAATGCAACAAGCTTTATCAAAAACTGCAACCAAACGCATGCAGATGACAACAAGCCCTACGTAAAGGTAGAAGAAACACAAACAAACAGTTGATACCTTAATTCAATCAGGCAATCGCAGAAAAAAGGAATCGAAAATGGAGGCTTCAAGAGCTTACCGAAGACGGTGTTGATAGGGTTCATAGCGACCTGATTCTTAGCAGCATCACCGATGAGCCTCTCGGAGTCTGTGAAAGCAACATAAGACGGCGTGGTTCTGTTTCCCTGGTCATTTGCGATGATCTCGACACGATCGTGTTGCCATACTCCGACACAGGAGTAGGTCGTTCCGAGATCGATTCCGATCGCTGTACCTTCTCCTTTTCCAGACATGACAGAGACTAGTATGTTAACAACTAAGCTTGACGGCGGAGGGAGAACTTGAAAGAAAATCTGAATCGACAGACGGAATAGGGTTTTCAAATGATAATGGCTTTTTCGTTGTTGATGTGAAGAATATATAGAATCATGTTTTACGGGTTCTAGAATCTTCTAGTACCTTCGAGAAATGGGAACCGTTGGATTTAAAAAGAAATGGACGATGTGGATTGCATATTCGGGTGAACATGAACGACCCCTTGCAGGCCTACGTGGCAAATCTAAGATCCCGCAATTGAATTGAATAAAGTAAATGAAATTGAATAAAACAAAATTGAATGTTTAATTTTACAATTATTTGTGTTGAAGGTGGAACAACTGTCCAAGGGCTGAGTACCCAAATTCTTCTTACATTTTAGAGTCTTGATTGAGTATTCAGTTTGAAGAGGTTGATTTATATTTATGAGCACAAACTATAAAGTATAAGAGACCATGTCCCAATTGTTTAGTTTTCTTACAGTGACGTGACTGCGTCAAACTTTTCATAGCTAAGATGGATTGGAGAGGCACGTGTCCTTGTAAATATAAATCAGCCGAGGATAGATGTGAGGAGGCTGGGCGGACAGGAGAGGCTGATGATTACAATAGAGAAGAAGGTTCCAAGCAAAAGCAACAGTGACTAGGAGGAAGAAGCAGACGCTATGACCTTGGCAAAGGCTGGCCTCCATCTGCCATGATGGAAGAGAATGTCCTTTTCCAAGGAAGAAGCAGCACCACTATGACCTGTTTAAGCACATACTAGGTTGAGACATACCAACAGATATGTCAACTTCCAACTGAAATACACTGATCACAACTAAGTGATGTTAGAGATTGGTGCCACTTTGTCTTCTCATTGACTGAGCACAAATTAGTAGTTGGTTAATAATCCATAATTTGTATGGAAGTTACTTTTGAATTATTTTTTAACACGTTGTTAGCCGTACATTACGTGTGTGCACTCATTTGAATCTTTCCAGTATGTTTGGCTATATATTAGCCTTATTTATCATTCAATAAGATTAAGCTTTGAGAGCTAAGCTACTGTGAATTTCATTCTAGTTTTAACAGTGGTATCAGAGCGGGTGTAGATCCTGATTGCGAAAGATCGTATTTATGGCCAAAGGAAGTAATGCCGTGTTCTCCAACCCAAGCATTCCTATGTTTGATGGACACTATGAACATTGGGCGAAGCTGATGGAGAACTTCCTACGTTCTAAGGAGTATTGGAGCCTTGTTCATGATGGTTTATTCAAATTAGCAGAGGGACCAAAACTCATTGAAGAACAACAAAAGTTGATGAATGAGCAGAGTTTGAAAGATCTGAAGATAAAGAATTATCTTTATCAAGCCATTACTCGGGAAATCTTGGAGACAATTCTGGAAGATGATACTTCCAAACAAATTTGGGATGCAATGAAACAGAAGTTCCAAGGTTCAGCCAAAGTACGACAAGCACATCTACAAGCATTGAAAAGAGAGTATGAGTTACTCAGTATGAAGGAAGGTGAAAAAATTGATGGTTATATATCAAGAGTTCTTGCTGTGGTAAACAAGCTGAAAATCAATGATGAATTGATGGAATCAAGTTCAATAGTTGGGAAAATTCTGAGGTCCTTGAAGTCTAAGTTTAATTATGTTGTATGTCTTATAGAGGAATCACATGATATAAGGACGTTGAGCATAAATGAGCTTCATGGAAGTTTATTAGTGCACGAGCAGAGAATGCAAGGACAAGAAGAAGAAGAACAAGCTCTTAAAGTTGTAACCACAAATCAAGATTTTAGTGAAATTGAGAAGGATATCTTCAATGCAAGGGGTCGAGGTCGTGGCCGTGGAGGTAGAAGTAGAGGAAGAGGTCGTGGAAGACCTGTCAACAAGGCCTCTTTAGAGTGCTATGGATGTCATCAGTTAGGTCATTTCCAGCATGAATGCCCTAACTACACTCACTATGTTGAACATAATGAGTTAAATGAAGATAAAGAAATGGTGTTGATGTCATATGTCGGTAAGGAGGAATTAGAAAAAGAATTGATGTGATTTTTGGGTTCAGGTTGTAGTAACCACATGAGTGGAGATAAAAGATGGTTGATTGTGCTTGATCAATCTTTCAGGCAGTCAGTAAAATTAGGAAATGGCTCAAAGATGGTTGTCATGGGGAAAGGAAGTGGCAGGCTACAAATCGAAGGAAAATCACAAGTGATCACTGAAGTATTCTACATTCCTGAGTTGAAAAATAATTTACTTAGTGTGGGGCAGCTCCAGGAGAAAAAATTAGTCATATTAATTCAGGACGGCGTTTGCAAAGTTTTTCATCCGGATAATGGGTTGATCATGAGGTCCGATATATCTGCAAATCGAATGTTTATGCTCCATGCTATGTTACCTCCAAGGTCATCAAAGCTGCAATGTCCATAAGCTTCATCAGATCTGTTGACGAGTATTTGGCATAGAAGATTTGGTCACCTCAACATGAAAGGATTACGAACATTGGCTTACAGAGAAATGGTTAGAGGCTTACCAATCTTGAAGGCTAGCTCTAATGTATCTGCAGTGTGTACGGCAGGGAAGCAATAGAGGGATTCTTTCGCGAAGCACAGTAGTTGGAGAGCCACTCAACCCTTACAACTAACATTCTGATATTTGCGGCCCGATTTATCCAGAATCAAATAGCCACAAGAGGTACATACTTACATTTGTCGATGACTATAATCATAAGATGTGGTTATATCTTTTGCATGCCAAGTTAGAAGCTTTTTTCATGTTTAAAATGTTTAAAGACAAGGCTGAAAAGGAATCTGGAAAAGATATTTGTTCTTTGCATACTGATAGAGGTGGGGAGTTTACCTCAAGTGTGTTCAACGATTTCTGTAGTTTACATGGGATTAGCAGACAAATCACTGCAAGATATTCTCCTCAACAAAATGGTGTTGCCAAGAGACGGAATCGAACATTGATGAATATGGTACGGTGCTTGCTTGATGATAAAGGTGTCCCACCGAAGTTCTGGCCAGAGGCAGCAAACTGGGCAGTTTACGTCTTAAATCGATGCCCCACATCAGCTGTGAAAGACAAGACACCAGAGGAAGTATGGACCGGAGTAAAGCTTTTGGTGGAGAATTTTAAAGTGCTTGGATCAATGGGACATGTTCACATACCTGATGTGACGCGTAAGAAATTGGACAGCAAAAGCTTTAAATGTATGTTTCTGGGCATCAGCAAGGAATCAAAAGCTTTCCGAATGCTTGATCCAAAACCCTTCTGCATCGAAAGAAATGAGATTCTCGCAGATACAACAATTAACCAACAAAAAAAATTATCATTATTCGTGATGTTTTATTTGATGAGGAACAGAAGTAGAATTAGGAGGAAGGAAAAGCAAATGCTAATACTCTTGAATG
The DNA here is from genome assembly GCA_963678935.1 of Umbilicus rupestris. NCBI lineage: Eukaryota > Viridiplantae > Streptophyta > Magnoliopsida > Saxifragales > Crassulaceae > Umbilicus > Umbilicus rupestris. The sequence goes on along the minus strand of OY787623.1, from coordinate 2,044,058 downwards.
GGGGGATGTTGCTAAAATGGACACTGAAAGTGAAGACAACGTGAAGATAAATGAAGAAGAAGAACCAATTTCTACAGACGGCTCAAGCACTCTTACATCATTAGTTGACACAAGCCTCTCAAACATTCCTACATCATCAGTTGAGACAAGTCCGACTCAAGGGAGGATTAAAACACGACTTGCATATTTGGAAGACTTTGTAAGTGGTGAGGGGTTGTCTGAAGAAGAAGATTCGCAACTAATGGTCATGTTTACTTTCACAGGTGATCCAAGTTCTTTTGAAGAAGCAGTGAAAACTCTAAATGAAAAGATGCGATGGATTCTGAAATAGAAGCGATTGAAAAAAATGGAACATGGGAGTTGATCGAGTTACCCAACATTGCAAAGAAAATTGGTGTAAAGTGAATATTCAAAACAAAATTGAATGAGAATGGAGAAGTAGATAAATACAAAGCAAGATTGGTAGCTAAGGGCTACACACAAGAAGCATGGATCGACTATACTGAAGTATTTGCACCGGTGGCTCGTTGGGATACAATCAGATTAATCCTTGCGCTTGGAGCTTGTCGAGACTGGAGAATTTATCAGCTTGATGTGAAAAGCGCATTTTTACATGGTCAAATTAGTGAAGAGGTATATGTCGAACAGCCGCAAGGGTATGAGATCAAAGGAGCAGAGAATAAAGTATATCGACTTAAGAAAGCTTTGTACGAGCTTAAACAAGCACCGAGGGCTTGGTTCAGTAAAATTGAGAATCATTTATTAAAGACGGATTTGAAAGGTGTTCGAGTGAGCCTACACTGTTCGTGAAATATGGAAATAATGGAGGTATGCTTATTGTTTCTTTGTAAGTTGATGATCTTATATTTACTGGAAATGATGATCAAATGTTTGAGGAGTTCAAAAAATCAATGGAATAAGAGTTTGAAATGTCCGATCTTGGCCTAATGAAGTACTTTCTCGGGGTAGAGGTGACTCAAAGTGCAACTGACATTTTTATAAATCAAAGGAAGTATATTCAGGAAATGTTGGAAAAGTTTGGAATGAAGAACTGCAATCCAGTCAAGACTCCTATTGTTCCAGGCAGTAAACTTGCTAAAGATGAACAAGGTGTAAAGGTAGACTCGACAACCTTCAAACAAATGGTGGGGAGCCTAATGTACTTAACAGCTATAAGACCTGATGTTACGTATGTCGTAAGATTGTTAAGTCGATATGTTAAATCCACCTACGGAGCTGCACCTTATGGCAATTAAGAGGGTATTTCGATACTTACAAGGAACATCAGAGTTGGGAATACTTTACAATAAAGGAGGCGACGAGAAGTTAATTGGATTTTCAGATTCAGATTATGCAGGAGATCTCGATGATCGGAAAAGTATTTCCGGGTATATGTTCAAATTGGGTTCCGGAGTAGCGGCATGGAACTCGAAGAAGCAGCCAGTGGTGAGTCTATCAACAACGGAAGCTGAGTTCATTGCTGCTGCATCATGTGCATGTCAAAGTATAAGGATGATGAGAATATTAGGAAGGCTTGGAGTAAAACAAAGCAAGTGTGTTATCTTCTGTGATAATAGTTCAACTATTAAGCTTTCAAAGAATCCAGTTATGCATAGGAGAAGTAAACATATTCAGGTGCGGTTTCATTTTCTTCGTGAGTTGGTTAAAAACGATGTGATTAATTTGGAGCACTGCAGAACGAAGGATCCGATGGCAGATTGTATGACAAAGCCTTTGAAGTTGGAGTTATTCTTGAAGATGAGAAAGTCGATGGGGATGTGTTTTATTCGTGAGGTAAACTAATTGCAAGGGCTGCAAGTTAGTTTAAGGGAGGATTGTTAGAGATTGGTGCCACTTTGTCTTCTCATTGACTGAACACAAGTTAGTAGTTGGTTAATAATTCATAATTTGTATGGAAGTTACTTTTGAATTATTCTTTAACACGTTGTTAGCCGTGCATTACGTGTGTGCACTCCTTTGAATCTTTATAGTATGTTTGGCTATATATTAGCCTTATTTATCATTCAATAAGATTAAGCTTTGAGAACTATGCTACTCTGAGTTTCACTCTAGTTTTAACAAGTGAAATACGATTTTGGACAAATGAGCTAACCAGACTTGATTTGGGAAGGATTCTCTAGTAAGCAAGATTTTTAGTTAACAAAGGTGTTCAGTAAAATGCAAAAGAATTCACCGGAGTATCACAGATCAGATATTATAACTCACAATTTCCTTAAAAATGTTTCCACACGGCAGGCTTCTCTTGCTGTAATGCAGCAATTAGCCAGTCACCGTCAGAATCCACTGAATAGTATACATATAGACCACTTAAAACAAAAGCAAAGCCTTGTCGCTAACCTTAATGAAAGCCTCCTCCGGTCCATCCACCATCTGATTTCCCATTGTGACCAGTAGTTGCTTTGCTTCTTTCTGGTGCACTCTGGCAAAAATTGCCATAATTACCTTCATCATCTTCATCCTTGGGATCATCCCAACCAGCCCAGCCATCACTGCTATGGGATCCTGCTGCTCCCTTTGAAGACACTACTTTTTTACTGTCTTTAGTATCCCAGTCATCCCATGAACCAGAGTTATCGCTACTGAAGTTTTTACTCGCCGTGGGTTGCCCACTAGCAGATGACGAATTCCACTGATTGGTCTCTGGCCCATTAAACTTCTGATAATAGCCATTTGTTTGTTGGTCGTTTTGTTGCCAATTGTCTGAGGAGTTCCAGCTATTCCCTCCTTCCTTGGTGAACTCTTCGACCTTTTGTGATGCTATGGCCATGACTCCTTTCATGATTCCCCATGTTCTCTGCCCAATCTCTGTTGTTTTGGTTGTGACAACATTGACAGTTTCATTAACCTTGTAGTCCAGACCACCTTCCATCACCTATTATCAAGATGTCACTGAATAACAATGCTCCAAATAAAAATGTGAAGGAAATGACCTTTTAAAATGAATAATAAGAGTTTGAAGACGGTTGTGAACCCTAACAAATTAATGTTGAACTCTGCAGTGCGGTTTGTGACATTAAGTAAAGGCTAACTAAGAAATGTGGTTACTACAGATTCAATGTGTCTCATAAAAATTCAATCAAGTCCAAAGATTTCTCGTACTGAAACTACAATATTTTCTAATATACATCTGTTTAAACTGAAGTTTCTTTTGAATTGCTAGACAATCCATTATATCTTGAAAACTAAAAAAAATAGAAGAGTGGGAGAAAAACAGACGACTATATCTGCCGATACAGAAAGCCATGAGGTTTGTTTTCCTAATAAAGTACATGATCAGCACCATTAAAAATGCTGCTGAACTGTGATTGTATATATAGTAAGTAAAAAATTATCTAGAGATATTGCTATGATTTCTTTGCTGATTGCACCATAACGTTATTGACACAAATGAAGTTCAAAGACTTCCTAATCACCCCTTCACCACAATTCATCAAAGGAAATAGCTTATGAAATTTTCACCCGATTACAGCGGAAACAATTTCTTTATCTTGCATGTGAGAAAAAGCAGCAAACTGTTGAGACAACACAAATAAACATAGTAAGATGAAGTGAAAGACAAACCTTTGAACTAAGATCTTTGGCTGCTGATTGAGCCACAAGAGATAGCTTACCAAGTCCCTACACAGACCACTCCCGATGAGTCAGGAATAATAGTCTGACAAACCACACATGAATCTGGAGAAAACAACAATGCATGTATGCTACCTGAGAAACAACAGAGACTGTATCCATCAGTATATCTCCTTGCGCATTAGTATTCCTCTGAGAGGGAGGGGGCGTAGACCCAAATCCAACATACTTTCCACCTTGAGAAGGCGGAAGCCCTTCAGGCCTCGATTCATTTTCAGCCATTTTAGAAGCGAAAAAGCTCTCTTTGTTAGCAGCAGAAGCCTCCAATTGAGACTTGGTGTATATATCCTGAGTGGATCTAGACCTCACCGGAACACTACCTCTCCCACTCCCGCTACGAAAATCACTCACAGATTGGTTCCTCCTCACGTCGCCCACAGATCCAGTGGCATTGTCATTATCCCAGCTATCCCACCCTCCATTACCACCAGAATTCCTACTCCTGCCACCACCGGCGAATCCAGAAGTCCCATTCCTTGCCATGGGAGGCTTCCCAGCACCGCTTCCCGGCGACTCCTTCACAACCGGCGGATCCGTCCAGGGCTTCCCTTCCGCAAGGGCTTGGATTCGATCGCGGTACACACGTGCCGCGTTTGTGTTGTATTTAGTAACGATGTCGGTCACCTTGGGGATACCGTACAGAGAGAGGAACGAATTGAGCTTGTCGTTACCTCCGGCCTCCATCTTCTTGAGCTGGACCTCCGACCAGGAATCCATGGTGACAGATCGGACGAAACTGATGTGGACGCCGAGGCCGCGATGCTTTCCTGAGCACTCGAGACACATGAATACGCCGTAGGATACCGAAGCCCATTGCGGATTCTTCTGGGCGCAGTCGACGCAGATTTTATTGGCCGGTTGAGATTGAAGGTCCCGGAGGCGACGCGATGCCGCCATTCCGATCCGATTCGAATCAGGATCAGATGAGTCGCTCCAAAAGAGGTGTAATGTTCGGGGGCGTAGATGGGTGGGTGAATTCGTAGATAGCCGTCCGACGTTACAACTAGTCAAATATATGGAAGATTAATTGCCAAAAAAAACCAGAACGAATATCGACCAGTATGAGCCTGGGCCTGTACACATTAATGGGCTCGTGCTTAAGATGGAAGCCCAATGAGACGGAGATGTATAATAAATAATTTTGAGAAATTTTCTTCAATGCTACCCTCTATTTTTTCAATTTTCAGAATGTCTGATAGATAGAGGCTGAATAAATTAATGTATTTGTTTGATGAAAAATGCAGGCCGAAGCATAAATGTATAGAAAATGTGATGGAGTGGTGGTACAATGGCTAGATAATACCTCATGTACTAAAGGATTATTGAGGCGTCAAGGCAAATGCGCAACTACTACACTACTATGACCAAGATGAACTCTGTTAAGATGAAGATGTCCAACAATGATGTACGTGTCCCTTTATATATTAGATGTTCAGCTCCTTTTCTTTGAGTAACCGACGACTTAATTGCCCCAAGTAATAATACTCATTCACACTGGCGGATCCAAAGGGGTCCCGAGACCCTCTTTTTTTCCTATATTTTTTATTAATTAAATAATATATTTTTTGGTCATTTTCTTTCTCCCGAACTGGGACTACAGTCGTTGATGTTGTTAGATTGCCATTTCAACAAGGGTTAGCTATAGTTCAAGAAACATTGTTGTTGAAGATGTGATGAATGAAAATGCGCTCGGAAATAACAAACTTATTTGTCATTCGCTTCATAAGGATATTGTAAAGGCATGTGGATTCGAGACAACAAAAGCCATCATTAGTGATTAGAGACAAATTCATTTCTTTATTTGTTGATGAGGCTCGGGATTGTTCAGTCAAATAGCAAATGGCTATTGTTTTAAGATATGTAAACAACCATGGAATAGAGATGAAACATTTCGTTGGAGTTGTCCATGTTATTGGTACCACATCACTAGCTTCAAAAAAGAGGATTGATGAATCCTTTGGTAAGTATGGATTGTGACTCTATAAGCGAAGAGATCAAGAATACAATGGACCTTCTAATATGCAAGGTGAACTTAATGGTTCAAAAACTCTTATCTTGATTGAAAATCAATGTGCAATGTACATTCATTATTTTGCTCACCAACTCCAATTAGTTTTCATTTAATTTATTTTCATTGCTCACTGGATAAAGCTAGTATTGGGGTTGACAAATGTTTTGTCACAATTCTTGTAAAAAACAGAATCAAAACATTATGGAGACCGTAAGTTTAATTCACACCAATAAAAAATTGCTTGCATTAAGGGAGAATGGATGGGATGAGCTTTTGGAAGATGTAAATAATTTTTGTGCCAAAATGATATTAATATTCTTAACATAGAAAATAAAGTTCAAAGCCGTTTTTGTTTGAGTTATGCTACAACAAATGACTCCGACTTTAGAGTTGATATATGTTATCAAGTACTTCAAAATTTTATATTGTCTGTTGAATTAATTTTTGTCAATAAAATGCTAACGATAAGCTACTTTTTTAGGTGATTGACCAAATTTGTCAAGAGATGGAGAATCATTTTAGTCAGTCAAACACGGAATTACTCACGTGTATTGGGTGTCTTAATCTGTAACACCCTAATTTGTCACATATCGATTGTGAGATGTGTTTGTGATTACTTAATAAGTAAGCTGACCAACTATCTTGTCACCAACATATCATGGTTTTTGAGATGGACCCTATGTTGTGGTGATCTAGGGGATGGTGGTGACAAGAGATAGTTGTGACAGCCTATACTTATAACAGCTTGGATCGGCCTTTTCGATCGAGTCGTTTCAAATGGCATGCGAGCCGATCCTCTGCAGTATGTGACAGATCATGTGATCTATTCCACGTTCCCTAACGAGGACGTTAGGAAGATTTAAGTGGGGGTGTATGTAACACCCCAATTTGTCCCATATCGATTGTGAGAGGTGTTTGTGATTACTTAATAAGTAAGCCTACCAACTATCTTCTCACTAACATACCATGGTTTTTGAGGCGGACCCTATGTTGTGGTGACCTAGGGGATGCTGGTGACAGGAGACAGTTGAAATAGCTTATACTTATAACGGCTCGGGTCGGCCTTTCCGATCGGGTCGTTTCATAATCATAAGAACTCATTCTTCAAATTCAATGAGTCAAAGATAATTCGACTTGCGGCTTTTATCCGTAAAAGTTCTCTAAATGTGCTTTAATGGAGCTTGAAGAAGAACTCAATGGTTTAATTTACGAGATGAGCGAAAATGATAACTTTTCTTTGCTTTAAGATATTGACGATGTTGCTAAAAAGATGGTTGAGGCGGGATAACACACTTAATGAAATGAATTAGAAGCATTTTTTGTATAAAATAAATGTTTAAATTATGTCATGACTTTCATTGTGACCCCCTCTTACGAATCTCTTGATCCGCCACTGCTCCTTCGTTGTGGCCTTCTTGGCAGCCATTCAAGTCTGGTGGCCAGGTAGGAAGCATCCAAAGTTGGTCAAGTAACTCCTCTTTGTCTATGCTGGTCATTGACTCTTCAAGCCTACTCTCTTTTCACCTGAAATCAGGATATCAAGGTCCACCGAGCTACAATTTAAGAAATAAGATATAAAAGATATTAAGATCCAACAAGCTACAAATTAGGAAATAATTCAAGGTATCAAGATTCGGTCAACAAAGATTAATATGAGATAATCTTTGTTGAGTATTAATCTTTGTTGAGTGGTTGATAAGATTAGTATGGGATGATCTTGATCAACTAGAAAGATTTTTTGTTCCAACTAGAAAAGAAAATCTAAGGAAATCTAGAATTTCTTGTTGGGAGAAGGAGATATAAGGAGGCATGCCTACTTTTATTTCTTGGTATCGCCCGGAGATCATTGACACTTAAAGCTTAGGAGCGGGGCTCCGAAGATTGCGCGAACGTAAAGATTGAATTGTAGTAGGATGCTACTCATGATGGAACACGGGACGCTGGTGTGATATGTGTCAGAAGGAAGACGCTACATGTGATACAGCTGACTTTAAGAGTGTACTTAGTAGGTGTCTGACTGCTAGTAGTTCATTATCCTAGTATAATCGAAAAATACTATAATACAAGAGTTATTCTAAAATCCTTCTAGCATGCTAGATGTAGTGAATTTTGTCTCAAATATTGATTGAGGTACCTGAATTTCTACTATAAATCTTTAAGTGAGCATACATTATTTCTGTATATTTCCAACAAACATAAAATTTCACGAAGGTGAAGTTTTTTGGGATAGAGTCCTCCTAGCAAATAATGAAATGTTGATCCGAAATTTGCTCTTCGGATCATACGTTGAGAAACCCATTTGCCACGCTGACAATCTTTAAGCCATTAATTAATTCATGGCCATGCTTTTTCTACTCAGAGAGAGAGAGAGAGCCAGGCAGTGATGTACGAATGATTACGACACTAGTAGCTCCCAGACCTCCTAGCCCCACACCACTCTGACATCATTTACATTCCTCCCTTCTCCACCACGACTCCCCACAGCCGCTGGACCTCACCGTACACGTCATCACACGGCAGACGGAACCTGCAGCACGGACATGTGTTCCTCTTCCTCACCCACTTCAGGATGCACTTCCAGTGGAACAAATGCTGGCATGGAAGCTCACACACATCCCTGCCTTCACTCATTTCCTCTCTGCATATCACGCATTCTTCTAATGGAACGAGTGCTTTGATTGTGACCGATGGCAGAGCCACCACAGCCGCCCTTGACGCACCCACCTCGCCGCATTCATCGCTCCCAGTCCCAGCTTGCCTTGCCAGCTTTAAGCACCTCGCCACCATGCCTACATATTTGACGAGAATCGTGCAACTGCCGACCCACATGCCGGAGATGCTCAGCACGGTGGTGCTCAGCATGTGTCTGATGAGTAAGGAACGCCACTCTGACTGGGGAGCTTGTAGGGCTCGAGGATCATTCTGATGAAGCTCGCAGAGGAGTAGAAGGATGAGAACCGAGTCATGTTCATGCAGCCTGAGGGAGTAGAGGCTGGGAGGCGGCGGGAGCAATGAGGTGGTGAAAGGTGCTGTGAGGTGGCGCAGGCAGAAGAGGAGGTGGCGGGAAATGAGAAGTGACTTGTGGGGGAGAGAGAGGGAGTGGAGATGGTGGAGGGTTTGGGAGAAGAGAAGTGGGGAGGAGAGGAGGGCGGAGAGGCGGCGGAGATGGCGGTGGGAGTGAGCCGAGATGGTTCGGGTTAGATGAGATAGCTGGTGTTGGGTAAGTGATGAGAGAGCCGAGATGATGGTGGTTTCAGTGGTGGCTTCTTCATCTCTTGTCATGGAGTTCGGCTAACAGATAATCCTCTCCTCTCTTCTCTTCTACAAAGAAGTGGATTTGTATCTAATGGAAGTGCACAAGTGCTTGCTTATAAAGTAACTACTTAGACGGTTGAAATTCGATAGATATTTTGGTTTACACCGTTAAAAGTCTTTGACTTGTGTGTCATAGTGGTATAAACCAAGATATACTAATTTTTTTTTATTTATCAGTCAATATGAGACAATTCTAAAATGCTTATACTCAATAGACGATTAGCTAAATGAATTCTTGACTTGTTGATCATGTTCTTTTTTTCTATAATGACTAAAGTCTCCTTTCGTGACTTTTGGCACCCACACCCACATGATGCATTTTTCTTCTCCATCACAAAATCAAGAAGCATGAAAGTCCTTCATGGAGTAGAATTTAAAATGCCAGGCACAATAAAATTGGGGATAAATCACATAGCAAACCTATCAAGATATGGATAGACATCGAAGCGAGAAACAGCATAAGGCAAAAAATCACGGGCACCGACCAATATACTTAAGAGCATTTAGGGTATTATTTACCGAGTGCTGGGCATGTGGGGACTTCACCAGCTGGAAATGGAAATGGTTTAGGTCATATTTGTCAGCAAGTCTGTGTCCAGTTCATCTCTTCTCCTCATCTCTTGCTACAGTTCTGGTTATATTAATTGATTGCTCGGCAACAAAACAAACAGTAGAGGAGTAAGGAAATAAAGACATGAATTCAGGTGTCTATTTATGTTTGTCTCTTTGAAATCCTAAACTTAAAAACAGGAGTCCATGGTCTCATGTGCAATGCATCACCAGAAAAGGCTGGATTTTAGTGAATGAAATTCTCTCTTTTTGAGTAATCTCAGCTTTCACTCTGCATTTAGAATTGCTAGCTTTGCAATAAAGGTTAGTATATTTATAAATATCCTTCCAAGACCATCAAGCATATTCAGCGCATTTACAATGATGTGAGTTTTTACTTTACGCTTTCATTTAACTACTGTAAATGAATGCACATCATTGCACCAGTATGAAAAGGTAAGGAGCACATTAAGAATTCATCATATTCTTTTCATATAGATCTTGGATCCTACAAAGTTTACAGATAACATACTATCTATGCGAGGAATTAAACAAGTATTGGCCTCACTCCCAATCTTTTATGAGATATGTGTAGATCTCAAAGTCAGGGAATAATCAACAATATGGAAAGAATGCCTATGGAAACTCTTCTTGAAGAACCATAAGTCGCATAAAAAAATGAATAGAGAGACTGACTTTTTGTAAGGCTGTTATTTGCTCCAATCGCACAATCAGAAATTCAGGTATGGTGGTCATGAGTTTTTGGGCACACGTCAGCTTCAAGAACTAGGGGTTTCATGAATTTACCAATTAGAAGTCACACGTATGGATTTTTCAAGCATGAGGTGCACAGGTCTGAAGCTTTCAGTTCCTGAGATGAAGGTGAAAAAATCAATAATCTTTATACATCACTTGTCAGTAAGGTATCTTACATTTCCTCAGAATTGAACATGCCAGCGATTTAGATCAAGAAATAAATGAATCTATGATTCAAGAAAAAAGTATGTGTCACCTTTTGGTCTTTCGTCGTCGGTATAAATCAGACCACAAATGAGACAAGCTGCCATAACTCTTATCCCTAAACACCCTTTACGACAAGTCTACCACCCACTATGCATAAAATTGGTTTCATAACTTTAAGCCTCGATGTTCGAAGCTCCACTCTGATATATCAAAACAAACTTGTGTACCCCTTACCGTATTCAGGATCGCGTGGCTGATTTTTGATGACTTAAAAATGCCGACAAGCACAAGGTTGCCAATAGTAGTAGTCACTGCTTCCTAGTTTTGCATCTTCACATCTTCGCAACTTAAGCATGCGTAAACTGACAGATCCTACAAGAGGCACAGACACTGTACGTTCCTCAGTTGAGATTTTGGCCAGAGGGCAGTGAAATCAACTCATTCATGATATGCCTTTTTTTTTATCTGACATGCACTGAAATTTAACATCGAGAAACATATTCTCAAATGTAAACAAACTCCTCAAGAAGCACCTCTTCCTTTGAAACATGCCCTTCTATGACCATTGATCTTAGCAGGACTTCTAGTGTTTTATATATCTCTTCAGACCTTTCATTTGACAAATCCTTGGCTCTGAAACTCTGTACTCCTTCATTCGTTTCAATCCAGCTGCAGCCTGCAAGTTTTTTCAACTTATTTTTGTTCATCTGTTCTCTTAACTCCTCACCTTCAGCCCATCTCCCTGCCGAAGAGTATAAGTTTGCCATAATTACATAATTTCCAGTGCATTCAGGTTCGATTTCAGCGAGATGATCAAATGCATACTTTCCAACTTCAACATCACTCCTGACAGAAGCCCCATTAAGCAATGCACCCCATACTTTGGCATTTGGTTTAACTGGCATTTTAGAAATAAAATCCACTGCTTCTGAAAGCCTCCCAGCCCGACTGAGCACCCCAATCATGCAAGCATATTGTTCAGCTAAAGGGTGGATATTAAATTTTGTAGACATGGCGTTGAAGATGCACCAAGCATCATCGACCAGTCCAGAATGAGCACAAGATGCCAATACTGCTGTAAATGTTACATGATCAGGCCGGATCCCATCATTTAGCATCTCATGGAACATATGAAGAGCCATACTTGCATTACCATGGGAAGCATATGCTGTTATTATTGCTGTCCAGATAATTAAACTTTTGTCTTTCGACTTACCAAAAACTATCTGAGCTCCATGAATGAAGCCAGATTTTGCGTAAGTATCGATGATGGCTGTGGCCACATATTTATCATGGTCCAATGAGTTTCTAACTGCAAAGGCGTGTACTTCCTTACCAGTTCGTAAATCAGATAACTGAGATACCATCGGAAGAATACTTGACAAGGTTATAGAGTTCGGTTTAAAACCAGAGGCCTGCATCTTTCGAAGCAATTCTGGTATTCCTGCAAAACATTTGTTCTGAACCATTCCTGATATTAATGCATTCCAAGTACTCAGTATTGGAGTCCTTATCTTGCGAAACAGATCAAATGCTTTATCAACAAAACCATAACTCATGTACCCAGATATAACTGAATTGTAGGTGATTTCATCCTTTTCATCCATCTCATTTAATAAGTCCCTCGCATAATCCAAGCTGCCACATTTCGCATACACCAGGATAACGGCATTAAATAGAGAAACATCCATCTCTACATTATTGTCAACTATGAATTGATGAACTTCCATCCCTAACATAAGATCCCTGGACTGGGCACATGCTTGTAATACACTGACCAAGGTAAGGGCATCCGGGTTTGGACCTTCAAAACAGCGCATTTGCCTATATATTTCCTTGCAATCTTCATAATACCCGCCTTGAGAATACCCAGCAATCATTGCATTCCATGATACAATATCCCTCTCTTGCATCCTACCAAACAACCGCCGAGCAAACCCCATACCACGACGGCATCTGGAATAACATGTAACCAAAGCATTAACAACATACACATCCACATCAAACCCATTTCTTACAGCATAGCAATGAATCTCCTTAGCCCATATAAGTACATTGCACGCAGAAGAAGATAACGCCTTGAGAACACAAGTGAGGGTGAAATTATCAGCTCTTACACCGTCACAGCAGCTAGAAGCCATTACAGAAAACAACCTCAGGACATCACCGTGCATACCTTGGCCGGAGTATCCAATGAGCATGGCATTCCAAGAGAATGTATTTTTTTGAGCAATTTCGTCGAACACCTGGCGTGCATCTCGAAGACGACTACACTTGGCATACAAAGTAACCAGCTTTGAGGAAAGATAGTTAGCCGGAGTGACAGACAAGAGAATGAGACGCGCGTGAAGCTGCTGAGAAGGGTGTAGGAGGCGGCTGTCGGAACAGTGCTGAATGAGTTTTCCATAGGCGGAGAAGTGAATTCCATTAGCCGCTTTTTTTAGGGTTTGTAAGACATTCTTGATTTCTGGATTCATGGCAGCTCAGCAGCGATCCTCAACGGCGCCCTCCGATTTAAATACTTAATTTCTCAAAGAAAGAATAACAAATCTTAAGGCATAATTGCAATCGAAGCATCACCATCTTCTCAAGCTTCAACCGCCATCGACTTCAGATGCAATCAAGCGTCAATGGAGCCAACAGGCTTTTAAAGGTGCTAGACCTCATAGCGCTGAAGAAGCCCGCTCCGGTGAACCGCCAGAATCACCTTAGGCTTATTCTAGATGTTCTGGAGAATAAAGTTGAAGCTGCGAAGATTCAGAGTGAGAATGATGGCTTACTTGAATGCAAGGAATACGATGGTTTCGGAAAGATTGATGATTTGAAATGGGATGCTAACGCTTTGTCGCAGGCTTTGAGTTCCTGTGCTTCTTCTAGGTCGTTGTTTTATGGGATTCAGGTTCATGGGCTGGCAATCAAAACAGGGTTTTTGTCCAATGTTTACGTGGGGAGCTCTTTGATGAATCTCTACTGCAGATGCAACGAGGTGGGAAATGGGTGCAAGCTGTTCGACGAAATGCCTGTGAGAAATGTTGTGTCTTGGACCACTGTGATATCTGGATTTGCTCAGGAATGGCAGGTAGATGTTTGCCTACAACTATACAACAGAATGAGAAGTTCCAGCTCGAAGCCGAACAACATTACTCTGACGAGCATTTTGAGCGCTTGCTCCGGTAGCGGGTCTCTTGGACAGGGCCAGAGCGCTCACTGTCAGGCAATACAAATGGGATTCGAGTCATATGTCCATCTTGCCAACGCTATCGTGTCGATGTACTGTAAATGTGGGAATTACCAAGAAGCATTTTCTGTATTCCGCAGCATTCGTGAGAAGGATGTAGTTTCATGGAACTCGATGATCGCAGGTTATGCCTTGCACGGCCTTGCATTCGAGGTTATTAGTCTTTTCCAAATGATGAAGAAGCACAAGGTAAATCCGGATGCCTTCACATTCTTAAGCATCCTTTCTTCGTGTCGTCACGCTGGACTTGTAGAACAAGGTAGAATTTACTTCAGTAAGATGATTGAGCACAATGTTGAGCCGGAGCTAGATCACTATGCATGTATAATTGATCTCCTAGGGCGAGCTGGTTTGTTGGAAGAGGCAAGCTTTTTAGTTGAGAATATGCCGATAGCCCCTAATGCCGTTATATGGGGCGCCCTGCTATCATCCTGTAGGCTGCATGGATGCTTGCAAATCGGAATCCAAGCAGCTGAAAAAAGACTAGCAATGGAACCAAATTGTGCAGCAACCCACATTCAGTTGGCCAATCTGTATGCGGATGTTGGTTATGGGGATAAGGCAGCACAAGTGAGGAAATTGATGAAGAGTAAGGGCCTGAAGACAAGTCCGGGGTGCAGTTGGATTGAGATAAATTTGGAAGTCCACAGATTCGCAGCTGAAGACAAATCGAATATGAAAGTGATAAAGATTGCTGCTGTGGTTGATAGCTTGGGTCAGCTCATGAGAAGCCTGTGCTGGGAGACTGAAGCTGATGAAGACAACGCTTTAGAAGTGTCGTAGTCACCAACACAGTTTCACCATCTTCCATTTGCAGACGTGTGCGCCTAATCTGCAACGAGGAAGGCAAGAAGCTCATACTGCTGGTTTAAAACAATGCCTTCGCTGTGAGCACTAGAATTAGAGAACAGTGTTGGTTCCTCACCAACAGAAGAAAAAAAGAGTAGAACCGCAGAAGTTTGCATGCAAGAGAAACTTGGCAATAGACATGAATGCAAGTGATCAGCTCTTAAAGCAACCGGGTTGTAATTATAAATTAAGAAAGCTTTGAGGCAACCAGTTGCTAAACCTCTACTACATGTGTAGTACTCAAATTGCAACCTGAACTTTTGTAAATCAATTACTAAATCTGTGATTTACAGTTTCAGTTCAACAACACAAGAAAGAAAACAAGAACACAAGGGTTTTTTCTCATGGTTCGGTTGAGAATTCAACCTACATTCACGTTGAGCTCTGAGGCTCTCAAAGACGCACTAAAACTCGGTAGAAGTCTTACCAAAAAAATGCCGAATTCAGATGTAAAATTGAACTATACATTGAGACGAAGTTAAGGAACCAAGAACAACCACTACTTGCCTTGTCAGTAAACTTGATGAACCTTGAGCCAAATTGAGACAATTCCTCACTGTTCTAATTTCCAGAACAAATCTTCAAAAGGACAAGCAAAAATCTTCCTTAGATTTTTCATAGAAATGGCTTCCCAGTCTTTATCCAACTCCTTCCAGCATTATTTGCTAGAACTCTCAGCTTTTTCTCCAGAATGAATGAAAATCAGATCTGAACAAAGGAACTGATTCAAAAGTGACCTTAGATCCCGCTCCTCGTTCCTGATTAGATTGCAATTGAAATTTTAATGACACACAATAATTTCTAAGGCGTAACAATATGCAGTTGTGAATTTTCTAAAGTCTTTATTACCAGCAAAGTCAGAATTCACAAACCAACCAAATCAATACAATCAGCCCAATTTGCATAGCATAAACCAACATTGAATGAACTAGCAATATAACCATCCCCTTCCAATGTTCCAAACTGGGATTTGACATAATGACTTAACAATAATATATCATAAAATAAATCAGTTCTAGTACTAATCATTGCATATTATGAAACCAATGTCATTAGCATAAAGTATATTTTCTATGCTCAATAATTCTAACTTGGACTTGGGACGTTGTTGCTTATTTAATATAGAATGAGATGCAAGTGGAACTAAAATTATTCTACAATTTAGATTACCAAACTTAGTTATAATTTTTGCTTAGTATGGTTTTTGATGGATTTTCAATCATTTCCTAAGTCTGTTCCTCTCAATAATCATCCCTAAAATCTTTTTAGTATTTTTCAAATCTTTCATATTAAATTCTAAATTTAAATATTACTTTTATTCAACTATAATGCGTGAATCAAGCTCAACCAAATACGTGAAAGTAACATTGTATTTATTTCTTGTTCTATCTCAAATCCCACCAGAGACCTTCTCTTCCCTCATAAGGAATCAAACCTTAGTCGCTGAAAAATGTAAACACAAATATATTTAAATTTTTAAATGTTATTTCTATTTCAGTTAGTTTCAGCTCAGTATAATTCAATTTCAATTATAAAGAATGAATCATTTGTAATTGTACATAAGTTCCTAGAGTTCTACACTATCTGTAAGAAATATCTTAATCAGTTTTACATCCCCTCAAGCCCGGCATGAAGGAAATTGGAGCTTGCGACTTAGAAACTATAATCGATCACCAAGAAGAGGCACGATGGTTAAGTCCTCATCCTGGTTCAAGTTGAGGATGTGTAAGGATAAAACAAAATCACTGGACGTATGTGGTCGGAACAGATGACATTCGATTTCCTCATGTTTCACCAATTCATGAAAAATGGATTTGTTGGTAATGTGGTGGGGAGATGTGTTGTCGGAATACGAGTGAATAGGAGTCAGTACACAAATCTGAAGATCCCCCAACAAGTTGTTAAGCTAAATATGTTCAAAATAGGTATAAGCCATAACATAATTTTTTTTTTTTGAATCCCATTCATTTTAAAGTTCATTCCTAATCTGCCATCTTTTTCAAGTTTGTTTTCAAAATGTTGTAATTTTAACAAACTGTTATTCCCAGTAACGGTTTGTTAATTTGCACAAAAAAGTTTTGGAAGGAACGGATCAATTAAATGTAGTGTCATAAGGTGTGGGAATGAAGGTTTTTCTTGGAGATTCTGGGGACAAATTAATTAAGAGACTCTTGGAATGCATCTAGCTCCATGTTCATGAGAATTGAAATCATATGCAGTTAATGGTGGTTTGTGGACAGCAGTGTCCGCATCTACTCCTACTCGTAGTACCATAAATTGACAGCTACTCTCAATGCCAAAGCACTGTAATTTAAACAAATTGACAGCTACTCCTACTCATAGTACCATAAATTAATAGCTACCAAATCACAGTCTTAAAAAATCATTGGAATTTTAACCTATTGCTCGGTAGCGGTTTGTAAGAAACATGACACATCAGCGCCATGTTAGCACTGATGTGTCATACGAAATTTAAAATGAGAAACAAACTACTGGGAGTAGCACTTTGTCAAAATTATAGTATTTTGAAAATAAACTTCAGAAAAATGGTAGATGAAAAATGAACTTTAAAATATGTGGCATTCCAAAAAAAATTCGCCATAACACTATACTTAGGCTCAGATGAAAGATTTGGACACAGAGCAACGAGTGCTGAACAGAGGAACCGAGGAGTGCTGAATAGCCAGACACAGAGCAACGAGTGAGGGGACAAGTGGCCCGGTTCATATCGCAGTAAAATTGCACAAGGGATTTAGTTTAGAGGCGCTGAAAAACAAACCTTGTGCAACAAATTGGAGAACTCGATTAACTTCTGTGAGATGTGCATCATTAGGCTGAGACATGAACTCTCCCACAATCAAGCAGATCCGGTCTGATAACTATAAGATGTATCATACGACCAATAAGGCATCGGAAATGAGATGGGTATGCGAACAAAAGAGCGTCTAATGAATGCTTCATATGTAGGGTAGTGACAAATGACTTGCAATCAAGTGATCCAACATCGGATAATAGCTCAATGCATATTTTTATTGATGAAGGAAAATACCATCCACAAAACGGGCCATTTTTGAACCCAGAAAATATTTCAAAGTACTGGATGGGTGAAGGTTGTATGCAAGAACTTCTTAACGTTCGCAATTAAGGTACTGGACGACAATATCATCAACATGAACCAACAAAGCTAAGAAATCATCATTGGCAGTGTAAGTGAAGAGGGAATAATCTTGGAAGCTTTGAGTAAAGTCAAAGGATTGAACAGCCTTAGTAAACTTGTTACAATGGGGTGAAGCTTGCTTTAGGCCATATAGGCTCTTCGATCGTTACTTGCTCCTTTGATCTCTTAGCATTTAAGAATCCCGGAGGAAGTTTAGTGTGTACTTCTTTGATAAGGTATCAGTGTAGTGAAATCACCTTCTTGCATATATCCTTTTGCCACTAACCGGGTTTTACATCTCACAATCGCTACACTGGAAAGATGTTTAATTTTATAGACCCATTTACAACCCGATGATAATTTTGTTGGTTGGTAGGTCTGTGATGATCCAGGTCTTGTAAAGCATGTAGTTCTGTCCCCATGGCTTAAATCCATGAAGGGTCTTTAATTGCTTGATTGTAGGGGTTGACTCATGGATGACAGTATCGTAAGGCATATAGTTGATGTGAAGTGCTGCACTTTTCATAGCTAATAAAATGAGAGATTGAATGTGACGTCTTGTATGAAATTGCAGTAGTGCAAATGTAGTCCTAAAGAAGTACTGATGGTTTGACCACTTTACAGGAACATCAATACTTGTGTCAGATGAAAAACTCATTGGAGTCCCCAATAAATGATGCACCATAGAAATCATTGGTACCAAAATTTTTTTAACCAGTGGCACATCTTGGAAGAGGATTATCCTTTATTATGCTTTGATCACCCATGTAATGAACATAAGGAAAATTCGTCTTAACATAAGATCTACCCGCATTATGATTAACATACATCGTAGAAATGTCAAGGCTTGGTGTCCTTGTTGATAAGAATCGGTATGCCCTTGTTTCATATTTACTCCTAGACTCATTTCCATTGATTTCCGCCATGACACAAAGTTACTAGCTTCAATCACTAGTTGAGTAACCAGTGAATAAATAATATCTTTATTCATATGAACGAAAAGAGGCAAAGCTAATTCATTATTGATCAAGCCAAAGATATGATGAACACGTACCAACACACGCTAATTCTGTTATGATATCATGTAAGTCGGTGATGCCTGAGCGAATCTAGGCGAGTTGTATGCAAGTAGAAAATCTCCATAATGATCAAGAGAATACGATGAACACCAGAAGGCGTGAGAGTATGATCAGGAAAAACTCAATATTTCATGGATGAGATAAAAACCGATATATAGTTGAAGATTTGATAACTGTCTTTAATCCTAGAATTGTAGAAAGAACTACCTTAATCAATCAACACCTGTGATTACGTGCCTGCTTTTTTACTTCATATCTTCCTCTGATCATGATTCAATGTATTTCCCATTCTGGGTTAGAAGACATTTAAGCTAGTTTCAAAATCCTCAAGTGAAGTAATCCATTGTTTCCTTCATCCTGATCCCACTGAATAAAACCTGCATGATCGATTCGATTTCTTTCTTCAAATTTGTCTCGAGTGATATTTTGTAACATAATTTTTGTTGGGCTATGAAGACTAATAGAGGTCCAGGGCCACTGGTTAGCTAGGGTTTATCATGTTTTCTTATAAATAGAAATATAACTTGTAACCCAGAGACAACACAGAAGAAAATCGTAAACTCATCATAGTGAACTTCTCCTGGCTTGGTAGTGCCCCCAGATATAGTCACATTCTGTGAAGAACTGGGTAAACAAATCATTGTGTTGTTTGTCTTATTCGATTTGGGTGCTTATCCATATCGTTGTTTCGATCCTAACAACTGGTATCGGAGCGAGGTTGATTATGGACGGAAAGCATCCTGTTGAGAAGTTCGATGGATCGGATTTTAGATTTTGGAAGATGCAGATTGAAGATTACCTGTACGGTAAAAATCTATTCTTACCAGCGACAGAAGAAAAGCCGAAAGACATGAAGAATGAAGAGTGGACTTTGATGGACAGGAAGGCGATGAGTGCGATTCGTCTGTCGTTATCAAGGGAGGTAGCACACCACACAGTAAAGTCAAAATCAACAAATGAGTTGCTTGAGACGCTAGCTGGACTGTATGAGAAGCCGTCTGCAGTGAACAAGGTTCATCTGATTCGGCGATTGTTCAATCTGAGGATGACAAAGAGCACAATGGTGGCGAAGCATCTCAGTGAGTTCAATATGATTATTGCTTAATTAAGTTCTGTTAACATTGACATTGATGAAGAGATACAGGCGTTGATTCTATTGTCATCGTTGCCCGAAAGTTGAAATGGAATAGTCACTGCAGTGAGTGCTTTAGTTGGAAAGACAAAGCTGAGACTAGATGAGGTCAGGGATTTGATGGTCAGTGAAGAGATTCGCAGGAAGGAATCAAGTCCTACTTATAGTTCTAGTGTGCCTTTGAATGCTAGAAGCAGAGGCAGATCAGAATCAAAGTCCAAGTCCAAAGGGCAGCGTGGCAGATCAAAATCCAGAGAAGGATCAGCCAGGGATAATAAGGATAAAAGTAAGATTAAGTGTTGGTAGTGCAATGAATTCGGACATTTTAAGAGCGAGTGCAAGGCGCCGACCGCGAATATGGCTTTTGAAGATGCTGAGGAAGCACTGATTTTGAGTGTGAGCAGTCCGCTGGAGTCATGGGTTTTGGATTCAGGAGCATCGTTCCATTCATGCAGTAGTGCCGAACTGATGCAACATTATGAGTCAAGAAATTTTGGGAAGGTGTACCTTGCGGATGATGAGCCATTGGATATAGTGGGCAGGGGTGATGTTGTGATACAGACACCTAATGGTTCGCTACTGAAGGTGCATAGAGTCAAACACATTCCAGGGTTGAAGAGAAATCTTCTATCAGTTGGTCAGCTTGATGATGAGGGTTACGTTGTGAAATTTGGTTGCAACAGCTGGAAGATAACCAAGGGAGCTATGGTCATAGCTCGAGGAAGCAAAGAGGGTACATTGTACATGACGAGCAGTTTTCAGGAGAGCATTGCTGTTGTTAGAGACGAGTGTATTGCAGACCTGTTGCATTGTCGCCTTGGTCATATGAGTGAGAAAGGCATGAAAGTGCTTTACTCAAGGGGTCTTTTACCTGGTCTCAAATCCGTTGAAGTCGGAGTTTGAGAGGACTATATATTTGGGAAGCAGAAAAGAGTCAGTTTCTCAAAGAGAGGTAGAGCCTTGAGGAAGCAGAAGCTTGAGCTGGTACAATTTGATCTGTGGGGTCCAGCACCGGTAGCATCACTTGGTAGAGCATTTTACTACATGACCTTCATTGATGACTCCACAAGGAAGGTATGGGTTTATTTTCTGAAACGTAAATCTGATGCATTTGATGCTTTTAGGAAGTGGAAAGCCCTGGTAGAGACTAAGACAGGTTTGAAGGTGAAATGTCTGAGGTCTGATAATGGCGAAGAGTATGAACTGAGAGAGTTCAAAGAATATTGTGCTGAAAATGGAATTCGGATGGAGAAAACTGTGAGAGGGTCTCCTCAACAAAATGGCGTGGCTGAGCGTATGAATAGGTCGCTGAATGAGCGAGCAAGAAGCATGACGTTGAAGTGCAGTTTACCAAAGATGTTTTGGGCAGAAGAAGTTAACACTGCAGCTTTTCTGATTAATCGAGGGCCATCAAGCGCACTGGTTAATGGAATTCCACAGGAAGCTTGGAGTGGTAAGAAGGTAAATCTTTCATTTTTGCGTATTTTTGGTTGCGTAGCCTATGCTCATATTGCTGATGTTGAAAGATGTAAGCTTGATGCAAAGTCTGTTAAGTGCACGTTTGTTGGCTATGACGGTGATGACTTTGGATATCGTCTTTGGGATGATAAGAATAGAAAGGTGTTTCGCAGTCGGGATGTTGCGTTCAATGAACAGGTGTTACACAAGGATTTTGCAAGTGCGTCAGAACTGGAAAGCTCAGAAGCTGAGGTAGTGGAGTTAGACATTTCTAAGTCGGGTGGGAGCATGGTAGTTCTTGATGAGATTGAAGAAGAGGAACAACTAAGAACACCGGAACAAGTGTTGCGGAGATCCAGTAGACTCCGTGGTCCGCCTATCAGGTATTCGCCATCCAATAATTACTTGTTGTTGACTGATTGTGGTGAACCAGAGTGTTATGAAGAGGCATCTCGAGTATAACAGGCGAGTAAGTGGAAACTTGCAATGGATGATGAGATGGAATCACTTATGGCTAATGAAACCTGGGAATTGGCTAAACTTCCTGATGGTAAGAAAGCTATGCACAACAAGTGGGTCTACAGAATCAAAGAGGAAGTATATGGTAGCAAACGTTACAAGGCTAGGCTGGTGGTGAAAGGTTTTCAGCAGAAATACGGTATTGATTACACTGATGTTTTCACTCCTGTTGTCAAGATGACTACTATACGTCTTGTGTTGACTATGGTTGCAGTTCAGAATCTTAAGCTGGAGCAGTTGGATGTGAAAACGGCGTTCCTTCATGGTGATTCGAAGGAGGATATTTACATGAGACAACTAGAAGGCTATGAGCAAAAAGGTAGTGAGTCTCTTGTATGTAAGATGAAGAAGAGCTTGTATGGGTTAAAACATGCTCTGAGGCAGTGGTACAAGAAGTTTGATGGATTCATGCATGAGATTGAGTTCATTAGAAGTGAAGCTGATCATTGCTGTTACTTCAAGAGAAAAGACAATGACTACTTAATTCTGCAACTGTATGTTGATGATATGTTGATTGCAGGATCGAGTGGTCAGGAGGTGAGTAGGTTGAAGAAGCAACTATCAAAGAGATTTTCTATGAAAGACCTTGGAGAAGTGAAGTAGATTCTAGGGATGAGAATTTGGCGCGACAGAAAGGCAGGGAAGATGTTTCTCTCACGGGCTGATTATGTCAGAAAGGTGTTAGAAAGGTTCAACATGCAAGATACAAAGCCGACCAGTGTTCCATTGGGTAGTCAGTTTACGCTATCCAGGGAGAATTCGCCAAAGGATCAGGCAGAAAGGGACTACATGAAGAAGATTCCGTACGCTTCGGCAATTGGCAGTTTGATGTATGCTATGGTGTGCACTAGGCCTCATATTGCACATGTGGTGGGAGTTGTCAATCGCTTTATGGGAGAACCTGGCAGAAAACATTAGGAAGCTGTGAAGTGGGTTCTGAGGTACTTGAGGGGAACCACTGATTGCGCCTTGTGCTTGCAGGGTAATGAAGCTGTGTTAACAAGATATGTTGATGCGAATTTGAGTTCGAGTGACCTTAAGAAGAGAAGAAGTACGACTGGCTATGTCTTTACATTGGGTAGTACTGCTATCTCTTGGGCATCAAAGTTACAGAAGATTGTTGCATTGTCTACAGCTGAATTAGAGTATGTTGCTGTGACTGAGGCAAAGAAATAGTGTGGTTGCAGAACTTCTTGAGTCAATTGGGGAAGGAGCAGAAGAATAGTGTATTGTATAGTGACAGTCAGTGTGCTATTCATTTGGCAAAGAATCCCGCATTTCATTTGAGGACTAAACACATTGAATTGCGATACCACTACATACGACATCTCTTAGAGAAGAAGATCTTGCGTCTATTGAAGCTAGATGGAGACAAGAATCCTGTTGACATGTTGACTAAGGTCGTCACCTTAGTGAAGTTGAAGCTGTGCATGGCTTCAACTGGCCTCTCTGTGTAGAAGAGGAGGATTGGCACTACTAGCATTGGAGAAAATGGATGAGCTGAGGAGCGTAAGCATTAGTCTTCAGGTGGGAGAATTGTTGGGCTATGAAGACTAATAGAGGCTCAGGCCCAGTGGTTAGCTAGGGTTTCTCATGTTTTCTTATAAATAGAAACCTAGCTTGTAACCTAGAGACAACACAGAAGAAAATCCTAAACTCATCATAGTGAATCTCTCCTAGCTTGGTAGTGCCCCCAGACGTAGTCACATTCTGTGACGAAATGGGTAAACAAATCATTGTGTTGTTTGTCTTTCGTTTTTCTTATTCGATTTGGATGCTTATTCATATCATTGTTTCGATCCTAACAAATTTTGTGTATTATGTATGAATGCTATTTTCCACAGCTAGTAGGACACAAGAAGCCACTTGATAGTGATTCATCTTTTTATTAACAAATAATTATAATCAGTTTTTGCTATAAAATTGAGATGTAGTAATTTATAATTTTTTTTATTAGTAATTATTCGGGGGAGGTGAACTAGTCCGATCGATTCCTTAATTAGCGGATAAAGGCGTGCTAAGCCACCCTTTCTTTCACGAGAAATCTCAGATCTATTCGACGCGAACTGAAATCTACCTGACTATTCAACCCAACGGAAATCTACCAAGGGGAAGTCTCTCCTCATCAGGGAAATACAAAAGAGAAGACACTGGAATGGTAATACCAGGCCGGCCGCCTCGGGTCATATTTAACTATAAAAATTAATATTTCTAGGTAGTTGATTTATGAATATGTACTTAGGAAAACCGCAATAGTGATAGATCATTAACCTGTCTAATAGGTCTTTCTTATTAAGAATAGGGAACCTGACCTGGAATAAATTATTAATTGGACTTATACAGACTAGTTTGGCCCATGGACCAATATATTTTGATGCTTATCTGAACCTTCAATTATCATTGATGGGCAATAATATCTTGGACTCATTGACATTAAATGTTAAAACATATGGTTATAATTATAAAGCAGGCACAGAAGTCATGGCTATCTGTTAGAGAATTTTTTATAAACCATTATTTACTCTGAATCATCATGTAGAATAATAGACAAATCACTTAATGAAACTATTCTCATAGAAAGTAATTTCAGTAAATCTAATATTACGACTAGACGTAAAATTAAACGGGAAGAAATAACTTTTCCTGAAAATTGGACTTTAAAACAGGCTATGCCTTTTCAATCTGCTGTCCAGAAAGAATTAGTTAACGTTATACAGACACCTGAAGGATCTGTCACTCTTCAGTTTGCAAATGATCATACATCATCATCTTTAAGACATATTAGGTCTTGTTCAATGCATTCTTTCATATCACCTTTAGATGAACAGCTTTATAACTCGTCTAGAGCATCTACATCTCAGATAAGAGATACGGATTATGAAAAAATTGAAAGATTGATGATTGACAAAAATAATATTCTCAAAGGTTTAAATAGTAGTTCTTTCCAAAACAGAGGCCCAGAAATAACTGAGTCTGAAATGAACTTTTCTATTTAAATGAGTACACACATTTATGATTTCAATCCTGGATCATGGGAAAGGAAAATTATTAATAATGAATTTAATTCATCCCAATGGGAGCCATTTAGAACATGATTTTTCAAAAACTTTCATAAAAAGGAACAAATAGAATTTCAAGAAGAATTTTATAAATTCTGTATTAAAACCAACAAAATTACATTTTTGTTCCTTGGTTCATAACTACGTATTTAGAACAATATGTTCAAGTTCTTGAAAGGAGTTATAAACTCAATAATGGTTAACATGTTAAAACAAATTTATCCTCCTCAACAGACATTTCAAATTGAAAAGAATGAAAAAATTTATAATTTTACAGCTTTTAATAAGTTATTGGAAAATGACACTCTTTCAATAACCTGTAAACATATTAATAATGTGTATGAACAATGTAATTATATAAATTTGTATCTCAAGGTTTTAGGAGAACAAATTACTGCTCTTTATAATAGAGTAGAACAAATTATTAATGTCATTAACAAAATCCAACCTATAAATGGAATTCCGAAAAATATGGAAAATGAAGTTGAAATTGCTATTCTCAGTATTCAACCACCTCCTGAAATAACAGGGTTTAAATTAAAACCAATGAAAGAATTAGAAAGCTTTATGGATGAAAAGTTTAAAACCTTAAAAATTAATACTCTAGGTACTCTAGATAAAAAGCTTAGAGAAGAGTTAATAGAGAACACTGATTATACACAAGTTTATAAAGATCAAATTAATAAGATCAATAAATGGGCAGATAAACTCATTTCGGGAAAATATTATTATCCCGGACCAACACCAGTTGATGCTATGATTGAAGAAACTAATGAAGTTATATCTAATGTTCTAGTGGTAGTCATATCTACGAATGGAATATCGATGGATTTGCATACAATCAAATTCATAACACCATCCATAGGATGCTTATGTATTCAAGTATCTGTAAGACTAATGGTAATGCAGATAAAACTATTGCTATGTTAATAACATCAAGATTTACAGGCCAGTTAAAAGGCTGGTGGGATAATTATTTAACCCCAGAAGAAAAATTAAATATTCTTAATACTGTTAAACAAGAAAATAATGAAATTAAAGAAGACGCAGTTTATACACTAGCTATTAACATCATTGAACATTTCACGGGTAGATATACCGAAAACAGTGAAAATACTAGGACACTGTTACAAAATCTTAGGTGTAAGACACTTCCAGATTTTAGGTGGTATAAAGACACTTTTCTCAGTAGAGTTATGGAACTACCCGAGTGTAATAGTACTCACTGGAAGTCTAAATTTATAGATGGTCTTCCTAGCTTATTCGCTGATAGAGTTAGAAATGTTCTAAGACAGAATTATAATCAAATTCCCTATGAGAATTATACTTATGGGAAACTAATTGGTATCTGTACTCAGGAAGGACTAGCTTTCTGTAGTCAGATTAAATTGGATAAACAATTGAAGCGCCAAGATTTGGCTTAGAAACACCAATTAGGTCAAATTCTGTGATCAGTTTGCTATGGACAAACCTTCGACTAGTAATACTAGAAAACATAGAAAACCATCCAAAGATGATAGTCTTCAATATAAAAAGAAGAAAAAACGATTTTCCAAAAAGAAAGTTCTAGATAGAGAACAACGTAGGAATTATAAACACTATTATAAGAAAAACCGCAATAATGATAGATCATTAACCTGTAGTAAATGTGGCAGATATGGCCATAGCCAGGAACCTTGTTGGGTAAGAAAAACTATGCTAGATTCAGATAAAGAATCAAGTTCAGATTCTAGTAAATCCTCATCTGATATAAATGAAGAATTAAACAATTCTTGATAATGAATCAATAATATCTAGTTCAGAATCAGAATGCGAGCCTTGCACATTAGGTCAACCTTGCCTAAAAGATAAAACTCATAGTTCAGAAGAAAAAGAATTATATTCACTTCTCTACCAATTTCAGGATTTAAAGATCAATGTTTTAAAATATAATGATGTTTTAGAAGTCTTAAAGATTATTAAGGATCTCGAATTGAGGTCTTAAATAATTGATCAAATTGAGAACACGCATAGTACTTCTAGTAGTCAGGAATTAAGGAGTCAAAGAAATTCTGAACCTTATATGATGTCTGAAGTTTATAAAAGAATCAGACAAAAGAAGATAGAAGAGAATCCTACTTCTACTAATGATCTGATAATTGAAATCAAACATCTAAAAGATGAAATTCAAGATTATAAATCTGAGAATAGAAAATTAGTTTATAGAATTTCAAAAATTGATGAAAACATATTTGAAGAAGTTAAACCTCCTTCGATAATATTGTTAATTATTCTGATAATGAAGATGGTAATATTAACCACCAACAATTTCTATCTACCTTAGAAATCGTTATTAGCCAAAAATGGCAAGTTAGAATTAAACTCCTTATTGACAACTATTATTCTCAAGATTTTATAGCTCTTGTTGATAGTGAAGCAGACCTTAATGTCATACATGAATGATTAATTCCGACAAGATATTTCCATAAGACAACTAATACATTGTCTCATGCAGGTGGTGATTATTTGAAAATTAATTTCAAGTTGCCAAAAGCAAAAATATGCATAAATAATAAATGCATTCAGACAAGTTTTGTACTTGCTAAAAATATAACCAACCTTTATACTTGGTACACCATTTTTAGAAAAAATCTATCCTTTAAAACAAGTTGATAAAACAAAGGTATTATAGGAACTTTTGAAGGAAATGATATATCCTTCGAATTCATTTCTGAACCCTTTACTAAGATTTTGCATAGTATCTATGATAACCTATCCTTAAAGAAAAACTAATTATATTTTTTTAAACATGAACTTAGTCTAGGCTTAAAAATCCTAAATTGCAAAATAAGGTTAAAATATTAATCTACCAATTCTCGCTAGATATATGTAGTGACCATCCAAATGCTTTTTGAGATAGAAAGAAACATATTGTTCCACTTCCTTATGAGGATAATTTCACTGAAAATCAGATTCCTACTAAAGCAAGACCGTGTCAAATGAACACTGAATATCTTCAGTTATGTAAAAAAGAAATTGATTCCTTATTACAAAAAAGACTTATAAGTCCTTCACAATCTGCATGATCATGTACTACTTTTTATGTTAATAAAAATGCAGAAAAGGAACGAGGTGTTCCGCGATTAGTGATAAATTATAAACCCCCTAAATAAGGTTTTAAAATGGATCAGGTATCCTATTCCTAATAAGAAAGATCTATTAGATAGGTTGTATGATTCTATCATATTCTCAAAGTTTGATTTAAAATCAGGTAAGTCTGATAGATATAAAACTGCATTTAATGTACCGATAGGGCAATATGAATGGAATGTTATGCCATTTGGATTGAAAAATGCTCCTTTGAATTTCAGAAGATTATGAATGATATATTCAACTCTTATAGTGAATTCATAATTGTTCACATAGATGATATTCTGGTATATTCTAAAGATATTGAAACACATTTCAAACATTTAAATATGTTCAAAACCATTGTTTTAAAAAATGACTTGGTAATATCTAAACCAAAAATGGCTTTGTTTCAGACAAATGTTAGATTCTTAGGTCATAACATTGAAAAAGGAAATATAATTCCTATATATAGAAGCATTGAATTTGCAGATAAATTTCCTGACATTATTACGGATAAAACCCAACTCCAAAGATTTTTAGGGAGTCTCAATTATATCTCAGCATATTATGAGAATCTTGCTCAAGATACATCTGTCTTATATGATAGGTTAAAAAAGACACCGAAGCCTTGGACATAACAACATACTAGGGTTGTAAGAAAAAAATTAAAGATATAGTAAAGGTTTTACCTTGCTTAATGCTGACAAACTCAAATTGAGATAAAATCATTGAAACAGATGCATCCGAATTAGGATACGAGAGAATTCTTAAACAAATTAATCCAGATAGTAAACAAGAATATCTTGTAACATTTCATTCTGGAAAATGAAATAATGCCCAGAAAAATTATGCAACTGTGGCAAAAGAATATCTTGTTATTGTTAAAAGTGTCTTAAAATTCCAAGATGATCTGCCAAATTTATGTTTCAAAAAGATTTTAAACATGATTTTTCAAAACAAATGTTTGCTAGATGGCAGCCGCATCTTGCCCCTTTTGATTTTGATATATTATATAAAAAAGGAGAAGAAAATAGTCTTCCCGATTTCCTAACCCGAGAATACATTCGCTAATTTTGCAGGTATGCATTCTCCAGGCGAAGGATCTTCCTCTTATAGGGGAAGAGGCAGAGGTTCTTTCTCTTATAGAGAAAGAGGCAGAGGCACAGATAATATTCTGGTCCAACATAGAGGCAGAAGGCTTATAGCCGCAAACCTGTCAAATGACAGAGAATACCAGGAATATCTGGCATTCAGAAGGACAAGGGAATGTAATACCTCCCTAGGTAATAATCCTCCTAATACCTCCCTAGGTAATAATCCTCCTAGCCCATCTTATGCCTTCGTTATAGGAAATGAGGATGATGATTACATTCATCAGGATTATACCCTCAATAATAAACAAGAAGTTATACTTCTACTAGAAGAGAAAGATTCCAAATAGAAAGATGATCCAGAACATTTAATGACCAGATATCTGGGGAAAGAATGCTTTCCAGCAAGGGCTTATAAAGTCCGACAATATTACGACAAAATACTATCGCAAAATGGCTGTGATATTCAGCATTTCTCCACTGGAGGACAACCTGAAATTTATAATTTCAGCAAAATTGTGATCAAAAGGATTATATCCATTGAAGATTGGGAAATTTCACCCCTCACCACAAAGGAGTTTTGTTATCCACAAAATTCCAATCCCATTAAATATAATTTTTTGGATCACATGGATGCCTTCAACAAAGTTTTCTTATACGAGAATACAAAGAAAAGGCACTTGTGGCTTATAAAAATTTGCTCAGAAGTTTATAACTTCGAAATCCCATTATGGTTCATCAGATGGTGGCAATATTTTGGCACATCTGAGAAGATCCTTCCAGATGAATGGAAGAAGAAATATTATAAGTAGGTGAATATTTCACCGAAAGTCATTGATAATGACAAGAAAGAATGCTTTCTGGATGGAGTATCTTCCCTCTTCTTCTTTGTGGAATTTTCTATTCCATGGATTTGGGCATGAATCCCAAATTTCGGTTATACCGAAGAACTCATTCCCTGCCTTAAAAGAATGGCGTTCTCCAAATTCTGGGATAAGATGTTGAAAACGGACCCAGAGACCAAATTGATATATGGTTATGATACCTTGAATCTTATTAATAATAAGATCATTCTATATGAAGAGCAATTCAAAGGAAAGAAGAAAGCTTTTTCTCAGGTTATAGCTGATAAAATTAAAGGGCAGACTCAAAGTCTCTCCAAAGAAGAGCTCATAGCCACTTATTTACAAGAATTAATAAAGTACTTTATTCAGTAATGATGATGAGACAATGTCTCGGAAATCTGATGCTTCCATGGCATGACAATTTGCTCAGAATCCTGAAGACGACGTTATAACTAAAGATGTCTTTGATGCTATTAAGGAGACTCTCCTTGAGCGGTTCAAAGACACAGGCGAGTCATCATCATCCAAGTAACAAGATGAGAAGATAGCCCGAAATTTTCAAAAAACCAGCCATATTTGTCAAAGATGCCAAGGGATATGGGACCCTTTACTTTTATAAAGTTTTTAATTTAGTCTCCTACTTTTATAAAGTATGAGACCTCTTTTACTTTTTAGATTTCATATGTTTCCTTTCTTTTCCTATTTAAGTGGTGGTGCTTGTAAGGAGAATGCACACTTCGAAAAACCTCTCCCTCTCTCTCTCTCTTGTAACTCTCCTCTCTCTTTGTATAAAAGCTTGAAGTAATAAGAAAGTCTTCTTTACTTGGGTACAACTTGTAAGTTTTCTGTTTACTTATTTCCGTCTTACATATTGCATCTTCTACCCCTTTTATCTTTCTTCTCTGCCTTTATATGGCAAACAGTCTTATAGACTGAACTTCTCTTTGTGATGAATCTGTGTTGACATCTTTATACATATCTCACTCATGTATCGGGTCCTGTACGAACATACTATAGGCAGTTCATGTTTAACCTAGCAGACAATTATGATGTGGTCATAATACTTCATTAAACAAACTAGTTGATGAAGGATTACATGTATTTGGGTAAAAGATAGCAGTATGATAAAGGTTTGATAAAACCAGAACATACATATTCAGATATGATTATCATAGAGGGTTGCCCGTTGAGCCGTTTAGCTGTGCGAAGACGTTGAGGCGTATAGAGGCATATGCTCGGGATATGATAAAGCATATTGAAACCATGCACTGTTTGGTTTGTCTATAATCAGAGTCGATACGACTCTAATCCTTTAGATCATCTGACTGTGATTACCTGAATGTGTGAAATCATGAATCGTATTCATTTGATTTAACTTTGTATAGATACATGATCCGACATCCCATATTAATTATACTAATATTGATTATGGGTGTACCTGTAGTACCTAAGTATTATGTATTATGGTATAAGGTAGTCGATTTATGAATATGTAAAATATGAAATGTGAAATGGTGGTGCTAAAATTATGATTAATTATTAGTATTAAAATTGGCTACTTTTGGGTATGGAGTTTTAGAGGAATGGGAGTGTAAAGAAATGGCGAGGAGCTTCTTATCTCTACCGCCGCCCTGCTCTCATTGGAGCTCTAAAATCTGCATCGACCATGTCACACCCCTCTCATTCGGTAGAGAAGCCCTTTCCATCTCCAACAGAATTCTCTCTCCTGGTAATGATAAAGTTCGTTGTTTTTGCTTTTACAGGATTTATTACTAGGGCGAAGAGTAACCATTCTGCCAGAGTTGTCTGCCACACTTCTTCTTCTTCTGTCAATACCTACCCGAAGAGGGAGGCAACAGGGAGGAGAAAAGACGGCGGGAGGCCTGGCCCGAAAAGGGGTGGTGGGAGTCTGGTGTTGAGTGAGGGTAGAGATGAGGATGAGAGCCTTGGTATTATTTGTCCCGGTTGTGGTGTTTTTATGCAGGACCATGACCCAAATCGCCCTGGTTATTATCAAACAAGGAAGGAGATTCTGACAGATGACGAATATGAAGAAGAAGATAATGCTGATGGGGATGGGGATATTGAAGGAGCATTGAGTGATGGGTTGGAACAATTTAATGAAGAAGAAGATGATGATGATGATGATGTTGAGGAAAGTGATGAGGGGTCTGAGAAGGAAGATGAGTTTGATTGGGATTCTGATGATTGGGAGGAGATGGTGGAAAAAGATGAGGAAGATGATGTTGAATTAGCCGGTTTTGCTCCGGCTGGAATTGGGTATGGTAACGTCACTGAGGAAGTGTTGAAGAAGACCAAGAGGAAGAAGGTGTCCAAGTCCGACCGGAAGAAGATGGCCAGAGCGGCTTTAAAGGAGAAAGAAGAGGTGACTGTATGCGCAAGGTGTCATTCCTTGAGAAATTATGGTCAGGTGAAGAATGAGAAAGTTGAGAATTTGATACCGGATTTTGACTTTAATAGGTTGATTACAACCCGTTTGATGAAACCAACGGGAACTGCTGACGCTACTGTTGTGGTCATGGTTGTGGATTGTTCGGATTTTGATGGCTCGTTTCCCAAAAGGGCTGCTAGTTCGCTGTTCCAAGCCTTGGAAAGGACACAAAAAGACTCCAAACTTGGTAAGAGATTACCGAAGCTTGTACTTGTTGCAACCAAAGTTGATCTACTGCCTTCTCAAATTTCGCCTACTAGATTAGATCGGTGGGTTAGGCATAGAGCGAAGGCTAATGGGGCACCTAGGCTCAATGCAGTTTACTTAGTCAGTGCACGCAAGGATTTAGGGGTGAGAAACTTGCTATCTTTTATCAAGGAATTGGCTGGTCCTCGAGGAAATGTGTGGGTTATTGGGGCACAAAATGCTGGTAAATCCACTTTGATCAATGCATTTGCAAAACGAGAAGCGGTGAATGCTTCCAAGCTCACAGAAGCAGCTGTTCCCGGAACAACGCTTGGGATCATACGAATAGGAGGGATTTTATCTGCTAAGGCAAAGATGTTTGACACTCCAGGACTCTTGCATCCATATCTAATGTCCATGAGATTAAATAGGGATGAACAGAAAATGGTCGAGATACGAAAGGAGCTGCAGCCTCGAACTTACAGGATGAAGGCAAGTTGATAAATGCACTTTCTATCTTTTTACCTCTTAACATGAACTTATTTGTAATATTTCTTTCCGTGGATGTTACCTCTCTTACTAAAGCTTTTAGCCGGCTTTATGCTGTCGGCATCCTACATTATGCAGGCTGGCCAAACTGTGTTTGTTGGTGGATTGATGAGACTGGACTTGAATCAAGCTTCTGTGCAGACTATTTATATCACTGTTTGGGCATCACCAAATATTTCTTTACATATGGGTAAGACAGAAAATGCTGATGAAACTTGGAGAAAGCATGCTGGTGTTAGGCTGCAGGTAATGGAATGTGCTCAACCACTGATCTCATTCATCTAGCACAGTGCCTATCATTTGGTTGTCACATCACACTTGAAACTCTGTAAAAAATATTTCTATGGTCCAGTTTTTATCATAACATATTTGTTTTGGGTAATAATACACTTTTTCCCATACATCAAGCATTAGTATATCTTGGTATCACCTGGCCTCTATATTGTGCTGGATTTTGTCTGATTGTTCGTGAACATTTTTATAGTTACATTTTCTTAACTTTTTTTTTTTATTTGAACTCGTGGCAGCCTCCCATTAGTGCGGACCGGCTTCCAGAACTGGGAGAATGGGGAGCGAGAGAAATCAAAGCCTCAGGATCAAGCTGGGATGTCAATAGTGTTGACATTGCGGCAGCTGGGTTAGGCTGGTTTTCCTTAGGTCTTAAAGGAGAAGCAGTGTTAACTTTATGGACTTATGATGGGATTGATATAACAGAGAGAGAACCATTAATCATGGATCGAGCTCCATTTCTAGAAAGACCTGGATTTTGGCTACCAAAGTCCATATCTGAAGCCTTGGGCAAACAATCCAGGCTTGAGGCTCAGAAGAAAGAAGAACTTGCGGAAGAGGAAGAGCTTACATCGGATTTGCCTTTTTAAAGTAAAATGAAATCAAAACAGATTTGGCACATGAGCAATGAATTAAAACAGTGGCAGGGAGCTGTGTTCTGTGGTCTTGATATCTCAGTAGATGACCTTGCAGAAATTTTCAACCTCGCTCGATACTTTTTGGAGAATGCTAGTAGCAGCCAGCGGCCAAAGCAAGTAGGCTTTGAAGCAACATTCTGTGAACTTCAGCATAGAGTGGGAAGTTCAGGAATACGGAGCTATGGTTCTATTATAATGATTTCTGATGGAAATGGTTTGATAAATGATATAGCTAAGTACTTAAAACCATGATGGGATGGGAACCGCCTTGAATCTACCGATTGTAAACTTTTTACATGGTAGTTGCAAATGTATACTTCTTTCACTTCAAATCTGTGATGGATGTCTGTTGGTTGCCATTGAACCTCTGGTGTCATCTGCCTGTTTTCACAGTTTTCTTGATTTTGGTATAATCGAGATCAGTAACAGCTGGTCTTATTCAGAACTTTTTCAAGTGTTATTCATGGGGAGCGAACAGTATCTGGGTTGAGCAGGTAGCTATAAGACCACCTGGTTGGTACAAATCTATTGAGTCAGCTAAACATGGCACCTAGTGCTAACCACATTCTGATACATTTGCAGCTAATTGGTTTTTGGAAGTAACATTTGAAACTATGGGATTTGAATCAAAAAAGCATATGTCATACCTCCCATTAACTTATCTGTCTACTCACTGGCCTTCCCAAGGCTAGGCTAAGCCGTATACTTGAAAAATGTTAAGCACCTTCAGGCCCTTGGGGTTTCTTATTCATAAATGAAGCGTGCATTGTTGATAACACCCATGCCATATGTTTATGAATGCGGATGTCAACGGGGTAATTTGTGCCTATCCAACACGGGTGTCAACGCTTGAGCAGCATACACGGCTTTACATAGTTTGAAAAACCATAAAAATGATACAATATGAAATCAAGATCTTCATACTTAGCAATACTAGCCTAGTATGCTCTTGCTTAACCTATTTACAGTCCCAGTTCCTGATTCTTGAAGCCATTCTTGTAGTGGCAGTTCGAAAGGTTAGGCATCCATCTGATCCCACCCGAGCATGAGAATCATACTCATGGAAATCTCGGCTTTTTTCAGGTTTCAATGTTATACATCGGAGGAAGCTCGGCTGGGTTGGGGAGCCCAAGGGCTGCTTGGCCCATGTGAACTGGCAGTCCGTGACTAGAGCTAAGCCTTGCTGGCCTGGCCAGAAAAACTAAGGCCCGAGCCGAGCTTTTATAGGCCCAAGCCTGGTCCATTTTTAACAATTGTATCGGATCAGGCCGGGTTTATAGGAAGCTTAAAGGTCCAAAGGTGATCCACATATTTCTCAGATTAGTAAAGTTTCTATCTATCATAGGTAGTAAGGTTATTAAGGTTTTTGTCTTAAACATTGCTAAAAATCTAGCCGAACTCCACATCGTTGAAGTGGGACTTAGGATTCCACAAAAGAGTAGCATGGGAGCTCCAAAACAAGAGATGACTTCTAAATTTAAACATCAACATGCCACTAATCAGTACCCAACCCCAGTCCAAAACAAGAAATTGCATTGAGTGTCACCCTTTTGTGTGGAAGTAGTTGTGTAGTTCCAACTTCCAAACGTCCTACATTGAGAAAAAAAAATTAAAGTCACATAATAGTCAAGTTGTGTAAATAAAGAATAGGTAGTAAAAGCTCTGTCTTCTATCCTCCGTTCCATTGGGTTTTGAGTGTTCTCGGAAAATCTCTCGCTTCTACTCGATTATGTGGGTAGGTTAGCTTTGGTTGAGGTCTTGCATGATCGATTCGCGGTGCTGTGCTGTGTCTGTTGTGACAGCTTATAAGCTGGAGCGCAGAGAGACTGGTTTCAACCCTGAGAGAGTGAGGACAAAGAGTGGAAGTGTGTTGTAACCAAATGTTGTTCCACCAGTTGCAGTTTGAAATTCGACTGCGCTGCTGATTGCGAATTACAGCTTCTACTGTAGCACTCGCTGTATCTTTCTGCGGAATTTATACTTCTGTGCTGAATAAGTAGACACAAATAATTTGTTCACCCAGTTCGGTAACTTGCCAACGTCCGAGGAGGATCACACACTGATCCTCAAGATTTCATTATCATGCTTTAAAGTACAAAGGACTCTAACCTCTACTTCTCACCTAGTTAAAATATTTTGCTCAGTCTAACCACCTAGACTAGCTCGCAGTCCGATCACACAGACTCGCTTCATCCTACCTACACACTTCGAGTAAAAAATAGCTACAGACCTGACACTCAGACTTAGCCTACCCTATTACAATGTGTAGTAGACGGAATGCTATAGCACACTCTGTATCAGAGTTGCAATTTTGTCAAGGGATGCCACACCTCAACACAGTTTTCATAGTGCAGATTTCGAGCCTTCGGGGGCTCTACATGGATATAGCATCTTTGAATGTGAACCACGGGAAAAATCCAAGTTGTTGAGTTTCTTTTGATGTTGTTTCGTTTTGTTAGGCATCTGTAGTGCAGTGCATGCAGTAGAGTAGTGTTAACTGTAACAAGAAGCATAGCTAGATCACTATAGTGGTATCAGAACCCTGTAGTTTTACGAGCTTCTTGGTACTATTCTTGATCATTGAAAGAGTTGGGGGCCTTAGCAGTTCCACCTCTATAGGTATTCTGAATGATAGTAGGCTCCCGATCACAGACACTGCAGATTTAAACTAGACGTGTTTTCTTGATTAGTTTTGCACTGATTTCTTCCTTGTGTTTTCTTTCTTTGAACCGAGGTACAAAATGACTGCCGTGTCGAGATAGGAGCCTTTGATGGAAAAAGAGACTTTGAAATTTAGAGCCTGAAGATGAAGGCCTTGCTATCTCACCATCGAGTCGGTGTTGCCCTGGAACCAAGAGTAGAAAAATGGTCAGATGATCAGAAAAAGCAAAAAACGAAGATTGATTAGGAGGCTTTAACCTTCTCTCACTATGCCTGTCTAATTCAGCGCTAAGAAAGGTTAGCACATATACTTCGCCAATTGAGCTGTGGGGTAAACTAGTTAAATTATATTCTAATAAACATGCTCCAAATTTAGCTAACCTTAAAGCCTTTGCGTTTTTGTTTAGAATGGATAGTTGTAGGACTATTGATGAGAATATAGATCATTTCTTGAGATTGACTCTGCTGTGAATGACCCTAACTATGCATTGGATGATGTTAGCACTGTGATGTTTTTAATGAATGTTTTGCCTGAACAATACCAAGTAGTGAAAAATGCATTCCAGTACTCTGACATTGTACTTGCCTATGACTTTTTGTGTACTGCCCTTAGGCTAGAGAGCTTGAGCTAAAGAATCAGAAATCTAGGTTTGGTTCTGGCTTGTTTGCTAAACGCAGACCTAGTAATCCCTCCGCAAATAGAAATTGGAGCTTTAGTGATGAGTTGAAAGCTAAGTTTAATAAGCAAAGGGATCCAACCCCTACAAACAGTAATAGGGAGACTAGGAAGTTCACTTAAGGAAGAATTGTTTTAAGTGACAGGCCAAAACCAAGAGGCAAACCATGAAATCAACATTGCTACTGCAACCAACTGTGAGATAGAGGTACCAGAGATCCCTGCCTGTCAGCGACTGATCAGTGGATCCTTGACAGCGATTGCTCTTTCCACATGTGCCCTCATGCCAGCTGATTTGAGGTACTAAGTAGGATAGCTGATGAGAGGGTTTTCATGGCTGATAGCAATGTTTGTGATGTTACATGCATTGACTCAGTCAGATTGCGCTTAGATTGCGGAAAATCAGTGATGTTATCTGGAGTGAGGTTAGTATCAGACCTTAAGAGAAACTTAATATCCTAGGAACCTTAGATGATTCTGTCTGCTCATACAAGGTGAGTAATGGACGTTTACCGGTAACTAAGGGAAATAAAACAGTGTTGACTAGTACTAAGATTAATGGCATGTATGTACTGGATGGTATGATTGCTGACTATGTTGTTAATGTTGCTAATGTTGGCTCTATGTGTTAGTAAATGATAGTGTCAAGTGGCATTTAAGGTTATACCACATTAGACATCAAGGGCTTGTTAGAATTAAGTAGGCAAGGTTTGCTTGATAAGGATATTTGTGATAACTTGTCTTTCTATGAGTGTTGTGTGCTTGCTAAGCAGCACAAATTCTCAGAGGGTGTGTATTTCTCTAAGAGAGTCCTAGACTATGTACACTCTGATTTGTGGGGACCAGAGAGCCATGAGTCAGATGGGGGTAGAAAATATTTTCTAAGCATAGTAGATGACTACTCTAGGCGAGTGTGGACCTTCCTTCCGATGACAAAGGATGAGGATTTCCTTAAGTTTAGAAAGTGACTCATTTTTGAAGAAAATCAGACCAGAAAAACCCTTGAGACCCTTAGGAATGATAATGGATTACAGTTCTGCAACACTAAGTTTGATGCCTACTATAGAGAAAGGATATTCTGAGACATAGAACAATTAGGGCATCCCTCAACAAAATGGGGTTGCTGAGAGGATGAATAGAACCCTGTTGGACAACTGTTGGACAAAGTAAGAGCCCTTATGCTTACCTCTAGCATTCCAAAGGGATTTTTGGGAGAGTCCTTAGCTACTGCTACCTACCTAGTTAAGAGAAGCCTAATAGAAAGCTTGACTTTAAGTGCCCAATAGAAATATGGTCAGGAAGGACCCCCTGACCTCCAAAACCTAAGAGTGTTTGGTTGTGCGCCCTATGCCCACACCAAATAGGGGAGCTTGACCCTAGATCCACTAAATGCATCCTTTTAAGATACCAGATTGGGGTAAAAGGATACAGAATTTAGGAATGCCTAGCTAAGGGGGTTAGGATAATTATAAGTGGAGATGTAGTATTTGATGAGACATCCTTCCCATGTAAGATCAAACCTTCTCCCTCAGAAGATAACCCCAATTTAGCTGAACCACACAAGACATTTCCTGAGGTGGAGCTACGCAGACCCACAGCAAGCAGAACCGTGTCAGACCACCAGCCCTCAAGTACTGAGCAAGATCCGATATATGATAGTGCCCCAGCTGATCAGGGAGCCCCTGATCAGACACACATGAGTGCTCAAGACACTAATGAGGGTCCATAAAAGGAGCTTGAGGTAGAACAGTTAGAGATCTCTGTCCTAGACAGCTTAGCAGGCTACCAGTTGGCTAGAGACAAACCTAGGAGAGATATTAGGCCAACACTAGGTATTCCAATACCGACCTAGTCTACACTTCCCTAGTAGCTGCCAAAGAAATTAAGTCTGATGAACTTGATACTTACCTAGAAGTACTAAGTTCTAGGAATAGAGGTCAACGGTTAGCAACCATGGAGGATGAGATGAACTTCCTAAGGGTTAATGACAACTGGCAGTTAGTTGTAAAACTTAAGGAGGGCCTTACCGAGTCTGATCCTCCAAGGTACAAGGCTAGGCTTGTAGCAAAAGGATACACTCAAAGGCACTAAGATATTTTCTCCTGTAGTCAAGACTAAAACCATCAGGATTATGCTGTCTTTAGTTGCTAGTTTTGACCTAGAGTTGGAGCTGCTCGATGTCCAGAAAGCCTTCCTGCATGA
Organism: Umbilicus rupestris; assembly: GCA_963678935.1. Taxonomy (NCBI): domain Eukaryota; kingdom Viridiplantae; phylum Streptophyta; class Magnoliopsida; order Saxifragales; family Crassulaceae; genus Umbilicus; species Umbilicus rupestris. Next base: position 2,004,379 of record OY787623.1, on the reverse strand, counting down.
GGGAATTAGAGGAAGTGATTTACATGAGGCAGCCTGAGGTATTTGTAGTACCCTGATCATGTGTGCATGTTGAAGAAGTAACTGTATGGACTGAAACAGAGCCCAAAGCAATGGTACAAGAAATTTGATGCATTTGTACTGAATGTGGGATTTTCTAGTAGTAGCTACGATAGTTACTTTCACTTTTGTGATATTGGTAATTGCCCTATTTATATTTTACTGTATGTAGATTATGCTCTTGATTAGTAAGTCTATGCCAAAAATTAATAAGCTCAAATCTGAGTTGAATTCTGCTTTTGATAGAAAGACTAAGGTAAGGCTAAGAAAATTTTAGGCATGAATTGATAGGAAAAGGAGTACTAATCATCTTAAAGTCCATCAGAGGCAATACCTAGAAAATTTAGTAGCTAAATATTCTAACCTGAGTTATAAGCCTGTTCAGGTTCCCTTAGCTCCTCATTTTGTGTTAAATAAATTACAGTTTCCTAAGAATGACTCTGAACTGATTAAAATGTAGTTTGTACCATATGTTAATATTATTGGATCAGTGATGTATGCCATGATTAGTACTAGGCCTGATCTGTTGTATGATATATCTTTGTTGAGCCGCTACATGTCAAATCTTGGTCTGGAACACTGGTATGCTTTGAAATGGGTACTTGTATATATTTCTGGTACATTGTCCATAGGATTGTGCTATGGAAACAAAGTCCCCGTGCCTGATCTCAAATGGTATGTTGATGCTGATTTTGCTACTGATATAAATTCTAAAAAATCTAATACTGCTTTAGTGTTTTTGTTTGGTAGAAATTGGCTTGGAAATCCCAGTTACACCTCTTGTTGTATTGTCTACTACTGAGTCTGAGTATATTTCCATATGTGACTCGTGTAAAGAGGTTGTGTGGCTTCAGGAATTGTTGGTTGAAGCAAAATTGATTGACAAAGTTGCTGAAATATACTCTGATAAGCAGTCTGCACTTCATTTATCTAAAAATTTGTATATCATGAACACGCTAAACATGTATATAAGATTTCATTATGTTAGGACTCTGCTGTTAGATGGCATTATAAAATTACTGAACGTCTCTACTGCTGACAATCCAGCAGACATGGAAACAAAGGTTGTTACTAATATTAAGTTCAAACACTGCTTGAGACTGCTTTCTAATTTCTATTGAGTGATGATTGCAGGTAATGAGCAATGACGGTGTCTCCTGGTTTGCGCTATTGTTCTGGAGTCTGGAGAAGGTGGTGGTCAGAGCCAAGCTTCAGGTGGAGATTATGGAGGTAGCTCGGCTGGGCTGGGGGAGGCCCAAGTGCTGCTCGGCCCGTGTGAGCTAGTAATCCGTGGGTGGAGCCTCAGCCAATTAGCGCTAGCTGATCACATGGGCTTTGGCCGTTGAGCTTCTCTCCTCCGTTCCACTGGGTTTCGGGTGTTCTAGGGAAATCTCTTGCTTCTACTCCATTTTGTGGGTAGTTTAGCTTTGATTGAGGTCTTGCATGACCGATTCGCTGCGCTGTGTTGCGTGCATTCTAACAGCTTATAAGTTGGAGCGAAGAGAGTGGGTAATAGTGAGGAGTGTGTTGAACCAAACACTGTTCCTGCCAGTTGCGGTTTTCATAGTGCAGATCGAGCCTCCAAGAGGTCAACGTGGATGTAGCATCTTCGGATGGGAATCACGGGAAAAATCCTAGTTGTTGAGTTTCTTTTGGTGTTGTTTCATTTTGTTAGGCATTTGTAGTGTATTGCATGCACTAAAGTAGTGTTAACAGTAGCAAGAAGCACTACAACGGATAGTCACTTGGACCGTCCATGTCGTCAAAAAGAAATATACTGAAAATATGTGCATCCAGATAATAATAACCATAAACAGCTATTGGAAAGTTTGCAGGCAAAAAATGCAATGGGCAAAGGTGAAAAGAGTCCATAATAAATATTCTTTTAGACCGTAGCATTTTCTGGACTCTATAACATCCACCAAGAATCGAACCTGTGACATGTGGTTTATAATACACCACCACAACTACTAGGCTAGCCCTTGGTGGGCCTGTAAGACTACTTACAATGGGGTATTGAAAAAAAAAAATTAAACTATTGAATGTGTGTAATGAGGGTGTTGAAAATGAGTGTTTAATCATATGTGGATTAATTGGTGTTGAATAAATTCAACATGTTGAAAGAATTGTATGATGACACATGTCTTATTTTGATTGGTTGATGCAATTTTTATAGATTTTTTATTTGAGGTCAATTATTGCATTGTAAATATTTTTATAAAAAATTATTTTTGTACCAAAATTTATCATTTTATTTTGTCTATAAATAGAGATTTGTTTCATTTGATTTAGACACAGAAAAAATATCTTTTTTCCAATATCATTATTCTATCATCCTTCTATAAACTCCTATCTTTACTTTAATGTTTGTCTCTTGTGTAATCCTTAATGTCATCTTTAAAGTTCAAAGTGTAGTACTCAATGTTTGGTATTTTATATAATCATAAAAACAAAATATAAAAATAAATAAGAATATGAAATAAAAAGTGAGGGGGTAGGGTGTTGAATTTTATTAAATAAAATTATTGGAGAGTGTAAAGTTGAATGTGTGTTGAATTATTAGGTGGAAGAGAGAGAAAATGATCTGAAATGTTAGAAATGGAAAAAATGGATGTTGAAAAAAATTAATTATAGATAGTCAAAGTATAAAATCTCCCACGAGCATAAAAAAAACTATAAATAAATACGTGGGACACACCAGTAAACTGGAGCTACCAGCTCTCTCCAAACAATTTATATCAATGCATCAGCTACAACCCATTAAAAGGACCAGACCAGACCAGAACTGTGTCACGTTTAGTGCTTCTGCAACCTCCAGTAGTTTCTGTCAAATTAAGACTGACCCACATCCACTTTTTCTTTTCTTTTTTGTGACTTGAAGTTGAGATAGCATCTGATACAGGTTGAGCATTTGTGATGAGGTCCCCAATTTACTTAAAAATGAAACATTCATGACTTGCTGGCTGCTATGTATTTTTATTTTGAACCGACGTTGAAAGCTTATCCACCATTTTAGCTCAGTTTGGAAAATTAGATGGAAACTGAACAAAATGGAAAACTTCATTTTCATTTCATCCCTCGAATTTGTGAGGCACATGAGGTGTCACTGTCTTGTCTCGGGTTTGATGAATGTTAATAAGGAATGAGCATAGACTGCATTCTTCTGATCTTATTACTTGTCTGAGAGAAATGAAGAGCTTAGACATTTTTTGTGCATCTCAAGCAGCTACTGCAATTTGCATGAGCTTGGAGCAGCATGTGGTCTCCGTCTCCTCCTCCACCACTGCCACTATTCATTTAGGATCTGCCCGTCACAACCCCATCATCGATGGCTCCAGGAGTAGTGCTTCTTCTCTGCAAAATCTGAAGCCTGGTGGAAGGCTGAGCATTTCCTCAAAACTGGAGGAGAATTATGTGAGCCATGAGAAGAAATCAAGTGGTGTGTGGAAGAGTAGTTGCATCAGGCCGAGCGCTTACTTCACTCCTCCAGCTACCAAAAGATACCTGCAATCGGACAGCAGGGAACTAGCACTTGTTCTGACTAAAGACCCAAAAGGCGGTGGAAAACAGATGAGGGCTTCATTATTGAAGAATGACACTCCTTTGTTTGTTCCAACTTCAGACCAGGTCAGTTAGGCATGCACTTATAATGTATTTTCCAACTGAAATCTGTCAAATGTATTCTTCGGCCTTGTGCAGGTTGTGGCTGTGAGTGTGTCCCTCCATTGCAAGGGCTGCGCTGGAAAGGTCAAGAAGCACATTTCCAGAATGCAAGGTTCAACCTCATTCATTTCCCAATTATAAAGCAACAAATACTGGCTCAGCTTTAATCTACATGAGTAAACAGGTGTGACCTCTTTGAAAGTAGACTTTGATGCAAGGAAGGTAACCGTTGTTGGCGATGTGACGCGGTCGGAGGTCATTGCTAGCATCTCCAAGGTGAGAACAGCTCAACTGTTGCAGCCTGAGAAGCCAAACAAGTCATTGGAGAAGCCACATTCTGTTTGATTCATACTGGAGCCACTCAAAAAATGCTTCAAGCTTAGCCACTGTTGGATTGTCAGCCATAGCAAAAAAGAGTGTTTGAGTGGGTCAACTAGAATTTCAGTCAGCTTCAAGAATCAAGGTGAAAAAAACAAGAAACAAGAAACATCCTTTCTTTTTAGTTGTCGTGTTGGGATTTCTGTCTTATGAGTGGTTTTTTGTTGTTGTTGTTGTTGCTGTCTGAGCATTGTAACATTAGTTTGGTGCAGAGTTCGAGTGTTGGGTTACGGTTTCCTTTGGTGCAAAAAGAATTCAAATGGACTGTTGTTCAATCCGATTCTCCATTATTGGTGCTTCTCCAAGACTTAAAAAAAGCAAGGCATTCAGTGTCATATTTATAAAATTCCAGCATCTGATTTTTCTCGTCTTTTAGGAGATTTTAGATCAATCTGATTTTCAAGTGAACGAAACACATATCGGATTTTAGTTTCTAATGGGTTCTTCGTTCCTATTTAATTATTTGGTTTAGGCATCATATAGAGGATACTTACATCCTATTCTTTTATACTTAAATTTTCAGTAAATAAATAAATTAAAATAAAGTTAAGTGTATTAATTATTATTTTTTATTGGTGGTGTGTTATTTTTGTACGGTGGGTTGTTGTGATTTTGGAAGTGTTGTGATAGTGATGTTGTAGTGGTAGTAGTGTTTTTGTGGTGGTGGTGGTGATTTTATGGTTGTGATGTTAAGATAGTGGGTGGTGGTGTTGATTGTGGTAGTGAAGTGGCGGTGGTGTGAATGTATTATGGTGGTGTGGTGATGATGGTGATGTGGTCATGGGGTGATAGTGGTGGTTTGGATGTATTGTTGTGGGGATGGTGGTATAATGTTGTGGTGGTGGTGGTAATATTGTGGTTGTGTGGTGGTGTGGATGTGTCGTTGTGGGGTGGTGGTGGTGGTGATAATGTGATTGTGTGGTGTTAAGGTAGTGGGATGGTGGTAGTAATAGTGGAGTGGTGTTGTGGTGGGTTGTTATGGTGATGTTAAAGTAGTGGTGTGGTGTTGATAGTGGAGTGATGGTGTTGTTGGTAGTGGTATGAATGTATTGTGGTGGTGTCGTGGTGATCAATAGTAATTAAATACTTATATTAAATATTTAAGTTAAATTATATTAAGTTCATTATTTATGCAAATAACTTCAACTCGGACTTGTGATTTGTACTTCCGGCCTGTTCTTTTGCATTATAATTTTAAGTACTTAAGTTAAGTTAAGCTAAATTTAGGTCATTTAAATTAAGTACTTAAGTTAAGTACATTCATGAATGCATACATAACGTCTTTCATCATCACCACCACTATTCATTACCGCCACTATTCATCACCGCCACCATTATTCATCATCGCCACCATTATTCACTATTCATTACTACCACTACTCATCACTGCCACTATTCGTCATAACCACTATTCATCACCGCCACCACTATTCACCATCACCACCACCATTCACTAAGAGGTTGTGGTGGCTGCGATGGTGGGTTATGTGGTGGTGGGTTGTGGTGGTGATGGTAGTGGTGGGTTATTGTGGTGGTGGTGGTGGGTTGTTGTGGTGACGGTGGTGGTGGCGGTGATGGCGGTGGTGGGTTATGGTGGTGCTGGGCTATTGTTGTGATGGTGGTGGTGTTGGTTGTGGTGGTGGTGGGTTATTGTGATGGTGGTGGTGGTGGGTTGTGATAGTGGTGGTGGTGATGGGTTGTGGTGGGGATGGTGGTGGCTTGATGTGATGGTGGTGGTGTTGTGGTGGCAGTGGGTTGTGGTTGTGGTGGTGGTGGTGGTGGTGATAGTGTTGGGTTGATGGTGGTGGTGGTGGGTTGCTGTGATGGAGGTGGGTTGTGGTTGTGGTGGGTTGTGGTGGTGGCGGTGGGTTATGTGGTGGGGGTTGTGAATTGTGATGGTGGGATGAGTTGTGGTGATGAATAATAATTTAAGTATTTAAATTAAATATTTAAGTGAAGTTAAGTTAAGTTAAGTTAAGTAGACTTAAGATCATTTAAATTAAGTTATGATTCACTTAAAATCAAAAGAACAGACCCTTAGAGAGCTTCCTTGGTACTATCTTACCGATTGAGTGGAATGTGTTTATCTTAAATGTAAATTTAATTGACAAATTAAACACTTGCAAACCGGACTTCGATCATTCCTATGAGACTCTGAGTACACCCACTTAACCCTTTCTCGATCATGCCCAATGACAAACAATCCAGTCATCGTCCTTGATTACACAACACCTGACTCCCTGCGCTTCCATTAGTTATCTCCCTCTCAAGATCAAATGGAGCCTTGAGGACGACAAAAGCCAGGTTATGAGACCCTTATTTCTGTTGCAGGTTATTGCAGGGTTATCAAGTACTTTTTTTGAAAGTCATTCTCAGGTACCATATTTTATAAGATCTGGGCTATTTATAAAGCCGAGATTTTCCTATCATGCTGCTATGGTAGTCCGTTTAGCTTCCCGAGTTTGTGTCCTGATTGGCCTTGACTTTCTTCATGAAATGCTCCACTCGTGGGATTGAAATCAAGTTTGGCGACAGGGGACTAAATTTTTTTATGGTTTTTATTGACAGGTGATCCAATTATTGGTAAATAGTTAGGTAGACCCAAAGGAAAGAGCACAAAAGACTAGTATGATGAATAATAAAAAAAAAATTGTGTGTCAAAATACAATCATAAAATTTAACATTGGCTAACCAATGTGGAATTGTAACATTGGCCACCCATCTCGAAACCGAATCCCTTGTCGATCTACTCATGATGGATTTCACTCAGATTTGTTCAGATAGTCTTTCTTAGATCGCTCCCTTGAGGACATCCTTGATGGCCTACTCTGAACAATTCCTTTTTGATATTTTTAGTCAAATAGCCCTTTCTCAGGTGACCCAATAAAGTGCACATAATATTAGAAACCCGTTTCAATGGAAGAGCCAAACCAAAAGATCCTCTTGTGTCTAAGTACCTCACACAATTTCTTGTGTGACCAATATGAGATTGTCACATAAACTAATTTGAGTCAAGACACATTCTAGGATTATAAACTTTCTATGTAGAGCAACTCCAATGCAATCATGTAAAATGATCTACAAAAATATAGTATTATATTGGTTATATATAATTTAGATGATGAAAAATAGTTTGTGGTCCAATGAGATTATGCATAATGCTTATGTATTTCATTTGCTATAATTCAAAAACTTGTATTTTCATCCATTCACTATCTACTCCTCATCACGACACTCTCGTATCCTCATCACGACACTCTCATATCCTCAAGAACTCAGCCACAAATTCAACAACTCCAAACAAACCCTAAATTTCAAATTTCAATATTAACTCAAAACTCATAAAATCAAAACTTGCAAAAAAATACATCATCAGTCCACCATACCCGAATTACTTAACGAAAGCTTACATATTGCAGACCATGGCAAAGTATAGAGAGTAGAGTATTAATGCAGCCGATGATTGAAGTGAAGCAACTGATGAAACCTGAAGCATTGAAGCAATGAAAGCAGCCGTAGCAACCACTTACCGAGTCAAACCGCGTTCGTTGTTGCCTTTATAGCTTTCTATAGTAGAGATCTCGCAACGCATTCTACGTACAGATCATTGGTATTGGATGTATCGTTAGGTTGTGCCAAGTCAAATCTGTTCCGTTTTTTTCATTGCAGAAAATAGATTTCTTCCCCTGCTTCAAAAAATGATGGAAGTCCGGGAGGCTGCAGGTATCATGGACAGGTATTATGGATCCGCTGACTACCATTCGGGTTGCCTTCCCAGGTTTCGCCGGTGTTGCCTATAGGTCGTGATGTGCCTCGAGATGGCCGTCTCCTGTCCCCCTGTCGGTGGGGAATCCGCTCTCGGGTCGTCGCTCCGCTACTTTCTGTATAAACTCAAAAATGGAGAGGAGACTGAGATGAAAAAACTGATTGTGAGATAGCGATGAGAAGATTGATAGCAGATTTGACAATTAATAGCTTGATTCTCTAAAAGTATACCTTATTTCAGATTTGCAAAGAATCATCTAAATGAATCTGTATTTTTGATGTTAGCTTGACTATTATAGCCTTGGAAATGCTCTTACAAGTTTGGCCACAAACGACCCACTCAGTGTCCACATTACATTTAAAAAATTCCTGCATCTATGTAGCATAGGAATACCAACTGCTAACCAAAGAATACACAAAAGATGCTTCGTTTCTTGTCTTCAGGCTTATTTTGATTTTCATGTTAACGTGACAAATAATTACTGTGGCAGCAGCCAAAAGGTAGATTCTGAAAGTTCAAAAACAGATTGTCAGATTTTAAGAGTTGGTACCAAGTTAAAGAATGGCTGTTCACATTGGTGTCGCGCTGGTAGGAAAGGTTAAAATATATGCCTCCCAAACACAAGTAATAACAAAATGGAGAAACAACCATTTACTAGTAGAGTATGTCAATTGGCATCCGATGCAAAAATGTTCCTCACACCAGCCACCATAAGAATAAAAAAGCATACGATTCAAGCATCTGCTTCAGAACCTCAATCACCAAATCCTAATGCCCACACACAAACATCTATTCATAAACATTAAAGGTAATCACCATCGACAATCTCAACTTAATAACCTCTTTTCATCAGCTGTTTGATTATCTACCCCTCGCGATATACCCATTGATCCAAACATGTTGTCCTCTAAATATTGAGCATATGGATGACCTTCAGGAACAAGTTTCTTATACGTCTCAAACTGTATTTTTGCCTCTTCTTCCCTCCTCAACAATGTATAAACAATCCCTTGACACAAATAAGGCCTAAAATCCCTAGGTTCTTCTGCAGCAAGATCCTGATACACCTTCAAAGCATCACCATAATTGCCCTCAAAGACCTTAATCTGTGCCAACAATAGTTTAAAATCACGCAAATCTTCCTTCCTGTCCAAATCCTTCCCACATCTATCCATGGCCACCTCGATCCGCATCAACAACTCCTTCAACTCTTCGGCCCCACCAGATGACGATTGAGCCATCACAATGCCGTGGTAAGCCTCAACACAAAGTGGGTCTTTCTTGAGCACCTCCTCAAATGCTGCCTTGGCCAATTCAGATTCCTCCCTAAAGCTATAAAGATTTGCTCTCAGCAACGACCACTCAATGTTATCAGGCTCTATACGAATCAAGCTCTCTAATAAAAATAGAGCTTCTTCAATCTTCTGGCTTCTCACTTTACTCTCCATCAGGCATTGTAGAGCCCTGACATCATCAGGATTTGAACCCACATACGCCTCCAAGTTCTTCTCTTTCTCTTCATCGTACTCACCTCGTTCAACCGCTCCAGAATCCACTATCGGAGGAGCCACCGGCGACGCGACAGCAGGGAGGACTCTGTGGGTCAAATTGGCGAGAAGCAGTGCCGCAGCAGTGATTGCTAGGCACGAGTTTCGGATGATGGATGATGAGAAAGGGTTAAGGGTTTTGTGAATTTGGGGTTTTGGGGATGAAAAGGTGGAAGCTTTGATGCAGAGGAGCTTGAGGGATGGAGATGGATGGGGAATTCGGGGAACGGGTGAAAAGGGTTTTGATAAGAACGGAGGACGGTGAGAGAAATGGAGAGATGGCGGAGGAGCAAGGCGATGAAGTTGGTAAATCGAATCCATGCTCAACAGATCACAGTGCGGCAGTTGGGGAGTCCAAAACCCTAAAAGCAAATGTGGTGACATTTAGAGCATGTGCACATATCAACCCTTATTAGAGCATCGAATGGGTATTATGTAAAATACTTGGCTAAAATATAGTATTTCAGCGGTTATATATAATCTAGATGGTTATGTATATTTAGAAATTAAATTTTAATGACTATAATTGAAAACCTACTCTCTTCATCAATACTATGAGCGCAATCAAAACTAAACATGTCCAAATAATATTTATATTTAGGCGTTTGATTCAACAATCATCTATCCAAAAAATTGCAAATAACCACAACAAAAAGATTTGATGCCTACCAAGATTGAAGTTAAGCACCTACAGTCATTTTCCTAAAATTTCAGCCTTAAGTGAATTATAAAAGCTAGCTATTTGTGGCTCCATATTGGTTGTATCGGTAGACATGATGGAAGCTTCATACATTTCTTGCTCCCGCTTCTCCCTTGTTTCTTTGATTGTTACTTGCTTTCTTTTTAGTGCAAGATGTTCCTCTTCTACCTTTACCATGACCTCAAATTCCTCTCGTCTCTTGTTAGTAGAAGTATACATATGGTCTCTCATTTCTCTAAAAAAAGCATTTGATGCTTCATTACGTGGTTCAACATCCATTCTTTTCCTTTTTTTGGCAGCCTTTCTTCCAATTGGGCGTTCTAATCCTTCTTCATCCTCTTGCTCACAATTGATACTCATAGGACTTTGTAGGCTCTCATTTGGGGGTGCTCTAACTTTTTTCTTGGTCATATTTGAGGCGAATTTCGCAACTTTGTCCAACAGTGCGAGAACGGGAATGCACTGCCTTGTAGACTTTGATACATCTCCATAGCTTGACGCACCTAACAAAAAATAAGTGCAATTATATTTAGTGCAATGCTTTGGACAAAGTCAATTTGGAAAATGCACAAAAAGGTTCAAATTTCCTACCTTGTCTGCTTCATTTAATCTGCTTTGATTTATTCCCTCTATTTGATTATAGAATCATTGAAACTTGCTTACACTTTTTTGTATAGTGGACCAATGATTAGTCAAAGCTGTTGGAGTTCTTTCACTTAAGAATGATTTGTGCTCGTCAAAATAATTTGTGATTCTACTCCAATAGCTGGTTTGTGTTTGATTGTTGCCCTTTATTGGGTCCAAACTAACATTTTCCCATGCAGATATGAGTAACATGTCTTCTTGTATAGAAAAATTCTTTGAACGTCCTTTTTTTCAGCGACACACACGGTTGAGAGCCCATATTTTCGCTGTCTTCGAATCGGTATTCATTAAGAAATTGTGTGAATGATGTATCCATTCCGTACAACTGCAAACACAAATTCAACAACTCAACCACAATTGATGAAACCTGAAACATTGAGGCAATGAAAGCAGCCGAAGTGACCACTTATACTTTCAATATAAACCCAAAAAAGGAGAGGAGACTGAGTAGTTCAGTAATCGGAACAACCAAGTTCATTAACATAAAAAAAACCAGCAGCATAAAAAAAACCAGCAGCATTCATGACCAAGCTGCTCCAACAAAAGCAGCATTCATGACAAAGCAGCAGCATTCATGACCATCAATCACCGCACTCAAAACGAGCATTCATGCAAGAATAAAACTAGTGAAAAATTCATGCAAGGATAACACTAGTGGAAAATTCCAGTAAGAACATAATCTTTCATTCTAGTATCCAACCCTAGCATCCCTCACCATGAATCACCACACTCAAAACGGGCACAAGCTATCACATAACTCATGCTCTACACAAATTAGAACATCCAATACCAAAGTTCTCCAGAAGACCCCCAAAAATCCAATATTCTCCTTTTACCAATTTTATCCCCCCCCCCCCCCCCCCCCCCCAAATTCCCAACTGATATAGAAAAAAATCACCACAGACTTTCAAATTCTATCAAACGGATGTATCTCTCGCCTCTCCCAAAGAGAATAAAACTCAACTAAACAACAACGAAAAAGCATAAAAACTCAACTCCAAAACCCCACCACGTCGTCGAGAAAACACTTTAAGGGGCCTCGATTTCTGAATAAATCAGACATAGAGAGAGCACCGTCAAAATCATGCATCAAACAAGGGAGCGCGCTTACCGTCCTCACCTCCAACAACAAGAAAAAAGGATAGCGAACGAAAACGATAGCAGATTTGGCGACCGGAAGATTGCTTATCTAAAAATATAGAGAACAATGGAGAAGGAAAAATCTATATAACTGAGCTATTATAGCTAATGAGCTTCTTTACATGAGGTCCTTGGAGATGCTCTTAGCATTTGGATAAGTAGCATTTTTTCAATATGTAATTGATGAATCTATTTAACACCTCTTTACGCTATTCATAAAATAAAGAATATAATTTTTAAGTCTTATATTTTATGTTTCACAATCGTCTATTATTCATATTTGAATATTATAAATTTATTTTATTCGTCGAAATTAAGATTACGATTAAGACGATAAAAATTATCAAATCCTGCCGAAATCCCTTGCTCATCATTGTCATCATATTGTTGCATGAGCAATGCTTTTCTCTTTCTGAAATAGCATGTGGATAGAAGAGTCATAATTTCTGTATTAGTTTCCATGATTTTTTTTTCGTCATCCATCCTCTTCATCCGCATAGCTTTTTCTTGAATTGTTAATTCTTCATCTCCATTTTTCTTTTGTCACTCTATATAATTTGTCTCATTAGTTGCCATAATTTTCAAAGGATCATCTCGGCATTTATTCCCGACTTGCATGCATTTTCTTTTTGTTTTTTTGGTCGCTTTTACTCTAAGAGGTCTGATTAGACTTAATGAATACCTGAGATTATTTTCAGGTATAGAAAAGTTAAGATCTTCAATACTCACATTTGGGTACACCTTCTCATTAGTAGAAGGAACAAACATTTCTGTAGGAGCAACCGTTTCGTATGTGTAACATGGCTGAGTACTACTCTCAACTTGAGCACAAGCTTGATGATCACATACTACTTCCCAACATGAAAAATGTATGAATTCCTTCTTCTTCTTTAAGATGTACATAATATGTATTTTTCTTATCTATCAATCAAATAAATAAACGCTACAATTTTAAAATACGACTTTATACATCAATTTAAATGTATACATACCTCGTCTTGTAAATTGCATCTAGATTCCTTGTTTCTTTGTGCGTAGGAAATATAAGACCCCCAATAAATCAAATTTGCCGAGAAGCTAGTGACACTTACTATCTCAAGTCCTTCCTGGATTAGTTGGCATTCGACTCCCAATTATTGTGAAAATCGACGCAAATGTTTTCCCATAGTTTATCAATCTGTTGCTTGTTGCCAGAAATTGGATCAACAGACTGTTGACAATATGAGACACACAATTGTACATCTTCAGTCATCGACCAAGAATGAGACATTTTATGTCAATGAGACTTTGAAGTTTATAAAAATATAAGAAGTAGAGAAATGAAGTTGTGTAAGTTATGAATTGTGTATTCATAGACTACATTTATGAAATTTGAAAATAACAACAAATTTTTTAAAGAGTTTTTTTTTCCAATTTTCAATAAATATTTCCATTATAAATTAATATGGACCGTTTGATTAGATCTAGATTTTAATGAACGGCTCAGGTTTACAGTCCGTTACAATATGACCGTTACAAAATATGGCCGTTGCAAATATAACCGTTAAGGAAGCCCACTATTACATAAAGTGTTCATTGAAGAACAAAATTACAATCAACAGCAAATGAAATTGCAACATAGTGAATCAATCAGATCTCATCCTATTGATCTGATTCAAAGCCGGCTGCAATATGTTAAACAAAACCCACCCAATAGTCGGTGCCACCACAAGCAGCAGAAGCGTCCCGCGGTTGTCACTCCCAGCCTCAGTAGCAGTCGCAGCCAAGCTAACCATTCCCAACGGTAGCGGACGCCTCGTTATTATCCCAGATAAAGCCATGAGCCCACCGAGACCACGGCCGACGATGTTCCCTTGCTACTCATCATCTTGTTGATCTGGTTCAAAGCTGGCTGCAGTATATTGAAAGAACCCACCCAAGAAATTGGGGAAAAGGGGTTGATGGGTAGACTCAAATCGACGTTTATGGTTGGCCGAGAGGTATTCTTCAAATACAGCAGCCGCTAAAGCAGCATCTTCTACTGCACAAATTATAGTACTCAGCACCTCCTCCACATCGGCAGCAGGAACTCAAGGAGAACACCGGTGCAAATGCTCTTAGTTGATTCAATTATACTAATTTGCATCGTTGACCGACCAATGCCACTTTGACTTTTGTTAAAAGCAACAAACCCTTCCACTAACAATAAATATATATTAATTCTTATAATTCAATATAAAACATTTACATTAAAATAATTTTGTGTCATTTTTTATGTAAAATATTGTGGATTTAGACAAAATGAAAATAATATAATATTAATAATATAAAAATGATTTAAAAATAAAAAACTTTACTGTGTCACATTATAATCAATTATATTTTGCTCCACTCTTTTGAATTCGTGAAGGTGTAGCAAAAGTGAGAAGATGATTAATGTCACCATACAATTTGTGTGGATTGATGTATTACATATATATACAAGGAAATACAATCAATGCTAAGAATGGAAATTGAAATGACAAGACAATTTGACTAAATATAATGTATCTAATCCTTATCTTCAATACCCCCCGTCAAGCTAGATGTGGGTCGAGAACGCACACAAAGCTTGGATCGAAGAAACACAAAAGCAGAACGAGGAAGAGCCTTCGTGAAGATGTCAGCCAACGGAAGATGAGAAGGCACGAATTGAGTGTCCAGCTTACCAGAAGAAACAAGCTCCCGAATAAAATGACAGTCAATAACTAAGTGTTTGACTCTTTTGTGAGCAACTGGATTTTAACTGATGAAGAGCGCACTTTTGTTATCACATAAGAGAAGAGGCCGACGGGATGGAACACATTTCAATTCTCGAAGAAGATTAACAAGGCCTATAACTTCCGATGCAGTATCAGCCAAGGCACGATACTCAGATTCACAGCTAGAGCGAGACACAGTGGGCTGCTTCTTTGCGCTCCAAGAGACAGGTTACCACCAAGAAAAATTGCGTTTCCAAAAGTGGGTCGGCGAGAATCAAGACATCGAGCCCAATCAGCATCGGAGTATGCAACAATGGCAGTCTCGAAGGATCGAGTGAAAGAGAGACCCGAATGTAAAGTTACTTTAACATATTTAAGGATCCTCTTGACTGCTGTAAAGTGATCGATCGTAAAAGCCTGCATAAACTGACTAACAACATTGACAGAGTAAGATATATCCGGACGAGTGATAGTGAGATATCGGAGAACACCAACTAAGGAGCGATAAAGTGTGGGGTTAGACATTGGTGTTCCAGTGACGGAAAAAGATTGTCCAGAAACAAGACGAGTTGATACATGTTTTGATTCAAGAAGACCAGCACGATCAAGGATATCATGGGCGTACTTGGACTGTCCAACGAACAGACCTGTGAATGTATGAGTTATTTCTAGTCCAAGAAAATAAGTGAGATTACCCAGATCCTTAACCGCAAATTCCTTGTGAGTGCGAGCAATAAACCGTCGTAACAAATCAGGATGCGAGCCAGTGACGATTATATCGTCAACATATAGCAATAGGAATATAACAGCCGAGCCTTGGTGAAAATAGAATAAAGAAGGATCCGAACGACTATTGTCAAAATCAAGCATATGATAAGAATTAAAGCGCTGGAACCAAGCAAGAGGGGCCTGTCGAAGGCCATATAACGTCTTCTTGAGGTGACAAACATGATTAGGAAAACGAAAATCAACAAAACCTGGCGGCTGGGACATATAGATAGGTTGAGTGAGGAAACCATTGAGAAATACATTTTTGACATCAAGTTGATGAAAAGACCATCGAAATTGAACAGATAATGCTAATTACCCGAACAGTAGAGGATTTGACCACCAGACTCAATGTATGATGAAAGTCGGAACCAGGTATTTGACTAAATCCCTGAGCAACAAGACGCGCTTTGTGGCGCTCAACCGAATGCCAACACGAAATTTGGTGCGAAAAACCCACTTGGAGCCAACAATGTTTGTGTCTGTCGGAGGAGGGACAAGATCCCATGTACAATTAGAACGAAGAGTGTCAATCTCTTCTTGCATAGCAGTAAGCCAATGGGGAGATTTGAGGGGAGATTTGAAGCCATGAGGTTCCTTGGAGGTTGTCAATGAAGTTAAAAGAGAGGAAGTAGCAAGGAAAGCATGGTGTTTTTTGGTTTAAACATGCCCGATTTCGAGCGGGTGACAATAGGATGCGACGGATTCGGAGCCGGAGCTGAGGATGAAGGCACCGGAGAAGACAGGTGAAAATTCAGCCCGACTGGAGGCGGATCAGTGTTGTGAGAGGTAGGCGGCGAAGGAAGTAGCGATTGTGTTCTGGGATTTGATGAGGAGTGATCTGACCCAACACATGGACAGGGGCCCAAAATAGATGGAGAAGGGACGGGCGGATGAGGAGGCCCAGCAGGAGTGTGAGAAGAAGATGGGCCAGATAGGGCTTCCCAATAAGTGAGATAATCCAACTTGGAGGGACAAACAGGTGCATCGGACTGTGCAGCGAAGGGGAAATAAGTTTCATCAAATTGTGCGTGTCTTGTATCAAAGATACGTGCAGTGACCGGATCAAAGCACTGAAGCCCTTTATACATACTGTTGTAGCCCAGAAAAATGCAGGGACGACTCCAGAGAGCCATTTTATCAGTAGCATAATCCCTTAGATAAGGAAACACCCGACATCCAAACGGGCGAAAATTCAAATAATTTAGAGTAGTGCCAAAAAGCACTTCAAAAGGTGACTTGTTATGCAAAATGGGTGTAGGTAACCGGTTAATAATATAGATAGCTATAGTGAAAGCATCAAACCATAATGCCGCCGGAGCATGAGCATGAAAAATTATAGATAATCCTGTCTCGATCGATGTTTGCGTTCGGCACGACCGTTTTGTTGGGGGGGGGTGTATGGACAGGAAAGCCGATGTACAACGTCATGTAAGGTGGTAAAGGTACGCATATGGGAATTTACAAATTCGGAAACACCATCACTTTGGAAGACTTTTAACGTAGTGGAGAATTGATTGCATACAAGCTTATGAAAGCGCATAAAGACATCAAAGAAGTCTGATTTTGTTCGAAGTGGGTATAGCCAAGTAAAGCAGGAGTAATCATCTATAAAAGCAGCATAGTAACGGTATCCATCAGATGTAGAAACTGGTGCAGGACCCCAAAAATCACAATGGACTAAGTCAAGTATATGAGAAGCTCGTTTTTCATTTAGAAAAAATGAAAGTCGCTTACTTTTGGCTAACTGATATGAAGAACAAATACCAGGGTCGGGTAACAAGGATGTGACCGTTAAATGCCCAAGTTTATTCAATAAACGGATCATAGAAAATGGAACATGCCCCAGACTAGTATGCCACAAAATAAAACTTGCTTTTGAAGACTTACTTTTCAAAGAAGCTACCAAAGCGGATTGGCCGCTTTCGAGAATGTATAACCCCTGATCACACCGGTCTTGTGCTAGAACCATCTTTGTCGCCCGATTCTGAATAAGGAAATAATTTGCAGAAAAGAGCACATCAACAAGATAATCATTTGTTAGCTTACTGATAGACAATAAATTCTTTGTCAAGTGTGGTACGACCAAAACATCAAGAAGACGAAGAGAAGGAGTTAGCGAATGATAACCAATACGTGTGATAGGTAGAGAAGAACTAATTCCAACAATAACAGAATTTATACCCTTATATGGAGTAGAGGAATCCAACGCGGATAGGTGAGATGTCATATGAGAGGAGGCTCCAGAGTCCACATACCAGTCGGAGTGGGATCGGAAACATTGCAGCTTGAGTGGAATGCTTGAGCAAGGTTGGCCGAAGAATCAGAGGTGCGGCCACGAAGGTATATGCATTTATCCGTATAATGATCATTCCGACATATTTGACAAGGAGGCGTGCAAGGTTTCCGACCTCCTCTGTCGGATGAAGAGCCACAGCCTCCGCGACCACCACGGCCGCCAGATGAGCGACCAGATTGTTGCACAGTGGAAGGGGTGCGATTGAAAGCGACAAAGGCAGGTTGTTGAGCATCGCACGAGCCTTCCATGGAGCGATGAAGGATATCATATTGTTTGGCTTGATTTAGGAGATCCTGGAAGTAAAGAACAGGAGTCAAAGACATGCGTGAAACCAATGACTTTTATCCAAATCATCAACTGGTCGCTCAATAGCAGATAGCTGGTCACATAATTTTTTGAATCTTCGGCCAAAATCATCAAACTATATGGCGCTTAAGGTGTACGCATCTCGGTAGCTATGCTATCCTAGCGCCTACTAGTCGGGAGCTGTGCCCGCTTGTCTGATGAGCCAATGGGAGGGCGAAACCAGTATGACAATTCGATGAGGGATTCGAGAGAATTGGTCGAGAACTCAACATTTGGTATCAGAGCACGAGATGTGTAAGAATGGGAGAAGGCAGACTCGAGAGCAACCCAGGCGGCGCGAGATGATGTGCAATCGACAACTTCGACCAAGGCTTCCTCAGATAGAGTTGAGAAAAGAAAGCCAAGAAGTTTTTGATCTGTCATAAGCCAGATTGAATAGGCAGGATTCGACACAGAGATTGTAGCCGGATTTGTGTCTTTTTCCGGAGCATCAATTGAGACAGTAGGGGGAAAAACAGTTCCATTGACATATCCAAGCAGATCAAAAGAGGTAAGCACAAGCGTGATTTGCCTCTTCCATAACAGATAGTTGGACGAAGTTAATTTGATAGGTACCATATGGATCATTGTGGCGATGGGTAGGGAGCAAGAGTCGGTCGCCATTGAAGGGAAGGGAATCAGAAAGAAAAGGAAGGGTTGTTTAGTGTGTGCGATTAACCTGCTCTGACCATGAGAAGATGATTAATGTCACCACACAGTTTGTGTGGATTGATGTATTACATATATATATATAAGGAAATACAATCAATGCTAAGAATGGAAATGGAAACGATAAGACAATTTGACTAAATATAGTGTAACTAATTCTTATCTTCAATAAAAAGAAAGAAGGTGCTTGATTTAGGAGTGGAAAATCCCAAGACAATTGTATTGTATAAAAGTTTAAATTATTTTGAAAAAATATCATTTCTAATGAATTTAATCAATATAAGTAAAATTGGTGCAACAATTTTATCATATAAGAAAAATAATATTTAAAAATAAAGATTAATCTTTCTTAGTATCATTTAAAGCCACGCTACTACATAATACAAAATGAACCATGATCGAATTTAGATTCAAAATAGAATGTGATTGGATTTGTTTTGTTGTCAAAATGTATTGACTTTGAAAAATGATCAAATCATGACTCACAGACACGTTTTTGATCTAAAAATGGTGAATGATATCCATAGTTTCCGTTTTGATAGACAAAAATAGTATAGGTGATATCTCTAATCTTTTTAGAAATGAAAAAGTACAAAAATATACTCTGAATCACGGACTCATTTCAAATCAAATACTGAGTTATCAATTTTTTCAATATAAGTACCAAACTAATAAAGAAAGAAACAAGTACAAAAACATATACTGAACTATCGCTTCATTTCAAATCTAGTAACGGACTATCTAATTTTATTTTGTATTTTATCATTTAGGTACCGAATTCAATATTTTTCTAAAGTTCGTCACATAAATTGAAATCGTATGTATATGTTGATACTTGTATTGAAAAAATTATATAGTTCGGTACCTGAAATAAACTATTAATAGTTCGGTAAATGACTTAAAATGAAGCGCTAGTTGAATGTATATTTATAAACTTTTCTATTTTAAAACAATTAGTCCGTCATTCTTTTTTTTATTTGGGTTCTTCATTTGTAATTGTCTGAAATTGAGTTATAAAGAGTTAATTTTAAAAAAGATAAAAGAAAACTATTCAAACTTCTTTCTTCTCTCTAGAAAACCACGTATCTTTTTTCTACTGGTGGAGGCGGAGGAAGAGGCATGGAAGTTTCTCCCCACCAAGAGGAACACTGCGCGAGGCTTCCTCTGTGGGCATTTTCTTTACAGTTTTCACACACTAAAAAAACAGTTAAGAATTGTGAGTCAAAATCGTCACAAGGCTTTCGTTTGAACACTCAAAAATGCTCAGACACGGACTTCCCGAAGTCTCCAGCAACCGCAACTGCACCACCTCCAAAAAAGACCCTTTAATTTCACGCGTCGCTTAATATGTAAACAAGACTCCATCTTCTTTGCATAAACTGAATTAGTAGTCAAAAGGCTGCTGCTTTCCTCTTTCCCATGATAAATACCAGCAGGCAGCAGCACATCTGTAACCAGCTCGGGAGAAAATGTTGAAACGGGGGAGAGAAAATGAAGAAGTGGCCAAGTGTTTCATTCAAACAAGATGCCTAATAAGTGGTCGCATGTTTGAGTGCAAGACATGCGGCCGAGCCTTCTCGTCTTTCCAAGCTCTTGGGGGTCACAGGGCAAGCCATCACAAGAAGAAGCCTAAACCGTCCCCGGAAGAAGATAAGTTTTTGCAGGCTGTGAAGGTAAAAGGTATTCATGAATGTTCGATATGCGGGATGAAGTTCGGGCTCGGACAAGCTCTGGGTGGCCACATGAGACGTCACAGAATTGAGATGAAAGGAGAAATTGGTGATGCTCACCGCTCTGATGTTGCCCAACTTGTTCCGGTGTTGATGAGATCATTGAGTAATAACAAGAGGATAATGTGCATGGACTTGAATTTGACACCTTTAGAAAACGATTTACAGGTCTTGTTCGGGAAGATGGCTCCTAATTTAGTCTTATAGTTAGCTAGTTGACATGGTATTTAGTTTGATTCATTCTTTCCTTCTCTTTTATAGGATTTTTATTATACATTGATAAATAAGTTTCATACTTCTCATGTTTCTTTCAAATTTGTCGCGATTTCATAAACTATGTATAGCATAAACGATATATGAAAAAAAATTATTTATAACATGAACGGCTTGAAACGAAAATTGTGGGATTCATTGGATCAATGGTAAGCAGCCCAACTTAGTGGAGTAAAGAGCCAGCTCAGCAGCCAGTCTGGATGACAGCTCAGAAGGGTCACGCGTTATGTGTGACAAGTTCTGACCGTTGAAGGGATAAGCGATGAGTTGCTGGGATTAATTGAGAGGAGAAGTATAAAAGCATCGCTATAGAGAAGTGAGAGAAGATCATCTTCTTTTTTTTGCTGAAATTCAGATCTAGAATTTTTCCAAAAAAGCTTCGAGTGGCGCTCATCTCGTTAAGGGTTTCTATTCCGTATTGTTCAAGGTTCAGCCTTGGATTGAGGCTGGTTGTAACCAAGGTTGTCAGAATCGAGAGTTTACCTTGATTCGTTTTGTCAGGGTATCATCGTATCGTAAACTCGACTCGGTGATATCGCCGATTTTACCTTATAATTAAAAAGTATATATATATTATATGTATAAATAGTCTTTACTTTAAATGTATCATAATTGTATATTTGGTTAAGTACATTAGTAAAATTTCAAAGTAATGTTTTTTCACGATGTAATGAATTCTGTCCACATCTTGTTTGATCATCAAAAAGCATGAAGTCCTTTCCAAAAATCGATCAAACATAATTCCAAGTTACACAATGTCGGTCTCTTGAGTCTTGACTAACTGGACTAGTTCCAAGAAATAAAGACTGGAGCAGTACAAAATTGCTAAATCGGTTATATGATAAATTCGGCCCAACTTCAAAATCGGAAGTTTTAAACGAGTTAAATCGGGTGTAATAGTTCCAGTTTCCGATTTTAACTAAAACCGTTTTTACATATGAGTTAACTCGATATCAATATGTTAAATCGTAAACTCGGTAAAATCGCCAAGTTGGCTCGCGATTTTAACAACCTTGGTTGTAACAGAATAGAGCATAGTAGATTTGTGAGTGAGGTTTGGAGAGATTGAGTGAGTTTTGGTGTTGTGCTTGTACTATTGTGTACTGCTACAACTCTCATCGGTTCCCGCCAGAGTTTTCCGGGCGTTATAATGCATCAACCAAGCATCCTAAAACTCAACGTGGATTAAACCCTTCGAGGATATAACCACGGTATAAATCAGGTGTCAATCGTTCCTTTATTGTGTTCTAATTTGTTTGAGTCGATTAGGACGAAAGTCGGATTAGATTTATATGCATAGGTTTAATTTTAGACTAGTGTGAGTTCACTTATTGATACTTAATTGAATAGTCTACAATCACAGCACAAATGCCAACTCAGGGTTGAACATTAAAATTGGAAATGTGCACAGAGACAGCTTATACAAATTAGAAAAATGGGTCTCCGATGGGAGGGAGCTTAGTGAATGGTTCATTTTGTTTTTTCAATTTCAAATAATATGGATTGAACAAGTGTATATACGAGCTTCATTAAAAGACAAAGTTGTGTCTGTCTTAATAGGTATATATATATATATATTGATGGGTCTGTTTCTAAATAAAATAAGATGTGGGAATATGCATATGTGATTTGAAACAAGCATGCAATGATTTAGGAAACTTGTCAAAAAACAGACATGTAGCAGTTGAAGGAGAATCAATGAGCGACTTGAGCTGATGGAAACCCTTATTTGTGTTACCAAACCCACTTCAGGGATGCTCAATAATTCATTTATTTGACTGCCCTGCCGGCTAAAATGTGAAGCCAAGATCTTGAACAAGATATGTTGAACACAAAATGCGAATGTGTGTGAAAATGACCGCTCAACAATACATCAGATATTAATTAGGACAAAACCACTAATTGAAAAAGATGTCGCGTTTGCATGTCATCGTGTTGCACCAGTTAATAGGAAACAACATGGTCATGCTGAAAACACAAACTCGTCTTAAATTTGAAGATGCTTCGTTTAAAAGATAAGTTGTTTTAAACTTATTCAATTAAATTGCATTCAGTATGATTCTTAAGTTGGACCGACTCAACTTAACCCATCTTCAAAATATAAATATTTGATGTTCAATTATACATGGAAATTTGATGCGTGAGCGATTATGATCCGTGACTAACATGAGTGAACTCTATCCTTTTTAAGTTGTAAGGGATCACACCACGTGTCCAATCATACTGGTTGACACTAACAATGTGAATCATACAAAGACTCAAAGAGTGTGTCGCCTATTTCGGTTTGCCCTACAGCTGTATGCAGTTCCTCGTAAAACAATCTTTCATGAAGCGAGAATCTTGATCAATTATGAGGTGCATTCCCAAAAACATTTTATATTATTTAAAAATATCAAAAATACCTCCTCCATGGTGAAATATGGAGGTAGTGGTATGGAACTTATTGAAAAACTGTGTTAAAATATGAAGGAAATAGTTATACGGTCTCGTTTGTGAGTCAAAGTTGAGGGTGAAGTACATATTGGGTTGAATTGAACTTGTTGGATCGTTAGATTAGCTTAAGTTTAACTTGGATTCACTGTGGACGTGTCCCCAAGTACAGTTTTCACAGCGGATAAATAATGTAATGCAGAAAGGTAAAGTAAGGGACTCTAGTAAGGGACTCTAGTAATGCAGAAAGGTAAAGTAAGGGACTCTAGTAAAGTAAAGTAAGGGACTCGTACACAGAGATTTATAGTGGAACTCTAGTACAACCGTACTTAGAGAAAACCACTACCTTTCAGGTTTCACTGAAAGGATTTTGAGAAGCAGTCTTTTATTGTAGTGTACCGATATACTTTTCACAAAAGACTAGACAAGTTGAATAGCACCCGAATCTCCAATTCGCCCTAGACCCACCTTCTATCTTTTCGAGAATCAACCGGACTGCTCTGCGAACGCTTCCCCTTTGCGTTTATGCAACAGCTCACTGGACTGGTCTATCGGACCCTTCCTCTGACGCAGCGACGTGCAGCAGCTCGTAAACCGCAGATCGACCTCACCAAAAATTGCAAGTTCTCTATTGTAGACCGATGTCTTGATTTGAGACTTTCTATTTATATTGCTAGGATTCTATCTTTTCTTGTTTCCTAATCAAGAAGCTCAAAAGATAATGAGAATATAAAAGACATAGATATTTCCAAATATTTGAACTAAGATTATGAAATATCTACAATAGAATCCTAACAATATTTCGAATATTCTTTGATTACCTTATTTCTAAACCACAAAAGATATGCATCTAATATAATGTAATATTCAAAGATATGCATAATCTAATAGATTTAGAATTCAAAGATATGCATAATCTAATAGATTTAGAAATCTAATAATCATAAAAATATTCTGTGGATGTTTGTTCCATCAAAATCTGCTGGGTACATGTCCCCACATGTCCCAACAATTTCCTCCTTTTTGATGGTGACAAACATCCTTCCCTAGGACAATAAGCGGCTAAGCAGTACTATAGTTCTAAAGAACAGCTTTACCGTACTTCACCTTGACATTGGATTTGTTCCCCCTTAGATGACTACGCAAGTAACCGGGGAACGGGTTCCCCCTCAATTAATGCTTTCCTGTCTTACCTTCCCCCTTTTGGCATCATCAAAAAGAAAATAGTGAAGTATTGAAGCCATATAGAGCACGAAACAGTTAAAGCAAAATGTCTCAGTTAATATCAAGGTGGAGTGCAGTGACAATGGACGATTACACAGTTTGAAAATGCAAGCACACAATTAACAAGGCCAAAAGAAAGGATTGAACAAAAAAACAGGGATTGATGTGCTAGGAGGACAAGGAGGGGTTGAACCATGACAAGTCTAAGGTGCTGGGGGAGCAGTGGAGGGGTCCGTCCGAGAGATCAATACCCTCAAGAAGCCTTTGGATTTCGGCCATTGCATTCCTCCAACTGAAGGGGCCTGTCCTCTGTTGGCCTCCGGCCAACTTGTGAAACTCATCCTCAACCAGAGTCCTTAGATCAGTGGACCCGTCCGCAACTGGAACCCTGGGGGACAAAGTGGGCAGCTCCCTAATCCACCCTAGGCCGGGAACAAACCTGAACCCCATCTTGCAGATGGTCGCCTCATCCAGCTCCTCTCTGCTCCCTGATGTGCTACATATGAGCCATCACAAAAAATTTCTTCCCTTTTTTTCTTTTCTTTTTTTCTCTTTCTCTTTTCTCTTTTTTTTTTCGAGGCAAAATGTTCTTGACTAGAAAGCTGTGAAGGAACCGGTTCACCGGTGGCATTTTGGTTGTCTCTACGGTTCGGCTGGGGGACGGGTCCCCACTGATAAATCGGACTATCTCTTCCCCATTCATATCTTCCGGCCAGAACTTGCTAGTGTAAGCCCTATAGCCCTCATGAGGCACTCCCAGTACCATCGATAGATGACCGCTCGAGAAGGCGTAGGGCATGCCATCTCGGAGGTAGGTCGCTACCAGACCTGTCCCTTTCCTTTCCACCGTGTATGCATAGTTGTACCCATTACCCATTCTGTCGACGGGCCCCCTCACTGTCTCTCCACTTACCTTAGAGATTGTCATGGTTCTTTCAAGAGGTTTTGTGTGATGCGGACGGGTACCCAAATGATTTTATGAAATGCATCACACACAATATTTATGAATGTATAGTATAAAAGAGAGTACCTCATAGCTAGTAGTCCAGAGGAGTATTCAAGGGGTTCATAGGACCACTGCATGCTATGAGTAGGCTAAGGATGGATGTGGGCCCGTTCCTTCATGTTAGGCTTGTAATGAGGGTGCAAGTATCCGAAAGGGTCCTTTGGGCTAGAATGAACCTGCCTTAGTTAATCATGTGCTGTGCATTATCAACTAATGTTTCGCATGCATGCCACATACACACAGCTAATAATAAGACATAGTGATTTAACTCTTTAGTGTCTTATGGCTAAAACACATCACACTTTCATTTCATAGCCAGTCATCGAGGTAGGGACAGATAGTCAATTAACTTGAAAAGGAAACCATACCTAGTTCCATCCGTAGCTTCTCGAAGGGCTCATGACTCAATGCCTTAGTGAAGATGTTCGCAACCTGTTCTTCAGTTCTACAGAACTCCATGGACACCAGTCCCTTCTCTACACAATCCCTTAGGAAGTGATGCTTGATCTCTATATGTTTAGTGCGTGAGTGTTGTATGGGATTTTTAGAAATGTTTATAGCACTAGTATTATCACACAAGAAAGGGATTTGAGATACAGAGATACCGTAATCGCTGAGTTGCTGCTTTAGCCATAGGAGCTGAGTACAGCAAGCTGCAGCAGCAATGTACTCGGCCTCAACTGTAGAGAGGGACACCGAGTTTTGCTTCTTTGATCCCCATGAGACTAGGCTGGGACCCAGGTATTGTGCCATGCCAGATGTAGATTCTCTATCAACTTTGTTCCCAGCAAAGTCAGCGTCAGTGTACCCTACTAGGTCTAAGCTCCCTCCTATCGGGTACCAAAGGGACAGGTCCTCAGTCCCCTTTAGGTACCTCAGGATCCTCTTCACTGCCTTCAGATGAGTTTCTCTGGGGTCGGCCTGAAATCGAGCACTCAGACAAACAGTAAACATTATGTCAGGTCTACTAGCAGTTATGTATAAGAGAGATCCTATCATTCCTCTATAAATGGTTTGGTTCACTGCGGACGAGTGTTCATCCTTCCCCAGAGACTCATTAGATGAGCAGGGAGTGGGGAAGGGTTTGGATCCTTCCAGTCCAAATTTCTTTATCATCTCCCGCAGGTACTTTTGCTAATGTATGCGAGTGCCGTCCTTTTCCTGTGAGACTTGAAGTCTTAGGGAGAATTTTAGTTCTCCATCATGCTCATCTCGAATTCACTCGCCATTAAATCATGCACGTGGTGCCTGCTTTAGTCCATACAGGGCCTTGTCCAAAATGTAAACATGATCAGCCATGGACGGGTCCTCAAACCCTGGAGTCTGCTCAACGTACACTTCCTCCTTTAAGACTCCGTTGAGGAAGGCTGTCTTTACGTCCATTTGCTGCAGTTTGAAACCATGATAAGTAGAATAAGCAATTAACAAACGTATGGCTTCTAACCTGGCAATCGGGGCAAAAGTCTCATTGTAGTCGATTCCTTCTTGTTGACTATACCCTTTCACAACAAGTCTTGCTTTATTTCTGACTACCCTTTCTTGGTCATCAAGCTTGTTTTGGAATACCCATTTGGTCCCAATGATAGTGCGATCTTTGGGTCTAGGGACCAGTCTCCAGACCTTGCTCCTTTCAAATTGATGCAACTCCTCTTGCATTGTGTTCATCCACTCTGGATCTTTGAGGGCTTCCGAAACCTTCTTAGGTTCTGAAAGAGACACAAAAGCATTAGATGTACATACCTGTTCGATCTGTCCGTGCATGTATGTTGACTCCTCGTCTTGGGATGTAATGTCTGTGGACGGGTTCTCAACTTGAGAGCAGAACACCTCGTAGCCTTCGAGTCGTCTGGACGGTATCCTATCACGTTCACTCCTTCGAAGACTCACTGTTTCCTGAATGTCTTCAGTGGACCTGTCCTCTGCTTCTTTATTGGGTACCGGTTCCTGCTCTGGAGTCTGTTCTTGCTCAGGGACTGGTTCCTCTTCCACAGTTTCCAACTATTCAATTCCCCCTGAGGACATGCCCGTTGCCTCTAATGGGTCCATATCCGGAACTTCATGGTACATGTCCACAGGTACTGTTTCTGTGAGAGAGAACTCTTCCTCGAACTGTAGAGGAGTATGTTTCCCGTCCTTTACACGGTTCCCTCCCATGGTTTGCTCATCGAGGACGACGTGTATGCTTTCTTCCACCTTACGTAGTCGTAGGTTATACACTTTGTAGGCTCTACTGTGCGGGGAGTAGCCCACAAATGTTCCTTCATCACCTCTAGGTTCAAACTTCCCTAAGTTGTCCTTTCCATTGTTGTGGACGAATACCTTGCAGCCAAAGATTCTTAGATGGGACACGTTGGGCTTCCGTCCTCTGAGCAACTCATATGGTGTCTTGTCCAGACCCTTCCGCAGATAAGCTCGGTTCAATACGTAGCATGCTGATCTCAGTGCTTCTGCCCAAAAGCTTTTAGTAAGTCCACTATCGATCAGAAGGGTTCTAGTCATGTTCTCCAATGTTCTATTCTTTCTTTCTACGACACCATTCTGTTGAGGAGTGCGGGGAGCTGAGAAGTTGTGAGAGATACCTTTTTTCTTGCAAAAAAGTAGAAACTGAGAGTTTTCAAACTCAGTTCCATGGTCAGTGCGAACTGATGCTAGGGACGTGTCCAGTAGGTTCTCCGTAGTTAGTAGCCATGTCTAAAATTCTGCAAACACTTCATCCTTGGATGGCAAAAAGTAAGTCCAAGTGTATCTAGAATAATCATCAATAATGAATAATACATATCTGTTACCTCCCCGGCTTTTAGTGTGGACGGGTCCGCACATATCCATGTGGATCAACTCCAGGGGTCTGGTGGTGCTTACCATTCCCATGGATTTGAATGAGGACCTAGCTTGTTTCCCCAATGTACATGAGCTGCATATGGTATGGAGGCTATCATCCATCTTTGGCATCCCTCTAACCAAGTCCTTTTTGAAGAGCATGGACAAAAGTCGTAGATTTGCATGTCCAAATCTTTTGTGCCATAGAGCCGTCTCCTCTGTGATTGATGACAAGCAGATTTCCCCATCTGGTACAAAGGAAGGGTCCACTTTGTAGACTTTTTTCTGGCATAATCCCTTCAAAATCACCCTTCCTGTGCTCATACACTCAACCACACAATCATTAGCAGTAAAGGTGACTTTGTATCCCTTTTGGCATAATTGGAGACGTTTAGCAAATCAAATTTCAGATTGTCCACAAGACTTACATTGTCAATTTCAACATTATCTGAAATACGTACCTTTCCCAAGCCAAATATCTTACCGGATGTTTTGTTACCGAAGGACACGTTTCCTCTGGTATATTGCTGAAGTGAGGTGAACCAGTCCATGCTTCCCGTCATATGTCCTGAGCACGCGCTGTCTATGTACCAGGGACTGCTCCTCACTTCCTCTTGCAGAATTTAACATTAGTTTTTACGAACTCAGACAAGCTTGGGCTTACTGGGTTTTGAAATAAAAGCAGAAGTAGCAACAATATCAATGGTGTGGGAAGGGTTCGTTAGATCAATCTTTTTCCTGGGAGTCATCCTGGGTTTGCCTCTAGGTGCACGGACTCCTCTGAGGGAAAGAGTGTTCACAGAGGACTTAGGTACAGGTCCTGATGTATCCTTGTAACGGTGTTCTTTGGTCCTGTTTCCGCGAACGGGTGTCCTGTTCCAGTGGACGGATTCCTACTCCTGTTCCCGTTCTGCCTTTTTCCTTTGTCAGATCTGGCATAATTCCTCATTTTTTCGACTAGTCTCCTTTTCTCAGGACATGATGAGAGAACGTGTCCTACTTTTCCACAGTGCCAGCACACAGTGTGGTCTCTCAAGCGTACATACTTGCTCCGTCCAGTGGGAATGGACCTGTTCTCTATCCTTGCTTGAAAGTCAATGGAAGGTGGTTCCTTGTTGCTGGCTTGCTTCTTCCACATCTTGTAGGCAGGTTCGTTGTCTCTTGTGAACGGGTGTGGCTGCGCTGACGGAGTTCCTTTCTTTGATTTTTTTTCTTGTCCTTCTCTGTTGTGGACGGGTTCGTGGCAGCAATGGTTCCGTTCAATCCTAACCCTGGGCGTAACCGGTCCTTGAAGTCCGTTTCAAGGATTTTGACTTTGTTCTCCATCAGCCACTTAGAGAATCGCACCCGTACAAGGAAACTCTAGTACAACCGTACTTAGAGAAAAATCACTACCTTTCAGATTTCACTGAAAGGATTTTGAGAAGCAGTCTTTTATTGCAGTATACCGAAATACTTTTCACAAAAGACTAGACAAGTTGAATAGCACCCGAATCTCCAATTTGCCCTAGACCCACCTTTTATCTTTTCGAGAATCAACCGGACTGCTCTGCGAATGCTTCCCCTTATCGTTTATGCAGCAGCTCACTGGACTGGTCTATCGGACCCTTCCTCAGACGCAGCGACGTGCAGCAGCTCGTAAACCGCAGATCGACCTCACCAAAAATTACAAGTTCTCTATTGTAGACCGATGTCTTGATTTGAGACTTTGAAGCTCTGTTTATATTGCTAGGATTCTATCTTTTCTTGTTTCCTAATCAAGAAGCTCAAAAGATAATGACAATATAAAAGACATAGATATTTCCAAATATTTGAACTAAGATTATGAAATATCTACAATAGAATCCTAACAATATTTCGAATATTCTTTGATTACCTTATTTCTAAACCACAAAAGATATGCATCTAATATAATGTAATATTCAAAGATATGCATAATCTAATAGATTTAGAAATCTAATAATCATAAGAATATTCTGTGGATGTTTGTTCCATCAAAATCTGCTGGGTACATGTCCCCACATGTCCCAACAGAACTAACTGTAGTTAAATACATTTAGATGAAAGCCAAAATCTAAGTTGAATTAAATTCTATTTTGATGCTGAAACAGTGATCTAAAATAATGGTTATGTGAGTTCATTAAAAATAAAATAGTCAACTTTATGGAATATAAATGAAATGTGCAAGTATCTCACATGGATTTGAAAGTGGATGGAATGTAGAGTATATATAAACTCATTTCACCTCTTTGGTAAGATGCTACACAAGGAGGCTCTCTCTATGTGCGGGTGTGCATGGAATCACGAACCGATTCGGATTCGAAATGGGATCTCCGCTTTGGATATACGAGATGGTAGTGGTGGATCAATTTTGTTGCACTTGGAAACGACCCGACTTTTTGGTAAAAGTTGGGGCGTCGCCGGAGATGATTAATGGCTAATAAAAGTGTTATTATCAAATAGTGGGGGTGGCGCCTGAACGTTACAGGTAGGCCATTTGATCGGTCATATTCTCGACCAATTTTTGCTTTCATTTATTGATTGTTTTAGTTTGTTTTCAAGTATTATTGATCTTTATACACTCTCTCTTTCCTATTTCAGGACCAATTTAGCTCAGGCGCCATGGAGAGCAAGGTTAGAAGCAATTGTATGCGAAAGCGTCGAAAAAGAGCTCAAATCATAGCTGGAGATTTCCAGCCCGTAACGGTTGTATCGGTCGTACCAATACGGGGGATACGGTCGATACGACCGGGCCTGAATCGTTCCCTTCCCCGCTGAGGTCGTACAACTCGTCTAGCACGTATGGGTCATAACTGTATGACCGGTACGACCCATACGACCATGCCCTAGTCTTCCATTTTCTCTGAGCTCGTATCGCTCGTAACTCTTGTGTGACCCGTATCGGTCATGATACGATCGATACGGACAGCTCAGCATCGAAGCAATAAAGAAAAAAAACGAGGATTTCCAGGGGGTGAAAATTGAGGGTTTTGAACGGAAAAAGAGAAGGAGACTGCCAGAAAATCATCACCAAAAAGACCATCAAAAGAGGAAGGAGTACTAGACTTGGATCATCTAGACCTAGGTTTCTGTTTTCTATAATTTTCCTTTTTCTTGACTTCATTGTAAACTAATATTGGAATCCATGAGAATGAATTGTAAGTAGTCCTCTTGTTTCAAGGGGTCTTATGTGACTCACTGACACATTTACTCTTCATTTGCAATGAAAACATGATTGTTTAATGGTTGGATGATTTGCTTCCACTAAACCCTAATTTGAGATGCATGTATGGTGTTTGACAGAATGACTATTTGTGCATTTAACCTAGACTTTGATCTAAATTGAAAAACTAGGATTGGAGTCGAGATATTGGTGGGAGGAACTTAGACCCTACATTCACGAAGGAGAATGCGAGGTCTAAGAGCTAAGCAAGTTCTTAATGCTATTCCAACTAAACTAATCATATAACGAAAGTTAATGGTTAGATAAGTTAGATTAAGAGAGCTAACAAGTCAAAAGAATGAAGCTCTACTCTTGCTATTTGTTCTACTCTGACATTGATACAACGACGGTTGATTGAATCGGAGTAAACATATAGTTGCATGCTATCCTCCATACCATGAGTAACTTTTATTGTTGCATAGTGAGAGTAAGTTAGTGGGGAACATATCCCCTTGAAATTATTCCAATCCGCGACAATCGACATTTACTTTTCACTAGTACAAGTAGATAATTACAATTGTTCTACGAAATAGCTAAATCCTATACATAACATCTTCTACTGTATAATCCAATTGCTCGCTTGGGATCAACCCGGCTTGCCGGTTATAAATTGTTTTGTCTGCAATCGATCCTCAAACCTGACATTAAGAAGAGGTGAAAATATAAGTTGTCACAATCTATATAATGAGATGCGCATTCTCTTCATTTCACACACCGGAACACAAACAATGATCCTCTCTTGGAAACCAAAAGCCAAGTTTACTTGAGTTCCTTGTTTTGAGTGTTTAAGTTCAAGGATAGTGAAAGATATATGATAGTTCACAAAGAGCAAGTTCGTTGGCGCACAAAGAGTTGCTCAAAGTTGTTGGATCTTGCGAAACGGTTGACCAAAAATCTCGCACCGAAAGGAGGCAAGTAAGGTTTTAAGTAGATCATCGAATGAGCCTCATCTCACTCCTTCTCATATTTTGTCATACTTCAATTTTATTTAAGGAAGTTATTCCATCTTCGTACACATTGTTGTATTTTCCATCTACACGGACAGAACTCACATAGTTACAAATTTTGTCTATCATGATCATAATTCTCTCAAAAAGTTTATTATTTCACTGAGAACTAACAAACTTCAAACATATAGCCTCACATGACAGACTTGGTAAGGGAAATGGCTTTAAAAGTCTTTCTTAGTCTTGAATCTTCATATTGTTTTGTTGGCACGCAAAACAGGTCTTCACATACAATTTAATTTAATATTGCGTTTGAGGCTAATAAAATTGAACCTGCAACATTAATACTTTTTCGAACTTAGATATTGAGAAATATCAATCAGCGCCTATACCACTTGGCCACACCCCGAAGTCATACTATCTTGCCTACTTACAGATGATTTATTTTAGGTATTAAACTAACTCCATGTAATAGTGTCGGTTTTCACCACAAACTTAGATCACATTTGTAATATCCCCATAATCACGAGAATTGTGAAAAGCTTTCCCTTTTGCCACACTTGGCAAGTTTTCTTTCTTATCATCCTTTTAAAATTATGTCACTTCTTCAGCATATTGCCGCATTTGGCAATAGCGGTATGCCGTCCAGATTAATGAAATAGGATTTGTGCGCCCCCATTGCCAGCAGTGATATCCTTCTTTCCTAAATTGAAAATTTTGTAATAGGAAAACAACATATCACTAATGACAGTAGGAGTACGTAAAAATTCGTGATTTTCCACTTGTATTGTCACGGGACGCCACATAACATCCAACTCATCCTGAACAATATTCTGGTATTGCAAATAGTGATATGCTGAATAAGTGGCAAATGTGCAATTAATTTTTAAAAAGATGGAACGAAAGTTATCTAACTTTGAAAATGTGACAAACTCAAAGTTCAGAATTTGATGATAGTTGTCAATTTCTTAACTTATAATACATAATGATATTTAAATTCATTAATCTTTTGGCTCTCAGGATCCATCAAATGTCTTTCTTCTATAAACGTCTTAGAAGTAAAGTTGGATGCTTTAGGGTAAACTTCACAAGATTTGGTGCAACCAATCCATAGATATGTATATTCTTTAAACTCGAGAATGCTTCCCTGCACCTTGCATCCACTCTCATAGCTTAACTTTTTTTTAAAAGAAATTTAAGTATTTCACATGTTCTTGACAGATATTGCAGTAATCCAAGTACATCACCACAATTTAGTTCAAGAATAAAGGGATGATCTTGTCCATTGAGGTAAAAAATGAGGGTGAAGCATTCACCAATTTAAAGGGCATCACCAAGGAGTCGAGTGCTTCAAATGAGTCACACAAGTGATCTTTGAAATACTAGAATGACCTAATTGATAATAATCCAGTAGTAAAAATGTGAGACTTTTTAGTGGTTACTTTGTTGAGAGTTTAGTAATGGATGCAAAAGTGTAATGATTGATCGGTTGATCTTTTATCAATTATTCGCTTCATTCGATGATAAATTTCGCTCATCTCCCGAACTTTTCATTGTGATTTTACCACTCTACTCTTATTTCAGGGCAAAATATATTAAACTAACGCTTTGTAGTCCGTTTGGAGCAAAATAAGGCAAAACATAAGGATTCAGACGAAGACGAACCAAATCTGGGCAGATTGACCTATTCGTCATCAAAGACTTGCCGAGAACATGATTCTTATCCGATTGAGGCGTGTCATATCTTGTTGGAAAGCTAACATAACGGGCTACAACTCTTTAGTTTACTCCAAGACCAAATTCAAAGGTTTAGATGGTCAAAAATGCAAGAAGAGTGAGATTTACAGTGCTGAGTGAATAGTATCCCGGTTCAAGTAAGAACCGCTGGTTCACTAGTCAAACCGCCGGTTTACTGGTCGAACCGTCGGTTTGGTGCTGAACCGGACCCAAAGGCAAAATTTCATGATTGTCTGAGACAGGCCGGTTTAATGTAGAACCGGCGGTTTACCAATTGAACCGGCGGTTTGGACGCTGAACCACCGGTTTGACACCAAATCTGTCCGGAACTTAATTCTGAAATCAGCCCAACTGATTTGGTATAAATAAAGACCTAGAATCCAAGAAAAGGTATTATGAACCTGGGCAAGATTAGAACTAATTTCTGAAGAGAGGAGAGGCGCCGAAAGACTCCAAGAAGATTAAAGATCGAAGATTCGGTTCGTAATGAAGGATTCCTCTTTATCTATCGTTTCTTCTTCTTCTTCTTTAATTCTCTTTTACACATATATTCTGGTTTTATCACCATGATTAGTGAGTAGTTGTCTCATTCTGGGATCTTACGGATCTCATGCTTGTACTCCAATAATTCATGCGATGTTGATAAAACATTTTGATTATGTTAATGTAGTTCTTTAATCCTACTGTTTTTAATTTTCCATTTTTGCATGTCTGACATTGACTGGGACTTGTTAAAATAAAATTAGGTTAAAGACCAAAAAGTTTGATTCTGAATTGAAACTGTTGATAACCGTGATTGGGCAGCGTTCAATAATGTAGATTAATTCAGGCAATGATCCGTGACTGGGCAGCTTGCCTGATGTTATTAGGTTATTTTCACAACTCCATAGTATAATTGAATTGTTAGAATTATTGCATGATTTGTGAGTTAGGCATGAGTGAAGTTTGATTCTGGAATATTGATTTTAGCTTCATAATCTTGTTCTTACATCAGAATCACTTAGTTAGGTCATTAGAATTTTTTCATTATTAGAATAGCTAAACGAAGGCACTGTCTTGCATAGTATATACACGTATTTGCTCCTTGGATCGACCATTGGCTTACCAAGGTTTATAAATTGTGTTTGACTGCAACTTGACCCCTAAAACATAAATTGACGACTATAAAGAGTTAAAAATACGCATTGTCATTGATCCTTCAAAAACAAATTAAAAACATAACACTGATGCTTCATATGAGGTTTTAGAGAGTATGAGGAACTAGCCACATCAATATTAACATTCTCTAAAGAATCGAGCAACTCATCCACTTGAGTGATCAAAATATCAAGCCAAGCTAATAACCTACCTTCACGCTTTGTTCAGATGAAAGAAAAGTGTTGACATGTTGGAATAATTTGATTTCAAGAGTATCAATTTTATTTACCTTGCACTCAATAGACTCCATCGCGTCATCTATACCAATGATATTTTTCATGCAAAGCATCCATATTAGTATTCAAAATCCAAGGTGATCAAACACATCTGTCATGCCTCTGTTCAACTTGGCGAACCAAATTTCATTTGTTAAAATGGACCTGTCGCCTCATGGTCCCCATGTCAATGTACCTTCCATAATTTGCATTGTCAAATGACATCGATGAGCCAAAGAGTTAAATATTTCTGTGATGGGTGGCATGGACTTTACTCACTTGACTCTTAAGTGTGTAGTGCTTAAGTATACATTTGCTCAGAATTGTAGATAAGGAAGTCATTCCCTGAAAAAATTGACATGATAAAGAGAAGAGAATTTATAAGAATATGAGCACTTCTGGTGCCTTAAGAGAATGATAGTCTGAAAAAACTGAGTCCATTCCTCATAGAAATTTTATCTTCTAAGTAGGCAGTGATGGTCAGTTCAATTATACGCTTAGTACCATACATGTATATAAATATATAGGCATTTACGGATACCAGCAAAAGGTTCTTAATTAAAAACTAACAACACTTCATCTCAACACTTGGAGCTTATTATTGGCTTTGAGAGTTAACTTGCTATTTCTCACATAAAATAATTCATTATAAAAACTCTTTATTATTCTTCTACGTACTGTACCAACCTAGATAATCGATCTCAATTTATTCGAGCTAAATAATTTTAATTATAACGATTAACTTATCCAGCACGTCCGAGCTTCCATATATTTATTTTTTGTAAGTCAAATTTAAGACGTTGTATTTTTCAAGAAGCATTGGTCGGGCACAATATAGAGTATTTCAAAGAAGTTTCAAGTAAATGACACAAAAAATATTATTGATTCCTAATCATCACAATATATGATATGTTGCTTTGATTAAAATCCACCTAGGGCTTGTTTTTTGGTCACAACTTCTTCGGCTCCAAATTATTTGGTTTTTTCTATCAGATATGAAGTTGTACCTATTGAGGAACATTCCAAATGAGATTGTTGAGAGTTACATTCTGTGTTCTACTCGACCATTGAGCGTTGTAATAGGTAGATTGAGAGAGTGGTGAGAAGAGGGATTTGTATAAGACTATGATAGGCTGTTGTTCTCCGTTCTAAGTGCAAATCGAGCTCCGTCAAAGAGCTCAACGTGGATGCACGTTTGTTGAAACTGAACCACCGGAAAAATCTGGTTGTACTCGTCCTTTATTTCTCAATTCTTGCTAGTTCTGATTGATAGGGTTGTTCAGTGCAGTATTGTTGATAATTCACTAGGTTCTATAGTTGAGAAATCACTATAGTGGTATCAGAGCTGTATCACTAAGATTAGTACTTGATTTTGAGCGATTCGACCCTGTTGTTGTTCTGAGATAGTGTCGGAACCCTTGGCAGTTCCGCCTCCTATATGTTTAGAACGATCGCGGGTTTTTGACCAAAATCTTTAGCTATTTTTCCCTTTCAAAATTGTTAGAACTTCATCTGCACTGATTGTTGTGTGTTTTTTTTTCTTTGATCTGTCTCTTAAGAATATGATGGGTGGACGTGTGAAAATAGCCGCCTATGATGGCAAGTCTGATTTCGAAATCTGGAGCCTCAAGATAAGAGCACACCTATCGCACCACAAGGTGTCGGTGGCCTTGGAAACCTAAGATGGAAAGTGGAATGAGGAACAGAAGAAACAATAGAAAGAAATAAATGAAGAGGCGTTCAATATTCTTATTCTGAACCTCTCTGATAATGTGATCACAAAAATATGTGATTGCAAGACTCCTCTCTAATTACGAGATAGACTAAAATCTTTGTTTTTGAACTTAGATGCCTCTAATCTTGTATACCTAAAAGCGTCACTAATCTCATATAAAATAGACACTACTAAATCAATAGATGACAATTTGGATGAGTTCCTTAAACGGAATTTAATGCTAAAAGGAACTCTTCATGCTCTAGATGATACTAGCAGTGTGATGATCTTAATGAATGTGATGCCTGAAAATTACCATGTTGTTAAAAATGATTTCCAGTATTCAGGAACTGTCCCTAGCTATGATTTGATGTGCATTGCATTAAGAACTAGGGAGCTTAAGTTAAAGAACCTTAAAATTAGACCTGGAGCAAATCTTTTTTTTTAAAGGTAAAACTAGAAATAACATGTCAGCTAAATTTAATCCCCCTAATTCTGATAGGAAGAATAGGACTAATAATAGAAAGGACTCTAAAACCATACAAATGTAAGAAAATGTTATTTCCGTGGTAAATTGGGTCATTTGAAGAAGAACTGTTATCAGTAGTTGTCTGAAAATAAATAAAACACTAATTTGGAAACCAATGTTGCCTCTCGTTCTGAATTTGACTGTGATTTGTCTGAAGTATTAAATATTTTTGATAACTCATATTCTGATAATTGGGTGTTTGACTCATGAAAATTTAACCGTGGTCACAAATGAAAGAGTTACATGGAAAATATTTATGTATGTGACATTATTTACATTGGTTAAGTTAGTTTAAAAACTGCAAATGGAAAATTACTAATCCTGTCAAATGTGATATTTATCCCTGGCTTGAAAAAGAACTTAATACTCTTGGGTGCTTTAGAAGAAAACAGTTGCATGTATTGTGTTGACAGTGGTAAGTTGAAAGTGGACAAAGGAAATAAACTGATTTTGTCTGGTACTAGAGTATTTGTCTTGTATATTTTGGATGGTTTTTATTGCAACGTTCGCTTCATCTGCTGCTACTGAAAATGCATATATTAATACTTAGCATCTAAGGCTTGAGCACAATAGTCAAAGAGGGCTTAATGAGTTGAGTAAGCAAGGACTGCTTGGTAAAGCAACTACTAATCTATTACATTTTTGTGAATGTTATGTGTTAGCCAAAAAACATAGACAAAGTTTTTCCCATGGTATTCATTTAGCCAAAGAAATCTTAGAATATGTGCATGCTAATCTATGGGGTCTTGAAAATTATGAATCACATAAGAGGTACATGTAATTTTTTTAGCATTATTGCTGATTTCTCTACACTGGTTTGGACTTTTTTGCCTAAGTCTAAAAATGAAGCCTTTTTGAAATTTAAAGAATGTATAACTCTAGAGGAAAATCAAACTTGCAAATCTGTTAAGGTGTTTAGAATATAATGGGTTAGAATTCTGTAATGATGAGTTAGCTGATTTATGTAAGGATCATGGCATTTTAAGTTATAGAATTGTTAGGGCCACCCTTCGACAAAATAAAGTTGCGGAGAGGTTTAATAAGACCTTGTTTGAGAAGGTCAGGGCGTTTTTGTTTACCACAGGGCTTCTCATAGCTTTTTGGGGGAAAGCTCTGTCAAGGGCCACATATTTAATCAATAGGAGCCATATTAGAAACTTAGATTTTAGGTGCCCTATAGAAAGATGGTCTGGCAAGAAGTCATACTTAGGGCACCTTAGGACCTTTGGGTGTGCTGCATATGCTCAAATAAGGAAGGGTAAATTGGATCCTAGGTCTATTAGGTGTGCGTTTCTCGGATATCGGCAGCAGCAAGGGGTTAAAGGATATAGGTTACTGGATAAGGAGGGTAGAGGGGTAAAGATTATAATAAGTAGAGATTTTTTCTTTGATGAAAAGGTTTTCCCTGTAAGGCCCAGTTGATCGGTTGATTTACTTACTAATTATCCATCCACTCGATGATGAATTTCGCTTCTCTCCCGAACTTTTCTTTGAGTTTTTACCACTTCACTCTCGTTTCATGAAAAATCATATTAAACTATAGTTTTGTAGCTCAGTTAAAGAAAAATGAAGAAAATCACAAGATTCGGACGAATATGATCAAGGAATGCGCAGATTTACCTGTTCGTCGTCAAAAGCTTACCGAGCATGCAACTCTTATCTGATTGAGGCGTGCTTTATCTTACTGGACAGCTAACTCAAAGGGTTACAACGTTGTAGTTTACACTAAGACGTGATTCGAAGGTTTGAATGGTCAAATATGCAAGCGAATTCAGAATTAAAGGCCAAGTGAACTAGAACCCGGTTCAATGAAGAACCGGTGGTTAATCGGTTAAACCGGCGGTTTGTATAATGAACCGCCGGTTTTGTTTTGAACCGGTCAACAATGGAAAAATTGGTGATCCACTAAGATAGCCCGGTTCAATGAAGAACCAGCGGTTTTCTAATTGAACCGCCGGTTTGACACTAAACCAGACAGGAATCAAATTCTAAAAATCAGCTCAAGTGATGTTTAGTGTAAATAGAAATTAAGTTCTCATTGACTAGGGATGGACAATTTGGAGAACGAAAGCAGGAGAGAAAGGACAAGCTTGGAGTCAAGATCATCAGCACGGGTTATTCGTTCTATATTCTCTTCATTCTTGTGTTGATAGTAATCACCATGAGTAGCGAGTAGTCTTTTAGTCTGTAACCTGATTTCATGTGATTTGTACGAATATCAGTTTTACTCTAATGCAAATTTATGTTTTTCAATTCTATTATACTTCATTCAATCGTTTTACCATTGTCGATCATTGATTGGGATGACTGCATGAAATTCGCAACGCCTCTGAGTTGCAGATTATGTACAAGCAGTTGTTATAGCACACTCTTGTACCGACGGATCTTTTACAGCAAGATAAAACAATGAACAACGATTTGTTCACCCAGTTCGGCCAAGTGCCTACTTCTGGGAAAGACTGCCCTCAGTCTTTCAATTCACTAGTCTCAAGGTCTGTTGTACAACACGGTTCGACTCCACGCAACCTACGCTATTCAACCTTAGCTAGTCGATCACACACAATCAGAACACGTTCTCACTTGTGTTTCACACAATCAGAACACGTTCTCGCTTGTGTTTCACACACACCTACTCACTTGAACCAATTCAGAATAGCTCTACCTCTGATCCCACAGACTAAGCCTATTTTAATTAGTATAACGTGACCGTAGGTTTGCTATAGCACCCGCTGTAGCAACTAGCTGGTGCAGGTTCTGTCCGCGTCACTCCAAAACTTTCTGCCCAGCCGATCGAAGTCTTCCACGAGCACTGCACACTCTGGGATGCTCCTCATCACTCAGTGACCATCTGTCACTAGCGAGACCTGGCCTTCTGCTGATTGTCCAAGTTCTTCCACTCGACAATTCCCCTGCGGCCTGCCTTGATCCGCCAACAAGCATTTCTTGCTCTGAATTGGCCTTCTCTGATCAAGCTCCGCCTCTGCACTTAACCACTTAGCTCTGCTCTCACACTCTGCTCTTGGTAGTGACTCAATCTCTCCGCTCTAGCACTCTGAATATATCTCTCGGTATATTGCTCTATCTTTGTGCTTGAATTTTTTCTTGGATGGATGGTTTGCTGCTCTGCCCAGCCTCCTTTAAATAGGAACTTCATGTTCCATCAATATCAAATTTAGCAAGCCTTCCAAAAAGCTCTCCTAGATTCTTGCAAGTTTGTTGAGATTTGATTTCCTAAAAATAATTTTAGAAATCTTATCTTTACCTTGATCTTGCTTAGTTGTTTGTTGCTGCTGCCAAAATTAGGAAGCCCTCAGAGATCTCAACAAGATCCTATCTCCTAATTTGTAGGAGATTTGATTTCCCAATCAAATCTTCAAGCTTGTGGCATGGAATCTTCACTGAGTATATTCTGCAAATATTTGGAAGCCTCCCATTGCTCTGCTACGTCATATCTGGGCAGATTATTCTTCGTGCAGAAACTGATGTTCTGCTGCTACAGCTCCTGCTGTCGCAACTGCTTGTACACTAAGCTTGTTCACTGTGGCTGATTTTGCACTAGCTGCTGTCTTCACACGGGTACCTGTATCATCTTACTTTCAATCTTCACGATACTCTACCGACCTGTTGTTTTGCTGGCAGCAACCCTCCGTATGTTCTTTGGGTTTCTCCAAGTTGATCGGCATGCTGCTGACTCTTGGAATCTTCTAAATTGCATTTAGAAAGCTTCCGTTACTCTTCTCTTCAATTTTAGGCAGCTTGTTCTTCTCACGGAA
Organism: Umbilicus rupestris; assembly: GCA_963678935.1. NCBI lineage: Eukaryota > Viridiplantae > Streptophyta > Magnoliopsida > Saxifragales > Crassulaceae > Umbilicus > Umbilicus rupestris. The sequence goes on along the minus strand of OY787623.1, from coordinate 1,962,867 downwards.
ATCTGCTATTTAGGATGCTACAACTCTCTGCTACATAGGTTGCTGTAGCAACGCCTTGTGCACTCTGCTTGTTCATTCTAGAACTCTCTCCACCAGCTGTTGTCTTCACACGCTTGTTGTAGCAGACTCTTGTGCACCTTGTAGGAGTTTGTCAATGATGTCATATACCTTAACAATCTCCTCCTTGGTATTTTTGACAAAATCCAAAGACCCTTCTGATCTTCGGCAATCTTCATCTCGTCTTCAGGCTCCTTCTCTAGCAGCTTCCTCAGCTTCTTCAGGATTTATCTCAATACAAGGCCTCAAGCTATCCCTAGCTTGTCTTCTGGCTTCTTCTCAAGTGGTGTCTTCAGATAGCTTCTGCTGTCATCGGACGGTGTACCAACTTCTTGCTCTTTGTTAGTCTTTTGAAGAAGCTCCAGCTTCAATCTTCGCGGGATGCTGTAAGAACTTCTTGCGCTGGTTTTGTCAAGGATGCCATTACTTTAACAATCTCCACCTTGGCATTTTTGACAAAACCTGAGCATAAAACCTGACCATCTTCTGCAGGGGCTCCCCTTCTCCCTCTGGGGTCGACTGGCAAAACTTGCCACATAATACAAACAGCAGAACACATCTTCTCCTCCTTTTGTCACAAATGATAAGGAGGGAGCCTCAAGCTAAACTCAGCGAATAGGCCAACGCCTCTTCTCCATCCACCAAGAAGGAGAACTCTTGGTGTCTCAGCATGTGTCTCTTCTGATGATTTTGGGGAACCATCTGGTGGCTGCTTCTCCATCACTGCCTGCTCCGGCTTCCGTATCCAACGCCTCCGAGCTCTGTTGTGTCCAGCAACTCCTTCTTTCCTTCCGGCATTGTTTCGTTGTCTCACCCGATTTGCACCTCTGTCTTTTGCAATTCTCATTCTCCAGTTCGTTGTCCCTCCAACGTATCTGATGTTTTCTTGCACAATTGGACAGTGACAGTCCTTCATAGGCTTTGATGAGCTGGAGGTCACCTGCGTTACACGTCTAATCCTTGGCTTCATCTGGCGTTGTCCGTCCATGGGTGATCTCTGAGGTCTCCAATACTTGTTCAGGATCGGGCATCTCCTCTTAATGTGTCCCCTCTGATAAAAAAAAAGCATCTGCGGCCATCGCTTCTGGCCTTCTTTTGTGCTACAGGTGGTTGATACAGCGGTTGCTGTAGCAGCCTCTTGTTCACCCTTCTTGTCCCCTTCTTCTGAACTGGTTTCTGGGACATGACCAATTTCTCCATGCCATTCCTAGCATCTTTTGGCTCCGTAGCTTTGACGAATACAGTTCTTTCAACATCTTCTTCTCCAGTGTATCCAAGACATGAGTAGCCTCCATATCTTTGGCATGCTAGAATATCTTCAAGAGTGCTTGAGCCACTGTTAAGCATCTTTGCGGTCTTTCTGTAGAGGTTGAGCTCTTCCTTCTTTGCAGCAAACTTCTCTTCTTGCTGGGCAGCCTGATCTGTAAGAGAAGTGATAGTCTTCAACAGCTCCTCTCGTTCTTCTTCGAATCCGATACCTTGGCAGTCAATCCTTTGTTGATCTCAATGACTTGCAGCCACTCTTCGTGCAACAGGGCAAAGTTTCTTGCAATGGACTCCTCAGTGATTTCCTCATCATCACTCCTGTCTAACTATTCAACACCATAAATATTTTTTGTCTTTGTTGAAACGGTGTTCTTCATATTAGTTGCACTTATCAGAGTCTTCTTCACTGTCTTCGTCTCTCCAGTTTGCAGCAGGAGACTTGTTCCTTTCATGAGCCTTCTGGAGGATCTCCCATGCTTGCTTGGCAACTTCATAGTTGGAGATCAGCCTGAAATTATTTGCGTCAACAGCGACAAATATCGCGTTCAAGGCATTGGAGTTACTAGTTGCTACTTCTTCTTCTTCAGCTGTCCATGTCTCCTTTACTGCTCTGATACTACTGCTCTCCAAGTCTTCTCATCCATCGTCTTTAGGAAAGCCTTCATTCTCGCCTTCCAACAACTATAATTTCCGTCTTCCAGTAGGGGCGGGCGACTTGTGCTTTGTCTCTCTTTCATTTTCGCTCGATGAACTCAGCAAGGCGCTCAGGATCTTCACTCTGTGTGTCGAGTTCCGCTCTGATACTGCATGAAATTCGCAGCGCCTCTGAGTTACAGATTGTGTACAAGCAGTTGCTATAACACACTCTTGTACCGGTGGATCTTTTACAGCAAGATAAAACAATGAACAACGATTTGTTCACCCAGTTCGGCCAAGTGCCTACCTCTGGGAAAGACTAACCCTCAGTCTTTCAATTCACTAGTCTCAAGGTCTGTTGTACAACATGGTTCGACTCCACACAACCTATGCTATTCAACCTTAGCTAGTCGATCACACACAATCAGAACACGCTCTCACTTGTGTTTCACACACACCTACTCACTTGAACCAATTCAGAATAGCTCTACCTCTGATCCCACGGACTCAGCCAATTCTAATTAGTACAACGTGACCGTAGGTTTACTATAGCACCCGCTGTAGTAACTAGTTGGCGCAGGTTTTGTCCGCGTCACTCCAAAGCTTTTCGCCAAGCCGATCGAAGTCTTCCACGAGCGCTGCACACTCTGGGATGCTCCCCATCACTCAGTGACCATCTGTCACTAGCGAGACCTGGCCTTCTGCAGATTGTCTTAGTTCCTCCACTCGACAATTCCCCTACGGCCTGCCTTGATCTGCCAACAAGCAATTCCTGCTCTGAATTGGCCTTCTCCGATCAAGCTCCGCCTCTGCACTTAACCACTCAGCTCTGCTCTCACACTCTGCTCTTGGTGGTGATCCAATCTCTCCGCTCTAGCACTCTGAATATATCTCTCGGTATATTGCTCTATCTTTGTGCTTGAATTTTTTCTTGGATTGATGGTTTGCTGCTCTGCCCAGCCTCCTTTAAATAGGAACTCCATGTTCCATCAATATCAAATTTAGAAAGCCTTCCAAAAAGCTCTCCTAGATTCTTGCAAGTTTGTTGAGATTTGATTTCCTAAACACAATTTTAGAAATCTTATCTTTACCTTGAGCTTGCTTAGTCGTTTGTTGCTGCTGTCAAAATTAGGAAGCCCTCAGAGATCTCAACAAGATCCTATCTTCTAATTTTTAGGAGATTTGATTTCCCAATCAAATCTTCAAGCTTGTGGCATGGAATCTTCACTGAGTATATTTTGCGAATATTTGGAAGCCTCCCGTTGCACTGCTACGTCATATCTGGGCAGATTATTCTTCGTGCCAAAATTGCTGTTCTGCTGCTACAGCTCCTGCTGTAGCACCTACTTGTACACTAAGCTTGTTCACTGTGGCTGGTTTTGCACCAGCTGCTGTCTTCACACGAGTACCTGTATCATCTTGCTTTCAATCTTCACGATACTCTACCGACCTATTGCTATGCTGGTAGCAACCCTCCGTATGTTCTTTGGGTTGCTCCAAGTTGATCGGCATGCTACTGACTCTTGGAATCTTCTAAATTGGATTTAGAAAGCTTCCGTTGCTCTCCTTTTCAATTCTGGGCAGCTTGTTCTTCACACGGAAATCTGCTATTTAGGATGGTATAGCTCTCTGCTACACAGGTTGCTGTAGCAACGCCTTGTGCACTCTGCTTGTTCATTCTAGAACACTCTTCACCAGCTATTGTCTTCACACGCTTGTTGTAGTCGTCAATGATGCCATATACCTTAACACTGCATGTTAGAACGAAACTAGGTTAGATGCCAAAAAGATGATTTGGTCTGAGGTAATTAACCGGATTGAGGAGAGTTGATATCGAAATATGGTAGCTATATTGTTAATACATGAATCGATAGGAAAGTTGACATCTTCTGTCTGGAAATCCTAGGCTTACTAAATTGAAACTGTTAATAATCCTTGATTAGGCGGCGTTCAATAGTGCAGATTAAGTCAGGTGATGATCCGTGAATGGGCAGCTCACTTGATGTCAATTTAGGTTATTTCCAAAGCTATTTTGCAAGACTACGTGGTGTAACTGATTGCATGAATTGTGTTGCGAGCATGGGTGAAGTTCGATCTTGGAATTATTTTCTCTAATCGAATCGACCGTTAGTTATATTAATTATGACAATTAGGATAATTAGAACAAACCTTGAATTTCTATTAGGAATAGTTGTACACATTGATTGCTAGCTAGTATATACAAGCGCCTGTTCCTAGGATCGACCCTTGGCTTACCAAGGTGTATAAATTATTTTTTACTACAATTTGACCCCTGAAACTTATATCTGACAAATATAAAGGGTTAAAAATACGATTGTCACCAGTCTAGTTTAGATCAAAATAGATACACTGACTATATTCCCACCCAAACCTCGGTTGAGGTGGAGCCTGAGCACCCTCCTCCTTCCCCTACTGTTTATCTGATGATAACCCTGACCCTAGCTCTAAGTAAATCTAGCTGATCTAGAGATGGAAATTGGTGGAGAACCTGCCAATGTAGATCAGAACGCTAGTGAGGTAGTTGAAAGCTTACATGAGTCCACTCAGGGAGAGCTACAAATTTATCAGCCGGCCAGAGATAGAGCCAGGAGAGAAACTATACTCTCCGTGAGATATAACTGATTTAGTGTATATTGCCTTGTTAACAGCAGATAAAGGTACTACTTCAGAACCTGAGACTTTCTTATAAGCCATTAACTCCAGTGATGGTGAAAAATGACTTGAAGCTATGAGAGATGAAATGAACTCTCTTAAGGTAAATAAGACACGGATTTTAGTTGAAAAACCGAGATCACAGAAAGTGGTGGAGTCTATGTGGTTACTTAAGTTGAAAGAAGGCCTGAATGAGGGTGATTCTCCTAGGTACAAAGTCAGGTTAGTGGAAAAAAAATTACACTCTGCTAGACGGGGTAGATTATAATGAGATATTCTCTCTTGTTGTGAAATTTAAGACCATAAGAATGATGTTATCTTTTGTTAAATGTCTTGATTTAGAATTAAAACAGTTAGATGTTAAAATCGCTTTCTAGCAAGGTGAACTAGATGACAAAATATATATGAGACAACCTCAAGGTTTTATAAATGAAAAGTACCCTGAGCATTTTTTTCTCTTAAAAAATCCCTTTTATGGCTTGAAACAAAGCCCTAGACAATGGTATGAGAAATTTGACTCTTATGTTCTAAGTATTGGTTTTGTGAGAAGTAACTTTGATAATTGTTTTTATTTCTCTTCTGTTAATGACATATCTATTGACATGCTATTAATTAGCAAGTCTGCTGCCATGTTAAGTGATTAAAGTCTGATATGAGCTCTACTTTTGATACGAAAGACTGATCGGTCAATTTATCGACTAAATATTCACTTGTTTAAAATGAATTTATGTTCGTTTCCCAGACTTTCACTGTCATTTTACCATGTTACTCCTTTTCTACGTCAAAGTTTGCTAAACTGAAGCTTTATAGCCCATTTGGAGCAAAATAAGGAAAAACACAAAATTTCAGACGAATACAGACCAAATATTGGCAGATTGACTTATTCATCTTCAAATGCTTTTGGAGCACACGATCTATTGAGGCGTGCTACATCTTGTTGGAAAGCTAACATAAAGTGCTACAATTTTGTAGTTTGCACCAAAGAAAACATTCGAAGGTTTAAATGGTCAAAAAACGAGCAAAGTCTGAATCAGCGTGTTGAGTGAACAATAGTCCGGTTCAAAACCAAACCGTCAAAGGTCATAAGAAAATTGGGGAGTTATCTTGTAAAACTGTTCCCTTACCATTGTCTCAACATTTTGCTCTCAGCAAGTCTCAATGTCCAAACTCAAGGTATGAGGTATCAAAGATGGAAGGTAATCCTTATGCTAATGACATTGGCTTATTAATGTATGCAATAATAAGTACTATGCCGTATTTATCTTTTGTCATCTCTTTGCTTAGTATCAAACCTGGTATGTACATTGGCATGCTTTAAAATGTGTAATTGCAAATATTGCTGGAACCTTGAGCATTGGATTGTGTTATGGTAATAGGACAAATGATCATAATTGGATATATTTGATGCTAATTTTGCTGGTGATAGAGATTCTAGAAAGTCTACAAGTGGATATTGTTTTACCTTAGGCTTGAATTGTATTGCTTGGAAATCTCTTGTTTCAACCTCTTGTTACTTTATCAGCAACTGAATCTGAATATATTGCATTATGATGATGCGAAAGAAGTTGTTTGGTTAAATTATCAGTTAAATGAGGCTTGTTTGCTAGATAAACCTATGCTGATATTCTCAGATAGTCAGCCTACAATTCATTTAAGTAAGAACCCTGTTTATCATGAGAGAACAAAAACATATAGATGTTAAGTTCCATTACATAAGGGAATTACTTTCTGGTGAGATTGTTAAATTATACAAAGTAGATACTTCTAATAATCCTGCAAGTTCAAGCATTGCTTGGACTTGTTGTGTATGGAGTGTTCTGTTTTGTAGAATGAGCAATCAAATTCTTGAGTTTGATTTGCACTGGTGGAAGTGAGAGGTTGCAGAGAATGCACCGATTCAGGTGGAGATTGTCTAATGAACCAGTGCATTAATGACCAAAATATTCGTTGCTAACGCTGGACTGAATTGTTCCTGATTTATTGATCCTCATTCAACGCCTGTGATAATTCATAAGGATGGAAGGCTGAGAATTCTCCTCAAAAAGATCAAGAAAACATACGTTGCTTTGATTAAAAGCGACATAGGGTTTGTTTTTTGGTCATAACTTTTTCGGCTCCAAATTCTCTAGTTTTTTCTCCCCTTTCACATATATGAAGTTATACCTATTGGAGAACAATCCAATTGAGATTGGCTGTGTTCCCTGTTGTGGCTCGACCATTGACCGTCGTAATAGGTAGATTGAGAGAGTGGTGAGAAGAGGGATTTGTACAAGACTGTGACAGGATGTTGTTCTTCGTTCTAGTGCAAATCGAGCTCCGGCATAGAGTTCAATGTAGATGTAGGTTCTTTGGAACTGAACCGCTGGAAAAATCTTGTTGTACTCATCATTATTTCTCTATTTTTGCTAGTTCTGATTGCTAGGGTTGTTCAGTGCAGTATTGTTGATTAGTCGCTAGGTTCTACAGTTCAGAATCACTACAATTACACATGACTCTTCCGCACTCAAAACTTTGTGTATTTACAGAGCGTTCTAGCATGATCGTTAATCCAGAATTCCAGTGATTATAATTGGACCCCTTATATTTATAAAATGACAATTGAACTCGAATATCATAATAGAAGCATATCAATCAATTATAGAGAATTAGGTGTAACACATGCTCCATCTTGGACTAGCTAGTCCATCATCGACAATACCTATTTAGAGCTGATGACTAACAAATACAAGCATATCAATTAAACATATATCTATAGTGGATCTTCATCCTTTACAACTCTATACACGTGTCTACATGTATATGCACACGCATATAAAAAAAACTCAAAAACCAAAATAATGTGGTGGAGACCATGTTTGTCCAACACTAAATATTTATATGAGACATCAACGTACCCACACAATTGCCGCATAAATTTGTTTACTGATATAAATATGTTGCTAAGATAATGCTGATGAACACACTTTTGAGCAGAAGCTTCAATAATTGATATCAGATGAAAATGATAATTTCCTATCTTGTCAAGTTACAAATGGAAGAGCCTGTAATTTTAGGGCGCTCGTCAACAAAGTATTTACAAGGCAAAGAAGTGGAAGAATCGGGCTAAGAGTTATTTATTTACATACTGTTAATATCTTCATCTGATTTAGGACTAGTAATTTCTTGACATGTCACGATTTCATAGTTGACATCTTGGATTAAAAAGATTTTATATAGAAAAGAAAAGTACAGTGAAAGTATACTTACTTTTGACAAGTATTTTAGTATATTCTGCACCTGCAGTTTATCTCCAGTAATTTAGCTTTTCGGTATCGAAGAAACATAGTGTATTTGGTAAGGAGATAATAAGGAATCGATCTAGGGTTTTGTCGCCATGCAGATATGTAACAAGGTAATAAAAGCATACTGAATATAATACCAATGCAACTGAACTCTCCTACAAAACCCTAGCAAACATATTCCAATCTACATGAAATGATAATATTTTCAAATTCTGACGTAAGTTGTGGTATTAGGTTTTTGGGCATGATGTACCAATTTAAGATTGCCACATGGGCTAGCTATAAGCCACAGCACACTGTACTCTTCATTTACATTGGACCCAAGTATATATATATATATATACATAGCCCCTTGTTCTGATAGATAGCTTAGTGTCTCCGAGTAGGATCCCTAGGCACATGCATGATTGATATGGACAAATGATCAGCACTGGATTATGTTATCTCATTTGAAAATAGCTAGGTTTTAAGAATGATCAAGTACCGACAATAATCCTTAACAATTCTCCCTTTTCTGTATATTAATCTGGTCTTCGTGGGCTCATTAGAGATTGTTAAATGCACTAATTGGATCAGGTTAACCAAGTCTCAAATTTCAGTCTTACAAAAATGCAAAAGGCCGACTGAGGAACATGCAAAGAAGGACCAAGTCAAACTTTTGTTTATGCAAGATTTGAGATATCTCACAGCAATGTCTGTCCTGTCCACATATGTGATTGGCATATTGAAAACGAACCCTCATCATTGAATAGTTGTCATTATTTAAGTTGATGCAAATGACAAATTTATTCCAAGGATGCCAGAATTTACCAACAAACTTCATCTAATGCATATGTTGAAGTTGACTGATTAGACATTTCCATTTGACTACATACTCAAATGGATATTTAATCATTCATTTTGGATACTATAATGTCCATATATTTATATATAAGTGACACTTCTAATGGATTTCATCATTTTGGAGAATTCTTAACTACATTTTCTAACTATTTAATTAAAAGTTCATATTTTGTCAGGTGTCTCAATAAGTTTCCTTCATTTTTTGTCTTTAAAAATCCAAATAGCACAGAAAGACTAACTTAGTTTTCACAATTCACATGTGTTATGTCACCACTATGCCCAATATCATTTTTATTAAGTTTTAATTTATTTTTTAAACAAAACATATCAAAATTCATAAACTCACCAAAACCTGTTTTCAAAAATAAAATCTAGTGCACTTCAAACAAATTAAATTAAATTTCACAAATCCATCAAAACTCATTTCTCAAAAAAATAAAAATAACAAAAGCTAATGCACTTTAAACAAAATAAATTAAAATTCATAAACTCATTCCTAAAAAATGAAATTCCTAATGCACTTTAATTAAAACATATCAAACTCATAAATTCAATGCATTTTAAACGAAACAAATCAAAATCCATAAAATCATCAAACCCCATAAAATTCAGTGTGTCTTAAACAAAACAAATCAAAATATGTTAAATCATCAAAACCCATAAAATTCAATATACTTAAAAAAAACAAATCAGATCAAAATCTATAAAGTTATATAAACTCATTTATCAACAAAATAAAAGTGATAAATCCAATGCACTTTAAACGAAACTAATTTTTCAAAAATTAAAACTCATAAATCTAACGCTCTTAAAACAAAACATATTTAAATAGAAACTCATCAAAATCCATGTTTTCAAAAATTTAAATCCATCAAAACTATAAAATTGACATATTGACAAACATAAAATAGGTGACATACATTTTTAATCGACTGGAAAATAAAATTGCTAACTTTAATCTACTGTCACGTGACATTTCACAGGTTATTTGATCAAATGATTCACTCAAACTTAATAACAATGAAATGAGAAAGATTGAAATAGATAAATGTGGTTGATGAATGATTAACAGTGGCGAAGCCACGTATAAGTATGATTACCTGTATTCTAACTACTTGTCTTGAGGGTTTGGGTTTTGTTTGACAACATTTTCTTGAAGTGTTAGGTTCGGCTTCCTCCTAACATATGACACGTGCAAGCCAGGGCTTGGATCGTGTCTTCATTAAAATATATGTTGTGAGTAGTTACGTTTTGGAACATGCATGCATAGATGCATCATCTAATTTCAAAATTAATTCGTGTTTGGTGGTATTTGAGAGAGAGAGAGACCATCGGCCATGATGCTTGCATTTCCTAATTGCAAGGATCATTATGAATTAAACACAATTTTCTAATACCCCAATGATTGATAAACATCAATATTTGTCCAGAAACATATATTGCTGAGACCAAAAAATGGGGCTTTTATTATTCATCATTGTTTTTTTTGTCAGTTAAAGCACGGCCTAAAGGCAAGTGAAACCACAACAAAATGGAAAATATTAACTAGATCATGCATTAATATTAACTACGTAATTAGCTTCCATTAATAAGTATGCCAACATTTTTATTTTCATATACATTTATGATTCCAAGAAAGTCTAGTAAAATATGAATTTAGATTCGGTGCAATCAAGTCATATACGGTAATTAAAAAAATGATATAATTTTAATATTAAAACAAGCGATACATTATATTTATACTACATAATAATTATAAGCTCATAATAGAACAGGACAGAGTGAAGATTAAGAAGAAGAGAATAACGTCGTGGTATGGTTTGCACTCCACCACAGCTTAACTAACAAGCTCACACCACGTTTCGGCCATTTTTATCATCTAAATAAACAAAGTCCATCTCCTCCGCTTGCCTGCCTGCTGCTACATGGTCAACTTCCCTCATCTTCTTCCATTCATATGTTTACAGCAGAGTTGAGAAGCACGCACGTCTCTCCACATTCACTTCGAGTTGACCCCTGTTCCTGCATGTCACGGTTCTGTTTTTTTTCTTCCACAGAGTCACTTTTCTTTCCCAGCAGCCAAAAGATAAGCTCCATGCTCTCTCTTTTTCTTCATCTTCAAACGACTATTTGTTCTTCGTTTGAAAAACAATCTCTCTCTCTTCTCCATTTTCCCTGCACTTCTTCCCAGCGGAATGGAATGGAATGAAATTAATTACTCTTTTGTTTTTAAATTAATTTAACTGCTTACCCACCACCATTACCATTCCTCTTCTTCTCCATCCCTCACAATAAATATCTCCCTCCATAATTCTTCTTCACTCACCCCAACTTTCTTTTTTTCTCTTATGTCACTTTGTAGCTATTACCAAAATAGCTACACACACCATGAGAGAGCTACAGCGCCTCATAACTCGCAAGGTACCTTCAACTCGTTTATTATATATATCATCAGTTTCAACATGCTTCCTTTTCTTCCAGAAATCCTGGTCCAAATTAATGCTCCGGAAATGGCTGACCCTCAGGAACAGACACAACGACTTTGACTCTGATTACTGCATCGAAGGTGACCATTTGCTTCTTTTCATTTCTCCAGGGACGCTGTATTTTCAAACCCAACCCACTTTATTGTTTTTTTAACAGAGAGAAGAAGGAAGAGCTGCTCTGATGAAAACTGTTATCTGGTTGTGCCTGAAGATTTTTCAGGTAGATTTCGAACCGAATCCGGCTGCTGATCTGCAATGATTAGACCCACAAAGCAGCTAGACATTTGAGCATTCTGTAATCTGTATCATGATTGCTCTGACATTTTATTCACCGTGATTCGAATGAAGGACTTGATTTTAAACTCTCCAAAGTGAAAGAGACAGCCAAGGATTCACAAATTCTCAAGTACTTGTTTCACATCAAATCCATCAAAAACAGATTTAAATTCTCTTCTGTTTTCTAAAGGTTGGATTCACTCTGCAAATCACAGGATGTTCGTCGGGACGTGGAACGTCGGAGGAAAAGCTCCACCCGAAGATCTCGATCTTCGCAGCTTCCTGAAATTTCCAACCGATCCTGCCGACGTCTATGTTCTGGGGTTCGACTCTGCTTCCTTGTCCATTTTCAGGAACCCAACTGTAAAACAGAGCTCTCAACAATGGCGGATTTTTCAGATTTCAGGAAATAGTTCCATTAAACGCAGGGAACGTTCTTGGTGCGGAAGACAGCGGCCCAGCAGCCGAATGGCTGTCGCTCATTCGCCAGGTTTTAAACACACCCGACGAATCCTCGCCCCACAGCTTCTCTGATTACTCCCTGTCGCTTTCAGACGACCCCAGCGATGACTTGGAAAGATTTTACACGTACAATTTGGACCGGGTCGAGGATCTGCCACGTGGCGGCGGCGCATTTAGTACACATCCCAAGTATTGTTTGTCTGCGAGCAAGCAAATGGTGGGATTGTTCCTGTGCGTTTGGGTCAGGTCCGATTTGGTTGGAAAAGTTGGGGAGACGAAGGTTTCATGTGTTGGGAGAGGCATCATGGGCTACCTGGGAAATAAGGTTAAAACAAAAACATTCTCAGAACATGTTTTTTTTTTTTTTTTTTTTTCTGGGTATTGTTGATGTCAGCAGATTTTGAGGTTTAACAATGGGTTGCAGGGTTCGGTTTCCATTAGTATGAGGTTGTACAACACCAGCTTCTGCTTCGTGTGTACCCATTTGGCGTCGGGCGAGAAGGAAGGAAATGAAGTTCGGAGGAACTCGGATGTGCTGGAAATTCTGAGGAAGACGCGGTTTGGCCGGGTGCATAGGGATGGGATTTTGGACCACGAGTAAGCATTGGCATTATGTGTCTACCCAGCCATCTATTTTAGTAAGAGTATTAATCTCTTATTTTGGTTGCAGCAATGTGATCTGGCTCGGGGATTTGAATTATCGCCTAGCTTGTGGGCGGGGTGAATCCTACGAATCGCTGAAGCTGAATGACTGGCAGACATTGCTAGAGAAAGATCAAGTAAGAATCCATGCTTTTCAATTTCAAAAGTTCTGTTAATTTTAGCCAATGCAAGTGTGATGAGTGAATTGTGCATCTAGACTTGATTTCCTGCTGAACTATTTGGTTGGCGATGCAGCTGAGAAAGGAGCAAAGAGGCGGAAGAGTGTTCAAGGGATGGCAGGAAGGTGTCATCAGATTTGCACCTACATACAAGTACCTTCATGATTCGGATCAATATGTCATCCAGAGCCCGACATCCAAAGAAAAGGCCAGAACCCCAGCTTGGTAACATCTCTCAACTCAAGTATAAGCATCATCACTTGGGGGAGTGATTAATCAGATGATAATGAATGATGACATTTGGCCATAATTGTAGCCTTCTTTGATGATTTTTGAAACAGGTGTGACAGAATATTATGGAGGGGAGATGGGCTAAAGCAGATGACATATGACAGAGATGAGACCAGATTTTCAGACCACAGGCCGGTGTTTTCAATATTCACAGCCTGCGTGGAGAAGCATGGGCCTAGATTCAAAGATGTGCTTGTCACAGATCCAACACTAAACAACACATCTTTGTCATCCTCATTCCGCGCTGCCCGAATTCGGGCAGAGGAGCTCTTCATACTCGGGAGATCACAAAGCTGCATACAAGCTTGCTCCAGGTAGTGAACTTAATAGAAGAGAAAGAGGGTATTGGATGATGCATTCTTGCATTTGAAGAAAGTGGCTCAAAATGAAAAGCAAGGTTACTGAGTTCTGAGGCAAAAATTGGGCAAATGCAATGAAAAACGGAGAACCCGGCTTGGGGACATTCACAGTTGCCGCTAGTTTGAGTACGCGCATTGGTGATTAAGGCCTGCCTGCTTGCTTGTCTGGTTTGGGCCATTTTTGTTGATTGGAACTTTCCATGGATTTCATCATTGGTGGATCTGATCACCTTTTTAGAGTCGAATTTATTTATTTTTCTTCTTATTTTTTTGAGACACGAGTGGTGCTTAATAACAAACCATTATGGTGAAAATGTACGGTGGCCGAGATGCTATCGACACTTATTTACCTTCCACACTTTTGTTATTGAAAGTGGGATAAACTATATATAATATGAACAAGTTTGATGTAAAAATGAACCGAAAACTGAAAGTTAAACGTCTGTTCTACTTGGACTGTTCCACATTGCTTGTTTAATTGTTTCACAAAGCTTTAACAAATTGCGTTTTGGTGATTGTTAGTTGCAATGAAAACAGTATGAAGAACAGTAAGTGACACAAAATACGTTTACCCTGTTCAGCTCACCGAGCCTACTCAAGAGTTACTCGGAACCCCAAGTGGAAATCACTTCACAATGTATACAATGAAGTACAATAAATATTTAAGTAACTCAACTCCCTTGGTTACCACTATGTAGTTGAAGTATTGTGAGTGCGTCTGACTCCCTCAGACGGAGATCCTTCTCATCCCACCTCGATTTGCCTCCCTTAAATCGGTATTTCTCTTCCTGAGAATGTCAGCACTGTAACACAGTCTGTTCAACGATTTCCTTCAGCACACAGCGATGAAGCTCTTGCTCTGTCGATTTTTCGACCAACTCTGATGATGATCGCCGGTCTGTAACGCCGATCTGCCTTCGTTCAATAATCTCAGTTCACGTGATCCACCACTCCAATCATCCGAATCACATAAATAGATTAGATGCGATTTTGCCTTATTTTTGGAAGGAAGATAATGTTCGATTATACTTTCCATATTCCGGAGCGGATCCAATCTTTGGAGCGCAGAATCAGATCTTCGGAGCGCAAAATTTGGGAGAATATATCTTCGATATATCTTCAGAATATTTCCTTGCTGATTCGATTTTATTCGCAGATCTCGACTAACAATGTTGCAGCGCCTGTCTGAACAATCACTGTCTCACTTTCTGTCACAGCCGAGTTTCTTTGCCTTGTTTGTTAAAAATATGTCATTCAAGAATCTATAAACTACCTGGATTTAAATTCTCCCCCTTGGCATTTTTTTTTTGGACAAAACTCTTCATTTCTTCATATAGTGCGAATGGTGTGTATCTACCGAGTGCCGAATTCGCCCTTTCAATAATACTCCCCCTTTTTGCAAAGAAAAATGGCAAGGATATATATGACCAACCAAAAGTAGACATGGGTGGCTTCGCATTCTGCAACACATTACTCCTTCTTGTCAATCTCACTATTGCAGAACCATACTCCTGATACCGTGACAGCCTTTGTCGAAGATTCTCCACTTTGAGTAGATCCAGATTTCTGATAGGGTGGTCACTTCTCGGACAACCTGGCACAATCTTGCCCTTCTTCTTGACACTGCTCCCCCTGTCTCAAAGGCCTCACTCTTCTTTTGTCTTGTTCTACTGTCCCAATTATCTTAGACAGTCGTGTTGCAATAAAGGACTCCAACACTTCCTCATACTGTTTAACTGTCACAACTGACTCAGGTTCAGTGATATTTGGATGAAAACCGACTTGAACAGCCTCAGCGTCACCCATCTGCCTCTTTGTCTGCTCGACCAGAGACTGTGTCAACAACAGGATCTATATCCTTTGAACTTTGCATCAACCCAAAAGAACTTAGCTTATCTCGAGGCCTGACCCTTTTTCTGAACAACAGACTTCACACATTTTCTTCTTTGAAACAGGTCTCTTTCAGACTTGTCTGCCAGAGACCTTTTGACCGATTTCGCCTTCTATCACTGAGTCGTCTCAGTCCTCTCGGCATGCAACTTCCCCTGACTGCCAGAACCTTTGAAACAAGCTCTGTTCAACTGCTGCACACTTCTGAACTGGTGGCTTATCCAAGAGTTTCTTCTTTTCTCTGCCCCTTTTTGGCACTTGGAGCTTTCACTTGGATGCTCTGCGAATATATAGGAGCGCTGATGCGCGCGTCGTTGTGCGCGTTAAATTAATCCTTCCTTCTCCACTTAGTATAGTGGCTAAGTCAGGGTCGATCCCATAAGGAGCAAGCAGATTAGCTTTAACTAGTAACCTGCACTTACGAAAATTAGGGTGTGAGTGATTGGGTTGCGCAAGTGCGCGAATGACAATTGTTAACGCAGGATTTGCACTAGACGTGCGCAGGCAGTAGAGATTAAGTACTATGACTATGAAAAGTATCGGCGCAGACAATCCTCTATGAATGTATTCCTTATCATCGACTCTAAACGTCTATAGTTCGGTTTACTGATGTTAGTGTCCGATCAAGGCTTCCTAACATGTGCGCATGTTCCGATCAAAGTTCATGAGCTATTAATTCTTAAGACTAGTCTAAGCAGCTACGAATCCTGTCAGAGTAGCAACTGATTATCCTAGCGCGTTACTCCTAGTTGTCACCGTCAAGCTATCAACTAGTTTAACATATAACAAACAAGTAGCAAGAGTAAATTGCGGTTCAAGGCTTCCTCTACTCATGCAACTAGCTGTCAACAGTGTGCACAGAATTAATACAAACAAACAAACTATGCATTAAGCACAAGTCTCAAAGGAAATACTCATAGAATCATGCACAACCGATACAAAGCGTTTAGCTAGACATGCTAGTAGTAAAAATCATAGAAATAATAAATAATAGCTAAAGTATCCAAGAGAACAGTAACAAGCAGGTGCGTGCTTGCAGTGTCTCGGCTGGCGCAATCGGCTAGCGCAGGTCCTCGCAGTAGCTCGTGTGTTTTTCAGTTCTGCCGCTCTCTCGTGTGCTGTGGTCCTCTATGATCCTCTCTTGGTGTTTTTTTCAAACCCTAGCCTTCTTCTCTTTATATACTGCTCATGAGGCCCAACCTTGGCAACTTCCAAATCTGATGGTGTCAAGATTTGGAAACACCACTATTCTGCGCATGGCGCACTGCACATATTGGTCAGCGCAATCGGTCAGCGCACCGTAGTCGACTCTGCCACTTCCTATCTGTTTGCGCTGCTAGCTCCGCAGGCTGTGTGATGCGCTCCTTAAACGCTGCCTGTTAGCGCGTATCTGACTTAGGCCCTCGTTTCACCCTGAAATACAAAAACACCGGAAACCAGTAATCTTGTACACAAAATAATGCAAACAAGCATAGTGTTAGGATCTAAATAGTGCGTATAAATAGGCTCTATCAAACCCCCCACACCTTCCCCTTGTTCGTCCCGAACAAGCACTCAAGCACGGATACAATTACCTCTCTGGAGTCGCGCACAGTGTTGCACTTTAGCACGATCTGCACTACTATTCACCTTGCGCTGCTCTATCACCTGCGAGCATCTGCCTTCAACAGTTTTAATATAACAATTTCGCAATTCGTTACCTCTCAGCTGCGATGAAGATCATTTCGGATGGCTGGGAGATAGCTCTTCATAGGCTTCGGGTTGTCAGCTTTTACTTCGAGGACGGGTATATGGTTAATAACGCAAGCTTCTTCCGAGGCGTGATTCTTCCGCGCACTTCCTGGGAACTCAAGCCTTTTTGATGATTTTCTTATGAATCTTGCGCAAGCTGGTACGTATTTGTGCGCATGCTGACTCTTTTGTAGCGCATATCATCTGCTGGTGTTTTTTCTTTTTTTGTACAACTTTATCTATGATTCC
Organism: Umbilicus rupestris; assembly: GCA_963678935.1. NCBI lineage: Eukaryota > Viridiplantae > Streptophyta > Magnoliopsida > Saxifragales > Crassulaceae > Umbilicus > Umbilicus rupestris. Next base: position 1,945,546 of record OY787623.1, on the reverse strand, counting down.
TATGTTCCCATAACGGTTCTAGTCTCGGCCTCCGGATAGCAGCTATGGAACAACGCTCCGCTCTCCCTCCTCGGTCTATTTGCGCAGGTCAGCGCACGCGTTTACACTCGCGCCCGCCTTCCCTAGCTCGACTTCCAGAGGAAAGGTGGTCTGTTTTCCCACCTCGCCACGCTTTGGGTATTCGCCTTCGGCATCTGCGTGGCTGAGCGCGCTCTCTTGTTCCGAAGGTCGCGAAGCACCGGCCTCCACTAGCGCTCTCGACCATATACCTCACCTTCGAAGCAAAAACGACTAACCGCCTCTCTAGAGCGTTTCTGTCAACTCCACATCCCTTGTGTATCCCAACTAAAAGGAGCAGAAAAAACGAAAAAAATATACTAAAACAGTTGATAGCAGCGCATGCAATATGAATAGCGCAATACAAGCTGAAAAGCGTGCGCAACCCGCACACAAGCACACCACTGCTACTATTTTCTTCAACTAAACTAAGCTACACTACAAAGCTAAAAAAAACGTGAAATGTAAATGTAGCGCTCCCCCCCACACTTAAACAGAGACGTGTCCCCACGACTCATGCTCAAGCGCAACGGAGAACGCATCATGCATGCAAGCAAAACAAAGAACATAAGAAAGAAAAAATATATAGTCAGCGCAGCAACAATATAGTCAGGGGTCCGACTGTAAAAATGCTGAAATTTTCTAAGTCCTGGCCTTTTATACCCCCTGTCTGGCGCAGCTGTTCTGCGCACTGAATTTGCGCACTGACCTGCGCGACTAAAACTAAAAGTCCTAAACTAGCTAAAAGACACTAAAAACTAAATAAAAAAACGTGTAAAAGTAGAACGTGTCGGGTTACCTCCCGACAAGTGCCTTTGTTTTACGTCGTTGGCTCGACTGTACCTCGTTACTTGCCTAAAAGTGTGCCAGCGACCTCCCCCACTCTTGCTCCTGAGTGACCCCGCGCTCATGCGTGTGTTGCGTTCTTCTTTGTCCTGCGCAAAGGATCGGAAGGGTGGTCAGTATGTGATAAATCATAAGTAACGAGGTTAGGTAAAGAGGAAGAAGAAATATGAGCAATAGTTCCCAGTTCTCCCTCGGGTGCATCTGGTGGCGACTCTGGCGTAGCAACCTGCGCATCTGCTATCTCTGGCTCTGCCAATTCAACTTCGCGCGCTGTGCCATCCCAAGGTTCTCCTAAATACTTTTTGACTCTCTGCCCATTGACCTGAAAACGATGCCGGTGCTCGTTTTCTAACTCGATTGTTCCGTAGGGGAAAACCTTGGTAACCGTGTATGGTCCCGTCCATTTGCTGCGCAGCTTCCCAGGCATGAGCTTAAGGCGCGAGGAGAACAATAGTACCTGGTCTCCTGGTTCAAAAGTGCGTCTGAGGATGTTTTTGTCGTGAAATGCCTTTGTGCGCGCTTTGTAATCGCGCAGTCCCTCATATGCATCCAGGCGCAGCTCTTCTAATTCGCTTAGCTCAAATGCGCACTCCTTACCATCCTCGTCTAGGTTCAGGTTGCAAATGCGCAATGCCCAGTATGCTTTGTGCTTTAACTCTACTGGCAGGTGGCACGCTTTTCCATAAACCAACCGAAACGGCGAAATCCCAATTGGTGTCTTATGTGCTGTTCGGTATGCCCATAGCGCATCGTCAAGGCGCTGGCTCCAGTCTTTGCGCGACGGTCTCACAGTTTTTTCCAGGATGCGCTTGATCTCTCGGTTGGAAACCTCGGCCTGTCCATTCGTCTGAGGGTGGTAAGCGGTGGACGTCTTGTGGCGCACTCCATAATGCTTGAATACCTGCGCCACTATCCTGTTGCAAAAATGCGTCCCCTGGTCGCTGATGATTGCCTTAGGCACTCCGTACCTGCAAAATATGTTAGTCCTCAAAAAGTCAGCGACCGTCTTACCATCGTCCTTCCGGGTAGCCTTGGCCTCAACCCATTTGGAGACATAATCCACCGCGACCAATATATACTCATATCCGGAAGATGGAGGAAATGGCCCCATGAAGTAAATCCCCCAAATATCGAATACTTCATCCACTAGAATTGGCGTCTGCGGCATCTCATTGCGCGCTGATATGCCTCCTGTGCGCTGGCACCTGTCACAGTTCCTGCAGTGGTTATATGAGTCGCTAAACAAGTGCGACCAATAAAATCCGCAATCTAGGATTTTTCTGCTCGTGCGCTTTGGACCAAAGTGTCCTCCACATGCGTGCGCATGACAAAACATCAAAACAGAGTTAATTTCATGGTTAGGCACGCATCGCCTCAAAATCTGATCAGGTCCTATTCTGAGCATATACGGATCATCCCAAATGTAATGCCTGGACTCATGCTTTAATCTCATGCATTGGGTTTTAGTGAAATGAGGAGGAAACGTACCTGTGACCAGGTAATTTGCAATGTGCGCATACCATGGTACCTTACCTGTGAGCGCCATCAGATGCTCGTCAGGGAATGTCTCCGTGATTCGCCCTGGCTCCTCTGCTTTCACGATCCTGCTCAGGTGGTCAGCGACTGTGTTCTCCATGCCCTTCTTATCTTTGATTTCCAAGTCGAATTCCTGAAGTAGGAGCACCCAGCGCATCAGGCGCGGTTTAGTCTCCTTCTTGGACATTAGGTAACGAATTGCTGCGTGGTCTGTGTAGACGATGACTCTAGCGCCAAGAACATATGCGCGGAACTTCTCCAGTGCAAACACAATTGCCAGAAGTTCCTTCTCCGTGGTGGTGTAGTTCCTCTGCGCAGCGTCCAGTGTGCGCGATGCATAATAAATGGTGTGCGGCTTCTTGTCCACGCGCTATCCCAGGACTGCACCTACTGCATAGTCGCTTGCATCGCACATCAGTTCAAATGGCAGGTTCCAGTCTGGCGCGCGCATCACTGGCGCACTGGTCAGCGCCTCCTTCAGCTTATCAAACGCGGCCCTGCACTCATCAGTAAATTCGAAACACACATCCTTTTGCAAGAGGTTAGACAGGGGTATACAAATCTTAGAAAAATCTTTTATGAATCGCCTGTAAAACCCAGCATGCCCAAGGAATGATTTCACATCGCGCACGTTAGTGGAATAAGGCAGATTAGCAATAAGATCTATTTTGGCCTTATCTACCTTGATCCCCTCCTGCGAGATAATATGTCCTAGTATTACACCATGCGATACCATAAAATGACATTTTTCATAATTGAGCACTAGGTTTTTTGAAATGCAGTGAGCTAAGACCTTATCAAGATGAGTTAAGCATGCGTCAAAGGTACCTCCGTATACAGTAAAATCATCCATGAACACTTCTATGCATATACCAATCATATCAGGAAAAATGCTCATGACTAGACGTTGGAATGTACCTGGCGCGTTACACAGCCCAAATGACATGCGCCGAAATGCAAACGTACCGAATGGGCAGGTAAACGTGGTCTTCTCTTGATCCTCCGCAGCTATGGGTATCTGATTGTACCCTGAATATCCGTCCAAGAAACAAAAGTAGGGCTTCCCCGCTAATCGATCTAGCATCTGATCCATAAAGGGTAGCGGGAAATGGTCCTTGCGCGTGACTGCGTTAAGCTTTCTGTAGTCGATGCACATGCGCCATCCAGTTTGCATGCGCTTGGGAACTAGCTCGCCTTGCGCATTCTCCTCTACTGTGATTCCTCCTTTCTTCGGCACAACGTGCACTGGACTTACCCATTTGCTGTCCGAAATTGGGTAAATGACTCCTGTGTCAAGCAACTTCAGGATCTCCTTCTGCACCACCTCCATCATATTCGGGTTCAATCTGCGCTGAGGCTCCCTGGATGGTTTGGCACCATCTTCCAATAGAATCCTATGCATGCATACGTCCGGGCTTACTCCGCGCAGGTCAGCAAGTGTCCATCCTATAGCGCGCTGGTTCTTGCGCAGCACCTGCTGTAATCGCGCCTCCTGCTCCTCTTCTAATCCTTTCTTTATGATTACCGGCAGGGTGTCCTCATTTCCCAAAAATATGTATTTGAGGTGCTCCGGGAGTTGCTTCAGCTCGACCTTGGGTGCCTGTTCAATGGAGGGCAAGATTTTATTAGCAGTGCAGACATTAACTATATCGTGTACCTGTCTGGATACTGGTTCAGCACTGCTCAGCTCATCCTCTTGCGCCTCCAACTCTGCCTGTGCCAGTGTTTCAGGTTCTTCTGCTGCGCTCGCACATTGCGCATCTACAACCAAGTCATCTATGTTGTCCATTGCGTGCACTATGGCGTCCTCATGAGGGTGCTGTATCCCTTTGAATATGTTAAAATGAATCTCCTCGCCATCAACCTCCATTGAGAGCGTACCCCTCCACACGTCTATCTTCGTGCGCGCTGTCATCAGAAATGGTCTGCCCAGTAGGATCTACGCACTGCCTTTGCTCGACTCACCCTCCATTTTAGGACATAGAAATCTGCTGGGAACACTGATCGCGCGTCGTTGTGCGCGTCAAATTAATTCCTTCCTCTTCCACTAGTACAGCGGTTAAGTAAGGGTCGATCTCCACAGGGAGCAAGCAGTTCAGTTTTAGCCAGTAACCTACACTTACGAAGATTGGGGGTGAGTGATCGGGGTTGCGCGATGCGCAAGTAAACAGTGGTATCGTAACGCAGGAAATTGCACTAGACGTGCGCAGGCAATAGAGATTAAGTACTATGACTTATGAGAAGTATCGGCGCAGACAATCCTCTATGAGTGTATTCCTTATCATCGACTCTAAATGTCTATAGCTCGATTTGCTAATGTTAGTGTCCGATCAAGGCTTCCTAACATGTGCGCATGTTCCGATCAAAGTTCATGTGCTATTAATTCTTACACTAGACTAAACAACTACGAATCCGATCAAGGTAGTAATTGCCTACCCTAGCGCGTTACTCCTAGTTGGCACCGTCAGGCTATTCAACTAGTTTAACAGACAACAACAAGCGACAAGAGTAAGATTGCGGTTCAAGGCTTCCCCTACTCATGTAACAAGCTGCCAGTAATGTGCACAGAATTAATATAAGCAAGCAAGCTATGCATTAAGCGCAAGTCTGAAAAGGAAATACTCATAAATTCATGTCCAACCGATACTAAGCGTTTAGCTAGACATGCTAGTGATAAACATCATAGAAATAGTAAATAATAACTAAAGTGTCCAAGAAAACAATAGCAAACAGTGCGTGCAGGTTGCTGTCTTGGCTGGCGCAGTCGGCTGGCGCAGATCCTCTCAACAAGCTCGTGTGTTTTCCAGTCCTGCTGCGCAGTGCCTCCTGGGTCTACGAATTGTGAGTCCTGAGAATCGTCTGTGTGTCCCTGTGTGTATCTCTAACCCTAGCCTCCTTCTCTTCTTTATATACTGCTCAGAGGCTCACTCTTGGAAACTTCCAAATCTGGTCGTGTCAGGATTTGGAAACACCAACATCTGCGCCTGGCGCACGGCATCTGCTTAGCGCAATCGGTTAGCGCACCGTGGTCGACTCTGCCAATTCTTCTGTTTGCGCCGCTAGCTCCGCATGCTGTGTGATGCGCGTCCTAAACGCTGCCTGTTAGCGCGTATCCGACTTAGGCCCTCGTTTTGCCCTGAAATACAAAAACACTGGAAATCAGTAATCTTGTACACAAAATATTGCAAACAAGCACAGGGTTATGATCTAAATAATGCGTATAAATAGGCTCTATCAAACACCAGCTCTCCTACTCAGACAAGGACATCCTCTATCATGCTTGTAGGTTGCTTGCACGACCGATCTGCTAGCTGAATGGTGAGACCTGCAGGCTTTAGTGGTCCAAGGCGCAATGACGCATATAGGGAATAGGGTAGCACATTTATAGATGCGCCTAAGTCAATCATGCAATTGCTCACTGTGGTCTTACCTAAAGTGCATGGGATGGTGAACGTACTTGGGTCTCGGCATTTAGGTGGTACCTTATGTTGCACGGTTGCTGAAGCCTGCGCATTTAGCATTACCTGTGCGCACTCGCCTTTCCTCCTCTTATTTGTGCACAGCTCCTTTAAAAATTTGGCGTACCTAGGGATCTGCCGAACTGCTTCAATAAGGGGAATGTTTATTTCCACCTTACTGAATAACTCGTAGAGCTCCTTATCAAGTGCTTCCTTACTAGCCGATGGTGCCTGTACAGGGAAAGGTGCAGGTATGTTAGTACGATTCATGCCTTTGTCTTTTGATTGTGTCATACCTGGCGCTTCGCCTTGCGGGCTTGTGGCTGGCGCTTCTGGTTGCGCATCTTGCTCTGGTTGCGCAATTTGCTCTGTTGGATCTGGGACTTGCGCAACTGGTTGGGCGGGCGCCTTTGCGGTCTGCTCTGTTCCTACCGTGCGCCCAGTCCTCAGTGTCACGGCGTTGACTCCTCCCTTGGGATTCTTGATTACTTGCGAAGGCAGGTTGCCATCGCTCTTTTTCAGCTCATACACCGTGGTAGCGATCTGTGATAGCTGCTTTTTCAATGGACTCGAACCTCTTGTCATATTTATCATCATTCTTGCGCACTGTGTCTGCTAGCTGCCCCACGATATCTTCTAAGGATCGCCTCGGCTGCTGGTTGCTCTGCGCTGGTGCGTCAGTGCGGCGATGCGGTGGATTGTAGGGGGCAGCTTGTTGCGTCTGCTGTGGTGCGCGCTGATCCGTGGACTGCCTCTGGAAATTGTTTTCCTCCTTCCATCTATACCCATTTGCGGCTAATCCAAAACGCGGCTGATTCTGCCTCTGCGGCCCTCTATTATCCCATCCTCCAAGAGCATTGACATCTCCTGATTCCTCGAAAAGTGTGGGACACGCGTCGGTTTTGTGCTTAGTGGACGTGCAGAATTCGCATGCCTTTGGCGCAGCTGGTTACGCCCCCTGCGCATGCATCAACTTCTGCAGCATGGCCTTCATTTCCTTTATCTCAGAGCTTGTTTCTACCTGATGCACAGAACGAGCACGACTATTTTCAAGTGTTAGCTGATGTCTTACCTGCCCAGCAGAGTCTTCTATCAGCTGCCACGCGTCCTCTGGGTACATGTTGCAAATGTCGCCTCCTGCGCGTGCATTCAATAACCTCAGCTCCATGGGCAGCAATCCATTCAAGAAATTCTCTATCAGCACATTTTGGGGCAGGCCGTGATTGTAGCAGTTGGCCTCCAGCTCCCTGAAACGCTCATAATACTCCGATAGCGACTCTCCTGCGCCCTGCCTAGGTGCGGTCAGCTCCCTCCTGAGTAGGCGCGATCTTTGCTGCGGGATAGAATTTGTCCAAGAACTTCTTCTGCAGCTGCTCCCATGTGTGAATTGATCCTGCTGGTAAGTTCATCAGCCAATGCCTGGTCGTGTCACACAATGAAAATGGGAACGCTTTCATCTTCAGCGCTTCGTCGCTTTCACCTTCGGCCTTCATGTTCTCGCAAATTACTAGGAATTCTCGCACATGCTTGACTGGGTTCTCGTTGTTCATCCCGTGGAACTTGGGCATGTGATAAATGAGCGAGCTTCTTAGTTCAAAATGACCGTCTGGTGGAAGCACTATGCACCATGGCTGGTTAACCGTGATTGGGGCTGACATCTCGCGCACTGTTCTGCGTCGCGCGGTTTGTCGCGCGGGTGGCGCATTATACACTTCAGCGGCCATCCTTGCTTCAACCTCGCGCTGCACTTCCTCTCTGAACAGGGCTGCGCGGCTATGTGCCCTCGCATTCTCTGGAGTTCTGTCCCCTAAGTTATCTCCAACGACACTGTTATCCTCCATGACCTGTTCTAAATCTCAAAGAAAACGGAATTAAAAGACAACTAAGCTGTTGCGTCTGTCAGTGCGCAACTAGAATCTGTAAAGCGCAACTGTTTCAAGGTTGCGCAGGCTGATGTTGATTGCGCGCTGTCAGAAACAACAACGAGAATAAAGCAAACAGAAATAACTAACTATTGTAAAAGAAAACTTAAGCTGGTTAAAACTTATCCGTGTTGCTCCCCGGCAACGGCGCCAAAATTTGATGCGCGCGTCGTTGTGCGTGTCAAATTAATCCTTCCTTCTCCACTTAGTATAGCGGCTAAGTCAGGGTCGATCCCACAAGGAGCAAGCAGATTAGCTTTAACTAGTAACCTGCACTTACGAAAATTGGGGTGTGAGTGATTGGGTTGCGCAAGTGCGCGAATGACAATGGTTAACGCAGGATTTGCACTAGACGTGCGCAGGCAGTAGAGATTAAGTACTATGATTATGAAAAGTATCGGCGCAGACAATCCTCTATGAATGTATTCCTTATCATCGACTCTAAACGTCTATAGTTCGGTTTACTGATGTTAGTGTCCGATCAAGGCTTCCTAACATGTGCGCATGTTCCGATCAAAGTTCAAGAGCTATTAATTCTTAAGACTAGTCTAAGCAGCTACGAATCCTGTCAGAGTAGCAACTGATTATCCTAGCGCGTTACTCCTAGTTGTCACCGTCAAGCTATCAACTAGTTTAACATATAACAAACAAGTAGCAAGAGTAAGATTGCGGTTCAAGGCTTCCCCTACTCATGCAATTAGCTGTCAACAGTGTGCACAGAATTAATACAAGCAAACAAACTATGCATTAAGCACAAGTCTCAAAGGAAATACTCATAGAATCATGCCCAACCGATACAAAGCGTTTAGCTAGACATGCTAGTAGTAAACATCATAGAAATAGTAAATAATAGCTAAAGTATCCAAGAGAACAGTAACAAGCAGGTGCGTGCTTGCAGTGTCTCGGCTGGCGCAATCGGCTAGCGCAGGTCCTCGCAGTAGCTCGTGTGTTTTTCAGTTCTGCCGCTCTCTCGTGTGCTGTGGTCCTCTATGATCCTCTCTTGGTGTTTTTTTCAAACCCTAGCCTTCTTCTCTTTATATACTGCTCATGAGGCCCAACCTTGGCAACTTCCAAATCTGATGGTGTCAAGATTTGGAAACACCACTATTCTGCGCATGGCGCACTGCACATATTGGTCAGCGCAATCGGTCTGCGCACCGTAGTCGACTCTGCCACTTCCTATCTATTTGCGCTGCTAGCTCCGCAGGCTATGTGATGCGCTCCTTAAACGCTGCTGGTTAGCGCGTATCCGACTTAGGCCCTCGTTTCGCCCTGAAATACAAAAACACCGGAAACCAGTAATCTTGTACACAAAATAATGCAAACAAGCATAGTGTTAGGATCTAAATAGTGCGTATAAATAGGCTCTATCAAGCACATTAGAAATACTCTATCAGCATAACAAATGTCGGGTCGACTAGCAGTGAGATGGAGTAGTCTGCCGATCATCCTCTTGTACAGGTTCTGTTCCACATTGACTCCAAGTTCATCTTTTGTGATTTTCAAGTGTGTAGCGGCCAGAGTGTGCTTATGGCTGGCATTTTCCAATCCGAACTTCTTCACCAAGTTCCTGCATACTTGCGCTGTGTCCCAAATATTCCATCTAATTTCTGAGACACATGTAGACCAAGAGAGTAGATCATCTCACCCACCATACTCATGTGTAATTCACTCTGCATCTGTTCAACAAACTGATCCACCAACTTCTGTGATCAAGATCCAAATACTATGTCATCCACATCGATTTAAGCAATGATGAATTCCATCTGAAAGTGCTTCACAAATAGAGTCTTATATTCTCCCCCTGGCACATAGCCATGTTGAACGAGAAATGTTCTGAGATGTTCGTACCATGTTTTGGGCGCTTGTTTCAGTCTCTACAAAGCCTATTTGAGACTATACACATGATCTGGGAGATGTGTTCCTTCAAAGCCTTTAGGCTGAGCAACATATACTTCTTCATTCAGCCGTGGATCCCCAATAATGTTGGTCATTGGATGATTTTTCAGAATACGCTACGGTGGTGGAGTAGCTAGAACTGGCTCTGGTTCTGTATCAAATACGTGGTCATCATCCTGAATTTATGGTACATAGTCTAACACACGCATCTGTTCTTCCTGAGACGGCTTGCTAGTTTCTGAATCAGGACAGACAACATCATCTTCATCTGTGTTATCGAATAATCTGAGTCTTGAATCGCCACGTTAATTTACTCCACAACAGTAAGGACTCTGTTCTGTGTTCCATGACGAACAAGGACTCTGTTCGGGGTGTAACAGGCAGTGTTGATCGCTTCTGCCCAGAAAGTGAGAGCCACCCATTTTCCATGAATCATGACCCGCATCATCTCTTGAAGGGTGCGATTCTTTCTCTCAGCTACTCCATTTTTTTGGGGCGTTATGGGAGCTGAGAAATGATGAAGTATGCACTGTTTTAGACAGAATTCTTCCATGTCGTTGTTCTCAAATTCCTTACCATGGTCACTGCAATCAGAGTTGTGCCTTTTTCACGATGCAATCTCAGAATCAAGTGAATCACAGCTTGAACAGTGTCTGATTTCTGTCTGAGAAACACAGTCCAGGTAAAACGGGAAAAATCATCAACACAGACTAGAACGTAGATCTTACCACCAATGCTTTCGGTATGCATGGGACCCATAAAGTCCATGTGTAACAGTTCAAGAATTCTGGTTGTACGGATCTGATTCGTTCTAATGTGAGCAGACCTTGCTTGTTTTCCTATCTTGCATTCACCACACATGACATCCGTCTTTCCTTTTAATTCAAGTATTCCTCGCACTAGACCATGTTTAGATATCTATCTCAGTGTCTTGAGATTCAAGTGTCCCAGCCGCTTGTTCCACATAATCAGTTCATCCTGCTGAGACAGAAAACAGCGAGCTGTGACAGGCTCTATGTCAGAATTTAACAGATAACAGTTATTTGATGAACGGGTTCCTCTCAGAACACACTTCCCTTCTCTGTTGACGACCTGGCACAAATCTTTGGTGAATTGCACATTTAGCTTTCCATCACACAGCTGACTGATACTTACCAAGTTGGCTTGAAGGCCTTCCAAAAGGAGCACTTTGTCAATTGAGGGCATCCCTTAAACAAATAATGTACCTTGACCAATCACCTTTCGTTTTATCTCATCTCCAAGTGTAACAAATCTCCCATCCAGGTTCTGTCCATCGGGTAGATAGTTGGCTTCTCCTGTCATGTGGGTTGAACAGCCACTGTCGAAGTACCAACGGTCCTTCTCAAGGTGACTAGATGAGTTGTATGCGATGTAGCAATGATTGGTGTAAGTCTTTGAGATGGGCACGGACTTTTTTAGACGATATTTTGCAAGAAATTTGGGGCACTTTCCCTAGATGTGGCCTTGAGCTTTGCAAAAATGGCAGATACACTTGTTCTTTATCCAACGCTTATTGGATTTGTGACTGGGATGAACAACGTTAGCACAGTTAAGATTTTTTGCTTGAACAAATACTGTCTTAACATTAGTCTTTGGATAATCATGGCCCAAACCAGGACTTCCACGATTTGTACGGTGAGCACCCAAGATAGAATCAAGTTTCTTTGTCTCATTGTTCATCATACTGACATACTTTCTTATTCTTGACAGCTCTGTCACAGCTTCTAAGTGTTCTAGTTTCTCTTCATCAAGTGTTGTTTGCAATCTTTTAGCTGTTTCAGACAACTCATATTTCTCAGCCTTTAAGCTTGCCACTTGCTTGCTTAGTTTGGAATTTGCTTTCACTGCTTCCCCCCACTATTCGTACAAAGCCTTGTATTTCTCAGCTATTGTTTTTTTGGTGATTTCTGTGTCACTGTCACTGTAATTGTCTGATTCTGAGATCTCTGGTTCAGTGCTGGTAGCCTCTGTCACAGTAGTGAGAGCCAGATAATTAGATTATTCGCCTTCTGTTCCAGACTCCTCTGGCTCAGTATCTTCTCATCCAGCCACAACAGCCCTTTTCATTTTCTTGAGAGTATTGGCGCATTCTGCTTGGATGTGTCCAAAACCTTCACATGCTCGACATTGGATCCCTTTACCTTTTTCTCCCTTTGGAATCTCAGTAGTTCTATTTTTTCTTAATTTTCTATCATGTCGTGTTCTGATGTCTGTTCCAGATTTGTTGTTCTGTTCAGACTGACGCTGGTTCAGATTCCTCATAAATCTGCCAAAGTTTTTGCAAATAGTGCACTATTCAGACATTTCTCCTTCATCTTCAGCAGATTCTGATGCTTTCACTTTTGAGAGCTATTCCCCGAGATTTTTTTTTCAGGTGTTTCAGACATCTATTTCATCTCGAATGTTTGAAGGGATCCCATCAAGATATCAAGTCTCATTCCCTTTACGTCATGAGCTTGCTCAATAGCCGTAAGCTTCATTGCATACTTTGGCGGTAGTGATCTCAGAACTTTTCTGACAAGATTCTCATTGCTGATCGGCTCTCCAAGCGCATGGGCTTCGTTTGCAACGTCCATCAACTTCGCATTGAACTCGGTTATCGACTCTTCCTCCTTCATTTTCAGATTCTCAAACCTGGTAGTAATCATCTGTAACCGAGACTGCTTCACCTTGTCAGTTCCTTCGAAGGCTGTCTCGAGTATATCCCTTTCGTCTTTTGCTGCTTCACATGTAGAAATCAGTCTGAAAATGTCTGGTTCGACTGTACTGAAGATCGCATTGAGCGCTTTAGCATTTGTTACAGCAGCTTTATCCTCATCTGCTGTCCACTGACTTTCAGGCTTAGGATAGGCTACTCCATCTGTGTTCTTGACCAATGGTGCATCATACTTGAAGATCACTGATTTCCATGCTTGATCATCTATCGATTTGATAAAGGCCCTTATGCGTTTTCCAGTATGGGTAGTTCGAACCATCAAGGAGTGGAGGCCGAGTAATGTTCTGTCCTTCTCGCGTACTCATCTTGAACAGCTCTGTTCCGGTCCCTGAATCACACTCTGTACAACGACTGTCCCGCTCTGATACCATTGAAAGTTAAACGTCTGTTCTATTTTGGCTATTCCATATTGCTTGTTTAACTGTTTCAACAAAGCTTTAACAGATTGCGTTTTGGTGATTGTTAGTTGCAATGGAAACAATACGAAGAACACTAAACGACACAGGATATTTTTATTCTGTTCAGCTCACCGAGCCTACTCAGGGAGGTTACTCGGAACCCCAAGTGGAAATCACTTCACAATGAAGTACAATAGATCGTTAAGTAACTCAACTCCCTTGGTTACCACTATTTAGCTAAAGTATTGTGAGTGCGTCTGACTCTCTCAGACGGAGATCTTTCTCATCCCATCTCGATTTGCCTCCCGCAAATCGGTAATTCTCTTCCTGAGAATGTCAGCACTGTAACACAGTCTATTCAACGATTTTCTTCAGCACACGGCGATGAAGCTCTTGCTCTGTCGATTTTCCGACCAACTCTGATGATGATCGCCGGTCTGTATCTCCGATCTGCCTTCGTTCAATAATCTCAATTCACGTGATCCGAATCACATAAATAGATTAGATGCGTTTTTGCCTTATTTTTGGAAGGAAGATAATGTTCAATTATACTTTCCATATTCCGTAGCGGATCCAATCTTTGGAGCGCAGAATCAGATCTTCGGAGAGCAAAATCTAGGAGAATATATCTTCGATATATCTCCAGAATATTTACTTGTTGATTCGAATTTGTTCGCAGATTTCGACTGACAATGTTGCAGCGCCTGTCTGAACAATCACTGTCTCACCTTCTGTCACAGCCGAGTTTCTTTGTCCTGTTTGTCAAAAATATGTCATTCAAGAATCCATGAACTACCTGGATTTAACAAAAACAATTCCACATTTTTGATAGACCTTTAGTCTATATTTATCTTATTTCATTCTTTTAGATTTTTAGGTCATATTCTTTATCAATTAAAATTTCAGTAAACTTCAATAATCATAAATTAAATAGTTAGGTAAACTTCACTCAACTGCAACAACCTTACGTGAACTTCAAGTAAAGTACAGTTATAAAATTCATAAAAGTTAAATATCTCAATAACATGAGTCAAATTTTCAAAATGGACCCTTATTCGGCCATTACCAGGATGGATTTAGTTTTAAGTAGGTCTAACTAAAAGTAAAACATACTTAAATTCTTGGCTCATGCTCCGTCTTCTTTCGCCCGCCACATCCTCCCTTTTGTCCGCTCCTGCTCCCTTCCTCCACCTCCCTCTAGCCTCAACCTCCACTTGTCGCCCCCTCAACCCTAAATCCCCTGAATATCTTCCTCGTTCTTCCACCATCAAACACATACAACTTTTTAGCTCCTCCATCCAAAATCCTTTCTCACCCTTTTTTCTAGGTGTTTACATTTGGTCTGTTTCTACACGAATGTTAAATATGTTTCATTTTTGCTTGTAAATCTTTTTGATTAAGTTTGTACATTCAAGCTAAAATTTGCAAGTTTATTTGTATGTTTAGACTTTATAAGCATGTTGACGGTTGATATGTAATATTATATTTTGCTTCCGATCTGTTTGATTTTGTAATTTTTACTCGGATATGTTTTGTTATTGATTTGTAAGTTTATTATGCTCATTGTCTAAAATCTTAAAGTTTGTTTATTATTTGATGGACTGAATTAGCCCTTGAAGTATATTTTTGTACTTTATTATTTAGATATGTATTTGTTCTTACTGTGAAAATAATTAGTCAATAAAATTTGTGATATTTTTATAATATAATTGCCCGGGGCGGCCAGATGGGCTTGAAGTTCCGGGCTGGGCGCGCGCAGCCCTGGTCATTTACATTTTTAGGCTTCGGGCAAATTTGGTTTTACGGTCTATTAAATTTTTATAAGTAAAATTTAAATTTTAGTGATACTAGTTGATGCGAAAAGCTCGCTTTCATGGCTTATAGAAGAAATCATCCATAATACAGTATTAAACTTATACAATAATAAAATAAGTAAGTAACAAAAGTATACTTTCTCTTAACGGTTGACACAACACGTACAAAACATATGAAAATAACATTTTTAGATGCAAAATCACTATTAATAGCCTCAATAGTTACTTTTTCTAATATATATCTTTCAATACATAACAACGCCAAACATTCAACCTTTCTTGAAATTTATAAGATCTCAAATAAAATTTTCAATAATTTAATTTGGAGAAATTATTTGCTGAGGATGCAATAGTTATGTAAAGAGTTAATAGAATTACGTATGCATTAGAAACATTTGGATGACAATCAATCATTTTTATGAACTCAAAAACTTCAACGAAAGACAGACACATCATGGAGTAAAGTCATTCGCAACACTTTTAATTCAAAAATAAATCATCCAAATCAACATCTGACTCTTCATCATGAGAAAAAGTAGCGTGAAAGTTCTTATAACATTCTCTTAATTCATTTTCATCCAAAGAACTTATAACATTCTCTTAATTCATTTTTTATAATAGATTCCTCTATTTGATTTGCTTTTTGATGGTTGGGGAGGTGGTATTAGCATAGGAAGGCACTTATATGTCTCATTGTGGGTATCTTTTGTACTAAGATCCGTAAATCAGAAATCAAGTTCATAGAATTTGAGATATCCCTTAACGAATACCACTTTATGAATCATTAGTTGCATGATTCACATCTCTTTTTTCAAATGTTGTGGTCCTGCGGATGTCAGTGTCTTGTTTTACAATGAGGAATGATCATTGAATCATCCTTGAGAAGTTTTGAAGTTTTCCTCAATGGGAGGGATACCACAAAATTAAAATGTAATCTATTTGTTATTTGAAATTAAAATCTAAAACCCTCATGTATTCATTAAATTTATCATTAATCTTATCTCTTTTTTTTCAATATCTTATATAATTTAAAACCCGCGTATTGATTTTAACAATTGCCAGGGTTACTTACTAATAGCCAAATTTGTGGCGTTTTGTAGTGTATTTAGACATATTCTACTTTGCTGGTTTTGGAGGTTTGCGTTTGGCATTTAGCTAAATAATGAACTCGGCTATATATGTTAGTTTTTACTTCATTTTTCTAAACTCAACTCGTCATCTTGATTTTCAATATTACTTACATATTTAGGTCGTCTCTGCTTCTCATGGTGTCTAAGTGACTAGAAACTTCCTAGTTGTGAATATCTGGATGAAAATTTTTATAATTTTGTTGGGTACGTGACGGCACGTCGTTGTGTGCGCCAAACTTATATTTATAATCTCCTGTTAACACTCAGCAAGCGGTAAGCAGAGTCGAACCCACGAGAGAGCAATCAGCTCTAAAGTTCTACTAATTAATTGTCACGATGAAAAGGGGATTGCAGGAATAACGTTTTGTTGTCAAATCAAAGAAAAGTCAGTTCAAGGATATGCATTGCAACTGGTAATCATCGATTGTAACATGCATCAACGAGTAAACTACCGTTCCTAGTCTAACAATCCCGCTAGGGTAATGCCGACTGTACTGTTCTACCTAATCTCAACTGCTAGGTTCTCGAATAGGGTTAACGATTACTCGATCAACAACACCGATTAGGTTACACCGCTAGGCTTAGCTAATAGAGAAGTCAATCCAATATCATGCAGTAGACATCAACTCAGTTTCACCGCTAGCATATGCTAACTTGATAATCAGAGCATGCAATTCAAACGAAGAACAGGAATTTACTGAGTCGAATTACGAAACATAAATATCTCAAACCGTACGTTGCAACACAAAATCCCCAAACAGAAATTAAGAGTTTAGCTACTACGAGTCTTCTAAAACAATGGAAATAAACTGAGTTTAGGAATAATACTGTAGCGGTGAATAGTAATCTGCGTGAACAGTAACTCCGGCCGTGAATAGTGATCCGCCGAGTTTGTGTTCGTCTTCTGGGTTCTCGTGCTGAAGATTCTCTCTAAGAATTTATGCTCAATTGTGTTGTGGCAGGTCTGTATTTATAGGATGAAGAGACTTCTAAATCTTGAAAACTTCTAAATCTGATTTTGGGCTGTGGGCCCAATGCTGACGTCATCAATTGCATTGCGCTCCGGATGAAGACATTAGTCGCGCTCCCCATGCAGACATTAAATACGCGCTCTAAGAAGACATTAACTCTGCTAAAGTGTGCTTCCGGCGCGGTAGTCACTGCAGTGTCAGAGACTCGCTTTTTGACCCTTTAGACCTCCTAATCTCGTCTGGACGTAAACTAGAGAATTGTCGCTCCTTTAGTTAGCTTTCCAATAAGGTATAACACGCCTCAATCGGATCAAAATCATGCGCTCGGCAAGCCTTCGACTACGGATAGGTCAATCTGCCCAGAATTGCTGTATATCCATCCAAATGTGCAATAAGATTCTAAGCGGTCTTGATACACCTGCGATGCGAAATACTACCCAAAAGTAATATTTCATACATAAAATGTAACTAAAAAATGGGAATAAATAACACGATGGATCGTATAAATACGCTTCATCAAACTACCCCACACTTGAACTTGTTCGTTCCGAACAAGAATAAAGACAAGACTCGCAATACTCAAAGCACTTCTAATATGCCAATGACTAAATACTGAATTTACTTGCGATGTTCTCACTAATCAGTTCATCAACATATGCTCTTATTCGTTCGTTAATATGGATCAACGAGAAACTACAATGATACATGTTACCTGAGATGTCGAGATGAAATGCCAATGGATGACTGGGAGATAGCCCTCTTTAGACTTCTGACTTCATTCTTTAGCTCGAGGTCATAGTCACGCGCACACACTGAGTTTGCTTTCTCTGGCACGTGAGAAATTCAAGTGATGAGGAACTCAACTTTTTCATCCTTTTTCTTTTGGAAGATAGCTTTTGAACTTTCTTGTTCTGTTTGGTCCAAAGACTTCACTCGACGCGATTGCTTTTCTGAATTTTTTTTTATTCTGTTTGATTTTTAGCATTGTTGGATTCATAAAAAAACATATAACAATGCTAAAAATAAATACATAGAAAGTAGACATATCTAATCAATATTTCCTCCAAATTGTGCTCCTGGAGGCCCCGTGCTTGTGATCTGCGCCATAAATCAGCTTGTATCTTATATGAAGATGTCCATCCTTTAGCTTCGTACGATGAATGATCCCACCACCACATTGGTATAGCTGGCACCGGATGATAAGGGTGTAAAAAAAGTTGCACGAAGTGATTGCCAACGTGTTCGATAGCTATTTCCATGCGCTCGTTGTCTTTAACCGGAGGAGATCTTAATGGCAAATGGGTAAAACAACTCCAATTAGTTCTATCAAATGTATGAAGTACAATGTTGCACTTTGATTGGATGACGATTCCCAAAGTCATAGACTCCATCCAATGCCTCTCAGGTGTCGGTTTCTCAAAATAATCTAGCAAAAAGAGTAGATTGTCTGCTGTACTGTTATCTGAAAAAATGACATCATATTGAGTGCTGAATTTCATCAATAAGATCTGATCGTACTTGCATCCAACCCTCTTCACCGAATCCGATTAGTGCAGCTATCGCCCTAAATACACAATGACCATCTGGTGCAACGTCAACAATGTCAGAAATATAGTGATGCATAACCACATGTAATTGATCAATGTAGATATCATATGTACTCGAAACTCTAGAGTGGTCATTGGTTGATGTAGTACTATGAACCTCATATCCCCTCTTCTGTCGGCCTCTTTGAAGATGTTACATTTTTCTGATTGACCCCAGATCCTGAAGTGGATATATCCACAAAAGAAGGCATGTGGCGTCTGTTTCGCTCGTCTTTGTCACTAGGTCGATCTTTACGCTCTATATTATACGAAGGGACTCGAACTATGCTTTGAGATGGATCTGCCATATCAAGAAACCGATCTATCATATGGTCCCGCATTTCTGGATTCATCTTGTCTAATATCTCAACAATGTGAGATGTCCTATTTCGCCGTGATTCCTCATTAGGTTGCTCATATACGTGCATTGATAACCTCCTCCAATGAGCATGGATACTTATTATAGGATTTGGAATAGAAAAGTGACGATAATATGCAAGATCGTGCTTGCACGGCAGTCCATATATTTTTCTAATTGCACAGTTCCATTTGACCACTGATTGGTATGATGTATCATCAACACATTTCATCTCGGCAGAAATCATTTTCATTGCCTCTAGCGAAATCTGACACCTCACTTCATTGAAAATATTGTCATGTAAATGTGCATGGCGCGGAATGTGGAGAGATCTCTCAAATGACTTTTGAATATCTCTGAATTGATTTGTCAACATCTTGTGTATTTTATCAAATGATGTATCTAGGGACGACATAGTATCTCCCAAATACATTTTCAATCTCGCATGTGCCCCTTCCGCTCTGAATATATATATTATTCTTTATCAATCAAATATACTATAATATTTAAAATAAAATAAAATAACATTCAAAATAATAATTTATTTGTACCTTTGGCTTGAATTGCTTCCAAGGTGCATATATGCATCAATCCATGCTGACACAAACTGTTCTCGATGAGGGTGCAACCATGTCTCCCATAGGTTATTTAGGACACGCTGAAATCGTTGATACTTCTCGCACATTACTTTCCACTTTTGGTTATAAGACCAGTCCGTCGGAATTTATGAAGGAGTGCCATGATGAAAAAAAATTGGTTCCACTCCAGACCAAGCATGGGTCTACATTTCTTTAATACACACTGGTTTATGTGCCAAATGCAAAGGATGTGATGCGACAAAGGAAAACATGTTCCAATGGCATTTATAAGCGCCAAATCTCGATCCGAAACAAATACAGATGGCAATGTCGCCCCTTTTTCAACCATCAGTCTCTTCAAAATGCTTAATGCCCATGTCAGATTTTCTACCCTCTCATGACTAAGATATGCGAACACAAGCGAGTAAGTTCGCATTGTGGACGTTATACCCATAACCTCCAGTAGTGGCGACGATACTCATTAGTCTTATATGTGGCATCAATAATCAAAAACAGATGAAAAATTGACAGCAAGAGATAGACTTTTTGGATGGAGCCAAAGGATGTCTTTCATTTGTATCTGGTATTCTTTTTTGATTAGTTGCTTCAATACATATTGAACTTGAGTTAGACCACCCCGTTTTGCAGATTTGTTTCTGCAATTATATTGTAAAAGCTTTTTACCCCTGTACTGTTTGACGAATCTTTTTGTTTCAGAATACTAAGAATCTCACAAGGTGCAGTACTATTGGCCATGTCCAACACAAGTTGTTTCTCCATTGGTTTTAACCTAGACGGGTACTCGTGGCCATCCATGAACTCTGCTGCCTTATGGTTGTGAATACCATATATTACCCTCAAACCCCACATGACACCTTCTGGAGGTATTGGTCGACCTCTTAGCTCAAATGGATATTCACATTTTTTGGTTCCGGTATTTTTTATTTGGGATGTCTCTTCAACTAGAAAGAGAGGTTTGTACTTCCCTCCTCTTTCACACGCAAGAATACACTTCGGCATCTTACCACCCTTTTTTTTTTGCAGAATTTTTAATCACCACTACAATGCCATTTTCTAAACCAACCATCTTCACCCAATTTAGCATATCTTCTCTATTTTCAAATATCTACACAAATGACGAACAATTATGATGAAATTTGCTACTTTTATAATTTTTTTTCTTTCAAAATTAAATACTAAATAAGCATACAATAATGATACTAACCTGGTTTGTGGTAAATTAGGATGTATAATCCCGATTCTTGTTAGATATACTTTCCTCACTGCGAACATCATTTCCGTATGACTGGCTATTTAAAAATGAAACAAAATGATCATTATCCATGATAAAGAGATATGGTAGTCTAAAAGAAGTGCGAGTGAGTAACTTGTTGTTCATACGTTTATCCATTATATAGACTAATTAATATATGTTTAAAAAATTTGTTATTCAAAAAGTTAGTGGACAAAAATAGATTTGACAATACATTACGAACCACAAAATAGACAACTCACTGTAAAATAGATTCATACATAATTTTTAATAAAAGGTAGTAATATTAATTTATGTATTATATATATATTGAGTATAACTTAGTTTTTGTTTAATCAATAATGTATTCATATTTAAAAAATGTGTTATATATTTAATTTATAGAATATCTCATTAAATATAATATATATATATATTATATTAATGTTAATTTATAAATAGTTTTAAATCAATAATTATTTTTTAATTGTTATGTTTTAAAAATAAAAGAAATATTTATCATCAAAAATTAAAAGAATTATAGTGTATGGGGTATGTACATATGGATTTGACGTAGATAAGACTTTGGAGGTATAATGGAAAAGATACGTGGGACCCACGAAGCGTGTATGGCAGGTTGGGGTAGGCCTCTCCAACGAGCCGGCCCGGCCCAAAAATATAAAACCCTAGCCCGGCCCAGCCTGAAAAAACATAAGCCCTTTATTAATTTTCGGGCCGGGCCGAGCTGGGCCATAATAAAAAAGCTGAGCCCGCGGCCCACCATAGGCTCAAAATTCATAAGGCCAGGCCGGGTCGAACCGGGCCAGGCCGATAAAAATAATTAAAAATAATCATATTTTTTAATAAATATATTATAAGACGGCTAGGTTGTCTATTCTCAGGGTAGAGGTAACCTACAAAGAGTTGTCCAGGTTCCATGGTTCATATTTTTTAATAAATATATTAAAAATAATTTTTAAAAAATAAAAAATATTAAAATTAATATTTTCGGGTCAGACCGCGGGCTATTCGGGCTTTTACTATTAAGCCCGAACCCGGCCCAGCCCTTGTACGGGCCGGGCCTACGGGCCGAAAACGGGCTCACGGGCCTCGTGGGCCGTTTGGTGAGGCCTAGGTTGGGGTGTGTGAGGAGAATGGCCCCTTGTTATATGCGGTGTAACTGTTACCATTCAATAGTTGCCGAGTCCAATTTTACACAAGACGAAAAAGATGACAAAACAATCGCTGTTTGTGCGGATGATCTTAAATATCGCCACTACACTGGTATCAAGGAACTCACACCTGGCTGAGATTCGTCGTTTTTTTGTGTATCTTAAAAAAAATTTCAACGTAATAATTATAATTTCTTAGCCTGATTTGCGTTTCTTAATGAATTATCAGACAAGAGAAAAGAGAATAAGGAAGTAGCTGTGAAGGACTCTTTGCCATTCAACATTCCATGTAATCTTAACACATCTTTTGATCTTTCAGGCTTACCTTTCACTTATCTATGGACACATTTACATCGATATTTCTAGAAACCACATGCTAATCATGTTCTCAGTCAAATTTTTTTCTTAGATTCGATATTTTTTAAAGGATGACTGCCATTCCAACCAAAATTTGCCTTACTTCATTTATCATATAATCATTCACATCAAACTTCAATATGATTGACTTCTCCCTAGATAATATTTACGTTTTGTATATTTTGAACCCTGCATACCTTCTGTTCTTTTTGTTTCTTCTGATGGTATTTTGTAAAAAAAAACAAAAAGAGATTAACATTACAACGCGCGCTCCATCATTAAGTGGAGCTCTTGCTCTTAATTTTGGAGTTGTAGCAATTATTCGCGTTCGATTTATATAGAGGTTGATTAGTTCTGTGAAATCAGGAAACCCTCCTTTATCAAGCACATGCATATAACTTGCAATAATCAGGGAATGACCCCGTTTTTACTGAAAATTATTTAGTTTGGGCAATACTAGTTTTGCTGACAGCTTGATAACTATAGCAAATGCATTTAGTTCCGATTAGGTATTTATTTTATCTAGCTTTTCACCTTCCCACTCAAGAAATAAGACTACCCACAGTCCCATTAATCCAACCCTCCAACTTGAAAAAGACTTGTACACATATTGCTGCGAATGCAAGAATCACGAAACTTTGATTTCTATGAGTACCCTTTTCATTCAACATTTTATCTACAAATGAAATTAACCTTCTAGCGAGTGTCCTTATAATGATCATAGATCTAAATGATGTTCTAGTCAGCATGCAGTCTTGAACCTGTTCCCGCTCATACTCCCTTCTGTATGTACCTGCCTCGAGGTCACGAAAGTGCGACTTTCACTCCACTTTTGCAGCGTTTATGCAATGGTGGGACGGAAAAATAAACTGTCTTTTCTCTAATCCTAGTAATCGGGAATGGGTGGGTAACCACTATCCTGCCTCGCGCTGAAAGGGTAATGATGAGAAAGAGCGAGACGCGCTTCATATGCTGCTATTCGAAGGCGATGATTGGAACAGTTCAAAGCTAAAAAGAAGGACAAGCAATTCACAGTGGAGAGCAAAGCTCGAAACGAAAATTCAGACAGATGTGAAAGAAAAAAAGAGAAAAGCAATCGAGTTGAGTGAAGTCTTTAGACTAAACAAAACAAGAAAGTTTCAAGAGCTATCCTAAGAAGAAAAAAAAAAGAGAAGAAGAAGAAAAAAGTTGAGTTCCTCATAACTTGAATTTATCACGTGCTAGAGAAAGCAAATTCAGCGTAAAAGCGTGACTATGACCTTGAGCTGAAGAATGGAGTCAAGAGACCAAAGAGGATTAGCTTCTAGTCCATCCATTGAAATTTCATCTCTACCTCATAGGTAACATGTATCATTGCAGTTTCTAACTGATCATTATTGAAGAATGACTGTGAGTATATGTTGATATACTAATTAGGGAAGACATCTCGAGTAGTTTCAGTGTTTAGTCTTTGGCATGACAAGAGTGATTTGAGTGTTTGAGTTTATTATTGTTCGGGGACGATCAAAGATAAGTGTTGGGTAGTTTGATGAAGCGTATTTCTACAATCCATCGAGTTGTTTATTCTCATTGTTTAGTTGCATTTTCTGTGTGCTAGATTACTTCTTATAATATTTCTCATCGCAGGTGTATCAAGACTATGGAGCATTCTAGGCCTCACTCGATCATTTGAGAATGCAAAGAGTGAAGACTCGGTTGCGAGAGCATCGATACGGGCCAAGGGCCCACAGACTCAAATCCATAGGCCCAAATCTTGAGGCCCACATCCAACAATCTAGGGTTTGCATATAAACAGATTTTTGAAGAAAAAAGCAAAGGGATTCGAGGAGGAGAATTCGAAGAGGAAAAATCAAAGACAAGATTTACAGACGAAAGATCAGAGAGACACAATTCGGATTGATGAGAAGATTGATCTGTGTACAGTGCGCAACAGTTTTCATATTCTCTAAACTCAATTTTTCAGTATTGTTAGATGGATTGTATGATTAGCTAAACCCTACTTCAGTTTGGAGATTTCCATTGCACCGTTTAGTCTGAGATTTATGTTTCATAATTCAATTTAATGAATTACTGTTCTTCCAATGAATTGCATGCTTTGATCATCAAGTTAGCATAGCCTAGCGGTGAAACTAGATTGATATTATTTCGTGATACAGGATTGAACTGCCCTAGTAGCGAAGCCTAGCGGTAGAACTAAATTGGTATTGTTAGTCAAGTAATCTTTAACCTATTTAAGAACTTAGTGATTAAGAGTATGTAGAACATTGGAGTCGACACTACCTTAGCAGGATTGTTATACTAGAACAGTAGTTTTTACTAGTTGATGCATGTTCGATCGATGATTACTAGTTGCAATGCATATCCTTGAACTGATGCTTTCTGAATTTGATAAACATCATTCTTCTTGAGAACAAACCCCCGTTAACTATTAGTAGAACTCTAGAACTGCTTGCTCTCGTTGGGTCGACCCTACGTATCATTTGCTAGTATAGTAGGTCACTATAAATTCAAATTTGGCCACACAACGACGTATCGTCGCTACAACACATTCAACAATAACATTTTCTAGCTTGTATGTTTTTGGACTAATATAAGCTTATGCTCTCGGGGAAGACTAGCTTCTTGTAATGGTTACACTTGACAGTGATGATGAAGAAAATGGTTTAAAATAATTTTCCTTGCACCGAATTGCATAAACTAAAACCATCAATTTTAATTTTTTTTGGAGACACTTGAAGTTTTATTTTTTATGTTTTAAGAGGTAGATCATAGGCTGAACAAATCCTTGTAAGAAAAATCCCAGAGTTTCTGATGCTAGCTTTATTTTGCTATGTTATTGTTGTTGATAGATGATATGATCCTGGAGCTGTCCAATGACAATTGAATTGGGATCCATTTTGAGACAGTTCATTGTGGCTACAACGATTTAAGTAAATTTATAGACTTCATCAATAATATTCAGATTGCCATCAAAATAGTAAATTTTTATTTACATGAAGCTAACTTTCTCTTTGATACTGCGTTCAGCAAAGACTGGGGAAAAAATCTCTTGTTGACACCAATTGAAACTTTTGTACCTTTTTCCCATTTTTTTTTGAAATGTTTAGAAATGTCACTTTTTTAACAAGCGTCACTGAAAGTCACGGTTTGTGGTTTTTTTCGTTGATTCAATGCCTAATTGGCTCCCGCATATCAAAATAATTCGAACTGTGAGAAGAAGTTCTGTTTTGAGCTACTTTCATACTTAGTGCAGTGAGGTTAATGGAGGAAGAGGTTGTGGCCTTGAGACATGCAGGGATGGAAGAGGCAGGAACGTGCGGCCATTTTTCCAAGGTTAATGGAGCTACTTCCGGTTATGATATGTTAAAAGAATGACATTTGTGGAACATTTTTAAAAAAAAGATGGCAAAAAAAGAAGAAGTTAAGTTTCAATATATTTGATATTTATATCGAGTAAAGTCATAACCAGTGTGAATTCACTAAAATGCTCACCTTTCATCATATGTCTTTCATTTTCAAGGATCAATACATGAATTATAACGAACACCAACTTGTGTTCTTTAGTACTGAAAAAAAGTACTTATATTTATTACTTTACTTATATTTATTTATATGCACTTGTATTTACTTATATGTATTTATATTTATTTATATGTCCATTAATTATTATTTTTTTATTGTGATAGTGGTGTTGTGGATTTGTGGCGGTGGGGTGTGGTGTGGTGTGGTGTGATGGTGTGTGTGGATGAAAGAGATGATATGTATCAATTTATGTTAACTAATGTCTGACAAAGTCCGGCCCTCGAAAGGCTCAAATTTGTATTAATTCCAGTCCGGCCCACCATATACTCTCGGGCTTCGTAAATATATGACCCTAAATATCACGGGCTTGAAGATCCGAGTTTGGCGCGGGCAGCCTTAGCCATATACATTTTTAGGCTTCAGGCAAATTTGGTTTTAGGACGCTCTATTAAATTTTTATAAATAAAATTTTAAACTTAGTGATATTAGTTGATGCAAAAAGCCCGCTTTCGTGGCTTACAGAAGAAATCATCCATAATACAGTATTAAACTTATATAATAGTAAAATAATGTAAAAAAAAGTATACTTCTCTTGACATTAGTTGACATAAAATCGGTAAATTTATATTGCAACACGTACAAAACATATGAAAATAATATTTTTAGATGCAAAATCACTATTACTAGTCTCAATATTTACTGTTTGTAAAATATCTCTTTCAATACATAACAACGACAAACATTCAACCTCTCATGAAACTTGTAAGATCTCAAATAAAATTTTTAATAATTTCATTTGGAGAAACTACTTTCTGATGATGCGATAGTTACGTAAAGAGTTAATAGAATTATGTATGTATTAGAAACATTTGGATCAGAATTAATCATTTTTACAAACTCAAAAACTTCAACTAAAGATAGAGGCACATCATGGAGTAAAGTCATTCGCAACATTTTAAATTTATAAATAAATCATCCAAATCAACATCTTACTCTTCATCATAAGAAAAAGTGGCGTGAAAGTTCTTATAACATTCTCTTATTATATTTTCATCCAAGGCTTAATTTTTTAAATCAAATAAATATCCAAAAATACTTACAAACATCTGCAATTGTTGAAACTTACTTTTCAAAAATAAAATAGCCATATCCAAAATCACTAAGAAGTAATTAATTCTGAAATATTCTTCAACAAGCTGTAGTTCTTCTACATGATCATGTTCATCAAATTGTTTTTCCTTAATCTAGGCCGTTATTTTGAAAACAAAGGCTCGTTGTCCCATATCACATGCAATAATCTTTGAAATATTAAACTAGAGATAGATCCTTCATTTATGTAATTTTAAAAAAAGAAATCACACCTTCTAATTGTTGTATAGTTATATAAATGTTCATTAATATTAACTGTAACTTCTTACTCACCATGTTTATAGCAAACAAAATATCATACCAAATAATGATACCAAGTACTCAAAATTCTCAAGTGCATCAGTTAAACTTTCCGCTTCTATTCGACTTTGCATGATCACAAACATTATCTAATTCTAGCAAAGTCAATCTTATTTTGACGAGCTAGGAATCTAACAGGTTTAACACTTTTGAGGCGACTCTCCCATCTAGTATTAGATAAAGAATTTCAAACATTATCCCGATATACTTGAAAGTAAAACATTCCATCTTTAGGAGAGCTAGAAAGTAACACAAATATTATTTTTAAAACACCAACAAATGAGGTTGCTTTAATAAAAAAAAAATGTGAGTCATATCACAAAGAGTTATATTAAAAGTATGACAAACACATGACATATATAAATCTCACAAATTTATTTCAAGAAAGCATATTTGAACTCCTTGGTGTTTTTCTTTCATAGTAGACCCGCTCATATTAACAACATCAAAGAGATTTCAAAGCGTTAAGTAATTCTATGAAAACTTTTAATCCTGATGTATCATCTGCCTTCAAAAGTTTTAAAAAAACTCTTCAATTTTGATAAAATCACTAGCAGTATTTACACACCGTACTAACAAAGTTATTTGTTCTTGATGACTCACATCAAGGGTACAATCTAAAATTATAGAGAAATATTTTATCTTCTTAATAACTTTGATAATATAATTTTGAACATTGTCCTTAAGCAAATGAGTTTCATGATTTTGAGTGCGTCTAACATGAACTTGCATTGCGACATCAAAATCAAAAATCATCTCAACCATTCATAGAAGATTACCATTACTTCTTGATAAAGTTTCTCATTAAATCCTCTAAAAGTCAAATTATTTTTAACAAGGGATTTCACAATATAAATAGTTCTCATTAAAACTTGTCTTCAACGCTCTTTTTCCTTACTAATTTCATTTTGAAAATCTTTATCAAGTGTTTGATTATTATCCCATCTTGGTTTAAATTGTTTCTATTGATCCATGTTAGTCAAATGTTTAACACTTCTTTCATGTTGCTTAAGTCTTATTTAAAGGTGCTTCCAATCATTTAATCCATAATTTGCTAAAAAATTATATAGTGCCGCTTGATTTAAACAACTTCCAGCAAAAAAAATATACTTTACCCACACTTCGAATAAATCAACCAATTTCTATCGCCTTTCTCATCATTTTTCATGCCCCTAGAATAATAACTATATATAAAATATCTAGAAGAATCATCTAAAGGAACACAAAATTCAATTCTCCAATTAATCTCTTTTCAATTTTTATTTCCCTAGTTTTTCTATTAAGATTATGCCAATTTATTGGGTCATTTATATCTACAAAAGTATTTATCTCATCGTCATCTATCTTGTAACATTGGATTCATTTGGGTAATTATCATATTCACCTATTCGATTAATATATTTTTATCATTCAAATCATCTACCATTCCCTTACATTAAACAACTTCTACTAAATTTCTAAAAGAGCCTACTTTCTTCACAAATTTATCAAACACGCCTCTTTAGGATTCCACAAATTGTTCACCTTGTTTTTCGTTTCTTCTTTTCTCGCTTTTAGAAAAATACTTTTTAGGTAACATTTTATATAAAAATGTAGATATGGTAAGGAGCCATTCAGCCATTGCACATGAAAATCTGAATTATCCCAAAACTTGTTTAATTTAAACAATAAAGCTTTTCTTGTTATAAAATAATATAAACACCTAAACCTTGTATTTAACTATCACTCAACTAAAACGAAACAATTAATAAAAAAGTTTCACTCAATTTTGCTGCTTAGCAAAATTTAATGTGATAAGTATCTAAACATAAAATAAACAAAAATAAAAAACCTAATCAGCGAAACATTGTCAGCCCTCCGTTCCTTATAAAATTGAGTCCAACTAGAATCAACATAAAATCTTTTGTCATTCATTGATCTATATCAATGAAAGGTCATTTATTTTATCTAGCTTTTCACCTTCACATTCGAGAAATAAGAGTACCCTGAGTCCCATTAATCCAACCCTCCGACCTGAAAACATATTGCTGCAATTGCAAGAACCATGAAATTTTGAACTATTGGGATATTCTTTTCATTCAAAAGGCATTTAGTTCCAGGTATTTATTTTACCTAGCTTTCACCTTCCTACTCAAGAAATAAGAGCACCTACAGTACTCATGAAGTAGACATTATATTATCTATTATGTTTTTTGTTTTTAAATCAAAAAAAGATAGTCTTTCAGGATTCAATGCATTCACTGTTCATGGATATCAAATATGGAATGAAGCGGGAGGAAAAATTATTTATTTGTGACAAATGTGTGAAAAGATCACAATTAGCCTCATCATAAAGGTCTGACATTTTATGGTTCATGAACTTGCTTCGAAAAACAATTAGACCGGTTGGTGATGTGTTGTTTCAAGTTTACAGCTGTTCATGTCTCCAACTTTCTCTTTACAACATTCGGCAACCGAGCCATCACTGTCCGACAGGGATTGGGTATCGTAGTCCTTGCTCTTACCTCATACCACCATGTACAGCCCAATGACTATGACAACAGCACCAAGTACTCTGCATAATAAGGATTGCGTTAGGTTTAGATGTCGTAGTATAATAGAGCTTTAGGTGAATTTTTGAACTTATTACTTTCCGTGAACAATGTCTCGCGCAGGATGAATGATCCCATGATAGCCACAAGGATCATACAAAGAGGACTAAGGCGGTCACAAATACAGGCCCCCGATCTTTCATTATGATCCCTTGAATGTAATAAGCAAGTGCAGAGCAGAATATCCCCTGCACATTATAAAAACAAGTATTACTTTCACTCAGTTAAGAGCCTGTTTTTTAATGGCAAGGCAACTTAGATTCGCAACTCTTACAGTGTAGATGGCGGCCAGGAGTTTGGCATCCCAATGAATTGCCCAAGCAGCACTGTGACCCCTCTCCATCACTAGAGCCACTAGCGTGCCTTCTGCTGTCCCCATAAAGCAGATACAAGCAGTAAGTGAAAGCTCGGCTGGGTATGTTTTCAGTGTAATCGCCTAAGGAAAAGCTTCTTGTGTCAGTGGATGTATCAAAACATGGAATTTCAGAAAACCAAATTTCATACTTGCAAAATCATAAAGCCAGCCCAGAAAAAGCAGCCAGCAGTGATCATGAGTGAGCCCCCAATTGTATGATAAGGATCTGGCCCTGCTCTGGATGATGCTACATGTTCTATGCCTTTAGTCCTGATTTCAATAATGGGTCCGTTCACCAACGTCATGATCATGGCTCCTGCCACGGTCGCAAGAGTTCCAAAGATTTTAGCTAGCGTCCGGCTGCTACTGAGATTAATCTTCTCAAGCCTGGAACCATAAGTTACACATGAACATATGACAATTTGCAGATGGGGTTCAAATTAATTTGTCTTCTTACCGAAAGATACAAGCCATAACAAAGGCTATAGCAGGAAGAGTGTTGGACACTGCGGCTGCAAATGTCGCAGTTGTGTACTTGAGCCCCAGATAGTACAGAATCTGACCAATCACAGGCCTGCCAAAGAAACCCATAATAATGTAGCATGTAAGATAAAAATAAAATCAGTAATGTTATAGAAACTGACATCTTAAAATCAGCATCTGCCAAAGGTGGCAGAAAATTACTCTAACAAGCCAAGAAATGCTATCTTGATAAAGATGGGCAGAGTCATCTTCGGTCTGATTTCCCTGTTGATGCAGAAATGTATCAACCATTAGCGTCCATCATCACCAGGATGAATAGTATGGTTTAGCTAAACATACATGTCACGAAAGAAGGCGAACTGCTCATCCCTTGGTCCAGAGCAACTTTGGATAGCACATCCATCCCGGCAAACCCAAGTTGCAATAAAAGGACAGCAGCAAATGGCTTAATTTTGATGAATACACTAAAAAGAACGTCTCTTGCAGCTTGGTTCATCATGGCTGCTGCAACCCCTCTGAACCTTCTGATAAATCTGAACCTTCTGATGAAGGATGGCTTATCAGAGGTCCAATTTATGCGTAACAAAAATTGAAAGTTGCTATGTAATAGCCAAATGCCAAGTTTTTTGCTCGTCGACAGAAAATGTGCGTTTGGTAGTGTATACGTCTATGAATTAATTGTGTTTGGTAGCAGTCCATTTTGTTACCAAAAATATACTAATTAATTGTGTTTGGATTCAATGCATTCTGCTGGATAGATTTCAGACATGGAATGAAGTGGGTGGAAAATTATTTACTTGTGGCACATGTGTGAAAAGATCACAATTTGCCTCCTAAAGGTCTGACATCTTATGATTCATGAACTTGCTTCAAAAAACAATTAGATCCGAAGCTTGTTCGGTCTTTAATCTAAGTTTGCAAGTGCTATGTCCTGATCTGAGCTGTGACTACAACAAGACTAGGACAGGTGCTAATTTTTGTAATAGCCAAATGCCAAGTTTTTTGCTCATTGACAGAAATGTGCGTTTGGTAGTGTATACGTCTATGAATTAATTGTGTTTGGTAGCAGTCCATTTTGTTACCAAAAATATACTAACTAATTGTGTTTGGATTCAATGCATTCTGCTGGATAGATTTCAGACATGGAATGAAGTGGGTGGAAATTTATCTACTTGTGGCACATGTGTGAAAAGATCAGAATTTGCCTCGTAAAGGACTGACATTTTATGATTCATTTCAAAAAACAATTAGACCCGAAGCTTGTCTTTAATCTAAGTTTGCTAGTGTTATGTCCTGATCTGAGCTGTGACTACAACAAGACTAGGACAGGTGCTAATTTTTGTAATAGCCAAATGCCAAGTTTTTTGCTCATCGACAGAAATGTGCATTTGGTAGTGTATACGTCTATGAATTAAATGTGCATTTGGAATGCATTTGTAACCTGATGCTTTCAAGTTACAACAATGTTTTGCTTCTTTCATTTCAAATGCATTTAGTTCCGATTCGGTATTTATTGATGCAACACTTGATTGGAACACCTAATCATAGAGTCATTTAATTTAAGAGATTTTATTACAAATCAAAAGCCATGCATAGTATATATGGTATAAACTCCAATGAATCCAACCCAAAAGTCCAATTGTAAATGATAGAAGAATTTCCATA
The DNA here is from genome assembly GCA_963678935.1 of Umbilicus rupestris. Lineage (NCBI taxonomy): Eukaryota > Viridiplantae > Streptophyta > Magnoliopsida > Saxifragales > Crassulaceae > Umbilicus > Umbilicus rupestris. The sequence continues at coordinate 1,913,410 of OY787623.1, read as the reverse complement.
AACACATTATTAAAATGCCAGAAAAAACATACATTGATATACTTCGTTACAAAAGTATATAATTAGGAGTTAAAATTTATACTTTCTTAGATCATAACTTTTTGTTGTACTCACTTATAAGGCATACTTTTGGGATGTATTCCCATAAAGTAAAACTTTATAAAAGAAATGTTGCCACTAATAACTATTGAATGGTATATTACATGACAGATTATGTTTCATGAAATCCCTAGCGTCCACAAATTGTGATATACAATGAAACTCAACTAAAATTTTTAAACTAGTAAGTTTTATGATTAAGCTTCTACAAATAAATACACTGTAGTATCACATGATTCATGTGATACTACATGTGCTACGCCTTTAGTCCTGATGATTTCAATAACGGGTCCTTTCACCAAAGTCATTGGTTATGGCTTCTGCCACGATCGCAAGAGTTCCTAAAATTTTAGCTTGCGTCCAAATGCTATTCAAATTAATCTTCTCAAGCATGGAATCATAACTTACACATTTTAAGAGCGTGAATAGATGACACTGTGCATATGGGGTTCAATGTCTTCTTACCGAAAGATACATGTCATAATAAAGGTTATAGCAGGAAGAATGTTGCACACTGCGACTGCAAATATCGCAGTTTTGAAGGGCTCGACATTGGGCCGGACCAGGCTTAGGTAAATTTTTTTAAACCCTAGTCCGCCCATGAATAAAATCGGGCCGGCCCGGACTTTCAAAAAAATTTAAGCCCATTAGCCCTTCGAGACCCGACCAATTTTAAGGTTGCATAGGGCTGGGCCGATCCGGCCCAGTGAAACTGGTCATTGACTTCTTGAAAGTCAACGGGCCTGTTCAAGCCCAACTGGCTTTTTGGCCGGCCGGGAGTTAATTTATTAAGCCCTGGCCCGACCCATGACCCGTCGGAGCAGGCTCAAATCGGGCTTTGATAAGGGCCGAACCAGGCCTCGAGTCCGCGGGCCTCACGGGCATTTGCTAAAGCTTACAGTTGTGTACTTAATCCCCCAGATAGTACAGATTCTAATCAATCACAGGCTTGCCAAACAAACCCATAGTAATGTAGTGTGGAAGATAAAAATAAAATCAGCATTAATGCAATAGAAACTGACTTCATAAAATTAGCATTTGTCAAAGATGGTAGAAAATTACTCTAACAAGCCAAGAAATGTTATCTTGATAAAGATGGGCAGAGTCATCTTCGGCCTGATGTTCCTGTTAATCCATAAATGTATCAACCATTAGCGTTGCCATCACCACCAGGATGAATAGTAATGTAGCTAAACATACTTGTCAAGAAAGAAGGCGAAAGAGGCTACAGCTATGGTGGCAACAGCATGCTGATACACCACACCGACATAGCTGCTCATCCCTTGGTTCATAGCAACTTTGGAGAGCACATCCATCCTAGTAAACCCAAGTTGCAAGAAGATGACAGCAGCAAATGGCTTAATTTTTATAAGTAGACTAAAGAGCAACTCTCTTACAGCTTGGTTCATCATGCCTAGCTAGCCAGCAGTTGCAGCTCTCTCCCGTCACAGGTCGGACATGCTCTGGACAAAAAAAGAGTGTATCTATTATTTTTACAATACTCAAGGTCACATCAACAGAAAGTACCTTAAGTTTCTTGCAAAGTATCGCCGACAATGATGCATGCCTCCTCCAAAAAATTACAGACCTTGGAAACACTACTGCCACGTGGCATATAATTCATCCTCTGACCTTGAGAAGGATCGATTGTACTTTGACAGTGGTTGTTCAGTCCACATGACCGGGAAAGCCCACAATCTGACCAATGTAAAGAACCTCAACACTAATCTGGGTCTTTTGGATTCTTATTAGTGGTCTCAAAATGTGTTTAGTCATATTATTGTGATGGTTTCAATTGACATCTTATGATTCATGAACTTGCTTCTAAAAACAATTAGACGGGAAGCTGATATGTTCTTTCAAGTTTACAGTTGTTCATATCTCCAACATTCTCCTTAGAACATTCGTCAACCGAGTCATCACTGTCGGAGATTGATTGGGTATCGTAGTCCTTGCTCTTACCCCATACCACCATATAGAGCCCAATGACTATGACAACAGCACCAAGTAGTCTGCATAATAAGAATTGCGTTAGCTTTAGATGTGGTAGTGAGGATAATAGAGCTTCTTCAGGTGAATTTTTGAACTATTACTTTCCCATGAACAATGTCTCGCGCAGGATGAATGATCCCATGATAGCCACAAGGATCATACTCAGAGGACTGAAGGCGGTCACAAATACGGGCCCCCGATCTTTCATTATGATCCCTTGAATGTAATAAGCAAATGCTGAGCAGAATATCCCCTGCACATTATAGAACACAAGTATCACTTTCACTCAGTTAAGAGCCTGAGCCTGTTTTTTAGTGGCAAGGCAATTCTTACGGTGTAGATGGCGGCCAGGAGTTTGGCATCCCAATGAATTGCCCAAGCAGCACTATGACCCCTCTCCATCACTAGCGCCACTACCGCGCCTTCTGCGGTTCCCATGAAGCAGATACAAGCAGTAAGTGAAAGCTCCACCGGGTATGTTTTCAGTGTAATCGCCTATAAGGCCAAAGCTTCTTGTGTCAGTCAGTGGATGATTGTATCAAAACATGGAATTTCACAAAACCAAATTTCATTCATACTTGCAAAATCATAAAACCAGCCCAGCAAAAGCAGCCAGCAGTGATCATGAGTGAGCCCACAATTGTATGATAAAGATCAGGCCCTGATGCGGATGATACTACATGTGCCACGCCTTTAGTCTTGATGATTTCAATAACGGGTCCTTTCACCAAAGTCATGGTCATGGCTCCTGCCACGGTCGCAGCAGTTCCTACAATTTTAGCTTGCGTCCGGATGCTACTGTGATTAATCTTCTCAAGCCTGGAACCATAAGTTACAACTTGAACAGATGACACTTTGCACATGGGGTTCAAATTAATCTGTCTTCTTACCGAAAGATACAAGCCATAACAAAGGTTATAGCAGGAAGAATGTTGCACAGTGCGGCTGCAAATGTCGCAGTTGTATACTTGAGCCCTAGATAGTACAGATTCTGATCAATCACAGGCCTGCCAAACAAACTCATAGTAATGTTGTATGGAAGATAAAAATAAAATCAGCATTAATGCCATAGAAACTAACTTCATAAAAGGTGGTAGAAAATTACTCTAATAAGCCAAGAAATGCTATCTTGATAAAGATGGGCAGAGTCATCTTCGGCCTGATTTTCCTATTGATCCAGAAATGTATCAACCATTAGCGTTGCCATCACCAGCAGGATGAATAGTAATGTAGCTAAACATACTTGTCAAGAAAGAAGGCGAAAGGGGCTACAGCTATGGTGGCAACAGCATGCCGATACACCACACAGACATAACTACTCATCCCTTGGTTCATAGCAACTTTGGAGAGCACATCCATCCCAGCAAACCCAAGTTGCAAGAAGATGACCGCAGCAAATGGCTTAATTCTGATGAGTAAACTAAAGAGCAACTCTCTTGCAGCTTGGTTCATCATAGCTAGCTAGCCAGCCAGCAGTCGGAGCTCTCTCCCACTCTGCAGCCCCTTTAATTTGAGTACTTACTTATCTCAAGGATGGCTTCATCAGAGGATCCTCAGGACATGGAGTGTAGTTATCATTTCAATTGGAGTTTTCTATTTATACATAACAAAAACTCTAATGCATGTTTAACGTGATGCTTTCAAGTTACCTCAACCTTTTGCTTCTTTCATTCCAAATGCATTTAGTTCTCATTCGGTATTTATTTTATCTAGCTTTTCAGCTTCCCACTCAAAAATAAGAGTACCCAGAGTCCCATTAATCCAACCCTCCAACTTGAAAATGACCGATTGTTACAATTGCTAGACCATGAAACTATGATTTCATTGGATACCCTTTTTATTCAACAGTTTATCTGCAAATGAAATCGACCCTCTAGCCAGTGTCCTTATGATGATCATAGGTCTAAATGATGTTCTATTCAGCATGGAGTCCTGTACCACGCATATTGCCTTGTGTACGTACTTGCCTCGAGGTCATCATCATGTAGGCTGTAGCGTAAAGGCGTCCAGTTGTTGAAAAGCATGTAAAGTTTTCAGGAATTCAAGGAGAAAATAAATCAAATTTTTTGGAGTAGATTTTTCCTCTAATTGATTTGCTTTTTAATGGTTGGGGATGTGGTGGTATTAGGCACTCATATGTGTCGTTTGTACTACCATCCAAAAGAGACCATAAATCAAGTTTATAGAATTTGAGGTATACCTTAATAATGAATATCACTTTATGATTCATTAGGTGCATGATTCACATCTCTATTTTAACATGTTGTGTCTTAATTTGCAATGAGGTTGTCAAATTAAGGAATGACCACATATTGATTGAACCATCCTTGAGAAGTTTTGATGTGTTCTTTAGTCTTAACTAAAACTCTTTTCCCGAATGGGATATCACAAAATATAAGTCTTAACTAAAACTCATTTCCCCAATGGGATACCACAAAATGTAATATACTTACTATTTTACATTAAAATCTAAAAACCTCATGTATTCATTAAATTTATCATAAATCTTCTCTTTTTTTTTTCAATATCTTATATAATTTAAAACCCCGTAAGGCGAAGAGCTTATTGATTTTTTTCATCTTTTATCTATTCGATACTCCTTTAAATTAATCAGATATGATAAAATCACACTTATGGAATCAAATCCGCCATCTAGCTCGGGACAAACTTAAATATTTCTCCATCATGAGTCTAAGTGATTGATCATAAATTTCACTCAAAACATTATTGGGACAAGTGGTAAAAATAGGGCCAAGTTTGGGGAGTTAAAAATAATTGGCAGGTCGAGTAGAAGCAAGGACACATGGAGAACATTATGTGTAGGGGATAACAAGTCATTTAAGACGTGAAATCATTTAAGGAGAAGGAAGGGCACACAGATTTAGTGGAAAGGTACACGCCTTGAAATGCTGCACTTCCGGTTTTGGTGCTTTCTTCTACACAGTGAATGAGATGAAATCATTTCTTATAAATGTTTATTTTATTTACATATTCATTTAAAAGTACTATTTAGGAAACAAGTACAAAAATATATACGGGTTTATAGAATTTTCAATACAATACTAAATTATGTGCACAATTTCAATTCAAATACCGATCCATTAGAAAATTCAATTTCAATACCTAATTATTAAAATATAAAATTAATTATCAAATACTAGTGACATGATAATTCGATAGGTCAATACTTGTACTGACAATTTGATAGTTTAGTACTTGAATTGAAAGGAGGAGATAGTTCAAGTTATATTTTTGTACTTTTCTTATTTGAAATATTATTTGAAAACCTTTTTAAATAAATTATAAGTTTGCCAAAGGAGCACAAGTAGTTAATAGATATAATTATTGGTTCTAATTTTTTTATTTGAAAATAAACAATGACAAATTAAAGGGAGTATCATTTCTAATGGGCATAGGCGCATTAAAAACGGTTAAGCCAATTGGCGCATCACGACCAAACTGACAGATTTCCAAGCCTATGTCTCCATAAAAGGCATTGCGCGCTTCCAGATTAGTTGATTTTTCAATGCCATTCCTTTTGCAAGCAAAACAACATTGGTGATGAAGAAATCCACTCTTATCACAACCACCCAAAGCTAATAATCATCTTGGCCGCGACACGCCACATTTAGTTGCTCATCATGCTATCGGACACCTAAAAGAAAAAGAGAGAAAAAAAGAACTGAAATGAAATCACAAACTTGTACGCTTGCTCTCAATCATCCACATTTCGACCACTCAAGGACATTTCATCAGAATGGACTGTTGTGAAACTCCAAGCACTAATAAGTTGTAAAAGCAAAATTCATGATGGATCTTGAGTCATCAAACCAGACATCAATCCTTCCACCTGTGGATAAAGATAAAGTCATCACAAGTCAAATTTATTGATGCAACACTTGATTGGAACACCTAATCATAGAGTCATTTAATTTATAAGAGATTTTTTTTTGAAAGCCTTGCAAAGTATATATGGTATAAACTTCGATGAATCCAACCCGAATGTCCAATTGTAAATGATAGAAGCATTCCAATGAATGCCATACATTGCTATGCTTCATTACAGTTTACAAAAGTACATAATTAGGAGTTAGAATTTATACTTTCTTAGATCACAACTTTTGTTGTACTCACTTACAAGGCATAGTTTTGGGATGTATTCATATGAAAGTCATCTCTTCCATAATGTAAAACTTTATATAAGAAATATTGCCACTCATAACTAATGGATGATATATTACATGACCATGCTTCATGAAGTCCCTAGCGTTCACAAATTGTGATATACAATGAAACTTAACTAAAATTGTAAAATAGTAAGTTTTATGATTAAGCTTCTAGAAACAAATACATTATAGTATCACATGATTCATGTGATACTACATGTGCTATGCCTTTAGTCCCGATGATTTCAATAACGGGTCCTTTCACCGAAGTCATGGTCATGACTCCTTCCACGATTGCAAGAGTTCCTAAAATATTAGCTTGCGTCCGGATGCTACTCAAATTAATCTTCTCAAGCCTGGAACCATAACTTATACATTTCCAGAGCGTGAATAGATGACACTTTGCAGATGGGGTTTAATGTCTTCTTACCGAAAGATACATGGCATAACAAAGGTTATAGCAAGAAGAATGTTGCATAGTGCGGCTGAAAATGTCGCAATTGTGTAGGGCTCGGCATTGGCCGGACCTAGGTAAATTTTATCAAACCCTAGTCCGGCCAGTGAATAAAATTGGACCGGGCCAGGCTTCCAAAACTTTTTAAACCCATTAGGCCTTCGAGATCCGACCAATTTTAGGGTCGCATAGGGCTAGGCCCGATCAAACTGGTCAAATCCCGTTGATTTTCAAGAAGTCAACGAGCCTGGTCAAGCTCGAATATTTTTTTGGCCCGACCGGGCTTTAATTTATTAAGCCCTTCCACGACCCATGATCCTTTGGGCGGGGCATAAATCGGGCTTTGCAAATGGCAGGGCCAAGCCTCACGCACGCGGGCCTCGCTTGGCATTTGCTAAGGCTTACAAAACCCCAGATAGTACGGATTCTGATAAATCACAGGCATTCCAAACAAACCCATAGAAATGTAGTGTGGAAGATAAAAATAAAATCAGCATTAATGCCATAGAAACTGACTTCATAAAATCAGCATCTGCCAAAGGTGGTAGAAAATTACTCTAACATGCCAAGAAATGCTATCTTGATAAAGATATGTAGAGTCATCTCCGGGCCTGATTTTCCTGTTGATGCATAAATGTATCAACCATTAGCATTGCCATCACCAGGATGAATAGTAATGTAGCTAACCATACTTATCAACAAAGAAGGCGAAAGGGGCTACAACTATGGTGGCAACACCATGCCGATACACCACACAGACTTAACTGCTCATCCCTTGGTTCATAGCAACTTTGGAGAGCACATCCATCCTAGTAAACCCAAGTTGCTAAAAGATGACAGCAGCAAATGACTTAATTCTGATAAGTAGACTAAAGAGCAACTCTCTTGCAGTTTGGTTCATCATGCCTAGCCAACCAGCAGCTGGAGCTGTCTCCCACTCTGCAACCCTTTTAATTTACGTACTTACTTATCTTAATGATGGCTTCATCAGAGGGTCCTCAAGATATGGAGTGTAGTTATCATTGCAATTGGAGTTTTGTATTTATACATACAAAAACTCTAAAGCATGTTTAACCAGATGCTTTCCAGTTACCACATTCTTTTGCTTCTTTCATTCCAAATGCATTTAGTTCTGATTCGGTATTTATTTTATCTAGCTTTTCAGCTAACCCTAAGCAAAAGGCCCGCGAGGCCCACTGGCCTGGGGGCTGGAAGCCCGGCCCGAGCCTATCAAAATTCTGACAAAGTCCGGCCCGACCGGTCATGGGTCGGGCCAATACTTAATAAATTAAAGCCCGGCCCGACCAGGCCAGTTGACTTTCACCAAAAAATTAAAAATTGTGTAGTTTTAGACCAGGTCCGGCCGTGTATGGCCAGTAATTCATACGGGCTTGAACAATCCAGCGGGCCCATTTTTTTAAAAAAAAGGTCCGCCCTGTCCGGCCTGATTTTACCTACGGGCCGGGCTAGGGCTTATCAAATTTTGATTAAGCCTGGCTCGGCCCAATGCCGATGCCTATTTTATGCTTCCCACTCAAGAAAAAAGAGTATTGAGAGTCCCATTATTCCAACTCTCCAACTTGAAAAAGACCTATTGTTGCAATTGCAAGACCATGAAAATTTGATTTCATTGGATACCCTTTTCATTCAACATTTTATCTGCAAATGAAATTGACTCTCTAGCCAGTGTCCTTATGATGATCGTAGGTCTATATGATGTTCTAGTCAGCATGCAGTCCTGAGCTTGTTCCGCGCATATTGCCCCTCGAGGTCATCATCATGTAGCGTAAAGGCGTCGTGCTCTTGCAAAGCATGTAAAGTTTCGAGGAATTCAAGGAGAAGTTAAATCAGATTTTTTGGAGTAGATTCCTCCTCTATTTGATTTGCTTTTTGATGGTTGGGGAGATGGTGGTATTAGGCACTCATATATTTCCTTTTATACTACCATCCGACAGAGACCACAAATCAAGTTCATAGAACTTGAGGTATATCTTAACAATGAATACCACTTTATAATTCATTAGCTGCATGATTCACATCTCTTTTATTTGCAATGAGGTTGTCTAATTAAGGAATTATCACATATTGATCAAACATCCTTGAAAAGTTTTGATGTGTTTTTTAGTCTAAAATGAACTCCACCGACCTGGTACTTTTGATAATCGCTTCTCCCCAGAGAAGATGACGAACACACGATCGATGGCTCGTAGCGACGATGAATGGAATCAAGAATGTGAAGAATTGCGAACTCGATTAGAGTTAAACGAAGCGCAGACAAAAAAGATGGAGGAACTGATGGCGACGATTGCATCAAAATTGGGGATCGGAGATGCAGTAGTAGCAGATGACGAAGGCAGCAAAGCAAGACAGGGCTACCACGAGGGCCACAGGACGGATCACAGCCAATGGCGAAAGTTGGAGATTCCGATTTTTCAGGCGACGATGCGTTCGGCTGGACTCAGAAACTGGAGAGATACTTCTCTCTAAAGAAGGTAATGGATGAGGAACGAATGCAAGCAACCTTGTTGGCTTTAGACGGGAAGGCTTTGAGCTGGTTCCAATAGTGGGAGGGATGCAATCCGAATCCATCTTGGGAGGAATTTAAATTAGCAGTAATCAGACGTTTTCAGCCTTCGATGATCCAAAACCCTTTAAAGTTACTGCTGTCCTTGACGCAGACGGGTTCAGTGGAGACCTATTTCGAGCAATTCAAAAGATATGTGGGAGCACTAAAGGAGATTGATCAGGAATTCGCAAAGGGCATATTCCTCAATGGATTGGCAAAAGAAATCCAGGTGGAGGTACGGCTTTTTTAACTCACTACATTGTCTGAAGTTATTCAAAAAGCATTAATGATTGAACAGAAGAATGTGGTTCTGAACAAGAAGAATGGATTGGGCGGAGCAAGAACCTCAGGTTTCCAGAAGAATAACTGTTAAGAAATTTCCAGTGTACTACGCAAATTACTGGTTCAAGAATAATCTGCCAAACGAAAGATGCAAGACACCAGAATTTTCACTGTATCACTACTGAAGTTTTACTCATGCAATTAACAGTTCAATTGAGCAATTAAGAGCAAGCAAAAACTAAAGCAGTAAACGACACAGAACTTTTTACATGGTTCAAGCCGTAAACGGCTCTACATCCATGGAGCCCCGGGTCCGAGGAGGCTCAGCCCAATCTCCAATAATCAGGCCAATTCAACCAGTTCTTTACAATACGTACAAGAACCCTAGAATCGACTAAACTGTCTTGCGGCTACAGCAGCTCACAACAACAATTACAAGAATGGAGTAGAAGAGGAAGAATGACAAAGAAACTTCCCTGTCCAACCAATCCAGAAGAGCAGGACTTTGGCTCCGATGCCTGCGAAGACCGAGTGAAGCCGACGACCGACAACTCTCAACAACTGCTCACTAAGCTTTCAGCCGGCGACCAACAGATGCTCGGGCGACCTTCGACGAGCGTTGCACAATGCAACTCGGCTCCGAAGACTCCTCCTCTGCCCTCGAGCTCGGGCCTCTCCCTCTCCCGATTTCTCCCTCTCTGACTTTCTTGTTTCTCTCTCTTTTCTTCTCGTTGTTGTCGTTGTGCCCTAAAGCCCCAAATATCTCAGCCCTTTTATATTGCCTCAAAACTACACCGTTTTGCTCAACATTAAAAGGCTCTCTTATTTTGGCCCCGTCTTTTAGCCCACCTGCACACTCATTTAGCACAAACAATATCAAACACAGAACAATGCATAACATTGAACACAAGTGCAGGAACCAACACAAAGGAGCCTGTACAAGGCCTGACTCTATGCTAAGCTGTGCAAGGACTTAAGAGACATATTTGTATCACATATTTAACAATAACTCCTTCACAAAAGTAGTCACGCTCGATCAAAGAATTCCGTCAGAAAGAAAGATGACTTCACAGGGCGGGTCTATGGCTAGTGTGTCGGAATCAGTGAACCAGAGTGACCGAAATAGATGGGGGAATTCAAACACTTATCCGGAGCCTAAATGAGGGAGAAGAGGGAACGAGGGCTATGCTTCCTATGTGATGAACCTTATTCGAGGGAACATAGATGTAAAAACAAGCAGTTTAAAATGATAATCTTGGAGGACGATTTGGAAGGAGAAGACGACATTATTGAGGGTAAGGATCCTGAACATTTTGGCTCCATTCAACTATCTTTATGTTCGATGGCGGGACTGACCACAACAAAGTCTTAGAAAGTAATGGGAAACGTAGCCGACGAATAGGTAGTGGTCTTGATCGATTGTGGTGCATCTCATAACTTCATCGCCTCCACCCTCGTACAGAAACTGCACCTACCTATGGCGGACACTATTCCATATGTAGTGGAAGTAGGAGATGGTCACCATATCAAATGCCAAGGAAAATGTGAATAGCTATACCTCAGATCCAATCCTTAGAAGTTAGGCAAGACTTTTATCTTTTTGAATTGAAGGGTGTTGATATTGTCCTGGGCTTTGATTGGTTAGCCAGTTTGGGCGAGATTAAGGCTGACTTTGGGAAACTAGAGTTGTCATTGAAACACAACAACCAGTGGACCAAAATTGTGTTAGACCCTTCATTAATCAAATCAGAGATGTCCTTAAGAGCCTTGATGCAAGTTTTAAAAAAAGAAGGCACTGATTCAAGCGATCCAACGTTGGAGACATTACATCGTGGGCAGACATTTCATTATCAAAACGGATCAGAAGAGTTTGAAATACCTAACAGAGCAAAGACTATTTACAGATGACCAGTTTAAATGGGCATCCAAGTTAATTGGTCTTGATTTTGAAATTCAGTACAAACCGGAAGCTTCAAACTCGGCAGCAGATGCCTTATTAAGGAAGGATATATACACATTGTCAGTAATCACAAATGAGGATACTGGTAATTGGATGCAGGAAATCAGCAAAGACCCTAAATGGCACACCATCATCCAGGATTTAATCATCTCCCCAACAGCTCACCCGGGATTTGAATTGAAGAAGGGCCTCCTAATCTACAAGGGCAGATTGGTTTTATCAAGCACCTCCCAGAAGATACCTTTGATCCTCGCAGAATTCCACGAAACTCCAATGGGAGGCCATTCGGGGCACTTCAGAACTTATAAAAGAATTGCCAACTTCCTTTTCTGGAATGGCCTGAGAAAAGATGTCAAGAAATACATTGAAGAATGCGACATTTGCCAGAGAATAAGTACTCGACTTTAACACCAGGAGGCCTTTTGCAACCTCTCCCTATTCCTACTCAGGTTTGGGACGATATTTCGATGGACTTTATTGGAGGTCTTCCGAAAGTGAAAGGTAAGGATACTGTATTAGTTGTGGTTGATCGCCTTTCAAAGTATGCCCACTTTCTAGCTCTGGGGCATCCTTTCTCAACGAAAGATGTTGCAGCAGTGTTCATAGGAGAAGTGGTGCGCTTCCATGAGTTCCCTACCTCTATTGTTTCTGATAGAGATCCCATTTTTCTCAGCCAATTTCGGAGGGAGCTATTCAGGCTTTCCAGAACCCAATTGAAACTTAGCACCTCCTATCATCCTCAAATGGATGGTCAGACGGAGGTTGTCAATAGATGCTTGGAAACATACCTCAGATGCTTCATTGGACCAAAACCCAGGAAGTGGCTCAAATGGCTTGGCTGGGCAGAGTTTTGGTATAATACAACGTACCATATTTCAGCTGGATGTCTCCGTTCAGAGCCCTTTATGGTAGAGACCCCCAAACTTGCTTCAACGTTGTACGATTCCCTCGAAGGTGGAAGCAATCAACACTCTGCAAACCGCAAGAGATCAGATCCTGCAAGAACTCCAGCAGAATTTAGTAGAGGCCCAAGAACGGAGGAGAACTCAAGCAAATAAGCACAGAAGGGAGATCTTTTTCGACATTGGTGATTGGGTTTACTTGAAAGGATGTGTATGAGAGGAGGAGGAAATAATGCAAAGAGAGGTTAGGAGTAAATTGTGCACATGTGTGATAATAGAATCTGTATAAATAGAAGTTAGTTACAAAAGTTGTAAGCATTCTGTTAAGCAAGAAAGGCATGATCTCTGGTTGTGGAACCAGGAGATGAATTGTACATTCCCCCATTGATGAATAAAGTGTAGCTTTCCGGTTAGATACACTTTGTTCTTAACACTTTTCCCCAATGGGATACCACAAAATATAATATACTTGTTATTTTAAATTAAAATCTAAAAACCTCATGTATTCATTAAATTTATCATAAATCTTCTCTCTTTTTCAATATCTTATATAATGTAAAATTCGGTGAGGCGGAGAGCGTATTGATTTTTTTCATCTTCTATCTATTACGATATTCCTTAAGACAAATCAGATATGATAAAATCACACTTATGGAATCAAATCAACCATCTAGCTCGGGGCAAACTTAAATATTTCTCTGTCATATTCTAAATGATTGATCATATATTTCACTCAAAACATTATTGGGACAGTCGATAAAAATATGGCTAAGTTTGAACTGTTAAAAATAATTGGTAGGCAAATCCAGTGGAACCAAGGACACATGGAGAACATGATGTGTAGGGGATAACAAGTCATTTAAGACGCAAAATCATTTAAGAAGAAGGAATGGCACACAGATTTAGTGAAAAGGTATACGCCTTGAAATGCTGCACTTCTCCAAAGTGAATGAGATGAAATCATTTTATATAAATGTTTATTTTATTTACATATTCATTTAAAAGTACTATTTAGGAAACAAGTACAAAAATATATACGGATCTATAGAATTTTTAGTATAATACTAAATTATGTGAACAATTTCAATTCAAGTTCCAATCTATTAGAAAATTCAATTTCAATACCTAATTTTTAAAATTATCAAATACTAGTGACATGATATTATGATAGGTCGGTACTAGTACAATTTTGATAGTTTGGTACTTGAATTGAAATGAGGTGATTGTTTAAGTTATATTTTTGTACTTTTCTCTATTGATTTTGTGAAGTAAGAGTATCTCTTTGTATTTTGTTTTCTTTAGTTTAATATTCATAAAATTAGGGTTCTTATTTGTATCCAATGCATGAACATTTTCATTACAAAACAACATTCATATAGTTTTTATCTCGACTAATGCAGACAATGTATATTAGAATTATTCTTATGAAACATAATTTAAGATATTCATATATTTGGTTTATGTAGTTATCAATTTGCACTATCTTGTTTGTTGAAATTATATATTAAATAAAAATTGTGAATGCAATAATATCTTAATGAACATTAGTATGAAGTTGCTGCTATAATACTCGTTACCGTATTTCTTAGTTTGTAATATGCAATAAATTTGCAAACGGTTATGCAGTTGACATGCAACGTGTCTGAAATATTATTTGAAAACCTTTCTAAATAAATTATAAGTTTGCCAAAGGAGCACAATTACTATGCACAAGTAGTTAATAGATATAATTATTGGTTCTAATTTTTTTATTTGAAAATAAACCATGACAAATTAAAGGGAGTATCATTTCTAATGGTCATAGGCGTATTAAAGACGGTTAAGCCAATTGGCGCATGACGACCAAACTGACAGATTTCATCAGAATGGACTGTTATGAAACTCCAAGCACTAATAAGTTGTAAAAGCAAAATTCATGGTGGATCTGGAGTCATCAAACGAGACATCAATCCTTCGACCTGTGGATAAACAACCTGAGAGCTCAATCCATCCCAAAAGGAATGCTTAAAATTTAACATCAACTTCAATGGGAAAGAACAATCACCTAAACATGTCTGAATTTTGTGAAATATATAGACATGAATCACAGTTAATTTCTAACCATCACATAAACTACAGAGTTCGAAACAATAACAGCAGAGTTAGAAACAATATATTATATCTGTGGTAATAGGTCAGTTTCTTGTCAAACAAGATAATTTCCTCAATGTAATCTTGAAACTCCAAACCTGGCATCTGATCATGATCCACAGCAAGCGGATTTTTGTGCTGCTGGAGTTGCTCCTGATGCCTGGTCTGCTTGGTTGATCCTGATTGCCTGGGGCTGAGAGAAGAAACACAACCATTTCAAAAGTTGATGAAAACAAGAGCATCCAATTACCAGAGATACGCATACTCTGCATGAGCAGATATTAAACAAAAAAATTCACAAGACTCGAAAGGGTTGCCAAATATATCCAAACGCAGGATGGATCGTAACAAATACTTAAGTGGAACATCACAAGTCAAATATATTGATGCAACACTTGATTGGAACACCTAATCATAGAGTCATTTAATTTAAGAGATTCTATTACAAATCGAAAGCCTTGCATAGCATATATGGTATAAACACCGATGAATCCAACTCGAATGTCCAATTGTACAATCTTAGATCATAACATTTTGTTGTAGTCACTTATAAGGCATAGTTTTGGGACGTATTCACATGAAAGTCATCTCTTCCATAATGTAAAACTTTATATAAGAATTGTTGCCACTGGTAACTAATGGATGGTATATTACATGACAGATCATGCTTTCATGAAGTCCCTAGCGTCCACAAATTTTGATATCCAATGAAACTCAATAAAATTGTAAACTAGTAAGTTTTATGATTAACCTTCTAGAAACAAATAAACTGTGTATTATTTATAAATCAGCGTAAGAAACACAGACAACTTAAATAAAATCTTTGAAGATTATAAATAAATATTTAAAAATGGTAAGATTTCTTGAATACCATCAACCAAATACCTCAGTCTTTGAGTCTGTTTCTGTTAGCCGTTGTTTAATGTCCTTTGCTATTGAAAAGAACACTTCCTCCACATTTAAGTTTGTCTTAGCACTCTGCAATTTTGATGTCTTATATGAGCCATACAGATAGAACATTTTTTAACATCTTCATAACGAACAAATAGTTCGCTTACAGTTTCAAAAAATTTGATGCCGTACTCATCAGCAAGAGCTTGACCCTTAGAAGTTGAAACAACCTAGACCAACAAGTTATTCTAATCAGCATGAATTCAAATCCTGTCACACAGCTAGAACTCAGATGCACAAATATGTGGATTGCACAGCGAAAAGAACAATGGATGTCAGATATTTACCCTTTTGCTTTCATCCATGTCAGCCTTATTACCCACTAGTATCTTGTTAACACTGTCAGAGGCATGTTGTTCAATGTTGCGGATCCAGTTCCGGATGTCTAAGAAACGAAAAAAAAAGTTACCAAGTGAGAAAAGGAACAGCTATGTATTCTAAGAAGCATGACTCAACAAACTAACTATGTTTGTGGTAGCAATTTTATTTATTCTAACTAGATTTTTCGCTCTCCAAATAAAATGTAGTACCAGGAGAGTTCTGAGGGAAAATAAGTTTGTTCTTATTTTTGATCATCTATAACTAAGTGTTTGTAACCAGAATCAAGTAAACATGTTAACATAAAGTGCTCACTGTTGAAAGATGATTCATCCGTGACATCATAAACAAGTAAAATACCCATTGCTCCACGGTAGTAAGCTGCAAGAAAAAATTAATAAACATGAACTTCAAAGAACATAGCAATATAACTAATGTATATCATGAAAATATATTAAAAATCTACTTAACAATGACAAATAATAGGCATAGCAAGACTGTAATAATCACCACCACCAATCTGATATTGATATGAAATTCACTCAAAACTCTCACTCCTCATCAAAGCATTGTACGCATGCCAAACTCTAGCCAATTTGTATAACAATGATTATATTAAATAGAAATCATCATAAAAGTCATTAGCATAGCCTTCCAAATGTTGAACTCACTCAACAGAATATTAATTCAACATTAGTGGCAATCAATCCATAAAAAACAATGCCAACCGTGGTATGGCCAGCAGTGAGAAGCGTACTGTGCATAAAGTTGCCTCTTGATTATTAAATTATAGTGGAGGCTACTCCAAAACCTATAAAAAGGTTTCTAATATTTTCTACTAAAAATAACTTAGAAGCATCACGAAGGTGGGGGAGCCTTCTTTGCTAGTTTAAAACACTCTCAGCTGAGCCACGGTAGAGAAGCTAGTAAAATTTAAGCTATTCTAACTATTTGGTGGCTAATTTCAAACAATGGCAAATGGATATAAGAAAACTACCTGTGGTAATTGTCCGAAATCGCTCTTGCCCAGCAGTATCCCATATTTGAAGTTTAATCTTTTTCCCATCAAGCTCAATGGTTCTTATTTTGAAATCTATACTGAAGATAAGATCGTATAGAGAAAGCTGAAAAAAATATGTGCATGTACAAAGAAAAATCAAAAGGTTCTTTTGCATAAAGACTTTTAAGTCTTACCCAATGGTCGTTATGAAACTAGTTGTGAAGGAACCATCTGAGAAACGCAGCAGGAGACAACTCTTACCGACACCTACGGTGATAAAATACACAGTTAAAAAAGCATGACTTATCAGAAAGAAAAAAAAGGTATTATCATTAAGAGTATAAATTGAAGAACCTGATTTTGAATCTCATATAAGAGCAGTGTAATCATTAGAAAATAAGAATTTGAAAGTGGATCAAAGTAATATTTTGCGAGTAATAAACAAGAAAACTGAATATTTGAATGGCACAGTATTCCCTGTTTTTTGATACACAAACTGTCAAACATGCATCAAAAATCATCATCACCTTCAGCTATTGAGACTTCAGAAACATCAATCAAACAGTTACAAAATCACCAACCTCAAGAAGTGCAACCCTAGATGGCTGGTATCTGCTTGTCATTACTCATTAATAATTAAAACAATGTCCAACAGCAATGCATTATCATTGAAGGTCCATTTAACCATATCATCCAAGGTCCATTACACATCGGCCCGACAGCAAAGCAGGAAAGGCAACAGATCCAAAATCCGATAAAACAGGCAATCTCAGTAACACCGTACGATCCAAAGACAACCTAATTAAAATCGGTAAGATATCCTACCGCTGTCGCCAATGAGGAGGAGTTTAATTAGGTAATCGTAATCAGCACGAGCTCTAGCAGGTGGGGCGGCCATGGATGTGTATGATGGAGAAACCCTAGAAGCTCCGATTCTGCGAATCGAAAAATTCAACAAAAAAAATAAAAATGAAAACATTCCAAAAAAAAAAAAGGAAGAAGAAGAAGAAGCAAACAGATAATGTAATATGAGGCCGGAACACGAGAGAAAGATGGATCTGTGGAGTGTGAGGGTTGATCGAGTGGTTACCCAGCGGCCGTCTTTCAAGTTTTGGAAAATGTCAGAGTTGATCGATCATTCGATTTTTGCAGCAAAATGCGTGTGCAAAATGGAAATAAAATTTCCAACTGCCATTTTTTAAATTGAGTTTTACAATTTGCCCTGTCCCCATACTATGCCATTGTTTTTTATTTGAAAAATCGATTTTGTCAAAAAAATCAAATTCTTCTTACAATTAGCAATTAGCCCTCGCGACATGTTTTTTAGGGAGTCACTCTTACCAACAGCAGCAATATGAGAAGATACAACATTTTCAAGCTAAGTTTTGAACCAAACCCCATTTAGAAAGGACTGCTTCTAATTTAATAAACATATTTAAATCAATTTGTTAGTTTTTTTTTTGCTTTTGAAAGGTCCGATTGTAAAATAATCAAAAAAATATATAATTTGAAACAATAAGAATTCATATAAAGACCATAAGAAGTGAATTGTAATCGTAATTTAAATATATATGCATATAGATGAGCATATAATATAATAGATTATCATAATGATAATTTGTCCGGTCTTTTTTTTTTTTTTTTGACGTATGCTCTTTCTTGGCCACCTCCGGCCTGAGTGTTAACCTGACTAATCTAAGAAGGTTGATGTAAATCTTCATTGACATCGAAATTGTATACATCTATAAGTCAGCCGTGTTGAGCTATGAAAACTAATAGAGGCTTGTTGGAGACAGCAACCAGAAGTAAATGTCAAGAATTAAAGACGTGACACAAATAGAAAAGCTCCAGAAATATCAAAACACAGTATGCATGAATTAGAGTAATTATAGCATTAAATTAGGAATTCTGTACCTTTATAAAAGGATGTAAAACCTGTTGGATCATAATAAAAAGAAATACAATTTCTATCTTGGTATCAGGCCACTCATTCTCACTATCCTTTCTTCATCCATCTTTGATATGAGTTCTTCCGTAGCGAACAAATCCGACACTGTTGCTATCATTGTGTCCCCTCTCACAGCCACGATGTATGCCTCACCCATCCCTCAACACTCCGTCCGTCTCGACGGAACGAATTTCCTCCTGTGGAAAACTCTAACTTTACCAAATCTTTCTGGGCTAAACCTCGACGGCTCAATCCCTGCACCCGAGAAGACATCGACCGTAGGAGAAGGCACTGCAGCCCGTGTTATTTCCAATCCGGCGTATCACACATGGTGGCAACAGGACCAGCGGGTTCTTGGCGCTTTATTAACCTCCATGTCACCGAAATAGCCACTTAAATGGTCGGCCTCACTACGGCTTCCCAAGTCTGGACCGCCGTTCATGATATATTTGTCGCTCAAAACCGTGCAACGAACCGCCACACAAGACTCCAATTGCAGACACTTCGCAAGAGTGATTTACCGGCGGCTGAATTCTTCAAAAAGATGAAATCCATGGCCGACACGATGTCCCTGATTGGCAGTCCTTTGACTGATGATGAATTAATCGACTATATCCTTGCCGGACTTGGCCCTCAGTTTGGTCCTTTAGCAGCATCACTTACGGTTGCGAACAAATTTGTCACACTTACTGACTTTTATGCCTATGTTCTGTCATATGAATCCATGCAGGACCAGCATCAGACCGGAGATTGGTCTGTCTCCGCCAATTCTGTCTCACGAGTAACAGACCCTGACGGCCGCTCCTCTCGTCGTCCACAGTCTGGTCGCGACAGGCGTCCCTCCCAAAACAGATCTGGTGGACAGCCCAATCCTGATGGCGGCGTTGGGTTGGAAACAAAAGAGGCGGATCTCGATCTCGGAATAGCAACGGCCGATATCGTCCAAAATGTCAAATTTGCCGTATTTTTGGCCACGAAGCGTTTAATTGCCATAACATGTTCAACGAAACCTACAACCCTGATGAAACTAGATCAGCCAATGCCATCGACCTTCTTCCGATCCGAACTGGTACATGGACACCGGGGCCACCGATCATTTAACCAGTGATCTCGAGCGCCTAACAAATCATAAGCGTTACAACGGCAAAGATCAGGTTCAAGTAGCGAACGGTGCAGGTATGATTATTTCGCATGTTGGTAATTCCTGTTTATCTGGTTCACAAAAATCCTTACTGCTTAAAAATGTTTTCCACATCCCAACTATTAACAAACATCTTGTTTCCGTTAACCGCCTTGTTTCTGATAACAATGTCTTCATCGAATTTCATCCTGACTACTTTGTGATAAAGGACAAGGATACGAAGATAATCAGGCTTCGAGGTAATGCACACGATGGTCTCTACCCCATTCCTCAGGCTTCGGCGCCCCACATCAAGTTTGCAGCCTCAAGTGTCAAGGTCTCACCCAACATTTGGCACCAAAGACTTGGCCACCCTTCACACAGAATTGTTCGTCATATTGTTGCAAAACATTCTCTTCCCTGTTTGTTTGAAAATTCACAAACTTCTATTTGTGATTCATGTCAATGCGCAAAAAGCCATAAATTACCATATACAAGTTCACATCGTGTTACATCTTCTCCACTTGTTTTAATTCATACAGATGTTTGGGGACCTGCACAACTTTCCTCCGATAGCTACTATTACTATGTTAGCTTCATTGATGATTATAGCCGATTTTGCTGGTTATATCTCATTAAATCCAAGTCCGACGTGGAGTCCGTTTTCTATTCCTTTCAAAATCATGTTGAACGGCTCCTAAACACGAAAATTCGAGCAGTTCAATCTGATGGTGGTGGCAAATATTTACGCCTTCATCAATATTTTTTACGCACTGAGATTACTCATCGGGTGTCTTGTCTCTACACTTCTCCACAAAACGGCGTCGCCGAACGGAAACATCGTCATCTCGCTGAAACCGGGTTAGCTCTTCTTGCACACTCCTCTTTACCTACTCGTTTTTGGGACGAAATCTTTGCCACCGCCTGCTATCTTATAAACAGGATGCCAAGCCCTGTCCTTAACAATGACACACCGTTCACTCGTCTGTTTCACACTACCCCGGACTACTCCTTTCTCCGCACTTTCGGTTGTGCTTGCTGGCCACACTTGCGCCAATACAATGCACACAAACTTGATTTCCGCTCCATAATGTGTGTATTTCTGGGCTACAGCTGTTCTCACAAAGGTAATAAATGCCTTGATAAACGTTCCAGCCGCATATATATCTCCAGAGACGTTGTATTCGATGAGACATTGTTCCCCTTCGCTTCATCTAATCATCCATCTTCCATCCCTATTTTAAGCTCTCTTACTTCCTACCCTGATAGTGAACCAGTTATTCAGGACTCATCCATGCGTAATAATACGACTTTGTTACCTGCTGCTACTAACCAAATTTGTGAGGTTGTTGTTCCTATACATGATGGCGTTACAATCCCTGATGGTGAGCCTAATATTGCTGCTTCCCCTAGCCCAACCATTCCACTGGCGGCGGCCCAAACCTTGGAGAATCCTGCTCCGGTTCAGCCTGCACCTGATATCCTTAATCCTGCTGAACATCACCACAATGCGGAACCACCCCAGCCCAATAACACAGCCGCCCCAACTCATTCACCGTTGGCCGCTTCATCCTCAGACGCAATTCAGACCAGATCTCGAGCAGGAGTCCACTGCCTGAAATAATTTACGGATGGAACTGTTCGTTACGATCCGACGAAACGCGCCTTCTTCGCTACTCCGCTCTCTTTCCGCAACGCTCTATCAGACCCGGCCTGGGTACTGCTATGGAACAAGAGTATTCTGCTTTATGTCAAACGAAAACCTGGATTTTGGTCCCGAAACCGCCAAACACAAACATTGTTGGAAGTAAATGGATATTCAAAATCAAGCATCGTCCTGACGGCTCAATTGAGAAGCACAAAGAACGATCAGTCACTCGTGGCTTCACTCAGCAGCATGGTATTGACTATGAAGAAACTTTCAGATCCGTTGTCAAGCCAGCAACAATCCGAATAGTTCTTTCTATTGCTGTTAGCCGTGGCTGGTGTCTTCATCAGCTTGATGTCAGCAACGCTTTCTTACATGGGCACCTTACGGAAGAGGTCTACATGGCACAACCCCCGGGTTTCGAGCATCCACGCTTCCCTTCCCATGTCTGCAAACTCCAGAGATCGATATACGGACTTAAACAGTCCCCCAGAGCTTGGTACGCTCGTCTTAGCTCACGCCTTCATCAGCTCGGTTTTCAATCATCTTTGGTGGATACCTCCCTGTTCATTTTCCAGCGGCGCGGCATTACAGTCTACATGCTTGTTTTCGTCGACGACATTATCATTGCGGGATCGAACGATAATATAATACGTCATCCCTAGCTGCCTCCTTTCCAATTAAAGACCTTGGGCGCTTGTCATACTTTCTTGGATTGGAAGTGTTCTACAATTCAGGGGGAGTCACTCTCTCTCAGAAAAGGTATGCTTTAGAGCTTTTACACAGATCATCTATGGAGAATTGTAAACCCTCTTCCACTCCAATGTCCACTACTGACAAACTTGCTAAGGATAGTGGTCAGCTCACAAGCCAGGATGCTTCTCGATATCGCAGTATAGTCGGAGGACTTCAATATCTCACCCTCACGCGTCCAGACCTCTCCTTCGCGGTTAATAAAGTCTGTCAATACCTTTCTAAACTCTCAGATGCTCACTGGGAAGCAGTTAAACGAATATTGCGTTACATTAAAGGTACGACAGATTTTGGATTAAGTTTTCGAGGTTCTTCTCTAACTCGCGTCAGCATCTTCACCGATGCCGATTGGGCTGGATGCCCTGACGACCGCCGTTCTACCAGTGGTTTTGCTATCTATCTAGGGCCTCACTTAATATCATGGAGTGCTAAGAAGCAACCCACAGTGTCCAGATCAAGCACTGAAGCTGAGTACAAAGCTTTAGCCAATGGAACCGCCGAGGCTATTTGGGTACAAAACATTCTAAAAGAGCTTGGTGTTCGATCAAATCAACCCCCAATATTGTGGTGCGACAACTTAGGAGCTACATACTTAACAACCAATCCAGTTTTTCATGCATGTACTAAACATATCGAGACCGACTTTCACTTTGTTCGAGAAATGGTGTCAAGAGGTGCTTTGGATGTCAGATTTATAGTTTCCGGTGATCAGCTAGCAGACGTATTCACAAAGCCAGTGACATGCCAATTACTCAATCGCTTTCAAAACAATCTAAACCTCATAGCATGTGGTTCTGATCGAGGGGGAGTGTTGGAGACAGCAACCAGAAGTAAATGTCAAGAATTAAAGACGTGACACAAATAGAAAAGCTCCAGAAATATCAAACACAGTATGCATGAATTAGAGTAATTATAGCATTAAATTAGGAATAAAAGGATGTCAAACCTGTTGGATCATAATAAAAAGAAATACAGTTTCTATGTAGGCTCAGGCCCAGGCCCGGTGGTTAGCTAGGGTTTTTCATATTTTCTTATAAATAGAAACATATCTTCTAAACTCATCATAGTGAATCTCTCCTGGCTTGGTAGTGCCTTCAAATGTAGTCACATTCTGTGACGAACTGGGTAAATAAATCATTGTGTCGCTGTCTTTCGTTTCTCTTATTCGATTTGAGTGTTTATCCATATCGTTGTTTCGATCCTAACAAGCCGGTCCTGCCTCCGAATAAAATTAGTGATAGTTACATAATGTTAGAATTTTAAGATTTTTAGGCATAATTAGATATGTAGCGGTAGAGATATGAAAAGTGTCGGATCAATATTCAAAACACCCTCCTCGGCCAAGTCTTCCAATTCATTTAAAGAGACGTGAAATAAATCTTGAGCTTGTTGTTGTAGGAAATAAAGTGTGTCTTTCAAAAATATTCTAGCTAACGTCTAAGTTGAACCTACAAAAGAAGAAACCTACAAAATTATTGGAGAATACTAATGTTCATATAAACCATAAATTCGGAAGTGCTTGCATAAGCGGTGCATTACAACAATGTGGGTGGGATTTATCTCTATGAGGCTGGATTTTTTGTGTGAGTAATAGAATCAAAGCATACTAAAATGTGTGAGCCTCTGACCTCAACCTCTAAAACAACTCCATTCGTAGACTCCAATCAACATTTATATTTTAAATCTGAATCTAATTGTGTATGTCATATTGGTCAATTACAGGAAAGGCAAATGTATTCAATATTGATCATACCGTCTAATTCATAATTTTCTATTGATTTAGGTGTTGAGAATGATCTACTTAACAAAAAATAACCTGTTGAATGACTATTTGATCAAAATTCACGATTAACATTTAAACAACGGATGGAGGAAACAAATTAGAATCAAATTAGTATCAAAATCAGATAGTAATCAACGTAACAACAATGGCCTTAGACAAAATTTCAACTAATTAAATCAAACCTATAATCATCCTCAAAACAATTTGAACTCCTACACAACAAACTGAGGATGAGATTCCATTTAATATGCACACTCAAATACTCAATAGAGCCACACTCTTATACGATTTCAATTTTGACACACCCTTAATCCCCAACTCTAAACAAAAACCCATTTATCACCGGTTCAATTACTACCTAAAGTAAATCAAACTCACCTAAATAGAGGATAATTTCAGATGGATTGTACACACTCCAGATAACCCGTCGGAAGAGGACGAGAAGCCAGAGCTGGAGTGTTGGAGAAGCGGAGCAAAAGGGGAGGAGAAGAAGGGATTAAAGCAGGTTTTTATTCAAATGAAAGTCGCTTTTTCCAACAACAGCTTTTACTTTGAACTGAGGCTCAAATGAGAAAGAAGCACACAAACTTCGTTTAAATCTATACCCATGTCAAAGGCATTTTTCATTTAAAGTCATTTGTGGCCTGAGCGACTTTCCGAAAAATGTTATGAGGGAGCGACTTTCTAAAAAAACGTTATGAGGGAACCAATTAAGAATGGACTGGACTAAAAATTTAAACTTTTTAGAAATCCTACTCTTCTTAAAAGTGATATTTTATAAAAGATGAAATATTGTCGAGAAAATTTAAGTGTCTGACAAATTGTAAAAGTCAACTTTTAAAAATGACAATTTGAAAAAAGATTCTCCAAAATGTCTCTAGAACAAGAAGGCAACTTGACAACCGTCTGATGGATAACGAGGATTTTTTGGTTCGTTAATTGGACCGAACTAAATTTAAGATTGAGATAATTTTTCAATTGAACCGAATTGATCTTGTATCATTTACACCAAAACGCGATCATATTCCAAACATTAAATATATTTGCATTTGCTAACTTTACAGGTGTTCAATTACATGCACTATCCAAAAGTGACCGTGACTACAATTATAAAAAGCAACAAATCTTCATTTCTGGCCGCTCACTAAATAGGTAAAATTAAATTTAAGTTCCGTAAATTAATATTTATTCTCATAATTTTAAAGGGGTTGGATAGTTCTAAAATTGAAGAAGAGAATATTAAATTAAGTATTTAAATAAATTTAAGTATTAAATAAATAATTTCATCAAAAGAACATACCCTTGGACGAAAAAGGACTGAACCAGCTATCAGGCTATTTGGGTTGTAGCTCAAGCATATTTGGATGGGCAAAACCATAATTGTTGGGCTAAACAAAATAAATAGTGGTAGAACTAAAAAATGTTGAAATGGGTAAAATGACATTTACATTAATGCAAAAAAATACATTAGACGCGGTTAAATATAATAATTGAGGTCATTTATAATAGAGACGTCATATGTATTATCTAATTTTGACGGCACTTTTTACAAGGGCATCTAAAGTTTCCATTGAAGATAAAGTTTTATTTTTTTTTATGAAAATACCGTCTATACTTTAAACATAAAATAATGCTTTTTTTAAAACCTCATTGTCTATAGTAATATATAAAATCGGCAATTTTTCTTGAAAAATCGTCTTATATTTGATATATAAACGTTGCTCTGTAAAAAAACGTCATCTATACTTTGATAAAACATTACGGGATGTGACAAGTTTGTAGAACATATAGTTAAGAAGAAAGGGGGAGGTGAGTAAGACTACTCATACTAAAACATTATTGGATGACAACGATAAGTCATAGGAGAAGACGGAAATGTCTTTGATGAAGTCGAATGCTGTTTAGAAGATTAGAGAACGTTCAAGAAGGCCTGAAAAGTTGCAAGATCTTTTAAAGACAAACAAAGTTCTGCGATCCAACCAAAGATTCAAGAGACACTAATTGAAGAGAGAGCATATAGTCGCGTAAACTATACTAAGTTCGATGTAAGATCAAATATCAACCAACCATAAGGAAGAGAAGATCAACTAAACTTTCAGGGAAACTATTAAGTTTATCATGCTTAATTGGCTAAAACCCAAGTAGAAGCTAAAGAGAAAGATTCCACAATGACAATAAGTCAAAAGAGATGAAGATCTTTCTAGAGAAGTGGAGAGAATTGTGAATAAGGCCCTGTTCTTTAGCCATTAAATTTTCAGCACTTAAGTTAAGTTAAGTTAAGTTAAGGTAAGGTAAGTTAAGTTAAGGTAAGTTAAGTTAAGTTAAGTTAAGGTAAGTACTACCCATCACCCCAACCCACCATCACACCCCACCACCACCACTCCGACCTACCACCACCACCACCACCCAAACCCACCACCACCACCCCCACCACCAACACCCAACCCACCACCACCAACCCACCACCCCAACCACACCACCACCATCACAACCACACCAACACCATCCCCCACCATCACCACCACCACCCCAACCACACCACCACCATCACAACCACACCAACACCATCCCCCACCCCCACCAACCAACACCCCAACCCACCACCACCAACCCACCACCACCAACCCACCACACCACCACCATCACCACCACCACCCCAACCACACCACGCCCACACCATCACCCCAACCACACCACCAACACCACCCAACAACACCACCACACTACCACCACCCCAAACCACCACCACCACCACCAACCCACCACCACAACCCCAACCCAGCACCACCAACACCCCCACCACCACAACACCAACCCACAACCCCCACCACCACCAACACCCCCACCACCACAACCCCAACCCACCACCCCAACTATACCACCACCACCATAAAAATATGTTTATAAAAGTACTTAAGTTAAGTTAAGTTAAGTTCAGTTAAGTTAAAGTAAGTTCAGTTAAGTTAAGTTAAATTCAGTTAAGTTAAGGTAAGTTAAGTTAAGTTAAGTTAAGTTAAGTTAAGTTAAGCATAAGTTAAGGTCTAAAGAACAGACCCTAAGTATGAATAAAGATGGTTGTGTAGAATAATCTAGAGTAGCTAATTATAATACTTTGACCAAAATGATCTTAATCCTGTAATATAAAAATGAGAGACTTAATAGGTATTGTAAGCACTAGAGTCAAGCTCTTAAGGCTCTGTTCTTTACAACTTAAATTTTCAGTACTTAAGTTAAATTAAATTAAATTTAGTTAAGTTAAATTAAATACCACCATTATTCATCACTATCATAACAACACCACCAACACTATTCATCATCTCTTTCATCCACACACCATCACCACAACAACACCACCACCCCAACCATAACACTACTGTATCACCACACTACTACACCACCACAACAACCATAACACTACTACACCACATTACTACACCACCACCCCAATTATAACACTACTACACCACCCCAACCATAATATTACTACATCACCACACCACCACCACACTACTACACCACCACAACGCCACCACCCTAACATAACACTACTACACCACATCACCACCACCACCACTCAAACCATCACCACCACTACACCGTCACACCACCACCACCACCATCACCACCCCAACCATACCACTACTACACTACCACAAAATTACAGTATTTAACTTAAATATTTAAGTTAAATTAAATAAATTCGATTAAATTAAATTAAATTAAGTATAAATTCAGCTCTAAAGAACAGATCCTTAATAAGTTTTAGTGAGTGATTCATAATAACATTTGTATTTTGTAAAGTATAATACTCAACAAACCTCACTACCCATGAAGATCGTTTTAGTGGCCTTGGAATTATGAGTACACTTCTCGTTATTTCTTGTTGGACTCCATGTAGCACTAAAGTTCAACTAGAATAAAGACTCGGATTGTCCAAGCGGAATTACTTATAACTAGTTAATTGTAGTACAAGTGGAAAGGATGCAATTCGTGCTGACCTATTAATTCTTCATACTCTAAGAAATATCATATCCTAACAAAGCAGTTTTAGATTGTTATGCCGCTTGATTTGATGATTTATATTTATATTGTTTAAAACTCACTAATATGTATTATCACAAAATTCAAATTATAGTGCTTATATGAAATACTCTTTCGTCCATTCATATGACTCTTACTAGAGGTAGATAATTTGATAATTGTAATATAGTAAGTGAAGTAAAATTTAATATTTAAAGTAACTGGCTTTCAATCTTAAAAAAGTAATTATAGGTGACTTATTTCATAAATATTGTATTTTAAGATAATACAATTGTATTAAAAAAACTAATTTAATATAAAAGAGAATAACTAAAAAAACTAGGATACATTAGGTGCCACTAAACTCCAATAACTCTTACCTTTACTCAACTCTCATTTACCCAATTACTATCTATATCTTAACATAATCACTATTGTCTTCTACCAATTTTTACCGTGGAGTTACAATTTTCATTTTATAAGTAAAATGAATTATCTTACCCAACAAAATTACATACAAACCTATATCATTTTAAATAAAACTTATCGTTTTATTCTTGATTATTTTTTTACTTCCTTAATCTGGAATTGATTGTTATCAGAAATAATAATAATAAATTAATAACTAGTTGAATGAACAAAACTCCCGAATACAACCCTAGGACATCACGTTTCTATTTATCATGGCGGTGTTAAATTTCATAATAAATAAAATATGCGGATGGACTTTTTGGTGTAAATATCACTTAATGACCACCGCTTTCATATTTAATTGAATAATATGCAGTTTCGTAACATACTACTTCACTAGAGATATTCATACATAAACAAATCCATATTATATAGGCCACACCACCACCTATATATATAGCACTAACAGTGTGTTCTTAGTAAACTTCAATAAACATAAGCAAACTAAATTTAAATAAAAATTTATGTTTTTAATAATTTTTAAATAGATAATTGAATGTCATATTTTCACTTTAACTGTCATGACCAATTAAACAACGAAAATTAAAATGAATATGTGAAAACATCATTCATAATTTAATATTTGACATGAAAATACTGTAATATTACATTATGTGAATAATCATATAATACTACAATCTAAATGTCTTCAACTTCCTCAGGATATCTTCTATTTTATTCTCAGAATTTGAGTGTTATTTCATATGGTATAATTTTTTCCCACATGATTCATGTGATATTTTCTATTTGCATTGAATAGTTTAAAATCGATTGTATCCTACACCAACTCATATAATTCCTCCGATTCAACCCTAGGCCGTTCAATTTTCCTTTAACACATCCTGTATTCAATTCTATTTCTATTTATTTTAAATTCATATGATCCAAATTAAATTAAACTAAAAATTTTTGTTAAGTTCATTTTCTTTAAATTTATTTATAATTATTTATTTAAATTCTTTTAAAATATTAAGTTAAGTACTTATTAGTAAAGATCACTTAACTCAATAAAGAAAAAAAAACTTTGGTAAATTTTACCGTGTTGCATAAAGAAGCATATGCCATTTTTTGGAGAGTCAAATCATTATATATTCATTCTTATATAACTCAATAGAAAACAATTACAAATGAGGATTTAGGGTCGGATTTACCCTTGGATTATAGCCCAAGTAGTTTTAGTTGAAAAAAAAATTATAAATATGTATGAATTTTTTTTTACTAGATTCGCCAAATAAAATTGTTAGATTGAACGAAAATGGCATTTGGAGTAGTATAGAAAATGCGTTCTACATATTTTTATAATATAGGGCGATGCTTGCAATAATGTCATAGTACTTGTTGTCTTTAGTTGAAACATTAGATGATACTTTTTATAAAGATTGGCTAATATTTTGATATAAACAATGCTTCATAAAAGATGTTGCCTACTTTATTTATTCATAAGACACTTTATTAGGTAAATGTCGTTTATACTTTAAAAAATTAAACTATTTTTGAAAACTCTCTAAAAAATAATATTTAAGACTGAGCGAAGCATTAGATGACATGTATATGAAAATCGTCATCGTATATAATTCTTATATGGCGTGAAAAGACCTCTTATTGAGTTTCAAACCTCAAAAATATTTTTAGCTCTATATAATTTCAAATCCTTACTTATTTCAGTAATAAAGAATACTTCCTAACTCAGTTAAATGGATTTGATTTAATATTTTCAAAATAATTAGCAAAAACGAAATCACCAAATATTGAGAGTACTCTTCACGCAGTCCCTTCCGTACTTTTTCAAATCGAATAGAAATACGACACGTGTCATACAGCTGTATCCCCGATTTTACTACTGATATATTTCGATGCTCCTCCGATCTTGGACACCAGTTTACTTCCTTTGTTATTAATATTATAATATCTGCTTTTATTTTTGAAAATATATGGCCAATTCTTATTAGTGGAAGACGCCAAAATCAAGCGCACCAGAGAAAGCAAGAGAGAGAAGAAGAAGCGTAAATCTGCAGCAGCTTTTTCTTTACTTCATTTTTAATCAATTGCCTGGCAGCAACAGCAGCAGCTTCTTCCCAAATCTTACTAGTATTTAAATACAGATCAGTTGTTCCATCTCATTTTCCTCATACTCTCTACTGCTAGCTTGCTGCTGCTTTTTGGCAACCCATTGCAGGCACGTTACCTAGAGCTTTTACCTCTTAATATTGGTTGTTATTGATGTGTTTGTGCTTCCGTTGAGATCTCATATGCTTTTCTGTTTCGTATCTAACCATTTAGATATGCTATGTTCAGTACTGTGCTTCGGTTGTGGTACTGAATCGTGTCGTTTGGGTGCTAATTCCAGGGTTTCTTACTAATCGCCAGATCTGTGGCGTTTTATGTGTATAGAGACATATTATTCTTTGCAGGATTTGGAGGTTTGCGTTTGTCATTTACCTAAATAATGAACTCGGCTAGATAACATCATTGTTCTAAACTCAACTCGTCATCTTGATTTTCAATAGTACTTATATATTTAGGTAGTCTCTGCTTCTCCTGGTGTCTAAGTGACTATAAACTTCATAATTGTGAAAATCTGGATGAAAGATTTTATAATGGGATCATACTATAGAATACCATAACCAGATATTGATCTGTGAATTAATTTTGTTGGGTACCGGTAGGAGTAGGATAAACTGTTTCTATTTTAATAGCAAATTTTTCTGAAAGCAGAATATTACGAGGAATTGGAAGCCGCCTCTTTTTCTGTACTGATGCTAATTAACCCTGTTGAAATTTGAGACAGATGAAAAGACACCCTCTAATTTTCTGCATCTAAGTAATAAGTTTATGAGTTCATCATTTCATAACTCTGATTTTGGCTGATCGGATGTACCTGTGACTAATGACTGGAGTGTTTAATTTAAACTGCCAATGCAATGAGTGGTTTATCAACAATTTTTTATCGCATAATGATCTGATTCCATGCCTAACACAACTAGTTGTGTTATCAATTCTCATGCATGATTGAAGTAATTTACCCTATATGTACCTCTAGTTCGATTACTGATGTGATCATGTGTGTTGATGTCAGTCTTGATTCTAAATGGATTGCTCAGAAGTTGCTCAAGATGCATTTCTGGTCTGTGTCTGCTCTTTTGTCTACCTTTGATAATATAGAAAAAATATTCATCTCCATTGTTATCGTAATTGCTAATTAAAGTTTAGTTAAGAATGTGAGACATATGTACGCAATAAATCTCACAGTTTGGCGTATTAGAAAAAAAGAGTTCTTGTATTACAAATGGTCATTACAAAAAAATTGTTTGTCAATGAGTAAAGTTGTTAGTTGCGTTTGTCATTGATAATAGCTTGAACTCCCCGAAGTTATGGCCCCACCAGTTGAAACCGCCACCAAACCACCAGTGTATCAGAAACAGACACACCCTGTTCTTAACGAGCGGATACTATCATCATTAAATAGGAGATCTGTTGCTGCGCACCCTTGGCATGATCTCGAGATAGGTACACCACCATCATTCAATCCCTCGTTTGTGACTATTTATCTGTAAATATCTTGGGCTTTATTGTAAATAATTGTTTTAAGTTTCAAAATATCTTTTACAGGACCTGATGCTCCTGTGATTTTTAACTGTGTAAGACTTCTCTATCTCTCCAGTAATGCTGCGTAGTCAAAATTCCAAATGTCATTTACATTCATAAAAGGAACTAATTGACCCTATGACAAACTCATGTTTATATAATATTGTTTTTCCACAAGAGGTTGTACTTTATGGGTCTTCTTTTGCAAACATATGGTAGGTGAATAAACAATTGGCTGTTAGGTACTTGCCAGTTGCCATACCAGATTATAAGCCACTTGTTTGTAAAATTTTCAGGTTGTGGAGATAGGAAAAGGGAGCAAGGTGAAATATGAACTCGACAAAAATAGTGGATTGATCAAGGTTAGCCATTTGTCTTCTTTTTTTTTTGTACTTGGTTATCAATTGCATTAAATCTGACTGTCAACGTTAATGGCTTCCTGCAGGTTGATCGTGTACTGTATTCATCAGTTGTTTATCCCCACAACTATGGCTTCGTTCCTCGCACTCTCTGTGAGGATGGTGATCCCATTGATGTTCTGGTTCTGATGCAGGTTCAAATCTGGCTTCTCTGTCTTTCATTCAGTTTCAGTGCTCTTAGTAAATACTTTGTGCTTATAGCTCCAAGAGTGTTTATTGGCATTTAACTGCCTGTTGAAACTTGATAGCTGAATAGCTGTTGTTTTCATCAACTTTTCCCCTGAATTACGCTGTAGGAACCAATTATACCTGGTTGCTTTCTTCGTGCCAAAGCCATTGGCCTGATGCCCATGATCGATCAAGTATATATCTGCGCCTAGCTTGTTATATACAGTGTAACTGTTACCATTCAATAGTTGCTGAGTCCAGTTACACAGGGTGAAAAAGATGACAAAATAATCGCTGTCTGTGCGGATGATCCTGAATATCGCCACTACACTGATATTAAGGAACTCGCACCACATCGTCTGGCTGAGATTCGTCGTTTTTTTGAAGATTGTATCCTAAGAAATTTTCAACGTATTTAATAAATATGATATGTTTTCTCAGCCTGCTTTGCATCTCTTAATGAATTATCAGACAAGAAAAATGAGAACAAGGAAGTAGCTGTGAATGACTTTTTGCCAGCCTCAGCAGCCTATGAAGCTATTCAACATTCCATGTAAGCTTAACACATCTTTTTATCTTTCAGGCATGCCTTTTTACTTATCTATGAACACATTTACATCGATATTTTAGAAACCACATGCTAATCATGTGCTCAGTCAAATTTCTGCTTAGATTCAATATTTTTTAAAGGATTACTGCCATTCCAACCAAAATTTGCCTTCATATAAAATGTAATCATTCACATCAAACTCTATATTCTTCCCTTCTGCAAAACTTCAATATGATCGACTACTCCCTAGATAATATTTACGTTTTGTATATTTTCACCCCTGCATACCATCTGTTCTTTTTGTCTCTTCTGATGGTAATTTGTAAAAAAAAAAGATTAGGATTACTACACGCATTCTACCATTATGTAGACCTCTTGCTCTTAATTTTGGAGTTGAAGACATTATTCGCGTTCGATTTCTATAGGGGTGATTAGTTCTGTGAAATCAGGAAACCTTCCTTTATCAAGCACATGTATATACCTTGCAATAATCATGGAATGACCAGTTTTGACTGAAAATTATATAGTTTAATGGGCATTGGGCAAAACTAGTTTCGTTCTGCTGACAGCTTGATAACTTTAGTTTAAGCATCAATGTGAACAAGCTCATAAAACATTTTATTGGTTTTACTGTGTAGGAATTTGTATGCGGACTATGTGGTTGAGAGCTTAAGGCGGTAGGTACTCGAGTTATCCAAAATGTCATCCCGCGTGCCACGTTGACAGCCCCTCCACATAAAAGAAAAGACTTTTATGATTACTGTTATGTATACTGTTACTACAACACATGTGACGGTAACATTTTCTAGCTTGTATGTTTTTGGACTAATATAAACTTATGCTCTCGGGAAGACTGGCTTCTTGTAATGGTTACAATTGACAGTGATGATGAAGAAAATGGTTTAAAATAATTTTCCTTGCACCGAATTGCATAAACTAAAAGCATCAATTTAATTTTTTGGAGACAGTTGATACTTTCGTATGTTTTAAAAGGTAGATCAAAGGCTGAACAAATCCTTGTAAGAAAAATCCAAGAGTTTTTGATGCTAGTTTTATTTTTCTATGTTATTGTTGTTGATAGATGATATGATCCTGGAGCTGTCCAATTACAATTCAATTGGGATGCGATGTCACTTTTTTTTACAAACGTCACTGAAAGTCACGGTTTGTGTTTTTTATTTCTTGTTGATTCAATGCCTAACTGGCGCCCCGCATGTGAAAATAATTCGAACTGTGAGAAGAAGTTCTGTTTTGCGCTACTTTCATACTCATTGCAGTGAGGTTAATTGAGGAAGAGGTTGTGGCCTGGAAACATGCAGGGGTGCGTGCGGCCATTTATCCAGGTTAATGGAGCTACTTCTTTGTTAAAAGAATGACATTTGTGGAACATTTTTTTAGAAAGATGGCAAAAAAAAGAGAGGTAAATTTCAATAGGTGGGCAATAAGGGATTTTTACTTCAGAAAAACATATCTTTGATATTTATTTCCAGTAAAGTCATAATGATACAATCCCAGCGCCGGCTAAACTCCGAGGAACAAGATAGGAGGGAATGGAGAGAATGGGAAAAGAGCAGAAGGCAGGAATGTAACTTTTTTCATATCTTTTCTCTCTGCTAAGAATGTGCATATATAGCACAGTGAAATCTGCTGCGGTGTACTACACCTTTCCGCACAATTCTGTTAGAAAACATAATTATAATTTGTTGTGGGTATTCCTACTTGGTATATTCTTGTTGAGGATATTTTGTGGAGGGCTTCCTCTCCCTTTTCTGCTCTGCTGGACGAACTCTTGCTGCGAGTGATGTAACATTACCCCCGTCATCGAAAACAACCTCGTCCTCGAGGTTAAACTGAGGATACATCTTAGTAAAGTCGGCTAGTACCTCCCATGTCGCGTCTGTCGGTGACTGGTTCTGCCGTTGAATCAATAGTTGCGGAATTGAGCGCTTGTGCAGCTTAATAGTCCGGAACCCCAGTATATGAGTTGGTGCATGCTGGGGAGTGTCATCGCTGAGGAAGGCTGGCCACTGCAAGGGTTCGCTGGGAGGTTCTCCCTTATGTTCCTTCAGACATGGAACACGTCATGTATGCGTGCTTCTGGTGGCAACTCCAGTTGGTACGCAACGACTCCAATGCGCTTACTGATGCGGAAAGGCCCGTAGTATCTCTTGGACAGTTTTGATGATCGTTGTTTCCTCACTGATTTCTACCGATATTGGCATAATTTGACATACACCCAAGTTCCCGGATCGAATTCCTTATCAGTTTTGTGTTCATCGGCCCTCTGCTTCATTCTTTGTTGCGCCTTAGTCATATTCGTGTGTAACTGATCAAGTAATTCTGTCCGCAGGGTGCGTAATTCATCGACCGCAGCCACCTGCGATGTACCCTCGGTGTATGTCACAATGGTGGGTGGAAGCCGCCCATAAACGGCTTGGAATGGTGTCATTTTAATCGTCGAATGCCAAGCGGTGTTATAGAAGAAATCTGCCCAGGGTAAGAGTTCAACCCATTTGCTCTGATTCTCGGAGGTATAGCAACGCATATAGTCTTCTAGACAGCGATTAACCACTTCAGTCTGTCCGTCGCTCTGCGGATGATATGCACTGCTGGTAGCCAACAACGTCCCTTGCAAGCGGAATAACTATTTCCAGAACTTGCTCATGAATAGCGGGCCCCTATCGGACACAATGCTGACAGGGAGGCCATGGAGCTTCCCGACATCCCTGACAAATGTCTTTGCGACCAACTCAGCAGTGAACATGGACGGTAATGCGGTGAAATGACTGTACTTACTTAAACGGTCGACCACTACCATGATCGCAGACTTGCCCTCGGAGACTGGTAAATGCGTAATGAAGTCCATTGAGATATCGTTCCAAACTTGGGCAGATATCGGTAGTGGCTGCAACTTGCCTTGTGCGGAAGTGTTGATGGCCTTGACCTCCTAGCAAGTTGTGCACCGTTGAACATAAGCCGCAATGTCTTGTTTCATTTCCCGTCAAACAAAATTTGCAGAGATTCTGGCTAGGGTCCTTTGTGCCCCTGTGTGGCCCCCTGTTGCAGTATCGTGGTATTCATGGAGGATCAAGTCATGGACACAAGACTCCTCTGGAACATAAAGTCGATTCCTCTTAAGAACCAGGCCGTCATGTACCTTATAGCTGGGGTATTTGCTTGGTTGTTGTTGGATATCCTGGAACAACTGCCGTGCTCCGATATTTTTTGCGTAGAATTGCCGCAAGGCTCGTAAAATACGAAGGACGGGTCGAGAAGTCCCCTGTATTGCCATATATGTCGCTTCCAATTGTCGAGACAAAGCATCTGCTGGTCCGTTATCTTTTCCTGGTCGATATTGTACTTCAAAATCAAAACCCAGCAATTTAACGATCCATTTCTGCTGTTCGGGGGTGTGGATGGTTTGAGATAGAAGACTGCGTAACGGTTGATGATCGGTTTGTATGACGAATTTGGCGCCCAATAAATACTGTCTCCATTTCTGCACTACGGAAAACACGGCACAAAGTTCCCGGTTGTAGGTGGAGCTTGCTTGTACTGTCGGAGCTAATTGCTTGCTGAAGTAGGCCACTGGACGACCACCCTGTGTCAACACTGCTCCAATGCCCACCCCGGATGCATCGGTTTGCAAGGTGAATTGTTGTGTGAAATCGAGGAGCGCTAATGTTGGAGTAGTCGTCAAAGCTTCTTTAAGAGCTTGAAAAATTGTGGTGGCGCTCATTGTCCATAGAAAGGCGTCTTTGCGCAATAAAAGGGTGAGGGGTGCCGCCAGCTGAGCATATCCAACGATAAATTTTCTGTAATATTTCGTAAGTCCGAGGAAACCTTCATAACTGTGTTGATACAATCTGTTTTCAAAGGGTGAAGGCACCAGTTGATACAATCCCAATGCCGGCTAAACTCCCAGGAAGAAAATGGGAGGGAATGGAGAGAATGGGAAAAGAGTAGAAGGCAGGAATATAATCTTTTTTCATATCTTTTCTCTCTACTAAGAATGTGCATATATAGCACAGTGAAATCTGCTGCGGTGTACTACACCTTTCCGTACAATTCTGTTAGAAAACATAATCATAATTTGTTGTGGGCATCTCTACTTGGTATATTCTTATTGTGGATATTTTGTGGAGGGCGTCCTCTCCCTTCTCTGCTCTGCTGGAGGAATTCTTGTTGTGAGTGATGTAACACATAACCGGTCTGAATTCACTACCTTTCATCATATTTCATCATATGTGAATCATTTTCAAGGATCAATACATAAATTATAAAGAACACCAACTAACAGTAGCTCTGGTCACCAAAATAAATAAAACACTAACATGTGACTCGAAGATAATAACTCTTCTTCCTCTTCTTCTTCTGTGTATCCAGAGTTTAATTGGAATCAAAATCAGTTCAACATTTCCCTTCACTTGGTTAAATGCCACAGGCTCTCCCTCCATTCATACTTCACCATTCTCTTCTAGTGTGTCGACGCGTCTCTGTCTTCACTTGGGAAATTTGACCTATAATCAATGCCGCCCAATGACTCTCATTTGCTTCACTTTTATAGTGCTCTTGATCATTCATCATGTATTTCATATATCTCATACTTGGCCAACATCACACATTATGGACTTCAATGGCATGTTAATAAATTGGACCCTTAACCTTATTCATACTCAAAACTCAAGACTTGCAAGTTATGGTTATATTATCTGATACAACATAAGAACTTATTCTTCTTCGTGGGAATTTTTGCCAACTACATCCATGCCTCTCTTATTTTTTTTCAAATCAAATTAGCAAAAAAATGTGTAGTAACGAAAACACAAAGTGAGTCCTCTCAAAGTATGTGAGACAATACTAAAATTTAACCCTAGAATTAGACGAAAAACCCTTAGGGGCACACTAGGAGCAGCCATATATGCCTTTGCATGACCTTTGCATGACGAAATATTAATATTTTTTTCTTATCCTTTAAGTAGTCTTCTCTACATTTTCATAACACGCTATCAGCACGATTTCTCTAAGAAATTCAACACTAAGGTAATGATCCAATTGTTAATGTTGTAGAAGAAGAGAACAAAGGGAGACTTGGGTTTCATAGATGCATAAAGAGTGTATGATACAATAGACAAGATAAGAATAAATACGTAACAAATAATATGCTAAGGTACTAAACTAACCTTATAGTAATATGGATATTACTATACTACTATCTAATATTCCCCTTCAAACTCACGATGCAATGGTGGGAAGGATCGAGAGTTTGCTAACTAAGAAATGAAGCCGTGATGGGGAGTGGGCCTTCGTAAACAGGTCAGCAATCTGCATAGCGGAAGTGATAAACGGCAACGTGAAGGTCCCATTCTGATAGTGGTGGCGAGTGAAATGGCAATCAATCTCAATGTATTTCGTACGCTTATGATACACAAAGCTCCGAGTAATCTGAATAACATTAGCATTGTCACAATGCATAGGAGTGGGATCTGAAAGAGCAATTCTCATATCAGCAAGTAACCAATGCAACTACACAATCTCAGTAGTAGTAGTAGAGACCATGACACGATATTCGGCTTCTGTAGGTGATCGAGAAACCACTGTCTGCTTTTTTGCTCTTCTAAGAAATAAGAGAGTCACCGAGGAATATACAAAATCAAGTTGTAGACTTGCGATCAGAAGGATCGCTGGCCCAATCAGCATCTGAATAAGCCCGCAACTCCAAGGAAAACGTAGATGGAAAGAAAAAACTATGAAACTAAGTCCCCCGAAGATACTGAAGAATACAAAGCACAGCTGCCCAATGAACTGTAGTAGGAGAAGAAACAAATTGGCTGACAATGTGGACGACATAAGCAATATCTGGCAATGTGATAGTAAAATACACTAAGCTGCCTACTAGAGTGTGATATAGGGTAGAATCTCACAAAGTAACATCATCAGTGAGAGAATACCGAGCATTGGTCTCAATAAGGGTGTTAGCAGTGCGAGAGTCGGGAAGACGAGCCTAATCCAAAATATCAGCAATGTACTTAGACTGAGAAAGAAGATAGCCACGAGGAGAATATGCTACTTCTATTTTTAAGAAGTATCGTAGAGATCCCAAATCATTCATTTCAAATTCACGAGCCAAATGGCATTTTAGCTCTGTAATTTCGACAACATCATCTCCAATGATAATCTATAAAGAAAGCAATGTACGACCGGAAGAAGTGCACCTGATAAAAAGAGCTGAATCATGTTGACTAGGATGAAAGCCTAGAAAAGAAACCACAATCGAAAACTTGTCGAACCAAGCTCGATGAACTTGTTTCAGCCCATAAAGAGGCTTCTTTTATCTACAAACTTTTCCCAGACTGTGGGGAACACCGGAAGGGGGAGCCATATAAACCCCTCTTGAAGATCTATGCATTTTTGACATCCATATGAGAAATAGGCCACTGCTTAATGGAAGCAATGGCAATAAGGGCCTGTTCTTTACCACTTAAATTTTCAGTACTTAAGTTAAGTTAAATTAAATTAAGTTAAGTAGTACCATTATTCATCACCACCATAACAACATCACCAACACTAATCATCATCTCTTTC
The DNA here is from genome assembly GCA_963678935.1 of Umbilicus rupestris. Classification (NCBI taxonomy): domain Eukaryota; kingdom Viridiplantae; phylum Streptophyta; class Magnoliopsida; order Saxifragales; family Crassulaceae; genus Umbilicus; species Umbilicus rupestris. The sequence continues at coordinate 1,873,540 of OY787623.1, read as the reverse complement.
ATCCACACACCACCATGACCACCCAAACACCACCATCCTAACCATAACACTACTGCATCACCACACCACCACCACACTACTACACGACCACCCCAACCATAACACCACCACACCACACTACTACACCACCACAACACCACCACCCCAACCACAACACTACTACACCACCCCAACCATAACACTACTACATCACTATACTACTACACCACCACCCCAACATAACACTACTACACCACCACCACCACCCCAATCATAACACTACTACACCACCATACCACCACCACCACCACCACAACACCACCACCCCAACCATAACACTACTACACCAACACCACCACACCACAGTACACCACCACCACCACTACACCATCACACCACCACACTACCACCACCACAACAACACCACCCCAATCATACTACTACTACACTACCACAAAATTACAGTATTTAACTTAAGTACTTAAGTTAAGTTAAATTCAGTTAATTTAAGTTAAGTATAAGTTCAGCTCTAAAGAATAGACTTTAAGAGTGCGAATATCACATGTTTAGAAACTGGAGCAAAAGTTTCCTCATAATCCATGCCATCCTGTTGAGCAAATCCTTTAGCAACCAAGAACTTTGTATCGCTCAATACTCTCATCTGACTTTGTTTAATCTTGTAAACCCAATGAGAACCAATAGCACGTTTCCCCACTGGAAGAGGAACAATTTCCCAAGTATCTATTTTGTACAATGCGGAGAGCTCTTCATTCATTGTGTCCTGCCAACGGGGGTTACGAATAGCCTCCTTATAAGAAGGCTCAGATAGCTGGTGAACAGAAGCCAAAAAGTAAGAAAAAGAAGCAGAATATGTGGAGTATACAAAATCAGACAAATGAGTAGACTTACGCGTTCGCTGACGATACTGAGGGGAAGAAGGAAGAGGATCCGTAACCACAGAAGGGTCATCTTGGGAGGAGATGGGAGAAGGGAAAATGGGGGGAGGATCGGTATGATGAGGATGAACATCTGTAATGGTAGGAGTATCAACGGTACCAGAATCAAACGGATCAATACGAGTGAGATCCGAATTTTTTAAATTGGGAGTGTCACTCAAAATAGAGTAAAACGAAATATGCTCAAGAAACACAACATAACGAGAGACATAAAGTTTTTGACTGATATGATTATAATATTGATCACCCTTTTAACCTTCACCATAGGCAAGAAAGACACAAAGACCAGAACGAGAAGTTAGTTTACTACGTTCCACATAAGGTCGAAGGACAAAACAAGTGGAACCAAAGACTCTCAAGCAAGAATAATCAGGAGTATGACCATAAAGCTTCTCAAAAGGAGACAAACCTGAAATGACGGATAATGGGATTCTATCAATAGCATGGACAGAAGTAAGAACAGCTTCTCCCCAAAACTCACTAGGAACAGAAGCAGACAAGACAAGTGAGCGTGTTGTTTCAATGATATGTCTATGTTTTCTCTCAGCAATACCATTTTGTTGAGGTGCGTGAGTACAAGATGTTTGATAAAGTGTAATGTCAAAAGCAAGAAGGTTAGAAAAATGATTAGATGTATATTCACCTCCTAGAACAAAACGAAAACACTTAATGGTGGCATTATGCTGAGTTTTGACAAAAGCAGGAAACATTAATTCCAAAAAATTTAGAACATTATTTCATAAGATAGACCAAACAAAAGCGAGTAGAATCATCAATGAAGGAGACATCATATCGGGATCCACTTTTTGTAGGAATAGGTAAAGGTCCCCATACATCGAAATGAATTTAATCAAAGGGTGCAAGGGAAACAAAGAGACTTTATAAAATGGCAAAGCATAGAACTTTGCTAAATTACAACCACGACAGTCTGAAATATTACGACTCTCAAGTTTTCATAATGCTCATGTGGATGCTAAGTGTTTTAAACGAGAAACATACACATGTCCAAGACGATAATGCCATAAATAGAAACTAGAAGAAGAAGGAATCAAACGAGAAGAAGACAAGTCTACACTAGATTCTAATACCTGAGGTACCTTTAGCTCATCCAGAATGTAAAGTCCTCCAAGTTTGCACAAACTTCCCGAGTCGTATCATAATAGGCCAACTGAATACTAATGGATCGTTGAACAGAGTTGTTGATCCAAGTAATGATTTTCAAATTGTTGGCCTCCTAAAGGTCCAACGTTTTCCATCCTTATCATCAGTCGGCTTCGCCTCCCTTCTTGAGACATGACCCCACATAGATTTTTCTATTAGGAAATTCTTCATCACATAGCTCCAATACGAGTAATTCTCCCCCTTCAATTGTACACTAATAAATTGAAGCGAATCGTCCTTTGCACCAGCCATGACGAACAAAAAAAAATCAAGCTGCAAAATCTTAAATTCAGATGCGAACAAAGCTGCAAACGATGCTAACAAGAACTGATTCCTATAAAAAAAAATTACCACTGTGATAACTAATCCTAGCGCAAGTTGGTTCCTCTTGATTCCATGTTAAAGTTGCAGAAGAAGAGAATAAAGGAATGCTAGAACTTCATAGATGCATAAAGAGTGTATGATACAATATAGAAGATAAGGATAAATACGTAGCAAGTAATATACTAACGAACTAAACTAACTTTATAGTAATATAGACATTAATGTGAAATTCTGCTGCGTTGCTGATGCGGAGTTATAGCTTCTGCTTAAGCACTCTCTGTATCTTTATGTGGAATTACTCTACTGATAACATAAGAAAGACACAGTATTTATTCATTTCAGCAACTTGCCTACGTCTGGGGAGGATGCTCCGATCCTCAGATTCCACTATCTCAGTTTGAAGTACAAGGACTCACACCTCTACTTTTCACTTAGCCGAAATCTAACACTCAGTCTAATCTCCTAGACTAGCTAGCAATCTGAACTCACAGATTCTCTTCGTGCGGCCTGCACACTCTCAGTAATAAATAACTATAGTACTGCCTCTCAGACTTAGCCTATTCTTCACGGAATGCTTAAACACACTCTTCATCAGAGTTGCTGTGTCTTCATTCAACAACACTCCAAGCTCTCCCGCCAAGTAGTCGGACACTCTGAGTTCTTCAAACTCAGTCATAGCTCCCCCTCAATCAATGACTCACTAAGTCACTATTGCGTAGCTTCGATCAGAGGCCGTTGCAGGGGGCTAGTGGGGGCACTTGAAATTTATTAGTTATAATCAATGATTCATTAGTTATTTTAATATCGTTCTTATTGAAATTTATTTTATTGTGTTTGTTTGTGGATTAGGTAATACAAATATGGATAAATTTGTAGTGCGCCGTAAGAGAGGGTTAGAATCTAGTTTTGAACCTCCTTTGGATAATCATGTTGAATCCGAAATTATTGCGAATATTCCTCTTCAAATTGAAAATTTTATTGTCGAAGAGGTTGGTGCTTCGGGTGAAAAAAGAGTCCGAACAAAGAATGATAGTGATGATTTTATTATCATGAGTGATCCGGCACTAAGGTTACCGATCAATCAATACGATCATTTAGTAAGAGACAACGCCCGGAGGGCTTATGTAGTTCAAGGTCCGTGCCAACCACATTCACATAGTTTTCCAAAAACGAACTTGGGAAATATGTTGAGGTGCTTTCGAAGTGAGTGGTTTATGAAATGGGATTGGTTGGAGTATAGCGTATCTAAAGATGGAGCATTTTGCTTTTGGTGTTATCTCTTTAGTGGAGATAGCCGAAATGATGTATTTGTGAAGCAAGAATTTTGATATTGGAAAAAAGCTACCGTCAAATTTAAAGAGCATGTTGGCGATATGGGTAGTGCACACAATAATGCCAAGATATTATTTTTCACTTTCAAGGATCAAAGACATAGTTTGATGAGAAAGATATCTTCCGGAAGTCGATCTTTGGAAGTTGGATACCGTACTCGTTTGACGGCGGTTGTTGATGTTGTTCGATTGCTTATTCAACAAGGATTAGCTTTTAGAGGTCACGATGAAATGGAAGGTTCACTCAATAAAGGAAACTTTTTAGAAATTCTAAATTGTTATAGTTCATGAAATGATGAAGTTGGAAAGGTGATGAATGAGAATGCGCCGGGTAATAATAAACTTATTTGTCATTCGATTCAAAAAGATATTACAAGGGCATGTGGATATTTGACAACAAAAGCCATTATTAGTGATATTGGAAATAAATTTTTTTCTTTATTGGTTGATGAGGCACTTGATTGCTCGATCAAAGAGCAAATGGCTATAGTCTTGCGATATGTCAACGACGATGGAATTGTGATGGAGCGCTTCATTGGACTCATTCATGTTGTCGATACTACATCACAAGCTTTAAAAAGAGGAATTGATGAAATCTTTTATAAGAATGGATTATCTCTTTCTAGACTTAGAGGTCAAGGATATGATGGAGCTTCTAATATGCGAGGTAGCTTAATGGATTGAAGACACTTATCTTGAATGAAAATCCAAGTGCAAGGTATATTCATTGTTTTGCACATCAACTCTAATTAGTTGTTGTGGCCATTGCTCAAAGCAATCGATTTGTGAGTGATTTTTTTGAATTATCTATGGTCATAAATATGGTTGGTGCTTTGTGCAAAAGAAAGGATGAATTCGACAAAAACAACATGAACACTTGGTAGAGATGTTAGCCAATGGTGAAGTTTCTATGGGAAGAGGGTTGAATCAAGAATCAAGTTTGGTTCGTCCGGGCTCTACTCGTTGGGGTTCACACTACACATCAATTGTTCGTCTCTTATCTTTGTGGTCATCAACCAACGAAGTTCTTGGAAATATATTTGATGATGGCACCGATTACAAAACTAGAGGATTTTCTTCTAGCTTGGTTCATAAAATAGAGAGTTATCAATTTGTTTTCATTGCTCACCTGATGAAGCTAGTATTGGGAATGACAAACACTTTGTCACAATTCTTGCAAAAAAGAGATCAAAATATTATGAAGGCCGTTAGTTTGATTCGTAATACCAAAACAAGATTGATAGAGTTGAGGGAAAATGGATGGAAGGATCTTTTACAATCCGTGAATGACTTTTGTGTCAAAAATCATATTGACATTCTCAATATGGAAGATGAAGTCAAAAGTCGCTTTCGCTCTACAAAAAATGACTCCCACTTTCGAATCGATATATATTATCAGGTATTTTTTAAATATTCTACTTTTTGTGTTGAAGTATATTTTATAATCGTGCGTTAATATTATAAAATATTTTTATAGGTGATTGATCGCATTAGTCAAGAGATGGAGAATCGATTTGTGAGAAAAACACGGAATTACTCACTTGTATCAGATGTCTTGATCCTAAGAACTCATTCTCCAACTTCAAAGCGTCAAACATAATTCAACTTGTGGAGCTTTATCCACAAGAGTTCTCCACGTGTGCTTTGATGGAGTTGGAAGAAGAGCTGAAAGATTGGATTTATGAGATGGGAGAAAATGATACATTTTTAAAGATACAAGACATTAAAGACGTGACCAGAAAGATGGTTGAGGTCGGTAATCACACTGCATTCCCCTTGGTTTATCGCATTATTGAGTTGGTTTTGGTGTTACCGGTTGCGACAGCTACAATTGAAAGAGCTTTTTCTGCAATGAAGCTTGTTAAGACGGATTTGCGTAACAAAATTGGAGATGAGTTTCTCAATGATTGTTTAGTGTGTTACATTGAGAGGGATGTGTTTAAGAGCATCGACAATGAAGTTATAATGTGCTATTTTCAGGACATGAAGACTCGCAAACAAATTCTACCTTCTTTACCACCTTCGGCGGCAAAGTGACATTGTATTAGTGGCTATTTAGCTATAACATTTTTTTGATGACCACTTAAATTGAATATTTATGTTTTATTGTGTTGGTACATTTTTGTATCATTTTTTTTGCCCCCCCTTGGTTGATCGGCTGGATTCGCCACTGGCCTCGATCACTGCTCCGCAGCCCGTGACAATGTCTGTCCGCGGCTGATCACCAAGCTCCTGACTGTTCCTTCAGAATCAAACTCCACGAGTTCTTATTCCCTCAACATCACACGCCCCTTCAACTCGATATATAGACCCTGCTACCGTAAGTTGATCTCTGTGTGCTCTCTCTGATCGTGTTCTCTCCTCATGTGCTGCTGCCCCGCCTTACTTTTAAAGCTCTCCAGCAAGCCAAAAACGCCAAGGATCATTATCAGAATCTTCTCCTAGATTCTAGCAAGTTTGTTGAACATTCTGTTGCAAAATTTGGACTCTTGGATCTTTATCTTCGTAGACCACGTGCTGGCAATTGCTGAGCTCTTGATGACGTCTGCATACTGATCGGTTGATTTCTCACCGATTATTCACTTCGTTCGATGATGAATTTCGCTTCTCACCCGAACATTTTCTTTGTGTTTTTACTACTTCACTCTTGTTTCAGGACAAATCATACTAAACTACAGCTTTGTAGCCCAGTCAGAGCAAAGTGAAGGAAATCGCAAGATTCAGACGAATATGATCAAGGAATGCGCGGATTTCCCTATCCGAAGTCTTGGGGGTGCCGAGTACTCATCTCTTATCTAAATGAGGCATGCTTTATATTGTTGGAAAGCTGACTTGATACAACTTTGTAGTTTGCATCAAGACGTGATTCGAAGGTTTTGGAGGTCAAAAATGCAAGCAAAGTCAGAATCGAACCCCGAGTGGACAAGCAGCCCGGTTCTGTGTCGAACCGGCGGTCCATGATATGAACCGCCGGTTTGGAAATAAAACCGCCGGTTTTGGTCCTGAACCAGCCCCGAAGGCAAAATATCGAGATTCTCTGAAAGGGACCGGTTCCAAAGGAAACCGGCGGTTTTGTAAGTTGAACCGGCGGTTCTCACAATGGAACCGCCGGTTTATAACCAAACCGGGCCGCAAATCAAATTTGGAAATCAGCCCAATTGACTTTTAGTATAAATAAGAATCGAGGGTTCGTTCACAAGGGTTGGACAATTTTGGAGAACAAACGCAAGAGAGAAGAGGATAGCTTGGAGTGAAGATCGTCGTCATAGGTTCTTCGTTCTTTATTCTCTTCATTCTTGTATTGGTAGTAATCCCGATGAGTATCGAGTAGTCTATTTAGTTCTGGAACGGATCTCATGTCTGTAACCTGATTTCATGTGATTTGTACAAACACTAGTTTTAGTCTAATGCAAGTTTATGTTTTCAATTCTATTATGCTTCATTCTATCGTTTTACCATTGTTGATCATTGATTGGGATGACTGCATGTTAGAACGAACCTAGGTTAGATGCCAAAAAGATGAATGGGTCTGAGGCAGTTAAGTGGAACAAATAGGATTGATGTCGAGTCATGGTAGCTATATTATTAGTACATGAATCGATAGGAGAGTTGACATATTTTGTCTGGAAACCTTTGGGTCTAATAAATCGAAACTGTTGATAATCCGTGATTGGGTGGCGTTCAATAGTGTAGATTAATTCAGGTGATGATCCGTGAATGGGCGGCTCATCTGATGTCAGTTTAGGTTATTTCCAAAGCTATTTTGCATAACTATATGGTGTGACTGATTGCATGAATCATGTTGCGAGCATGGGTGAAGTTCGATCTTGGAATTGTTTTCTCTGATCGAATTAACCGTTAGTATTTAGGATAATTAGGACAATTAGAAATATTTAGAACTAAACTCAGAATTTCCATTAGGAGTAGCTGAACATATTGTTTGCTAGCTAGTATATACACGCGCCTGTTCCTAGGATCGACCCTTGACTTACCAAGGTCTATAAATTATTTTTGACTACAATTTGACCCCTGAAACTTATATCTAACATCTATAAAGGGTTAAAAATACGACTGTCACATACCTCTCTGAGCTTCCCCGATGCCAGCCGGATCAAGCCGGAGCCTCACTGTGCAACGCCAGGATTCTGCTCTAGCACTTGATAATCAACGAGTGCTGAAGCAATCTCTGTCTCTTCATAGCTGTCTCTTGCCCATTCTTCAAAAAATGTCTCAGCTTCAGATCTTCAGGGATTGCTGAAGCAGACTCTGGCACTTTGTTATTTTTTTTTTTCAGTATTCAGATTATGCTCCAGCTACCAACTTTCAGAAAGTGCTTCAGCAGTCTCTTGAACAGTTTTGTCAAGGATGTCATATCCTCAACATACTATATTTCTATCTAATACCAATATCCTCTTCATCTATATTCTCTGCATGATGCGATGATTGCTACACTGTGTTTAATTTTGAAAAATTCTCAAAACAACCTAGCATTTAGGAAAATCACTCTCTTATGTTTACAACAAGTATATTTTCATTTTATTCACCTCCAGCCATGATCTTTAATTAAATTGTCGTGCTTGACTTTACATGTGACTAATGCATAGTTTATTATAAATTCAAAACATGTTACCTAATTTGCAAAATTATTTTACTACTTAAACACGTTGTGTTTGTTATATATAGTTTTGCGAAGCTACAGTTCAGTGCTCTTGAATTTGAGGCAATAATTATTTGGCGTGAATTCTTGATGCTGAAATCCACCTTAATGTCATGGGTCTTGAAGATACCATAAAAGAAGGAGATAAAGCATCCGCATAAAACAAGGAAAATTCATGATATTCCTCCGTCATCATCTTATGATGGATTGAAATATGAATATTTAACAATCAAAGACCCTTCAATAATCCTTTGGAAGGATTTAAAGAAAAGTTGTAATTACCAAAAAATGTTGATACCTCCTAAAGCCCGCTTTGATTGATTGCATTTATGTTTGCAAGATTATAAAAATGTATACGAGTACAATTTTAAATGCACGAAAAATATTTTCTATAATAGTTTCTCTTGAAACCTCTTAAAATATAGTTATAAATATCTTTTGATAAAATAATAAACTTCGGATCAGTACCCATTGAAAAAGGTTATTCGTTCTCTATTATATATTTATCTAAACCAATACGAACTTTAACTTCTGAGTAACGCCATGTTAGCCCCGATTGTTCACAAGATTGTGCACTACTCGTTCTGGCAGACTCACCAACAAAAACATTTTGATTGAAAAAATAACCTAATTCGAGCGTTTTATAGCGGTGTGCATTGAAAATGTACCAATATCAATGCCACTAAAATTTTATACTCTTGTCCACTTATTTATATTTAGCCATCATCAAAAAATTTATGTGTGTTGATGGTATGATGGAGTGAGCAAAGAGGTAGTTGATGGTATGATAAAGTGAGAATTCGATAATGAATTTTGAGTTTCCTCCATCCTCGTAACATTATCGACACACTCACCGTTTTCCACTAATTCTCATTATAAGACAAACTGTTTGAGAATTACCAATGATACCAGGCAGAATTATTTGAAGTTTATCTCAAAGAAATGATTTTGAGCAATTTTATCTCACAATGTTTTTGGAAGCAATGTTCTTTTATCAACACTGCAGCAAAAGCAACAAGGGTTGTCTGCATCTATCTGCAAAAGCACTACTACCATACCATAACAAAGTGATACATTTTACTATCAGCAACATCTATTTCTTGGGAGACTTGGTACCCTTAGATGGTGACTTTCCTTCCTTAGCTGCTGTCTTCTTGGGGAGTAGCACAGGGTTGATGCTTGGAATCACACCTCCATGCGCAATCGTCACGCCATTTAACAGCTTCCCTAGCTCCTCATCATTTCTTACAGCCAGCAACAAGTGCCTAGGTATGATCCTGTTCTTCTTATTGTCCCTAGCCGCATTCCCAGCCAACTCCAAAACCTAATTACATTCAAAACCATCAACATCACTCTGCAAATTCCAACTCATAAAAACGATTGAATCGAGAGTGATGATTGCCTCAGCAGCGAGGTACTCCAGAACAGCAGCGAGATACACGGGAGCGCCAGAGCCGACACGCTGAGCATAGCGACCCTTTTTGAGGTACCTTCCGATCCTACCGACTGGAAACTGTAGACCGGCTTTGAGGGAGCGAGAGACAGACTTCTTCTTAGGGCCTCCTCCCTTCCTTCCTCCAGCTCCCTTCTTCGATTTTGGTATAGTGTCCATGGAGATCGGCGCCGACGATAAAATTCTACAGAAGGGAAGAGAAGCTCTTGAAGGGCACAGTCTTTTTTAACGGTGAATCTGACAAATGCTTGCCTTTGTTACTTTATATCGATATTTGTTGTGTGGATATTTCGGGATTCCGGCCGTTAGATATCAGATGATCTATGGCCGAGAATACCGAAGGCTTAATCCGTGTGAGGTTTGATTGATCAATCATGTGTAAACCTTTTAATAAAAAGGAAAATATTTTAAAACATCACTTCAAGAATGAACGGAATCACTTTCTATTACTATTTATCAAATAAATAAATAATATTTTATAAATATTTTATTTATTATTACATCATATCATATTATTACTAAATTAGTCGCCTGATACACACACCTTCTCCAAAATAAATTAAGTACGTCCTAGTAGACGACATCCGAAATCCAGCACTTCCTCACACCATTGCACACTTTCATTAAGTTTTGGATGTCTGACGGTACCTCGTTGTGTGTGTCAAATTTATATTTATAATGATCTACTATACTAACAAGCGGTAAGTAGGGTGAAACCAAATAGAGCAATTAGTTTTAGAGTGCTACTAATAATTAACGGAGTGTTTTTCTCATAATAAATGTTGTGTATCAATTCCAACAAGAATATGTTCAGGGATATGGCATTGCAACTAGTAATCATCAATCAAACATGCATCAACTAGTAAAAACTATTGTTTTAGTCTAATAATCCTGCTAAGGTAGTGTCGACTCCAATGTTCTACCCACTCTTAATCGCTAAGTTCTCGAATAGGTTAACGATTACTTGTCTCCAATTGTGTCTGAGTTGTTGTCGAATTCCATCTCAGAGTTCTCTATTTCAATCGATGCAAACCCTAGACTGTTGGATGTGGGCCTCGGGATATAGCCTGTGTGACCATTACGACCCATACGACCTCAGCTTGTCCAAGGCTCAGGCCTAATCGCCCGTATCGAGTACGACCCATAAGATCAGTACGAGTGGTACGACCTCATATGACATTTTGGCTCATGCTCTCGATATCAAGTCTTTGCTCCTTTGCATTCCCGAGTGATTGAGTGAGACCTAGAATGCTCCAAATACGAAATAAAGCTCAAAAGCGGTCTTGATACAACTGTGATGCAGGGGCGGAGCCATGTGTGTGGCATAGGGGTCAATTGCACCCATTAAATTATAATAAATACTCATTAATACGTATAAAATTACTCTATTGACCCCCATATTTATTGATATTAGACCTCGTTTGGTTTTGTAAATAAATTTATACTCATCTTTTTTTTAACCGTATCCAAATAAAAATTTAAAATTATTTAAAATACTAACTTGTGTATCCAAACATATCTTTTTTATGAAAATATTAATTTATTATAATTAATTAAGAAATCATGTACCCAGACAACTTTGTAAAGAAATAATTTAGATTTTTGGCTGAATTTAGTTATTTTTTGACCCCTATATAAAAATTTTCTGGCTCCGCCACTGCTGTGATGCAAAACACTACAAAGAAGTAATCTATCACACGCAAAATGCAACTAAACAATAGGAATAAATAATTCGATGGATCGTAGAAATACACTCCATCAAAACAGTTCAAAGTAAGTGAAACCCTGGGCAAGCAAGATGAGAATGAATGAAGTTCAAATGAAGTGAATCATCAAGTTGAGACAAAAGATCCGAAGGCCAAGGGGATTTTGCCAAAGTAAGAAACTTTCACTACCAAAGAAGTTGTTCATCAAAGAAAGCTCAAGTTCTCAAAAGGGTGAATCAATCACGTGCCATAAAAACTAACTTGAAATTTCCGCATCGTCTCTGATATGCAGATTTGTGAACAAGCAGTTGCTACAGCACACTCTTGAACACCCAAAATCTGATGTAGCAAGATAGAATAAGGGACAACAGTTTGTTCACCCAGTTCGGCCAAGTGCCTACCTCTGGGAAGGACTGAACTCAGTCCTTAAATCCACTAAGCTCAAGGTTCGATGTACAACACGGTTCGCCAACACGCAACCTATGCTACTCAACCTTAGCTAGAATTCGACCACAATCAGAACACGCTCTGACTTGTGTCACAACTACCTACACTGGTATTAATCTAGAACCTCTACTGACTCAACGAATCCCAGCCTATTCTAATTAAGACGCAGTCTGTGCAGGTCTGCTATAACACCCGCTGTAGCACACAACTAGCTGGTGCAGAATCTGTCCGCGTCGCTCCAAGCCTTTTGCTGAGTCGATCGAACAATTTCACGAGTGTTGCACACTTTGGAATACTCCCCCTCACTCAGTGACCTCCTGTCACTAGTGAGTCCAAGCCTTCTGCGAATTGTCCGAGCACCTCCACTCGACAATTGCTCTCCGCGGCTTCCCTTGATCAACCAACAAGCAACAGCTGCTCTGAATTGGCCTCCCAGATCAAGTACTGATCTGACTCTGCAGGTCTTGATCACTCTCAGCTTCAATCACCTCTGCTCTGCGCTCACGCTCTGCTCGTGGTGATGATCGAAGCACGGCTCACTCACAATCACCCTTCGTTGTTTTCTGTGTACGCTCTGGTGAACAGGATATGTACAATTCAATGAACATAACTTTCTATTTATGCAGTTTGTATATTGGTGTAAAAAATAAGATTTCTTAAAAATATTCATCAGATAAAATAATATTTGTTTAAATTTTTACTAAAAATTGCTTCATATCGTATTATTATCCTCTGAACTATTGCTATAGATTTTCGATAAGATCTTCGACGAATCATTTTGTAACACGTGTAACTGATAAGATTATAGATAGCTATCAAACGATACAAATGAATGCGATGACTAACTCTTTTGTCATGGATGTGGTCTTGATAGCAACACGGTAATGAAGACAGTGTATGACCTCATCGCCGACCAAATCTACTAAGGCTAAGGGGACCAAGGAGACTAAATTTGTTAGAAGACTACTTTGTCGAACATCCGATTTTTTGTCAGGATGACTTTCGCCGTTTATACCAAATGAGCAACATTGTTCAACCATATCAAGACCAAGCTCTCTAACCTTGACCCCTTTTGCATCAACGGTGTGATGCTCTCGGAGTGCTTGGTCTCCTTCCCGAAGCATCAATTGTATGCATTGGGAATGGAAGAATTGCCCTAGTGCTTTGCAAGGGTCGTACTCAGGTCATAAAGGTCGTCCCACTATTATATTAAAGGTAGCAGTTTCGTATGATACATGGCTATGACACAAATTCAACGGTGTGCCTGAAGCACAAAATGAGCTCAACGTCTTATAAGAATTAGATATATTTGATCCCCTCCTTGCTGGAATCTGCCACAAGTGGCATATATAGTCAATGTGAGCACATACACCAACATTTATTATTTAGCTAATAAAGTTTATCCAATGTACTCATCACGAAATGATGCAGAGAAATTATTTGGAAAAAGGCAAGAGTCTTACCGCAAAGATGTTGAGAGATGCTTTGAGATTTTACAATTCGTTGGGCAATACTCCGTCATGCAGGTATCTGCCATCAAAAATGTATTTTAAAAATAATTGTGTTAACTTACATTATAATACATAACATGATTGTTGAAGAAGAATTTGTGGAAACCGAAGAAAAATATTCAAGCTTGCATTATGATACATGAATCTTGTAAAACATAACATGTTTTTTCTGATTTTATTTTCTCTAAATTTTCTAGTTTTTTCTAAATTTTCTGTTTTTTAGTAATTTTTTTACGTTTTTTTTTTTTTCTAGTTTTCTGATTTTTATTATAAATATAATTTTTAAATCGTTGTGTGTGACACGCGCGGGAATTAGGTTTAAAATCCCTAATTTAGCGCGTGTATCGAACGCTCCTTCTCCAAAACAAATTGATACATGTCTGCTCGGACATTGTCCGATCAATGAGGACTTCATCTCTTTTCCTCCCCGCTGCATATGCTCTAACTCTCCACCCTTAAATATCGTAACAAAAAAGTGCTTCGTTGAAATTCCATCACCAACCACGCATGTCATCCTCATGCGACAACTCAAATGCATTTAAATTTATGCAAGAATTTAAGTTTACAAGTTTTTAAAAGGTTGCGAACAAAGTTTAGCTTAGCAACTAGATCATAAACAAATTGTTTAGAAACATAAACGAATCGAATTTTTCTTTGCTTGTGCTCACTAAATTATTTAACTAGCTCAAAAATAATGTATGATTTTATTTACTTTTGTATCGAACCAGCTCTTAAGTTGCCTCGAGTATATTGATTCGCTTATGCCTAAAATTCTAAATCCCGAGTGCCGGCGGACAATCCCCTCCCTGTCTAACGAGAAGCAATTACGCACATCTTCCCATGAATCCTGCCCTATTTTTGCTACTATCGAATCTACAATTTGGAGACGATGTGAGCTAGTCACATTTCTAATCGTTGCACTCTCCACCACATATCCAAAAAACATCTTCATTGTTTCGGATACAGCTGCTCTGCCATCCGCCCATATAGCCTTAATCTGCTGCTCCTTGTTACTGACCCTTCCTCCTAGATGCAGTTCAATACCCCTCTTCTGATGACTCATTTATCAAAACCTTTATCATAACTGATAGGAAAGAACCTTAATCGTCACAAGTAGCACAGTGCCTGCTTTGATAAGGCGCAGATACGATTCAAAAGAATGTGTTCCAATACAATGAGTAAACTATTATGTAATAGAGAACTAGCACCCTTTATCGGACAATAATATCAAGAAGCAATCTTGCAATCAGAACATGCTTGAAACATATGCATTAATACAGCAACAAAACACGAGATAGGAAACTAAGGGTTTAAATGAAGCAAGGGATCCCCATGACTGCTGCCCTACATGCCTACCTCAGTAACTACCTATCTACCTTCTATCAGCATAGGCAATAAGCAACTTATATCTTGTGCTTAAATTCAACAAAGTCGACCACCATCATCAGAAATTCTGGAGCACTACTGTTCGTAATTGAAGTACAAACCATAACATGGATAGCCAAAAAGATGTTTACATGATTTATTCAACACTAGTAGCATCATCTCATTTTTACCACCCACTCATTCCAAATCCAGACAACACATGATAGCATGGCACATCACGACAATTTAAAACTGTAACTGACTATATGCCATAATATAGAGAGCCACAACTCCAAAATGTAAATAAGCAATGCTACCTGATATAAAAAAGTTTATCTATGATATCTTAGCGTACTTGAGGCAAGCAGTCAAGCAAATGCAACATTAAAGCTCAAGCATAGCAAGCATTCACTTTTTGTAGTCAATTTACTACTAATAGGGACACTATTTCAATTTTCATTTTATTATAACTTTTTGCTCCAGAATTTCTGATGAATAATGACGATGAAGACTTTGAGAAAGAACAGCCTAAGATATGAACCGCAAATTACCCATCTGACTTACCAATTGAAAAATAAGCTAAAACGACAACACAATATCCAACAAGCCGCTCTGGAATTGTCCAACATAATGCAATATTAAGAAAATGCATTCGGGTCTTCTTATGTCTGGGTCACAGTGAGAAAATCAAAATGTGCAGGCACCTGTAAAAGGAGAATGGACATATGTGAGAAACATGTCATCCTTGGTGATTACAGGCAGCTATATATATCTTTTAAGAGCCAAATCCGTAGCGATTCATGTCAAACAAATACCTGTAATACAGAGAACAAATTACAAGCCCGATCGCAAATTCAGATCAAACTGCACCACCTGCTTTACCTTCCACAGCTAAATTCTAATAGAACAAAAAAGATTTAGAACGCAATATGCAACCATATCAAATTAATCAATATCAGAGGAAAGAATTGCTACCGGCTCAGGTTTTCCTTTGACAATCATATTTGAAACAGCATCCTTGGATGGTTGCGAAAATCTGAGAAGCAATGCTGATTCATAAGTAAAACAAATGAGGAGGCAAAAACACACAACAATTGCACGAGGCACTAAGTATCAATCTTTACATTGATTAAACAGCTAACACAGCTATTTGGTTATTGTTTAAGTTTTATAGCATAGAACAACTATAATCTTCATTCTGTAACTACCTTAATGCCCGCGCTTTCCTTTTATCATCTTCCACATTGTCAACCTTTGAAGTGGCCGTGAACTTGGCAAGTCGAGCTTTCTTCTTTGCCTCCTCGTCTGACACAGTCTCCGAAGAGATACCGAACCTGTTTTAGATGGTGCAAACAGAAAAATATTATAAAAAATTGCAAGTCATGTAGCTTTCTAATGTAACTGAAAATTCATACAAAGAACTAGAAGAACCTCGCCGCTCTAGCTTTTCTCTTTTGATCTTCAGAGCTTTTCACTGCATCATTTCCATTGGAGTTGGCTGCAGAACCAAATCTGGAATATAATGAAGAATGATTATGTCAATGTACGAAACATCAGCTGTACTAAGA
Source organism: Umbilicus rupestris (assembly GCA_963678935.1). NCBI lineage: Eukaryota > Viridiplantae > Streptophyta > Magnoliopsida > Saxifragales > Crassulaceae > Umbilicus > Umbilicus rupestris. The sequence continues at coordinate 1,857,082 of OY787623.1, read as the reverse complement.
GAGACCTTTTTACAAACGTAGAAACATGTACTAAGAGAGACTTTATAGAGCAATCAGTACATATCTTTGATTGTCTAACTAGATCCAATCTGGTTAAAACATACAGCTCAATATCTTCATGGAATACAGTCAACAGAATGTCTTTACTCTTTATGTTCCGCCTAATACTGCAACTTGTGCAACCACTATAAGTCCAAGTTACACCACCAACATGCAACCCCCAGCATCAAGTGGTAAACCGTTCTATTATATAACTCAGACTAATATCTTAAAAATAAAGTGTGGTATTACTACACTCTGGTAGACTGCTAATGATAACAAATCAGCCCTGCACATTGCCGAGGCTACAACTGCATTTATATCTTCTTGCAATTTCTACAGGCTCACAAAAAACACAAAAATTCTCAATCACTGATAAAAATCAAGATCGAATCCTAAACTGCACCCTAACCCTAATTGACAAGATCAGCGAAGCCAGACCCACCAAAGCCTAAAACCAGAAAAGCAGAAACCACTCAAAATAACACCTTTCAGAACGAGTATTGCGCTTCTCCGCCTCGGAGAGCTGCACCGGCATCCCAAACCTCTCGGCTCGCTTCATCTTCTTTTGAACATCAGTGACCACCTCGTCGTTGGCCGCGGGCAAGCCCTCCACAGCTTCAGCATCATCGGATCCATCCACCGGAGGCTGAGCAGATAGTTCGTCTGATGGATTTTCGACAGCGGCGAGCGAGTCGGTTGTTTCGACAGCGTCCTCGTTGATTTTCACGATTTCCGTCGCCATGGATTGAGATATTTACACCGTCGTCGCGTCGAGTTATAAAGGTGCTATATAGGGCCTTCATTGGGCCTACGGCCCACTAAGCAATTTCCGTCTGAAAAAATTATAATAAATTGGTTTCAGAAGAAATAAAATAAAATAAAAAGCAGAATCCGAACACGTGGAAGAGATAAGGAAGAGCAGAACTACAGGAAGCTGCTGGCTTCAATTTTCAGCGATACACAATTCCATCTCCGGTATGGAGTTAGCTTCAGTCATCCACAATGGCGCTCGTTTACTAGTCAGATCATCAGATCCCTTGTTACTAAGTTTGGCGCAGTTTCATATCCCAAAATCCACCAGACTTGCCTTCTCGCTCGCTTCTCCTTCTCCTCTCGTTGCGGGTCGGTTTTTTGTTTCTCGTTACTTGTATCGGACCATACGGCTTAATTTGATTGTGGAGTGTTGTGTTTGCAGTGCGTTCTGGAGGGCTAGTATTGCATCCTTTCTCAATCGCTTGCTCCAACAGGATTACAAATGAAGATGAGTTGTCCACTTCAGGTGCGCGTCTTTCTTTCTTTCATTTTTTAGTGATTTACATAGCACATAGCAGTGAGCAATTATACACAGATTTTCTTTTTGGGGGCATTTTGATGCAATCTATTTATCAGCTAAGGCTTAAAGATTGAATCTGTTCTGTTGTGAGAATGTTGTTTCATTTTTACAGATGAAATCTCGGAAAATTCGCAGTCTTGCAGTGACATTAGTGATCATGAACACTTTCGCACACAAACTTTGCCAGCTAATGAACAAGAAAAACCCATAGATCGTGAAAACTATGCAGCATCTGTCAGAACTGTTGCATTTTGGGTGAGTGCTACTTCTACTTGATTAATATATTTCCTCACATTAAACTTCGTGATTGGTACTGTAATTTATGTGAATTCCTGTATCATTATTGACTATTTAGGTGTCCGCAGCAGTGGCATTCGGTGTTGGGCTCGGTCTGAAGGATGGAGTTGAAAAGGCAACTGAGTTCTTTGCGGGGTATGTCTCATTGTCATTTACAGAATGATATTTGTCACAAACATGAGCTCATAAGTGCAATCGAAGCCTACTAAAAACACCCACAGTTCCAAAATTTTGACGTTTGGCGCTAGTCTGGCTGCATATTCACATATCAGTAAAACTAAAAATAAGATTGAAGCGGCATCTTGTCTTCATACTTGATTATTTTCTTACACAGCTAGCAAATTCTTGAGATACTTGGGCTCGACAACATCAGTTATTTTTATTCATTTGTTTATTTTACTTGAGGTGACACCTCTGATACTTGTTCCTTAAGTTATGTTAGTTAACTGTCAAGACTTCCCACAGAAAAAAAGTAAGTGGATAGATTAATGGATGATTCTCTTACAATGATATCATAATTGATATTTTTTGCCAAAAAAGAATGTTAAACTGCAGTCCTATCCCAAAATTTATTGCTATATTAAGGGATAACCCTGTTGAGACTATAAATGCCCTTACTGCAACTATTTCCTTGTAATTAATTAAGACCAAGTCATTTTGGTTCCTCTGGTCTGACCGTATAAGTGGAACGAATGAGTAGGGTCGAAAGGAGCAATACATTATATAAATATCCAGTGGGTCTGAGTTGTGAGTTCTTCGGAGGTCATCACCATTCACCTAAATAGGTTTTTCATTTTATTGTTCCCACATTATCAAAAATAATTTCTCTCTTTCCTTTCCTATCATTATAGGTATTTACTCGAGCAGAGTTTGTCAGTGGACAACTTATTTGTGTTTGTATTGGTTTTCAAATACTTCAAAGTGCCAATGATGCATCAGGTACTGTGCCTTGCTATGTTAACGCTAAGTATTGCATTAATGCATTTTGTAACTATGCTTTCAAAAAAATCACACATTTGGATTGATGAAGTTACGATGTCAAAATTCAGAACCGTGTCCTTTCGTATGGCATTGCTGGTGCCATTGTCTTCCGTTTGTCTCTTATACTTATTGGAACGGCAACTCTTCAGGTTTCATTTTTTTTTTTTATCGTACTCTTATACCTTGAATTCTATTTCTGTCTCTGTGCGAGTTGTTGATCACTTTTTTCACTACTGATTTTCTATTGTTCAGAGGTTTGAGGCAGTAAACCTATTACTTGCAAGTATACTGTTATATTCCGCGTTCAAGGTACAACTTTTGGCTGTAACATATGATACAAACTTATGTCCTATATTTCAATCTTAAATCATTACCCTGAATCTATCTTAACTATAAATGGGGCGTAGACTAGGACTCCTTCCGTGTAGTATGTTCAGTGATTTGATCTAGCTTTCACTGCCATCGAATTTTATTCTTTTTTCCTTTGTCTTTTTCTATTTTAAATATTTTTCTCTCCAGAGCACATGCAGTCATGCATGCAACATATTATTTTGCAGTCTTCAATTTGTTTCATTAATCTCTAAGATTGTAATAATGGTACTTTCTCTGTTCTATTGTAGCTATTTACCAATGAAGAAGATGATACAGACCTGTCAGATAACTTCATTGTCAAAGCATGTCAAAAATTCATCCCTGTCACAGGTAGTTTTCTGTCTATCCATCTTGCATCTTTCTATTTCACTCTCTCAGTTTTACTATTAACTGAATGACCGCCTTCACCGGAAAACTGTTCTTACGTGAAGCAGTTCTCTCAGATAAATAAGTGCTAAAATTTGTTGGTCTGAAACTTATATAATTTGCTTAACCCCATACCATCTTTTTTTGTTATTTTTGGCTACATTTAGTTTAAAGCATGAAAGACCATCCGAATTTGTCGTAAGCAATGATAAATAGCACAGGTCAAAGTCTACCCTTTAGTTAGAGTTTGTTCTTTATCAGTGAAAATCAATTGCTGAAAACTTAACTTAATTTGACTTGAGTACTTAATTCATTATGTTATTCATTATCATCTTCGCATTCATCTATTCACCGCCATCAAAATCCATCGTCCACTTTCCACCACCATTATTCATGACCTCACCACCACTCACCCCACCATCCCCGCCCACCATCACACCACTGCCATCACCAATTCACCACCACTCTCTACCCCTACGACCTTCACCATTCACCACCACATCGCCAATTCACCACTACTCTCCACCCCATCGACCTCCACTCTCTCGCCCATCACCAATACCAACATCAATTTACCACCACTCTCTATCCCATCAGCCACTCTTAATCACTCACCACCACACCCGCTCACCACCACCAACACCCTCCACCACCCATACCAACTACTCTCCACCCCACGACCACCCACCACCTCCCAATGTCCACTCATTGACCATCTACCCAATATTGTAAACCAATAAAATTTTATCATAAATTTACTTTAACTTAAATGATTTAATTTAATTGAACTTAACTTATTCACAGAAATTTTTATATGAAGAACAAAGCCTTAATATAGAATCTATAGACAGTTTTGTAAACACATCTTTCATTTGACTTTAGATTGACTTTTATCTCTCCCTTTTCTTACTTATGCTGTAGCATATAGTAAAACATGAAGATGTGATACTGATTAGACTTCTGGTTTGTGTTTCCCTCGAAGAATCATAAGTTCCTACTTTTCTTACATGCAGATTATTTTGATGGAAATAAATTCTTTACAATCCAGGACGGAATAAGGAAGGTAACGAGCTATTTTAAAACTCATTCCTGTGCAAATGTAGTTTTCAATACTGTAATGATTCGACTGTTAGACAATGTCTAGAAAACAAAGAAGCAGATACTACTCAGTTACGCCCTAATACATAATTTCAAACATTTTGTCATATGTGATATTAATATAAACTTGATCTCTAACAGGCATAAACATTTTGGGCAGGCCACACCTTTACTTCTCACAGTAGCTGTTATCGAGCTCAGTGATATAGCGTTTGCGGTACCTTATTGTACTCTATCAATTCAGCCTTGCACAAATTTTTTGCAATCCGGTCAACTATTTCATGAAACTTGGAAGAGCTTGAATATCCTTCATTTCCAGGTTGACTCAATACCAGCAGTATTCGGTGTTACAAGAGATCCCTTTATTGTGTTCACATCTAATCTCTTTGCAATCTTAGGTAACATCATTGCCAAAATTTGTCATGTCATTTTTCCTGTTTTCGAGTAGTAATCTAATGATAAATGGAATTAGTGAGATATTTTTTTTCAGTGTAGAATGCATGGATCTTGTAACCTATCAAATATGTGTATTCTCCAGTTGTAAATTCATCGTACAGTTTTTTTACCCGGTTTTGTTTGTTTTGTTTTGAAGTTTGTTACGTGTAAATTGTTTTTCAAAGCTCATATTTTCTACAGCTTACATGGCACATACTAGTGTGTTTTGTCCATTTAGAGTGTGGGCCTTTTCATAGTTTGTGGGTATCTCATTCATATGGTTTCTTTTGTAAGATAAATTTTTGTTTGAAAATGCAGGTTTGAGATCACTGTATACATTGATATCTGAGGGCATGTCAGATTTGGAGTACTTGCAGGTAATATAAAAATCTCGACAAATTCATAATTGTGACACAAAAGTTGTCACTTTTATGAAACAATAATAAATCATTGTAAATTTAAATAAGTAACAAGTATATACAATAGTTTCTTCCATTTATCTTTTAACAGCCTGCCATCGGCATTGTCCTGGGATTTATTGGGTCCAAGATGATCATAGATTTCTGTGGTGAGTAGAGCTTCGTACGACACTATTACTAGTAGTCTTGATTAAGTTATTGTTGCTCCTAAGGGCTTTATTTCAGCACTTAAATAATATATCATTGGCAGGGTACCATGTGTCCACTGAGGTGTCGCTTGGATTCGTAGCTGCTACTCTATCATCCGGTGTGTTACTGAGTCTATTGAAAAAATCGGATTAGACAAAGAAGGAAGATAGCCAGGCTCCAAGGGTAAAGAAGAAATCATTTTCTGTTGTCTTGAATATGTGTTCCAAACCCGATGATTTCATTGCTTGGTTTATTAGTGAACCACTGACTGGTGCAGCTGTGGATGCAAATGTGCATTCAAAGCTAACTTGTAATTTGATATGCAGGTCCCAGTGCACAAAAAAGTGGAATATGGCACTAGCTTATGCGGGCGGCAATACATGATTTGTTCAGCTAGGGATAAATCCGGACTCCCAGATTCAGGGGCGCAAAATGGCTGCACCTCTTTTTTCCGTCATTCTTCAAAATCTCATGAGAGATTATATAGTCCACAATCTGTGTTTATTCAATACATTTTCTTGTAGAATGGGTAGGTAGGGGCTTGATTCTGGACACTTAAAAGTTGAACCACTCAATGAAAAATTAGATTTTGCAAAGGAGAAGACGAGACTTAAAAGAGTCATGCATGAATTTTTTGTTTTGTTTTTCAAACTGTCACGTTGAGAATTTTGAATTTATGATTTGTCCTCCGTTAAAGATCTATTGGCAATATGTCATTTTTTTGGAAAATTATTTTTGCAAAGGCGTTTTTCTAAAAAGATGAAGCTGCCTCGTGGATTGCCAAACAAAGATACTTTTTTTTTTTTTATAAAAATTATTTTTGGCAAAAGAGGCTATTGACTAAAATAAATTTATAATGCAAACAAATCAACAATGGTAAGTTGTGCTCTGTTCTCGCAAATGAAGGTGGAGGTGCAGCAGAGCTCGAAGAACTCATCCATGGTGGAGATGTAAGTTGCTTGGAATTTCGGAAAGGTAAAAAATCAACAAATGGCTATTTGGGGTTATTGTTCAATACATACTGCGCTTACTTTGGCTGGTGCTTTTGCGATTTAGGATTTTTTTACTTCGATTTTATTTTTGCAAATAGCAGCGCTTGCCAAAAGTAGTTTTTATTTTTATTAAAAATCGCTTTTGGCAAGAGCAGCTTTTGAAAAAATATCACGACGGAGCAAGATAAGCACTGACTCTGTGCAAAATTTATCTTTTTTTGAAAAACCGTTTTTATCAAAAGTTGCTTTCTAGAAAAGATGACAAATTAACAAGAAAAACGAATGGTAATTCGTAAAAGAAAAGTTTTGAACATGACATTTTGAAAACAAAATTGTCATGCATGACCTTAACATTTAGTGTAAAGTTTCATGCAAGCCGAACATCAAGTGACATTCAAATCTATGGTCGCGATGATCAGAAAGCACTCTAATCGAGAACTTTCTTGTAAATTGACATATTTTGATACGTTTGCTTCATATCAGTAGTAGATAAAGAACACTTTGTGCTTTGTATCAAATGACAAATTTGTAAAAAATAGAAATAAAATGTGTTGCAGGATCGATTTTATGAGTGGGTTTGGGGTTAAGCGGAAGAGAGACTCATTTCACTGTGAGAATTACGAATGAGTGAGCGAAGATCTTTTCTTTTTAACTATTTTTATTTTCAGATAGCTCGTCAAAAAGAATCTTTCAATCTCTTGTATTGAAATAAAAAATTATTATTATTCTTGTCTTTTCCTTTTTTTCTTAAACACAAAACATTCACACACAAGCCATATATATTTGGTAATTTATATTCACAAATTAAGGTAATTGCTCCTCAAGTTTCAGAAAACTATTCTTTGAAACCGAAACACACTCTTTAGCCTCGATTGCGCCTTCGCAAAGTGATTAGATTGCATGTTCCATAACATTATTCTCTGTTTGGCAATTATACTTGTTCACAGCATAAAAGAATGATAACGACTTTTGAATTTATGAACATTTTCCCAAGAAGCTTTTGTGTGAGAGACTTTCTCAATGAATTAAAAGTTGATGGTTCCCCATAATTATGTGCTCTTGTAATGGCATGTTCTGTCCCTTTATCTGCATCCATAATTTAAATGTTGATGGAAATATTATCTTCGACTCCTTTAATCCAAAATGATTGTTTACATTTGTAGTTTGGAAAATAAGTTTCATCATAGCAGTAACATAGGTTATTGGCTCTTTGTTCTATAATTTCAGTCATGTTCAACCTTTTAATGTATTGCAATTTAGAAGTGGAAGGAACTGAAAAAGTCAGACCCTAATTTGGTACCAATGAACCGGATGTCATTAAGTTTTTTCTCACTCCCTCTCTGTTTATATAATCTAGCAAAACTCATACAATTATTCAAATACCAACCTCCAAAGCTGTATACTCTTGAGGCCACAAAAATATAATTCTATTTCTCTTTCGGATGAGCAGAATGCTACTGAAATTTTCGCTCATGGTCTTTGATAGAACCAGTTTGTTACAGTTTTTCCATGGCCCTCAATTTGTTGCTATGAATGGAAGTACCAAAATGAAGATTTTACATTGAGATTGATTGAGAAAATCTTGTTTCTCTCATTCTCGTTCAGCACAATCGCATGCTCTATCCTCATATAAAGAAAGAAAAAATTTCGACTGCTGTTAGCGAGTACGATCAGCTATGAAAATTCTGCTCTGATACCAATTTGTTCCATGATCGAGTTGGTGAGTGGTTTGAGTCGAACGTAAGAGAAATTACTTCACAGTGATAATAAGTGCCTGAAGATCTTCACTTTTTATATATTTTTATTTTGCAAAAGATAAGGATTCGTTAAAAAGACTCTTTTGATCTCTTATCTTAAAATAAAATTTATTCTTCTTCTTGTATATATATATATTTTTTGATCTTTCTTAATATAAGACATTCACATCCAAGCCCTACATAATTAAAAAATCTAATTCATATATATCCAAATCTAATCACTCCTTTTAGCAAGTTAACAAAAAATAATTCATTTGAAAATTGAAGCGCAATCTTTAACCTCGTTTGTGCGTCTGATAGATGATTAGATTATATTGTTCCAAATCATAATCTCTAAACAACAATGTACAATAGTATCATCCATTGGATTGACACTCCAATTGTAATGTTCTTCTTCATCTTTGTAGCGAGTAATGACATTGACAATAATATCTCGACTGTAAAGCATTCAAAATACAATATGATATCAAAAGTCTCATCTGTCACGGAAACATAAACATTTTGATGCTCAACTTCTATGTAACGTCATCAAGTACATATATTATTTAGTCATGTGAGTCCTTCCATCTTCTTTAAATTGTTAAAGGAGACAAGAGTCGCATGTAATAAACAATAATTAGGAGGCAAATATAATAAGTAAAAACACAAAAAAATTAAATAGATGAAATTAAGGATTGGGAAAGGGAAGAGACAAGGAAAATATTCTCCTCTTTATCTTTTAAAAATGTGATTTTTTTCTTTTTCAACTCCTAACTTTAAGAAAACTCCAGTCATTTCCACTCCGTTGATAGAGAATATAATTTGTGGGTCCGACTAGGCAAGTATTCCTCATCTAAGCACATACATCCTCTCTTGTCGTTAAATGAATGAAGGTTGAAACTTTTATAATGGTCTTTTATGGGAATGACATAAGAAGAAAGGTGTTTCAAGGTGGTTGAAAATCTCACTTTGTCTATGTAAGTAATTGGTTATGCTTTGTGAAAATTCGATTGGCGAAAATCAGATTTGTCGATTGTTTTTTAAAACAATATTACTTTTATTTTAGTTATTCAAACTGGACGATTCTTGATTCTAAAACATTCTGATAAAAAATTTCCAACAATATGTTGCATGCGTACCAATTCAATTTGAATTTTACTAAAACTAAGTTTAAACACGAAACCTGAATTCTGTTTTTGCAACTAGGGACAGTTCTGTGAACTAACATTGAAAAATATAGTTAATTCCTTTTTTTCTTACTTAAGTTGATCGATTTTAAAGCCAAAGATTTTCTACATAAAAATACCTTTCTAACGGTATATGATATTTCTATTTATTCAATCCGAGTTATTCTAAAATATGATTACAAAGTAAAGTCCAAAAACTGATTATTGTTCGGACAGTTCTAATAACTGATGTAATGCCATGTTGGAGCTTGGGTCGTTAGAGCACATGAAGCCAAGAATCAACTAGTTTCATGTCCTTGCCCGTCTGTGATTCAGAGTTGTATAAAGTTCTTGTCAGTTGTCACCCTTTCTTCGATGAGTCGACGAATCCATGTTACAAGCTTGGCTGGCTTGGGCTTCAGGTTCATATTTTTGAGAAGCAAGGTGTGACAAAGCAGTGACAATATCAGCGATGCCTGGCCGCATGTGAGGTTGTTCTTGAACACACATTTCTGCAACAGCAAGGGCTTGGTACAAGCCTCTCGAAGGGTACTGTCCCTGGAGCGTTGGATCAGCTAATTGTGCCAGTTTCCTTCGATCCTTAAATAAAGGTCTAGCCTGTATGTAACCAAATCAAAATCATGCCCATTATTTTTTCTATGAACTGAAAATCAAACACACAAATAACCCACTGCCTTTCGCCTATAAAACTGCGCAATTAAGTCATTACTGAATACAATTTGGCGTCAAACATAACTAAATACAGGTAGGGGAGTTTCTTACCCATGCGACAAGATTTTGCTCCCCAACAGCTTTAGAACTATCTATTGCCTTTCTGCCTGTCAGAATTTCCAACAGAACAACTCCAAAACTATAAACATCAGATTTTAAGGTCAGCTGCCCTGTCATGGCGTATTCCGGAGCACAATATCCATACGTGCCCATTACCCTTGTAGATACATGGGTCATATCACCCACCGGACCCACCTTGGCCAAGCCAAAATCAGATAGCTTAGGGTGATATCCGTCTCGGAGCAAAATATTAGAACACTTTAAATCACGATATATAACTGGTGGACTTGCTTGGTCATGTAAATACTCCAGCCCCTTAGCTGCACCTGCCGCTATTTTCATTCTAATGTTCCAATCAAGCCGTCTCTTATCTGGAGTGGGGTCTGCACGACAGTAGGAAAGAATGAGAAACTCTTCAAAGCGTAGAAAAATAAAGTCACTATTTATATTTACCATGTAGATGGTCTTCTAGAGATCCTAATTGCATGTATTCATAAACCAGAAGTCTTTGGTCTCCATCCGCACAGTAACCAATTAAATTCACAAGATTTGGGTGATGAAGAAGACTTAACATTAACACCTCAACCAGGAATTCTCTGTTCCCTTGCAGCCCATTGCGATCGAGCTGCTTGATAGCCACGATCTGTACATAACATATAACCATTTTTTTAAGTTCCGCATTTACCATCTTTTCATTGTAACATATTTACAAGAACAATGTCCTTGTCATTTCGCATGTAGTGATAATGTAGACCTGATGTATGCTTTCTAATCTGCCTTTGTACACTCTGCCAAAACCTCCTTCCCCTAGGAGGGATTCAGCCCTAAAATATGCCGTTGCTTGAGCTAACTCACGAAATGTAAATATCTTGGCTGCAATGTAATCGGAACTCTCAATTGGTGCAAGATCATTTCCATTTGACAACCCAGCCACATTTAGCTTATCTACAATCACAGAAGCAGGTTCGAAACCAAGATTTTAAATTGAAGTGAAAGCAAAGCATTACCAGAAGCTGTAATCATACATTTATGTGTTGAATTATTCAACAACGAACATGGAGTTGTACTAGACAAAATGTTAAAAAGCTGAATCAAACTTAAAGAATCGCATAACAGAAGAATAAGTGAATAACTATACTTAGCAATTTCAGTCAATGTGGACTTTCAACCGTGACAATTTCTAATATTAACTAACCAGCCTTATGAGATCAATTCCACTATTTCTGTAACTCATTTTTAGAACTGAGGACCAGATTCTTTACTTAGAGGAGGAGCTTTCTGTTTTCGAAGTCACGCGTACAAAACTCAGCAGTGCATCAAAGAGCTCCCAATTCATTCAAAAGAAGCAACAGTACGAGTAAAACCCAGAAAACTTGGAGAAATCTGAAATTGGGTCTTCTCTTCTCGATGATGTCATGTGAGTGGGAAGCATATACCTGAAGTTGGCTTGAATGGTTTGCTATGTTTCTTCCTGTTTTTGGACTTGTTTTCTGAGGATGATGGTCCAGAGCATGGAAGTGGTAGGCAACCCATCTCCAAGGTTCAAGCTCCCTGTAAAATAAACAACTTATTTTATTGATGAAAGGAGAGGGAAGAAGGCTAACGGAGAACAATAGTGAGCCTGTGAGAGAGAGAGAGAGTAATAAATAAAGATATGGTAAAAGGAGGAGAGATGGAGGACTTTTTCTTCCCCAAATATTAAATTATTATATGCCTTCAACTTATTGCCTTTACCTACTCTAACAACAACAATATTGTTCGTCTCCAAACCAAACCAAACCAAGCCAAGCCCAGTAGCTTTCCCCACTTAACTATTTCTCATGCTCATCATACAGAGTCACTCTCTCTCTAACGGCATACGCACCGATAGATGGATCTATCTGCAAAAGAGAACGTTATATTTCAATTTCAGAACATTCTTTCCATTTTCAAATGCATCGATTGAGAGGAAGAAGAAAAATGATCTGGAGGAAGAAAAACGATCTTCAAGTCGATCTCTCCGAGTACGCCGAGGAGATCGATCGTCCCAGGAGAAAGAAGCTGCAGAGGAGAGAGGAAAACATGTGAATCGCACGTGACTGACAATCCAACGGTCAGATTTTATAACAAGAGAAAGATCTGGTCCGTTGGATCAGATCCAGATTTGATCCAATGATTCAGATTGATTTCCAACGGAATTTAAGTCAAAAAATATTTAAAAAACCGAAAAAAATTATGAAATAATTTTTTCTATCTAAAAAATCAATATAAATCTACTACTCTTCTACATCAAAATTCACACAAAGTTTCAATACTTCACTCTTCTCTTATCTTTCAATCCACATATTTCATCTATTCTCTCCAATTTTCAATATATCGGGCAATTGATCAATGTCCGAAGATGTGCAATTGTGCATTTCATTTTGTCATCAATCGATCGATCCAATTACCGGCAATAGACAAAGAACCGACAAGTTGTGAAGTTCATGCCGATTTTCAATCAAATTGGGTTATGCATGACGATGAGGTAATTACTACTGATTCAAGATTTCAAACCGCCATTATTTCTCGATTTGCTAAGTTGAAACCGAATTTATCTTATTGGACGGCATGAATTGCATATGCAAGAAGAAATCTGGAATCCGGCGTTAATGTGCAAGATGAGGTAAATTATTTAATTAGCTTATGCAACATAAATATTGGTAATTAAAATTTCATTAAATATAATGAAATTTTAATGTAATGTCATTTTAATTTTAATTCGATGTTCGAATAATTTAAGTTGTTCTTAATTGATGTACTTAAAAAAATTATTTATCAAAATTAAAAATGTGAGTAATAGAAATATCTCCTCGAGATAGTTATGGGTGCACAAAATGTGTAGATTGCTATTACTGTTTGATGAATAGTAACAGGAATTGCTTCTCGAGATATTCCTCAACGAGATATAACTTCCTCAATGGGTGCGGATGCTCTAAGAGAGAATCGGGTTGAATTGAATTTATTAGTTAGAGCATCCGTACCCGTTTTCTCCGTGAGAAATTTCTCCCGAAGCAGTTTCTGTTATTATTCATCAAATAGTAACAGTATTCTGCACAATTTATGCAGCCATGACATTCTTCATGAGAAATTTCTCTTACTATTCACCAAATAAAAAATAATTTTTGAAGTTGATATTTAATTTTTTTGGCACGTTAGTGAATTATTGATAATTTTGACAAGATATTTGCCTATTATAACAAAATAAGTTGCAAATTATTTAAAAAATTTCAGAACATAATCTAATTGTCGCGACGAGAATGATAGTAATTTGAAAAGTATTCGTCACGGGCGTTTCCTTCTTCATTGTTGTCTTCATCTTCATCTTCCTCGTACTCTCGAAGAATTGCAGCCTTCCTCTTTTATATTTCTTGGATTTAGGGTCATTAAATCCGTATTCATTTGCATAATCATTGTCTCCTCCGCCATTTTTCTTACATTCGCGTCACGTTCTTGCATTTTGTGGATATGCTCCATTTGCTTTTGACCAAGCTCGATTTGCTTTTGTAGAATAGCCAATTGTTTTGTTTGGTTGTCCGCAATGGTTTGCAAAGCATCATTGTAGTTACTATTTGACCTTGCAATATTTTTACCCTTTCTTCTTGCTTCTTTAGATTCTTTAGCCGCTTTTACTCCCGACGGTCTTATAGGACTAGATGAACTTCTAGGATTGTGTTTGGGGGTAGAAAATTCTGGTTTTTCAAATGTATGGTTCACAATTATTTCATTTGCATTCTTCAGTTGAAGGACTACTTTCATATGCTAATTCGGTGGAAGAATGGGTTGGTTAGGCGCAAATGTTTGGTGCGTCTGAACTTGTTCCCAACATTTAAAGTGTATGAATTTTTTCTTTCTGTTCGCAACGTATATTGTTTGAGCTTTGCGAATCTATATATTAAAAATATATGTTATATAGATGATGGAGCTTTAAATAACTACAAAAATATTTAATTGAAAACATACCTCATCTTGCAAATTACTATCAGATTTCAGATTTCTTCTTGAGTGGGAAATACATGCACCCTAAGAACCAAATTGGGCTTCAACTTTGACCATCGAGAACTTAGCTCGGACTGAGATCTTGATTCGGTGGACAGAAGTACTTCGTTCCCACCCAACATCCAATTTGCACAAAAATAGCTTGTTATGATTTTGATGTAAATTGAGATCTACATGAGCATCCAATTTATAAGAAAAAATTGAAGTTCAAAATTTTATTTTATTTTATTTACTTTATTTTAATTTTTTCGTATTTTTTGAAATTATTTCTGTTAGTAAATATTTTGGTTCTTTAGATCTGATCTAACGGACCAAAAATTTGGACCGTTGCAATCGGGCCGTTGCAAATCGGACCGTTGCCCGTTGCAATCGGCTCGTTGCAGCCGAGCCATGGAAGGAGACGAAGAACAGAACAGACGCAGACGCAGAAGACGAGGAGAGGGAGAAGGAGAACGAGCCGGGAGAAGGAGGGGAAAGCGGGAGAAAGAGGCGGAGCGGGAAAAGAAGAGAAGCCACGCGGTCGCACGCTCCTTTCTCTGTTCAGATCTGACGTGCCCAACAATTTCTTCTCCACATCCTCGAGGAGCATTCGACGGAGAAACTTCTTCCTCCTCCAGCATTTCTTCTCGCCGAGCATTCACCGCTGCGCACAAATTGGAGCATTCGCTTGCTGATTGCTGGGTAAGAAGGGCACCGCTGCATATGCTCTTAGCTTTATCAAGGTTTAATGATGTAATTGAAAATGGACCAAGATAGTGAAGAATGTGTGTTATTTTTATGTTTAATTTGTATATTTTGTTCTATTCTATTAATAATTTGTCTATTCTGTTATAAAGAGCATAATCTGTTTTCCTAAAACATTTCGATACAAATTTGTATAATTACTTTGTTCATACATACTATTAATATGTTTACAGTTTATTGAAAGAGTATCATTTTCTAATAACTTATTAATAGCTGTGAAATTATGAATTTTCCCATTCTTTTCGATTTGAAAATGATGTCGTGGAGGATAAACCTGTTTTAATATATTTCCATTACTGAGTTTATAACTCCTTTCAAGAACTGAAACATATTGTTCTAAATATGTAGAAACGAACCAAGGAACAAAAAAGGTTATTTTGCTAGTTTTAATACAGAATTTATAAAACTCTTCTTGAAATTCTGCTAATTCTTTTTTATTAAAGCTTTTGAAAAACCATGTTCTAAATAGTTCCCATTTAGATAAATTAAATTCTATATTAATAATTTCTCTCTCTTGGGATCCAGGATTAAAATCAAAATTTTGTGCTGTCATTTAAATAGAAAAGCTCATTTCAGACTCAGTTATTTCTGAGTCTTTGTTAAGAAAAGAACTACATTTAGCCCTTTGACAATATTATTTTTATCAATAATTAGTCTTTCAATCTTTTCATAATCTGTATCTTGTTTTATTGTTTATAAGATGTCGATGCTCTAAACGGATTATAAATATGTTCGTCTAAAGGTGATATGAAAGAATACATTGAAGTAGACCTATTATGTCTCAAAGATGAGGCTTTGTTATCATCTGTAGACTGAAGAGTGACTGATCCTTCAGGTGTATGTATAATGTTCATTAATTCTTTCTGGACTGTCGGTTGAGAAGGCATAGCCTATTCTAAAGTCCAATTTTCTGGAAAAGTTATTTCTTCCCATTAATTTTTCGTCTAGTAATGATATTAGACTTACTGAAATTACTTTCTATAAGAATAGTTTCATTTAGTGATTTGTCTATTATCCTCCAGTGAGGATTCAGTGTACATAATGGTTTATAATAAATTCTATAACAGATGGCTATTACTTCTGTGCCTGGTTTATAATTGTAATCATATGTCTTAACACTTAGTGTTAAAGCGTCCAAAATATTATTGTCCGTTATTGATAATTGAAAATTAGGATAAACGTCAAAATAGACTGGTTCATGGGCCAAACTAGATTGTATTATTCTCATCGATGATTGTTTCCCATTTAAGTTTCTACTGTCCCTTAGAGCAGCTACAAAGCTCTCTAGTAGTCCTTCTAAAGTCAATGGTTTGAAGGCAATTTGCACTAGTCTAACATGTATGAATTTATAATTCGGTTGATATTTCATCAAATCGCTTTTATCAAGTAATTTTATTATCATTTCCTTTGAATAAAGAGGGATAGTTTCTTCTATAGTTTTAACTATTTGTTTGAATTCGAGTTTTTTTGAACATACCCATTTTTTATATGATATTAGGTTCAATTTTTGGTATAGTCCACTTATTAAGTAATTCCAAGTTTCTTGGTAAGTCATATTCTTCTTTTAAATTGTTTTTAATAGTATGACGATCTCTTTTTATTAGATGCATGCCTACAACAAGCAAACGAGAGTATTCTGTGTGATGAACCTTGAATCCATACAATACGCAAATCCCCACTATGGCTCTGATAACATAACACGACCCGAGGTACTACAGGCAAATCCATACATAAGTATAACAGAGTCAACAGGGGGTGTCGGGCCATATTGGTATAATAAATTAATCAAAGCAGTATGATTCATGATTACTCACATCCAGATAAACACAAAAGGATGATTGAAAGGATTAGAGTTATTCAACTCTGATTATAGACAAACCAAACAGTTCATGAATGAATTAATTACTTCAAACTGATTATCACATCCCGGGCACAGCCTCTAAACGCCTTCACACGACTAAACGACTAACGAGCTTCCCTATATGATAATCATATATGAAGATTAAATCAATATGTCTGTTCTGTTTTTATCAAACCTTTATCATACTACCATGTTTATCTAGATACATGTAATCCTTCATCTACTAGTTTGTTTAATGAAGTATTATGACAACATCATAATTGTCTGCTAGGTTAAGAATGAATTGTCTATAGTATGGTCATAACAAGATCGATACATGAGTGATATATGTATAAAGATGTCAACACAGATTCATTACACAAAGTTGCTTAGTCTATGAGACTGTCTGTCATGTTAAGGCAAAGAAGAAAGAGAAAAAGGGTAGAAGATGCAAAATGCAGTGCAGAAATAAGTAAACAGGAAAACTTACAAGTTTTACCCAAGCAGACTTGACTTTTATTTCTTCAAACTTTTGTACAAGGAGAGAGTTATAAGAGAGAGAGAAATAGAGAGTCGAAGAGGAGGCTCCAGAAGACTACCTTCTCCTTACAAACACTACCACTTTTATAAGAAATGAGAAAAACATAAGGAATCTAAAAAGTAAAAGTGGTCACATACTTTATAAAAGTAGGATACTATAAACAGTACTATCCGACTATAAGCATTAGCATCTTTATAAAACACAGGGTCTCATGTCCTTTAATGCTTTTAGAAAACTACGTCTGATTTTTTGAAAACTATGGGCCTCATTGGAATGATGATGATGATTTGCCTTTGTCTTAGCCGTCCAAGGAGAGTCTCCTTTATTGCATCGAAGCATCAGACTTTCGAGACATTGTCTCATCATCATGACTGAACAAGTTTTTCTTCATTTCTTTCAAATAAACCGCTATGAGCTCTTCTTTGGAGAGACTTTGAGTCTGTCCCTTGATTTTATCAGCTATAAGCTGAGAAGAAGCATTCTTCTTTCCTTTAAACTGCTCTTCGTATCGAATGATCTTATTATTAATAAGATTCAAGGTATCATAACCATAGATCAATTTGGTCTATAGGTTTGTCTTCAGCATTTTGTCCCAGAACTTAGAAAATGTCATCCTTTTAATGCAAGGAATAAGTTCTTCGGTATAACCGAAATTTGGAACTCATGCCCAAATCCAAGGAATAGAAAATTCCACAAAAATAAAAAGGAAGATATTCCTTCCAGAAAGCATTTCTTTTTTTTTTATTATTATCAATGACTTTCGATGAAATATTCACCCATTTATAAAAAAAATTTCTTCTATTCATCTGGAAGGATCTTCTCAGATGTGCCAAAATATTGTCACCATCTGATGAACCATAATGGATTTTCGAAGTTATAAACTTCGTTGCATATTTTAATAAATCACGAATGTTTTTTCCTTGTATTCTCATATAAAGAGAACCTTGTTGAAAGCATCCATGTAATTCCAAAAATTATATTTTATGGGATTGGAATTTTGTGGTTAACAAAACTCCTTTGTAGAAAGGGGTGAAATTCCTCAATCTTCAACGGTTATAACCCTTTTGATTACAATTTTGGTGAAATTATAAATTTCAATCTGTCCTCCAATGGAGAAGTGCTAAATATCTGAAACGGTGTGGTTGTAGCGGTAGTATTCCAATCACGGTGTTCAAACAATATTTATATCCGAGTGATTTCGAGTCGAACCCAAGAGAAAAAGCCTAGATTAGTCTAAAGCTAGCTAGTAATGCCTAATGCAAGTGTACTAAATAAAAGGGGGGATTTTTTCTCTATGCGAGGTATCTCTAGTGAATACTAAAGATAAGATTAAATATGGTCTATGAGAAAATAATAGAGAAAGCGTAGTCGGAATCCTATTTCACCCCTAGGTCATGCGATTAGCAACACAAAACTTGTCTAAATCATGAGTAAATTCGAGTGATGGTTCTAGGCTAAGGTATCACGCATTCTAAATTCAACTCTCGCTTCTTCTCTAGAATGGGAATAATACATAAATAGTACGGTTCTCAAAGTCTCGCTCTATTGAACCGCGTAGAACTAAAGTCTCCTAATCTCAACCTCTCGGTCTATTGATAGTCAACTAAAATCGCTCAATACTTAGCCTAGTGGAATGCGTATGTCACTCTCGCGCACACACGCAACCTAAAATAATCATGCTTGATCTTCTAAACAACCTAGGTTCAACTCTCATTCCATCCCTAGGGGTTATACCAATTCATACTCACTTAGGTATTTCGTCAAACACTTGATGTGTACAGAATTGATATGAAGAACAAGCAAGAGAATTTTTAACCAAATGACTTTATAAAACGGACAGAGAAAACATCAAATGACTTTATAAAATAACGGAACAAACAAGAAGTAAGAGGAAAATTATGGACAAATATAAGGTCATTTGTCCGCTTATCAATATCACAGCTATTTTGTGAGAGTATATTCTCATAATATTGTCGGACTTTATATGCCCTTGCAGGAAAACATTCTTTCCCCAGATATCTGGTCATTAAATTTACATTTGGAATCTTTCTCCAAAGTATAACTTCTTATTTATTATTTAGAATATAATCTTAATGACTATAATCATCGTCCTCGTTTGCTACTACTGACGAATATGATAGGCTAGAAAATTATTACCTAAGAAGATAGTATTATCTTCTTTTTATTTTTTATATGTCAGATATGTTTTATTTATATATATTAAATTTGTTTACCCAGTATGCCTCTAAAAAAATATACACATATTATTTAATTTTTACCCAACAGAACCGGCTCGCAGTAATTCGAGTGATAGGACATTATTAGGTTGAACCACATTGGAACCATTTGATGTTGGAAACGACGGTGTATTTGGGTTTAGGGTTGCATTATTCAGGCATTGATGAGAGATGGCGGCAGTGGAGAAAGAGAAGTGTGTGCGGCCGAGCTGGTGAAGGGAGTGTTCGCAGGAGGTGGAGTTGCTTCTGGTGGGTTCACGGAGAAGCTTCTGGCGCTGGGACAACCTTGTTCGCTGCGAGCCATTTGGGGTGTCGGCGACGAGGTGGGGAAGATCAATTGGAGTGAAATCGGATTCGGTGGAATAGGTAATGTAAGGATCTCAAATCTCTGCTCGGTGTAAGTTTGAAAAAGTGTTATAATACTTGATTGTCACCAGGCGACGACCGATTGATGTGCAATTGATAGTTTTGCGAAGGCAATCGAAGTTCTTGAAGCTCGGCCATCAGCAGATCTGAGTTTGGTGCGAATTGTGGAGATTGTAAGGTATATCATTACGAATAGTTTCTAACAATGACAACTTATTTGTTTGAGGTTGTTACTGTTTTTACTGCCAGGGATTCTGTGTTATTTTTATTTGATTTGTGAAGTTGTGGACAAGTTAGAAACCCATGTAATTGCGGACAACAATTGCAAGATAGGGGTTTATATTTGACAAGCTGAGATGTGCGCTGCGATATGTGTTGAAATGTGCGCTGCGTTGTTAGATATCAAATGAAGTTGTTTAGATGGTTTTTTATCAAGTATTTTGTGCTGATTAGTGATGTAGTTTGTGTTGCCATGTGTCTTCCTCTTTGTGCTGTGATATTATCCATCAAAGGAATTTCGTAAAAAGGCAAATACTTGTGTTATGAAAGTTGTTACATGTGTGCAGCCATGTTATGTGATGATAAGTACATGTTTCGCTTTGCTGCTGTTGCGGGATAATTAATTGTAGGACTTGCTGCTGTCATCAAAACAAGTAATTTGTGCTGTTATTTCGGTGCTACATACAAAAATATAAACAGTGCTAAATATCCTATGACAGCCCCTCTCCCTAATCTTTTCAGTGCTAAAGGATATTTTTGTATGTTCCTTTTTTCCATAGATTTTGAGTTTCACTGTGAGTCCTTTTTATTCCCGTGTTCAGGGTATCAGAGGTGGATACAAGATGCTTCAAAGTGTTCAGCACCAGATTGGTCAGTCGCCAGCGCATCTTGGTCTATCTAATCCCACTTCACCCTCTATCCAGAGCTCTGGCACTCCCAAGCTATCATCGCAGGTTCAACAATCACAGCAGACACATCAGCAGAATAATATCTCAAATACACCAACTACATCTACTGCCCTTTTATCCCTTTTGCCACCCTTTGCTAGGGCCCAAACTCTTCTCCTTCAAATGGCTGCACTCGCATCTAGACTATTTGAAGTTTCCTCCAAAAGGTCTGTTTGGCTCAATGCTTTCCGTGGCTCCCTTCCAACTTTTCTCTCCTCCCAAACTCAGTCAGTGACTCCACCTGACTCTACCGCTTCTACCAAAGAAATTCTTACCCTTTTCACTTCTCTTCAAACACAACTTTTTGAGGCTGTTGCAGAACTTCAAGAAATTCTAGATCTTCAGGATTCTAAAAAGAAGGTGAGCCGCGAAATTTGGTCTAAAGATTCTGTGATGCGCTCATTTGCCAACAAACTCAAAGAAGCTGAGCGGGTTCTTGACATGCTTGTGGATGACTACGCAGACTATCGCCAACCCAAACGGTTGAAATCAGATGACGATGACAATGAAGAAACTTCCTCCACAACTATTTCTTCTCGTGTGAATTTATCAGATATATTATCGTATGCGCACAAGATTAGCTACACAACTTTTGCACCACCCGAGTTTGGGGCTGGACTGGCGCCACTCAGAGGAGCATTTCCTCCCGCCCCACAAGATGAGCAAATGCGTGCTTCTCAGCTTTACAGCTTTGCTGAGCTTGATGTTGGTCTTCCCAAGACCGTGGAGGAGAAAGAAACTGAATCCCTTATCAAGCCTTCATTCCCAGAACCAGTTGACCCACTTGCTGGTCTGCCTGGAATTCAAGGCCTCATGCCTCCCAATTTTACAATCCCAGCGGGTTGGCAACCTGGAATGCCTGTGGATTTACCAACGGATATGCCACTGCCTCCTCCTGGTTGGAAACCTGGAGATCCCATTACCTTACCGCCCTTGGATACTAATCCTTTTCCTGGTCAGTCGGAAGAACAA
Source organism: Umbilicus rupestris (assembly GCA_963678935.1). Classification (NCBI taxonomy): domain Eukaryota; kingdom Viridiplantae; phylum Streptophyta; class Magnoliopsida; order Saxifragales; family Crassulaceae; genus Umbilicus; species Umbilicus rupestris. The sequence continues at coordinate 1,835,200 of OY787623.1, read as the reverse complement.
CGATCTCGACCTGGGGCACAACAAGGATCAAACAAGGTTGCTGATGCTATCCAAGTCAGACATGTCCAACTGGATATTGATCAGGATGATGATAGCAGCGATTACAGCAGTAGCGAAGCAAGTTCCGATGAGGATTGATTAAGGTGAGACTTATTTTATTTCTGGTGCTCTGGTAGTTTATGTGATGAATTATTTGTAGTTTATGATTGATCATCCTTGGCCCTAAACCTGAAACTTCCTTGTTCAGAACCATTTTTATTTGATCAAACCCCTGACGTCTTGCCATCTTGAGTCTGCCACCCCTTTTAACCTCATTCATCCCATATTATTACCAAATTTAATATTTGGTAATAATAGATATGGGTATGTTTGAAATGTTTTTTTAAAGTGTCTATATGAGAGATTATATAATTATATGTCAAATTTAGAATTAATGGTGAGACGTTGATTGTGTGATTTACGTGCTTAATATTCAATGGAGCCCTTCAGGTTTGAAGTGGTGATTGATATCTCTCGCCTCTTAATTTCAGGTTCAAATCCTGATGGGTCTGAGTTGGAGAGAGGTGGAGCTCGTGTGAGTTTTTTTGTGTGGATAGAATAGATAAAAAAGAAAAAAATATTTAATGGAAGTTTCAAAAAAATTTGAGATGAGAGACGAGAGAATGTTGGCTTATTTCTTAGATATCAAGAACAGTAAAAGAGAGGTAGAACCTTTATTTCACACCGGAAATATGATGATGATATTCTTAAAACTTTCAGAATTGAGAGAATGAACAAGTGGCGCAAAAGCTGGAGTTGGAAAAACAACATCAACGAGAGAGTTGGTGAATTCTACTTTAGATCTTAATTGGAATTGGATGTCTTTGTTACTTGAAATTTTATTAGACAATGAAGATATAAATATTCAAAAGAGCATGTCTAGCAATGCATTTCATCTTGCAAATGTCGCCATTTATGTGGTCTCGAGGTCTTCCTTAGCGATGATCTTAAAAAAAGATCATTATACTAATTGTTCTCTTTCTTATTATCTTACAATTATTTCTCATATATTCTTCTTAACAATGAACCCAAAAAAGGATCATGGCATTCTCTTTCTTCATCGCTTATTATGGTGTATTTAACAAATAAATTTATTTCTCAATATACCATAATAAGACATGTAAAGTTATTTAATAATTGAAATTAATATTCAAAATATTATTAATACATTTGGATGTAATTTAATATTTATAATCTTTTCAAAAAAATAGTTTTGCGTTTACGAGACAAAATATTTGAGTAGTGCAAAAATAATGTATTGAAATGCATTAATTAGTATTGTAGACGAATTATTTTGCAAAGCACAAAATAACGGAACAAATGATTTTATTGCTCTTCAGAAAGTTTATGTGTACAATCTCTAGAGTCCCTCTGATTCTACTACGTAACAGTTCTGATTTGAATTGCGTAAGCAAGGGTCGCGATGACTTGATCTCACTTGAGGCTTGACACTTCTTGAAGAAAGTTCGGCAAACGGTACAATTTGCGTACTTGTTGTTTGCAATGTTGCTTTCCTCAGAGAAGTCTTCTTATCTAGGGTTTCTGGGCGTTCAAATGAATCATGAACTCTCTATTTATAGAGAATTCACTGGACTTGAATACCGAGCCTCCTTTGTGGGCTTTTAGTAAGTTTTGGCACATTAGTCACTTATACCCAAAAAATTTGTCGGGTCCGGCCCATATTTCATTTAAAATAACTAAATTGAATTAAAAAATTATATTAATTCAAAATAATCATTTTAAACTAGTTTTAAGCATTTTAATAAATTTTTAATGCCTACAAATTGCCCCCCTCAGGACCAAGTCATGCGCACCATTTGAATGAGTGCTTTCGCGTGGTGTGGTTCTGAGTCATTGTGGGTTGATTTGGAAGTCAGCGAGCATCGAACTTGTCGTATGAATACTCGATTTCATTTGAGCCAATTTGTTGTTATCCAACTTGTCGGTTGCCTCAGAGTCATGAGAGTGTTAAACTTATCATAAGGACTCTACATGATTTGTCTTTTAAGTCACCTGTCGCTATTCAACTTGGCGGTTGACTTGAATTTGTGTGAGCATTCGCTAGATATGGGATCGCCCACATCATTTTTTTTTTTTTTTTTGAAAACTGTAAATTGATAAATACCATAGAAAAATAGTTCCACAATCATCATCATCATCTCATCATCTCTTCCAATATGACCAATAACCCTCTCTACCAAAACCTTGCAACACATGAGAAAATAGAAACCTCCTCTACTTGGCTGCATGCTTAGCCTTAGAGTGAGAATCTAGAGCTTTGTCAGAGTTGAAGGTCTTGCTGCAAGAGTTGCACGTCACCTTTCTTGCTGTAGCAGGTGTTTTAGGGGCCTCACTCTTGGGTGTTTTTCCAGCCTGTTTGGCAGGGTGGGGTGTTGCAGCGTGAGGAGCTGAGCTCTTCTTTCCATCTGTCTTTTGAGGGGTAGCTAACTTGGCCTTCTTTGAAAAAGCTGCAGTCTTGGTTTCAGTTTCAATGGGTCTCTTTTTGCTCTCCTTCTTGGGAGTTGGGGTCTTCTCATCTTCTTCGGAGTTATCATCTCCATCAGAGTCATTTGCATCCATCTTATCATCTTCATCATCAGAAAGGTCATCATCAAAGCCAGAGAAGCCATCTTCATCACTAGAATCCTCATCACTATCGCCCTCTGAATCTTCAACACTCGCTGGCTTAGCAACAGGTGCTGGCTTAGAAGAACCATTTTCTAGGGGAATCTCCTCTTCTTTCGAGTCGCTCTCAAATTCATTACCAGAATAACCTTCATTGTAATTGGGTTGCTTGAATTCATCTGGATCTCCTGCTGCATTGAATTTTTTGTTTCTTAAATTCCTTCCTTGCGTTTGTTTGAGCTCAGTTGAGGTTTGATTGGTACTGAAGTAACATGTTTTAGTGGTTAATTGGGTGTTTTCTTAACCGGGCCAATTTGGGGTTTAGGAATTGATTGGGAAGAGATGGATTAGGGCTGGCAGCCAGCAGAGCCAGGAGTGGATGCCATCCTCTAAGTTGCTTGCTTTACTTTTCTCTTACTACCATGACTAACTTTCCTCTCTTCATTCTCAGTCTTCTGCTTTTTCAGCTTGCCTTGTTCTTAGCACGCTTGGCTTGCGTAGACGGCGCCTGAGGACACGCATCCTTCTCATCCACAAGATTTTGGTTGGAAGCCTGGCCTGCCTAGTACCCTTGCGCTTACCATATCTAGACTGTCGCCCCTTCCTCCTGGCCTCATTCATTTTACGAGCTCTTGATCGGGAGTGGATCTTGGTAGGCTTCCTGATAATGAACCCATCCTTTACTAGTTTTCTAATGTTTTGCCTGGAATTAGCCATGGAGATTTCGTTGACCTCATTAGGACCCAGCCACACCTTCCCCTTCCCGCAGCTGAGCACGCACGAAGCGAGCCGCTTCTGTAGCTTCAACGAGACCATTTTGACGCTTCTCCTCGTCTTTGCTTTTCTTTTCCTTACCTTCACCTTGGGCGGAGGCCAGAACACGAGCATGTCTCTCGGTATGAGTCTCTGCTTCTTCCTCAACTTCATCCACATCATACCCAGAGTTCCTCAAACCATCCTTCTTGGCGATAAGTCAGCGAGATTTGGTTGACATCATCGTTTAGTAGCTTATTTAGCTCTTTAACTGTATGTGTGATCACCTTTATGATAAATATTATGTTTGTATCGGTATGCTTTGCTTTTGTTTGTATTGGGCAGAAAGGTGATCTTGAAGCAGCGACAATCACACTGGGACGGTTGGGAACCCAGCTGCTTTTACAGCGACGGTAATCCCAACAGTAGTCTCAGTGTTGGTTATCGTCCGATGATAATCATACTGGGACGGTTGGGAACCCAGCTGCTGTTACAGCGGCGGTAATCCCAACAGTAGTTTCAGTGTTGGTTATCGTCCGTTGATAACCATACTTGGACGGTTCGGAACCCAGTTGCTTTTACAGCGGCGTAATCCCAACAGTAGTCTGAGTGGAGATTGTTGCCCAAACCTGAATCACACTCTCATCATTTTTTTTTATATAATGGGAATGCCTGTACTTTCTTATATATTATATTATTTGTTTTCTCAGGTGCAAACGATGGTGTACTTTAAAGACTTTCCGGAAGATGGAAATTGGTATCTTTGTGTCATGGATACCCCTACAGGTAGAACATCTAAGGCTAGACATAAGTTTCCTGTACGCAGATCGATGCTACGTCCAGAGACTCCGCTGGATTTAACTAAGATGACCCGAAGGTTTCATGCGAGGATGACAGTACGCCACACTATCAAAAGGGGTGAGGAGGACACATATGTCCTTAGGAGTCTTTCAAAGGAAGATGATCCTGTAGACCATCAATTTCCTATGCTCGGACGTAGAATCATTTATAACTCCTCAAAGTGGGGTAGTAGTTATCTGAAGATCCCTGGTGCATTCTCTTACATACCGTTATACTGGGAATGGGTAGAAGATGTCATTGCTCGTTATGCCTCTGAGCTGGATACTTGCCGCATTGTAGCCGCCGTTTACGCTTCTCTATATTCGTATGACCATGACAACAACATTTTACGTGCTTTTTGTGAGAGTTGGTGTCCGGAAACCAATACTCTACATACCCAACCAGGCGAGTGGTCAATTTCTCTTTGGGATCTTTTTAAGCTCGGCGGGTTGCCCGTGGTAGGTCATATCTATGACGAAGCAGTTCCCAGTTATAGTGCTATGGAAGCACGCGGACCAGACGGCAAGAGACTGATCTCTCGGGCATGTGGGCACTTGTTTAGCGCGTATTGTAGTCTCGACGATCAACCTGAAGTTAAAAATAAAGTTCGTGCCACCCAATGGATAAATTTCTAGTGTAAACGGAAGCTTCATTATGAAAAGCCGCGCAAGAAACGAGTTCGTGAATCAGAGGCTCGTCTGAAACATACGTTTAATCCTAGTGGGGAAGTTCCTGCTAAATCTTCTTCTTGGGCTCCCGATGAATTAGAGATATTTTCTATACTCGGCATCGTTGACGAAGAAGAGAGAAAGACGACCTATCTGGCAGCCTTCATATCATGTTGGTTATGTGTATTCGTGCTACCTCATCACGTGGATAGGTTAATTAGGCCAGGTACGTTTGAGGTGGCTACTCAGATGGCAAGCGGTGCCCGTTTTAGTTTAGCAGCACCGGTACTGGCTAACATCTATCATGGTCTGAATGCAATGATGGTTGCCCCGAAACCTGCTTTGTCTAACTCCTTTTTTCCGGCTCATTACTTGTACGGGTGGTTGGCTCAGTATTTTGGCACTCACTTTAAATCTGATCACCCTCCCCCGGGTCCCTTAATGGTTCTTTACGGAGGTCACCAATGTGCTAGGAGTTATACGAGTGCTATTGCTGCTCGTGAGTTGATCCATGAGGGTCATTCCTTCAAAGCTTTGAGCCTCAAGTTTTCAAACAATAAACGTGAGTGTATTCTTGACAATAATGCACTCGACGTCAATAGAATGAGTTACGTCATCTCACTTCGCACGACTTTCCTTTCGCTACGTCGCGGCAATTCCTTTGTCTTGGAACCCTACAGTCCGACTCGCTTTAGCAGGCAGTTTGGTTATTTTCAGACAGTTCGGGGTGTGTTCAAGCGTGATATAGAGGGTACTGCACGATACTCTGTGGCTCTGTTTTATCTTAGAATGCTTTTATTTGAGGGTAGTCATAGTGAAGTGATTGTACCGGGTTATTCGTCGAGTTGGGAATCCTTGACTACCAATGAGTTCAAAGAATGGTGGAGCAGAGCGAATGTGAGTGATTTAAGAAGGGAAGTCCAGCTCCTTGTATCGGGTGTTGAGTGCACGAAAAAGGATAAAGCTACCATCCGAGAAGGTGTGAGTGATCCACAAACTGTGGATACTGGAACCCCAGCTCCTCTTGTGACACAAGTGATGGAAGCACATGTACTTCCGGCTAACAAACGAACTGTCGATGAGCTTAGCAGTGATGAGGCTAGTGAGACTAACTTCAAGCATCGTCGCGGAAGGAAGAAGAAGAAAACACTTGTGACGCCTACTATGCTTGACAGTTTGCGCACTGCCTCCGATGCCCCTGCTACGTGTGCCGCCTTGGTATTTCACTTTCCCCATTTATTTTAATAATTTCTATTTCAGTGACTCCTGTTTGATTCTAATATATATAGATACATTTTTTCAGGAGGGTCTTGATTTAGCAACAGAAGTTCCAAACCTTATTAATGAACCTCTACTTGGAGCCGTACAAAAAACATTTCATGGGAAAGGAAAGCCTCCTCCACCGAAACCACAACAGGTTCCGCAGGTTTCTGATTCGTCATCTTCCACTGGTGAACATTTGGCAAAAAATTTACATGCTTCTAGCCCTCGTGACGGCTCTTCCCGTATTAGTGGACGGATGGATGCTCGCCCTACATCCTCCTTTTCTACATTTCAACCTGCTCGTATGAGCAGTAATATTACAGATGAGGCCGTGTTAATCATGAAGAGACGTTTGCTCCAACTCTTGAAGACGGTCAGTTTTGAAAAAGTCCAGAATGTCGTTAATGTTTATGAGAGCATTCGAAAGTTGGATGGTGATCCTTCTGACGTTCAGGCCGTGGTTGACGGATACTCAAGAGATGTTGAAGCATTTCTTATGGTGAAGCAGGTCACTACTGAAGATACTCGTGATAAACAGCTCGCGAGCGACGTCTCTAATGTTATGGTGAACCTCGAATCAGGTAAAATGACTCTTGAGGAAGTGTTACGGGTTGGAGATAGTCAAGAGGTGGAGATGTCTGTAATAGCCCAGGAGAAAGATGCTTTAGAGGCTAGAGAAATAAATTTAAGAGAGCAACATCGTCAACAGCTTGAAGTAATTTCAGCGGCCAAATCAGAAGTCGAGTCACTTCAGCTAAAGTTAGAGAATTTGATTTCTGTGCAGAGTACTTCTCAGGAGGAGATTGCCAGTCTGAAAAGGATGGAGGACATGCTCGAAGAGAGGAGAGAGAGTCTCGATGTCGCGATACGTTAAATTCCACATATGCTTTTATTTGTGACTTCATTCGATAAATTTTTTTTTGAAATTTTATTTATTTTAAGTTAGCCGTTCACAGTTTAAACTCTTGCGGGCCAGAAGTTACAATTTTGTTGTTGTTGTTGTGGCTGTACTTGTTTCATTTCCAAGCTGCCTACGTACTTGCATTACATTTTGCAAGATCAAGCCAACGTAGTTCCTTATTACGCAGTTTATACTCTTGCTTAGGAGTTACAATTTTTTTGTGTGTGTATAGATTCAGGCATAGTACTGCTTCAAAAACTTTCCGTTGATCGGGCCAATACACAATCCATCTTGATCTATAATCTTGTAGGCACCGTTTGTGTAGACTTCTTTCACTACATATGGACCATCCCATTTTGACTTGAATTTACTTCCTGTCTTGTGCGAGGTGATGATTGGTCTTCTGACTGCCAAAACTAAGTCACCTACTTGAAAAGAGCGAGGACGCACTTTTTTGTTAAACGCGCGTGAGAGTCTTGCTTGATAACATTGTAAACTTTGTTGTGCTTGTAGTCTTTTTTCGTCAAGAGCTTCCAACTCTGCTAACCGTAGCTGGTCATTTTCATCATAGGTCAGTCCTTCTTGAATAGCAATGCGCATGGATGGAATTTGAAGCTCCAAGGGCAACACAGCTTCTACTCCGTACACCAAAGCATACGGGGTTGCTTGAGTAGGTGTCTTGTACGTTGTTCGGTATGCCCGCTTCACCAATTTTTTCGTGCCAATCACGTTTTGACTTTGTCACTACTTTTCTCAACAGGTTGCACAATGTCTTGTTAAAAGCTTCAGCCAAACCATTTGCAGGCGCGTTATACATTGACGATTTGTACTGTTTAAATGTGAACTTTTCGCATAAACTTGTCACTAGCTTGTTGAAGAAAGGTTTTCTGTTGTCTGTTATGATTCGTTGTGGCACGCCATACCGGTAGATGATTTATGTTCGGATAAAGTCAGCGACATTTTCTTTCTTAACTTCGCATAGTGTAATTGCTTCTGCCCATTTAGAGAAGTAGTCTGTAGCAGCAAGGATGTATGCATGTCCATTAGAGGCTTTTGGAGTAATTGGTCCTACCACATCAAGTCCCCATCCTTCGAATGACCATGATGAAATTGTAGGGTGTAATGGCTCTGGTGGTTGGTGTATGAAGTTCGTATTAAAATGACATGCATCACATTTCTTCGCAAAGTCCATGCAATCTTGCACCATGCTAGGCCAGTAGTATCCCATTCTTTTTATGCGATCATAAAGTTTTGGACCTGATTGATGAGCGCCGCAGACTCCGGCGTGGGCTTCTTGCATAGCCTCCGTCGCCTCTTCTTCTCCTAGGCACCTTAGCCATTGTCCAACAAAAGACCGTCTGTAGAGCGTTTCTTTGTAATGTATAAACTTGGGAGCGCGTCAACATATCTCTATCTTGTGTTTTGGATCATCGGGCAATATCTGATTATCCAAGAAGTTAATAATAGGTTGGCGCCAATCGTCTTTGTTTACTTCATAAGCACAGACCATATTAGTCGTCTCTAAATTGTCGCACTCTTCGAATGGTGGTACGACCCAACGATTGCAAACTGGAATGGACATGGTCTCTTCTCCCCCCAGTGCCAAGTTGGCTGCAAGATTTGCAAGCGCGTCGGCCAACTTATTGGCACTCCTCTGAACATGTCCTAAGTTGATTGAATCGAACATGTTAAGCATCCGGGTCGCATTTTTGTGAAAAGAGATTAAGTCTTCCTTTTTTACTTCGTAGTCGTTGAGAATTTGATTAATCACGAGTTATGAGTCCCCATAGATATCCATGTCTTTGATACCTATCTCACGTGCCATTTGGAGTCCCAATAGGAGAGCTTGATATTCCGCCGCATTGATTGAACACAACTGAGTCAGTGTAAATGAGTATGGGAGAAGATGATTTCCTGGAGATATAAAAACAACTCCTGCTCCATCACGTCTCGCAGCCTCATCAAAATACATTTGCCATGGTGGTAGAATATCAATGTAGAACACTCCTTCACCAAGAAGGTCAACGGAGAGCTCCCATTCAGCTGGAACAGGATGATCGGCAAAGAAATCTGCTATTGCTTGGCCTTTGGTTGCTTTTTGAGGAACAAATATTAAATCATGCTGCTTGAGGAGCATTGCCCATTTTGCCAATCGACCGGAGAGGACAGGCTTCGAAAGTATGTATTTAATTGGGTCAGCCCTAGAAACCACGTGTACGGTATGTGCTTGCATGTAGTGTCTCCACTTTTGAACAACAAATACTAGCGCAAGACATATCTTTTCAATGGGGGAATAATTCAGCTCAGCTCTGATTAGAGTTCGACTCAAATAATACAAAGCCGTTTCTTTACGCTCGGTATTCTCTTGAGCACACATTGCCCCCAACGATCGTTCTTGTGCAGCGATATAAAGAATTAGAGGTTTTCCCGGAATTGGTGCCCCCAGTACTGGTGCAGATGACAAGTACTTCTTTATGCTATCAAAAGCCTTGCGACACTTATCATCCCAATGAAATGGAGCATCCTTTTTCATTAAGTGACTAAAGGGTTGACAACGTCCTGCGAAGTTAGAGATGAACCTTCGAATGTAAGCAAGACGCCCTTGCAAGCCGCGCAGTTCTTTCAATTTTTTGGTGCGGGCATTTCTTGGATGACTTTGATTTTTGTTTGGTCGATTTCAATGCCTCTGTGTGTAACCACAAATCCTAAAAATTTTCCGGAAGTTACGCCAAATGCACATTTAAGTGGATTCATCTTTAGTTGATATTTTCGGAGTCTTTCGAACACTAAAGGAAGGTCCCCAATGTGATTTTTCCTTTCTTTTGATTTAACGACCACATCATCAACGTAACACTCTATCGTCTTGTGCATCATATCTTCGAACATTCTTTGCATTGCACGTTGATATGTGGCACCAGCATTTTTTAATCGAAAAGGCATAACTTTATAGCAAAAGATCCCTTTTGGAGTGCGGAAAGCAGTCGCTTCTTGATCTTCAGGCGCCATGTGTATTTGGTTGTATCCTGCCGTACAATCCATGAAAGAAAGTGCTTCATGTCCGGTTGTGGCATCAATCACGAGTTCTGTGACAGGTAATGGGAAATCATCCTTTGGACATGCTTCATTGAGATCTCGAAAGTCAACACATACACGCAATTGTCCGTTCTTCTTTCTGACAGGGACAATGTTTGCAATCCATGTTGGATATTTAACTTCACGAATAAAACCAGCATCAATGAGTTTGTTGACTTCCTTTTCAATTTCAGGAACTAACTCTGGCCTGAATCGTCGTTGAGATTGTTTCTTAGGATTAGTGCCCTTCTTAATCGCTAGTCGATGGACTGCTACATTCGGATTAAGCCCCGGCATCTCTGTGTAGTTCCAAGCAAACACATCTTTATACTCAGCTAGTAGCGCGTGATATTCGTGTTCTTCCTGCTCAGTAAGCAAGGCACTCACGTAGATGGGTCATGGATCTTCTGAAGTTCCAAGATCTAACTCTTTCAGGTCATCTACTGTGGACTGCCCCCCGTCTTCAAGTGTGTTCGGAGCTTGATCAGACTCTATTTCCTTATTGTCATCATCTACTTCTTCAACTGTAATGTGATAGATTGTTACTACTTCACCTTCATCACTATCTTATTTTTCGGCCCATTCTTCTGGCGTTCTCAAGCGGTTGAATACCGAACTCGTGGAGCTACGTAATCATTTAAAAACTGTCCGCTCGTGATCATGAATAGCATCAGATGGGTCGCTATTGGTTCCTGTACTCTGCTCACCTAATCTGTTGAAAAAGGAAGAGCGATTTCTTATGAGAGTATCTTGTCGACTTCTTCTGCGATCTGGTGTATTTATTCTATCAAAAACAGAAGGTCGTGCTCTGGTGACAAGTGGCCTTATTCTATCAAAGACAGAACTTGCCTGTGGTCGCAAGTTAGTTTCCTCGTTCTCCTCAATTTCTTCTGTCGTAATGTACAGAGCTGAAGATGTGCCTTTCCCGCGACGAGCAGAAATCTTCACGGGCGGTGGAAGTTTGTACCCCAGACCGGCTTGTTTAGGAGTTGTTCCTTATATTTGACAGATTGTGTAAGTATGAGGTTTGATCATGTTTCCAAGTGGAGACGGATTTTTGAAATCGTACCCGGACTTCTCCATTAACTTGTATGCGTTGGAATCAAATCTACCTTCCAACTCTTGCTCTCTTTCCAATGATTTGTTAGATAAAAAAACACATCCTGTCGGCGGAGGATTTACAAATTGTGCTCGACCTAAGCTGGGTAAAGGGATCACAACTTTTTCCACCCACTCCTGCTTCACATTCTTCTTAATTTTTTTATCCTCCCCGGGCTTGGTTGTAGAACTTTGGCATTCCGCGAAATGACTCTCTCCTTTCTTACGTCGAGATTGCGGAATGTAACGCAAGACTGGAGGTGTAGTCTTGGGCATTAAATCTTGTTTGCTAACAACTGTTGAGGGATCTAGCTTCCGAGTTGTCTCTGGTTGATCTGTTTGTACCACTTTTAGCTGTGAGTCGACTGTAGACGTATTAGGTTTGAAGACACTCTCCTTCTTTTTATTCCCTTTTCCGGTCGAAGAGATAATAGAGGGTAACAACTCACTTGAAGTTCCCTCTTCTTCAAAGAATTTGGCATCTGCATAGAATGAATCGGCTTTAGTGAATGGTTTGACATCTCCATTTATTTTTCTCACGCCTCCGCGATAGTACTTCAAACACTGGTGCAAGGTTGAAGCAACAATTCCGTTTTCATGCATCCATGGGCGACCGAGTAACAATTTGAATGATGTTCTTGATTCTATGACATGAAACAAAGTATTCGAAGATAGTTCGTCCATAGTGAGGTTCACACGAATCATACCAATCGCGCGCTCGCCATTCAGGTTGAAGCCATGAATCACCATGCGACTATTTGAGAGTTCATCAGTTGTGATTCCTAATTCATTCATTGTTGCTTTCGGCATAAGATTTACACCAGAGCCTCCATCTACAAGGATTCTGCTTATCCTTTGTTTTCTGATGTAACCAGATACGTATATAGGTCTGTTATGGGGTTTAGACCCAAGAAAAAGATCTTCATCAGAGAATGTCAAAGCAGTATGACATGAAATGCATTTGATCAAATTTTCCACTGATTCCTCTCCGTCTTTGATCTTATCCTCACATCCTTTGGAGTTTTGGCTCGTATCCACCTGTTGTTGTCTCTTGTCAGGTAGTTGGAGGATTTGTTCACCGAGGTTAGATTGTGGTGGTATCATGGTGGTTGAAGTCTGACTCTCCCGTACTTCATTTCCCTGTCACCTCCATCGGTTGTCATAGAAATAGTGTTGACGATAACTTTTTCTAAGTAACCTTCTGGAAAGAAATCTTTCAAAGTAATAGGGGTTGGTGGATTTTGCTTCAGAAGACCCGTCGGTAGGATATCTTGTCTTACTACTTTCTTTGGTTTCTTCTTTCCTTTTTGGTGATACAACCTCTTTCTGGTATTTTGCTTTCTTTTACGGAGACCAGGTTGCGACTGAATGCTTACCCGCTTCTTTGATTTTTTTCGCATTACAACGGTCCATCCTTCATCATCTTCGTCTATGCTTTGCACATTTTGCGGTGCATTATCACAAACCTTCTTTTCTGATTCTGACAACATTGGCTGCCTTTGAATCCATACTTCTGTTGGTTTGAAGCTTCCAAATCGAATGTTGCTTTTATACCAAAACTGTGATTCCTGAAGAGGCTTTTTGCATGTAGTCACTGTGGTATGATTTGTTTCCGCAGTTTCATCGACATCTAGCAGTATTTTCCCTTTCTTAGCTAGCCTCATTATCAACTCTTTCAGTGTTATGCAATTTTTGATATTGTGACTTACCAATCTGTGATAACGGCAATACTTCGGATTATTAGTTTGGTTTGCTTCATCAGGCCGCTTTGTTTCAGGCAACTGGATCACATTATTTGCTAGCAGATCATCTAGCATTCCTGACAAGTCCGAATCAGGAAAGGGGTATCTCTTAGCCTGCAACTCTTTTAGTGTCGGTTTGTCACGCCTAAAGTCATTTGTAGCAAATTTCTTCTTATCTTCTTTAGGTTTCCCTGATATCTTTATTGGAGCGTTGCTACTGTTGCTCTTTAGAAGTGCTTTTCACAGTCTTGTACATCTTCTTAAATTCCTTCTTTTCGACAGGCGGCTTAGGATGGGATGCACGACTCTTTCCATGTCCTTTCACTGTAATTTCCATGTCATGGGCTCGTGTAGCTAGCTCTTGGAAACTTCTGGGTTTGATACCTTTAAGAATGTACAGAAGCTCCCAACTCATCCCATCTATACACATCTCAACAGCGGAAGTTTCACTTATGCGATCTTTGCATTCAAGACTCAACCCGCACCAACGGTTGATATAGTCCACCACATGTTCATCTTCCCACTGCTTAGTGTTCGTCAGCTCACTCATGCTGACGACCCGTCTGGTACTGTAGAAACGATTTAAGAATTCATCTTCCATATGATCCCAGCTATCAATGGATTCTGCCTGTAGATCAGTATACCAATCAAAGGCAAGACTCTTTAGAGAACGGACAAATTGTTTCACCAACCAGTCTCCTTCTGTACCAGCATTGCTGCAAGTTTCTATGAAATGAGCTATATGCTGTTTTGGGTTACCCTTCCCATCAAATTGTTGGAACTTAGGAGGTTGATAACCAAGTGGCATTCGCAATGCATCAATCCTTCTGGTATATGGTTTGCTATAGCGCGAACTACCGGAAGATTCTCCGCCCATTTGACACTTCACTACATTCGTTATCAGCGTTTGTAGTTGTTTCTCATTGAAAATGACACCTTCGTTCTTAACAGTGTCGTCCAGCACAATCAGTCGGCATTATTGTTATCCAATACGACATTCGGTTCGACTTCTTTGGGTTTCTCCTTTTCAATTAGTCCATTCACCTCTTTTTGAAGTTCTGCTATTTTCCGGTTCTTTTCTTCATTGTCTTTCAAGACTTGTTGGAGCATCTCCTTCATTTCAGCCATTTGTTCCTCTACAGATTTAGCCACATCAAGTTTGCAGACTCCAGCATTCTTTTGCACAACCACCTTCATGTTTGGTGAAGATGTAGTGTTAGCTTTGTCTCCTTCCCTCTTCTTTTGATGTGGAGAGGTAGAGGCAATTATCGCTTTAGCTGCAGCAGCAATAGAGGCAGCAGTGTACGTACGCTCACGTGTTGGAACATTTGCAGCACGTATACCGGTAGCAGCTGCGTTGACAGCAATCCTTCTTGCCATGCCTCTGGTGCAGACACCAACATGTTGCATGTTTGCAGGAGGAGAGTTGTTGAGGAGAGCTGCAGCGTAAGTCTGACCTGGAGTGCGTGGACTTGTTGGTTGAGCAAACATTGCAGCAGTGGACTTATTTGGTTACGATGTAGAGATGAGAGGTAGAGATGCTTCACGTCGGGTTCACCAAAAATTTGTAGACGAATTATTTTGCAAAGCACAAAATAACGGAACAAATGATTTTATTGCTCTTCAGAAAGTTTATGTGTACAATCTCTAGAGTCCCTCTGATTCTATTACGTAACAGTTCTGATTTGAATTGCGTAAGCAAGGGTCGCGATGACTTGATCTCACTTGAGGCTTGACACTTCTTGAAGAAAGTTCGGCAAACGGTACAATTTGCGTACTTGTTGTTTGCAATGTTGCTTTCCTCAGAGAAGTCTTCTTATCTAGGGTTTTTGGGCGTTCAAATGAATCATGAACTCTCTATTTATAGAGAATTTATTGGGCTTGAATACCGGGCCTCCTTTGTGGGCTTTTAGTAAGTTTTGGCCCATTAGTCACTTATACCCAAAAAATTTGTCGGGTCCGGCCCATATTTCATTTAAAATAACTAAATTGAATTAAAAAATTATATTAATTCAAAATAATCATTTTAAACTAGTTTAAGAGTTTTAATAAATTTTTAATGCCTACAAGTATCACAGTCAAATTTCTGCCATATATTGGCCACTAAATTATTATTTTTTAGGACAGATGTGTGTTGATCTTCAACTTCATCCTTATTTTCCAAGTAAATATTAAAATGACTCTTCATCACATCACATGCTTCTGTTGAACTTTATTGTATTTTCATAGTGGGCATATGTGTCTCGTTCATCTTCAACAATGCAACACAAAATGATATATTAAGTATATCTTCATCACACGCAAGAGACGACTTTCGAATTATAGCATATCGAGACTGCAAAACCTCAAATGCTCTTTTAACTTCCTTTCAGGCTGCTTCTTGATATTGAGCAAATAACTTAGTTATACGAGTATGAGAACATGTGATTCACAGAATGAATGTAGTCCATTTCGGATATATGTCATTAGTAAGCTAATACGCCATGTTATATTGATGATCATTTACGGTAAAATTTAATGGTGGTGCGTGGCCTTTCAAAACATCTTGAAAAACAGGAGATCAATGTAGAATATTTTTACATGAACCTGGTATTAAAAAGAATGAATGCCAAATCCATAAGTTACGATCTGCAACAGCTTCAAGAACTAAAGTAACGACACCCGCTCTTCCTTGATATTTTGATTTCCATGCTGCTAGATAATTCTTCCACTCCGAGCGCATGCAATCTATGCTTCAATCATTCCCGAAAATCCATGTTTTTCACCAATTTGAAGCAACCTTCTCAAATCATCTTGAAGCAACCTTCTATCACTTGTTTCAGTACGTCGCTGCCTAGTTGCAGGAGTAATTTTTGAAAAAGAGAACAGAGAGATTTGGTTGTACGACATGATTGACAGCACGTCGTTGTGTGCGCCAAATTTGAATTTATAATGACCTACTATACTAGCAAGCGGTAAGTAAGGTCGAACCAAAATAGTCCTAGAATTCTACTAATAATTAACGGGGGATTTTTTTACAGAAAGAATGGTGTTTGTCAATTTCGGAAAGAATCGATTCAGGGATATGCATTGCAACTAGTAATCATCAATCAAACATGCATCAACTAATAAAGACTATCCTAGTCTAACAATCCTGCTAAAGTAGTGTCGACTCCAATGTTCAACCTACTCTTAACTACTAAGTTCTCGAATAGGTTAACGAGTACTTGACTAATAATATCAATTTAGTTATACCGCTAGGCTTCGCTAATAGGGCGGTTCAATCCAATATAATAGACATCAATCCAGTTTCACTATTAGGCTATGCTAACTTGATGATGAAAGCATGCAATTTATAAGAAGAAGAGTAATCCACTAAATCGAATTATGAAACATAAATCTCAAACCAAAAGTCGCAATGCAAATCCCCAAAGTGAGTTAGAGTTTAGCTATTAATACAATTCATCTAACAATAATGAAAAACTGAATTTAGAGAATACGAAAACTTTCGCACACGATTCACCGATCACTATTTCGATCATGTTTCACCGGCACTGACTTCGCGCTTCTGACTTCGCCCTCTGATGATTTGTGTCTTTGACTTGTGTCGATTTTCCTCTCAGAATTCTCTATTTAAATTGATGCAAACTCTAGATTGCTGGATGTGGGCCTCGGGATTTGGGCATGTGGGTTTTACAATAGTACGACCATTACAATCAATGGGACTGCAACGACCTCTGCTGGTCCAACGATCTCATGGCTCGTCCATATCGCCCGTATCAGTATGACCCATACGACCCGTACGACCAGTGCGAGTGGTATGAGCTCTGTTGGTATTTTGGCTCTGTCAATGATCTTGCAATCAAGTCTTTGCTTCTTTTTCCCGAATGATCGGGTGAGGCCTAGAATGCTCCAAATACGCAATAAAGTTTCAAAGCGATTTTGATACACCTGCGATGTGAAACCCTACAAAGAAGTAATATATCACACGCAAAATGCAACTAAGCAACGGGAATAAACAACTTGATGGATCGTAGAAATATGCTCCATCAATGAATAAGAAAATCATCGACTTCTTGATCAACTACATCTCGTTTTGATCTCCTTACCTCAACCGAATCAGAGGAACTTGAAGAGCTAAAATTTAAATTGTAGGAGTTCATCGAATATTTTTGACTGTGTTTGTTTCGTCTAATAGCTCCAAGTTATATAATGCTCCAATATATTATCATTTTATTGCTTTACAGAGTTGAATAATTCAACTCGAGTGCATACCAATCAATACACATGGTTGTTGTCTTCAATCAACATACTTGTCGTACTGCTCCAACGAATTTTCATTTCATTGCTTTAAATACTTGAATTTTTGTGAATGATTTCGTGGCTCATGTCGAAAATTTTGAACTTCAACAAAACTTTGATTTTTAATGTTTGATTTTGTTTTGTTTTCTAAAATGTTTTTGTGTTTTTCTCGAGAAAACTCATGCCGAGACTTTGATTTTGTTTCTAAAATGTTTTTGCTTTGATTTTTTTTTCATAATTAGGATGATTATAATCTATAATTATGGTGACTAGAAATGAAAATTAGAGAGAACCAAAATAAATTAATAAGAGAGGAGAATTTTTTATGTGTTCAAAGCGACAAAATAGGTCTCTATTTTATAGAGCTTGAAAAAAAACAAATTTATTGGGACAATTTTTATAAAATTCTGTTTATTATTTTTTATTTATGGCTTTTAAAATTTTTTAATCTCTTAAATTATAAACATAATCAAACTTTGACACATGGCAAGCCTTTTTTTCAAGCAATGAAAGCTTGCCACGTGTCAGAATATTGCTCAATAATTCAGTCGTGTGATCTATCACTATGATCTGTCGTGCGAGAAAAAATAATATTGAGAAGATTTTTTGTTTCGTTCTCTATTAACAAAAATAAAAATTATAATATTGTCTCTATAATCGGTCATGACTAAGGATCCCCTCGAAGAAGAAACAAGGCATTCCTTATCTGTACTACACGAATATTGCAATAACAAATTGGGTTCGACAAATGTTACATGCAAGGTGGACAGGATGATATGCGATGTTAATCAACTATCATATTGGCTATGAATCCAAATCCTTAGCCGAAGAAGCAAACATATAAGTTAACATGTTGAAAGATAAAGAAATTGAATCGTACAAGCAAGTTACAAATGTCTGGATAAAGTACTTATTAGTTTCGTATTGTTCTGCTGTCTTACTTTGCATTGGATGAGCTGTCATATTTCCTTAATGCCCAAGTAAGCTAAGAGCTACTCACCTTAATGATTTACTTGCAGAAGCACATACCTCCATAATTCAGAGCTCTTACAGTCATTACAAAGAAAAGAAAACCATAATCAATGTGAATCACACAACCAACATCGATTACTAGGCCACAGTTGAAGAGTCAAACATGGTCAACCTCGATTCCAGTCACCGTGTGAAAAGTAAATGAATCATTTATATATGAAAGTAGAAGAAGAAGAAAAAAGAGAACACCACTGAGCACGCAGTGGGTAGTGGGTTGATGGGACCTGCATTACATAACATTGTCCTCCTGCCTCCATACTCATCTTCTTCCTCATCTGCTTTTCATACTTGCAACGTGCCTTTCCAGACAATTCAACACCCACCTCCTACTTTTTCACCACTCAACTTAACTGTCTCACACAAAACATTACTCCTTAAAATAACATTCATCAGTACCGCTACTGATGCTAATCATAGTTTACTGCATCTGTATTTATGAGCAGTTGAATCAAAATTAACTGGGGAACAAAAGCTTATATTCTCTCTTTTATATCTTTCTTTCACACTTTTGTTTTTCTGTTTCTCCAAACGGGTCTCCTTATCAACTTTCACTTTCTTAACCATAATTTCAGTTTTGAAAAAAGCTCAAATATTTAGCTCAAAGATCCAATCTTTCTTTGATTTCCAGTCCCAATTGGTGTCTTCCTGAAGTGGGTTTGTTGGATTTATGACGATTAATTTCAGCTCAGCGTGTTGTTGAAGCTCCGCCTCTCCACTCTCTTATCAGTATCTTTCCACTGTTCATCCGTTTTTCTGCTCACGCTCCATGGAGAGAGATGGCAGGAGGAGCAGTGTTATCTGCTTCTGTTTTGTCTTCTTCGTTGCTCTTCTCTTTCATGCCGCCGCTGCCCAATTGCCAGGTTTCTTCTTGCTTAGATGATTTATTCGCTATCGCAGACTGCTGTTCATTGTTACTATTAAGACATTTAGATTATGTGCTGTTTCCGTTCCTCTTATCTTACTAATATTTTTGTTAGCGAGGATTGTGTGCTAGATTCATGAATCCTGCCACCTTGATTTTTGAGTAACTTGTAATTGTATCATATCAAAATTGCCTCTACTTTCTGGGGGTCGAATTTCACAAACCAGTGGCACTTTCTCCAAGAAGCTATGTTTTCTGTAACATAAGAGTCCAATATGTCAAAGAGACTAGAAGTCTAAATGTTTCAGGAAGTCTGTTAACAATTTTTCGAAGGGTATGAAATCTCAGAGTATGATGATTGTCACTTAATTAATACTTTGGTTTTCTGTATTCTCTGATGTTTTTGATATATCATCCATGGGAGTTCTTTTCGTTATGGACCGAGTATTTCATTTGATCTGGGTTACAGGTTTTGTAAGTTTGGATTGTGGAGGTGAAGAGAGTTTCACAGATGAACTCGGTCTTAACTGGACTCCTGATGCTCAAATGATGTTTGGGCAAACAGCCAGTATATCTGTTGCAAATGAGACACGCAAACAATATACGACCGTAAGGCATTTTCCTGCTGATACGAAGAAGTATTGTTACACCCTTAATGTCACACCTAGGACTAGGTACCTCGTTCGCGCGACCTTCTTGTATGGGAATTTCGATAACAACAATGTGTACCCAAAGTTTGACATATCTGTTGGGCCTACGCATTGGTCTACAATTGTGATATCAGATGCCAATACAATTGAGGTTATAGAATTAATCTTTCTTGCTACAGAATCCTCAGAAAGTGTCTGCTTATATAATGGTAACACGGGTGAGCCATTTATCTCTACCCTTGAGCTCAGACAATTTAATGGATCAGCTTACTATACACAATATGAGAACCAGTTCTACCTCGGTGTGTCGGCTAGAATAAACTTTGGTGCGGAAAGTGACGCCCCAGTAAGGTACAAATCAAATTTCATTTTAAGGTGACATGTCATTCGAGTATTAATGAACTCCTATTGGTGTCTTAGATCATCTTATTGACATACTTATAGTGTTTGCTGATCAGTGACCGTGCATGATTTTTGTTTGGATGCTATTTTGATGTTCGTTGACTTCTTCTTTGCTTCAATTTGTTATACCAGGTATCCTGATGATCCGTTTGACAGAATATGGGCATCAGACACAGTGAAAAAAGCTAATTACCTTGTTGATGTCGCTGCTGGTACTGAAAGGATATCAACAGACCTGCCTATCGATGTTAACAAGGATGAGAGACCACCAGCAAAGGTGATGCAGACTGCTGTAGTCGGAAGGAATGGGTCATTGACATATCGCTTGAACTTGGATGGATTCCCTGGTTTTGGTTGGGCAGTTACCTATTTCGCTGAAATTGAAGATTTGGGTACACATGAGTCACGGAAGTTTAGGCTTGTTCTTCCAGATAATCCCGATGTCAGCAAACCTATTGTTAACATTCAGGAAAATGCACAAGGAAAATACCGTATATATGAACCTGGGTTTATCAACATAAGTCTTCCATTTGTACTTTCTTTTAAGTTTGCAAAAACCACAGATTCTACCCAAGGCCCTCTTATCAATGCGATGGAAATCAGCAAGTATATACAGAAAGCTGATGCTTCTGCTGATGGTAAGTATACTTGTGTTCCCTTCGTTATTATACAGTTCTTCTTTCTATCATTTTTTGTTTCAGAAATACGACTAGCGAAAAAAATGTGCATCATCTTTTCACACGCATTTCCTGTCGAATGTTTTCTTTTTGCTTTGATCTACAACATGTTAGCTTATTTGTCATGAAAGAAGTAAAGAGCAGAAAATCTGTCTACTGCTATTTACCAGGTCGCTTAACTGTTTCGCTGCACAGGTGCAGTTATTGCGAGTGTAGTTTCTCAGTATCAACCAGCGAATTGGACTCAAGAAGGCGGTGACCCATGCCTTCCTTTACCGTGGTCATGGGTTGACTGTAACTCAGATCCACAACCAAGGATAAAATCAGTGTAAAAATTCATTGTTTTTACTTTGTTATTTTATTTCACTGTCTAGTTTAGTGGTTAGGCTCTTGGAGATCACATGTTCAAACAATCATTGTCGAGTGTCTTTAAATAGAGGCCTTAAGTTAGGACATACATATTCACAGCCAATCAAGTTTTGTCGTGAAGCATTTGGGAAAAAATGCAGAGAAAAATGTAAGATGACTAAAATTCATTAGAAAGTTAATAAAGTATATGAAGAATGCTCTAGTTGGAAAATAAGATGATCTTCCTGAAAATATTGACTATTATTAGACATCGTTGGACCAGGAAATAGTATTTTTTTTTGGTGTGCCATAAGGCATTAACGCTCATGACATGGTTCTAAAGCTTTTCCTTAATTAGTTGTTACCAACTTTATTCATATCTTTTGTGTACTGCAGCCGTCTCTCTGGAATGAATCTGACTGGTAATATACCTCTCGGTTTGGGGAAATTGAGTGGCTTGGTTGAATTGTGAGTTTCATACTCTCTCTAGGGTTGAATTATCTACATCTCATCGCAGCTCATAAAGTTTGTTTCTTGCAGATGGCTTGATGGGAATTCATTTCAAGGTTCGATACCAGATTTCAGTGGTTGCTCTAGCTTGAAGATCATGTAAGTCAGGGAAGAATTTTGTTCGCCATTTTTTCCTCAAATTAATGCTTACTACTATTATTTTTCCTGTCGCAGTCATCTTGAAAATAATCAGTTAACTGGCGAGCTGCCTTCATACTTGGCAAAACTGACGAATTTGCAAGAATTGTACGTACCTTAAGTGACTCTCAGTATACCATGTACTGTAATCATAGTTCGGAGTTTATAAGTGCTTTTGCTAAGCAATATGCTGTATGCTGTAGGTATGTTCAGAATAATATGCTAACCGGAAAAGTTCCAAAGGGCCTCCAAAGTAAAAATTTGCCTACAAAGTGAGTATTCTTATTAATGGACTCACCGTGTGCTAATAGTTGATAAGTCGATATTATCGCTCATGAAGTGGCCAAGTACGGGTTATATTGTATATTACCAACCTCGTCTGAATTTTTTTTTTTCCCGTCTCGTGCCAAGTTATTCAGGAAATAAAATCCATGGAGTGGACAATGGAAAGAGCCACTCTAACATCATTTTGTGGGCATCAGTTGGTGCTGCTCTTCTGCTCATAGCCACTCTCGTATCATGCATGCTGATACACAAACGTAAAAAAAGCTATTCTGATCAAGGTAAGTCTGGGTGTTTTTTTTTGTTGCTTTCCCTTTTTTTTTTCGTTCTTTTTACAGTAACATGATTTTTTTTTTAATGACAGGCAAATTTGATGAGACGTTACCTCCAAAGAGGTTGGCATCTTTGAGCAATGCTACAACGGAATCTGCTCATTGCTTCACAGTAAATGAAATTGAGGAGGCAACTCACCAGTTTCGGAAGAAAATTGGTTCTGGGGGATTTGGAGTTGTCTATTACGGTAAAATGAATGATGGTAAAGAAATCGCGGTCAAAGTTTTAACCAGTAACTCCTATCAGGGGAAGCGTGAATTCGCCAATGAGGTACTCCCTTTGCCAGCTTTCATTTATCTGTACTTGTTTTTTTAACTATATTTCATTCTATCCATTGGAACGCTGGTTATATTTAATGCTTTTAATTTGTCTCTACAAATGAAACTTCTTTCTTCTAGTCTCGTATGAGTGGGTGTAAGCGATGTATTTTATCTTGTAGGTGGCTCTTCTTTCAAGGATACATCATCGAAACTTGGTGCAATTTCTTGGTTATTGCCAGGATGATGGGAAAAGCATGCTCCTTTATGAATTCATGCATAATGGAACTCTCAAGGAACATATATATGGTAAGGCGCTTCGCTTTTTTCATATGATCCACAAAGCACTATTTTGTTAGGCAATGGAAACTTTTTCTGTTGACTTCCCAACTCTCTCTCTCTCTTTTTCATTTTCTTTCTGTTTTACCCCTTTCCTCCTTTCTTTTCGGATTATCGTACCAAAATTGAAGAAACAATAGCTGTCACTTTTGAAATTAAAAATGCGAGATGAAACATTCCCTTAGCTTCCAAAATTCTTCAAATATGTTTGCTCATGGATGTATAAATACAGGCGTGAGTAATATCAACTGGATTAAGCGTCTTGAGATTGCTGAAGATTCGGCAAAAGGTGTGCTGGATTCATCTTGCCAATTATTCATCGAGTGATCGTCTCTCTGTAAAATATTGTTAATTTTTTCACTCTCGTGTGTTCTAGGTATCGAGTATCTTCATACAGGATGTGCTCCAGCCATCATCCACAGGGACTTGAAGAGCAGCAATATCCTACTAGACAAACACATGAGAGCTAAGGTTTCGGATTTTGGTCTCTCAAAACTCGTCGCTGTTGAGGGTGCCTCCCATGTATCAAGCATAGTTCGAGGAACTGTCGGATATCTAGATCCAGAGTAAGATCATTTTTTAAATTACACCGCGCTATAAAAAAAAACTGGCAACCATAGTTGCAGTGTTTGCGCTAATTCTGGAGCTTTTTTTTTAATACTCCCGAGATATCTTCTGCTTTACAATGCGTTAACTTGTTTTTCTTGTCGCAGATACTACATTTCTCAACAACTAACGGACAAGAGCGATGTATATAGTTTTGGAGTCATACTTCTTGAGCTGATTTCGGGCCAGGAAGCCATATCTAACGAGAACTTTGGTGCAAACTGTCGCAATATTGTCCAATGGGTAGGAAGCTAGTCTCTTATAGCCTGCCTGCCTTTTCTATACGCATTTTTACACATACGACATTTAAAGCCTCCAAGTGACGTAATGATGGGTTTTTACAGGCAAAGCAACACATTGAGAGCGGAGACATTCAAAGCATCATCGACCCTTCTCTACGTGGTGAATACGACATTCAGTCCATGTGGAAGATAGCAGAGAAGGCTCTGATGTGCGTCCAGCCTCACGGACACATGAGACCGTCAATGTCACAAGTTATCAAGGAAATCCAAGATGCTCTCTCAATCGAGCGCGGAGCAGATGCTTCAAGGGAAGGTAACTCTGACGACATGTCGAGACATTCAATGCGTTCTTCTCGTAATACTGGCTCCATAGACATGGGTCCAACGGATAATTACCTGGCTCTGGACGACTCCATTTCACAACCATCAGCTCGCTAGTTTTGTATCTGAGCTCTATTGCCTGCACTCCCAATTTATATAATTTTTGTGCCGAGTGGAGTCTTACTTGATTCTTATATGTTGCCCACAATACACAAATAGGGTTGATTTTTGTGTGTCTGATTATGTGTCCCTGCTCTGAAAACATGACTCCAATTTCATGTTTTGTGTTAAAGATGTTTATATTGAGTTTCTTCTTTTTCATCTGACATTTTAGTTGTTCAATCTTGTGAATTTTTTTCTTAGAAACTTAGTTCTCAAGATGTCAAGTTGTTATTCAAAATGTTTTTTTTTATCAAACCATTATTAGGCGTAGTAGTTTATGAGTTTTTTTAAATTTAAATACTTACTGAACGATGATTTTTTGCTGACATTTAATTAAATTTACAAATCGCTACTCGTATTCACGGATTGTGCTCGTTCAAAACTTTAGTAACAATCATACTTTGATTTCATAACAAATCGTTACTCGTACTAGCAGTTTGTCGTAAATATAATCTCAACACCAGTTGTCATTCTAAACTTCATTTCACTCTCCACTCCATTAAAAATGCACATTACATTCTCTTCCAATAAAGTTAGTTAGGTGTTCGATTCAAGTTAAAACAAATCATCCTAACAACTAAGAAACATAATAGTGTGAACATGCAATGAAGTTCGAAGACTCAAGTCTATCTAATAACTAGACATATCGATTTTCTAATTGGTTTTTTAGGCCTGGTGCTCCTCCGAAGTCTCTGTTTAGCCTTACCCTGACTTTGTACTTGAATACTTTGTAAAGAACTTTGTTCATCAAAATTTATATCTTCGGGTACAAGCATAGCTCCTTGAGAAGGATCAACATAATTTGTACGAATATCAAAAATAAATTAGCTAAAATATAGAAACCTTTAATGAAAGAGTGGATGATTCGAGTATCATCATGAAACTAGATAATGTCTGGAGCAATTCCTAAAGCGCTCTCTGATGAGCGGACAAATAACCTTATGTTTGTCCGTATTTTCACTTTACTTCTTGTTTGTTCCGTTATTTTATAAAGTCATTTGATGTTTTCTTTGTCCATTTCAGGTTAAAAATGCATACTACATGATATGAAGTGGTCCGAAGAAGTTTCTGGTGAATTCTAGTCGATCGAGAGCAAAATCAGGCAAAAGGCAGTTTTGATTCACCCAGGCTAGTGTGATTCGTCCAGGCTGATTGACTCATTCATCTTTGAAGGCTTGCCGAGAACACGATTCGTATCCGATTGAGGCGTGCCATATCTTTTTGTAAAGCTAACTCAAAGGACTACAACTTCATATACATCAAGACATAATTCGAAGGTTTAAAGGGTCAAAACAAGCGAGTTTATAACGCTGCAGAAGTGATCCGCCCAAAGAAGAATTCAGGTTAGGGCGAATCAAAAATAATTCAGCCAAAGAAAGGTGATTCGCCCAAAAAGGAATTGATTCACCCAGCTTCATTACAGCCCTGAAATTATGATTCGGGGGAATCAAAATTATGTGGCTGCACAAATCACTTGATTTGGGGAGAATTCGCCTGTAGATCAAGTCTAAGCAGATTGACCTATTCATCCTCGAAGGCGCGATTCTTATCGTTTGAGGCCTTCCATAGCTTGTTGGAAAGCTAATTCAAATAGATACAACTTTGTAGTTTACGTCAAGACGTGATTCGAAGGTTTAAACAAGCGATTTTTTAACGCTGTAGAAGTGATCCGCCCAACCAGTGGGCGAATCAAAAGTGATTCGGCCAAGGAGAATGATTTCATCTCCTGAACCAAGGTTAATCAAATAAAGGGTTGACCGAATCAAGAGTGATTCGGCCAAGAGAAAGTGATTCGCCCAGCTCCGAAACAGCACTGAGAGTTTGATTCGGACACTCTTTCAGAATCAACTCATTAAGCCTTGCCGGAATCACTTTTGATTAGGGAACGACGGGTAAATATAAATAGAAGAAGATGAGAGAAATTAGATTTGAGCCTTGGGGTGCCTCCGGCGCCTAGGGTTCCTCTCATGGGACGAAACCTGACAGTCGTATTTTTAACCCTTTATAGATGTCAGATATAAGTTTCAGGGGTCAAATTGTAGTAAAAAACAATTTATATACCTTGGTAAGCCAAGGGTCGATCCTAGGAACAGGCGCGTGTATATACTAGCTAGCAAACAATATGTTCAGCTACTCCTAATGAAAAGTGTGGGTTTGTTCTAACTATTCTAATTTCCCTAATTAATATAACTAACGGTTGATTCGATCAGAGAAAGTAATTCCAAGATCGAACTTCACCCATGCTCGCAACACAATTCATGCAATCAGTCACACCATATAGTCATGCAAAATAGCTTTGGAAATAACCTAAATTGACATCAGATGAGCCGCCCATTCACGGATCATCACCTGAATTAATCTACACTATTGAACGCCGCCCAATCACGGATTATCAACAGTCTCGATTTATTAGACACAAAGGTTTCCAGACAAAATATGTCAACTCTCCTATCGATTCATGTACTAACAATATAGCTACCATGTCTCGATATCAATCCTATTTGTTCCAGTTAACTGCCTCAGACCCATTCATCTTTTTGGCATCTAACCTAGTTCCGTTCTAACATGCAGTCATCCCAATCAATGATCAACAGTGATAAAACGATAGAATGAAGCATAATAGAATTGAAAACATAAACATGCATTAGACTAAAATTGGTGTTTGTACAAATCACATGAAACCAGGTTACAGGCATGGGATCCGTAGGATCCCAGAACTAAATAAACTACTCGCTACTCATCGGGATTACTACCAATACAAGAATGAAGAGAATAAAGAACGAAGAACCCGTGACGACGATCTTCACTCCCAGCTATCCTCTTCTCTCTTGCGTTCGTTCTCCAAAATCGTCCAACCCCTTCTGAACGAGCCCTCGATTTCTATTTATATGAAAATCAATTGGGCTGATTTTCAAAATTGATTTGCGGCCCGGTTTGGTTCCAAACCGGCGGTTCAGTGACCAAACCGCCGGTTTAACGTCTAAACCGCCGGTTCTAAGTTGAACCGGCCCTTTTCAGAGAAAAACGAAATTTTGCCTTTGGGGCCGGTTTGAACAGTAAACCGGCGGTTTGACCAGTGAACCGGCGGTTTGACTAGTGAACCGGCGGCTACTGTTCACTCAGCACTGTAAAGCTGACTTGTCTTGCGTTTTTGGCCATCTAAACCTTCGAATTACGTCTTTCTGTAAACTACAAAGTTGTAGCCCTTTGAATCAGCTTTCCAACAAGATATAGCACGCCTCAATCGGATAAGAATCATGTTCTCGGCAAGCTTTTGATGACGAATAGGTCAATCTCCCCAGATTTGGTCTGTATTCGTTTGAATCTTTGTGTTTTACCTTATTTTGCTCCAAACGAACTACAAACCCTCAATTTAATATAACTTGACCTGAAATGAGAGTAGAGTGGTGAAAACACAATGAAAAGTTCAAGAGAGGAGCGAAATTCGTCATCGAATGAAGCGAATAATCGGTAAGAAATCAACCGATCAAACACTCCACACTTAGAATTTGTTCGTCCCGAACAAATATAAAATGGACAATGAGTAGCAGAGAAACTCAGTGCAAGTACCAATCAAGTTCATGCGATCTACACTAACTAAACTAATATCCTAAGATATGCAAGTCCTAACTCACTTTCGTAGGAATCACGGATGCATTTAGCATATGCATCAAGCCTTTAAACCCCTATGCTACCCTAGTGGACGAGTTTTGGTCTCGTGAAGGTTTTCAGAAGAGGGAATACCTACAAATCCCTAGTGCAGGTGCCCTATATGAATGCATGAAATGGGTGCTCAAAAGTGACGGCATTATTGCAACAATCTCAAACTAATGCGCTAAGCCAACATCCAAGTCAAACTATCTTCAAATGAGTTTTCAAACCTTCATAGTTCATACAAGATGTTGCACTCAAACAAGTCGGTATCAAAACCATCAAATGACTAACCACGTGTCTTAACATCCTTTTCAAGCTATGCATCCGAAACATAAATCCAGGTTACACAAAACATGCCCGCCATTCACTTATGCTATCTAGGGATAGTCCACAGGCTCTTGGCGCAAAGCTCATTCTCAAGTCTTAAAGTCCAGACTTTATAACTCATAAGAGAAGAGGAGCTTGGCTTGGCATTTTACGAAAATTGCATAAGCAAGTCAATGATTCCGTGCAATCACAAGGGTCGTTCCTTAACTCATCTTATATGACTTCCAATACGTGATGCAATCACACACAATAAACGAGTGGTATAATACACAATGTCAAGCTTAAGGTGGAGTGTCTAATGGCATTCGGCCTTACTATGCTCAAGGAGGAACTTTTCTTCCATTCCTTTGCATTTTATTTCTCCTTTTTTTTTTCATAGATATTTTTTGTTGGGGCCTATTTTGTGCCCTCTTTTGACGTTCTTTTTGTTCCTCTCATTCGAGGGACTCCACACTTAAGGCTTGACAAAGTATAAAAAGTGAAGGCGGGTGTGTGTGAGTAACAACATACACGAGAATACATAATAAGAGAACTAAAGTCACCGGGAATCACAAACAATGCTTAAGTTTTCAAAAAAGATTAATTTAAGACCGGTGCCTACAAGTATCAAGTTCGAAGCATGCTTTCAAAAGTGTGCGGGACGTATGATAGACAAAAGATAGTAATAATATTAACTCCAAAGAATACACACTCGAACGAACTATTTCAGATTCTAAATACAAACTCAAATAGGATGAACAGATAACCGGCGTAGCTCATAAAGCGTGAGAAAGTTAACAACAAGCCATAGAAAATTTGAGCGCGCAAGTGTTCTTAAACTAGCATGCCTATCAACCTAACTAAAATGCAATACATGGCAAGAGTGATTATGCGCTCTAAACACTCCACACTTAAGAGCAAGCTTAGTCCCTAAGCAATAAAAATAGAAATATAAATCAACCAGAAAGAGAACTAAACACTTAAGTTGAGAGCACATAAATCACGCATCATGTCATGTAATGCACAAATTTAGCTAACCAAAACAAATATAAAAACTTACAAACCGGGTTACTTCCCGTCAAGGCCTAGTTTAACGTCTTGGCAAGACTCAGCAAAGCGCCCAATAGAAATCACTCGCGAGAAGTCCTTTGCTAGAATCCCTTCTCGCGGGGCCTTCAATGCTCAAAGGTGTCAATCCACCTTCAAATCCCATTTGAATTTACGTCCATCAAGTGCTATATGGAAGTTGAATTGACAGTCCAATCCCTTTATAAATATTAGTCCCTTGAGAACCAAGGGATTGTAGGAGCTTCTTCTCAGCAGTTTCAAAAAATATGGCAAGAACCTTAGAAACTTGTCCGGCGGTGGTGCAAGAAGATATACATCTTCACTACATGCTTCATATCCAATTGGCATGCTTCCCGTGAGCTCTTCGACTAGTAACTCAGGTGCCAATATATCTGAAGCTCTCTTCACTATCACATCCATATGTATGCAAGGATATTCTTTAGTTGAATTCAAATACAAATCAACGAAGTCCTCATAATTTTGAATTTGTGGCGGCTCAAAGTGCTCCATCTCTTCCACTACATCACCATGTTCATTCACATCATTGGAAAATAAGGGTGAAGGGGCAAATGCTTCATTAACATGAACTTCTTGATGGCTGGCTACTTCCATCTCGACGTCATTGTCTATGAATTCCTTGGTCGCGCTCGGTTCTCTTGTTACGAAGCTTGCTTGTTGCATAATCTGAGTTTCCAGCATATGAGTCTGAATAGTGAGCTGCTCCACTGACTTTGTCAAGTTGTCAATCTTAGCCTCAGTTTCTTGAGAATGTTTGCTCTGTTGTGCCAGAAAATCAGCGAGCATGGACTCCACAATTGATATCTCGGTGTTCTCGGGTTGAGTCTGCTGATTACGGTTCTGAAATAGAGGTGAATGGGCGGGTGCTTCATAAACTTGTTGTGAAAATTCGTAATAATGTGCGTCTTCATAGTATTGCTCTCCCATCTGTGGATACTGGTTGCTTTCCCAATTTTGATCATACGATTGTGTCCATGAGCTTTCACCACTCGGATACATGCCTTGTTGATTGTATGAATACATCGTCGCAATTTGAGATAAACATATGATTAGTGAAGGATAAAATAAAAAATAAAAAAAATAGAATAGTCCTAAACTATGTATGCTAAAAACTAATAACACACTTAGACGCTGTTCCCCGGCAACGGCGCCATTTTGACAGTCGTATTTTTAACCCTTTATAGATGTCAGATATAAGTTTCAGGGGTCAAATTGTAGTCAAAAACAATTTATATACCTTGGTAAGCCAAGGGTCGATCCTAGGAACAGGCGCGTGTATATACTAGCTAGCAAACAATATGTTCAGCTACTCCTAATGAAAAGTGTGGGTTTGTTCTAACTATTCTAATTTCCCTAATTAATATAACTAACGGTTGATTCGATCAGAGAAAGTAATTCCAAGATCGAACTTCACCCATGCTCGCAACACAATTCATGCAATCAGTCACACCATATAGTCATGCAAAATAGCTTTGGAAATAACCTAAATTGACATCAGATGAGCCGCCCATTCACGGATCATCACCTGAATTAATCTACACTATTGAACGCCGCCCAATCACGGATTATCAACAGTCTCGATTTATTAGACACAAAGGTTTCCAGACAAAATATGTCAACTCTCCTATCGATTCATGTACTAACAATATAGCTACCATGTCTCGATATCAATCCTATTTGTTCCAGTTAACTGCCTCAGACCCATTCATCTTTTTGGCATCTAACCTAGTTCCGTTCTAACATGCAGTCATCCCAATCAATGATCAACAGTGATAAAACGATAGAATGAAGCATAATAGAATTGAAAACATAAACATGCATTAGACTAAAATTGGTGTTTGTACAAATCACATGAAACCAGGTTACAGGCATGGGATCCGTAGGATCCCAGAACTAAATAAACTACTCGCTACTCATCGGGATTACTACCAATACAAGAATGAAGAGAATAAAGAACGAAGAACCCGTGACGACGATCTTCACTCCCAGCTATCCTCTTCTCTCTTGCGTTCGTTCTCCAAAATCGTCCAACCCCTTCTGAACGAGCCCTCGATTTCTATTTATATGAAAATCAATTGGGCTGATTTTCAAAATTGATTTGCGGCCCGGTTTGGTTCCAAACCGGCGGTTCAGTGACCAAACCGCCGGTTTAACGTCTAAACCGCCGGTTCTAAGTTGAACCGGCCCTTTTCAGAGAAAAACGAAATTTTGCCTTTGGGGCCGGTTTGAACAGTAAACCGGCGGTTTGACCAGTGAACCGGCGGTTTGACTAGTGAACCGGCGGCTACTGTTCACTCAGCACTGTAAAGCTGACTTGTCTTACGTTTTTGGCCATCTAAACCTTCGAATTACGTCTTTCTGTAAACTACAAAGTTGTAGCCCTTTGAATCAGCTTTCCAACAAGATATAGCACGCCTCAATCGGATAAGAATCATGTTCTCGGCAAGCTTTTGATGACGAATAGGTCAATCTCCCCAGATTTGGTCTGTATTCGTTTGAATCTTTGTGTTTTACCTTATTTTGCTCCAAACGAACTACAAACCCTCAATTTAATATAACTTGACCTGAAATGAGAGTAGAGTGGTGAAAACACAATGAAAAGTTCAAGAGAGGAGCGAAATTCGTCATCGAATGAAGCGAATAATCGGTAAGAAATCAACCGATCAAAACCCTAATTGGAGAACTTGGAGAATTCGAAGAAGACATCATCAATTGAAGATTCTACATCAACCCTTTACTCATTCTCTACTTCCGTATTACTTTACTTTCTTTAACTTTTCATTGTTGAACTATTTCATTATGTCTTGTTTCAAACTCACCATAAGTGACACATGAGTGAGTGGTCTTTTAGTAGTTGGGGTTCTTATGGATCCCTTAGGTTTGATTGTAATGCAAGACTTGTCCTTTTATCTATATGAATGAAGTTTGGTTGAATATTCTCATGCTTTCTCTTCATATCAATTTTGTGCACACCAAGTGTTTGACGAAACACATGAATGAGTACGAATTGGTAGAACACCTAGGGATGGAATGAGAGTTGAACCTAGGTTGTTTAGAAGATTGAGCATGTTAATTTTAGGTTGCGTTTGTGTGCGAGAGTGACATACGCATTCCACTAGGCTAAGTATTGAGAGACTTTAGTTAACTATCAATAGACCGAGAGGTTGAGATTAGGAGACTTTTGTTCTACGCGGTTCAATAGAGCGAGAGTTTGAGAACCGTACTATTTAGGTATTATTCTCATTCTAGAGAAGGAGCGAGAGTTGAATTTAGAATGTGTGATACCTTAGCCTAGAACCACACTCGAATTTACTTGTGATTTAGACAAGTTTTGTATTGCTAATCGCATGACCTAGGGGTGAAGTAGGATTCAGACTACGTTTTCTCTCTTACTTTACTTCTTCATAATTTTGAACTTTTCTTTAGTACTCACTAGAGATACCTCACTTAGAGGAAAAATTCCTTTTTTATTTAGTAGACTTGCATTAGGCATTACTAGTTAGCTTTAGACTAATCTAGGCTTTTCTCTTGGATTCTACTCGAGGTCACTCGGATTATAAATATTGTTTGAACACCGTGATTGGACTAGTATTTTTACTACCACAATAACCACAACGTTCACTCTCCTCTTCAAGATCTGCTAAATCAGAATAAAAACTGTGGAATAAATCGTAAGCCAGGTTCTTTGATTTCACTGGAACATCATTTGCAAAAATTTCAGATGCTACTCGGTCAGATCTGACTAAAGTAAGAACCTGAAAAAGTGAACAATAATTCTTTAGAAAGAAAAATATGAAAAGCACATGTTAGTATTTTTAATTTAGTAAAAAAATTTACATGTGATGGCAACTCGTGTGAAGTCGGTCGATAAGGAATTGACTTGTCTTGGACCTTATGTCGCTGAATAAATCTATGGGTTACCAAATTATACCATGCATAGTACTCATCTAAATAGCCACCGCCCCATCATTCTCAAATTCACTGATGAGAACACTATCTGCCATATTGTTCCACAGTGCCACATACGCTTCTAACTATATATTCCAAAACTTCTTTGATTTTTTCCTTGTTATAGCATGCGATTCTTTGGGACTTGGATGTGGCATGTGCTGGAACAATTGTATATGTTCAAATTATCGTAAGACTCGAGATGGATAATGTCATGCTGCTATGTTAGAGCATATCAAAGATACTTCAGCCATCTAAATACCTCGTCTCCGAACACACATCAGATTAAGTGATGCAAGAATATCCTCTATGTAGAGCATCCATATGATGTCAATCTTCTGTTGACGATTTAGTTGGCCTCGATACAACAATAACACATGCTGAGAAGTGTCACAATATGTCTTGGAACCATCCCATTTGTTGTAGCCTAATGTGGCGATATTTATCATCAGAGGTCTAACAAGTCGTTTTGGATGTCCAATATACATGTGCTCCCATGTCCATAACTGGAGTAATACGGTGCAATCGGTCAATTGCCTATGCCGGTCTTCCAAGCACTGCAAAGGTGCCTATATAAAAAAGCTAATACCGCGCTTCCCCAACTATACGAGTTGGTTGAATTCAAGTCAACCAAGCACTGTAGATAGTGAATGGAAACATCAGTGCCTGATTCATCTGGCAGAAGTGATGTTCTGAGCATTCATACCATGTATCTCGGGCATATCTCTATAGATCCTCTTAAGCAGCCTTTGGCGGAACTATGCTCATATGATTCTTCAACCTAGTACGGTGAACTGAAGTGTGTATCTTTTCTCGAGGTGGAATTATCCATAGCGTATTAATGAGATGTTCATCTATTCATCTAACATTGACACTAACACTAATGCGTCAGCATATCACACGTCTTCTTGTTATGGCCAACTCTGCTGCATTTAGAACATCACATCGATGTAGCAGCTTTAGATGTTCCTGCATCACTAGGTCCACCACTTGTACCGAAGTCCATCTCATTTCGCCTTCTTCTCGTGGGTTCTCGACCTCTCTTGGTTCTTTTAAATTATAGGTTCGACACGTGTTTAGGCCCGTCATGAGGATCCCAATATGCTTGATTGATCGGTTGATTTACTTACTGATTATTCATCCACTCGATGATGAATTTCGCTTCTTTCCCGAACATTTCTTTGTGTTTTTACCACTTCACTCTCGTTTCAGGACAAATCACGCCAAACTACAGCTTTGTAGCCTTGTCAGAGCAAAACAGAGAGAATCATAAGATTCAGATAGATATGATCGAAGAATGTGCAGATTTACCTGTCCGTGGTCTAGGGCTCGCTGAGCTTCCAATTCTTATCCGATCGAGGCGTGCTATGGCTTTCTGGACAGCTAACTCAAAAAGCTAAAACATTATAGTTTATACTAAGATGTGATTCGAAGGTTTGAATGGTCAAAAACGCGAGCAAAGTCATGATCAAAGTCTGAGTGATCAAGCAGCCCGGTTCTGTGTAGAACCGGCGGTCCATAAGAGGAACCGGCGGTTTGGACAGAAAATCGCCGGTTTGGTCCTGAACCGGCTCCGAAGGCAAAATATCGTGATTCTCTAAAACTGGCCGGTTCGATTCGAAACCGGCGGTTTGTCGCTTGAACGGCGGTTTGGAACTGAAACCGCCGGTTTTAAACCAAACCGGGCCGCAAATTAATTCCGAAAACCAGCCCAATTGACTTTCAGTATAAAAAGGAATAGAGGGCTCGTTCACAGGGGTTGGACGATTTGGAGAACGAAAGCAAGAGAGAAGAGGATAGCTTGGAATGAAGATCGTCATCACGGGTTCTTCGATCTTTATTCTCTTCATTCTTGTATTGGTAGTAATCCCGATGAGGAGCGAGTAGTTTATTTAATTCTGGGATCCTACGGATCCCATGCCTATAACCTGATTTCATGTGATTTGTACAAACATCAGTTTTAGTCTAATGCAAGTTTATGTTTTCAAATCTATTATGCTTCATTCTATCATTTTACCATTGTTGATCATGATTGGGATGACTGCATGTTAGAACAAAACTAGGTCAGATGCCAAAAAGATGAATGAGTCTAAGGCAGTTAACTGGAACAAATAGGATTGATGTCGAGACATGGTAGCTATATTGTTAGTACATGAATTGATAGGAGAGTTGACATATTTTGTCTGGAAACCTTTGTGTCTAATAAATTGAAACTGTCGATAATCCGTGATTGGGCGGCGTTCAATAGTGTAGATTAATTCAGGTGATGATCCGTGAATGGACGGCTCATCTGATGTCAATTTAGGTTATTTCAAAAGCTATTTTGCATGACTATATGGTGTGACTGATTGCATGAATTGTGTTGTGAGCATGGGTGAAGTTCGATCTTGGAATTGCTTTCTCTGATTGAATCAATCGTTAGTTATATTAATTAGGAAAATTAGGATAATTAGAACAAACCTAAAATTTTCGTTAGGAGTAGCTGAACACATTGAGTGCTAGCTAGTATATACACGCGCTTGTTCCTAGGATCGACCCTTGGCTTACCAAGGTCTATAAATTATTTTTGACTACAATTTGACCCCTGAAACTTATATCTGACAACTATAAAGGGTTAAAAATACGATTGTCATTGATCCGGAATTGAGTTGAACTTTGGGTACCAAGTTTTAATAAACGCTTCCATGTAAAATTTTGGGAACACACATGAACATATGCTCATATGCTCTCCCATGCATACAACCACTATATGACTGCATGAAAATTGGAATGACTCTCATTTTCTACGTGTACATGTGCCATCTTTGATGTCACAACTTGGACATTATGTTTATATGTAGTGGTGATAGAAGCAACTTCATTCGTTCGATCATACATTTCCACTTCATGGCCAATACTTATTTGAGATGATTAATTTTTTTAATGTTGGGAAGCATAAATGCCTCCATTTGTTTGGTACTACTCACGTCTCCGCGTAAAATATTCATTCGCTTGTTTAAATGTGTAATGTACAAGAGCTGTAATTGGCAAGTCATGTCCTCCTTTTAGAATACTGTTGAAACATTCAAATGTATTTGTAATCATGGAACCCCACCTTCGTCCTTTATCATCATAGGCAGATGCTAATTTTTCAATTGGAAGCTCGTCAAGCCATTTCAATAAATCGACATTATCTTTAATCTCTCCCTCAATTGAGAGAACAACTTAATAAATTTTTTCTTCTGTAGTTTTAATGGGCGATACGTGCAAAAAAATCTTTGAGCTACCTATTCTTCACCCTCATATTAAAATTGCTTATTAGATGTCGTGAATACACACAATGATTTGCCCTAGGCGGTGCCCAACCCGGATATTTCATTGCATTTATGATTCCAATATGTCTATCTGAAATTATGCAAAGCTCTTCCGTTGTGTTACCCCAGCCCTCATACAATTCATTAACAAACTTCAGCTGTCATTATTTTCACTTTCAACCAAAGCATAAACAAGTGGAAGAATATGATTGCTTGCATCTACAACTACAACAACCAAAAACACACATTTAGATTTGCCATAAAGATGACTCTCATCAAATACAAATTACGGGTCAACAATACGAAAGCTTGTATAGCAGGTGAAAATGCCGTGAACACGATCCACACTAAGCTTACCGCTTTGTATGTCGTTTGCCAAAATACAGAGCTCCCAGGATTTGTACACTGCAATATGTTCATAAATTTTGGCAACTGTAAATGATGTTTTCCGCTCTCCAAATAACTATTCAAGAGCCTTTTGCCTTGCTTTCCATGCCTTCACATATGAAATGTCATACTCAATTTTTTTGAACATCAGTTGTTTGATGACCCTTGGAGTAAACCTCAATTTTTCTCGAATAATGCCGTTGATTTCCATAGCCATGAAGGAGTTGTTGAAATGAATGTTATTCTTAGAAATAATGTCTCGCAAGTGTGTGATTCTCCATATCTAGTATACTCCCATAGATGCATTGTGTTTTTTTAAAATGTTCAAACGTGCCACACACATTTATTAGCTTCATCTCTGCAATGTAGGATAAATCTAGATACTTGTATGTGTGATATTCAACCCTATTTGTGATTGAATATCTCTTAGACGCATGTATGACATCCTCCTTTGATTCAAATAACATCCCTTTGTGAAGCAAGTTTATAGAAAATCCACTGTTCTCCATCATATGTTCATCCAAGTCCATACTACCTATCCAATGCGACGCATCATTAAACCTAGGAAAATCCCACAACATATTATTAAAGACTCTAACCATATTCTCAATACGAGCCGACATCCATGATTTTCGAATATCATCATCTCCCATCGCATCTAATCTTTCAAGATTTTCCCAATTGTATTCATTGAGAATGGTTACGTCAAACGTGTCCAACGTGGACATAACCATTCCATCAAGTTCTTCATTATCTATTTAACAAGTACTTACATGTATTTTACCTTCGTACAAAATTTACAAAAATGATCATCAATGAAAAACTACTATTCACACTAAACCTAAACTAAGAAACACACAATTTCAACACTAATATAACATATTTTACCTAAACTAAAACCATAACCCTAAACAACAACTAAATACCCGATTATATAAGCTTCAATCCAAGCAATACACTCATTTGAACTGTAATCGAACTCATTAGAAAAACTAAATCACCCTATTTCATAACCACAACTCCAATTTCAAAACCTCTCATAAAACTTATTGTTATCAAATCATACAAATGAAATTACCTTCTGAATGAAGTGTTGAAGGGAGAGAGATGGCGCGGCGTTAGATGGCGTGGTATGCCTTCGTTTTCACGTTGCAGGTCTAATGAGGAAGAAAGTTGCCGCTGAGATTATATTTACGAATAACGGTTTGATGTGAAATCAAAGTATGGATGCTAATGAGGTTTTGAATGAGAACCACCGTGAATACAAGTAGCAGTTTAGAAATTTATGTACATGTCAGCCACAAGTCATCGCTCAGTCAACATTTGAATTTAAAATGCCCACAATAACGATTTAGTAAAAAAATCATGACATTTTAGAAGTTAAATTTCCAAAAAGTGACATATTAAAATACTTCGTCACTTTTATTCAAAAGAACGCACCATTAGTATCCAATGGACTGTACTTCTCTAATCATGGTTGTTGTTAAAGTTTATTTTTATTTATTTAATTGCAGATTTTATACTAGAATGATAATTTAAATCATAAAATTAATTTAATTAGAAAAACATTAGACAGAAGAAGGTATTTGTGAACTAAACGGCGGCATTTGGGTCGTCAAGTTGGCTCCAAATTCAAAAGCAGAAACAAATTAAAATTAAGAAGAAAAAAGAAGACAGAAGGGGACAAAAGCAACGGTGACGATGAAGTAATTATCATCCGTGACCTCTCGTGTGTCGTCATCTCTCTCTAAACTTTCCTCTCTTCTCCAGCGTCCGATCCTCCCCAGCTCCAATCTCCACCTTCGTCCAACCAAAGGTAACTCCTTTCCATCTCCTTTACAACTTCCAACCAAAACGCATCGCACTCTGTTTCCCCAATTTCCCGATTCCCGTGCAAAATTAGGGTTCTGGGATGTTAGGGTTTTCATCCCATTTCCTGCTGTATTTGATGTGATTTGCAGGTCTACCGGATTCAAGGAGCTTGTGCGTCAATGGCGGAAGCTCCGGTGAGTCCTGGCGGCGGCGGGAGCCACGAGAGCGGCGGAGACCAGAGCCCGCGCTCGAGCAATGCTCGTGAGCAGGATAGGTTTCTGCCCATTGCTAATATCAGTCGGATTATGAAGAAGGCGCTTCCTGCGAATGGGAAGATTGCTAAAGATGCTAAGGAGACTGTCCAGGAGTGTGTGTCTGAGTTCATCAGCTTCGTTACTAGCGAGTGAGTTTTGGGCTGTGCTGTTTTTTTCCTTTTCAATTTGCTGTTTATTTAGTTGATTTCAATGTCTGGGGTTTTATTTGCAGGGCTAGTGATAAGTGTCTGAGGGAGAAGAGGAAGACTGTGAATGGGGATGATCTGCTTTGGGCAATGGCCACTTTAGGCTTTGAGGATTACATTGACCCGCTTAGAGTCTATCTTAATAAATATAGAGAGGTAACGAGTTGTCATCCCCAGCTTATGATATCCTTGCTTTTGTGTATGATATTAATATAGAGAGGTAGTCAATTTGATAATTTGAAAGTCAAGGACTGGAATGATTTTAACATCGTATCTTTTGCTTCTTATCATTTCATGGGGGCTTTGTTGCGCAATATAGATTGAGGTACGAATCCTTCATATGATAACCCTCTTCTAGTTAATCAATGTGCAGTTTTATTTTCAGCATCTCTTAAACATAATTTGCATACGCTCTTTGAATTGGACAACTCTACAGGGTGATACTAAGGGGACAGCGAAAGGCGGAGAGGGTTCGGCCAAGAAAGATGCAGGAGCACATCCACAAGGTTCTAATGCACAGGTAAATTTCTAGTTTATGGTTGACTTTATAATGGTCATATCAATTTGACGCATTTATTTTACTCACTTATGGCTGTATTGCTTTAGGTTTCTCAAGGATCTTATTCACAAGGGATGAACTATGTGAATTCTCGGGTACTATATCTTTCTATTATTGTATTTGACCCTCCCTGTCTATCTGTACGCAGGATAAATAAGAAAAACCTTATAAGTATAAGGTGAATGCTAGAGGGGCTTTATTTTAAAAATTTTCTTGAATAGCTAAGATGCCTGTCTTTCACTACAACCCACACATAGCCTGGTCAAATAAAAAAGTATTTAAAAACAACCTGGTCAAATACTCTTTTATTTAAACAGACATGTCTTGAATGTAAGTTATATGCCATTTCATTTTAACATGCAAGCTTATAACATAAGGTATCACTTTTTTCTTTATAGTTAACAAAATCATTCTTAACCATTTTTCACTTATATTAACCTACTTGAGATATTCCAAAACCAGTAGGTTGCATTAGCGAAATAAAAACCCACAACCCTTCATATTATAGAGTTCCTCCGTAAGCTTATTCTTTCTGTAAGTACGTGTGTTCTGATACTCTTCTTGCTTGTATCCTTGTACATTAGCTTCTGGTCTCTTTATCGAGTCTATTTTTAACCAGCACAATTATGTATTTGTGGCTAAACAATTTTAAATCGCTTCACTGGTTGTAAGTACCTTGTTATATCGACAGTCTGCTATTAACATTTTGTCTTAGGGTAGGTTTAGCAAGGGTTGCACTAGCAGGACCTGTTGCAGTGACTCTCCTCTGCACATTCGTGACTCAGATGACATGTTATGTGTTGCCCGTATTTGTCCTTCTAATTCAAATTGGTGTTATTTCTTTACTGTCTTCTCTCTGTATTTATGGCTAAAAAATGAACCTCTTGAGACCTGATTTCCCATCAGAACACAGCCTTGATTGCTTGTTGTCCTTACAGTTTGCTTTACGAAAAGGGAATAAAAGTGAAATGTAGAGCTTGTTTGAAACTTGCATTCCATTCTACACTTTTTATCCCGTTAAAGCATCCCCATGAACTAACGTTCCTCCAACCATGTATTGTCCCAGGGCCAGCATATGATGGTTCCAATGCAAGGTTCCGAGTAGACTGCCTGCCTATTCGCTTCTGTATTTTGTTGCAACATTCACAAAGTGGGCACATCCTGTCATCCAGCCCCAGCCATCAAAATTGTAGTTGTGGCATGAATGCATCCTACCTTGTAACATTTATATATTAAGGTTTGATACAGTTAGTTCTAAACCTGGTCAATTGTAACTTTATGCTGTTTGGATATTGGACATATGATGATGATCATAGAAAGCAAATTAGCATATTTGAACTTTCTTTCAACCCATAGATATTGGACATACTATCTATCTCCATCCATCCATCAACAGCATTTTGATAACAGAACTTGATGATTGAGGTGGCAATTTCATGGACTTGAGTACTGAAAGCCCCAAGGTAGCATAAACACAGAGATCATTAGCAGCAGCAAAATCTACACATAGTTCTTCATCTCATGAATTTAATTGGTTGCCCATCAACCCATTTATCCGAATTGATATAATCAAGACTTGTTAGCTTCTGTATTTCCCCAGCGCTCAGTTTCTTTTCCCAAACCACTCTCCCAGATTTGTCAGCCCCCGGTCCCCTGCACTCATCCTCCGCAAAAGTAACTTTGTGCCTGCATCAACACAACACAACATTATATGATTCACAGCCTTACATAACCAGATTATGCATGTTTCATTGAGGCCTTCTTACTCTTGCCCAGAAGCCCTCCATGCATCCCAACCCTCGGCCGCAACAATATCCGACATGGTCGTATTGTAAAACAAAACCCTCGCATAAGGACCCCACGGTCGTCCCAGGTAAGCCTCGGCTTCTCCGGTTATGCTCCCGCCTTTGAACACAAACCCATTCGCCTCGTCCGGGGAAGCTCTCGATTGCGATGTGATGAACCCTGCTGTTCCCATATCCAGCACTCCTCCCAGCACACGTATATCACATCTCTGCTCGTTCAAAAATGTAACAACTTTTTTTAAGTGTCTGTAAATGATGGATGGCTAAAAAGTATACTCCACCATGATACATGCCTCGTACAGAGACTGCCCAGCACCGAGTATAAAATCAACTGATCCGACAATCGTCGTGTCGTAGAAGTAGTGCCTGCCCTGAACATCCCATAATGTATCCTGAACTCCGTAGAATCCGCATCTGTAAAATGAGCATTTATCTCCATTGATGTAAGCTGCTGCAGCTGGCTTTCTTACATTCCGTCCACCACCGTACTCCGGAAGATTGTATGAATTCTGCATCCGAACAAACTCATCATCACTACAACCGGTGGCGGATCGAGAGACTCCAGAGAAAATTGTACGAATTTATTAATATTTATTAAAATAATAATTTTTTATAAAATTTTAGAGGACCACCGTACCCGCCACTGACTACAACTATTCTACTCATCAATCAATAAACATGCATACATAGATTTTAAGGTACTTACAATGAAACTTATGTCCTCGGCGACAAAGTTGTCTACCACCACAGTCAACGTTGAACTCAGCAGCAAGTTTTTATGATCATCCCAAACAATCTTTGTACTTTTCTTTCCGGCTCCTTGGAGGATCAAGTAGGGTTTGTCTACTGTCACCTTCTCCCTAAAAGACAGAACAAAACAGAGTAACGATCACGAACGCCATGCTCATGTTTAAGAAACGTCGTATTATACACCTGTAAACACCCGGCAGGATACGGATGCAAATCCAACCAGGGTTGTCATCTGCAATGCTGTTGATGGCAGCTTGGATGGAATGGAAGTTGCTGTGACCGACTGTGATTGTTTTCAGGACTTGCTGCTTTGAACCATTCTGCAGATGTCGTGCCTCCATTGCTGTGGAGGTGAAGAAGATGCAGAGAGAAACAGCAATGAAAATCTCCAGATGAAAGAAACCCATCTTTAATTTCTCTCTCTCTCTCTCTCTCGTAGCTATTTGTAGGAAGAAGAAAGGCTGTGAAAACCAAGCATGGAAAATGTAAATGGTAAAGATGATGGATTGGCTTCTTTGAAGGAAATAATAATCACGGAATTATTATTATTTTGTTTCCATAATTGTTATTATTGGCGTTTCCATTATTGGAAAATAAATAGCTTCAAATCCGTTTTAATTGATACACTCAAAAATATGAAATAGGGATACGACGTCGGTCTTTCATTCATATATACATTTTTTATAAATAAAATGCTTTGTTTTGTTCAAGGAAAAATAAGAAAATGGAATGAAAAAAAATCATGGAGAAGATGATCGAATCGAAGATATGGAGGTAGTCCATATTGTGATATTCCCTTGATTTTTGTAGGAAAATTTCTTTGGAAAAACAATTAAATTTCCCAACTGGTTTTATCTTCCCCATTCACTTAGCTCGTAACCCAACACAATAGTTTAATTTTTCATACAAAACTTTCTTTTCCTTTTATTTTCCAAGAAGCAAATATAGGTATAGGAAAAAAAAAGTCGGAATAATAAATATTTTTCGTATCGACACATGAATCGCGATGCTTCATTTTGTACACTATAAATTCAGAATTAATACGTCGAATTAGCATCTGTAAACCATCGAATAGTACTATTCGACAATTTTTTAACGCTTAATCTGTCGAAAAAATATCGTCATATAAAGAATCATCGCATAAAATTTACTACGAAAATATGACAATATTAACGACAATGTTATAGCAGAATACGACACAAAAACATCGTCGTAAATGCAACATAACATCGAGCTATGGTTTCCGACGGTCATACGACAAACTCGAGCAATTATTTAATCATTGTATCACGTAAAATCACGACCAATAATAGGACAGTTTTTACAAAAGAATTTTTTAGAAATAAAATGCAACGGTTATGTGATGCTTATTTGACGATTCTATATAATATTTACAAAATTAATATTTTAAACATATAGAATACAACCAAATTTGAATGTTTACAACTACAAATATCATCACAAAATGAAATCAAGCCTCGTCGTCGTTGTCTAGATCATCATCAAGCGTCTCATGTTGGGCAGCTGCTGTCATCATCCCATCCACCACTAGATGGTAAATGCCCAGGAACATTGCTCCTAGCCCTGTGCAAGACATCATGAACTTGTTACGTCACCACCTCTGCCAGGTTGGCGGTAAAATTTTCAAACATTGCAACCATCTTCGCTTCAAGTGATTGCTCTCGATCTGCGCAGCAACGGGTGTGGATGTGACATGGGCTGGCTGGCCTCTTTCTGGATTCGGCTCCCCCGAACCATATTAGACGCAACCTTAATGACTCTGGGTAGCTTATGTCTCTGGGAGAGTCCCACTTCAGCAGAAAGCATGTCCAAGTCCTCTTCCTCCCCAAAAGATTCTGTAGAGCTACTGTCCATGCGTTCCTTGTCCCTCTCCTCATATCGATCCGGTATGATAATAGAAATTAAACATTTTAACTTGATAAGTAATAATTAAGGAAATAGTAAATAAAAATCCTCATATCTTAGTCCGCTTTTCAGGTGGTCGTACAACTCACTGCAATTGGGACTCCTCCTTAAGTTTGTTTCCTACAAGATTAAGTTTTACAAATTACCCGTCAAGGCGTAGTCTAGTGGCAAAAGAGACGTCAAACCTCTCAGCGACTAGGGTTCGATTCTTGATGGGGTCAGAGCAGGGGCTCTGGTGGGGGTTTAGGGGTAGAATAGGAAAAATAAATAAAATTTTTTTAAAAAAAATTTACAAATTAAAGTCAACAGATTTGTATGCATAATATATTTACTGTGTCGAAAATTTGAAATTAAAATTACAATCTGGTCTCGATGCCACTAAGTCGGATGAGGTCCGCCTCTGTGCCTGCTAGGTCCTCTAACCGACACTTCCCCTTTGCAATTCTTCCTTTTCTATGAAGATAGGCTACCGAATGTCGAGTCTGATTTTCACTTCTCACAGTTCTTCTCCAAAACCTCAAAAGT
The DNA here is from genome assembly GCA_963678935.1 of Umbilicus rupestris. Taxonomy (NCBI): domain Eukaryota; kingdom Viridiplantae; phylum Streptophyta; class Magnoliopsida; order Saxifragales; family Crassulaceae; genus Umbilicus; species Umbilicus rupestris. Next base: position 1,790,246 of record OY787623.1, on the reverse strand, counting down.
ACAGAAGGTCATACCTTTCTTCGAACACCCCATGTAGTAAGAGTACAATACGTTTCATATAATTTCTCACACTTTTCGTGGAAGTTATGATGACCCATCAATGTGTGCTCGGGCTCATCTTGCTATTTGCTTCATGAACATCAAAAATAAAATAAATCATATAATTTATATTTGTAATACTTGTAAAAATAATTAGTACACTTACTCGGAAGCGGTCAAACCAATGCTTAAATACAGTCGTCTCAAAATCATGTAACCTAGTTCAACTGGGTTAGAAGTTTAGTGCTGATGGAACGATTGGTAATCTAGCGCATAACCGAAGAAGGGGTGAAGCTGAAAAAAATTTAGTTAATATAATATTAATTATATGACTATTAAAGAGATACATTTTGTGTAATGCACATATCTGTTCTTTCGGGTGGGAACTATCAGGACTCTCTAGTCCTTAGTCTACTCCTCTGGAATAACTGATGACATGTCATGCAAATCCAAATCCTTGCAAAGATTATTAACTCTTGACGATGACCCTCTAACAAACTCTTGAGAATAGCGGTAAGAGGATCGCTCCCTAGAGTAGGGTGTAGATTCTCTAAAGAGTGCAAGATGAAAAATCTCTTCCCGATTGGTGTCATGAGATGTGTGGCTGACACCATTTTTTGTGTCGTCTATGTGTGGGTCGATGCTTCTAGTCGGTGGCGCCAAAACAGGTGATGACTCTCGGGATCGTGATCCCAACACCGTGCCCTCCACCGCTTCCTCTACCATTTCCCCTTCCTCTAACTAGAATGCGGCTTGTGTTATGATCTATTCCTAAGAAGCTCATACACACTCAATTACAAATCAATTACACATTTATATAATTACATAAAACAAACTCCAAAGAACCTACTCAATTACAACTCCAATACAAAATCCAAATTCAAATCATGCATAACCAATCATAACTATCATCACAACATTGACAACAATATTTTTGACCATATATATTGATAATTTATGTTCTAGAGATCAAGTTGTAGTCAAACTCAAGTTATAACCTTAGTAAGTCCAAGGATCGATCCAATGAGCAAACACGTGTATATATGATGCAAGATAATATCTTTGTTTAGCTATTCTAATCAAGAAAAGATTGTAATTAATCAATCAAATTATCGACCAATTATTCACCTAATTCTTACTAGAATTTTGTTTGTTTTTTGGACTTTTAACGGTCATTTTATCTCTCAAATAGTATTTCAGGTCGGGTATCATTGAATAAAAACTTTGTGGTTCATTCGAAGCAAAAGGATGCCTTGGGCGTAGATTTAAACGAAAAGCAAACTCGCAAGGAATGGTGTCAGAAGCGTCAAAGATGGCCAATGTCCAGCGCAGGTTATAGAGGTTGTATCGGCCGTATCAATCAGGTGATACGGGCAATACTACTAAAGCCGGAAGACCCTGTCTCCACGGAGTTCATTTCAATCGTATCGACACATGATACGATTTATACGGGAGACATATCTCAAAATGCAAAAATCAAGAGTATAAATAGAAACGAGGTATTTTCAAGTTGAAGGGGGTCCAAAAATTAAGTTTGTGTATCTAGTTTGAGAGAAAAGATGGAGCTCACACAAGTCCAAAGTAGAGGAAAGGAAGACAACATCAAGGGAATTGAAGATTCAACACATATAGAGAAGTTTCATCATTCATCTATTGTTTTGTATTTTTCAGATTTATCTTCTATGATGTAAGCTATGTCCAATAACTTAATGCGTGAGTAGCGACCATTATTCTTGAGTCCTACGAATCCTACTTGTACTCAACTTATGATTACGATATGAATATACATGTTTGATGTCAATTTGAGGATTTGATTCAATATGATTGCATGTCTTAGTTTATGTATATAAGGTGTTTGATGAAATGTTTTAAAGCACGAATGTTTAACACCAATAAACCGACAGGATGAGGTAGAAAACTCGACTTAAAAGTAGTAGTGACCACGACAGTGACCTACAATCTTATTGGGAAGTTGGCATTTTAGCTTGGAAAACTAGGACATTGATTTCTATCTTGGTTAATCACGCAACGGTAGTTGGTGCTTAAACGAGCTATAAATAATCGAGTATACGCCTTGACAGAGGGGACTCGTATTTAAGGTGTATGTCTGAAGGGTAAATACACAACGACGGTTGGTATTTACTCGGATACATTCATGGTTTATTCCCATCTTTTATTAGATATTACATGCATGCTTCATTCATTATCTACTTGAGTGGTACATATAGGTGAAGTACTAACCTTGGAATATTATCTTGAATTGGTAAGGAAACACTTTAAAGTTTCGGATCACATTAGTTTTTAGGTTACACACTTTATTATTCGAGCTAGATTAGCTAAATCGAAACACTGTCTTACTTAATACACGTGTTTCCTTGGGACTCGACTTGGGCTTCCCAAAATAAAGTTTTTTTGACTACATTAAGAAGAGGCTAAAATTCAACTTGTCAGTAATTACATCACAAAGTGATTCTGATGCAAGAATAAGACTATATAAATAAAAACAATATTCCAGAATCAAATTTCACTTGTGTGTGTCACTCAATTCCTGAAACAAAACATATAATTACTCATATCATACGATGAATGAGAACAAACCATGTATTAAGTAAGCCAGACACTCAATTGTTCCTAATCACTAATATTCAATCAACATTGGCACATACTAATTATGTTGGGAACACATTAAGAATGTAATTTTCAAACAAGTCAGGTTAACTTTCCTACCAAATCATATACTACCAACATAGCTACTATGATTTGATATTAATCATACATAATTTGGTTAATTACCTCGATTTTGATAATATTGGTTCTTAACCTAATTATCCTTACAACAAATTCGCATAGAACATGACACCACGCGATGTAGGATCAAAAACATAAGTATAATTCAAAGTAATGTCTATATTAAAATCGCATGAAAAGAGTTGATACAACACAGAATCCATAAGATCTTGGAAACAGACAACTACTCACTAATTATGGTGATAAAATAAGAACACATGTATAAAAGAGAATTAAGAGAAGAAATGGAAAGTAAAGAAGAATCCTTCACTACGACACTCATCTTCAATCTCTTATAGTCTTGAGCCGTCTTTCCTTTCTTCAAGAGTTAGGTCTAATCTTCTCCATGTTCACAATGATGATTTTAGGTCTTTGGATTTCTATCTAAAAAAATTAGATATGGGCTTCATAATTCCTCAACCGTATCGACCCAGTACGACGACACTCCTCTTCGAAGCGGCACAGGTGATACAGACTTCATTCAACTCTGTGGCTTTCAACCCGACTGTCTATACTAATTTTTGGTGATATGGCCATACCGATAGGTCCTTGGTATGGCCATACCGATAGGTCCTTGGTATGGCCATACTTCTACGCGGTACGAATATTGTTCGTACAACATCTTCGGTTACTGATTTGGACTTCGCCTCCGAATTTGGTCTCAATGTAGACTGAATAATTATATAGCTTTGAACTATCTTCTATTGATTTATAGCTTGTTCCAATATGATATTCCATATGTGCTTCGCAGGCTTCTAAATATAAGAAGTTTAGATTGTCTTGATTTTTGGCATATTTTCATCCAAATCTTCAAATATTGCCTTATTTTGCTCCAAACGACCTCCAAAACCTCTAAAATGACAATATAAATCGGGACAACGAATTAAATTCTATTAAAATAATGTGAATAATTGGTAGCTATTTCGGTCGATCAAAAATCATCAACTTAAACTTCAACAAAACATCAACAAATATTTATACTTCTTAAAAACATCGTCATCAAATTAACATCATCAAATCTCTATAAATTAACATCATCATCAACAACAAAACAAAATTAGCAACAACATGAATACCAAATCAACATTAACATCATCTTCACAAACTTTTGTCCACCAAATCATCCACAACAAAATCAAATTAACATTAACATCATCAATCGAGTCATAACCTTAAGTCTATGAGCATTTATTTTTAATTCAGAGTCCAAGTAATCAAATTTGAAAAATGCGGTCTCTTATTGAATGTGCATTACATCCTTTTAGCCTATATATTAATCGCTCAAATGGTTACATCCAACGATATTGTACTGGTCTACCGAGTATAGTTTCTTCCATGACATGATCTGGTAAATGATCATAGAATTAAAAAATGAAGGCAAAAAAATGGTCCCTAATTTGCGTAGAGTTCCAACGATATTTTTCCTTCCAGATCCTCATGTCGTAGATATCTAATGATTAAACACAAATGTCTCGGAAAAATATACATACTCTATGGGTCCCATATAATGGTGGTAAGCATCCCATGAAATGCAATCAGCATTAACCTTTCTAAGAATATGCGTGCATCATGACTTTTATACCTTGGCAGCTGGCGTTGTTGTAGATTGATATGGTTGCCAATCTGGCCGAGTAACCATTTTGAAACTGGAGTCCTTTAATCCAATGACATATTCTAGTTTGTTGGTTGGGAGTAAGTTTGTACTTAGCTTTTGCTGCGACTAGCTCATCTCAAAGAGACTGTAATTCCAATCCTGGACAGTTGCACTAAAGACCAATGTCTTTTAGACACTTAGCTCAATTATCCTTTGTTTTCCCTTTTGTTGGATCGATAGTTAGCATTCCCTCTTGAGTAACTCAGTTTTGGATTACCCGAGAGGTATTGTAGCAGGTAACACAGTAATAGCAGCGGAATTAAAATTAAGTAAAATACTGTAAATTACGAACTCTTACGATTTAGAGTCGAAACCCCAATGCTAATCAAGCACTGAGTGAAACCACTACCTTCCAATATCCGCTGGAAGGATTTGTGAAAGACGGATCGTCTCTTTATTTAGATATCTCGTCAAATACAAAACAAACAACTTATCGCCTCCAACGCCTAAGCTTTTCTTTTGCAACTCTTGACTCAATCCAACCATCGGAAAATTCTTCTTTAACTCTTGAACTGGACCGTCCAAGAACATAGATCTCACGCCTTGCTCGCCTTGTGCACGCGTCGTTCTTGTTCACCCAAAATTCTCATTCTCGCAAGCTCGGTCACTTAAATAGCAGTGCGTGATATATTGGATACATTGATTGATACGCTTGATTTGTACGCCAGCAGTCAGGTTTCCAAATCCACATCAAATCATATCTCAACTGAATATCCTTTATTTAAAATAAGGAAACAAGTCAAGTTTGTTTTCTTATTTAAATGAAATGATAATAATTGAGATCTAATAAATATCTCATAATATATATTAAATGTATTCAAATATCCCTAAGAGATATTCTAATATTTGCTAGATTCTGTATTTTTGTGGATCTTGATTTCGTTTTCTAGGATTTTGCTTCGTTTCTCGGCTGCGTGCCCAGTTCGGTCCACTCTTTCTTCACCGACATTGGCCCATCCTGTATTTTTCTGCACACTCATTATATCCTCTATTAGTTGACTGTTTGTTATCATCAAAACACAAAGGTACAACACCTTTAGTGTTCATCATGATGTTAAAAATATTTTGAATACACATGACATCAAGATCGTTCCTTAATTTCTTGTGCGCTAGTAAGGCAACTCTTAAAATATCTTTTCTTTGTCCAGTTGTGATTGTTGCCAAAATCCGCTAGTTTCTCATTTATGTTTTGTTCAAGTACCATCTTCATACTGCATGCTCTGTCATAATTTTCGTGAACATTGCGTATATCTAGCGGAAGATCATGTTCTAACCGTCCCTGAAAGAAACTTCAACGATTTTACCTTTACAAATTGTTTTCGGGCAAAAATCTCCAGTGACAATTAAAACAAGAAACTTTTCTTCCATTCTTAAGTACAAACACATTCGTATGTTCCATACAATATGGACACCCTAAGCATCTATGAGTTGACCATCTAAATAACATATCGTAGCTAGAAAAGTCAGACATTGTCCACATTACAACAAATCTCATTTTGAAGTTTTGTTTGTTATACACATCAAATGTATCCACTTAACATTCCACAAAGTCAGTAAGTCATCGATCAAAGGACATAGATATATATTTCAATCCATTTCTTAGGATTTATGAGTCCTGGAAGTAGGGCAGTTAGCCACATGTACCTCATTTTCAGGCATAACGGGCTTGCATGAGTATAATTTTATCGACATACCAAACGAACTGAAGTCATCCGAATACATACATAGTCTTACACTACGAGACTCATAACTGAAATCGGGATATGTTCAATAAAAATGTTTCCATGACTCACCGTCTGAAGGGTGAACATTAATCTTATCATTCTAGCCCTATTTGAATGTCAATTCATGTGTGTAGCTGTTGTTTCGTTCATATACAACCTTTGAAGATGAGTGACACGTTGGATTTTAACCTCTTTTTATGTCAAGCTTGAGGATCAATGTAGTCAAAGATTTTATATATTGGGCAAGCCCAAGTCGAGTTCCAAGGAAGCAAGATAAGCACGTGTACTAGTAAGACGATGTTTTGATTTAACTATTCTAACTAGAATAATAAAGTGTGTAACCTAAAAACTAGTGTGATCTGAAATTTTATATTATTTCCTTATCAATTCAAGATAATATTCCAAGGTCACAACTTCACCTACATGTACCACTCAAGTAGATAATGAATGAAGCATAGATGGAATGTCTAATAAGAGATGAGAATAAACCGTGTATGTATCCGAGTAAATACAAACTGTCGTTGAGCCTCAACCCTTCAACCGTACACCTTAAATACGTGTCCCCTATATCAAGGCGTATACTCGATTATTTTTATCTCGTTTAATTACCAACTATCGTTGCTCAATTAACCGAGATAGAGATCAAAAAGCCCTAGTCTTCCAAGATAAAATACCAACTTCCCCAATAAGATTGTATACGACGTCATGGTCATTACTAATTAAGGTTGATTCAATTATTAGTTGAGTTTTCTACCTCATCCTGTCGGTTTATTGGTTTTAAATTTATGTGTTCATGCTTTAAGACGTTTCATCAAACACCTTGTATGCATAAACTAAGACATGTAATCATATTGAATCAAATCTTCAAATTGACATCAAACATGTATATTCTTAACATAATCATGAGTTGAGTACAAGTATGATCCGTAGGACCCTAGAACAAGGTATCTACTCACACATCAAGCTATTGAACATAGCATACATCATAGAAGCTAAATCTGAAAATCTGGAAAATACAAAACAATAGAGAAATGATGAAACTTTTTTATGTGTGTTGAATCTTCACTTCCCTTGATGTTTCCTTCCTTTCATCTACTTTAGATTTGTGCGAGCTTCCTCTTTTCTCTCAAACTAGGTCAAGAAATCTAATTTTTGGACCCCTCTCAAACATACCCCTTTTTCTATTTATATTCTTGGTTTTTTGCATTTTTGGGAGACCGTATCAGTAGTATCACATGCCGATACGATCTCAGCAACTCAAATCAACAGTATCGGTATATCGCTCGGTCAATACGACCAATACGGTCGATACGGGTAATAAGGGCTACTGGTCACTCTGGATAATGATTCTAACTTTGGTCGCTTTTTTACCCATTTAATACTTTGAATTTGGTGTTGGTGTGAACTAGGAAGTTGTAGCTCTTTGAGTGATATTACCAACAAGTTATGACATCCCTCAAAATGACAAGGATCATGCGATCGGTAAGCATTTGAAGCTGAATAGGTCAATCTATCCAGATTTGATCTGTTTTCGCCTGAATATGTGTTTGGCCTTAATTTGCTCGGAACGAACTACAAACTTTCAACTTAATAGAATATAACCTAAAACAAGAGTAACGTGGTAAAATAAAAATAAAAGTTCGGGGAAACGAACAAAATTCTAGTTAAACTAAGTGAATAATCGGTCGATAATTTGACCGATCAATGAGGTATGATAGGAAGGTAAAATATTTAAAATCTCTCAATTTCTCTTGTAATTGCTAGAACTTTGCGATTTGAGTGACTTTTGTATTTTGGCTCTCCACAAAAACGAGAAATTAACAAATTCCCGTTCTCCTCATTGTAGATCATACTAACGTCTACAAATACATCAGTTCAAGTGTATATCTCATCCCTAGTCCACTCACCAATTTTTTTGTTTGATGAAACGTAGTAGGCATTCGATTGTCATAGTCAAGCAAATGTCGCTCAAATTGAATCATATGTTGCTTCCGACAATTCATGATCTGTCTAGGTTTGAAGCAATTTCATGGCAATAGATAATTCTGCCTCAATAGTGCAACCTTCAAATACAGGTTCGATGCTCGATTTAAACATATTGCACAGTTCAGATGCTGCTTTATTAGGTTCCTCAGGTTGTTCTTTATACAACTAATGAGAACCACTGATCGGCCTAGCTATGTCACTTACCATATTCTGAACCTGCTGTCAATTTCATTAAAGGGTCGTTGTACACGCGGTTTATAAGGATCGTTAAAACTATGCTCCTTAATGCATCCCACTTTTGTTATTGCCTCTCCATGAAGAGTTAAATTATAATAATCCTTAATAAATCCGTAGGTAAGTAAATTTCATCACCCTAATCTCACAAAATAACCTATTCTTACACTTATTCCATGGACTCTTGTTTCTAACAAATGCTTGCCCATTTGCTGAGACCGCTTCAAAAAACTTTCTGACACCATCCATAAACATATTAATATTATACGATTCACTGGAATTACGTTATTTGTACATCCAAAAGTATTTTTCAACCAACTTATTCCATGGAAAAAAATGTTAGATATATCTGCAATACCTCTTGTCCGTCAAATAAGCTATAAATGCAACAAATAAACCTACTTAATTTATATATACGGGTTCAACAACTAAATCTTGTGAAGTACATTACCTGATTATGAATTGCTGAATCCAAAATTCCAGAATGTATGAACTGAAGACAAAAAATATTTTGTGATGTACAGAGAACAACTAAAGATAGAAGTAATTCCAAAAGAAGAGATAAATGGTGCGTATATGCAATGGTTATACCGAGTGTCGCATAATATGGAAACAATCACCATTATAAATTCATTGTAGATTACGACAATGAAACCATCACAAAACTTATAGTCGTAATACCATCGTAAGCACATCGTACAATATATACGATGAAAAGCGTGCACGTCATACAACCGTTGTAATTCCACCATAAATTACGTATATTATACTATTACGATAGCTAAAGTATTATATTGAGACTAATAGATGGTATTACTAATTTCTTTTGCCAGTTGATAACAAATATCACATATTGGATTGATTTTGAGAAGGTTGAGTTGAATTCATTCTATTTAAGGCGCGTGTTAATATTAAGTGGAAATGTAATTTTTAATTCAATCTTTTATTTTTTACATAGAAAATAAGCTGAAAACAACACACCCTTTTTTAAATTGAAGTTAGTAGTGTTGTAAACTTCAGAACAGGTGATAAATAAAGTATAGTGCAAATTCAATATTATATCTCATTTCGATTCTCTTGAAATGAATTAAATATATTAAAGTGGTGACTTTGTTTAAATTGTCCATAAACAATTGGATATGAATTGTATCTCTTGATATGAATTAAGAATTTTTGATGAGGAATTTAAAGGTAAAAATATGGCCACATGTGAATAATAGCGTTACAAATTGGATTTGATTCTTTGCTTAGGAGTGAAGCAGTTCGGAACTGAAGTTTATCGTGATGGTGGGGATTTGGGGCCTATAGTTTAATAGAAATTTATTGACCCATGAAAAACAAGGCAAGAGTATACAGGGGTGCTTAAGAGTTCAAAAATCTCCTTATAACAAAGAAACCTGATTGGCTCGGCTCATAAGAATGGCCACGTCAAAAATAGTAAAAAATGTTGGAAGAATGCTAGTTTTTTTTGTTATGACGGAAAATCAGGCGGCGCTACTATAGCATTGAAAAGTGCAGAGAGACACGTGCACATCCGAAAATGAATCACCCCATTAAATATTATTATTATTCAACAAGATAAATGAAAATGCACACAATAACCAAACTCATCATCATTGAAATTTTTACATTAGGAAGAGTCGAGGGTGAGATATTTTAATTTCAAATGTAAATGAAGTAAGAAGAAAAGTACCAAACACCAACTTTGATAAAGTAGATCTGAGGATAGATATGGCCGGGTGGCCATGTGATGGATAGAGAGATGATGATGACACATGGATTAGGCGACTAAGACGTAGAGCGCGTATATGATCCCCGGGAGATACCCCAATATCGTCAGCAACAAGCATATCCAAAACTCCACCTGCGTCCCCAGAATGAAGACTTATGAATCAGTGCAGTGCAGTGCATAAGAGAGAGAGAGAGAGAGAGAAGTTACCCCAAGGCCATATCGGAGGAAGACGCCCACAGGAGGGAGCAGAATCGCAAGTATCACTTCAACAAACGTTGCAGTTCCCATTCTGGTTTTCTCTGCAGAAAAATGAGGGAGGGAGAGGAGAGGTGAGCAGAGAAACCTATGAGAGGGTCTCGTGCAGTTTTATAAGGTAAAAATGACAACTGCTATCCATCATGACTTTAAAAACTTCATCACTGTAGTTTATTGTTTGGTTATTGGAGGGACGGACACGTTATTGGGATTGTAGAGAAACATGTGGCACACACCGAGACACGTATCACGTGGATCCGAAAGACACTACTGATGTCTTGTCCTGCAAAATGCATCATATGCCCACATAACTTTATGTTTAACATTTTGAATTTCATGCCGACGCCAATTATATATTTCATCCCCACTCGATCGGGTCCCTCCGTCCCTTCATTTTTCAATCAAAATTTCAAGTTAAATACGTAACGGGACTTCATTTTAAATACTAATAAAATTTCAATTGAATATAATTTATACCAACAAAATTGTCATACATTATAATTTAACTAGGAATTTTCGTCACATATCCTCCTAATCATATGATATGAAGATCAAATAAAATCGTGTATATTGCATTCTTGGTTTTACGCGACCAACAACTACCTATCATTGTCCAGCTACTTCCAATAATTGAATAAATATATACTTACTTTGTGTGAACAAAAACGAGTGATACGGACTATGAGTTTTTTTGGTGTGTTTACTTCAGTGGTTCCTTTTGTCCGGAAATGTCTTTGACAAATGTTTTTTTATTGCCTATTATATCTAAAAGTCTCTGCTCTAATCTTATAATTAAATTTTAATCATTAAATGTTTAATGTCTCATTGATCACAGGACCACGCTCCGATAGACATGACTTCACAAATATGATCGAACAATCAACGTTCTAGAAGTATCACTTAATTACCTCTTTGGTCTAGCTTGTAAGAATTGAATTACTACAATGACCAATGAACATCTTTCAGGTTTAGACTGTGTAGATAGTTGATACAAAAGGAAAAGGAGCAATTCACCTATTCTTTATCCCTTTTTATCTCCTGCAAATTGAATTGCTCCTCTCCAACACTCGGGCTATGTTCTTTTGGACTTATAAAGTGCTTATTTAAGTACATATAAATAAATATAAGTAAATATAAGTACATATCAGTAAATATCAGTAAATATAAGTACATATAAGTAAATATAAGTACATATAAGTACATATAAGTAAATATAATTATTCATCATTTCTTTCATCAACAACTCACCACCACTATTCATCACCACCACCATAACAACAATACCACCACCACAACCACTACTATTCATCATCTCTTTCATCAACAACCCACCACCACTATTCATCACCACCACCACAACCACTACTATTCATCATCTCTTTCATCAACAACTCACCACCATAACAACAACACCACCACCACAACTACTACTATTCATCATCTCTTTCATCAACAACCCACCACCATAACAACAACACCACCACCACAACCACTACTATTCATCATCTCTTTCATCAACAACCCACCACCACTATTCATCACCACCACCACAACCACTAGTATTCATCATCTCTTTCATCAACAACCCACCACCATAACAACAACACCACCACCACAACCACTACTATTCATCATCTCTTTCATCAACAACCCACCACCATAACAACAACACCACCACCACAACCACTATTATTCATCATCTCTTTCATCAAAAGCCCACCACCACTATTCATCACCACCACCATAACAACAACACCACCACCACAACCACTACTATTTATCATCTCTTTCATCAACACACCACTACCCTTATTCATCACCGCCGCCACCACCACCATAACAACACCACCACCACTATTCATCATCTCTTTCATCAACACATCACCACTATTCATCATCTTTTTCATCAACACACCACCACAACCACTATCTATCATCTCTTTCATTATTTTAAGTTAAGTAATTTAAATTAAATTAAGTTAAATTTTTATTTTTTATTAGTGATGTGTTATTTTTGTGTTGGTGAATTGTTGTGATTTTGAAAGTGTCATGGTAATGGTGGTAGTAGTCAGTGGCGGATCGAGAGAGGGGAGTCACAAAATAAGATTGTATGGATTTATTAATATTTATTTAAAACTAATTAAAAAAATAATTAAATAATAATTTTTTATAAAATATTTGGGGGGGGGGGGGGGGGGGGGGGGCGGGGGTAGTGGTGTGGTGGAATTGATATTGTGGTGGTGGTGGTAGTAATGATGTTGTGGTGGTGGTGGGTTGTTGTTGTGATGGTGGTGGTGGTGGTGGTGGTGTTGTGATAATGGTGGTGGTAGTGGAGTGATGGTGTTGTTGGTGGAGTTAAGTTAAGTTAAATTAAAAGTCAAATCAAGTTAAGTTTAGTTTACTTAAATTAAGTCAAGTTAAGCTAAGCTAAGCTTATATAAGTTAAGTTAGATTTTTTTTTATTGGTGGTGTGTGTTTTTGTGATGATGGTGATTAATAGTACATATAAGTACGTATAAGTAAATATAAGTACATATAAGTAAATATAAGTACATATAAGTAAATATAAGTACATATAAATAAATATAAGTAAATATAAGTAAAGCAATAAGTTTAAGCACAAAATATGAGTCCAAAAGAACACACCCTCAATTAGAAAAGCTTAGCAAATTGATGTGCTATGATTTTGTGCACACCTCAACTCATCCCTTCAGCCCTCAACAAGCGTCCCTTCGCACACTAATTAATTTTAGTGTGTTTGTATTTTTTTCGATGTGAGTTATTTTTGAATTTATTTGTACGAGTGTTTCCCATGCAGATAAAAAATCAGTGTGATTTCTTCCATCTAATTCCACCAAAATTAGTATTACATATTTATATAATCCTGAAAGATTAGGTTAATCCTACATTTAGCCTCACATAAATAGTTGGAGCTGGGGAAGGGGTACTCCTGGTCTGACGTCGTTCCTACATAGTAAGGTCATAGGATTCGAGAACCATCCCTTGACAAAACTCCACAAGGTGTAAGAAAGAGCAAATCACGCGTGGATCATGAATAAATTTGCATAAGTCAAAGCTCACTCCCATGAATCTTTTCATGCCTGAACCCAGTCACATAAAATGGAGTGAGAGGGTTTTCGCGTTATATATAAATTATCAGGAGTGATATTTTTTATATTATGGATCAATTATGTCTAATATAATTTCATTATAGATATGGAAATTCAACAGGTGGCATTTCAAAAGTTAGTCTATCCAATTAAAGGTATTTTTTTGTCCCAAGATTAGTGGAGTTTGGTCGATACGGACTACACTGAAGCAACTGGCGAAGCTTTTGACAAGCTTAAAAAGGAAGAAAGAGATTTATTGACGGAACCTGTAAGAAATATCAAAAAGTATTATTTGCGATCTTTTAAGTTATGAAAGAATCAATATTTGAAAAAATATTAGAGGCGGAGACATCACATGAAGCTTGAAATATCTTGCAAAAGTCTTATAAAGGTGACGAGAGAATCATGCATATGCGCTTGCAGACACTAAGAGAAGACTTTGAGTCATTGCGAATGATTGACTCTGCCGTATCGACATACTGTGACCGGGTCCAAACCGTTTAACAATTTGAGAGTTAACGGGGAGACGTTGGAGGAACAACGAATCATAGAAAAGGTATTACGCTTGTTACCTGTTAAGTTTGAATATGTTGTTGAAGCTATTGAAGAGGGACGCAACATATCAAATTTGTCGATGGATTGAGTCATGAGCTCGATGTGTTCACATGAGTGAAGGAAACAAGAATGCAAACAGCTCAGCCACGAGCCAACTTTGCAAATACAGAGGTTACCTTCACCGACGGATCCAGGGGGGAGGGGGACCCCTTCTTTTTTCCCTAATTTTTTTTATGAATTAAATAAAAATTTATTTTTTTCATTTTCTTTCTTCTGAATTGGGGACTACAATCATTGATGTTGTTAGATTGTTGTTTCAACAAGGGTTAGCTTTTCGGGACCATGATGAATGAATGATTCACTTAATAGATGAAATATTTTGGAAGTTCTTGATTGATATAGTTTAAGAAACATTGTTGTTGAAGATGTGATGAGCCCGGAAATAACAACATTATTTGTCATTTGGTTCATAAGGATATTGTAAAGGCATGTGGGTTCGAGACAATAAAAGTCATCATTAGTGTGGAGACAAACTCTTTTCTTTATTGGTTGATGAGGCTCGGGATTGTTCGGCCAAAGAGCAAATGTCTATTATTTTAAGATATGTAAACAATCATGGAATAGTGATCGAATGTTTTGTTGGAGTTGTCCATGTTATTGATACCACATTATTAGCTATAAAAAAGAGGATTTATAAATTCTTTGGAAAGTATGGATTGTGTTTCCAAGCTAAGAGGTCAAAGAAATGATGGACCTTCTAATATGCGATATGAACTTAATGGTTTGAAGACTCTTATCTTGATTGAAAATTCATGCATAATGTACATTCATTGTTTTGCTCACCAACTCCAATTTGTTTTCATGCTCACTTGGTGAGGCTATTATTGTGGTTGACAAATGTTTTGTCACAATTCTTGTAAAAAAAAGAATCAAACATTACCGTAAGTTTAATTCATAACACCAATACAAGATTGCTAGCATTAAGGGAGAATGGATGGGATGATTTGAAAGGTGTAAATAATTTTTGTGCTGAAAATGGTATTAAAATTCTTAACATGGAAGATTAAGATTGATATGCTACAATAAATGACTCTCACTTTAGAGTTGATATATGTTGTCAAGTACTTCAAAATTTTCTTTTGTCTATTAAATCAATAATTTTTTTTCTTGCTACAAGATATTGGAGATGTTGTTAAAAAGAAGATTGACGCTGGATAACACACTTAATAAAATAGATGTTTAAATTATGTCATGACTTTCATTTTGTGACCCCCTCGTATGAGTCTATAGATCCGCCACTGGTTACCGTGGAGGCCAATTCGTCACAGAATGTAACTACGTCTGGGAGCACTATCAAGTCAGAGATGTGTTTCACTATTTTCGATGAGAATATTATAATATGATGAACATGTTTATATAGAGAGACATGTACAAACCCTAATCTTTATTGGGCTTGACCCAACATAATCTCTATAACCCAACAATCTTAACCATTTAAGTTTAGTTGTTGATAAAGCGTTATTAAGACGATGGGTGCTAAATGCTAATGCAGCACTGGTTGGGCTTTAAAGCCACTATTGGTGATGGTAATTCTGTGTTCTTCGAGCTCTGTTGTCAGCCAGGTTGCTGCTGTATTTGGGCCAATGTATTATTTTTGATGTTAAGGTGATTCTTTTCCGAGTAGAAGTGCTTCAGAGCTTCTGATGCCAAAAATCCCAAGTCCTCCCTGAGAAATGAATTAGGTTTGCATTAAAGTTGAATACAGTTCTGACTGAAGCGTGGGGGTTGATCAGAGATGCATTTGTTGATCCAACATTGCTAGCTAGCTCTTCTCCTTGGTGCTCTATATTTTTAGTAGAAAACACCATAGCAATGCAAGTTAGAGTTCCTTAAAATCATACTGCTCTCTACATTCTCTTCCACGTTGTTACTTCTACTTTTGAAAAACTGTTACAGGGAGGACTTATAAAGGCAGGCCTTGATACAGCTCATATATGGCCTCATGGAGATAAGAACACTATTAACAACATCCTTGGCGTCTCCCAACTGTATGACAGATCAACGCTTTTTTATAAAAATCGCAAAGTACATATATCACCAAAGAATCAAAGTTATCCAGACAACTGGCCATCAATTGAGAGAAAAAAACCTGCAAGGAAAGAGGAGTCTGGTACATTCAGTATTTAAGATTCATTGGATCTGCTTCTGCACTAAACAATATCAGTCATATTTTTCCAATGTATTATAAATTCAACAATTTCCGCAGCTTCAGTTCCACATTTCGTCATCCAAACATAATGTGATGACTTATGAGGTTGAGACTCGTCATATTTGCCAGAAATGTTAGGATTCCTCAGCCAGCAAGTGGATTGGCATGTATGGTTATACGATTAAGCCTGATTTCTGCAAGGGGTCGATCTCCTGCTCCCGTTTGAGTCTGCATACATTTAAACCAAATATTGATGGTGCTTCAAAATATATGGACAAAGGCAATCAAGAGAAACTTGTTAACCCGCGAATCATTGATAATGAGTATTTATTCATGGGCACATAATAATGAAGATAGTTCAGTCATAAAATTACGGGCACATGAATGAGAGCTGATTTCAGCTGGACAAGCATTTACATTGGCATCATGCAAAATCAGACTAATGTTGATATAAGCAGTAACAAGACATAAGAACTGCAGTTTGTTTGTTTGTTTTTTTTGATAGAGTAAGTTTTATTAATCATTAGAGATTGCAAGGGTTTAAATTTGTTCAAATACTCCTACTCTTCTCCTCCTTTTTAAATCTCTATACTCTCAATTGGTTTCTTCAACTCCCTTGAATCACAATCACTATATATCCCATGTTTCCCGTAACATGATAGACTATCTAATCCCGCTTAATAAGATTATAAATTCCCCCGCACCATAACTTATAGTCACTAATAATTAATTCCCACCATATCCATTGAACGATTATTAATCAACGTATTAACTCTTCCATCCCTAACCCCCTTCTTTCTTCCTTCTTCAAGATGAAATCCTCCTAGACTTCATTATTCATATCTTCTCATGTCCCTCTTCATAATATCAAATGTTCAGATACAATAGGATTATTGAACAACTTGTTTGATTAAGAGATTAGATAATGAGAATAATGGTTAATGTTACCTTCTCCATGATATCAAGGACTTCGAATCCATGGATTACTCTTCCAAAAATTGTGTATAAGCCATTTAGATGTGGCTGCTTTGCATAGGTTATGAAGAACTGACTCCCATTTGTATTTGGACCACTATTAGCCATTGATAACATTCCTCTGGCATTATGCTGAAGAAGAAGACAGAGTGGAAGGATTCGTTAGTATACTCTAGTACAAGAGGCCATCAGTTTTTGAAAAGGGCACTCAAATTGACAATTTACAAACATCATGAACTCAAATTAACCAACACATTTCAGTCCCTCACAAATCCATTCTTACATATCTTATATGTATTGTGCATTCAATTCAATCCATAACGTCATGAATCCTAGTATAATATATATGACGAATGCTCTTTCAACATGGACTATGGTAAAGACCAAAATTAGCATCCCCAGTATAATATACATACGTTGTCAGTTTATAACCTTCTTGGGTAGGTTTATTATGTTAATGGCTATATGCGCTGTATAAACATTTTATTGATTTTACTAGTGAATCCCAAAATGACGATTGCTGGGATCCATATGCAATCAGGGGTTACATTTTATTGTTAATATACTCTAAGACAATAAGCAATGCACACACTTCTAAATGGATGTTAACAGGGGCGAAATTTGAATCAAAAGCTATTGCATTTAAAATTAAATCAGATATGATCATAAGGCAGCAAACAATGACCAATTACATGAAACCCTAAATTACCAGTTACCTTCAAAGATTCCCTAATCTCATCATTGAACTTTTTTCCCCATATGCTAGTGCCACCTTTTCCAGTTCCTGTCGGGTCTCCGCCTTGAATCATAAATCCCTTAATATTCCGATGAAATATGGTTCCATCATAATATCCACTGGCACATAACGCCAGAAAATTCTGCACAAAGGTCAAGTTTTTAATTTATCTTCCTCTCACAACAACAACAACAAAATCAAATCTCAAAAAAACCATATAAAAACGCACACCTCAGCAGCTTTGGGGACTTCGTCACAAGCAATTTCGCACTTGATATCGCCAAGATTCGTATGCAGTGTTACAGACTGCAATCAAGTCCAAGAAAAACATTCTAAGGAATGAGAACGAGGCACGCACACAAGCTGCTCGACGATATGCCTCACCGGCAAATCGAGCAAACCAACAAAATAATAACCCGAAATCGACGACGTACCATCTCGGAGAAGATCGAGTCGGACAACCTCGAAAATGTCTACGCTGTTCCAAAAATGTGCAAACTGCAAGCGAGTTTGCAACGATTTTCTTTACCGTCTGCTTCGTTATTTTCAGTGGCTTTGGCGAGTGCGAGGTTTCTGGAATGTTTAAACGGAGTATGTGCGACGAAAACGACATTATAATCCGCGTTTTGAATGCAAATAGAAGCAAGCATGGAGTGAAATTAGGGTTTCAGTCGCAGAGAAGACGATGGTGAATGTTTTTGAAGAACGATCGCTACAAGCGAAATCACCTCTCTCATTTACCGGAAAACAACATTGATAGCTGTTCCAAGTCTCCGGACCCAAACCATTGATCTTCGGGCAGAAAACATGTAACGTTATCTTCCGCCATAGAATCTTTATTTTTATGGTGGATATAAATTATATCTTGAACACCATTAATATGTTTCTTCTAAATATGTACTTCAATAACGCTCGCAATAAAATATGAAGCAGGTTATCCCAATACTTTAAACGCTAACGATATCGATTACAGGAAGCTCAATATAGTCACACGTAAAGACTATTTTCCGTTTTCATTCATCGATCAGATGTTAGATCGTCTTGCAGGTGAACCTTTCTTTTGTTTTTTTAATGGATACTCAGGATATAATAAGATTCCTATTACTAGCGAGGACAAAGAAAAAACTACATTCACATGTCCATTTGGTACCTTTGCATTTCGTCGTATGTCTTTTGGACTGTGCACTGCACCACGTACGTTTCAGCGTGTAGTGATGAGTATTTTTTCTGAAATGATTGGTGATTGCATGAAAGTATTCATGGACCATTTTATGGTATATATATGAAAATACATTTGATGCATGTCTAGAAAATTTGAGCAGAGTTAATTTGAGCAGAGCGCTAACTCGGTGTGTAGAAATGAACCTTGTGCTGAATTATGAGAAATGTCATTTTATGGTGACGCATGATGTTGTTTTGGGTTACGTCGTTTCTAGGGAAGGCATACAAGTAGACAAAGCAAAAATTGATTTGATTTCGGATCTCCCTTATTTTTCTAACGTGCGCGATGTAAAGTCTTTTCTAAGCCACACAGGATTTTATGCACCAAGAACTTCTCAAAGATAGCGCTGTCACTATCCACAGTCATGCAGAAAGATGTGTCATTCGATTTTGATGATGCTTGCGAGGGGTTTGATGCGCTTAAGAAGTCACTCACTAGTGCACTTATCATTCAGGCGCCAGATTGGACTCAACCCTTTGAGATCATATGTGATGCTAGCGACTATGCTCTGGGTGTTGTGCTTGGTCAGAAACACGACAAGAAGCCTGTAGTAATCCACTACGCTTCAAGAACCCTAGATGATGCACAGAAAAACTATTCAACTACGGAGAAAGAGCTTCTTACAGTCATCTTTGCACTAGAAAAGTTTTGTCCTTATTTGTTGGGTTTTAAAATTATCGTCTATTCTGATTATGCAGCTGTCAGGTATTTGATGACAAAGAAGTAGACAAAGCCTCGCTTACTTCGTTGGCTTTTACTTCTTCAGTAGTTCGACCTAGAAATCCGCGACAAGAAGTGAACCGAGAACACCGTGGACGATCACTTGAGTCGCATAGTGAGGGAGGAAGATACACTCCGCATCACTGAATTATTCCCTGATGAACACCTTTTCTCAATTGAAAAGGTGCCCTGGTATGCAAACATTATCAATTATTTAGCTTGTGGTAAGTATTCACCTTCATTTTCGAAAAATCAGTCTAAATATTATGAGTGGGATGATCCATATTTGTGGAAGATAGGTGCCGATCAAGTGCTCAGACGTTGTGTGCCTGATGCTGAAATTCAATCTGTCTTGTCATGAACATGTTTGCGATGGACATTTCGATCCACATAGAATAGCGAGGAAAATTTTTGAGAGCGGTTTCTTTTGGCCTACTGTTTTTAGTGATGCATACAAACACTGTTAGAAATGTGATAGTTGCCAACGAGTAGACAACATATGTGCAAGGAATGAGATGCCTCAAACCCCTATTATTGTTAATGAAAAGTTTGATATTTGCGGAATTGACTTTATGAGAGATTTTCCTCCCGCAATTGACATGCAATATATCTTAGTGGCAGATGATTACGTGTCAAAATGGGTAGAGGTGAAGGTGACTAGATTAGATGATGGGAAGACTGTGATAGATTTCTGGCGCATTAATGTATTTTGCAGGTATAGCGTGCCTAAAGCTGTCATCAGTGACCAAGGCTCCCATTTCTGCAATAAAACGGTAGTTGCAGTCTTCAAACAATATAAGGTGCATCATCTGGTCTCTATAGCCTATCACTCTCAGTCGAGTGGACAAGTCGAAATCGCTAATCGAGAAATTAAAATAATTTTAAAGAAAATGGTTAAACCTTCTAGGAAAGACTGGCCGCCAATATTAGATGATGTGTTATGGGCGTACAGAACTGCATACAAAACGCCTATTGGCACTACTTCACTCCGTCTTGTCTACGAAAAAGCATTTAAATTGCCTGTTGAGGTACAACATAAAGCATATTGAGCACTGAAATCTTATAGTTTTGATCTGACCAATGCAGGTGTGGAGAGAAAGATGCAGATGGCCGAGCTGGAAGAATTATGCCTCGATGCTTATCAAAGCCAAATAGACTACAAGACGAAAGCAAAACTCTATCACGACAAATACATCCTTAGGCGAGAATTCAAAGTTGGTGAGAAAATTTTGTTATTTTTATCACGTCTTAAACTAATACCTGGAAAATTGCGTTCTAGTTGGACATGTTAATACAAAATCGTGCAAGTCTTCAATCATGGAGCATTAGAGCTAGAGAATCCATCTAGCAGAGATCGATTTAAGGTCAACGGCCAGCGCCTGAAGCATTATCATGACGAAAGAATCGAGCCTCAGCAGGAATACATTAATGCGTAAGAAATCTATCAAGGTCTTCCCATCATCTAATCTAGTCGCCTCACCTCTACCCATTTCGACATGTAATTGACTGCCACTAAGATATACTGCATGCCAAATGCGGGAGGAAAAGGTATCATAAAGTCAATTCCCCAAATAACAAAATTTTCATCAACAATAATAGGGGTTTGAGGCATCTCATTCCTTGCAGATATATTGCCTACTCATTGGCAGCTATCACATTTCTGACAGTATTTGTATGCATCACCAAAAACAATAGGCCAAAGAAACCGC
This sequence comes from Umbilicus rupestris, assembly GCA_963678935.1. Taxonomy (NCBI): domain Eukaryota; kingdom Viridiplantae; phylum Streptophyta; class Magnoliopsida; order Saxifragales; family Crassulaceae; genus Umbilicus; species Umbilicus rupestris. The sequence continues at coordinate 1,768,599 of OY787623.1, read as the reverse complement.
TCTCAAAAATTTTCCTAGTTGTTCTACGTGGATCGAAATGTTCACCACAAGCATGTTCATGATAAGACAGATTGAATTTTAGCATCAGGCACACAACGTCTAAACACTTGATCGACACCTATCTTCCACACTCTACGATACTGATTTTTCGAAAATGAAAGTGGATACTTACCACAAGCTAAATAATTGACAATATTTGCATAGCAGGGCACCATTTCAATTAAGAAAAGGTGTTCATCAGGGAATGTTTCCGAGATGTGGAGTGTATCTTCCTCCCTCACTATGCGACTCAAGTGATCAGCCACGGTGTTCTCGGTTCCCTTCTTGTTGCGGATTTCTAGGTCGAACTCATGAAAAAGTAAAAGACAACGAAGTAAGCGAGGCTTCGTCTCCTTCTTTGTCATCCAATACCCAATAGCTGCATAATCAGAATACACGATAAATTTAGAACCCAACAATTCACAAGTTTAACAAACATGGGGCGCTCCCGATGTAGCCATAAAATTGATGAGAGTTTTTCTTGTTGGATCACTACACTCATCAGTCATAATTGTTACTATTTTTTCCTTCCATGTTGATTGTAGCGGAACCAACAAGTTCTTTACAAGATTTCTTTCTAGGGGAAGCAATGTTGTTCTCAACTTATTATAATCAGAAGGTTTATAACTTGTTATAGCATGAGTTGCAGCAAATTTGTAAGACCTCATATAATGTGAGTTTCGAGCCAGATTGAGTGGCAAACTTCCAATATAAAATATTCTTGCAAATTCTCGATCCAACTGATCTCTCTCTTCAATGTCAAAAGATCTGGCAATTGGTAGTGTATCATTTTTCTTGAATGGAGAACTTGAATCCATTTGAGATTCCTAGAGAAAGGAACTTCTATAAGTCTCAAATCAATATTTTTCCTTTCCAAATGCTTCATCTAATCTTTGCATTTTAATATATCAGAACTAGCTACCTTCTTACAAATGATAATTTATTGTCCTTTAATTTGAAGCAGTTGAGCTTTGACTCTAAAAGAATTTGAAAGTCGAATTTCATAATAAATTTTAACATTTATACTTTCAAGTTCATCCCCTTTTCCTGAATATTTTAATTAGTCACAAACTTCCATAACGGAGGAACATCATCATTTTGAAATGACAATTCATCAAACAGTTGTTAAAAATTGGAGGCCATAACTACAAACAAATATAAAAAAAATCATAAATCGCAAAACGTTTGATGATAGTTTAGCTACTCTCACTCTGCATATTTGATGACATAAATTAGATCGTATAATTAACAATGTTTTGATTACTTGCTCATATAAAATTCCAACGCAATTCAACATGGATGATTATCATCTCATGGGAAGACAAACAAAAAAAAGACAAAAGATCATTACTAAAAAATAACAATAAAATTACAACGGGAAAATACAAGAAGAAGAAGACAACAATTGACAAAGTCTAACAAATGTTTACTCAACCTTCCACGCCTAAAATAAAGTTTCTCTACATCAAGCAAGCATTCTCCACAATAAGCGGCAGAGAAAAATATGAAAGCAAACCATCTCGACAACAAGAGGCAGAGAAAAAAAGTCTGAAAGCAGCCTTCCCGACAACAAGTAGATAGGAACCTACCTTTGGCTTCTTCAACGAACAAGCAAGCATGAACTCTAAGGCGATGAACCATTAACATTGTTGTATAAGATTCATATGCCATTTGGTTGGAGAGATTGGAAAATGAAGGGGATGCCTTGCCTTTGCTGCTAAAGACATTTTGACTGCGGAGATTGGTTGGAACCAGGGGAATGTGCCGGCATACAAAAATACATTGCTCAGAGGCTAGATGGCTACAAGCGTGTTCCAGTCAGTAAGCTCCAGGAGGTGCTTTCCGGGGTCTAGCTTACTCGAGTCAGTAAGCACTTTCTTTAGTCATCTGACTTGGAATCCGGATCTCCATTTTGGAAAATAATTGAAGTGTTGACTAAGCTTTGTACAAACCTGAACTGAAATCAACTAAAGAAATATTGTTCACTGTGGAAGGCTTGAATTCAAGAGGATTATCCCATCCACCAGCACTCTCATCAGACCATCTCATGTTGACATTCTTCATCTGTAAACCATCAATGTGTTCCATGATGATTCCCGCCATACAGTGATTGACGAGTCCTTGGCAGCCTGGTCTATAATCAACCATCCCACCAGCATAGTTCGTCCATCTTCTGTATGAGAGGTTCATGTTTTTGAATTGCAGGTTGTTCAGAAGCCCTTCTTTTGAGCCTGACAGGAAGGCTCCATTCTCAGAATCCGCAGTAATGTTGACGAAGAGAAGATTGGAGATCGATCCTGCCTTTGAATTTGAGTCACGAGGGCATGTTGTTATATAAATAGGCTCTGCTCTTCCCCACCATGATGGATCATAGTACCTTGTGCTGATATTGATATTTGAGAATGTAATGTCGCTCACATTTCCTGCAGAGTTAATAAAATTAAAATAACGACATAGATAGATGATCATAAGCCTTCAAATTATTTCCCTCTTTCAAGATACATTATGACTTAGTATAGACATGGATGATGTTTGAACAAGTCATCTACATGTGAGTTCCATTGACTCGTCTATATTTGTAGGATGTTCACGAAATTAGAAATTATCCATGGAAATATTGTACCTCAAAGGACATGGAAAGAAACACACGAAGAATAGTCTCTTTTTGCACCAAGGGAAGTCACAGAAAGAGGGGAACAAAATAATTGCATAGCAGTAAATTTAATGTCTACCTTCTGGCTTCATTAAGGCAGCTGATTAAATTGGAGATGCAAGAAGTACAGATGAGCAGCACAAGCCTACGACAGTTATCGACCATGTTCTGATCAGTTAACTGAAGAACTTACATCTGGTTTTGGTCAAGTTCCAACTTTATGGTTTTAGGTTTTCTTTCTATTTTAATATTTGAATATAAGTCTGTAATGGCAGTCCCCCAGTACAGCTACCTCAAGACAGTAAATGTGTTCGCTAAAATCAGTGACTACAAAGAAAATAAGTAGTTGTGTAATTGGACTGTGATGCTTTCAACAAGTAAAACTAGAAAAGCCAGGCCAGAAAATTTACCTCCGTCTCGTATTTGCAGCCCAAGCCCTCTATGGGATTCTACAATGGTGATATTGTCAAAGATCAGGCCTTTGAAATTGAAGTAACTCGCACTACCAAGTTTTATTGCAGAGGATTTTGTCCTGATCCAACAATCTGTAGCTGTTAAATTATACAAGGGGCCAGTGTAAGTCTTTGGGCAAATGGCATCGTCTCCCGTGTTAATGTTGCATCTTCTTATGGCTGTGTTGTTCGAATCCTCTATATCTATCCCGTCATTGTTGGGTGAATTGAAGTTGCCATAAATAGAAACATCGTGGATTGAGGTGTTCTGGCAACCTACAATGTGCAAGCTGCAATCATATTACCAGATCTTTAGTTACTTTTAACAAATTACAGGAACATATCTAAGACACCATCTATACACATACATTAAAAGTCACTCAAAGAATTAATGATGTCACGGCTCTGGGCCTAGAAAAACACCAATTTCACATAAATATTTATGCCGAATGAAGGATAACATGAACAGCAATGAAGAAATAATTTCTTTCATTGACCAAGGCAAATAACGATGTTTGTAAAGGAAATCATCTATAACTCTTCCACTATAAATCTCTTGTTGAACTCAAAATGTTCAAATAGGACGATGATACAACATGCTATGCTATTCTGACATATGAGATCCAAATTGCCATCTGTATATCCATATCCACGCGATTATGACCTCTATATGATGAAAACTTAAACAAACAAGTGCATAATTTATATGAGAGATTCAAAACAAGTGGCCACTGGCCGGAGAGGCGGAGACTACAACCATAAATGTAAAACACTAGACTATTCCAAACTTTTCTCATCCATACGTAACAACAATACCCTTCTTCTTCCGCCCGACGATAAATTCCAATTGTTGGTTATCCTTCAACCAACTTCAAATGTCAGAAACTAGACAATTTTTAAGCTGTCTATCAGCAAAGTGGCCTTAATCTAAACGGCCTGAGCTTCTTCTTTTTTCAGAAATCCAAAACAAAATTAAAGGCAACTATTTGATGCGAATAAAAAAACTTGATAGCGAAAAACTAACCACCAGTAAGCCGGCTCCGTCAACAAGATATCCCAAACCTGGACGTTTCGGCACCTGAGAAACCCGACCAGTCTCGGCCTGCACTCATCCCCTAAACAAGCCCCGGTCTTATTCCAGCTCACCATCACGTTTTTCCTCTCATCAAACCTTTCCACGAACTTCAAACCCTGACCATCAACCGCTCCCCCGCCCGTGATCCCCACATCCGTCGCGTCCTCCGCCAAAATCACGTACCATTTCTTCGAATCCCTGGGATAATCCGTCAGCCTGGGACCTCCTAAAACCCTTGCTCCCTTTTGGACAACGAGTACGACCCCGGATCTGAGGTGGATTGTTGCAGTGAGGTAGTCGCCAGGAGGAAATACGACATGGCCGCCGCCGGATTGGTGGCAGGCGTCGATGGTGGATTGGATGTGGGGAGTGTCGTAGTGGATGCCATCGCCGATGGCGCCGAAGTCGGTGACGGATAACGCAGGAGTTGATCCGAGGAGCCGGATGATGGTTGATCGATCGGCGCGTGGACTAGAGGAAGAGGATAACAGTGACGTGGCTGGACGTAATTGGCTGTATGGGGTGATTGTAAGTAGGAAAGCTGAGAGGAGGAGATATCGAAATGATGAACATGTTATGGATGAAAACATTTTCTCGGATGAAATCACTCGTTCCACTGGTTGACATATCATTTATACTTCATATTTAAGCCTTCTTTTTATTTTAAAATTAGATCATTTTGACATCATATTTATTTACACTACGCTTCGCATCCAATCCAGATCCCAAAATAAGAGTTCAATTTTAAATAATTAACCAAACTGAATTGATCTGAACTGGCCGATTAATTTCAAGTTCAAAAGATCATATATGGGTCATATGGGATATAAACTCAACCACAGTTTTGTTTACAACAGAATATGCATTCAAAGTGAGGGGGTTGTGCACAAAATTATGGGAAAAACTCTACCACTTGGCAGCATATACTGACGAAGAGTTTACTTCTTAGCAAAGTTAATCACGAGAGGGTTTTGTGGCGTAATTCTGAAGCCTTGAAGACCTTGCATGGCTGCTGAAGACTGAACATCATCTTCAAACTCTATGAATGCTATACCAGGCTTTGCTTCGATGAGACGGACTTCTTTGAAGCCAGGGTATTTCTCGAAGAGCAACGTCAATTCCTCGCTCTTCATTTGGTGGGGTAGATTTTGTATGAACAAAATGTTATTTGGAGCAATCGATTCATCTGTACCAACATTTCTCAGATGGAAGGCCTGCGCACATAGAAGTTCATATTACAGTGCTGAGCATACATTTTTCATTACTATGAGACGATTGCAAAAAATCAGTGAACAACAGAGCCAATGTTATTGCAAAGACAAGTGTGCTTTACTATGTTATATTCACAGATCCTTTTTCCCAATGTGTGATATACATCTCCTCTGGGTTCATAATGAATCAACTGACCATTTAATGTTGCCGCTTGATTTTATTTATTTTGGGGCTTGCTCATTGTAAAGTCGCACATCAACTGTAACTGTGAATTATGACAGAACATAACATTTAAAATGTGAGCCGGCAAACTTACACTGGCATCACCATTTGCAGCACCATTTCCATTCTCAGTAGCAAATGGTTGGCCATCCTCACGCCTCTTCCTTTCCGCTGGAAAACCAAAAACAAATCACAGCCGAAGGGAGGGTGGGATATAAAACTGTAAAATTAAGTAAAAGCAGTTAAAATATTAAATCAAAAGGTTTTTAAAACTCAGAGACCAACTAGCAAGAGTTAACGCAGTGGTTAAAGAAGCCTGTATTTATGAACCATTTAGCTAAAATTAACAGCAAATTAAAATTCGGATCAACCTCTACATTAAGATGTGTTGCACTGTCCGAGCCAATAATATTAATGCTGACTTCAATATCAATTTGACACACGTACCAAAAAATTTAGAAGAAACATAGTATGCATTGGTCAAGGATAATTCAAACATTTACATTCCAGCATCCAAACTGAATTTCGCTTAATTTGAAGAAGAAGAAAACTAAAGTCAGTTTTCATTTATAAAAAATTGACTACCTTTCTCTTCTTGCCTCTTTCTCTTGTCCCCGGGAACAAATGTCCCATCTGCTTTAGCAAGACAATCTGACTTTGTTTTGGCATACTGGATTCTCTGAAAAATAAAGATCATACACAAATTATCAAACTCACAGAAAACTACATGTGGAAAAATAGTAATTGATTTAAAAAATGATTGTGAGTGGTGAGGAAAAAAAATAAGAGACCGGAGTTACTACAGCATAAGAGAATTTGACATCTGGTGCCTCAAAGAAATAACAAGTGTCATACATTAAGTATGATTTAACCAAATTACTTAGATGTATGTTAGTGGAAACAAACAGAAAAGTCAAGGCCTTCCTTAGTAGCCTCTTGATTGCAAATGCAAGAAACTTACCTCTTTGTTATGTTTGCCCTTCTCATGTATAATATTCTGAACAATTGTTGTATTCATTCAGTTTTGTTTCATTTCTTTTACATAGGCTCAAACTGTAGTAGAATAAGCAGGCATGAAGTTCAACAACCCTTAAATTAGTGACTTGCAACTTCAACAAAAAAAGCATGTTTCAATGACCACCAGCCATCAATTCGACATACAGAAATTGACATACATAAATACTACTGTCTTAAAGTTTACTAAGCTTTGAGGTCCAAAGACAAGATGAAAAGCCAATGGCACAGGAAGCACACTAAAGGCATTGATCTTACACAAACGCTCAGTGACTGAAGCATCTGATAGTACAACTACTTACCATTGGCTTGTCATAGAATGGGAAATTTTGCATTTGACGCACAGCATTACTGGCAGCTGTTACTTCACTGAAGACAACCCATCCCTGTCCTCGAAGCTTCAGTGTCTTGAGAGCAACAACATCCAAAATCCTTCCATACTGGGAGAACAAGCCGTACAAGGACCTCTTCAGTTCTACAAGTTAAATACGATACTGCCAAGTCAGCGTTCCTAGCGGCCATGAAGATGTTGGAATCTGTAAAGTGTCAGGAAGCGAGGGAATAGGACAGACTGACCTTCTTTCTTGACCTTCTCGTTTAAATTCTTGATGTAAATGGTCTGGTTGGGCGGAATATCAGCAGAAACCATGGATGCCCAAAAACACCAACGCGATCGATCGGAATTTAACCAGATGAAACGAGCCCTAGAAATTGTACTCCTCTCTCGCTACCGGTCTCAGTAGTCGAGAGTAGCAGGCGAGTCGTGACTCGTGTGTTTCCGGGCAATAATGTTGGGCCGGGCTGCTCGCTTGTTTTCAACAATAGTCTTTTACTTTTCTTTTTTCAGTATCGATTTTTATTAAGAAGCGATTATTAATTTTTATCAATTTTTGTATAAGAATTTTTATTAATAAAGAATTACAATCTATTTTATTTAATATCCTCATTTGTAATAAAGAATAAATGATATACAAATTAAAATCTAACATACGCTAGTACTTTACTATGTGAAGAATTAACAACATTAAAATTTTCAAATACATCCTTAATTCTACTAAATATTTTAAAGAAGCATTTATTTATTTCTGGGATAAATCTTTGTGTTGGCCTTTTTATATAGGAGGATTCATATTGGCCTGAGATTGTCAGAGTGACTTGAGATGAATCAACATCAAAGTGTGACGGTCGTTGATTTTCACCCCATTGTAAGTCAACTTCTTTGTCCCACCCTTTATGAAAATGTTTTCAATGTAAGGTTAAAATTTAAATTTTCAGTATTTAAGTGAAATTCAGTTCAGTAAGTTAAATTAAATTAAAATAAGTTAAATATTGAAAATGAACATATTTTTAAAAAGTAAACCTCAACCAAACTACCATCCCAACCACACCACCACCACCATCCCAACCACACCACCCCAACCCACCATCACCCCAACCACACCACCATCACCACAACCCCAATCCACCAACAACACACCACCACCACCCCCAACCACACCACCTCAACCCACCAGTCCACCCAGGCCCGGCCCCGGGGGTGGGTGACCGGGGCCCAGCCCAGGGCCCACCTCCAGGAAGGGCCCACTTGTATGTGAAATTTTTTTTTTTGGGTTAAAAATGGCAACTCAAAATCGATTGGGATGGCCCATTAGCTTAAGCTTTTAGGATAAATTTTTTTCTCTTTTTATTAATATCAATAAATTTTAATTTTAATTTTAATTTATAAATAGGGCCCAAAAATTTTTTTTATTCATAAACAGGATCCAAAATTTTTTTTTGCCCAGGGCCTATAATTGAATAGGACCGGGGCTGAGTCCACCACCACCGATAACCCCCAACCTACCACCACCACCCCAACCCACAACCACCACCCTAGCCACATCATCACCATCACCTCAACCACCATATACTTGTTTAATTCCCAGATATTTAACGTTAAAAATATGTTTGTAGTTAAATTAAGTATAAGTTCAGCTCTAAAGAACAGACCTTAAATCTCTAATAATGTCGTAATTACATAAAACATATACCAATATGAAGTGTAGTATGTGCTGAATCAATATCTAAAGCTCTTTCTTTCCCCACGTGGATTAAATTTGATCGACTTGCATAAAATAAATCATGAGGGGTTTTCTTTGTCGTTGGATTGGTTTGCAAAGCAAACCCTTCACTTGCGACTTTGCATGTATGGACTAAAGAAGCAACTTACAAATAGAAAATAAACATGGGGGTGAACGATAAGTCATTGTTAATCACACAAATTCAAGATCTCATAGTTCACATAGGAAAAAAAAAATTCCAATGCATTATTCTTAGATGTACTAGGACGATAAGGATCGATCGGTCCATCTGTGGTTGGATGTGCGTACTAGGTTGACAGTCCAACTATCACGATACTAGAGAAGCACCTGGTGAAGAGTTTCAATGTAAGTCTTTTGATCTCTTCCACTTGATGCTTTTAATTAAGTATGATAATAACCGTAAATCAAAGTAAACATCTGTAAAAAGCTAATATTCAAGAAATGTCACTTACTTGTACCTCAGAGGTGCCTCGGGGATGGAATGTTATCTTGGTCTACCCATGTACATACGCCCAAGTCCACAACTGTAAAAGAATGGTGTATCCACTCACCTGTTTGAAGCCCGTTGCACAGGACAACAACGAGTGAAAACTTCAATGGCCGGAGGAAATGCCCAAAACACTCTATCAATGCTCACTTTCAAATTTTCTATTTGTGACTTTTTCCAAAAGACAACTCTACCGGGGTTAGGCTCCTTAAGCATGTCTATGTATGTGGGTAATCTTCCGAATGACTCTTCCCAATCTCCTTATAAATACTTCAAAGCTTGTTGTCTAGATTTCCAAGCCTTTAGATAACATATATCATATCCATATTTTTTGCGCATTAATTATTTATTGCCTTAGGAGAAAATATCAACCTCTCTTGAATTAGATTTTTTATCTTCATATCAATAAAGGTGTTTGTTGAAATGGATATTGTCTTGAGGAATAATGTGTAGCTCACATGTGTGTCCTCCATCTTAGCGTGCGATTTTTCACATTGCCGCTTCCATCTTCTTGACAGCTCTCACGTGCCATTTTTATTTAGACATTTTGAAATATTACTAGTGCTAGACTTTTCCGTAGAATACTCAATGAGATTTCTAATCAAATATCGTTGACAAGCTTAAATAAATGATTTCTTATACATAAATTTAATCTCCCTACAAAGTTTTGTTGTATGGAAAGCGACATTCTTCAAATTGTGATCATCAATGATTGGTCATTGGTGCATCCATCATTGATCAAATGATCGTCCGGATTTAGCTCAATAAGGACTATTCTCCAAATGACATGTATTTGATCTCAACGAGATTCCTCTCCAGTTGAACGTAATGATCAAGCTTCGATCACACTCATCCAGTCTTGGTCTCTCTCAGGCTTTTTCAATGATCACACTCTCGCTCTATGCTTATCTCCCTTTTTCTATTTTCATCCGTCTCTCACTCTTGGAGACGTTGCCCTTATATACCTGGCAGTCCACGATGGATTATATAAATCCTAATCCTACTAGGATTTATTCGATTTAGAACGCTTCCGCAGGTTATCATACAATTCTTTTGCAACAACTCTTTTCTAAACAATTTAGAAAACTTTGACCATCTGTTCACTGTCTTCAGTTTGCATCAGCTGCTTGTTTCACCACTTGTTGTACCAACTCATATATCAAGTTACACCGATTTTATCAAAGATGTCATAATCCTTAACAAATTTAATTTAAATTATTCTCAAACTCGGAATAAAGTAAAAGGTCGAAAATTATTGATAGATTTATGTACAGAAATGCCATGTTTTTTAAACTTTGTCCCAACGATGTCATATTTTTTTTTAAAAAAACTTGTCATAATTCGCACAACCGATCTTAATCAAAATTAATGTCATAGGTGTAAGGTGTTGTTTCCAATTAATGAAATTGGTTAATTTAAAGTTACTTGTACATATTATTGAATTCTATGCCTTTTGTATTGTGATATTTACATTTGATTACAATCATTTATGGCGACTATAATTTTATGTATTTTGCATGATCTTTTTCTAGTCTCAATTTTTGATACATGAACTTCGACACTGTCATTGGGTATGAGGTTGTAGCAGGCACGGCCTATAATTAATGAATCTATTTTAGAAGGGCAGTTTTGTCATAAAATTCAAAAATAGGTCAGTTAGCCAGCCTCGATACTCGAGCCTCGCTCCACTGAGTTCACTATTATTGCATTGCTCTCTCTGCTGCGTATGAATTTCAAATTTAACAAGCTTCGTTGTCCCCTTCCTCCGGAATCTCTCTGCAACTCCTCGTTGACTGAACCGGTTGATTGATTCTCATCAAGCATCCTTCCATCACCAAATCTAGATTGCCCAATGGGTCTCAACATGTTCCCAGTTTCCACATTTTTCATCCCATTTCTTGTTCTTCTCCGAGCTTCATCACCCTCGCTTAACTCCGACGGCCTAGCTCTCCTCGCACTCAAAGCCGCTATAACCACCGATCCTACCGAAACCCTCAAAACATGGTCAGCTTCCCACCGGAACCCCTGCCGTTGGGTCGGAGTCACTTGTTTGAATTATCGCGTGACGGAGCTCTCTCTGCCTTCCCTGGGCCTCGCCGGCTACATTCCTTCGGAGCTCGGCCTGCTCGACTCGCTGCAGCGACTCAGTTTAGGAAACAACAGTTTCTCCAAAACAATCCCGGCGCGCATCTTCAACGCCACGTCATTGACGCACATTGATCTCTCGCGTAATCTCCTCACCGGACCAGTCCTGACGCAGATCAAATCGTTGAAGTACCTGACTCATCTCGACTTGTCTTCCAACCAGCTCAACGGCTCGCTCCCCGAGTGTCTTCCGGACCTCTCGCTCTTTTCCGGGACGGTGAATTTGTCTTACAATGAGTTTTCGGGTCAGATTCCGGCATCATACGGCAGGTTTCCGGTGAAGGTGAGTCTGGATCTCCGACACAACAATCTCGCAGGTGAAATTCCGCAAACGGGGACGCTGCTGAACCAAGGTCCGACGGCTTTCTCGGGCAATCCTGGACTCTGCGGCTTCCCGCTGCGAACTCCATGTCCTGATGCAGGACCCACCACGTCGTCGCCTGAAAACCCTCTGTCCGTTCCAAAACCTAAACTCCCGAACGGAGCGGACATCACAACAGATGCAGGAGAAGATCCAGAGCGGAGAAGAACCGGAATGGCTACAATGGCCATTCCGATCATCTCCGGCGTCGCCATCCTCGTCGCCGCCTTGTCGGTCTCCGTCTGGATATTCAACAAGAAGCATTGCAGCAGCAGCGATGGGAGCAAAACCGGAAAGCCGTGTTCAAACAAGGAAGACTCTGAGGACGTTAGGGTTGATGATGAGGGGCAAAATGGCAAGTTCGTTGTTCTGGATGAAGGGTTCAGCTTGGAGCTGGAGGACATGCTGAGAGCCTCTGCTTGTGTGGTAGGGAAGAGTAAAACTGGGATTGTATACAAGGTGGTGTGCAATGGTGGCGCAGCGCAGGTGGCCGTGAGGAGACTTAGCGAGACTGACGGTTCGTGGAAGTTTAAGGAGTTTGTGGCGGAGGTGGAAGCCATTGGGAGAGTTCAGCATCCGAATTTGGTGAGGTTGAGAGCTTACTATTATGCTAATGATGAGAAATTGCTGGTTTCGGATTTCGTTAACAATGGGAGTCTTCACACCGCCTTGCACGGTATGCCTTTGTTCATCCTTTTGATCTTATTGCTGATGATTTGTTAGTTTGGGAATTTAACGGACAACACAAAATTTGAAAATGCGATGGCCGCAGGGATTATAGAGTTCATTCCATTGATTGATGGAGTTATAGATTATAGGGTAATTTAATTGACAAGGAAGCAAGGTGTCCCCAGTAAATGTGATGCATGAAAAACTACTTTGTTAAAAGGGGAGCAGAGCAAAGCAGAATGCTTTATGTTGATGCATATACTTGTCTAGTTTGGAAGATAAGATGGGATGTGGGGAATAGCTTTCTCAGTTTTGCATCATTGAGATTGGAAAAGTGTTGGAATTATGGGTAGCTTATTATTTGACAGTTCTGTGAAATGGAACAGGAAATTCTTTTGAACTGGATGCCAATGGCAATGCAATAAACCAGTGAACATTTTTTTGTGTTTTCATTTATAATTCCAGTTTTTCCTTGCAGGAAGGACTTGCAGTCCATTACCGCCATTATCTTGGGCTTCAAGGTTGAAAATTGCCCAAGGCATTGCCAGAGGTCTGATGCACATCCATGAGAAAAGCCCTCCTAGAAATATACATGGCAACTTAAAGTCGTCGAAAATCCTTCTGGGAGATGATTTACAGCCTTACATCTCTGGCTTCGGATTGAATCGTCTTATTTCTGGAACTTCCAAGGTCTCCAGCACCACCCTGAAGCAACAAAATCTGAGCCACAGCATCCTCAAGGGTCTAAAAGTCCCGGGCGCCTCAGTTGTTTATTCAGCCCCAGAGATTCGGTTTTCAGGTAGCAAATTCACTCAGAAATGTGATGTGTACTCTTTCGGCATCATGCTTTTGGAAATGCTAACTGGGAGGTTGCCGGATGGGGCGCCTGAAAATGAATTAGAAACCTTTGTTAGGAGGGTTTTTCGAGAAAAGCGGCCGATGTCAGAAATTATAGACCCAAGTCTCTTGCACGAGGTCTATGCAAAAAAGCAAGTTATTGCTACATTCCACATTGCGCTCAACTGCACAGAAGTGGACCCTGAGGTGAGACCAAGGATGCGGTATGCCTCTGAAAGCCTTGATCGCATCAATTTGCAATGAACACGGGTCTTTTTTATTAGGCACTGGAAGAACACATGTTGTTGTACTAAAGTGCTGAATGATGAATGTGACCAGGAGATGCAGAAATCTTCTTCCCTTTAAATTCAGTTACGAGTACCTTCTAATACAATAAGTTGAGTCATTTGATTTTACATATGAATCAGCACCTTATCCATCCAAGCTTTGGCGGGTCAAAAACAACATACGACTGGAAGCCAAGGTTGAAGAGACTCTCTCCTCCCACTGCGAACAAAGTTTCTTCTGCCCCATACAATGATAAACTTCATAATTATAAATGAACTCTCAAATCTGGAGTTCCAAGTCCAGCCTTGCATTTTTGCTTAATAGGTAACAAAATTGAAGCATGCTGATAACAGCAACATTCATATCCAACAGCTGCTTAAATTTATCCGGAGTGTCTGAGGCTCTCGCAGCCAGGGCAGTTGTGTAAGCTTTCATGAATGTAGATGTCGCATTCAAGGCAGAAGACTTGTTTGCATTTTGGGCAAGCAACAGAAAGGGTAGACTTGTTTGGATAGTTTCCTGAAAGATGAGAAGTATCGATGATAAGTAAATAATAGTTTGTTTTTTGAAAGAACGTTTAAACCTACAAGTTATGGTTTCACTTACCATGTTTTGGAAAGCTAAGTTGACAGCCAAAACACGTTCCTCGAGTCATTTCAGGTTGATAATACATCGAGGGAGATACTTCATCAAATGGTGGGATAGGGAACAGATGATGGTATGATCTTGCCAAATGTGGAGAAGATACCAGTGTAAGTCCACAAATGCGGCACTCAGCAGGTACTTCACATATCCTAGCTTTGCATCTAGGGCAAGTATAGCCTCCACCAACTTTTGCTTCCTTATGACATGAACATATTGAGATTACGCCCTCTGCTGCTCTTTGTGGGAAACCCATTCTTATTAAACTAGCAACGGCATACTCGGCAATTGCAGGGGGAGGGGGTGCATGTTCTAATAGTAACTCTTTGAAATGCGACTGAGACAGGAGAGATAAATAAGGTACCAGGTTAGAATATTGACAACATAAAAACTACCCAGAATAATATCTTATGCCAAAAATTCCATAAAATCTCATTAAACTTTGAGCATATGGTTGTCACCAGTGAAATTTGTAGAATATGGAACCAAATAAGGTCGAATATTTGTCACAATCAAAGTGATTATCAACTTACCTCATCCAAGGCCACAGAGTATGACCCACCAGTTTCTTGACAAAGATGTTTGCAGATAAACATTTCTGCTGAAAGACCAATTACTGAGCATCTGATTTTAGACTCCTTGCAGATCTGAATAGTTTCCATTATATCTCCTGGATCACAAGTACTGAGAGCTGCGTACAATATCAAAACCTCCCGATGACCATACGATGGGATTTGGCTTAAATAACCATGGACAAGATCCAGCGCATTCTGTAGAGATGCATCCCCTGAGCATCCCAAATTACTCATCAAAGCTTTAATATGAGACTCGGGGCTCCCTCCAAGATCGGTTAAGCTATGAGCAATGCCATCTTTTACAGTTACCAAGCTAATCTGACTAAGTGGATTCTGATCAAAAAATTCCCGAATAAATGCTTCAACATATTTGGCCATCACAACCATGCGGGTTGGCCGGAAATCTGTCTCGCCAGCTGCCTTGATAAATGAATTGTGAATAAAAAAATAAGAAAAATCAGAGGGAATAAGCCGAGAAACAGAAGAAAAAAAAACTTCATAGGAATATTCTTGATGTTCGTTAGACAATAAAAATTTAACACGAACCCATAGCACATATAGAAAGGGTCTAGCTTTTCTAAGGGTCAAGTACCTTGGAGAGATCGACCACAAGGTAGAGATAGCGAATAAGCCCCTTCTGTATACGAGCAAATGTGTCTGCAGAAGAAAGGTTGCGTATCCGACGCCTATACTGAGCATGTTGGAGAGACAAATTGTCAATGGGGCGGAGAAGTCCAGACTCATCCTCTTGCAAAGATTCCCATGACCTCTCATCTGCATAAGCCCTCTCCCATGCTTCAAGGTCATTGACATCATCATCTTCTTCCTCTTCTTCACCATTCAATGGCCTCCTATCCGACTTGCTAGCCCGTCCTTGTTGGAACATATTCATCCCTTATGAACGAACATATACTGATAAGAACCCTAAACCCTGCATACCCACCACCACATACGGGAGCTCAGCGATCCCCAACAGTTTAGAACTAAAATCTAAAAACCTAACGCAACCATTCCAGATTGGATCAAAACTAACATCACACCAATTCATATACTTTTACCTGATTCAGTGTTACTCCGAAAGTACTTAGCTGGGCTCGCGCGTGCCCCTTTCTACACAATGATGCTGCTTGTGCTGAGTTCCTCCCTCTGGCCCTGACAAACCCAGCCACTCTGCTTTCTCGCAGATTGAGATTGTTGATTAAATTTCATCACAAAATAATATATTACGACAAAAAACATTTTATTCAAGAAATCAATTTAACTGGTTGGTTTATTTAAGATCAAGCCGGCATTGCACTCTAGAAAAACCAGCAATACAAAACAATCCAGACAAGAGTAAGAGTTATTGGAAATTCATGAACAAGTTATGCATGTCTGAGTCATGCAATGAATATATAGCCAAAGAAACAATTTCACTTCAATACAAATACTTATGCAGGTTAGCAAGCAATGAATATATGAACCCAATAAGAAACTAAAATTTCACTTCAATACAAACATATAGGCAAGAAACGATTTCACTTCAATACACTGAACAATTTCACTTCAATTCACTTCACAACCCAATCCTTTATAAGTTTTCTCATAATACAAACACTGAAGATTAATGGCTCTGATAGTCTGATTCAGGCATTCTGCATTCAGTTTGATATTTTACAAGTCCTCAGTGGCTCATTGGCTCAGTGTTTGTTTTTTTCCAATGACAGTTGACAACAATCAGAATTCAGAAGAAGAATTCATAATCATAAACACTAAGACACTAACCATTACCATTTACCAATAAAGGCAGGAGGCAGCTTGTTTGAAGAAGAATTCAATACAATCATAAGAAGAATTCATAAACACTAACCAATAAAGGTAGCGTCTCGCGTGTTGGTGACTCGGTGTGGATGTCTGAGATCTGCTGCCCATGAAATTTGGCTTCAGCGGATTTTTTCTCCGAATCTGATCAACCTCCATTACATATTAATTTAACATCACGTACAAAAAACACCGTTAAAACTACGAATTCACAAAGATCCTGCAACTGAAAACAACCAATTCCAAGAATTCTCTTCACAAACCTCCAATCAAACTTTCTTTCCCAACTTCTCCTATCTTAGTTATGAACTTTTTTCTAAATTAATATCTAATGCAAACTAAATCACATATTTGAAGAGAAGACTACTCATTCCATGTTCCTGTATCAATATTCAAATTAACATAGAAAACCTGCTTTATGCAAAATCCAGATATGCCGAATCAATTCAACCACGACACCCAAATTGCACACAACTAAAGATGTGTATATCATAACCATACATTGACTTCGTAAATCCGAGGACCGTGATAAGCGAGGACTCGTTCGCCTTCGGAAAACACGGCGGAATTCGACGGAGGAGGGTCACCCCGTGACGAATTTTCACCTTCGTCGGAGGATTCGTCTCTGGACTGAGAATTTGGACGTGTGGTCGCTGGTCGGCAGGGACGGATTAATCAAGGCAGGAGGCAGGCAGCTTCTTTGAATCAGAAGTTCCTAAGTCCGAACTCCGAAGTAGTGGTTGAGAGTGAGACTGAGAGAGTGAGAAGAGTTGAGAGCCTGACTGCCTGTGGGCTGAGAGCCTGAGACCAGGGACGGAGGCGCAAATCAGTCTGACTGAGGTCTAAGACTGAGCGCAGATGGGAGGTACGGAGCCTGACTGCCTGAGGGCGGAGATTGATAGCGCAGAAATCTGTAGCCTAACCTAGAAGAGAAGGGAAGAGAAGGCGAGAAGGGAAGATTGCTAGAAATTAATTATCTTTTTAATTTTTTTTATTAGCCTTTGGCTACTTGGGCTGGATCGGTCGGTGGGCGGACACTGGAATGGCTTCATCCAGTTAGGCAGGAGAAATCTTGTTGATGGAAAAGGCAAGTGTTGGAGAATCGGTTGATCTCGGGCGAGAGCTTATAAAGATGACTAATAATGTCATATCAACAATGCTGATGGGCCAAACATGTTCTGATTATGAAGATGATGTTGCAAATTTGGTGAAAGAAGTACGTTGTGGCAACAATCAGAAAATAAAAGAATGAAGTATAAAAAATGAACGAAATAAGATAATGATATTGATCGTTTATTTATGCAGTTCGACCAAATATACATACGTCTGTGACTATAGAGCAGCTGTAGTTTCTTTTTATTGATTCTTTGTTTTCTGATTGCTGCTCCAACAATTGGTATCAGATGACTATTAAGTCTGGTGCAAAATTCGAACTTACAAGGTTCGATTGGACGGGCAATTTCGGATTGTGCCAAAGGAGAGTTAAGGATCTATTGGCTCAATAAAGTTTACAGAAGACGCTGCGTGATACGAAACCGGAGGACTGGAGGTAACCGATTGGGCGGAGATGAAAGAAAAAGCTGCAGGGTTGATATGTCTGTGCGTTTCGGACGAGGCGATGTATCACATTCCGGATATGAAGACTCAGAATGAGGTTTGGAACAAGTTGAAGAGTCATTATATGTCTAAGACGTTTATGAACAAGTATCAAAGACTACACAACCTGAAGATGTAGGAAAGATCTGACTTGCAACAACACATCAACACCTTCAACAACATTATCACATATTTGGTGAGTTGGGGTGAAGATTGATGTTGAGGACAAAATTATTATTTTATTTAGTGACTACCCTTACGTACGAAGAAGACACAATCAATTTGGATTTGATTACCGTGACATTATTGTCTCATTCTCAGAGGAGACATAATGTAAAGGAGGGAATTCAAGGCGAAGGTCTGTATGTGAAGGAGGGTCAAGACATAGGCAGAACACAAATAAAGTTGATTCTGAAAGGAAGGGGTCCAAATCCAGGAGTAGGATGACAGTCCAATGTTATGGTTGCAAACAGACATGACATTATATGAGGAACTGCCAAACAAGAAGGAGGAACCATCGAGTTCTGGTAACGTGGTCCAAACTATTGATTCTGGCAAATGAAGGGGATCTTCTTTGTGCTTCATCTAGCAAGTGTACAGAAGCTTGGATTATCGATTCTGGATGTTCTTATCATATGACGCTGCACCGGGAGTGGTTTACAACATATAAATCAGGTAATTTTAGATTTATTTTTTAGGTAATGACAAAACATGTGCTATCACAGGATTGGGACAAGTCAAGCTTGCAATGGACAATGGTAGCGTGCGAATACTATGTGATGTCAGACATGTACAAGATTTGAGGAAGAACTTAATTTCTCTAGGCACTCTTTAGGCAAATGAATTTGCATTCAGGTCTGATAGAGATATATATATTATGAAGGTATTCACGGTTGCACTGACGGTGATGAAGACAACATCTGCAAGGAAAGTACAGTTGTAGGTGATGTTGCATCAGTTGAGTCTGATATTGATGCAACGAGATCTGACACATGTGTTTAGGTTATCTTAGTGAGCGTGGGATGATAAAGCTTCATAAGAGAAATTTATTGAAGGATGTGGTGCAAGGTGAATTTGTGCAAGTATTGTATACTTGGAAAATAGTGTAGGGTGTGTTTCCAGACCACAAAGCACAAAATAGAAGGAATCCTCGATTACATACATTCTAATGTATGGGGCCTATGAGAGAGGCATCTATGGGAGGCTCCAGCTATTTTGTGACATTTATTGATGACTTTTTTTTGGGGGTAAGATTTTGGTGTATTTCTTTAAATAGAAATCCGAAGTCTTTACTAAGTTTAAGCTATGGAAAGCTGAGGTGGAGAACTAAATGGGGAGAAAGATTAAGTACAAGCGGTCAGTTAATGACACGGAGTACACAGATTTGAACTTCAAAAATTTATGTGCAGGACATGGTATTCAGAGGTATTTTTCAGTTTGGAAGACACCACAACAGAACGGTGTAGCAGAGAGCACAAACATAACTCTAGCTGAAAGGGCAAGTGTCTTCCATTGAATGTTGGATTGTGTAAGGGCTTTTGGACCGAGGCCATTAACATGGCTTGCTATCTTATTAACAAATCACCACGAGCTTCTTTGGTTGGAAAGTTTGCAGAAGAAGTGTTGATAGGTTAGCCAATGAATAACAGAGCTGTATAGTAGAGAGGACAAACATAGCTCTAGCTGAAAGGGAGAGATGTCTTCCGTTAAATGTTGGATTGGGTAAGGGCTTCTGGGCTGAGGCCATTAACTTGGCTTGCTATCTTATTAACAAATCACCAAGGGATTCTTTGGATGAAAAGTTTGCAGAAGAAGTGTTGATAAGTCAGCCAATTAATCTTGATAACTTAACGATTTTTTGAGTGTCCAGCTTACGTGTATATATCCAGTGAAGATCGATCAAAGCTTGATCCAAAGTCGAAGAAGTGCATCTTTGTTGGTTACAGGAAAGGTGTGAAGGGGTTTAAGCTATGGGATCCAGTTGCAAACAAAATGGTGATAAGTAGAGACGCAGTATTTGATGAGCAATCAATGTTGAAGCTGGAGGTTGGAGGAGATGTGCCAACTTCTGAAGGGACATGTTCCAGCAGGAAAGCAGTTCAGATTGATGTTGAGTCACCACTATTGCACGATGTGGAGGACGTACCAAAATAACATACTGAAGAAGACTCTGATACAAGACTTGAAGATTCAAGTGGAGCGCAAGACTATTCTCTTGTACGTGACAGACGACTTCGTCACATCAGGCCACCAGAGAGATATGGGTATGAAACTTGGTAGCGTATGCACTTCTTACCAGCTCCTGGACCCGTCTAACTTTCGAGAGGCTATGGCTAGCCAGGAGAAAAATAAGTGGATGGATGCTATGGTGGAGGAGATGGAGTCTTTGAAGATGAATTAGATTTGGGAGCTTGTTCAGCTTCCTATAGGAAAAAGGGCTATCGGTTGTAAGTGGGTCTACAAGAGAAATCAGGCATTAATAGAAAAAGAAGTGAAAAGCTTAAGGCTCGTGTAGTAGCAAAGGGATACTCACAACATAAAGAAATTGACTACGATGCAATTTTCTCTCCAGCAGTCAGACAGACTTCAATCAAGGCAGTGTTGGCCTTGGTAGCTAGTCAGGACATGCACCAAGAGCAGATGGATGTGAACACAGATTTTCTTCACAGTAATCTAGATGAGCAAATTTACATGGAACAACCAGAGGGTTTCAGTGATACGAGACATGGCAGACTAGTTTGTGAATTGAAGAGGTCATTGTACGGCTTGAAGCAGTCACCGAGGAAATGATACAAGCATTTTGATCCTTACACGCTACATATTAATTACAAAAGGTGCGAAAAGGTGCGAGTATGATGTTGTGATTATACTAGGAGCCTTAATGGTGGTTCAAATATTTTTTTGTTGCTTTATGCTAATCATTTACATGATGTACATGAGTTAAAAGTCATGTTGGGAAGGAACTTTGACATGAAAGATCTGGGCGCTGCAAGGAAGATTATTGGGATGGAGAATCACATGGATAAGAGTACAAGAAAGTTGTGGCTCTCTCAGAAAAGCTATGTGGAAAAAGTGTTAGACATATTCGACATGAGCAGTTCAAAGATTGTGAATAATCCATTGGCGAATCATTTTGAGTTTTCTTTCGAATAATGTCCAATAATGTCAAATATCTCTTATGCCAGTGATGTTGGTTGCTTAATGTATGTTATGGTCTATATTAGACTAGATTTGGCGCATGCTGTAAGTCAAGTCTGTAAGTTTATGGCAAAACCGAGTAAGCATCATTGGAAAGAAGTCAAGTGGATTTTTAGATATTTAAAAGGTACATTGGGACATGGTATTATGTTTAGCAGTGCACGTTGTGATCCTTCAGTTGTTGGATATGTTGATTTAGATTATGCAAATGATGTTGATGCAACAACATGATATGTCTTTACTCTTTCTGGTGGACCTATTTGCTGGAAATCATCACTGTAATCTATAGTAGCTATGTCTACAAATGAAGTCGAGTATGTGGCAGTAGTTGAGGTAACTAAGGAAGCTTAATAATTGTCGAGTTAGTGAGGAGTTGGGTGTTGAGCAATGTGGAGTTCGCTTGCATTGTGATAGTCAGAGTGCCATTTACTTGACAAAGAACCAAGTGTATCACGCCAGGATGAAGCATATCACAAGATTAGGGAATTACTTGCGTCTGGACAGATATTACTGGAGAAACTTCATACTTCAAAGAATGAGACTGATATGTTGACCAAGCCAATCAACAGTGACACGTTCAAGCACTATTTGGACTTGTTATATGTTTCCCACTGTTGAGCATGAGATGTTTCCCAGTTGACGAGATGTTAACAACGTACATTGAATTTTCATGGGGCTTAATATTCGTCAAGGTGGAGATTATTGAGAATGACTCATATACGTAACTGGAGTAGGTGGTATTATTTGTACTACCCGTACTGCAGTACGTATTTCTATTTTTAAAAGTGAAGTACGGATGTTCCTTTCCATACTACTTGTACTACATCCAAATCTGTAAACTATAAATAAGCATCTTGTATTCTGTAAATCACAGCTCACAAAGAATCAATATAAAGGAACGACAGCTGCTGTTAGTCCCATGATTATGTATGGCATGTTTTTGTGCAAAGAGTTGTTCAAGTAAGTTCGATATATGCGTAGAATAGTTAGATATTAAAACTGCAAAACTGAAGTCAGGAGATGCTTCGCAAGATGTTAGAGCAAGTGCTGAAGATCGTGTTGGCTGTGAACCAAAGGAGTATATCAGCAGATTTCGAAAATCAATGATGAGATTCCGAGAATCAAGGATGCGGAATATATCCGCAAGATCACTGGAGTCTTGGCTGGATAAAGATCCAGAATATCTTAGATTCTGGATACGCAATCTCCTGGTTTGGCAACAATATAAAGATAAGGTCAATAAATATTCAAATTGAATATTTGCTGAGATCTTTAAGGAGATTGGCAAGTGCGTTAAATGGAGGGAGAACGTAGTTGAAGAGTATGCAGATACAACGAACATTCATGCAACTCTCTTGCATTATAGAAGTATACAAGAGAAGTCGAGGTTAAGTGATTGAGTGCACTCATTGGAGATCGAAGCAGAGTTATCACTCAAGCATGAGAACCAGAAGCATCTACTGAAGCAATACGTTTCACAAATCCTGTTGCAAAACAGATCTGTCTAGCTATTCGGAAGGAAACCAGTGATCCGGGAGGACGTTGAGTGGACGAGCAGCTGTTGTGACAAGCCATAGAGATGGATCTTTACACTGAGGGGAGCTCAGTGCGCATCCAGACGAATCCGTGGTAGAAGGACTTGAAGAGGGAGTTTTGCAAGTTTGTACTTTGTTGCCCGATCGTTACTAGTGGATTTCTTCTTGTTGGGGTTAGGAGAACCCTCCACATTACGGACACATTTTTTCGAAGTGGGTTACCAAATCTATGTGCCTCGTATTTACTTTCACTCGAAACAGTCGAAACATTCCTAACGCGTTTCCTCGGTAGTTGTCATAACAACAGTTGGAACAAGTTCTATCATCCGCACTAGAATTACAGTTGCTATGTAGTCGCAGACGTAGGCATACTTAGTCAAACTACATAAACAAGCAATCAATATCGTTATCTTGTTTCGTTCTTTTTTCTACTTCATTTTTTTGTTTTATTGCTGTAACAAAGTTGTTGTAATTACCGACAGATTGCTGATTTATTTGGTTTTGTAAGAATCTGGACTTGCAGCGGTTTGAGAAGAGATTGAAAGATGTGAAACTGAGATTTGACGCGATGATGGAGAAGATCATAGTGAGGCACGAGGAAGCAAGAAGAGATTGAAAGATGTGAAACTGAGATTTGACGCGATGATGGAGAAGATCACAATGAGGCACGAAGAAGCAAGAAGAGATTGAAAGATGTGAAACTGACATTTGACGCGATGATGGAGAAGATCTCAATGAGGCACGAAGAAGCAAGAAAACTGAGGAAAAAGGATTCAACTTTTGCTGAATCCACAAAGGACATACTGCATATGTTGTTGGATATCAAAGAAGACCTGAATTCAGAGGTGACATTGACCATGGAAAATGTCAAGGCTTTCATTCAGGTAAGTAACTTCTGCAATTCTGTTTATATTTCAGTCATGGGGTACCTGGTTGATCACCTTTTTAATCTTAACACGTATAATTTCCGCTGGGACTGATACATCCGCTATTAAAACAGAATGGGCATTGGCGGAGCTGATCAACCATCCTAGCATAATGGACAGGAGATAGATTCTGTGGTGGGGAAAGTCAGATATTCTCAAGTTACCTTACATCCAAGCCACTATTAAGGAAATTCTAAGGCTACATCCTACTAGCCCGCTTACCATTAGAGAATCAAACCAAAAATGCACCATTGAAGGGTATGAGTATGACATTCCTGCAAAAACACGGCTCTTTATCAACGCATGGGCCATCGGTAGGGATGAAAAGCGTTGAGAATATTGTTGAGGATTCCTGCGCAACAAGCGGTGACACAACTAAGTGAAATAAAACGAAATCGGAACAAGACACAAATTTACTCTGATTTCCCAACTCACTCTGGAGTTGGACTAGTCCAGCAACAAGGAGAGATTATTATTGATCACAATGGAGTACAAGCCCTCTTCGAGATAGACATACAAGCTTCCGGTCACTCTATCTTCAAGCTTTCGTCTCTCTATTACTAGACATACAAGCTTCCGATAAATACCACCACTCTCAAGCTTTCATCTCCTCTCTACTCGGCTTTTTCTTCTACATTGCTACTCTCATATTCTCATGCACTCTTGGCTGCCTGGTTAAATACTACAACAAACCTTTGACTTTGCTACATTTAAATGACCTCTTGATTGTTGAATTAATTGCCTCAATGAATCCCTTGATTGTTGCCACAATAATTGCCTCAATGAATCCCTTGATTGTTGCCACAATGAATCCCCATTATTGTTGAAACAAAATGACACAATGAATTGTTGAGATCAATAGACTTCACAGAAAGTATTGAGATAAACCACTGGAATTTTATCCGGAGAGGTTTGTTAGTGAAGAAGGCAAAAAGATAGATATAAGAGCATCCACACCCATTTGCTCCACGAAAAAGTTCTCTACGAGCAATTTATGTTACTATTCATCAAATAGTAACAGCATTCTGCACAATTTATGCACCCATGACATTCTCCATCACGAAATAAAATAAATATTTTGAAAACATTTAATTTTTTTTGGGATGTTAGTGAATTATTTCTCAATTATTGATATAGATTGCGATAAGATTTTTGGCCAATTATAACCAAACATGTATTATTGAGGATAAACTTCAAATCTCTATAAAATGAGGTTCACAAATCTAGTAAACTCACACCATCAATCTTCTTATTTACTTCAGTTTTCTTGTTTTCTTCAATCTTGTAGCTATATAATGGATCTATACAATTTTGATGAGAGTTTCAAGCATTCCAACAAAGAACGACTGAAATGAATGAGATGAGTAATTCCTCTGTTATGAATGTGGTAGCCGTAGCGACAATTGGTGTTTAAGAGAAAGAGGTGAGATCTCGTCGACAACCAAATCGACCCAGACAACGGGGGTCAAGGGGACAGAATCTGTAAGAAGACTACTTTATCGAGCGGCCAATTTTCCCAGAAGGAGATTTTCGTCGAAGGTATCGTATGAGTAGTAATTATTTTGATTGTATAAAGACTAAACTATGTAATAATGATGCGTACTGGAATCAAAGAAGCGATGCCGCTGGAGTTGTTGGCCTTCTTCCCGAACAGAAGATAACCGCTGCTATAAGAATGTTAGCATACGGTTCATGTGCAGATCAGTGTTGGCCGAGATCTCAAATGTTTCAAGATGTGGTGTCGTCAAGTAATTGAACATTATAAAGATCGCTATCAACACTCTCCAAATGAAGCCGACCTAACTCGAATGTTATAAAGGGCTGAGCAGCGAGGATTTTCAGGTATGATAAGAAGTATAGATTGTATGCACCGGGAATGGAAGAGTTGTCCGACGGCATGACAAAGATCATACTAAGGTCGTCCAACAATTAATTTTGAGGCAGTAGCATCATATGATACTTGGATATGGCACAGTTTCATTGATGTGCCGGGATCGCAAAATGATATCAATGTCCTCCACCAATCAGACATATTCAATCCATATCTTGGCAGAATCACCCCTCAAGTGACATACAAGGTAAATGAAAGCATGTATGACAACATTTATTATTTAACTGATGGAATCTATCCAATGTACTCTTCGTTCGTGAAAACAATACGTAATCCTTAAAGTGAAGCTAAAATATTGTCTGCAAAAAAATAAGAATCATATCTGAAAGATGTAGAGAGGTATTTCGGGATTTTACAATCTCAGTCGGCCATACTACGTCATGCAGGTATGTGTCATAAGAAACTGTGTTTTGAAAACAATTATGTTAGGTTGCATTATAATACATAGCATGATTGTTGAAGAAGAATTTATCGATGAAGAGTTTGTTGAAGCTGAAGAAGAAGATCCGCACAATCCACGCAATGCCTTTACCGTATATGATGGGCCAGGCGATTAGAATGGTAATCGAATTCGTCATGATCTGATTGAAAGAGCTCACCAATCTGCAACATTTGATGAACGCCTTGCAAATCTTCATTTTGTTTATCTTCACAATGAACTTCAAAATGATTTGGTGAATCATAATTGGTATATGGAAACCAGTGAAGCATAATCTAATTGTTGCGACGAGTATGATAGTAATTTAAAAAGTACTCGTCGCGGTAGTTCCCTTCTTCATTGTTATCTTCATCTTCCTCTTCCTCGTACTGTCGAAGAATTTCAGCCTTCCTCTTTTAAAAGTATCTCTTAGACTTTGAGATCATTAACTCTGTATTCATTTGCATAATCTTTGGGTCTTTCGCCATTTTTTTACATTTTCCTCGTGTTCTTGCATTTTGTGGGTATGCTCCATTTTCTTTTGAGCAAACTCGATTTGCTTTTGTTGGATAGCCAATTATTTTTTTTGGTTGTCCGTAATGGTTTGCAAAGCATCATTGTAGTTACTAGTTGAACTTGCAATCATTTTATCCTTTCTTCTTGCTTCTTTAGCCGCTTTTACACCCGCTGGTCTTATCGGACTATATGAACTTCTAGGATTGCTTTCGAGGGTTGAAAATTTTGGATCTTCAAAGGTAGGATTCATATTTATTTCATTTGCTTGCACTTCTTCAGTGGAAGGACTACCTTCATATGCGCAAATGTTTGGTGCGTCTTAACTTGTTCTCAACATTCAAAGTTATGAATGTATTCTTTCGGTCCGCAATGTACACAGTTTGAGCTTTGCGAATCTATATATTAAAAATATATGTTATAGATGATGGAGCTTTAACAACTACGCAAATATTTTATTCAAAAACATACCTCATCTTGCAAATTACCGCCGGATTCCAGATTTTTTTTTTATATGAGAAATACATGCACCCAAAAAAATCAAATTGGGCTTCAACTTTGACCATCGAGAACTAAGCGCCGACTGAGATATTGGTTCGGTGGATAAGTACTTTATTATCACCCAAAGTCCAATTTGCTTGAAAATCTGCGTGAATTTTTCCCACAGTCGATATTTTTTATGTTTGTTGCCCGAAATTGGATCGACTGATTGCCGAACATAAGATATGCACAATTGCATGTCTTCAGACATACACCAATGAATTGCGGCACTCATTGTTTAAAAAAAAATCCAACTTTAAGTGATAATATGAGAGAAGCAAAAATATTTTTTTCTGAAATTTTGGTGTATATTGAGATCAACATGAGAGTTCGATTTATAAAAAAAAAAAAAAATTGAAGTTCACAAATATATTTTTTTTCTTCTGATTTTTTAATTTTTTTTCAAAATTTTTAAAAATATTTCCGTTGGTAATTATTCTGTTCTGTTAGATCAGATCTAGATCTCATCTAACGAACCAGAATTATTGTCCGTTGTAAGAATTTGTCTGTTGCAAAAATTCAGCCCGTTGGACTTGTTCATCCCCAGCCGCATAGCTTCTCTCTCGCTTCCCCTGCCCAGATCTGATGCGTCGAGGAACTTCTCTCTCGCTTCCTCGAGGAGCATTCTTTCGAGGACGTTCTTCCTCCTCAAGCAATTTCGTGCTGATTGCTGCTGAAGAACTTCGCCGCTACACACAAATTGAAGTTGTTTCATGATGACTGCTGCTGGAGAACTCCACCGCTGTATATGCCCTTCGGGGCAGTACTTTTAGCTATTGCCGTTCGGAAGTGGAAGAAGAATGTGTCCTGTAGCTTCTTTAGCAATGCAAGTTGTGCAGACTGCAGTTGCTCAATTGGTTCAATGCTTTGATTGGAATGGTGGGAAAGTTAGTATGGATGAAGGCCTTGGGGCTCACTCTTCCAAGAGAGCTCATCCTTTGATTTGTGCTCCTGTTGTTAGGCTTGATCCATTTCCATCTGCTCATGTTCTAGTTTCCTGAAACCTGTATATATCTGATCTAATGCTTGTGCAAGAATGAGTCTTGCTGGTATTGATGTGTTGCACTCTTGAAATTGACATGAGTACAAGAGCAAACAGATTAATTTTTCAGCAAATACATTGGAATTTATGGATATGACAATCCTTTGCGCATGTCTCAATCTATATGAAAACCAAAAACCTGGGGACAAACAAAAACTTTCTGATGTTCAAGGCACTAATAAACCACTTCAGGTGCAGTTATAAACTGTATGGCTTTCTTTTTCCCTGGAAGAACACCAAATTCCCCAGGTGACTCCTGATGAAGAGCCACTCAAATCTGAGGACATTCGAAATAAACATGTTGACCGATACATTTTTGGTGTTCTTCCGGATATCTACCAGAGGACAACCTTGCAAGCTCATGCTACCTATGGAGAAGCGATTAATGATCAACCAACAGAACATTTGTTATGTCTGAAGTGGTTCTATGATTCTATATGCAATGGTTACATGGAACTGGCTCACAATGATATGCAGAGTTGGAGCACTAGGATAGCAACTGAGATGGTCAAGTAAGCTGACACTGGATGCAGCCCTTATTCTTGGACCTCTCTGTGTATTCTACTTTGAGATAATCCAAGGACCCCCACTGAACTGAATTCACTGGTCAGCTTTGACTTATACTCTCCATCATTTGGCTTGCACTGGATGCAAGTCATTTATGAAGCATTTTCTCAGTTTGATACACCCCAAATTGGTACCTCTATTGGTCAGCTTTGACTTATACTCTCCATCATTTGGCTTGCACTGGATGCAAGTCATTTATGAAGCATTTTCTC
This sequence comes from Umbilicus rupestris, assembly GCA_963678935.1. Lineage (NCBI taxonomy): Eukaryota > Viridiplantae > Streptophyta > Magnoliopsida > Saxifragales > Crassulaceae > Umbilicus > Umbilicus rupestris. The sequence continues at coordinate 1,739,609 of OY787623.1, read as the reverse complement.
AGTTTGATACACCCCAAATTGGTACCTCTATTACTTGTAAGAGCCCTTTATGAATGTAAATCTCAATCTCTTTTCATATAACCACTGAAGCTTCAGCATCTTAACATCTGTAAGTTACATGTTTTTAACTCATGAAATTACTACAACAGTATCAGTACCAGAGACATTTACAGTTGCAGGTGTCAGATACAAATAGCCCTTGGAAGAATCATGATTTGGCAGGTTTTACGTCCTCGCTATGCATCATTGTCGCTTGAGGAAGTCAATCTTCAATGCTTAAAGACGGTATGCAGCTTCTTCAATTTCTTGTGTTTTCCCATTCATCTGAGCAAACAATAATGACTCTTTTAGCATCATCCTCTGAGGCCACTCAGGACTTCTATCTCGCTTCCAGCTTGCTTCATAGCTTTTTCAGTTGGTCTAGCCAGAATAGCCCATACCTTTTGAGCAAAAACATGTAAACAGAAAGGTTTAACAGCCGGAATGGTTTTTATTTAAAACAACACAATAAGTTTAAGGATACACAAAAGAAGGAAAAAAGATAAACGATTTAGGATAATTAAAAACCTCTAAAAATTGACGTTGTCGCTACTTCAAGCAATGCTCAGTGTTCGGTATTATGATTATTAATGATAAAGAAACACATATGTAGCAAAAAAATTAAATATATGTTGGTCAGTGAGTGTCTGATAAACAGGCAGAAATCGTCTGATCGCATGGTCTAGTAATTTAGTTGCAAGGATTTGCAAGTTCCAAGTAAGCTCACCTTTGATGTCATGCTTCCACTGCTTTCAGGACATGGGTCTCCACTGAACTTTCACCATCTATACTCAAGCCATGCATCAATGTATCATAACTAACTGTATTTGGGCTTTCACCTCTTTCAGTCATGAACTCCAACAATCGCCTTGCTTCTGTTTGTTTCCCATCCTTAATTAGTGCACTGAGTAGCATATAAAATGTGATTGCATCAGGTTGAACTTCTTGTTCCCTCATGTCATAGAAGATACGTTTTGCCTCATCCCAGTTGCCAATACCACAAAACCCATGGATCATTGTCGTGTAGGTAACCACGTCAGGGGATATTCCCTCGCTTTTCATCTCATAATATTTATCTCTTGCCTCCTCCCATTTTCCATTTCGAAACAACCCATGAATCATTGTACTATAAGTAATCACGTCACCTGGGATTCCCTTGCTTTTCATCTCATTAAAAATACATTTGGCCTCCTCCCAATTTCCAGTTTGTAACAAAGCATGAATTATTATGCCATAAGTAACCACACTAGGGGAAACTCCCTTGCTCTTCATATCACAAACAACAACTTTCGCCTCCTCCCATTTCCCGATTTCACACAAACCATGAATTAGCGAGTTATATATAGCCAAATCAGGGGGCACTCCTCTGCTGTTCATATCAGAAACAATACCTATGGCGTCCTCCCATTTCCCAGCTCTGATCGAACCAAGAATCATTGTAGTGTAAGTAATAATATCAAGGGAGATTCCATTGCTCTCCATCTCGTGAACAGTAGTTTTAGCCTCCTCCCAATCACCGTCAATACACAAACCATGAATGAATGATGTATAAGTTTTCACATCTGGGATAACTCCGATGCTCTTCATTTCATGAAAAGTAGCTTTAGCATCCTCCAACTTGCCATCTTGGAACAAGCCATGGATCAATGAACTGTAGGTGTTAAGATTTGGAGAAATTCCCTCCCTTTTCATCTCTTGAAACATAGCTTGGGCCTCCTCCCAGTTTTTTCCTACAGAGAAGCCATGAATCAACGAATTGTATGTTATGACATCTGGAACAATTCCATTCTTCTTCATCTCATCTAGGAGAGCCTTGGCCTCCTCCCATTCACCTCCAATGGAGAGACCATGCATGATTGAAGTATAAGTTACAAGATTTGGGATAACTCCTTCGTTCTTCATTTCATGAAAAATACCTTTAGCCTCCTTCAGCATGCCTGCTTGGCACAAACCACGAATTAACGAACTTCGAGTCACTGGAGAGGGAGAAAGACCAGATTTTTTCATCTCACGAAATGTTGCAATAGCATCGTTCCAATTCTTGCTCACAGACAACCCATGAATTACTGAACTGTACATTACAACATCTGGAAAAATCCCACTTTCCTTCATCTCAGCAATCAAACCCTTGGCCTGCTCCCATTCACCACCAATGCCCAAGCCATGAACCAGTGTGCTATATGTAATCAAATTTGGTAAAATCCCATTCTGCTTCATCTCTGCTAACATATCCTTAGCATCCTCAAACCGGTTAGCCTGACATAAACCACGAATCAAAGAATTGTACGTCACCACATCAGGACAAACCCCTTCACTCTTCATCCGATTGTAAACGCTCTTCACCTCTTCCAACCTGCCAGCACTGCATAGCCCACTAATCAAGGAACTATACACAACCACATTCGGCTTGAAACCAGTTTTCCAAATAATCCCCAAAAGGCCAAAACCATAGCCACAACTATTCATTCTACAATAGCAGTTAATCAAAACGTTCATGGTGTACAAATCAGGAACCACACGACGAGCGCCACTTCCATTACGCGAATCAAGCAGCATCAGCTTTTTGAACATGGAAATGGCGTCCAAGTAGCGCCTAGACCTGACCATATCAGACAACAGTCTTGTGAAATCGGATATGGAGTGAGCCCTCTGCTTGGACTGGAGCATCAATTCGAACTTCTCTACAGGACTGACGGACGAGGACGAGGACGAGGATGGCTTGGGTTTATGGGATAACTGGGACGAGATTGATCGAGTGAAGGTCGAGAGTGATTCAGCTCCTCCTCGTGCTCGAACCATTGCTGGAGACTATGAATTCGAAACCGGGAGAGAATACTGCAAGAATCAGTGCGAAGTGCGAATTGGAGGATCCCAGACGGCTAGGGTTTTTCAAACTGCAGATTTTGCAAGGGTTTTGTTTCTGATTTTACTTGCACTTTTTTGCATATATCAAACCCCAAACATTTAAAATGAAATCAAATTTAATTCAAGTTGGGTCACATGTTTAAAGTTCTAGTCCTCACTTTTAGAGTTATTTAAACAACTCAAGTTATTGAATAAACTATCGATTAATTTGAGATTTTTGTTTACAAATTGGCACACAATCGATGGCAACTAGAAAGGATGAGCGATAATAAGGAGCTAACCAAGATACCTCACTTTGACAGGAATTATGATCATTGGTCCGAATAATGGAAAATCTATAAAAAAATCCAAAATCTTATGGAGTATCAGAATGCTTATACTAAGTCACACAACGAGGCAGAGTTGGCAAAGCACAAAATAACATGTTGAATGATACCAAAATTTAGGACCATCTCATCAAATATTACTTGCATCAAGAAATTGATAGGACGGTATTTGAGCTAATTATTGATAGAAACACTGCCAAATTTTTTCGGAATTCCCTTAAAGCAAAATTTGGAAGTAATGAAAAGGTATAGAAGTCGCTACTGCAATCCTCAAAGCGAGATATGAGATTCTCGAAATGAATGAGACCATTACTGAATATTTTGGTATGAGTTATGTCAATTGCCAATAGAATGAGAAGCAATGAATAAGTGCTAGCAGACTCAAAGATAGCAAAAGTTCTAAAAACTATCCCTGATAAATTCACGTATGTGGTAATATGAATTGAAGAATCAAAGGATTTTAAGAAGATGTCCGTTGATGAACTCCAGAGCTCATAAGTATTTTTATGAGCATAATTTTCGCAAGACACGGAAGAAGAGAAAATGTTGAAAATTTAGTCCAAAAGGGTGAGGTCAAAGAGCAAGTAGAGGGAGAGTGAGAGGAAGATGACTATTTTCTTATTCCAAGGCTGATGTGGATTATTTTTATTAAGGAAAGGAAGAAATGTCGTTTAGTGTACTTTAGAAGATATGTCGTTTGTTTTGCCTTGTAAATATTTATTACTTCTAGATTAGAACTCCTATATAAGTAGTGTATCATTCACTGAAATAAAACAAGAAGAAAACAATTCTATTCACATGGTATCAGCCTAATCGATCCCTTCTTCTTCTTAACCCTAAAATCACCATGTCCACCTCCGGCGACTCAGATGCCAACACCACCTCACCCAGCAGCAACATCTTAGCCAACGCCTCTGATTCCTCTCTTCCTGGCTCGCTTCAATTTCCCAGCATCCAGATTTCTTCTAGATTAGAACTCCTATATAAGTAGTGTATCATTCACTGAAATAAAACAAGAAGAAAACAATTCTATTCACAATTTTTAAGTGTCACAAAAAATGACATACCTGAAAGAGAATAATACACAACTAAAGAATGCTTGCTTCATGGACTCCGGATGCACAAATAAATTCCACATGCTTGCTCAACTACTGATCTCACACACTCTATCAAATTAGGGAACAACTCAAGGATATAGATCAGTGGAAAAGGGATCATCAAATTGGTGATAAGCGGACTTACATATAGATCTTCTTGTTCAAGAAATCGACCGCCTAACGTATATATATATGTAGAAAGAATTATTCTTTGATTTTTTTAAAAATAGAATATTTAATAGAATTAAGGACTTGTTTAAGTTTTTTTAATGTTGTTAGCAAAATATGGACGTTTGGGCCAATTTTTAAGGACAATCTACTATCTAGTTACTTTTTATAGATAATGTAATACCATAATGTATATTTTAATGGTATACATATATTTATTTTTATTAAAATTACAAAAATATAAAATCGATTAATCTTGGAAGATCTTTTTCACCCGACTAGCGCCTACATTTTTTATAACATCGATTGAATCTACCATTACAAAAGGTGAAACTTGTTTGCAAACATGCACATGTAACATTGCCCTTCTTTGGCATCAAAGCTTTGGGTACCTTGGTTATAAAGGCTTGAAGATTCTTGACCAGAAGAAGATAGTAGTTGGACTACAACACATTACATCTTCATCGGCAACATGTCAAGACTGCCTGATTGAAAAGCAAAGAATTCCTATGTAAAAAATCCTTGAATTGGAATATGCTGACCATCTAATAGCGGAAAGTTATGTTTTATGTTTCAATGATGATTGCAATAGTAAAGCATGGGGCATACCTTTTAAAGAAGAAATCAGAAGCTTTCCAGTGCTGTAAAATTAACAAAAAAAGCTGATGGAATAAGAATATGAAGCTTGCATAATTGCACACGTGCATAAGTTTAGGGGGATATATTTATTTTGATGAATTGAACCTCCTTATGTTATGGGGAAAAACAAAAGGATTTTGAAGCACATGTGTGTTAGGATTGTTCAACATGGATTTGAGATATAATTAATTCTTATAACTCAACATGATATAATTACAAATAAGAGGTCGTCAAATAGCTGATACCTATCACCTCTGCTGCGAAAGCTACATGTAATCGAAGAAACCGTTCATCAGAGCCTTCTGCGAGACAAATGATTGGCTGATGTGCTTTTGTTGTATAGGAAAATTGAATGTTGGAAATACTCTTGCAATAATTGATTACTCCATAGGGCGTAGTTAACAGTTTAAAATTGGCATAATGGGTACACGCCAAATGCTGCTCTACAGATGGAAATTAAGAATAATATAGATTATGCCAAATTAGGTTAGTAGTGCTAGTAGGTATTTTGTGCAGATTGTCGCTGCTCACCAAGCTCCTTGAGAAAATTATTAATTGTTATTTGTGACGATTTATGTAATTGTTAAGAATAATTGATTAATGAAAATTGAGTTGAATCATACATATATATTTTTTTTTATAGGTGACACGAGTTGGATGGTGCCGTCCACCAAACTGATCATATTAGGGCATCCAAGTATTAGACTGAGCTTGGAATTGGTGAGTAAATAATTTTCTAGTATTCGTTTTATATTTACTATAAAGTTTTATTATGCATATTGCATAATCGTCCATAAATGGATTTTGTTGGGTTTGAAAAGAGATTTTGTGATAAGTATCATACACGTGCATACATATTGCATCATGAGACTACAACTTTTGTTGTGCGATGATGATTCCATTTTGTTACGCGATGGAAAATTTCGCGTTTTGTTTGATGATCCGGATTGGCAGTGACCACTTTCCAGCTATATGCTTATGTTAGTTTTAGTACTCATTTGCATATTTGCATTTAAACAATCTAATTATTCATTAGCTTGGTTATCATCCGTGTATAAGATTTATAAATCACGAAACTCATTTATTTGATATGTAAGAGTATAACCGCTTATTAGAGTACGCGCGGGTTATTTCCTCACTGAGTGTCCACAACTCACCACTTTTACTATCCCTTTTCTACAGATAAGTGAGTCGTTAGCTGCTTAACGGTTTACTTATCTTCAATGAGAGAGTATGCTCCGTTGTATTGACAATTTTCTAGGAATGCATTTTTATTTATTTTAGTTGGTTAATTCACTATCATGAACATTTCTAAAATTTATGACTAAATTTGATATAATATTGTCATACACGAGACTTGCTTTGGTGTTGGTCAAGCGCCGATCTCGACTTGGATTTTTGGATCGTGACACAACATAAGCTAATTTCCACCATTTTGATTGGAATGAGTGATGAAACAAAGAGAACTTTGACGAGTAAGCAAGTAGTATTTGAAGAAAAAAATTAACAGTAATGGGAAAAATCTATTGAGTCTAAAATTCTATTGTGCTGCTGGTGCGGAGTTATAGCCTCTGAAGTTATAGCTTCTGCTTAACCATTCTCTGTATCTTTTTGCAAAATTACTCTACTGACAGAATAAGAAAAACACAGTGTTTGCTCATCCAGTTCGGCAACTTGCCTACGTCTGGGGAGGATACACCGATCCTCAAGTTTTCACTATCTCAGTTCAAAGTACAAAGAACTCACACCTCTACTTCTCACCTAGCCGAAATCTAATCTCAGCCTAATCTCCTAGACTAGCTAGCATCTGATCCCACAGACCCTCTTCGTGAAACCTACACACTCTCAGTAATAAATAGCTACAACCCTGACTCTAAGACTTGGCCTATTCTATTACAATATGTAGCTCACGGAATGCTTCAGCACACTCTTCACCAGAGTTGCTGTATTCTTCAGTAACGACTCTCCTAGCTCTCCCACCAATAAGTCGGACACCCTAAGTTCTGCAAACTCAGTCTCTACTCCCCCTCAGTCAATGACACAATCTGTCACTACTGGGTAGCCTCGATCAATGCTCCGCAGCCCACGACACTACCTGTCTGCGGCTGATCACCGAGCTCCGATTGTTCCTTTAACGAGCAGCACTCCAGTTGAACTCCGGACTAATCGTGAATCAAACTCTACGAGTTTTGATTGCTTCTGCACACAACACCGGTCTTCAATTCAATGTATAATCCCTACTACCTTGGTTATCTCTGTGTTTTTGCTCTGTGCTCCCAAGGTTTGCTCTTTGATCGTGTGTGTATGTGTATGTATGTGTTTCGTCTCTGCCTTCCTATTCAAGCACACCAAAACACCAAGGATCATTATCAGTATCTTCTTATAGATTCCAGTAAGTTTGTTGAAGATTCCGTTGTCAAATTTGGATTCTTAGATCTTTATCTTATTTGACCACTTGCTGGCATTTGCTGAGTTTTTGATGACGTCTGCATACCTCTATGAGCTTCCCCAATGCCAGCCGAATCATGCCGGAGTCTCATCGTGCAACGCCAGGTTGATCGGGCATTCTGCTCTAACTCTGTATCATCACGGAGTACTGAAGCAGACTCTGTCTCTTCAACTTTGTCTCTCGACCATTCTTCAGATATAGTCTCACCTTTAAATCTTCAGGGATTGCTGAAGAAGACTCTGATTCTTTGTTGTTGTTTTGTCAGTCTTCAGATTGTGCTCCAGCCACCAATCTTCAGGGAGTGCTTCAACAGTCTCTTGAGAAGTTTTGTCAAGGAATCTCCCCCTTGACATTTTGACAAAACTAAAACACAACTACAGCTAGACTACTGATCCAGATACTCTGGTAAAAACTAGAGCTAGACTATATAACTGCACTACTTATTACATTTGAGTTTAGAATCCCACAAGTGTGCTAAACACCAAAAGTAATGAAAGTTCTACAAGCAAGTCAAGTAAGTGTCTAGGATTATTACAACCTTTTCCTCCTTTTTGACACAAATGCCCAAGGCTTCATTCATTCACCGGGCTGAGCAGGGACGGTGCTACTGGCTGCTGGATATTCGAGGTCTCGGAGGAGGGCGTCAACCTGCACTCGCCGTGTGGAGATCTTTTTGGATGTAGCTATCAGAAATACTCGCTCCGTTCTTAGATGACTTATCATTCTTTCACGCATTGCAGGCTGGAGCATCAGGGACTGCTTCAGCACTGACTGAGACTTCAAGAGCTGGTTCCCCTTCAGATATGTCCATCACATGTCTCCCTTCAAAAACCTTATTGTCCAACAAGAATACTTGAGCGGCACCAGACATGCCTTCTTGCGTAGCTTCCAGCTCTTTGTGCTGACTGATCACAATCTCATATATGAGGGAAGGAAATCCAATGCACACATTGACTTTGGCTTGACACCATGTGTGGCAATCTGCTCGAATCTGCCCAAGATGTACCTCCTATCTCTCCCCAATGCTGAAGAGTAGCTAACCCATTGTTTTGTTCACCTTGCTCTTGTGTAAGCTAGGCATCCAGTTTTTCACCGCGAAGGAATAGAGAATGTCATATTTTGTGGTTAAATCTGTAGCTCCTAAATTGTGGGATACCCAGCTTTTGCAAGGTCCAACCGTGAGCACAACAGCTAGTCTGTCAGAGCTCACCTCAGCCGGAGGACTGGCATTCTCATCAACCCCCAAAAATTTATTTATCACAGCCGGTGTGATCTCTACCCTCAGCCTTCTAACAAAACTTGTCCCATAAAATAGATTTTTTACTACTCCAAAGTCTCTATCAATATATGCTAAAAACTCCTTAACTATATGTAAATTGTAACTCTTGGTAACATCTTCCCTGCGTTTGTATACTTTAGCTCCTCTCGTCTTCACCAATTGTTGATTATCTGAGAGCAAGGTAGTCGGATAATCGTCGGAGAAAAAGCAAGCCCTAGTTTGCAAATGGATACTTCTAGGTTCTTCCTTTCTCGGGTTTTTTTTCAACAACCGGACACGTGTCGCCTCCTGAGTGGCCATTCTTTTCTGGAGACAACGTTCAAAAAGTTACAGCTCCGAGTCACCAGAGAGTACTTCAGCACTCTGTTCAACTGTCTTTTCTGGCAACAAAATAACTTTTAATGTAAGCTTCCGTTCCTTAGTTCATGCTTTAGTGGGCATATTTGCTGGCTGTTTCTCAACCCAGCTTTTGACACTTGTTCCTTTTCACCTCCACCCAACGCATATGACACTTGTTCTTCTCAGATGTACTTCTGATTTTTGCGGCTGTTGAAGAGTGACATTTGCTTCGTTTCTTTATACCCCCTTCTATGAGTGAATGCCTCTTCAGCACTCCTACAAGTTTCCTGCACAGTAACACGATAACCTTAGTTTGCTTGCATCTGTGAACTGTAGTATTCATAAGTTCTCGGAGGATTTCTTGATCTGACTAATCGATCATTTGATCTTCTTTGATTCTCCCTGTGCACGGTCAGTGTTGGACACTTTCTCTGAAGATGTCTAGTTTGATCACAAGCATAACATCTCTTCTGCTTTGATCTGTGTGTTCGAGCATGTGACTGATCTAGAGAATGCTTCAGCACTCTCTTGTACTTCTTTTCTAGCACTCTCTCTGGAATAACTGTGACTGAACTCTTCTGAACACTTGCACTTTGATCAATCACTGTAGCTTTGACAAATGTAGTTATACCTGTTCTTTCGTCACCAGTGTATCCAAGACCTCCGGTCCCTCCTTTAAACCTTTGGTAAGCTAGAATCGCATCCAGAATGGATGACTCTCCTCTGTTTGCTTCAGGTGTGATTCTCTAATTACATACCTCACCAACTGTCTTAGCATCATTTGATTGTTTCTTGAACAGAGAGGTAATGATGCTTTGAAGGTTATCTCTTTCATCTTCCAGTTCCGAAACCTTTGACAATAGTTCTATGTTGGCTTCAATAACTTCCTGACACTTTTCTATTATCAGTCTGAACTGATCAGCTATAGTTCCACTGAATATTCTTCATCATCAATGCTGTCAGATTCAACAATCCCATAACCAAACTCTATCTTTATTCTATCTGAATCAACATTACGAAATACAGTAGTCATGGCTAGATTTCCTCTGTTAGTAGTCTCCTTTTCACTGTCTTCATCACTCCAATTTGCCGTGAGAGACTTGTTGTTTTTATTCTGATATGTAGGGCATTCAGTTTGCCTATGAACATATCCCTCGCACTCCCAACACTGGATTCCTTTCTGTTTGTTTTTTCCTTCATCATTGTCTTTGTCAGCATCATTGTTCTTTCTCTGAGAATTTTTTCCTTTTCGTTTTCTCCCCCTGGATGACTGACCTGAGTATGAAGGTTTCTGGTCCATCCTTTCCATGAACTTTCCAAGGTTCTTGACCAGCAGAGACAATTGTTAGTTGACATCGTTTGAGACAACCTCTTTTTCTTTTATCTCAACTTTCAGCCCAAGGTCTTTCCTAGAGAATGGTGAAGTAGTCTCTGTAACTTTCACTCAGTGAATCGATCAGCACTTCCAGCCTCATGTTCTTCACATCTTGGGCTTCCTCGATGGTAGTTACCTTCATATCAAACTTCGAGGTCAGAGATCTGAGAACTTTTCTTACCAGCTTCTCCTCCTGAATCGGTTCTCCATGTGTATGGGCCTCGTTTGATATGTCACACAGTCTGGCATTAAACTCAAAGATGGTCTCATCCTCCAACATCTTTAAGCTTTCAAATCTTGAGGTGATCATTTGCATTCTGGAAACTTTCACCTTTTCTGTTTCCTCATGAGCAGTTTCAAGGATCTCCCATGCTTGTTTGGTAGTGTCACAGTTGGAGATCAACTTGAAATTGTTATCATCCACAGCAGCAAATATAACATTCAAAGTTTTATAATTTCCTGATGCTTAGACTACCTCGTCGACAATCAGTGGCGGAGCACCTTGGGGAGGGGGGGGGGGGGGGGGGCGGCCGCCCCCGGTCATTTTTTAAATTTACGTTATATTATGTGTGATTAGCTTGAATTTTTTTAGGTTTATAACAAATTGCCTCCGATAATTTTAAATCTACGCCCCCGGTAACAAATTTCCAGATTGAGAAAAAAATTTGCCCCCGGTCCAAAGAAATCCTGACTTCGCCACTGTGACGACAGTCCAGTGGCTTTCAGGTTGTTTGTGGGTAACTCCAGCGCTGTCGACGGTCATTGGGGGGGGGGGGGGGAGCTCTCCATTCCCTTTCATCAATGGCTTTGATGAAAGCCTTCTCGAGCCTTCCAGTAGCCATAATTAACTCCCTCGAGCAATGGAGGTCGGCTGGTGCTTTGTCCTTCTTTCATAGTGGCCATACGTATCAGCAACACTCTCTCGGATCACACTTTGTATGTTGAGCGAACGGCTCTGATACAAATTAAAATTCTGTTGCGCTGCTGATACGGAGTTATAGCCTCTGAAGTTATAGCTTCTGCATAATCATTCTCTGTATCTTTCTATGGAATTACTCTACTGGCAGAATAAGAAACACACAGTGTTTGTTCACCCAGTTCGGCAACTTGCCTTGCCTGGGGAGGGTACACCGATCCTCAAGTTTTCACTATCTCAGTTCAAAGTACAAAGGACTCACACCTCTAATTGTCACCTAGCAGAAATATAATGCTCAGGATAATCTCTTAGACTAGCTAGCAGTCTGATCCCACATACCCTCTTCGTGCAACCTACACACTCTGAAGTTATTACAATATGTGCTCAAGGAATGCTTCAGCAAACTCTTCACCAGAGTTGTTGTATTCTTCAGTCAGCGACTCTCCTATGTCTCCCGCAAATAAGTCGGACACCCTGAGTTCTGCAAATTCATCTCTGCTCCCCCTCAATCAATGACACACTCCGTCACTACTGGGTAGCCTCGACTAATGCTCCGCAGCCCACGACACTACCTGTCCGCGGCTGATCACCGAGCTCCTATTGTCCCTTCAACGAGTAGCGCTCCAGTTGAACTCCGGACCAATCGTGAATCAAACTCCATGAGTTTTTATTCTTTCTGCACACAACACCAGTCTTCAACTCTATATATAACCCCTGTTACCTTAGTTGATCTCTGTGTTTTGGCTCTGTGCTCCCAGTGTTTGGTCTCTGATCGTGTGTGTATGTGTTGCATCTCCGCCTTCCTTTTCAAGCTCACCAGCACACCAAAAATACCAAGGATCATTATCAGAATCTTCTCTTAGATTCTAACAAGTTTATTGAAGATTCCGTTGCCAAAATTGGATTCTTAGATCTTTATCTTTTTTGACCACGTGCTGGCATTTGCTGAGCTTTTGATGACATCTGCATACCTCTCTAAGCTTCCCCGATGCCAGCCGGATCATGTCGGATCTTGACCGTGCATTGCCAGGTTGATCGGGCATTCTGCTCGTGCTCTGGATCAGCACGGAGTGCTGAACCAGACTCTGTCTCTTCAACGCTTCTCTCGCCCAGTCTTCAGATAGTGTCTCAGCTTCAAATCTTCATGGATTGCTAAAGTAGATTCTGGTTCTTTGTTGTTTTGTCAGTCTTTAGATTGTGTTCTAGCCATCAATCTTTAGAGAGTGCTTCAGCAGTCTCTTGAGCAGTTTTGTCAAGGAATGCCATATCCTACTGAGTCTTCAAAATTGACTTGGGAAGGTGGCACTAATTTTGAAAAAGGTAAGATGATGAAAATGACAGTAGTGAAGATGCAACAAGTGAAGAATGTTGACACTTATGATTTTTATTTCTTCTTAAGTTAAGTTTGAAGATCGATCATAGTCAAAACAATTCATGATCAACAAGCCTGGTCGAACCCAAGTGAGCAATTGGAGTATGCGCTAGGAGAAGCTACTCCGTCGAACCAATTGTAATTTTCTAACTCTACTGATGAAAAGTTGAAGTTGATTATCGCGGTTTAAACGGATTTCAAGGGGATATGTCTGTCACTAACTTACTCCTACCTTGCAATAATAGAAGTTAATCAATGAAATGGAAAATAGCATGCAACTACGTGTTTACCTCGGCTCGATCAACCGTCATTGTTGTTAAAATGAAACAAAAGGAGCTGGATCCCATACATCAGAATGAATAAGGTCAAACACACACTTCGAAATGGACTCACTGCGACTATAAGGGAGTTGAAGATGTTTATCGAACTTCCAACCCTGACAGTGTAAAGAGGCATCGCCAGACACGTGTCCTAAGACGCCTCAACGAACTAACGAAGAGAGGCGAGAGCCATACAGATAGCCCAGACGATGATGCCACTGAGCAAAAGACACAGCGGAGGCAACAACAGACGCGGATGCTGGGGGATTAGCAGAGGCAGCGGAAGGAAGGTGAAGCCAATCCAATTCCCAGAGACACTGATAATCATGCCGACGTGAGCCAGTACCAACTAGGAACAAAAGAGACGTTAAGAACATGAAAGGAAGAAGTTGAAAGAGTGCCTTGTCTTGTGATTGAGAGAGAGGTACCATCAGTAGTTTGAACTGATATAGCAGACAATAAAGGACAGACAGATCAAAGGGATGTACGATCAGAAATCATATGGAAAGAAGCATCGGAATCTAAAATCCAAGGAAACGTACCTGAGGGATGAGATGATGTAGGGGCAGGTCCCTCATTGTCTGAAGTCTGAGTCGTAGAGCCTGCAAAACCAGGAGATGCTGAAACAACCATACGGCATAGCAATGTTAGCAGCTCTTCAGTGTTAAGGCGTTTAGATACCTGAGGAGTGGTGTTGCGCTGATTAGAACCCTCAACTTTCTTCGAAGACTGACTAGAACGTCGAGCTTCATCATCGCGCTTTTTATAGCAGGTATCAACCATATGATTATCCTTGTTGTAGTATGTGCAGCGACGACGCCCTTGTTTAGCTACAGCTGCTGAAGAGGGAGTAAATACAGAGGTAATGATGGGAGCAGCAACAGGAACAGTGGATTCAGGAGTCGCTAACACAGAAGAGGACTGTAGAAACCAGCATTGCGAAGACGTATCTCCTCTGCGCAAACTACAGAAAGTGCCTCTAATAAGGTTACGAAAGGATGACGAGCAAAAAGCTGTGCACGAATCATCTCAAACTCGGGGCGAAGACGAGTCAGAAATCACAAAGTCAAAGAAATTTGAATGAGAACGGATCTGCTGACAAGCCGATATGGCGGCATAGAATTCGTCCAGGGTGCTATCTCCCTGACGAAGATCGCGTTCCTGATTCTTAACTGACAAGATGAGCGAGTGGCCGGAAGATGCATAACGGGTCTGAAGATGTGTCCACATCTCATGAGTAGAAGTAAGAAAAATAATATCGCCAGTCACATGAACCTCCATACTAGCTGCAAGGAATGCACAAGCAGGTGCATCCTCATCAATCCATCTCTAATACGTAAGTAAGGCGCTTTGATACTTAGCAAATAAATCAACAGAGGCTGCAGACGCCTTCTGTTTATCTTCGGTGGAAGCTGTAGCTGGAAGTGCAGGCTAATTAGGGGGAGTCAGAGAAAGAGGACAAGACTAATCCCTTACGAGAATATCCCAAAGGTGTTGTCCACGCATATGTTGTATCCATTCTCGATAATTAAGCATATTAAAGAGAATAAGACAACATGGAATGACAAATGTACTTGAAAAAGAAGACATAATAGAGAGAGAGAAAAAAAAATTAGATATAATTTTTTTCCAATTGGGAGCTGACTATGAGCTAACCAGTTTGTTGATTTGGCTGCTGACTGGGCGCTGACCAGGCTGCTGTTTGGGATGCTGACTGTGGGCTGACCAACCTGCTGATTGGGCTGACCAGGCTGCTGTTTGGGCTGCTGACTGAGCGCTGAGGTGATAGTTTGACCACGTTGTTGACTCTCTTTTTTTAACAACACTCCTTGTTGACAGAAAAACCATAACCACGCCGCCGAGAAAAAAATTGCACATCTAGCGGCAGCCAAAGAAAGAAGCGTGCACCACACACGAACAATTGGTCCGAGACGAATGGATCTGAAACGGATCGGATTTGGGCGGATAAGATAAATCTGGACTACGTCGCAACAGATCGGGAACAGAGAAGAGTCGTGAAAAACCAGCAGCAATGCGACTGCAAATAAACCAAATTGGTCAAAAATGCCGTAATTTGACCGGAGTAGGGTGAACCATTAGGTTACACCGACACGGACAACACAAAAAAAATCAGACGTAACCAGCTCTTGATACCATGTTAAGATGAATTTTGTGTGCATTTATCGTATGCCAAACGACAAATATATAAGGTTACAGACGCAATCAATAATATACAAAAAATATACATCAAATATACAAACTTTCTATCAGATAATAATGACATCATAACAATATATATGAATATCTCTAACAGTTGTATCCATGTCGGAGTAGAATACTGTAACATCCCAATTTGTCCCACATCGATTGTGAGAGGTATTTGTGATTGCTTAATAAGTAACCTACCAACTATCTTGTCACCAACATACCATGGTTTTTGAAATGAACCCTTGGTTGTGGTGACCTAGGGGATGGCGGTGACAAGAGACAGTTGAGACAGACTATACTTATAACGGTTCGGATCGGCCTTTCTGGTCGGGTCGTTACAAATGGTATCAGAGCCGATCCTCCGCAGTAGGTGACAAAGGTCACCGAATGGAGGGCCGACGTGTGATGTGATCTGTTTCATGTGCCCTAACGAGGACGTTATGATGATTTAAGTGGGGGTGTATGTAACATCCCAATTTGTCCCACATCGATTGTAAGATGTTTGTGATTGCTTAATAAGTAAGCCTACCAACTATCTTGTCACCAACATACCATGGTTTTGAAATGGACCCTAGGTTGTGGTGACCTAGAGGAAGGCGGTGACAAGAGTCATTTGGGACAGACTATACTTATAACGGTCCGAAATTGATTTTTAAAATCGGCCCAATTGATTTTGGTGTAAATAAAGACCTAGAATCCAAGAAAAAGCATTTTGAATCTGAACAAGATTTATTTATTGAAGAGACGAAAGACGGCTCAAGACTACAAAGAAGATTAGTAGTCGCAGACTCGGCTTCATAGAGAAGATTTCTTCTCTACTTTCGGTTTCTTATTCTTTAAGTCTCTTTTATACATGTATTCTGGTTTTATCACCATAATTAGGTAATCGTCTTGTTCTGGGATCTTACGGATTTAATGCTTGTACTCAACAATTCATGCGATCTTAATAAAACCTTTCGATTATGTTAATGTAGTTCTTTAATTCTATTACTTTTCATTTACCGTTCTTGCACGTCTAACATTGATTGAGATGCTTTCTTGTTAGAACAAAATTAGATTAAGAATAAAAAAGATGACTGGCTCTGAGGTAATTAACCGGATTAAGTAGAATTAATATCGAAGCATGGTAGTTATACTGTTAATACATGAATCGATATGAAAGTTGACATTATTTGTTTGAAAACCCTGTGTTTAATAAATCGAAACTGTTGATAATCCGTGATTGAGTAACGTTCTGCAATCTAAATTAATTCAGGCAATGATCTGTGATTTGGCGGCTTACCTAATGTTATTAGATATAATGATTTTAAGACGATATAGTTTTAATAAAGTATAATTGCAATGCATTGTATTGCAATTGACAATATTTGACCTTCCCTTCACATGATCTTATTCCACACTCATGATAATCTGAATGGAATTTATGATTTTGGAAATTATTATGTAGTGAATCACTTGTCACATAAATGATGGAATTATATGGTTCAAAAGCTTACATCTTCTCTTTTAATGTCGGAATCTGAAGCTTTTCCAGGCTCAATGCAAAAGCCAAGATACAAGTAATTTCAACAAGTTTCGATATTTTCCACAATAACCAGACATGAAGAGAAGACTGGACACACCAAAGGACCAGACCAGATCTCCTAGAGGTGACCCCAAAAAACAGAAATTACTTAAAGCGACCAGTGCATCTGCTGAACAGACTCATAGAACCTGGATGAGAGCTCAGCTCCCATATCCTGCCTACCATCTTGCTGACCCACTCCATGTTCGCCAGAGTAAGGATTCACTAAATGTTGCGGGATCTGACAAAGTTCCAAGTCACTTTGGGAGAACATCTTGTAGGCAATGCCAGCTGATTCATTTCCATTTAAACCCCACGAACTGCCTTGGATATGGTTACTAATGGCAGAATTATGAGGATTCATCATATTGTTATCAAGCACCCCAAGATCAGAAGCAGCTGGGTTTTTTGTGGAGCCCCAGGGCTCATTTGACAGAAGAGAGAGAGCACAACTGGAGTCGGAAGAGACTCCACCTGTGAAATATTCTCCAGGAGGTATTTCATGACATGGAAAGCTTGTCCCACCACCTGCATTGGGTAAAAAGTGATCTGATGGAGGGTTTCTGGAGTTGTTCGTCCATGGATGCATTAGGAACTCTCCGAAGGATTGAGTTTGAAGCATGGATCTCTTCTCAACTGTTCTTGCATGCAGGTCCATATCAGGTCTTCCTGAGTTCTTTGTGAAGTCCAACAAAAAGCCTCGACCCTGGTTTCTGGCATCTAAACATATATATGAAAAATCGTTAAATCCCGAACAAATGTCTTTTTCTGATTAAAAGAAATGGTCGATATTATAAGAATGGTCCTTAAATTGAGGATTCAAGTTAGTATTTCAGACCAAAGATAGATGAAGATTCATAGTGTGATGACAGCAACGACACCGGTGGTGGCTTCCTTCTACGCTCATTGTGATCAGCTAGGCGTCTACGGCAGCTTCGTTTTTCTTGATCAAATTCAGGGAGATGATGGAATCTGGAGGTTAACTAACATATAAGAAGTTGATTTTAGCACATTCATGAAAACAAGGGCACACGAATCGTAATACAAGTTCATCAAAAAGCCAACACTTCACAATGCATACGTCTCAAATCACATGTATCTCTAACAACTGGGCAAATCGACACAAGTGAAAAAGACTAAATATTTCACTCATACATGTCACTGTTTTTAGGCAAGTTTTAACAAAATAAAATGAACCTCTTTTCAATGATTACCAGTAAGAAAAGAATAACGACTTGCCCCATAAGTGATACTGCTCATTTTTACAAAACCGACAAGAATTACAAACACGGCAGGATAATTTATATTAGTAATAGTAGTTTGTCTAGCTATGCAAAGTCTCCTTTTGCAACCTTGACTACATATTGCTGAATAACACTAATTTTCAAACAGACGTATCCTTAGAGATTCTTAATGAGTCCCACTTCATCGTAGAACAAGAGAAAAAAAGTGTATGATTTATATCCTCTGATAAAGGATCATAGTTGTAAGGGGACACACAGTGTTCAGAAATTGTTAAGGCCACCAGAAACTTATTTAAAAGAACGATTAGGATACTTACACATTCGAAACTAAGAAAAATATCGGGTGTTAAAGTTGTTTCAGGCCTGTTCACTTTTCATTTTAGTTAACTGATGAAGAGCCAGGTTTTAATTACACACCACCAACTAAAAATAAAATAAAAAGTAATTATCATTTATCTGTGTTACTCTCTTCCATGTTTACTTTATGGCTTCCTTCTGAAATATGGATCTCGCAGAACCAAAATCATTCCATAGAATTTTGAAATGAAGAAGGAAAAAGGAAGAAAATAAATATTATTGAACATTGATCGAATAAATTAAGTCTAAGTTTTAATGAGCGTGGTAGATATCCCTATTCAACCAGCTCATCAAGGCATCAGATGAATAAATTCATGGATAGCTGGAATATTTTGGAAGCAAAATATATTTCTAAGGCAGATATTAGACATGGTGAGTATGGAATAAGATAGTTTATAACCTTTAGTCATTTTTATATGCTAGATCGATGACCATGGCTCTTCACAACAAACTAAAAACAATATTATACATGAGCAGCTCTATAAATCAATATGTTGAATAAATCAGTAGCAAATACGGGCAACTGTGAGGAGATATGAGAAAAATGAAACAGAGATGCTCTAATTCCATAAATGATATGATATACAACCTTTGTCTTTTATAAAAGCCATATTCTCTCTATTAATTGATCCAAAGTACTATCCGAACTTTTTTATATTCTTCAAAACTCCTAAAAATATATTCAACCTGTTGCGTGGGTCAGTAAAACATGATGACATGAAATCTTTGATGGGTGAGATGTTATACACTTGTACAGAAAAATCATTTATTGAGATTTGACAAGATACATGATGAAATGAATTTCATGCTACCTCGCTAAACAATGGTCAATGATGTTATACACTTATGTTACATTAACATCATTAATTTAGATTTGATAAGATACATGATGACATGACTTTTATGCTACCTCGCTAAACAATGGTCAATCATCCACAGACCTAAAATTCACAACTGCTCCAACGACATGTTATGAATTCTCAATCATGTATTACTGTAAGCAAACATAATTCAGATGTGATAATAGGTAAGACGCAACAAGAACTCCAGTCAAGATTTAAATGGTTATAGAGTTGTACAAAAGATTGTACCATAAATACACCACACCTTCAACCATGAACTTTTCAGTTTTTTTACAAATGACTTTACCAAGGAGTAGCTGCAAACAATTCTACAGTGAAAACGCAGCAGCGTTCTATAACTGCAAGTTGCCTCTGAGAAGGATATAAATGGGAAAAAAATTGAGCTTGTAGTTGATATTTGTAGCTTATAAAACTATTTAACTATGATAACCATTAGAGTCTTATAAGAAAATCATATATATCTTATCAAATAAGTCATAAAAATCAATATTACTAATGATTGAGAATTGTAACCCTCCACCAACTTACTGCCACATGTACGGATTGTAATTAAGGTTTCAAAATGGCTGCATATTAGTTGGTTAAAGTGACCTATTGCCCACTGTTAATAGAATGAAGCACAATTAGAAAAATTTATGATTAAGTAAGCATCAAGAAGCATTTTCAGTTGCTTCAATAGAAGCTGATGAGCAAAATTCAAAAACCTAATCAGCTAAAACAAACATGAAATTCTCAACTCAGGTGGCAAGTGCACTCAGAAAGTCAAACATATTCCCGTGCAGGTGAGACAGTACACATTGAAGAAGCGAAAACTTCAAAAACAATGTATAGCAAGAACTGTGAGAAAAGTAATTATCCATCATAACTTTTTCATTTCTTTTTAGGCACAATTAAATATAAAACTGCCAAAACTTAAAAGTAATTACAAACTAGCATGCCTATACTTGCATATAATGAAACATGTGGTACAAGCTAGTAGCTTCATAATCTTTAATCTGCAGATTTAAGAAACTAGAAAGGAAGCCCCCATATAGTCTTATGAGGAAATATGGTTGTGTAAATGTTAGGTAAGAAAAGCAAAGGCAGGGGGAATAGATACTAAGACTTTCAAAATTAAATAATAATAAAAAGTCAACATAAACCACTCAATCCACTCAAAATAGCAACTACAAAGACTATCAATAGAAACTACAATAAAATGATTTTTTTTTTTTTTTGTACTTCCCAGAAGTTCAGACAAAGAAGCTACACCCTAAAAGTACCTAACAACCATAAGAAATAACCACACAATCATTTACATCAACAATGTTAAAAAGATTAGAAATACCAGATCCAAAGCCCTTGTGCAATTCGACAAAAGAAAGCAGGGAGTTAAAATGACTGAAGAAACTAAAAAACTGACCTGCTACACTGCTGACAAAACCTCTTCTGGACACCACCGACAATCACCACAGCTGATTTAGAGTGCATTACACAAACCTTATGCCTGGAATAGTAAGTCTTGGCATCACTAAGATCCACATTACAACCCTCCACCTGACACCTTGGCGGCTGCTGAAGATGCTGGCGGCCAACCCCACTTCCCCTCTTCATCTTCTTGGTCGGCGACGGCGCAGCGAAGGACGAGCCAGCAGCAGATTTGGGCATAGCTCCAAGACCCACATCCTCAAAGTAGATTTTATGACCGATAGTTAAGCCGTCGAGGGATTCGAAGGAGTTGGAGTTGGGTGAGTCAGTCATTGAGCTTGAACTCATGGGCATTTTGGATGTGGAATGTCCATTTAAGTGGTGGTCATCGTCATAGCCATTGTCGCCATCAATCAAGAGGGTATGGTATGGTGGGTGGTATAATATTATTATTGTAAAGGGTTTAGCTTTGCTTTGCTTTGGGGGTGGTCATCTCAGATATGAGAAGACTGGTTTGGGTTTGGGTGTGTCAAGGTCAGTGCTTTTAGCATTAAAAGACAATAATGGAAAAAGCAAAGTTACAGATCAGGGCCATACACAGAATCATTTAATATACTTGCAGGTTTTGTTTTAGATTGAGAATCCATTAAACTAAATTTTCAGGTGAAGACGGTTTGTTCTTGTGTGGTTGTGTGCTGCTTTGTTGGGAATTGAGACATAAAATTAACAAATTAAGGTCTCCTTATGCAGTCGTTTGTTCGTCCAAAAAGTTTTCGTCCACCAATTTCCACTCAAGTAATTTCTTTCTTCTCCAGAGGAGCAATTTTCAGCAAATCTCAAGAATCAATTTCTCCTCCGCATGCTCCAGGAGCATTCCCCCAAGAAATTTCTTTTTCCTTCAGCATTTCCTTTCGCCAAACATTCATCGCTGCGCACAAAAACGAAGAAATCGCGTGTTGATTGCTGAAGGAGAAACTGACCGGTGCATATGCTCTTACCTTTGTGTGTATCACAATTGACAATCAAGGTTAAATGTCTCAATTTACTCGGTTTGTTCATCGGTTTAACTCGGGTCGGGGCCAAGATTGATTCGGTCTCAGGTCTACCGGTTTGGTTATAAGATGAAAATGATTTACTTGTTATACATATAAATTTAGCTTCTTTTCAATTAGAATTGATCTAAATTAATTGATCTGAATTAAACTGAATTGAAACTAATTGAAATAAGTGAATTTTTTTCAATTTGACCTCTTATTTAAATTTAATACAAAGTTACCCCACTTTCCCAATTTAATTTGTGACATGCGCCTTTTTAGAATAGATGTGTTTATAAAAGTATTTTACGCTTAAAGCGTTGTCTCAGACATCAGTTCTTTCTTTTCTGACATAGCGTACAAGCATTTTTTTCTTTTAAAATTATTATTATATTTGTTAAGTTTTTCTTGTAAAATTATTATTATATTTGTTAAGAGAATAAACGTAGTCTTGAAAAATACTTAGTCTTAAATTATTATTATTATATTATTATTTTTCGTCACGCAGGCGTTGACTATACTTTGATGTCCAAAATAGCGTTTTAGGCTAAAAGAGCTTTTATGAAAAGCGTCTATTCTAAAGAGGGACATTTCGATAACTAAATTGAGAAAGTGGAGTAAAGTTGTGGAAAAAAATTCAAATAATTATTGATGTAACTGAGACTCACGATGCGTTTTTTCAAATGAAATTGAACCAAACTTATATGAACCGAATTGAAATTGAAATTATTTGAAGTAGATGATGACGTTGTTGAATTAACTGAACTGATTTGAATTATGTTAAATTTTAAATTTAAAGGAACAGAGCTGCATAAACTTGCTCGAATATATTACCTTCAAGTTCAAATGCTCGAATACATTTCTATTTGGTTGCCAAAAAACAGGTATAAAAGAAGCACATTTCAAGCCGCTAAATGTTGGATTTGCTAATGGAGTGCGAAAAAGAAGCATGAGCTGATTATGTCGCCCTAGGTTGAAGTTTCATAACGAATGGCATGTGAAAAATGTTGCGTAACTTTATTTTTGATTCCTCAAGAACAACAAGAATCATTTTCATTTTAGCTGAATTCTCAAGTAACTACAAGAATCCACAACTCTGCACTTTGTGCCCTCGGATCGAACACCGATGGTCATCCTTTGTAGGATTGATGCTTATTGTTCTTCGATTCGCAGTTGCAGGTTCCAAGTAACAATATCTAAGAACTCATCTTTCTTTTCCTTTTAGACATCCAGTTGCATTATTATTACCCACTCTAGTAACACTTAGGTTTTGGATTGGTTCAGTCCACAATCAAACTTGGTTATTTAATTGGTCCTAGGTTGGTTCAATTGAGCAAGACCTGGATTGATGGTTTCTTGAGATGGATGTGGGCCGTTGGATGGCTGGATGTGCTCGAGCCTGAACCATATAATAGCCTTCTGTTCTTGGCTGAAAGAAAAAATGAGATCGAGATCTAGGGTTTTGGTAGCCAAGAGAGAGAGAGAGTGTAATTCCGTGGGCGCCAAGATCTGGATCTATGCTGCTGACGCCACCTTCGCATCACTGTTGTAATAGGCTAGGTTTGAGGCTGCGTCCTCTGTGGTGTGCTCCGAAGTGAGTTGTAACAAAAGTCATAGTTGTGGTCTTGGCTTAACCGAGTGAGGAAGAGTGATCTACTTGAGAGATCAGTGGTGTAGCGGTGAGTGTAGTAGCGGAGGTTGAAGGCAGCAGTGTTGTACTCAAACAGTTCGAGTTATAGTGCAAATCGATCAAGCCCCAAGCTCAACGTGGATGTACCACCATTCGGTGCGAATCACGAGAAAAATCTCGGTAGTCTTGTTCTTGTTTCTTTTCTAGTGTTGGTGTTTTGCATTGATCACTTTAGGGTTTCATTGTTTTTGGTTGATTTCATCTGTTAGGCGTAGACGGTATTAGGTTAGATTTTTACTACAGTGGTATCAGAGACGTTCTTGCTCAAATCCGGACTGGATTTGAGCGATTCGATTATGCCTTAAGCAAAAATAGTGTTGGGACATTTGGCCGTTCCTCCACCAGTAAGAAGTTGAACACATTGCGGGTCCTGAACACAATTTGTGTGCTAGTTAACTTGCGTGAATCTTGTACTGTACCTACACTGAATCTCATGTGTTGTTGTCTCTTTTGCGAGGTACTCAATGACGTCGCGAGTTGAGATCTCCGCCTTTGACGGAAAAATGGATATCACCATTTGAGACATGAAGATGAAGGTGCTGTTATCACACCACAATTAAGGTGTTAATTTCCCTGGAGCCAAGGGAAGAGAAATGGTCCAAGACGGACAAGTAGAAAAGAGAAGAATTACTGAAGAAGCCTACAACTTACTGGTATTAATCTCTTAGAGCATCCGCACCCGTTTCCTCGAAGAGAAAGTTCTCTCGGAGCAATTTCTGTTACTATTCATCAAACAGTAACAACATTTTACACAATTTACGCACTCATGACATTCTCCGTGAGGAATTTCTCTTACTATTTACGAAATAAAATCATTTTTTTTTGAAACATTTAATTTTGTTTTGAATTTAGAAAAATTATTGCTCTATTATCGATATAGATTGCGATAAGATTTTTGACCAATAACAAAACAAGTGTAATTGAGGATAAACTTCAAATCTCTATAAAAATGAGGTTCACAAATCTTGTAAACTCACACCATCAATCTTCTTGTCTACTTCAGTTTTCTTGCTTTCTTCATTCTTGTAGCTATGTAATGGATCCATACAATTTTGATGAGAATTTTCAAGCATTCCCACAAAGAATGACTGAAATGAATGAGATGAGTAATTCCTTTGTTATGGATGCGATAGCCGTAGCGACACTCGGTGTTCAAGAGGAAGAGGCGAGACCTCGTCGACAACCAAATCGACCCAGATAACGGGGGCCAAGGGGGCAGAATCTGCTAGAAGATTACTTCATTGAGCGGCCAATTTTTCCAGAAGGAGATTTTCGTCGAAGGTATCGTATGAGCAGTACTCTCTTTAAACGTATAAAGACTAAACTTTGTAACCATGATGCGTACTGGCAACAAAGAAGCGATGCTGCTGGAATTCTTGGCCTTCTTCCCGAACAGAAGATGACCGCTGCTATAGGAATGTTAGCATATGGGTCATGTGCAGATCAGTGTGCCGAGATCTCACTAATGGGTGAATCAACAACTCTGGAATGTTTCAAGATGTTGTGTCGTCAAGTAGTTGAACATTATCCAAATGAGGTCGACCTAACTCGACTGTTACGAAGGGCTGAGCAACGAGGATTTCCAGGTATGATAAGAAGTATAGATTGTATGCACTGGGAATGGAAGAATTGTCCGACGGCATGGCAAGGATCCTACTCAGGTCGTAAGGGCCGTCCAACAATTATTTTGCAAGCTGTAGCATCATATGATACTTGGATAGGCACAGTTTCATTGGTGTGTCGGGATCACCAAATGATATTAATGTTCTGCACCAATCAGACATATTCGATCCGTATCTTGGAGGACTTACCCCTCAGATGACATACAAGGTAAATGGAAGCACGTATCACAACACTTATTATTTAGCTGATGGAATCTATCCAAGGTACTCCTCGTTTGTGAAAGCAATTCGTAATCCTCAAAGTGAAGCCGAAACATTGTTTGCAAAAAAATAAGAATCATATCGGAAGGATGTAGAGAGGTGTTTTGGAATTTTACAATCTCGGTAAGCAATAATACGGCATGCAAGTATTTGTCACAAGAAAAGTATTTTGAAAGCAATTATGTTAGCTTGCATTATAATGCATAACATGATTGTCGAAGACGAATTTGTCAAGGAGGAGTTTGTTGAAGTTGAAGAAGAAGATCCACATATTCCACTCAATGCCTTCACCGTATATGATGGACCAACCGATCAGAATGGTAATCGAATTCGTCATGATCTGGTTGAAAGAGCTCACCAATCTGTAGCATTTGGTGAACGCCTTGCAAATCTTCATTCTGTTTATCTTCACACTGAACTTTTATTTGGTGAAGCATAATTGGTATATGAAAACTGGCGAATCATAATGTAATCGTAAAATGTCTTTATTGCCATCAATAATTTTAATAATTACCTTCTAATCAAATCATTATAAATCAAATATTAATATAATTAACAAATATTATAAATCAAAAATTAACATTAAAATTTAATTTTTAATTTTTAATTTTTTTTTTTTAAAACTTCATCCAGATCGAAGAACAGCTTCTCACGATCGTCTTCTTCAGATCGAAGCAGACTCCGGAACTTCCCAATTTCTTCATTGGACTGTTCATCCCCAGTCGCATCTGTCCTTTCCCTGTCCAGATCGACACGCCTCACTGGCTTCCTCGACGAGCTATCCTCGGAAGATCGTTCTTCCTCACCGATCAATTC
This sequence comes from Umbilicus rupestris, assembly GCA_963678935.1. NCBI lineage: Eukaryota > Viridiplantae > Streptophyta > Magnoliopsida > Saxifragales > Crassulaceae > Umbilicus > Umbilicus rupestris. The sequence goes on along the minus strand of OY787623.1, from coordinate 1,713,359 downwards.
TTCTCACGAAGCATTCACCACTGCACAAAAATTGGAGTAATCAATTGCTGATTGATGGAGGAGAAGGCCACCGCTGCATATGCTCTTAGACTTGGTTTTGAGCAAGGTTAGTACCTCTAATTCACCTATTGAATTGAGGGATAGGCTAGAGAAGTTGTATGCTAATTCAACTGCTCCCAACTTGCTTATGTGAAAGCTTCTCTGTTTTCCTTTAAAATGGATGCTGCTAAATCTATTGATGAAAATATTGATAAGTTCTTGAAACTGAATTTAATGCCTAGAAACATTGAGCATGCATTAGATAAAACTAGTTCTGTCATGATTTTGATGAATGTCATGCCTGACAGCTAGCAAGTTGTTAAAGATGCTTACTAATACCCTGGAACTGTGCCTACAATCGATACTCTGTGTGATGCTATGAAAACTAGAGAACTTGAGTTGAAAAATGGCAAGCACAAATCTGGAGCTAATTTGTTGGCCAAGTCTAAATCAGGCCCAAACCAACCTAACAAACCTAGGCCCTTCATGCATGATAGCAAACATAAACCTGATAGGAAGAAATTTAGTAAAGGTCAGACTGAGGCTAGGAAATGTTTTTAGTATGGTAACAATGGGAACTTAAGAAAAAGTTGTTTCAAATGGCTACCTAAAAATAAAGGATTCAATAATCCAAAAACTAATGTAGCCACTGCCTCTAACCTTGGGAAAAATGAACCTGAGGTTTTAAACGTGACTTCATGCTCTAAAGTGAATCAGTGGATTTTAGATACTGGCTGCTCTTTTCATATGTGTCCAAATAGGGACTATTTCTTGAATGTGTCTGGTGTAAAGTATGAGAAGGTCTATATGGCTGATAACAATTATTGTGAAGTGGTTGGTTGTGGTACTGTAACTGTATAGTGGCAAATTGGTTGATTTAACTGATGTTAGGTTAGTACCTGTTTGAAAAGAAATTTGATTTCTCTGAGTGCTTTGGATGACATTGGTTGCACATATTCTGTGAGTGATGGCAGTAAACAGTCTGACTTGTATGTTTTAGATGGTGTTTGTTGTTTTGCAAGTGCCTGTAATGTCTCTGTGTCCAAGTCGCCTATAAGTGACACTGTCAAGTGGCACCTAAGGCTTGGACACATCAGTCTCAATGGTCTGACTGGCCTAAGCAAACACGGCTTGTTTGGTAGGGATCAAAAATCCGAATTGCCTTTCTGTGAGCAATGTGTGCTAGCTAAACAACATATGATGAGTTTCACTATGGGAACTCATCTATCTAACGGTCTTACTTTGAATCTTGCCTTTGTTGGTCAGTTGTGCGACTTTGATTTATTGGTTCTTTTTTCTCGTTCTTGTTGTTATGTGTAGGATCCTCGATCAAAGAAGCTGATTGGGATAGGCCATAAGCAGGGGGACTTTACATCCTGGATGAGCTGAAGGTACCTCTGGTTGCAACATTTAGTGTAGACTTATCTTCTTTTGAGTCATTCTTCTTCTAGTTTCTATTTATGGCATTCTCGTCTTGGACATGTGTCTGGTTCTCGTTTAAAACATTTAGCATCCACATGAGCATTAGGAAAAATTCAGAGTCATAATTTTTTAGACTGTCGTGGTTGTAAGTTAGCAAAGTTCTCTGCTTTTCCATTTCATAAAAGTCTTTTTATTTCCCTTGCACCCTTTGATTCACCTATTCCTACAAAAGGTGGATCCCGTTATTATGTATTCTTCATTGATGATTCTACTCGCTTTTGTTGGGTGTATTTTATGAAACAATATTCTGAATTTCTTGGAATTTACCAGATGTTTTGTACTCTTGTCAAAACTCAGCATAATGCCACCATTAAGTGTTTTCATTCTGATTTGGGAGATGATCATTTTTCTGACATTCTTGCTTTTGACGGTACTCTTCATCAAACATTTTGTATTCACACACCTCAAAAAAATGGTGTTTTGAGAGAAAACATAGACATATCATTGAAACAACACGCTCACTTCTCTTGTCTGCTTCTGTTTCTAGTGAGTTTTGAGGAGAAGTTGTTCTTAATTCTATCCATGCTATTAATAGAATCTCATCATCCATCATTTCAGGTTTGTCTCTTTTTAAGGGGCTTTATGGTCATATAAAGAAGGCTCTTTATAGGCTGAATCAAACTCCCCGAGCTTGGTTTGACAAGTTTTCAATTGTGGTTTCTTCTCTAGACACTCATCCTAGTCAACATGATTCATCTCTTTTTATCATGTGCACTCTTTCTGGTCATACATTACTGTCTTTTTATGTGGACGATATGATTATCACTGAAGACGATGTTGCCGGAATTACAGAGCTAAAATGTCATTTGGCTTGTGAATTTGAAATGAAATATTTGGAACTCTACGATACTTCTTGGGAATAGAAGTAATATATTCTCCTCGTGGCTATCTTCTTTCTTAGTCTAAGGGCCTGTTCTTTAGCCATTAAATTTTCAGCACTTAAGTTAAGTTAAGGTAAGTTAAGTTAAGTTAAGTTAAGTTCAGTTAAGTTAAGGTAAGTTAAGTTAAGTTAAGTTAAGTTAAGTTAAGTTAAGGTAAGTTAAGTTAAGTTAAGTTAAATTAAGTTAAGTTAAGTTAAGTACTACCCATCACCACAACCCACCATCACACCCCACCACCACCACCACCACTCCAACCTACCACCACCACCACCACCCAAACCCACCACCCCAACCACACCACCACCACCACCACCCCCACCACCAACACCCCAACCCACCACCACCAACCCACCAACCCAACCACACCACCACCATCACAACCACACCATCCCCCACCCCCACCAGCAACACCCCAACCCACCACCCCAACCACAACACCACACCATCACCACCACCACCCCAACCACCCCACCCCCACACCACCACCCCAACCACACCACCACTCCAACCACACCACCACCACCACCCCAACAACACCACCACACTACCACCACCCCAACCCACCACCACCACCCCCATTACCACCACCACCAACCCACTACCACAACCCCAACCCAACACCACCAACACCCCCACCACCACAACCCCAACCCACCACCCCAACTATACCACCACCACCATAAAAATATGTTTGTAAAAGTACTTAAGTTAAGTTAAGTTAAGTTAAGTTAAGTTAAGGTAAGTTCAGTTAAGTTAAGTTAAATTCAGTTAAGTTAAGGTAAGTTAAGTTAAGTTAAGGTAAGTTAAGTTAAGTTAAGGTAAGTTAAGTTAAGTTAAGTTAAGTTAAGCATAAGTTAAGGTGTAAAGAACAGGCCCTAAGTACATTGCTGATATTCTGGATCAGGCACCTCTTTCCGACTCTGCTGACACCCCTATTGAGACCAATGCTCGGTATTCCCCACTGATGGTGTTGTTTTTTCAGATCCTTCCCTATATCACGCTACGGTAGGCAGCTTAGTGTATCTTCCCTTCACCAGGCTAGATATTGCTTATGTCGTCCACATTGTCAGCTAGTTTGTTTCTTCTCCTACTACAGTCCATTGGGCAGCTGTGCTTTGTATTCTTCGGTATCGTCAGGGGACTCAGTCTCAGAGTTTGCTCTTTCTATCTAAGTCTTCCTTGGAGTTGCGGGCTTATTCGGATGCTGATTGAGCCAGCGATCATTCTGATAGCAAGTCTACCACTGGATTTTGTATATTCCTTGGTGACTCCCTTATTTCTTGAAAGAACAAAAACTAGACAATGGTTTCTTGATCGTCTACATAAGCTGAATATCGTGTCATAGCCTCTACTACTGCTGAGATTGTGTGGTTGCGTTGGTTAATTGCTGATATGGGTATTGCTCTTTCAAATCCCACTCCTATGCATTGTGACAATGCTAGTGCTATACAGATTACTCGAAACCCTGTATATCATGAGCGTACGAAACACGTTGAGATTAATTGTCATTTCAATGGCCACCACTATTACAATGGGACTGTCACGTTGCCGTTTATTAGTTCCGCTATGCATATTGCCGACCTGTTTATGAAGGCCCACTCCACATCACGATTTCGTTTTTTAGTTGGCAAACTCTTGATCCTCCCACTATTGCATCGTGAGTTTGAGGGGGATATTAAATATTAGTATAGTAATATGGAATATTACTATAAGGTTAGTTTAAGCCATTAGCATATTATATTACGTATTTATTCTTATCTTCGGTATTGTATCAGACAATCTTTACACATCTATGAAACCCTAGCCTCCCTTTATTCTCTTTTTCTTCAACTTTAACAAGAGGATCGTTATGATCAAGTCGAACTCAAAGGAGCAAGATAAACTTGTGCCTTATGTAAGATGATGTTTCGATTTAACTATTCTAACTAGAATAATAATATATGTAATCTCAAAACTAATATGATTTGAAACATAAAGTATTTTGTAACCAATTCAAGATAATATTCCAAATATCACCGCTTCACCTAAATGTACCACTTAAATATATAATGAATGATGCATACATGTAATGTCCAATATAAAATGAAAATAAATTGTGTATGTATTCGAGTAAATACCCCTTAATTGCGATTCCCCTGCTTTAAGCCTTATATTTGATTATTCTAACTCATTTAACCACCAAATGTCGTCGTTCGGTTCACCGAGAAAGAAATCTCAAGTCATAGCCTTTCAAGCTAAAATGCCTACTTGGTGAGGGGTTTTGGATAGAATAGACGTCAAGATAGACGTCATCTCTGCGACTAGAGTTTGGTTCCTAATTGGTGAGGGGTTTTGGAAAGAATAGATATTAAAAATCAATTAAATATTAAAAAAATGACTAATTCGCCAATAAAATTATAGATCACCGTCATGACCACTACTACTTAAGATTAATTCAATAGTTAGTCGACTTTTCTACACCATCTTATCGATTTATTGATACTAAATTTATATTTTCATGCATTCAGTCATTACATCAAAACAACTCATATGTATAAACAAAAATATATCGAAAATTTATATTTTCAATGAACACGAGTTGTGCAATAAAGAACTAGTGAAGCAAGGTAAATATAATTTTTTAAAAATTGTTTATTAAAAGAAAAGGAGAGAAGGAGAAGGGTAGGTTTTGCTTGTTGGTGTGGAAGATGAAGACTTGTATGATTCCTTGCTCAATTCGTCTGACTGCAAGCATCAATGGCGTCAAATCAATTCCTAACATTTCTCCATTCCGCTCCGTCTCCAAATTCCCTTCTTTCTCTTACCCTTGTCCTCGCAGTCGCACTTCCTCTCGCCCTCTTTTCATGGTCTCGGCTGCTCAGACCGCTTCTCCGGTAAACAAACAATTCACTCTCATGTCTGGCGTATGAATTTCAGTCAGATGGTTGGTTAGTTGTTGAGTTTAATTTTTAGAGTGATTGATTGTTTTGTTATGAGTATATTGATTTCTGATTTGTGTTGTTGTTGAAGTGATCATAACTTGAATTATTAAACAAATTTGGTGTACATAAGAAGGATGATGAATATGATGACTGTTTGCGATTTTAACTTATTTGTCTAGCCGGTTGGTCCAGAGTTCATCGACTGGGGATGCGCCAAATGTATTCCAGTTGGTTCAGTCTCACCAGGTAAATTCTCATGCTCCTAGCGTGCTTATAGAATTGTTGTTGTTAGTAAATGTTTCGGTATAGAGTTTGGGGAGTAATGATTGGATTCTGAAGACTGAGCCTTTGCGGAGTTTTGCAGGAAAAAGCTGCCCGAATTTCTCCGGTGGAAGAAATTAGAACTGTGCTTGATGGTAGAGTGAGGGGCGTGCTCTCTACCTTTTCTAAGGTTTTATGTAGCTTCTTTGTGTATGCTGAACAGAATGCTTTCATTAGACTGTCGAGGGGTCACAGTTTGTCTTAGTGCAGAAGTATGAGGGCTATCCTTCTGGATCAATGGTTGACTATGCATGTGACGTGGATGGCTTCCCAATATTAGCAGTTAGTAGCCTGGCTGTTCATACAAAGGTTTACCTTTATTCAAATTTGTTATTTCATTTGTCTTGAAGTTAAATTACTATTGCAAGGACATTGTTTAAAGTTTGTGAGAATTGTACAGTGGAGGATTCGTTTGCTCGTCCCATCAGCCATATGAAGAAGTACTAGTACCGAACTATTCGTAGTGAAATTTGATCCTGTTTTATTCTTTGGAAATTAGCTCTTCTTTGAGCTGTACGTACTCCCCAGACGTACATGGGCAGTCGACACTATGTCCTTGGCAAAAAACATTATTAGTTGATTAACGGTTCCCTATCTTCAGGACATATTGGCTAATCCAAAATGCTCATTGCTGGTGGCTAAAGATCCAGAGGATAGAACAGATTTGGTGATAACTCTTCACGGCAATGTTGTTTCTGTGAGTCTTCTATCATTTTCCTGACGTTAATTATAAAATCAATTTAAGTGGGTGGTGTGCATAGTAGCATATGCAAGCAGCAAGTTTAAAAGAAAAACATTGAAAATGAATAAATCTCACAACTTGTATGTTCGATTAAACTGGTCTATGGCAAATATTCCTCGTTAATGTACAGGTTGGAGAAAAGGATAAGGAAGCTATCCGTGCGACATACTTAAAGAAGCACCCTAATGCATTTTGGGTATCTCTCCCTCCTTTTATCTTGTTTCTTTCAATTAATTGTTAATATAGTCAGTCAAAATATCTCTTGTCATATTGAGTGGCTTAGGAATGCGAAAACCATAGTCAAATATAATCCAAAATCTAACAATCTTTGGACGGAGATTTAAATAAAGTTATCTATGCACATAAATTTGACTAGAACAAATTTATATGTATCTCAATTAATAGATGATACTTCAATTCTAAAGGTGGACTTTGGCGATTTTCAATTTGTGCGCATCGAGCCAATGGCTGTAAGATATGTATCAGGTGTTGCGACAGCTATAATTGGATCAGGAGGTTTGTGTTTAAATTATGCATTCTGAAAGAGTATAGTTGGTTCACTTTTTTATATGATTTCCTTGACTTTAGAACTTTGTAAGATGAGTGTGTTTTTTCATTGAGTTTTACCTTTACCCTGATGAGGTTTTGCACTGCTTTGTAGACTAACTCATTTCATTTATATACTTTAACATATTGTGACTTGAACTTGTCCACTTCAAGAGTTTAGCAAAGAGGAGTATTCAGCAGCAAAACCTGACCCCATAGCTCAGTTCTCTAAGCCTGTTGCGGTACGTATCCCCTTATTTAACCACCTTTTCTAATAATTTATTTGGAACTCGCGTATGAGAATCTATTTGTTTTTCACAAACGCTGCCTTAAATTTCAACTCATTTATTCAATTTAAAGTTCTTCATTTAGAAAATTGGTTTATAATTTTTTAATGAAAAAGTAAAGTTATTGGTTTACAAATTTAGGTTTTCGTTTGTCTTGGACAATTATTGGTGTTTTCTTTTACCATATTGATTCAATTTACCAGAAACTAGGATCAAGATCAGAAAGGTAGATGCTACATTTTGCAGAGGGTTAACTTTATTTTCTATGTTACAGTCGCACATGAACAAGGATCATGAAGAAGACACCAAGTTGATCGTACACCACTCAACATCAATACCGGTAATTTTTGTTTCTGTGATCACTCTTTGCCACTTGTGACCAGATAATTAGAGCTAGAGTTTGAATGAAAGAGTTTGATGTATAAGCTTCTATTTATGGAACTAAACTATTTGACCTTGGCACCATATCTGTTCACAAATTTGACCATTGGGTTCCCTCAATTTTTCATGAAGTTGATTCAGTTGAATATCATAGACAACATTTGAGGGTTGTCCATATTTTAATTTCTATATATACTTGGAACATTTGATCGGCTTTTTTCCCATCTAAATTGGCTTTTAGTATCAACCTTTCCTTGTATATATATATTTTTTCCAAGAATAAGGGTAATTCAGTTTGAAGTTTAACAATTGTATTGTTATACTTATGATTTGCTGAGGTATTCAGTAAGAGATCTCATATCAATCTTGTCTTCAAACTATCCAGGTGGACTCTGCCTACATTCTGGATTTGGATAGTCTTGGTTTCAATGTTAAGGTGATGCATTTTCTGAACTTGGGAAGTCTATATTTTGTTGACCGTTTGATTTTCCCTGGAAATTCACGTCTGAATGTCTGAACTCTGAAGAGATTGGTTGAAAATAGGTTAAAGTTGTTGCAGTTATTCTGTTATTCTGAATTTTATTGATACTTTCACCTTTCAGGCCAGTTATCAAGGGACTTCTTTCAAGCTTAGAATTCCTTTCACTAGACGTGCTGAAGATAGGAAGTGAGAATAGTTTTCACTGCAACTAATGCCAAAACTTATTTGCATTATTGTTTGGATACATGTGACCGATATACCACAAATTGCCTTATTTTGGGCATATTTCTGGTTTTACATATTCAGTCAGTATTTATATGAGTTTTTTAATTAATTATTTAACTTCTCATAGGGACGTGAAGACATTGATAGTGGAAATGCTCCAAGCAGCAAAGGCCTCTATTAAGGTTTCTAGCTAATACACGGACGATTCACATCATAAAGTAAGCAGCCTTTTAACTTTTGTTCTGAGAACTACCATCATATATGAATATGTTGGATGGATTTGTTTTTATATATCTGATACAGGTCTCTTCAAACTGTATAGGTATAAGGATGTTCATATGAAATACGTAGCCAGTTTATTTCAAAAGGAGAAAGACACTTAAAAACAATCAGTCAGAATGCATTTGTAGCTTCAAATATGCTGCTGCAATCATTGGCCTAAAGTTCCAAGATATTCAAACATCACATACAGCGCTCTCGATGTCAAACTGATATTTACCATTTGTGCTCTGAATGTTATTTCAAGTGCGATCAAGCAGAATCAAGTAGTTTCATTTCCCTGGAGCATACTCATTTTCGCTTTTTGTCCTATTTTAGTTTTCAAGTTTATGAACTGCCCTATTTTTTAAAAGTTTCTGAGAGACTGATCTTAGGCTTTTTTGCTAACCTGGCCTAGCTAGCTTTGAATATGTGTGTCGCCAATAGGATGTCTACGCGGATACCCAAGTATGAAATCGGGCTTAGTGAAACCGATCTGATGAGATATCCAGTTATAGATTCTCTTCCTTTCATTCACTTTGAGCCTCACAGCCCTCTCAACTCTCCATCCTTTCATAAGGATAATTGTGTAAATATTGGAGGAACCTCACATGGCGCATACACAACGAAATGGACCAAAGAGGACATATTGGAGTATTCAGAAGTCAAGGTGTAAGCTCAGAAAGTCTACGTAAGGGTGCAAGGCATAACAGACGTGCATGTCCAAATCGAGAATAATCTAGATATTAATGTTATATTATGATTGTAATGAAAGTTGTATTAATTTCTTGATGTAATGTTATAATATGCTTGTATGTATTGAATATTTTCCACATTTCTATATGTATGTTGTAATATATGATTTCATCGATTGATCAAATTTCGGGCAAAAACAGTTAACGATAAGAAAGAGACCGTTTTTAAAAAAAACCTGATCTCTAACGTGGATTGCAGCTCCAGCAGTATCTTGAGCTTATGTATATATTAGATAGTTTGTGGTAGTGCTTGAAATGGCAATGTAGTTGAGGCACATTTTACTGGAAATGTCACTTTCTATTTGATAATTGCACATAAGTATATCCAGAGGTTGCTGTGAATAATCAGCTGCGAGTGACATGAGATCTGAGGGGTTTTGCTCACATTTTCCTTCTACACATTATTTGTTTCATAGTAGTGTTTTTTTTTTTTTTTTCAGAATTATTTTGTAAAATAGAAGCTGTATGTGTCTTTTAATCTTCATGTTGATTTATTATCTTCAGTGAAGTTTTTTCCAACATGACAGTTAGAAAGTTCATGTTGTATGGAAGTCAGTTCTTTTGTTTGTTGTAATCTCTGATGGTGAGTCTTCCTTCCTTTATATGTAGGTAATTTCCATGATAGCTTGATTATATTTTGAGCTGCTGATACACTCACTATTCATGTCAGCAGCATAAGTTTGTGTTGTGGTATACTCGGAAGACGGGACCCCAGGAGTACGCACTCAGACAGCGTAAAGAAGATAGCTGAATTTAGCTCCTCAGTCACAATACTTATGTGTATCTGGTTATGTCCTCCTTTTCTTCCAGTAGCAATAGCATGTGTCTATATTAAAATTTTCTGCCACCAGGACTCTGCTAACTGTAATGGTGGTAAAAGTGGACCATACGATTTAATAAGGCGGTTTCAGGACGCTTTTGGGAGAGTTGGTAAGTTGAAAGCTATGTTTCTAAATGGATTAATGGATGGACATTAGGATTTTCGAGTGGTGGTACAAGATACTTTCACCTCTGAGCGATCCATGAGGGCAAATTGACTTTTCCCTTGAGAAGAATGAAGGTAAACAAGAAGATATTGCTTTAGCCAAGTATGGTTATGCTCTTGAGTTTATTTTAGCATAGAATTTGAATGCCCAGTGAATAAACTCACTCTCCTCATTCCATGACATTAGATTTCTGGTTTCTTTACTAACTTATTCTGCTACCATTAGAACTTGTTATCTACTAATTGCTAATCTTTCAAACTCTCATTATAAGAAGCTGCTCATAGTAAAAACATGCTGTTTCAAACCTGTGCTGCTTTTTTCTTTCTTTGTTTCAAATATACTTGTTTCCAATTTCAGCCAAGTCGCATACTTTCTCGTCACTTATGCCTAGTCGCATTTGCAAATCAGTGCCTAATAAGTTTGTAATCTTAGGGGAGACGCGGTACATATTTAGGCTACAAATTGTATTAGGCTATAAATGGACTTGTCTATTTTTTTTCTCGTGATACGTGATGATTGTTACATGTATGGAAACAATTTGTATTTCGGTGTGATCAAGTCAAACCCAAATACATCAGTCACATAAATAATAACCGATATATACAATGTCAATTAAAGATATGAATACACTATGTATGCATTCGAGTAAGGTCCTATTTTTTTGCATTTAAATTTTAAGTATTTAAATTAAATTGAATAAAATTAAGTTAGTACTTTAATTATTATTATTTTTTATGGGTGGTGTGTTGTTTTTGTGGTGGTGGATTGTTTTGGTTTTGGAAGTGTTGTGGTAATGGTGGTGGTAGTGTTTGATGATGGTGTGGTAGTAATAGTTTTTGTGGTGGTGGATTGTTTTGGTTTTGGAAGTGTTGTGGTAATGGTGGTGGTAGTGTGTGATGATGATGTGGTAGTGATAGTGTTTTTGTGGTAGTGGGTTATTGTGATGGTGTGGTGTTTTTGTGGTGGTGGGGTATTGTTGTGTTGTGGTAGTGGTAGTGTTGTGGTAATGGTGGTGGTAGTGTTGTGGTGGTGGTGGGTTGTTGTTGTGTTGTGGTGATCATAGTATTTTTGTGGTGGTGGGTTGTGATGTTAAGGTGGTGAGGTGGTGATGGTAGTGAGTGGTGGTGTTGGTGGTGGTGGTGGTGTGAATGTGTTGTGGTTGTGATGTTAAGGTAGTGGGGTGGTGGTGGTGATGGTGATGATGATGGAGTGGTGATGGTTTGAATGTGTTGTGGTGGTGTGGTGATGAGGCGGTAGTGATGATGTGGATGTGTTGTAATGTATTGTGGTGGTGGTGATATTGTGGTTGTGTGGATGTGCTGTTACGGGGGTGGTGTTAGTATTGTGGTGGTGATGGTAATAATGTGTTATGTGATGGTTGTGCTGTTAAGGTAGTGGGGTGGTGGTGATGGTAGTGGAGTGGTGATGTTGTGGTGATGGTGAGTTGTTGTTGTGTTTTTGTGGTGATGGTTTGTTGTGGTGGTGATATTGTGATTGTGATGTTAAGGTAATAGGGCGGTGGTGACGTTGTTTGTAGTGGTGTGAATGCGTTGTGGTGGTGGTGTTGTGGTGATGAATAGTAATTTAAATATTTAAGTTAAATTAATTTAAATTAAGCACTTAAATAAATAACTTAAAGTTAAAAGAACAGACCCTAAGTACCAATTGTTGTTGCGCTTTTATTATTCAAAGATACACTCTTAAATGCAAGTCCTTCTTGTCGAATTACAACTCGGTTATTTCTAGTTAGTTTAATCATCAATTGTCGTTAGACGATTAACTGAGATAAAAATCGTTTTAAGTCCTAGTGTTTTTCAAGATTAATGCCAAGTTTCACAATAAGATTATAAGTCGCATCATAGTTTTTACATACTTTAGATTAACTACAAGTCGAGTTTTTTAAATCAGCCTTTCAGTTTATTGTTATCAAACTTATGTGTTCATGCATTAAGATAATTTATCAAACACTGTGTACGCATAAATCAAGCCATATAATCATCTTAAATCAAATATTTAAATTGACATCACAAACATTTATATTTATATCGTAACATTGAGTATGATACTTTAGAGGATTATAGTAAGTATGTGGTCTTCTCTTACATCCCCATGCTAGATAAAGGTTTTTTAAGGCTCATAGAAAATACTGGCAAGACAATCAACCGAATGGGCAGACTAGTTGTCCTAATGGCTTGTTCTTTTGATTTTGTCAGTTACTTATGTACTTAACTTAAATCTACTTAACTTAAGTATTTAAATTACTATTCATCACCACCACAGCCTACCACCACCATCAAAACAATCCACCACCACCATAACAACCCACCACCACCACCACCACTACCACCATCATCACAACAACCCACCACCAATAAAAATAATAATTAATGTACTTAATTTAATTTAAATATTTAAAATTTAAGTACAAAAGAACAGAGCCTAAGTAACTATGACGTTTTTTATATATTTAGTTATATCTAATAATTAAATATTAATAGATAGTGTAAAAAGTGCGTGTTCTTTAATTTCATTACTTTTTTATTAAGAATATTTTAATTTTTTTCTGGAATAAATAATTATTCCATTAGCCTTTTAAGTGGCCTGTAAATCCTAATTCCACTAGTAGGGCTGCAAACGAGTCGAGTCGAATATCATAGTGTTCTAGTTTGGCTTGTTAATTTTATTACGAGCTTAAAAAATATATGTTCGAGCTTGACTCGTTTAGTTTTCACGAGTTCGAGCCGAGCTCGAGCTTTAAACGAGTAGTTTACTTCATTATAGTTGAAGTGTATTTTTCTAGCAAAGAACTTTAAAGCGAGACAATGACAAGGAGACGAATTGGTTGGATGACTCATTTTTGGCATCATCTTCAACCTTCGTCATCATAGCAACAAAAATGACTAGGAGACAAATCGTTTAGATGACTAAAAAAAGTAGGTATTCTTCAACTTAGAACTCAATTGAAGGACTAATCGAATTTAAATGAACAAATAAACGTACACATACGAGCTTTAATCGAGTTTATAGAAGAGCTTTATCGAACAAATAAACGAGTTATTCACGAGTCTATACGAGCCGAGTACCACTTTGTTCAAGCTTGGCTCGTTTAATAAACGAGCATAAGTATCATGTTCGTACTTGGCTCGTTTAAAATCGAGCCGAGCTTTGACCGAATTTTGACCGAGCTTATTCGCGAGTTGTTCACGAGTGTATCGACTCGCTTGCAACCCTATCCATCAATCTTTTAAACCCTAAATTTTAAACCCTAAACTGTAAGGAATTTGAATGGACAACATTAACTATAGTGAGTAATTATTCACCACATATGCACGACTATTCTTTTTATATATATTATTTTGAGAACTCAACCCATTAGCTTTTATCATGTTTCCAATAGTTTCCTTAATTATTCACCACATGTCTCAATTTGACTTTTCACCCACACTTATAGGTTGGATTCTTTTTTTGATTAATAATATTAAATATTGAGTATATATTAGACGTATCAAGGTAGGCAAGTGAAGATTATTCTTTTTGTTTTCAAAATCGAAAAATTAGAAGAAAGTAGTTGAAGAAAAATGAAATCACTCATTTTGCATTTGAATTTGTTGCATGATTTTCAACTACATTTGGAGCATCAAAAGGTCAGATGTGAAGTAAGGGTATGTTCTTTTGAGCTTAAGTCAGTTACTTAAATACTTAATTTAATTTAACTTTACTTAAGTGTACTTAACTTAACTTAACTTAAGTACTTAAATTACTATTCATCACCACAACCAACCACCACAAAAACACACCACCACCACCACATTAATTGACCACCACCACCATCATCACCACACCCACCACCACAACTCATCACCACTGCCACCATCACAACCCACCACCACCACCACCACAACCCACCACCACATAACCCACAACCAAATAACCTACCATCGCCACCGCCACAACCCACCAAAATAGATCACCACCACCACCACAACCCATCACCACCACCACCACCACCAGTGGCGGATTTAGGGGGGGCAAGGGGGGGCACGTGCCCCCCCTCCCCAAACGTAATTTTTTTTTATTTTTTATTATTACCCTTCTCCCGGCCCAAACCAGCCCAAACCCACACCCATCTGCATTCTGCCCAGTGGCGGATTTAGGGGGGGCAAGGGGGGGCACGTGCCCCCCTTCCCCAAACGTAATTTTTTATTATATATTATTATTACCCTTCTCCCGGCCCAAACCAGCCCAAACCCACACCCATCTGCATTCTGCCCGTCTCTTCATCCAGTATTCCAGATCTGAGTTCACCATCACTCCATCACGATTCACGGCATCATCCTAAAGGCATAAACCTCAGTCCTCACTCCTCAAGCCAAGCCCCAACCCCCGAGTGGTCGAGTCCCAGCAGGCAGCAATTCAACAGGCGACATCAAAAAGTGTGTGCAATTTGTGCCGCTCCATCACCTGCCGACTGCCGTCGTTTCTGAGGTAAGCTCAAATGTGTATGTGTGCTGCTCTCATGTCTCATCCCTTTCAATTTGATTCGTCCGAATCACTTCCTTTTAAATTGATTCGCCTGAATCACTTGTCAAAGCTTTCCCGAATCAAGTGATTCGGGAAAGCTTTGACAAGTGATTCTGGCGAATCAAATACTCAGTGTGCAATTGAGCTGGACGAATCACTTGATTCGGGCAAGCTTCAAAGTGATTCGAACGAATCAAATGTGCTTGGGCGAGTCAAAACTTTCAAATGTGATGGGAAAGAAGAATGGTTGGACATATAAGAGCTTTCTTGACCTTTCTGATACAAGAGACCTCACCTCTGGCATTGCTATGTTCTCAAACATCTGAGGAAGCAAGAGTTTGGCAAGAACCACAGTAGCTTTTTATTTCCTAGGCACGAGAAATATATACTTAAAGACTGTCTCAAAACTGATTATTATTCTAAATCTCTAGTAAAAGGCATAATTCCCATGATCCCATCCTTATGTGCATCTGATTCATACCTGCCATGAGAAATTTGTTTGTTTGTGAAATTTATTTTACTTGCACTTTATTTGTTTGTTTGTGAAATTTATTTTACTTGCACTCCGTCACTTTGAAGCAAATTCCTGGACCTCCCTTTTATGAATTTCTATTATTGTTTAACAATGTTTCATAAATTATTTTAATCTCATTCTTATTGAAATTTATTTTATTGTGTTTGTTTGTGAACTAGGTGATACAAATATGGATAAATTTGTAGTGCACCGTAAGAGAGGATTAGAATCTAGTGTTGAACCTCCTTTGGATAATCATGTTGAATCCGAAATTGTTGCGAATGTTCCTCTTCAAATTGAAAATTTTATTGATGAAGAGGTTGGTGTTTCGGGTGAAAAAAGAGACCAAACAAAGCATGATAGTGATGATTTTATTATTATGAGTGATCCGGCACTAAGGTTACCGATCAATTAATACAATCATTTAGTAAGAGACAACGTCCGGAGGGCTTATGTAGTTCAAGGTCCGTGCCAACCACATTCACATATTTTTCCAAAAACGAACTTGGGAAATACGTTGAGGTGCTTTCGAAGTGAGTGGTTTATGAAATGGGATTGGTTTGAGTATAACGTATCTAAAGATGGAGCATTTTGCTTTTGGTGTTATCTCTTCAATGGAGATTGCCGAAATGATGTATTTGTGAAGCAAGAATTTCGAAATTGGAAAAAAGCTACCGTCAAATTTAAAGAGCATGTTGGCGATATGGGTAGTGCACACAATAATGCCAAGATATTATTTTTCACTTTCAAGGATCAAAGACATAGTTTGGTGAGAAAGATATCTTCCGGAAGTCGATCTTTGGAAGTTGGATACCGTACTCGTTTGACGGCGGTTGTTGATGTTGTTCGATTGCTTATTCAACAAGGATTAGCTTTTAGAGGTCACGATGAAATGGAAGGTTCACTCAATAAAGGAAATTTTTTAGAAATTCTAAATTGGTATAGTTCAAGAAATGATGAAGTTGGAAAGGTGATGAATGAGAATGCGCCGGGTAATAATAAACTTATTTGTCATTCGATTCAAAAGGATATTGCAAGGGCATGTGGATATTTGACAACAAAAGCCATTATTAGTGATATTGGAAATAAATTTTTTTCTTTATTGGTTGATGAGGCACGTGATTGCTCGATCAAAGAGCAAATGGTTATAGTCTTGCGATATGTCAACGATGATGGAATTGTGATGGAGCGCTTCATTGGACTCGTTCATGTTGTCGATACTACGTCACAAGCTTTAAAAAGAGGAATCGATGAAATCTTTTGTAAGAATGGATTGTCTCTTTCTAGACTTAGAGGTCAAGGATATGATGGAGCTTCTAATATGCGAGGTGAGCTTAATGGATTGAAGACACTTATCATGAATGAAAATCCAAGTGCAAGGTATATTCATTGTTTTGCACATCAACTCCAATTAATTGTTGTGGCCATTGCTCAAAGCAATCGATTTGTGAGTGATTTTTTTGAATATTTATCTATGGTCATAAATATGGTTGGTGCTTCGTGCAAAAGAAAGGATGAATTTCGACAAAAACAACATGAACACTTGGTAGAGATGTTAGCCAATGGTGAAGTTTTTACGGGAAGAGGGTTGAATCAAGAATCAAGTTTGGTTCGTCCGGGCTCTACTCGTTGGGGTTCACACTACACATCAATTGTTCGTCTCTTATCTTTGTGGTCATCAACCATCGAAGTTCTTGGAAATATATTTGATGATGGAACCGATTACAAAACTAGAGGATTTGCTTCTAGCTTGGTTCAAAAAATTGAGAGTTATCAATTTGTTTTCGTTGCTCACCTGATGAAGCTAGTATTGGGAATGACAAACACTTTGTCACAATTCTTGCAAAAAAGAGATCAAAATATTATGGAGGCCGTTAGCTTGATTCGTAATACCAAAACAAGATTGATGGAGTTGAGGGAAAATGGATGGAAGGATCTTTTACAATCCGTGAATGACTTTTGTGCCAAATATCATATTGACATTCTCAATATGGAAGATGAAGTCAAAAGTCGCTTTCGCTCTACAAAAAATGACTTCCACTTTCGAATTGATATATATTATCAGGTATTTTTTTAATATTCTACTTTTTGTGTTGAAGTATATTTTATAATCGTACGTTAATATTATAAAATATATTTTATAGGTGATTGATCGCATTAGTCAAGAGATGGAGAATCGCTTTTGTGAGACAAACACGGAATTACTCACTTGTATCGGATGTCTTGATCCGAAGAACTCATTCTCCAACTTCAAAGCGTCAAACATAATTCAGCTTGCGGAGCTTTATCCACAAGAGTTCTCCAAGTGTGCTTTAATGGAGTTGGAAGAAGAACTGAAAGGTTGGATTTATGAGATGAGAGAAAATGATACATTTTTAAAGATACAAGACATTAAAGATGTGACCAAAAAGATGGTTGAGGTCGGTTATCACACTGCATTTCCCTTGGTATATCTCATTATTGAGTTGATTTTAGTGTTACCGGTTGCGACAGCTACAGTTGAAAAAGCTTTTTCTGCAATGAAGCTTGTTAAGACGGATTTGCGTAACAAAATTGGAGATGAGTTTCTCAATCATTGTTTAGTGTGTTACATTGAGAGGGATGTGTTTAAGAGCATCGACAATGAAGTTATAATGCGCTATTTTCAGGACATGAAGACTCGCAAACAAATTCTACCTTCTTTACCACCTTCGGCGGCAAAGTGACGTTGTATTAGTGGCTATTTAGCTATAACATCTTTTTGATGACCACTTAAATTAAATATTTATATTTCATTGTGTTTGTATATTTTTGTATCATTTTTTTTTGCCCCCCCTTGGTTGATCGCATGGATCCGCCACTGACCACCACCACAACCCACCACAACCCAACACCACCACCACCATCACAATAACAACCCACCACCACCCACCGCAACCCACCACAACCCATCACCACCACCACCACAACCCATCACCACCACCACCATCACAACCCACTACAACAACTCATCATCACCACCACAACTCAACACCACCACCACCACCATTATCACCACACCCACCACCACAACCCATCACCATTACCACCATCACAACCCACCACCACCACCACCACAACCCACCACCACATAACCCACAACCAAATAACCTACCATCGCCACCGCCACAACCCACCACCACCCACCGCAACCCACCAAAACCCTTCACCACCACCACCATCACAACCCACTACAACAACTCACCACCACCACCACAACTCATCATCACTACCACAACCCAACACCACCGCCATCACAACAACTCACCACCACCACCACAACCCAACACCACCACCATCACAACAACAACCCACCGCAACCCACCACAACCCACCACCACCACCATCACAACTCATCATCACCACCACAACCCAACACCACCCCATCACCACAACTCACCACCACCACCACCACAACCCAACACCACCACCACCACCATCACAACAACAACCCACCACCACTCACCGCAACAACAACCATGAATAGTGGTGGTGATGGTGAATAGTGAATAGTGACTATGATGAATAGTGACGGCGGTGATGAATAGTGACGGTGGTGATGAATACTGGTGATGGTGGTGAATAGTAGTGATGATGAATAGTGGTGGTTGTGATGAATAGTGGCGGTGATGAATAGTGGTGGTGGTGGTGATGGTGATGAATAGTGGTGGTGGTGGTGGTAATGAAAAACATGCAGAAATGTACTTAACTTAACTTAACTTAACTTAAGTACTATAAATTATAGCTCAAAAGAACAGGCCCTAACTCGTTGTTGCACTTTAACTTATCCCTAAATGCAATAATATAAAGTATATTGATAAAAATATGAATTAAATAAATAATAAGTACCTTACTTCACTTTAATTTATAAAATGTTTTTAATGTCAAAACAAAAGATGTTCATATCAAGTGATTTGACGTATAAAATAAAATAAATTAAAGTACATTATTTAAAAATAAAGTTCATTAAAAATATAAAACATGTCGATACACTTTAATCAATCAAGAAAATACATTAATGAAGTGAAATAATGTAAAGAAAATAAAGTGCATTGATGAATAAAAATATATTAAATTAATAATAAAATAAATTTTACTTTGTTTAAAAATAGGAAACAAATCTACATAATAAAATATGTTTATTTATTTTCGAATTTTTATTTATAATTTAATATGCCAGTTTCCGATTTTTTGTGAATTTTATTTTTAAATAATGCACGTTAATTTATGATGTATTGAGAAAATTATGAGATTGTATTCGATAAACACTAAATAAATAGGGATTAATATACTTAAGTATTATGTTTATGCCTTTTGCATTTATTAAGTTAATTTATTAGATTGTGTGTCAATTTGAAATACATACGATCCGATAGTTAGAATTGTGCCTAACGCCATCATCAAACACAAATACCCGCACACCATCCAATTCCCGAAATAGAAATAGAAATTTCAAGACTTTAGCCTATCGGACAACCGAATCACAATTCACACACTACATGATGCAAAATTAGCTCAAGAGCGAAGCTGTGTAGCAACCGATCCTCATCGGAACCGATGCATGATTCAAACATCCAGAAGCCAGACACAATGGAGTCTTCAGATTTGACCAAAGACCCCTTCGACTAGACGGCCGAGCGCTTGCTAGTTCTTCGAATGAGTAGCGGCAGACATTGTGGAGGTGTTTTTATTTCGACTCGTTAGAGATGCGATTCGATAGAACATGAAGCAGGAGACGACGAAGACAATGTGGAGTTGGATCTTTTGGAATTAATAATAGTTTGAAGAATGATTCTTATTTGATCCACTTCGTCATTAATTATACCGCATATAAAAAAAGCGGGAGACATTAAACTGAAAGCACTCAACAACCCTATTAATTCTAAGCCAAGGACCCTTCACAAAGATTATTCAGGTCTATTTTTGTTTTAGGCATGTCTTCAGGTACACGTTTCGGGTCAGCAACGGTAGTAGCGATGTTTACTCCGAAGAGCATCACAGGTTTTATAGTAACAATATGTTTTGTAGTAGCAGATGAGTCGTTGCAAATTGGAGTCCCCAGATCATTCTTCAAACTTCGATTATCAGAAATTGGGAACATCTCCGGTTCATCCTTGACGGCCGGTTTTCTTATACCTTTTGTATCATCATCTTCTTGGATGTGACAATGCAAATTCAGTAATGTCAAAATACATTAGTTGTTTTTAAGAAATGAAAAACCTCACTATCCTTACTTGCAGCAACCTGACAACTGATTTCCTGCTTCTGATCAGCCACTTGATCGTTGATCGATGACGTCATGGAATGAAACGAATATATTATGTACTCAAACGACATGGACTGTTCGTATTTATACCACAAGAAAACAGACTTTGCTCTAAAAGATATTTAGACTAACTGACCAATAAAATGATACAAGGTTCACAAATAGGCCAGGTTATACTTTCCATATTAGTACATATATGTCCATTTTATTCTTAATTTAGTATTTTACATTTCTAGAATCGATTATAGTGTTTGCAAAGTGCACATAAACTATACATATAACTAAAGTAAACGACATTTCTTACGTAAATAAGTGGTTACTAATTCTTATTTTCAAATGTATAATTATTAGTGATACTGAATTATAAAATTATAAACAAGAGAACCGAATCGCACTAGGCCAGGTGATACATACCATTTTATTTAAGCTTCAAACTTCTATTCTTGCATTCATACAACGTTAAAATTAGCATACTGGATATGACTTTTTATATTATTGAATAGAAAAATTCACGCTATTTTTCCAGCAAAATATAGAGGTTTAATCTAAATTAAACACTATTGGAAGGAAAAAAAACTTCAATATTCAAATTTTTATAGGTTTATTCCATGTTTTTCCAATTTAAATGAATTATCATTCTTATTGTTATGTATAGTATATAGGAACTCAAGATCAAGCTCCTTTGCTAGCTTATAAGTTTCTTCCTCCTAGCATCTAATAAAAATAAATATAATGCTTAGTACAAAAACAATGAACAAAATTACTTACAGGTTCAACAAAAAACGTATTTATCATGTGTTAGACCTTTAATCGGCCTAACGACCGACGAACTGATTGGAAAATGAATAGTATGTAAGATCGGTAAAAATGCCTAAACAAGTTACATTTTTAAAGAAGCTAGCTTTGCACATGAAAGGTTGAAACCCTAGAATAATCATTGCTAAAAAGAAAAATATCCTTCTGCAGTTTAAATTAAATTATTGTCTACCTGTAAACTTGTTGATATATGTTTCTAGGCACTCAATTTAGATGTTAAATTGTTGGTGAAGTTTCTTGCACATGTACATGTTGAGAAACTAGAAGTTGGTGAAGGGGCATAAGGGTGAGCACAGCTATCCTGGTCTACTTTAGATTCTTTTTTGTTCTTCAAGAAATTTTCAATCTAAAACCAAGAGGAGAATCTAACAAAACACGAGTTACTAAATAGGTATAAGTGTTGGAACCCAAAGAACACATGCAATTTCATCGTAGATTCCGGAAGTTTCATCACGTCACAAAATTAATTTATCTTTAAATCATGCGGTGCTTAGCTAGACTTAGTAGAGAGAGCAATAACACAAGTAATTTGAGTGTTATTAAATTATTTTGTATCTTTTCTTATGTTCAAAAGTGAGGAATTCGTCCTCCTTTTATAGAGAATGAAATGGCATGACCAAAGATGTATCTCTTTCCGCAAATTAGGTGCCCCAAGAAGACATTAGCACCGCGTTCTAAGAAGATATTACGCACTTAATGTTGCGTTAGGGCGCATTACTTAATGTTGCCTTGGGGCGCTTTACATTCTGTTTGACAGTACAAACTTTGTTCATAAACATTATTCATGTATTCTCCATAATATATTACATTATGTAAGATTTTATCCGGGCTATCAACCTTAAAATCCCTAACAGTAAATAGATTAGCTGGTGTTGTTGGGTTCACTGTGGGTACTTTGCCTTTTAGGAATTCCATTGGAAGGTTATGGGTTGCAGAAAATTCATTTTGGAAAAATTATTAATTAATAAGATGACCAACTAGATTTGGCCTAGGTTTTTGTCTAACTAGACAAATATGAGGAAACAAGCCTGCGTATTACAGACTAGACTACTGCTACCTAACACAAAACCAGCAACCAGAAACTAAAACAGCAACACTCGCAGAGCAGATAGACAACTACCAACAGAACTTGCTAAGACCAACAACCTCAAGCCAGCCACTCTAATCACGCCGACAACATAAAACACCCTAACTTACGTCGATATACCCATCTTCTGAATATCTTGCTGATATTTTTTCTGGATTATTTATAGCTGACATTTTTACTTTTAAGTTCCAGATGATCCCTTTAGCGATTCTACCATTGTTCTGTGCTTCATCCTTGAAAATTATTTGATTTCTGTAATATCAAATCTCATCATGAAAGCCATATTTGGGCTGAGAGTTCAAAAATTTAGATTGGCTGAGGTATGCCCTCTGGTTGTTATTGATGTAACAGGGTCTACAGGCATTCCGATAGTATGAGGTTTGGTTTGTGCGCGTGTGGTATCATCCTGCAAATTGTATTTCCCCTATTTTGAATACATCATTTTTCAAATGTTAGGTATGTAGTTTCTTTATGTACTATTCTGCCCAAAACAAAACATCACAATTATCATAGAGGGAGGCCCACGCATACTGTCTACTACAGCAAAGAACAGTTTAAACTAAATATATCTTTCGGCCATGCAAATGAAGCATAATTGAAGAGAGAAAATTATTACAAAATTAAGTTAGGTCAAGGAAAACAACTTCTCATTCCTCAGGCTCCTATGATCAAGCATACCGAGAGAAGTACCTCAAGTTTTGAGGGGGACAAAGTCTGGGAGTGAACAAGCATAATCTAAGACTCCGAAAGAGGGGTCGATGAGAACGTTGACATTTTAGGTAGGGAGGATGTCACGACCCGATATTTCTTACCCAGGAAATAAGGTATCATTGGGTAGGCTTAGTCTTATGTGTAGGATTCTTTTAATTTCTATCATCCATTTAGCAGATGGATGTGTATATAAGAAGTAGCTCATGTTTTATAATCCATCCAATGCAATACAAGAAATTCTCAAGAGTTCTCTTAGTTTTCTTGTGATGGCTTAGTCACGTCAATTTTTGGGAGAAATTTCTTCATAGGTAATCGATTTGGATATTACTCTTACTTTGCTACTTGCTTACTAGCCATAACAAGTAGTGCATCAGTAATATTATCCCACTTTAGATTTCAGGACATCTTTGGCTCTCATATAAGGGCTGAAATACTGATTTAGGAAAGTGAATACACGATATTACTTTTATCCAAGTTCATATTGTTACTTTACCGAAGTTCATATTGTTACTTTACCAAATAAGGTAACTTCAAAGGCGAAACCATCATCTCTCGAAACCAAGGAGTGCAAGCACCATTCAAACCGATTTCTCCCAACATTTACCTCAAACCTAGAGGTTTCACCAAAGTATATATTTGGATTTTTTTTCATTAACACTCAAACCGGACCAAGCAGAAAACTCATCCAGAGCTTTTTTAACACATCAGATTGATCCTGATGGCAGTATGACAGTGTTTGACAAAACCAGCACACGTGAACAAGATGCTGCTATAGCAGGAGTCCAGCAGCATACGTGAACAAGATCAGTGAACAAGATGCTGCTATAGCAGGAGTCCAACTTTCGTGAACAAGACCAGTGAACAAGGAGCAGCTATAGCAGGAGGAAGCTATAACAGGAGCTTGTTCAGAAGAGTTGTAGCGTCTGTCCGAGCAGCAACAGCCTGGGTCTTTAGAAAGAGGGCGTGGCAGTCCTTCTAAGAGCATCAGAGGAGTTTCTAAGTTGTCGCAGAGAATATTCCAGTGGAGATTCTTAGCTGAAGAAGGAGATTTGATTGTGGGAGATTTGAATCTCAAATCAAATCAAATCTCCTAAAAATTAGGAGATATTGATATTACTAGGGAAATTGCTAAATCCTGATAATGATGCAAGTGGGTGCTCCTATATAAAGAAGACCCTTCAGAGCAAGGAGGTTGATCAAAGAATAGTGCAAAGAACGAGAACACACAGAATTCCGAGAGAGTATTTTTGGTGTGCGAACAAGATCTTCGATTATCACCGAGAGCAGAGCGTGAGCGCAGAGCTGTGGTGACAGAAGCAGAAGGTAATCAGGACTTGCGTAGTCTGATCCAAGCTTGATCTGGAAGCCAATTCAGAGCAGAGAGTGCTTGCTGGTTTATCAAGGGCAGCCGCGGAAGAACTGACGAGTAAGTTACTCGGTCGAGTGTCTGGACGGTAGTTCTTGCTAGTGACGGAAGGTCACTGAGTGAGGGGGAGTATTCCAGAGTGTGCAGCGCTCGTGGAATCGTTCGAACGGCTCAGCGGAAGGCTTCGGAACGACGCGGACAATTTGTGCATCAGCTGTGTGCTCCAGCAGATGCTATAGCAACCCTGCAGTATCTGAGTTTTCAGTAGAATAGGCTGAGTTTCGAGGAGACAGTAGCTATTCTAGATTGATATCAGTAGAGGGTGTGCAGACACAAGTCAGAGCCTGTTCTGATTGTGTTCGAGGATCCACTTAAGGTTGAGTAGCATAGGTTGCGTGGAGTTGTAACCGTGTGTACTTGGAGACCTTTGAGATTAGTGGATTGAGGACTGAGAATAGTCCTCCCCAGACATAGGCAATTGGCCGAATTGGGTGAACAAACATCTGTCCTTGTTCATTCTTGCTGAAGCAGTTTACTGGTGAACAAGAGTGTGCTGTAGCAACTGCTTGTTCACAAATCTGTTTATCAGAGGCGCTGCGAATTTCAATTGGTATCAGAGCAAGAGCTCGACACACAGAGTAAAAGATCCTACATCGCCTCTGAAGAAAACAAGGAACAATGAAGGAAAGACAGAGCACGAGCAGACCTCCATTGTTGAAAGAAAGTAACTATGGATATTGGAAGGCTAGGATGAAGGCCTTTCTCAAAGCCATTGATGAGAAGATCTGAAGAGCAATCGTGGTCCAGTGGTCTCCTCCAATTACTATGGATGAACAGGGAGTTACACGGGTAAAACCTGAAGAACAATGGACTGCTGAAGAGGGAGCTACAGCAACTGGTAATTCAAACACTCTGAATGCTATTTTTGCTGCAGTTGATGCTAACAATTTCAGGTTGATATCAAACTGTGATATTGCCAAGCAAGCCTGGGAAATCCTATGCAAAACTATGTGACCTGTCAAATGAAGCCCATGCTCTTGGAGAACCTATCCCTGAAGAGAAGCTGATTAGGAAGGTCCTCAGATCGTTGCCCACAAGATTTGACATGAAAGTGACGGCCACTGAAGAAGCTCAAAATGTCAGATACATGAGAATGGAAGAATTGGTTGGATCCCTCAAACAATTTGAGATGAAGCTGGTTAAAGAAGAGCCCACTCCTAAATATAAGAATATAGGACTGAAGGCAAAAACAGAAGTGAAGAAGCCAGCTCCAGATGATCAGCTGAGTATGCTAGTGAAGAACCTTGGGAAACTCCTGAAGAACATGGACTCCAGAACTGGGCAAAGCTCATCCTCGCGAAAACAATCCAGAAGAGGTGGAGGAAATAAAAGGAGAGGGAAGGAACCTGCTCAGAATGAAGATGAAAAGAAAGAAATGAGAAAGGGTGTTCAATGCTGGAATTGTGAAGGGTATGGTCACTGATCGCGCGTCGTCGTGCGCGTCAAATATAATCCTTCCTCTCCCACTAGTACAGCGGTTAAGTAAGGGTCGATCTCCACAGGGAGCAAGCAGTGAGTCTTAGCCAGTAACCTACACTTAAGAAAACGGGGGTTGCGTGAGTGATTGGGGGTTTTGCGCGATGCGCGAGTAGCAGTGAATATCGTAACGCAGGAAATTGCACTAGACGTGCGCAAGCAGTATAGATGAGATACTATGTTTATGAGAAGTGCTGGGCAGACAATCCTCTATGAATGCATTCCTTATCATCGACTCTAAATGTCTATAGTTTGTGTCCTACTTGGGTTAGTGTCCGGTAAAGGCTTCCTAACACACGCGCATGTTCCGTTCAAAGTTCATGTGCTATTAATCCTAGAACTAGACTAAACAGCTGCGAATCCTGTCACAGTAGCAACTGCCTACCCTAACTCGTTACTCCTAATTGTCACGGTAAGTTTGCGGTTCAAGGCTTCCCCTACGCATGCAACTAGTTTAACAGGTGACAAGCAAGCAACACAAGTAAGATTGCGGTTCAAGGCTTCCCCTACTCATGCAACTAACTGTCTCAGTACGCACAGAATTAATACAAGTAATTAAACTATGCATTAAGCTCAAGTCTCAAAGGTAATACATCATAGGTTCATGCCCGACCAACACTAAGTGTTTAGCTAGACATGCTAGTGGTAAACATCATAAAATAGTAAATAACAACTACTGTATCAGAGAAAACGGTAGCAAATAGTGCGTGCAGTGTCTTCTCTTGGCTGGCGCAGTCGGCTGGCGCAATTCTCCTTGACAGGTCCGTGTGTTTTCCAGTTCTGCCGCGCAGTGCCTCTGGAATGCCGCTGAGTGATGATGTTCCGCTCTCTTGAAACCCTAGACTTTCTTTGTTTAAATAGTGCCCCAGGAAGTTCATCTTTTGGCAACTTCCAAATCTGGTCACTGGGACTTTGCGCCTGGCGCACAACATTGATTGGCGCAATCGGGTAGCGCACCTCTGCTGTCTTTCGCCATTTCTTCTTCTGTTTGCGCCGCTAGCTCCGCAGGCTGATCTTTCACTCCTAGAATGCTGCCTGTTAGCGCGTATCCGACTCAAGGACTCGTTCTGACCTGATATACAAAAACATTGGAAACGAGTAATCTTGCTCATGAAATATTGCAAACAAGCACAGGGTTATGACCTAAATAATGTGTATAACTAGGCTCTATCAAACCCCCCACACTTGCCCCTTGTTCGTCCCGAACAAGTACTGAAACGCGGATACAATTACCTTTTCTGGAGACTAGCGCACAGCCTTGCATTCTAGCGCAAAATGCACAGTTGCTCAACTTGTGCTGCTCTATCACCTGCGCACAACTGCACTCAACAGTTCTAGTATAATAATCCCGAAATTTCATTACCTCTCAGCCGGGATGAAGATCTTTGGATGACTGGGAGATAGCTCTTCTTAGGCTCCTGGTTGTCAGCTCCCGCTCCGAAGATAGGTATATGGTTTCTTGCGCGAGCTTCTTCCAGTGCGTGATTCGTTCGCACACTTCCTGGGAACCTGAGCCTTTGATGATATCCTTTTGGTCTTGCGCACGCAGGTACTAAGTAGTGCGCGTGCTGATTCTTTGTAACGCAAATCATCTGCTTCTGCTGGTATTTTTCTTTTGTACAGCTTCCTTTCCAATTTGTTTCATTCCCAGAACAGTTCCAATCTCAGCCTTCGGATAGCAGCTATGGAACTCGTTCCGCTCTCCCTCCTTGGTCCGTCTGCGCCGGTCGGCGCACGCGTTTGCAACCGCGCCCGCTTTCCTTAGCTCGGCTTCCAGAGAGAAGGTGGTCTGTTTTCCCACCTCGCCACGCTTTGGGTATTTCGCCTTTGGCATCTGCGTGACTGAGCGCGCTCTTTTGTTCCGAAGGTTGCGAAGCACCGGCCTCCACTAGCGCACTCGACCATATACCTCGCCTTCGAAGCACAAGCGACTAACCGCCTCTCTGGAGCATTTCTATCAACTCCACATCCCCTGTATATCCCAACTGACAGGAGCAGAAAAAACGAAAAAATTATGCCAAAACAGTAGAGAACGGCGCACGCAATACGGATAGCGCAACACAAGCTGGAGCGCATGCGTATCCTGCACCTTAGCGCACTACTGCTACCAATTCTCTTCAACTTAAACTAAGCTATACTAAAAATGCTCAAAACATGAAATGTAAGAGTAACGCCTCCCCCCCCCCCCCCCGGCCTCCACTAGCGCACTCGACCATATACCTCGCCTTCGAAGCACAAGCGACTAACCGCCTCTCTGGAGCATTTCTATCAACTCCACATCCCCTGTATATCCCAACTGACAGGAGCAGAAAAAACGAAAAAATTATGCCAAAACAGTAGAGAACGGCGCACGCAATACGGATAGCGCAACACAAGCTGGAGCGCATGCGTATCCTGCACCTTAGCGCACTACTGCTACCAATTCTCTTCAACTTAAACTAAGCTATACTAAAAATGCTCAAAACATGAAATGTAAGAGTAACGCCTCCCCCCCCCCCCCCCACACTTGAACAGAGACGTGTCCCCACGACTCAAGCTCAAGCGCACGGAGGCTGCGCACATGCATGCAATGCAACGAAAATAAAGAACAGAAAAGGGAACACAAATAGTCACACAAAATATAGCAAGGGAGTCACAGAATGTAGGGCACAAATATTCAGCACACATAATAGTCAACTAGACGCAGCAAAAAATAAAAGACACCACCCTAAAGAAAATCACTGCGCCTGCCCAAGGCCTTAGAAGTCCTCCGAGCTAGCTAGCGCAACGGACCTGCGCATTGATAGGCGCACGGTCCTGCGCACTTGTGTGACTAAAAACTACCAAACCCTAATCTAGCTAAAAACACTCAAAAAAAACAAAACAAGCAGAATAAAATGTGCCAAAATAAAATGTGTCGGGTTACCTCCCGACAAGTGCCTTTGTTTAACGTCGTTGGCCCGACGGTACCTCGTTACGTGCCAAGAAGTGCGTCTGCAGCCTCCCCCACTCTTGCTCCTGAGTGTCCTTGCGCCAGAGCTTGTGTTACGATCTCATTGGTCCTGCGCAAAGGGTACAAGGGAAGGTCAGCATGTGATACATTATTCGTAATGAGGGTAGATGCAGAGGAAGAGGAGATATAGGCGATGGGTGCTAGTTCTCCCTCTGAAGCATCTGGTGGTGCGTCTGGCACAGCAGCTTGCGCGTCCACTATCTCTGGCTCGGCCAAGTCAATGTTGCGTGCTGCGCCATCCCAAGGTTCGCCCAAGTACCGTTTGACTCTCTGCCCGTTAACCTGAAAACGATGCTGGTGCCCGTCTTCTAATTCAATTGTGCCGTAGGGGAAAACCTTGGTGACGGTGTATGGTCCCGTCCACTTGCTGCGCAACTTTCCAGGCATGAGCTTCAGGCGCGATGAAAATAACAGTACCTGGTCTCCTGGTTCAAACGTGCGCCGGAGGATATGCTTGTCATGAAACGCCTTGGTGCGCGCTTTGTAATCGCGCAGTCCCTCATAGGCGTCCAGGCGCAGTTCTTCTAGTTCGCTCAGCTCAAATGCGCGTTCGTTTCCTGCCTCCTCCAAGTTCAAGTTGCAAATACGTAAAGCCCAATATGCCTTGTGCTCGAGCTCTACTGGCAGGTGGCATGCCTTCCCATAGACCAGCCGGAATGGTGAGGTTCCAATGGGCGTCTTGTGTGCAGTGCGGTATGCCCATAGCGCATCATCCAGGCGCTGGCTCCAATCCTTGCGCGACGGCCTCACAGTCTTTTCCAAGATGCGCTTGATCTCTCTGTTAGAAACTTCGGCCTGTCCATTTGTCTGCGGATGGTAAGCGGTGGACGTCTTGTGGCGCACCCCATAGTGCTTGAAAACTTGCGCCACAACCCTGTTGCAGAAGTGCGTCCCCTGGTCGCTGATAATTGCCTTAGGCACTCCGTACCTGCAAAATATGTTAGTTCTGAGAAAATCAGCGACATTCTTACCATCATCCTTGCGCGTGGCCTTAGCTTCGACCCATTTGGATACGTAATCCACGGCCACCAGTATGTACTCGTAGTCGGCAGATGGGGGAAATGGACCCATGAAGTCGATTCCCCAAACATCGAACACTTCGTCCACCAGAATCGGGGTCTGCGGCATCTCGTTGCGCGCGGAGATTCCTCCAGTGCGCTGGCACCTGTCACACTTCCTGCAGTGGTCATAGGCATCTCTGAATAGGTGCGGCCAGTAGAATCCGCAGTCCAAGATCTTCCTGCTCGTGCGCTTGGGACCGAAATGTCCTCCACAGGCGTGCGCATGACAAAACATCAACACAGAGTTAATCTCATGGTCAGGCACGCAACGTCTTAATATCCGATCTGGACCTATTCTAAGCATGTAAGGATCATCCCAAAGATAATGCTTGGACTCATGTTTCAATCGCATGCACTGAGTTTTTTTGAAATGAGGAGGGAACGCACCTGTGACCAGGTAATTTGCGATATGCGCATACCATGGTACCTTACCTGTTAGCGCCATCAGATGCTCGTCAGGGAATGTCTCCTTGATCTGCCCTGGCTCCTCATCCTTTACGATCCTGCTCAGGTGATCAGCGACGGTATTTTCTGTGCCCTTCTTATCTTTGATCTCTAAGTCGAATTCCTGAAGCAGAAGTACCCAGCGCATCAGGCGCGGCTTGGTCTCTTTTTTGGACATGAGGTAGCGGATAGCTGCGTGGTCCGTGTAGATGATGACTCTGGCGCCTAGAACATATGCTCGGAACTTCTCCAGCGCAAATACAATTGCCAGAAGCTCCTTCTCCGTGGTGGTGTAGTTCTTCTGCGCGGAGTCCAGTGTGCGCGATGCGTAGTAGATGGCATGCGGCTTCTTGTCCTCGCGCTGCCCCAAGACTGCTCCTACTGCGTAGTCACTTACGTCACACATCAGCTCGAATGGCAGGTTCCAGTCAGGTGCGCGCATCACTGGCGCACTGGTCAGCGCCTCTTTCAGCTTATCGAACGCCGCCCTGCACTCATCAGTAAAATCGAAGCACACGTCTTTTTGCAACAGGTTAGACAGGGGTATGCAAATTTTAGAGAAATCCTTAATAAAACGCCTGTAAAACCCAGCATGCCCTAAGAACGATTTCACGTCGCGCACGTTGGTGGCATAAGGCAGATTAGAAATAATATCTATCTTAGCTTTGTCTACCTTAATACCCTCCTCTGAAATGATATGACCTAGTACTACTCCGTGCGTTACCATGAAATGACATTTTTCGTAATTTAGCACTAAGTTCTTAGAGATGCAGCGCGCTAAGACTTTATCTAGATGTGTTAAGCATGCATCAAAGGTACTCCCATATACAGTGAAATCATCCATGAACACTTCTATGCATATACCAATCATATCAGATAAAATGCTCATGACGAGGCGTTGGAACGTACCTGGCGCGTTGCACAGCCCAAAAGACATACGCCGAAACGCAAATGTTCCGAAGGGGCATGTGAACGTGGTCTTCTCTTGATCCTCCGCAGCTATGGGTATCTGATTGTAACCTGAATATCCGTCCAAAAAACAAAAGTAAGGCTTACCTGCCAAGCGATCCAGCATCTGGTCCATGAAGGGTAGCGGGAAGTGGTCCTTGCGCGTTACAGCGTTCAGCTTCCTGTAGTCGATGCACATGCGCCAGCCAGTTTGTATGCGCTTGGGAACTAGCTCGCCCTGCGCATTCTCCTCCACCGTGATTCCTCCTTTCTTTGGCACAACGTGCACCGGGCTGACCCATTTGCTGTCTGAGATTGGGTATATGACCCCTGCGTCAAGCAACTTCAGAACTTCCTTTTGCACTACCTCCATCATATTTGGGTTTAACCTGCGCTGAGCCTCCCTGGATGGTTTGGCACCATCTTCCAACAGAATTCGGTGCATGCACACGTCTGGGCTCACTCCGCGCAGATCAGCAAGAGTCCATCCAATAGCGCGCTGGTTCCTGCGCAGCACCTGTTGTAAGCGCGCCTCCTGCTCTTTTTCCAATCCCTTCTTGATGATCACTGGCAGGGTGTCCTCATCTCCCAAGAAAATGTACTTGAGGTGCTCCGGGAGTTGCTTCAGTTCGATCTTGGGTGCCTGTTCAATAGAGGGCAAGATTTTGTTAGCGGTGCAAATATGAACTATATCAAGTACCTGTGTGGGTGCTGGTTCAGCACTGCTTAGCTCCTCCTCTTGCTCCTCCAGCTCTGCCTGTGTCAGTAGCTCTGGTCCTATGGTTGCGCTCGCACACTGCGCTTCTGTGACTAAATCGTCAAAGCTGTCCATTGCGTGCACAGTAGCGTCCTCATGTGGGTGCTGCATCCCTTCGAAGATGTTGAAATGGATTTCTTCGCCATCTACCTCCATGGAGAGCGTGCCCCTCCACACGTCTATCTTCGTGCGCGCAGTCATCAGAAACGGTCTGCCTAGGAGGATCTGCGCACCGCTGGCGCTTGATTCACCCTCCATTTCGAGCACATAAAAGTCTGCTGGGAACACCAGCTCTCCCACTCGAACTAGGACATCTTCTATCATGCCTGCAGGTTGTTTGCACGATCTATCTGCTAGCTGAATTGTGAGACCTGCAGGTTTTAGTGGTCCAAGGCGCAAAGTCGCGTAGAGAGAATATGGTAATAAATTGATTGATGCGCCTAAATTGATCATGCAATTGCTTACCGTGGTTTTACCTAAGGTGCAAGGGATAGTGAATGTACCTGGATCTCGGCACTTAGGTGGTACCTTTTGTTGCACGATTGCTGAGGCCTGCGCATTTAGCATTACCTGTGCGCATTCGCCTGTCCTCTTTTTATTTGTGCACAGCTCTTTTAAAAACTTCGCATACCTGGGAATCTGTCGAATAGCTTCTATGAGAGGTATGTTGATTTCCACCTTGCTGAACAGCTCATATAGTTCCTTGTCCAGTGCTTCTTTTCTCGCCAGTGGTGCCTGCACAGGGAAAGGAGCAGGTATGTTAGTACAATTTTTGTCCTTGTTTGTCGAGTGAGACATACCTGGCGCTTTGCCCTGCTGGTTCGTGGTTGGCGCTTCTGATTGCGCCTCTGGCTCTGGTTGCGCACTCTGAGCTGCTGGATCTGGGACTTGCGCAACTGGTTGCGCGGGCGCCTGCGCGGTCTGCTCTGTTCCCACTGTGCGCCCAGTCCTCAGTGTTACTGCATTAACTCCTCCTTTAGGGTTCTGAATCGCTTGCGAAGGCAGGTTGCCATCGCTCTTTTTCAGCTCATACACCGTGGTTGCAATTTGTGATAGATGCTTCTCTATGGATTCGAACCTCTTGTCATACTTTTCGTCATTCTTGCGCACTGTGTCTGCTAGCTGCCCCATGATATCTTCCAAGGATCGCTTTGGTTGCTGATTGTTCTGCGCTGGTGCGTCTGTGCGGCGATGCGGTGGATTGTAGGGTGCAGCTTGTTGCGTCTGCTGTGGCGCGCGCTGATCAGTGGGCTGCCTCTGGAAATTGTTCTCTTCTCTCCATCTGAATCCATTTGCAGCAAGCCCAAAGCGCGGCTGATTCTGCCTCTGCGGTCCTCTGTTGTCCCATCCTCCAAGGGCATTTACATCTCCAGTTTCTTCAAAAAGTGTTGGGCATTCATCTGTCTTGTGCTCAGTGGACCTGCAGAATTCACATACCTTTGGCGCAACTGGTTGTGCGCTCTGCGCACTCATCAGCTTCTGTAGCATGGCCTTCATTTCTTGGATCTCAGCGCTTGCCTCGACCTGATGCACAGAACGATTACGA
The DNA here is from genome assembly GCA_963678935.1 of Umbilicus rupestris. Classification (NCBI taxonomy): domain Eukaryota; kingdom Viridiplantae; phylum Streptophyta; class Magnoliopsida; order Saxifragales; family Crassulaceae; genus Umbilicus; species Umbilicus rupestris. The sequence goes on along the minus strand of OY787623.1, from coordinate 1,679,471 downwards.
CTACTTTCAAGTGTCAATTGATGTCTTACCTGTCCAGCAGAATCTTCTATCAGCTGCCATGCATCCTCCGGGTACATGTTGCAAATGTCCCCTCCTGCGCATGCATTCAGTAGTCGCAGCTCCATGGGCAGCAGTCCATTCAGAAAGTTCTCTATCAGCACATTCTGAGGAAGCCCGTGATTGTAGCAGTTGGCTTCTAGCTCCCTAAAACGCTCGTAGTATTCTGACAGAGACTCCCCTGCGCTCTGCCTTGGCGCGGCCAATTCCCTTCTGAGCAGCGCAATCTTCGCTGCTGGATAAAATTTGTCTAAGAATTTCTTCTGCAGCTGCTCCCATGTGTGGATTGATCCTGCGGGTAGGCTCATCAGCCAGTGTTTGGCTGCATCGCTCAATGAAAATGGGAATGCCTTCATCTTCAGCGCTTCTTCGTTCTCCCCCAAGGTCTTCATGTTCTCGCAAATGATTAGGAACTCCCGCACATGCTTGACTGGATTTTCGTTGTTCATTCCGTGAAACTTGGGCATGTGATGGATGAGTGAGCTCCTCAGTTCGAACTGTCCGTTGGGCGGAAGCACTATGCACCATGGCTGGTTAACAGTGAGTGGGGCTGACATTTCGCGCACTGTCCTGCGCCTCGCGACTGGACGAACGGGTGGCGCAATGTATGGTTCAGCGGCCATCCGTGCGTCGACCTCACGCTGCACTTCCTCTCTGAATAGGGCTGCGCGGTTATGTGCCCTTGCTTCCTCTGGGGTTCTGTCTCCCAGGTTATCTCCAACCACACTGTTATCCTCCATGTCCTGATCCAAACTCAAGAAACGAATTAAATGGCAACGAAGTTGTTGCGTCTGTCAGTGCGCAACTAGAATCTGCGCAGCGCAACTGTTTCAAGGTTGCGCAGGCTGATGTGATTGTGCGCTGTCAGAAACAACAACGAGAAAACAAAACAAAATGAAATAACTAGTTACTAAAATGAGAAATGTAAGCTAGCTAAAACTTAGCTGTGTTGCTCCCCGGCAACGGCGCCAAAATTTGATCGCGCGTCGTCGTGCGCGTCAAATATAATCCTTCCTCTCCCACTAGTACAGCGGTTAAGTAAGGGTCGATCTCCACAGGGAGCAAGCAGTGAGTCTTAGCCAGTAACCTACACTTAAGAAAACGGGGGTTGCGTGAGTGATTGGGGGTTTTGCGCGATGCGCGAGTAGCAGTGAATATCGTAACGCAGGAAATTGCACTAGACGTGCGCAAGCAGTATAGATGAGATACTATGTTTATGAGAAGTGCTGGGCAGACAATCCTCTATGAATGCATTCCTTATCATCGACTCTAAATGTCTATAGTTTGTGTCCTACTTGGGTTAGTGTCCGGTAAAGGCTTCCTAACACACGCGCATGTTCCGTTCAAAGTTCATGTGCTATTAATCCTAGAACTAGACTAAACAGCTGCGAATCCTGTCACAGTAGCAACTGCCTACCCTAACTCGTTACTCCTAATTGTCACGGTAAGTTTGCGGTTCAAGGCTTCCCCTACGCATGCAACTAGTTTAACAGGTGACAAGCAAGCAACACAAGTAAGATTGCAGTTCAAGGCTTCCCCTACTCATGCAACTAACTGTCTCAGTACGCACAGAATTAATACAAGTAATTAAACTATGCATTAAGCTCAAGTCTCAAAGGTAATACATCATAGGTTCATGCCCGACCAACACTAAGTGTTTAGCTAGACATGCTAGTGGTAAACATCATAAAATAGTAAATAACAACTACTGTATCAGAGAAAACGGTAGCAAATAGTGCGTGCAGTGTCTTCTCTTGGCTGGCGCAGTCGGCTGGCGCAACTCTCCTTGACAGGTCCGTGTGTTTTCCAGTTCTGCCGCGCAGTGCCTCTGGAATGCCGCTGAGTGATGATGTTCCGCTCTCTTGAAACCCTAGACTTTCTTTGTTTAAATAGTGCCCCAGGAAGTTCATCTTTTGGCAACTTCCAAATCTGGTCACTGGGACTTTGCGCCTGGCGCACAGCATTGATTGGCGCAATCGGGTAGCGCACCTCTGCTGTCTTTCGCCATTTCTTCTTCTGTTTGCGCCGCTAGCTCCGCAGGCTGATCTTTCACTCCTAGAATGCTGCCTGTTAGCGCGTATCCGACTCAAAGACTCGTTCTGACCTGATATACAAAAACATTGGAAACGAGTAATCTTGCTCATGAAATATTGCAAACAAGCACAGGGTTATGACCTAAATAATGTGTATAACTAGGCTCTATCACTCTCCAATTTGAACTGTTCCAATCATAGCCTTCGAATGGCAGCATAAGGAACGCGTCCCGTTCTTTCTCATCATTACCCTTTCAGCGCGAGGCAGGATAGGGGTTACCCACCCATTCCCGGTTACTCGGACTAGAGATAGGACGGTTTGTTTTCTCGTCCTACCACTGCATAACACTGCAATGATGGAGTCAATATCACCCCTCATAACTCGAAGCGCCAACCTCCACAAATACAGTGCGCTACGCGACTAATCCTTTGAACCTCCAAATGAATGTCAAGTCCCTCTAGGACATTTCTATCAACTCCACATCCTGAAATATCTCAGCTCAAAAGAACATGTAACATTAAAGCGCAAGCATCACAATATTTTGGAATTCATGGAAAGCATACATATCAAAACTTCAAAGAGAAGGCATCATCTCATAAAATCAGCATTTACATCACAGCACAATGTGTCATCTCATTAATCCAGCAGCAACTCAGTAGCATAATCCTCATAAACATGGCAGCAAATGCTCACAAACTCAGCAACTCATAAAAAAAACTAACGTGCTCTACTACTAACTAATGCAAGCTAACAAAGGCACACATGATGAACATAGGATGCATACTAACTTCCCACCCCACACTTGAATCGAACCGTGTCCTCATGGTATAATCTAGGGTAAGGAAAGAAAGCTCATGCAAGATTCACACAAGAATTAAGCTACTAACATGGCTAAACTAGTGAAGATAAAAAAAGGTCAGAAAGAATTGCGCCCCAAGAAGACATTAAATTGAGCGCCCCAAGAAGACATTAAGTTACTAAAGTGTGAAGCTGGAGCGGAGCATAATGTTGCCTGGAGGCGCTTAACTCACTGAGATGGAAAACTCAAAAGATTGCAATTCAAACACTCTAATGACTTCTAACATGCATGACTCTCTTAAACACTAAATAGACTCACACTAAAACTCTAAAATTAAGCACCGGGTTGCCTCCCGCAAGCGCCTTTGTTTAACGTCTTTGGCTCGACGATACCTCCCATTTCAAGCACATGCCGGTTCGCCCAATTGAAACTCTTCATCAGCTGGGATGTCTTCTCCATGATAATGCTTGACACGCTGCCCATTCACCACAAACCTCTCGCCGGTACTTGGCTTCTCAAGCTCAAGAGCTCCATGATTGAAAACTTTGACAATAGTGTATGGACCTGTCCAACGAGAACGCAACTTGCCAGGCATAAGTTTAAGTCTAGATGAAAACAATAGTACCTTCTGCCCAATGTCGAATGAGCGTCTCAGAATAAACTTGTCATGGTAAAGCTTGGTGCGCGCTTTATAATCTGATTGGCTCTCATAAGCCTCCAAACGCACTACAAGAAAAACTGCTAAAATCCACAAAGCAGAACCAACGGATTGTATTTTGTCGGTTATATATGTAAAGGCCACAAAAAATGGTGGGAATTAATTCTGTCGATTATATTACTTGTAAAAGCAACAGATATTTGTCAATAAAAATACCGTTGGTATTTGTTCGTATATACCACAGACTTTCGTAGGAAATAAAGGTCGTAAATAATTAATTTTCTAAACTAGATAATGAGTAGTTTTTACTTTGCTATTTGCAACAAAAAATATGGTTGGAAATAATTCTGTTGCTACTTTATGTTTAATTCCAACAGATATTTGTCGTTACTAAGATCCGTGGATTTTGCCTATCATATACCTACAAGAATTTTCGTAAGAAATAAAATTTGTAAATTTAATTTTTGGAATTTTTTCGTTGTTGCATATCCAAAAAAATTAAGCCCCAATCAGCCCAAAGGCCCGGCCCGACCTAAGCCCACCTGGCTAATTGCCGACTGATCCCGATAAAACATTAACCTTGTGAAACCCTAATCTAAAAAAACAGTCGCGTTACTCTTCATCTTGCCGTTGCCGCTTCACAAACCTCGAATCCGTCGAAGCCCCGAATCAGCTGCTACTCCGGCGCTCCCTCCTTTAGTTCTTTGCGCGTCACTCTTCCGAGCACGCACCAGCGTGTGGTCCTTTGCTCGGAACGACTGTCCGCGATGCCACGATCCCGATGCCGCGAACCAGCGAGCGGTCCATCGTAAATCGTTAGTGAAGTTTTACTTGCATGCTTTTTCTGGGTTGATGGGGTCTAGGATAAAGATAATTTACTTGATGCTACTTCTACGTAAGCAGAGTAGTTGTAGGTATAGTGTGCGTAAGTCATAATGAAATGATATTATTAGGTTGTTTAGATGTGTTCTTCATTGGATTTGTTTTAAGTTGTGATAGGCAATTATGAGATGGAGGAATTGAGCAAGGGGGATTTGGAAAAAGTTAGATTTTATGATGAATATCAGCAAGATGAAACTAAGGAAATGAATTGGAGTTATCTGGATGTTCAGTTTTAACTGAGGTCGAATGGATGTGATGTTGAAATTGAAACAGCTTACTAAGGGTTACAAATTTGTTTGTTTTTTTAATTAGTTGAAATTTGGAAGATTAAGGAGAACTGAGAAAGAGGAATATTGTCAGCTATCATTTCGTATATCAAATTGCGCAGACAGATGTGGCTTAGTACTCGGAGTTTTATTTATTTGGTTTAGGGTTTAATATTAACAAGGTCATTTGAACTGGGAAAAGAAACATCATTGCTCAAGTGATGAGCTTTTTGAAACTGCAATTGTTGGTATATTGTAAGGTATATAATTTGTTGATTCCTTAAATATGTGCAGAATTTTCACGTCACTCGCTCTCCCTGGGATCCCTTCAAATAACAATGGTGCGCCTTATAGTAAGTCACTAAGTAATTCAGTCAATTTATATGTGAAATATTGATATGTGACGTTCAAAAGTAAATATCGGTTTTATATGTGAAGGAATCAACTGGTGGGTTATTGGTGTTTTTTGCTCTCCTTACCGTGATAGCTATTGTTGTTGGTGCACCCCGACGTGGAAGAGGTTGCAGCAACCGTACTCGTACCACTGACATTGAAAATCAGGTTGACGGAATGGAAGTTGGTGGAAGCAGTAAACGCAAATGCCGGAGTTATTCCAAAGGCGTTTACGGAAACCCTCCTCTACCGAACAAAATTCCATCTGTTGGAGCAGCTGAAGGACAGTAAGTATTTTTTTATTTTAATTTCCTTAAATAACTTTTCACTAACTTGGGTTCTTTACTTATTTTATCCATATGAAGCATATTGAATTGTACGGCTACTAGGACATTGTCAACTATAATGAGGATACATTGGCCAGTTGGATGTTTCACTTACCGTGAAGCTAATTAATTACAAACTCAGGGCAAATTTAAAGACACCGTTCTAAACGAGTTTCGGGTAAAATTCTACCTCTATCACAAGTTTACCTTTAAATTATAAATTAGTTGATGTATGTCTCACCGTTTTTAACAGAGGTATTACAAAAACGAGGATGGAACTTGTGAAAGCCAATGGAATAAAGACGTCATCATTCATATTGAAAATCGGATGTGAGGGCTTAAAAGTGAAGTAAAAAAGGAAGCTTTCGATAGAGCTACAACATATGGAACCTCCATAATTGACCAAAGACCAGAATACTTTTCAAATGAAGTTTGGAGCTCACTCTGTGGCCATTTTCTAGGACAAGAACATGCTTCCAAATCTGAAATTAACAAAGAAAATCGAAAGAAGAAGGTTATGGTACATGCTACTGGCCTGACACCACATGCTAAAATTAAAAAGGTACACTTGTAGGTTTTATCTATGAATGCTGATAATATGACAATGTACATATTCTTTTGTGGATTGGAGTTTGTGATTTTATTTTTATTGTAATTAGGATTGGGGTGGTTAATATTAATGCCTTGGTTAGGAGTTAATCTTCATGGCTGCTGCATGCGGTTTATAGACATATATAGTTTACTTTGCTAGCTGATGATTTATTATCTTTAAATCATTGTAGGACCTTACCGAGCAGAATGGTCAATCTCCTTCGCGCTTACAACTTTTTGAGGCCACATATAAACACAAAGACACCCAAACTTTTACTTCAGCTGATGCAAGAGCAGTTGCGGTAAGTTTGTAACCTGCATAGTATTTTATGATGTTCGCTTCCATGTATGATCTTTAATTATTATTTTCATTTCCTCACATCAGTTCCTCTTAATTTATATGTTGTATTTAATATGTTACCTTATGTTCTTCTCACTGAAATAAGTTGTTAAAACCTTTTGTTCTTATGAACCAAGTTTCATTCTTTTGATTGATATTTAAATTACAATGATTTGTATGTAAGCTTACTGTCAGTTTGGTCACAGTTTCATATTTGATGCAACAGAAGGTTGTACATTGCCTTTACTAGTTTTTCACGACCTTTTATTAATGTTTTTTTTCCGAATTATGAACCCTTTTATTGTCAAACTAGATTCTGAGATCAGAATCATTAACATTTATATTTTTCTCATTTTCTCATTTATAATATGACACTTACCTAATATTTTGCAGGAGCGATATGAAAAAATATTAGAAGAGCGACTACAAACATTAGATGAGCAAAGAAAAGAACCTCTTGAGTGGTGGATTGAGGCCGTTGGACCGGTTAAAAAGAATCGAATTCTTAGTGTGCCAAGTGTTCCTGCAAATGAAATATTAACATGTTCTTATTATCAAAAGCATGGATCTAATTACCAACTCACTCGAATTGTGGTGGGTGTTTTGCGGAGGATCTATTTTTCAAAGTTGTGAACGAAACCTTACAAAACGCAAACTCAAATGCATTGCTCAGCGAAGCTTCAGTGTCAAGTGAAGAAGTAAGAAGTTTGGCTGAAAATGTTACCGCTAATGGGGGCATTTCTAACTCCGAAAATAGTACAGTGAAGGAGAATACAGAAGTCGTCCGCCTTGTTATAAAGACATTGGAGAGCATATATTCAAAAATTCAACATTCGCTTAAGGTAATAAATATTAATTTTTTACTTTATGACATGAAATTGACAGATTGCACACTTAAATATGCTATGATACATTATTCGTATATTAATTTCTATTTGTATAATTCAGGAAAAACAAAAGGATGGCTAGAGAAGTGTTGCAAGTTCTAGCGATGATGATGCACTTGGAGTAGATTAACAGATTAGCTAGTAAACTTTGATACTTAACACTTTTTACGTTTTCCCTCTTCTATTCAGAACAATTTGTACTTTTATTCAAGTTTAATATTAATGCTTCTTTTGTATTAATTAAATGTATTAATTTTGTTTTTTATAAATTAATTTTAATTTTAATTTTTTATAAATATAAACGACAAACATTAAAACCCACAACTTTGTTTGTTGGAAACTCAATATTTTATAACCGACAGATATTTGTTGAAAATAAAATAAAATTCGTAGGAATTAGAAAAGGGCAAAATAGTAAACTTATTTTATAATCAACAAATGGTAAAACCCACAAATTATTTGTTGATTTTATCTTGATTGTAACTGCACGCAACTTATAAAACCAACCGATTTATTGTTGAAATTAATGTCATAAATTCGTAGCTAATAAAAAGGGTATAATAGTAAATGTATTTGATTAACAATTTACCCACGTATATTATAAATGACGGATTAATCGTTACTTTTGATGATTTTTTCCATTATTTTCAATCGATTTAAGCAACAGAAATTCTGTAGATAAAATCTTCAAAACCAACAGATCCAATAAAATCTACGCCCCTATAACCCACGGCCTACCAACGGAAATATCCGTCATTTTTAATCCCCATAACCAACGGATATATGCTAAAACTGACGGAACGTGCCGTTGATTCACACAAGAATTAAGCTACTAACATGGCTAAACTAGTGAAGATAAAAAAAGGTCAGAAAGAATTGCGCCCCAAGAAGACATTAAATTGAGCGCCCCAAGAAGACATTAAGTTACTAAAGTGTGAAGCTGGAGCGGAGCATAATGTTGCCTGGAGGCGCTTAACTCACTGAGATGGAAAACTCAAAAGATTGCAATTCAAACACTCTAATGACTTCTAACATGCATGACTCTCTTAAACACTAAATAGACTCACACTAAAACTCTAAAATTAAGCACCGGGTTGCCTCCCGCAAGCGCCTTTGTTTAACGTCTTTGGCTCGACGATACCTCCCATTTCAAGCACATGCCGGTTCGCCCAATTGAAACTCTTCATCAGCTGGGATGTCTTCTCCATGATAATGCTTGACACGCTGCCCATTCACCACAAACCTCTCGCCGGTACTTGGCTTCTCAAGCTCAAGAGCTCCATGATTGAAAACTTTGACAATAGTGTATGGACCTGTCCAACGAGAACGCAACTTGCCAGGCATAAGTTTAAGTCTAGATGAAAACAATAGTACCTTCTGCCCAATGTCGAATGAGCGTCTCAGAATAAACTTGTCATGGTAAAGCTTGGTGCGCGCTTTATAATCTGATTGGCTCTCATAAGCCTCCAAACGCAGCTCCTCCAGCTCATTCAGTTGTAGCCTTCTCTCACTACCTGCACTAGCCAAATCAAAACTGCATGATTTAATTGCCCAATAGGCCTTGTGCTCTACCTCAACCGGCAAGTGGCAAGCCTTGCCATAGACGAGTCTGAAAGGAGAGGTCCCAATAGGTGTTTTGTAGGCGGTCCTGTACGCCCACAATGCCTCATCTAATCGCGTGGACCAATCCTTCCTTGAAGGCTTAACCATTTTCTCCAGAATGGACTTAATCTCCCGATTTGATATCTCAGCTTGGCCATTCATCTGTGGATGGTAGGCTGTGGAAACTCTATGATGCACTCCAAAATGTCTAAAGGCAGCCGCAACCCATTTATTGCAAAAGTGTGAGCCTTGATCACTTATCACCGCTTTTGGGACTCCATATCTGCAAAATATGTTAGTGCGCAAGAAGTCCACAACAGTTTTTCCATCATCAACTCTAGTGGCCTTAGCCTCTACCCACTTGGAAACATAATCAACCGCAACCAATATATATAGGTACCCAAAAGAAGAAGGGAAAGGCCCCATAAAGTCTATGCCCCAAATGTCAAACACCTCATCAACAACTATCGGAGTTTGGGGCATTTGATTCCTAGCTGAAATGTTCCCTACTCTTTGGCACCTATCACAATTCTTACAATGGTTATGCGCATCTCTAAATAAATGGGGCCAAAAGAATCCACTATCAAGCAATTTCCTAGCAGTCCTCTTAGGACCAAAATGTCCACCGCAAGCATGATCATGACAAAAAGAAAGAACAGATGGGATCTCAACATCGGGCACACAACGTCTAACAATTTGATCAGCCCCTATCTTCCACAAACAAGGGTCATCCCAAATGTAATACTTAGAATCATGCTTGAGTTTTGATCTTTGAGCTCTATTGAAGGATGGAGGAAATTTACTTGCCACCAGGTAGTTAACAATGTTAGCATACCATGGTGCTTTGTCACTGATAGCGAATAAGTGCCCATCGGGAAATGTCTCAACTATGGGCAGCGCCTCTTCTTCTCGCACCAATCTGCTCAAGTGGTCACCCACTGTGTTTTCAATCTCCTTCTTGTCCTTGATCTCCACGTCAAACTGCTGAAGAAGGAGGATCCATCTAATCAGCCGCGGTTTGCACTCTTTCTTTGTCATTAAGTACCGAATGGCTGCATGATCAGAAAACACAACAACTTTAGAGCCAAGTATATAAGAGCGAAATTTTTCAAGTGCAAAGACAACTGCTAAAAACTCCTTTTCAGTGGTGGAATAATTTCTCTGAGCGACGTCTAAAGTCTTAGACGCATAATGGATGACCACTGGTTTCTTCTCACTCCGTTGTCCAAGCACCGCGCCCACAGCATAGTCGCTGGCATCACACATGATCTCAAAAGGCTGTGTCCAATCTGGAGCTTGCAGAATTGGGGCGCTGGTCAAGGCTGCCCGGAGCTCTTCAAAAGCTCTCTTGCATTGATCATCAAACTCGAATGGGACATCTTTTTGCAGCAGCCGCAACAATGGTAGGGCAATCTTCGAAAAGTCTTTAACGAACCTGCGATAGAAACCTGCATGTCCTAGGAAAGACTTGATAGCATGCGGGTCAGTAGGAAAAGGCAATCCACCAATGATATGAATTTTTGCTCTATCTACTTGAATGCCTTTCTCAGAAACAATATGTCCTAGAACAATGCCGTGTGTGACCATGAAATGACATTTCTCATAGTTAAGCACCAAGTTCATATCAATGCAACGTGTGAGCACTCTATCTAAATTGTGCAAGCATTCATCAAAAGTATTTCCATAAACAGTAAAATCATCCATAAATACTTCAACACAATCAGTCAATAAATCTGAAAATATGCTCATAACTACACGCTGGAAGGTACCTGGTGCGTTACACAATTCGAAGGACATGCGTCTGAATGCAAATGTACCGAAGGGGCAGGTGAATGTCGTCTTTTCTTGATCCTCAGCCGCAATGGGAATCTGGTTATAACCTGAAAATCCATCAAGAAAACAAAAGGATGGTTTACCTGCAAGTCTATCCAACATTTGATCGATGAATGAAAGGGGAAAATGGTCCTTGCGTGTGGCTGCATTAAGTTGTCTATAATCAATGCACATCCTCCAGCCATTCTGCACTCTCTTGGGCACCAGCTCTCCCTTGTCATTCATCTCTACCGTCATCCCGGTTTTCTTGGGCACTACATGCACCGGGCTTACCCATTGATTGTCCGAAATTGGGTAGATGATACCGGCATCAAGGAGCTTTTGCACTTCTTTTTGGACAACCTCCATCATGATCGGATTCAAACGCCTTTGAGGTTGTCTCACTGGCTTCGCTCCCTCCTCTAGTAGGATTCGATGCATGCAAATTGCTGGGTTGATTCCTCGAATGTCAGCCAAAGTCCAACCTATGGCTGTTTTGCGCTCCTTTAGCACGCGCGCCAATTTGATCTCTTGATCGCTTTCTAGCCCACTCTTAATGATGACTGGCAGCGTCTCACCATCTCCTAGAAAAATATATTTCAAGTGTTCCGGTAGAGGTTTCAATTGAATCTCAGGGGCCTGCACAACAGATGGGACAAGTTTTGTTTCGTTGCACAATTTAATCGCATTAACCTCATACCTGGCAGCATCATAGGTGCACTGCCCATCACCAATTTCTTCAATGTTCAGCTCTGATATCTCCTCTCCATATCTCATCAACGCTGCATCCTCAATAGTATCCAAGGCATGTGTTCCTGCAAGGTCAGGTGGGAATTGCATAGAGTGATAAATATTGAATTTGATTACTTCCCCATCTACCTCCATAGAAAGATCACCCATATGTGTATCAATCTTTGTTCGTGCAATCACCATAAAGGGTCTCCCTAGTAAGACTTGAGAGGCATCTACCTCTCTCATATTCAAGTTGCAACAGCTGTGTTCTAAGGCTCTGAATCTTTCCAAATATTCATACATTAACTCATTTGGGCTTTGTTTAATGTTGGATAGTTTCCTCCTTACTTGGGCAGCCTTGGCAGGGGGATAATACTTGTCGAGAAATTTCCTTTGCATTTGCTCCCATGATCTGATACTTCCTGAGGGCAAAGAGAGAAACCAAGTTTTTGCAAGGTCAGTCAAACTTAATGGAAACACTTTTAAATTGAACCTCTCTTCGGTGGCAGCATATGGCCTTAAAGTCCGACATACCCCATTGAATTCCTGCAAGTGCCTCGATGCAACTTTTCCTGGAAGCCCTCCAAATTTGGGAAGATGGTGGATAACTGCAGTTTTCACTTCAAAGTCATCTTCATCTTGATCATTGTTTATACACCATGGTTGGTTGTTGAAGGTTGGGGCTGACAGCTCTCTAAGTGTAGGTGGCCTGTTCCTTCTCTGTTGAGGATGAGGTGCATAATGTTGTTGTTGTTGTTGAGGAGGGGGTGGATATGCATAATCATCTTGGTCTTCCCTCCTTTCTTCTCTATTGTAACGAGCTGCCCTTTGCCTTTGATTAAAGACTCTCTCCGGCTCATCATAATAGAGGGGTATCACTGGGTTGTTGACTGGGTCAGGCTCATTGTTGCCTTGAACATTACCATGGGAACCTCCTACATTAGACATACTGAGAAAAAAAACAAGTGAAATGCAAAGGCAAACTACCGAACAACTCAAAAGCACAAAATGCAGAATTTAGATAACTAAACAATTCAAAAAGAAAATGTAAACGAACTCGGATGGCTAAAAAAGCACACAGCTCACGTTAGGGAGGGTGAGTCCTGATAGGGTGCCCGTTTCGCTCAAAGAAAGGTGTCCTGATCTTCAATCGGACTCCGGTGACACTATTCATACCCTTGCCCGGCAGCACTATTCATCAGGGTTCAGAATTTTTTTCAAATCTGCACAAAAGCAAGCAAAACACACAAAAACAATAAAAACAAGAAAAACAAAGTTCAGAACTCTATACTCAATGTTGCTCTCTCCGGCAACGGCGCCAAAATTTGACAGCGCGTCGTCGTGCGCCTCAAATTTGAATTTGTAACTACTGTAAACACACTAGCAAGTGGTAAGCAGGGTCGAACCCAAAGAGAGCAAGTAAGATAGAGTTCTAATGAAAGTCATAGAAAAAGGAACAAACAAAGAATATCAATTCAGAGAAAATCAGTTCGGGGAATACAATGCAACTAGTTATCACCGATCGAATACATGCATAAGTTAGTGAATTCTGCCTTAATCCAACATTCCCGCTAAAGATATGTCGACAATCAAATTCTACCTATTCTTAACCGCTAGGTTTTCGAACAAGTGCAACAGTTACTCAACCAACACCACAAAATCGGTGCTACCGCTAGGTTCTCCCCAAGAATGCAATCCAATCAAGTATAACACAATTGACATCAATATAGCTCACCGCTAAGTTGCACTAAATTGACAATCAAAGCATTCATTCACTCATACAAGGGCAGCAAATCAATAGCTCGAATCATGCATTCATTGACCTCAAACCAAATGTTGCATTATAAACCCCAAACTGAAATTAGGATTTAGCTACTCATATTATCCATGGAATACAATAAAGATGAGTTCATTACACTACAATAAGTTAGAGAACAAAAGCTGAACTAAAACAAATCTGAGTGAATAGTGTTTTCCGGCCGTGAATAGTGTTTTCCGGCCGGAACAGTGGTGAACAGTAAATGAACAGTGACCTGCCGTGAATAGTATTTTCCGGCGACTTCCAGCTCTAGCTCCAGCAGCTTCACTCTCTAGCTCGGACTCCACTCCACTGCCGTGAATAGTGCCGTACAAAGTTGTCAAGTGAGATGTTTTTTTTCCTCTTTTGTCCATGTCTTAGGTTTAGGGTTTTTGGGTTTGGGTTGAACCAGAACGAACCACATTGAACCACATCTAATTTCTAATTGAACCAGCAGAGTTGACTGCTGTTGACTTCTTGATCTTGGATGAATGCTTCGAATATGCGATAAATTCCAATGCGATCTTGAACATTCCTGCGATACGAAAACACTACAAAAGAGTAATCGATTCACACAAAATGTAATAACATTATGGGAATAAACAACTCGATGGAGCGTATAAATCATTTACATTAAGACAAAATTCTAAGGTTTAAAGGGTCAAACAAGCGAGAAAAGTCAGAAACGTCGTGCAGAGTGAACACTGCCCGGTTCAAGACCGAACCGTCAGTTCGGGTTGGAACCGGTCAAAAATATGAATTTTCAGGACAATCTGAGCTGGCCCGGTTCAAAGGAGAACGTCGGTTCACTAATAGAACTGATGGTTTGACACTGAACCAGCCTAGTTTGACATTGAACCGGTCCAAAATTGATTTTTAAAATCGGCCCATTTGATTTGGTATAAAAAAGGACCTAGAACTCAGGAAAAAACATTCTAGACCTGAGCAGGATTTAACCTAATTCTTGAAGAGAAGAAAGACGGTTCAACACTCCAAAAAGATTAAAGATCGAAGACTCGGCTTCGTAGAGAAGATTTCTTTTCTACCTTCGGTTTCTTCTTCTTTAATTCTCTTTTATACATGTATTTTGATTTTATCACCATGATTAGAAAGTAGTCGTCTTGTTTTGGGATCTTACAGATCTCATGCTTGTACTCAACAATTCATGCGATCTTAATAAAACCTTTTGATTATGTTAATATGTAGTTGTTTAATTCTATTGTTCTTAGTTCGTTGTTCTTGCACGTCTGACATTGATTGGGATGCTTTCTTGTTAGAACGAAATTATGTTAAGAATAAAAAAGATGACTGGGTCAGAGGTAATTAACCGGATTAAGTAGAATTGATATTGAATCATGGTAGCTATACTGGTAGTCATGAATCGATAGGGAAGTTGACATCGTTTGTCTGAAAACCCTGGGTTTAATAAATCGAAACTGTTGATAGTACATGATTGGACGGCGTTCCGCAGTCTAGATTAATTCAGGCAATGATCCGTGTTTGGGCGGCTTGCCTGATGTAATTAAGTTATTTCCATAACTCCATAATATAATTGAATTGTTTTGATTATTGCATGATTTGTGTGTTAAGCATGGATGAAGTTCAGTTCTAGAATATTGATTTTATTTGCATAATCTTGTTCTTGTGTCAGAATCACTTAGTTAGGTAATTACTAAATTTTCTTTATTAAAATAGCAAAAGACGGCACTATCTTGCATAGTATATACGCGCATTTTCTCCTTGGATCGACCATTGGCTTACCAAGATTTATAAATTGTGTTTGACTGCAACTTGATCTCTAAAACATACACTTAACAATTATAAATGGTTAAAAATACGCTTGTCACTAAGTCACGACAATTGCACGATGAACATAAACATCAAATTTTGATAATATAACAAGTCAATTAGTGCAAAGGCGAAACTCATCACGCATCGGGATTGCAAGGACCAACTTCATCTGCAAAATAAAAAATAAATAGAAGAATGATCAAACTTCTCTATGTGTGTTGAATCTTTACTTCATTTGATGTTGCCTGCATTTCTTTTACTTTGGACTTGTGTGAGCCCTCTCTTTTCTCTCAAACTAGATTAGGAAAACAATTTTCAAATCTGGATTTGGGCCCACATATCTCATGCATGTATTGGCCCTTGATCCGGTCGTACTGATCTTCGGTATGGGTATTAATCATGCAGTCGCCATCAATTGCTGATATGATCTACTTGACTTCAAAATTTAGTCTTGGTATAAACTGAGAAATTATAGCTCTTTAAGTCAGCTTAGCACTGATATATTATTTGTTCCAATCGGACATTACATTTGCGCTTGGCAAGCCTCCGACGGCGAGAATTCACTATGCCTAGATTCTTGGTCTGTTTTATGTCAAATCTTCGCTCAATGCACTTGCTTTGAAGGAACTAACAAAGCCTCTGGTCAATAATATTTGTTCTCAAGCAATATATAAGATGTAAAATGATAAATAAAAATTCAAAGAATTAAAAAATCTATAATAAATGAAGCGATTGATCCGTTGATAATTCGAACGATCACCACTCCCTCCCACAGCTGGCGTTTCCCTCACCTTTGAGAATACTGCTTTCTTCCCCAATATGCTCAAGCTGCCCACATGTCACTAAGGGAAGCTGAATCATGCAATCCTGTTGGGGGAAATTGCAACAATATGTGTCCGATAATACAGAAAATTAATTAAAAATAAACTATTAAAAAACTAGAAAAGGAGTCGATGCTAGTTAGACGATCTCTTTAAAGCGTTAGTCGCCTCCGTTTGGTGTTGGGAACTTTGTTCAACCGCTTTTCAGGATACAACAACTCTTCTTGCACAGCATAACTTGCTCGGGCGAACTGACTTGGTCTTTTGCTATCACCATAAATTGAAAACTCAACGAGGGTGAAAACTCAAAAAATAGCCGGCTAACTCTTCATGATGAACTGCTGAAGAAGCATGTGTGTTGTTAGCTACTGAGTTGATGTCCAATAAAGAAAATGAATTATCTTTTATTGGCTTTGAGAAGTAACGCTCAAGGCGTCGCCTCCCTCTAAGTCAGGCCACGCCTCACTCAGGTGTCACCTCATTTGGTGTCAGGCCACTCGTCAATGCTCTTAAAAGCTTTTAAATCACACAGGCATTGCCTCAACATTGAGCCCTATGTGACGCATCAACCTTCAATGACATTAAATGTATTAATCTCAGTCAGGCGTCACCTTGTTTAAGCCCAAACTCATGCAACATCATGATCATCAGGGGACGCTTAATGAAAAGTTTGAGTAAAAATAAGTGAAAAGGGGCATGTCCACACGCGACTAAATCAGTCCACCATTCGCGTCCCGTATGTCGAGGGCGCACCCAATTGACCATGTTCCGAACCTGAATCGGCTCGTGATTTGCACCCCTGCGCACCGGTGCGTAGAGAGAGCCCCCTTAGTTCTTATCTTACAAAGGAAAGTGGGATACTTGCACATTGCTTGTATTTCTATTCCACAAGGTTGAATGTTATATTCTTAATAGAATCACATTCCTATTATTTTAGATCACTAATTGAAAATTAATATCTCATTCAATTTAACTTGAATTTTGGCTTATGAATAATCGATTTTATACCTCTCATCTCAAGGTATTTAATTACGATTAGTTCATCTCAATTTGATATGTACTCGGCCCTTAGTTTTGGCTCACAAAATAGGATCGCACCACCATTTTCTTCATATTAATCACATATTATTCCAACAAACCCTTGTAACGAGCTTTGAAGTTGATTCTGGCCCAAGTGTCAAAGGATCATCTATCATGTTAACGCCACCAAACCCACCTAAGGTATAGCAACGAGAGATGGACGTTCTAACAAAATGTTAGTTGGGTTGCCGCTGACGGTGTTGTGGAAGTAGAAGCGGAGGTGCCAGAGTTTCCGCCTCTTTATAATCAATGAGTCTAGGGAGATGGTTTGGGGAATAAGTGTTGGGTTGCACTCCATTTGTGCAAAGGTATATCAGGCGGATAAAGATGGAGAAGAGGAGGACGAATGCAGATTTGGGTGCTTGGGTTAGTTCTATGAATGAGATATGGATTGGTGTGTGTTTGAGCGATTGTGAAGAAGACCTAAGAAGCACTACTTCAATCTTCTTATTTTTCACTTATCAATAATATGAATCTTTTTAATTTTGATGAAAGCTTCAAGATAAACCAACAACGGATGAGAAAAATGAATGAGATGGCTAGTTTCTTTTTCATGGATACGGTCTTGATTGCGACAATCGGTGATGAAGATGATTAACAACTTCGTCGCTGACCAAATCTACCAAGTCAAGGGGGCTCAAGGGGACTAAATTTATTAGAAGACTACTTCGTCAAACACCCAATTTTTCATCAGGAAGACTTTTGCCGGAGGTATCGAATGAGCAGTAACCTGTTTAGCCGTATCAAGACCAACTTAGTACCATGTCCCTTTTTGGCATCAACGACATGATGCTGTCAGAGTACTTGGTCCCGAACAAAAAATAAACGGAGCTATTGAAATGTTGGCTTACGGGTCATGTACAAATAAGTGTGTCGAGATCAATAGAATGGGTGAATAAACAACAGTGGAGTGCATGAAAAATGATGTGCACAAGTAGTCCACCACTCTAACAACTATTACCTATGGCCTCCGGATGAAATAGACATTTCTCAAGTTCTACGCAAAGCGGAATAAAGAGGATTTTCAAGTATGATTAGAAGCATCGATTGTATGTAATGGGAATGGAAGAACCGCCCACTTGCATGTAAAAAGTGATGGAGCGTATTTCTACGATCCATCGAGTTGTTTATTCTCATTGTTTAGTTGCATTTGCGTGTGCTAGATTACTTCTTTGTAGTGTTTAGCATCGCAGGTGCATCAGAATGCAAAGAGCGAAGATTCAATTGCGAGAGCATCGATTCGGCCCAAATGTCCAAATTCTAGGGGCCCACAGGCCCAAATCCCGAGGGCCACATCCAGCAATCTAGGGTTTGCATATAATAGATTTTCACACAAATTCGAGGAGAGAATTGGAGATAGAATTTAGAGACGAAAGATCAGAGAGACACAATTCGGATTGACGCGAAGATTGATCGGTGAACGCTCAATAGTTTTTCGTATTCTCTAAACTTAGTTTTTTTCATTATTGTTAAATGGATTGTATTAGTAGCTAAACCCTAACTCAGTTTGGGAATTTGCATTGCAACGTTTGGTTTGAGATTTATGTTTCATAATTCGATTTAGTGAATTACTGTTCTTCGTATGAATTTCGTGCTTTGATCATCAAGTTAGCATAGACTAGCGGTGAAACTGAATTGATATCTATTGCGGGATACTGGATTGAACTGCCCTATTAGCGAAGCGTAGCGGTAAAACTAAATTAGTATTGTTAGTCAAATAATAGTTAACCTATTAGAGAACTTAGCGGTTAAGAGTAGGTAGAACATTGAAGTCGACACTACCTTAGCAGGATTGTTAGACTAGAACAGTAGTTTTTACTAATTGATGCATGTTCGATCGATGATTACTAGTTACAATGCATATCTCTGAACTGATTCTTTCTGAATTTGCCAAACATCATTCTTTCTGAGAAAACCCCCCGTTAACTATTAGTAGAACTCTAAAACTATTTGCTCTCTTTGGGTTCGACCCTACTTATCACTTGCTAGTATAGTAGGTCACTATAAATTCAAATTTGGCGCACATAACGACGTGCCGTCAAATTTTGGCGTCGTTACCGGGGAGAGCAACACTTAGTATAGAGTTCTAAGCTCTTATTAGTTGTTTTCTTGTTTGGCGGCGCAGGTAATGCAGTTCAGGTTACTGGTGTTTGATCGGCTATTATAAGGTGTTTTTCTAAGCGGAACGCTTCTACGGTCAGAAAAAATTAGCTACGCTTGTGATGTAGAGGCTTTTTTGCCCATCGGAGGTTGTTTACTATTTTATTTTCATTTTTTGTGTGTTTTACTACACTTTTCTGTGAAAGATCAAGATCGGGTGGCCGGAAGGTGCCAGATTGACGCCGAATCTTGATCTTTCACATGGTATCAGAGCATCATGTCAAATGTCGGGAGCATCAACGGTGGTGGCCGCCAGAACCATGAGTATGATCAGATGAACAATGAAATACCACCATTATTGAACAATGAACCAATAGTTATTATTTAGCTGATGGACTTTATCCAAAGTATTCATCCTTTGTCAAAAATATTGCCAACTCATGAAATGATGCAAAGAAATTATTTGCAAAAAGGCAAAGTCTTGTCGCAAAGATGTTGAGAGATGCTTTGAAATTTTACAATCTTGTTAGGCAATAATTTGTCATGCAAGTATGCGCCATCAGAAAAGTATTTTAAAAACAACTATGTTAGCTTGCAGAATAATGCATAACATGGTTGGTGAAGAAGTTCTTGTGGAAGAAGAATTTATGAAAACCAAAGAAGAATATATTCAGAATCCATCAATTGGTTTCACAGTGTATGATGGACCAACCGACCAGAGTGGTTACCGAATTCATCATGACCCTGCTGGAAAAACTGAACAGTCACAAGCATTTTCGAATCGTCTCATGAATCTCCAATCCGCAAATCTCCATACACAACTTTAAAGAGATTTAGTGAAGCATAACCAGGTTATGGAAATCAATGAACAACTATAGACAATACTAATTTACGATTCAGTATTTATCTTGTATTATTATGGTCTTAATATTGTCTTGTATTATTAATGTTTTATGATGTTAATAATGTTTGTCATATCTCAATTATTATAAAGAGTATGGTTATAAAAAAAATTCTATCTGATTATTTACTTATTTTTTCTTTCTATTTTTCTGATTTTTTATTTTTCTTTCTATTTTTTGATTTATTTTTCTAATTAAACTTTTGTAATCGGTGCGTGTGTGAATCAAATATAGGTAAGATTTACTCCAAAGTTAAACCAAATTAAATATGTAAATAATTAGGTAATTTTTATTTTTCTTTATTTTTTTTGATTTTTTTTCTAATTTTTCTAATTAAATTTTTGTAATCCGTGCGTGTGTGACATCAAAAATCTCCAATTTTTCTAAATTAAATATGTCGAATATGAGCTGAACTAAAATTTATTAATTGTACATTGTTGATTTCAATAAAAATTCAATAAATGCTCCTAGCATTTTTCTCTTCTTCCAAAGTTGAAAATTAAAGAAAGTGACATCAAATATAGGTGATATTTACTCCATTTCTTATTAGGATTGAGGTAACGTGTAGCAAAGTCAATTACACCAAAATAAAAACGATGCAATTTTGATGTTAAAATGACGTAATTATTCTAAGAAAAAATTACAACTACGTCGTATTGCAAATAAATAACACAAAATGACCTCACATAATAATTCATGTATCACTGTACTGGATCTAATTCCTTCCTATTAATAAATGTCTTTTTTTACTTCCACCCATATTAACAAAAGTAATGTTCGTACAATTATATATGCCTTTCAACTACCATCCTAAATCTAGTGAAAACATAGAACACTCATTAAACACATGTACTAAAAATACAATAACATCAAATCAATGAAGGGATAAAATATTGAATTTTGTTATCAATAATTTTTATTTCACTTTAACTATGTTGTCACGAACCCAAAAATCAAATGTGATCTAATATTTTATTCACATGTCGATAACTTGTTACAAATTTCAATTTCATAGATCCTTTTTACCATTCCAACATAAGGCTTAACTATATAAATACCCATTTCACTTTGCACCCCAAGGACCCATCCATAATGATGGCAACGAATAAGACCGTTCCTGACTTTTTAGAGGTCCCTGGACAAAGCATACATGCGGGACCCTTCCGCGAGCATCATCATTAACGAATCTACAAAAAAATCTACAAATAGAAATACAAAACTATCATTAACGAACCTCCAAATTCAGCAATCACATCAAACATCAATCATCAAATTCCCCTCCCCCAATCTCGCCCTCGACATCCACACCCACAACCTTAATCCGCTCACTTGCTCAGCAACATCCAACGACTTCATGATCTCATCCGCAGCCATCTTCAGCACCCTTTCATCTCCCATCAAAACCAGTCTGATCCAAATACACAACAATCACATCAATCATCAAATTCCCAGTCCCAATCTCTCCCTCCATATCCACACCCACAACCTCAATCCGCTCACTCGCTCAGCACCATCCAACAACTTCATGATTTCATCCGCAGCAATCTGCAGCACCCTTTCAGCTCCCATCAAAACCAGTCTGACCCAAATACACAGCAATCAACAAATCAATCGATTCCAACTTCCGATCCATCAAAACTATATTAATACAGAGAATGAAATGGTTTGGCATGTTTGGTTACCTGCAGTCCTGCTTGGATAGATGGCAGGCGGTGCTGGTCGAGACGGCGTCGCCATTAGAGGTGAGATGAACCCTCTTTCTTGGCTTATCGGATTAGGATTTGTTCTGATTGGGGGAAATGTTTCTTCGAAAAGTGGCAACAAAAAAAAAAATCTTGGCCCCCTGAGGGGAGTGGGCCTTGGGCCATTGGCAACGAAGGCTCATATCATGTGTACATGGTACAAAATCCGACCTTTTTATAATCCGTCGTTTTGAGCGAAAGTATTGAAACTGGCAGTTGATGAAGAAATATTTAATAAAAATGAACTGAAGATTTCTTTAATACAAATTAAGTCAGTTAATTTAATAAATCAGACCGGTGCAGTCAAATAAAATAATTAAGATCGGGTGCACTCAAGTAAAATATATCAATATTAAAACGACGTAGTTTTATATAAAACATAATTATATCCAGTTACTGTATTTGAGTGCGTATTACTGAATCTGATACCAATAATATCAAAATGAAGTGGTAAAACAACGTTAGTTTAATAGAATTTTGATGTGTTGCGGTGAATGTAATTCCTTAATCCGCTACGTCCTCCTTACTCAAATTAAATACGGAAAACCAACACATGTAAAAATACAACAAACGAAACCGAATTTATTTTTTCAATTTTTTTTCTTATATTATTTTTTAATGAGATCATCATCGACGCTAAGCCAAATCTGCAGCCCAGCCTCGCGTCGCCTCGTTCGTGTCTCTCTCATCGTCGCTCGACCCGGAGGGCGATACGTGTATCTAACTATCAATCAATCTTCATCCAGCTCACTGGATTGATCCATTTATCATCCATCCATTCATTTCCTCCCTTCATCACCGTTCAATTCCAATTCCCATTTCATATACGTCTTACAGTTTTTGATTTGTCAGATTGGATTTTCGGATCTATTTTGCTTATAAGGTATCTAGTCAATCTGTGGAATTCGCCGATTGTTGGATCTGATTCCACTGGATGGCTCTTCACAGATGAAATGCGCCGTGTGTTAAGTTTATAAAGATGCCGGGGTTAACGCAGAAAAATTGTCAATTCACTAATGATAATGCATTATGTGCAAATGGGTTTTGGTCTAAACAGCGGGATGAGATTAGCTTTAATCACCTCCAGAAGGTATTCTTGAATGATTGTTATTGAATCTGCAATTGTGGGCTATCTATTTTCCTCTCTAGTTTTTTTGTTGAATTGGGCATCCGTTTTGTGATTAGGGTTAGTTGTGGGCTGATGATGAATTCCGAGTTGTAGGGTTTTGGTTGGTGGCTTATGAGTTGTGCAAGGTACTGGGTTAGTTTTGATTAAGCATATCTTAGTCTAGACTCTTGTGTCTTTTTGTCTCAATTGTTGACTATATTTGCTATGTGCTCTGGTCTGTCTTATAGTTTTACTGAATACTAAGGTGTTTTTTTTTTCCGAATATCATTCGTGTTTGAAGGTGCAATGGAGTGTCATCAATAAAAACCTTCATTTCTTCTATCAGTTTGTCCCTGTCACGGGGATTGTAGTTTGTGTATTCAGCTTTCATGATTGATATAAATTGAAGGGGCATCTGCATAAATATTGTCTCAGTCTTTTATTTTCTCGGATGATTTGGAAATCCCAAGTATACTTCCTTTACACTTGGTTGCATGATGATTCCAGTTCTGGAGCGAGTTATCACCACAAGCTCGTGAAGATCTCCTCAAAATCGACAAACAAACTATTCTAGAGCAAGCTCGCAAGAACATGTATTGCTCTAGATGTAATGGGTTACTACTTGAAGGTTTTACGCAGATTGTAATGTACGGGAAATCATCACAGCCAAACGGGACAGGTAGATTCCTTTTTGGTAGAAGATATGGAGGCTTGAAAAATCAAAATGACGCTGTATCCAATTTGGATAATGGATGCCATGGCGAGAGTCAAGATCCTGCAGCCCATCCTTGGGGTGGCCTGACGACCGCAAAGGATGGCACGCTGACAGTTTTGAGCACATACATAAACTCAAAATCACTTAAGGGACTCCAAAATGTTAGTGTCGTTGCACTCATTTGTCCATTTGATAGCCTTTGTTTTCTGAAGCTTCCTTTCCAATGATTCAGGTCTTCGACAGCGCACGTGCAAGAGAAAGGGAGCGTGAGTTGCTCTATCCTGATGCATGCGGTGGTGGAGGTCGAGGTTGGATGAGCCAAGGAATGCCAAGTTATGGTAGAGTGCATGGAACAAGAGAGACTTGTGCACTTCACACTGCTAGACTTTCTTGTGATACCTTGGTGGATTTTTGGTCCGCACTAGGGGAGGAAACTCGCCATTCTCTTCTTAGGATGAAAGAGGAGGATTTTATTGGGAGGCTAATGTTCAGGTGTGCGTGTCTTCTGTTTATTAACCCGACTTTTTTTGTTGTACAGTCTTATGTTTCTGAAGTATAAGCGGATATTGCGGATGCGAACACTTATAATTTATACGCCTCAATGTTATGGAGAAAAGACCTTATTAAGAATGTTGAATTGCATGTGCACTTTGATTACTACTATTGCTGGATACATGTATGCTGAATAATATGAATTGAATAATGAAGCTTCCAGTAGTTTCTAACATCTCCAGCCCCTTTTCAGTTTTAGTGAACTGTTAGCCATACAATCCAATGAGTTGTTTCTTACATTTGGGCATCAGGAAGTAAGTGCATGATCGAAATCTCTACAAATACTTTCCTAGACCATTGTAAAGTTTAATTTTCAGAGATTTTATAATTTGTGGGATAACCATTGACAATTG
Source organism: Umbilicus rupestris (assembly GCA_963678935.1). Classification (NCBI taxonomy): domain Eukaryota; kingdom Viridiplantae; phylum Streptophyta; class Magnoliopsida; order Saxifragales; family Crassulaceae; genus Umbilicus; species Umbilicus rupestris. The sequence goes on along the minus strand of OY787623.1, from coordinate 1,655,130 downwards.
TTTGGGTGTCTATGTCATAGTTCATATCGATGGGACTAACTGGTCAGTAGGTAATAGGCGTTATCAATTTTTGAATCAAGTAGCAGTTATCAAAGAAAAAACGGTTAACAGTACTGTTGAGGTGATGCAGTAACAGTTGTAGTGTTGAACTTCAGAGGTAGTCCAAAGATCTGCGAGATTTCATTTTTAGTCCATGTCCCCGGCTTTTATGGTTTAATTAGAAAAATCTAAAGATTAAAATGACGACTATCATCATTTTTTTTGTTTGTCTGGTAGCTGGATTTCTCCATGAATATTAAATTTGACTTCTTAGTTAGCTTCATCCATTGATTCACAGGTTCGACAGCAAAAGATTTTGTAGGGATTGCCGAAAGAATGTTATCCGTGAGTTCAAGGAGCTAAAGGAACTTAAGCGTATGAGGAGAGAACCTCACTGTACTCATACTTTTTGTGCCGCGGATTCGATCTTTCAGTATGAGGTGTGTTATAATGAATTGTTTGTATGATTTCTGACTTCCCTCCATGATGTTATTCATACATGCTTTCTGACTGCGTGTACAATTCGGAAACAATTCATAGCCATTAGATATAGTATATCCTTATTGATTGAAATGTTATTATTTATAGCTTCAGTTTGTGTCTAAAAGTCTCATCTTTCAAATTCACTTGTTTGTTTTAGGTCTCGGATGATGCTGTACGAGCAGATTGGCACCAGACGTTCATGGACTCATCTGGAACATATCATCACTTCGAGTGGGCTGTTGGGACTGGGGAAGGGAAATCTGACATTTTGGAATTTGAAAATGTCGGCATGAATAAATTTGTTAATGTTGATGGTCTTGATCTTGGTGGCTTAAGTGCATGTTACATCACTTTGAGAGCATGGAAACAAGATGGCAGATGCACTGAGCTTTCTGTAAAGGCGCATGCATTGAAGGGTCAAGAATGTGTACACAGTAGACTTATAGTCGGGGATGGCTTCGTATCAATTACTCGAGGAGAAAGCATTAGAAGGTTTTTTGAGCATGCAGAGGAAGCGGAGGAGGAGGAGGTATATAATGTCAATCAAAGATTAAAAACAAAAAAAAATCCTATGAAACTAATTTTACTAGTAATCTGTTTTGTTACTTGTAGGATGATGATGTGATGGATAAAGATGGAAATGAACTAGATGGAGAATGTTCTCGTCCCCAGAAGCATGCCAAAAGTCCTGAGCTTGCTCGGGAGTTTCTTCTTGACGCTGCAACTGTTATTTTTAAAGAACAGGTATCTGCGTTGCACTTAGAGTCTCTTGCCCTGCTGTCAACTATGTTATGATTTAGTTTTTCGGCCTGCTTTTGATTCTAATATTTATTATGTGGGGGAGATTCTCTTGAAGTGTGCCTGATCTCTACAAATAGCAAACCATGCCTATTCAGAAAGTTACTACATTTGCATTAATGTGTAGCCTGCTTGATGTTACTGCTTGAGTAGGATTCTTGAGGGCTGGAGTAGGACATATAGTAACTTGATTGTAGATTATCGGGTTGATTGTCACAAAGCAATGGCTACATCCTTCCAATTTGACCAGTCCTCCGTGAGTAGGGCGGTGGACATGCCCAAAATGTTCTATAATCCATGATATATCCCACAATGACAGATGAACATGTTAGAAGTATGCACTTTAGCCAAATGATTGCACAAAAGCAGTATATATATATATATATATATATATATATATTTTTTTTTTTTTTTTCTTTTTCTTCACTTGTAGTATACTGTATACATGAGATTCAGTTACAAAGAGCGGTGACTTTGATATTAGTATATTTTTGTCTTGTTTTTCAGTCACATCCATAAATTGGCACACATGGAATTGGGATGCTTGCACGAGTGATGATTAATGACTAATGAGTTTTTTTTTTTGATTGAGTAAAATTGTTCTTTTGTAGCCTAGGTTATGCCTATAGAAGTTAAAATATTTAATGCATCAATTTTATTTCGTGTGGGTGAAATGTTTTTGTGTACAATTAGTATTAGTTAAAAACCAAATGCTTCAGATGCAGTTGTATGTGGTACCCTTGAAATTTGGGTTTTCTTGTTTCTAAAGGAGTTTGGTTATGCTGATCTAACAGGTGTTAACTATTTTACTGACAATCGTGGTGGTTCTTAGTGTTTGGTGGAGGCATGAGATTAAATATTTATGATGTATTGTTTTTGTTCCCTACCAATGTCTATTTACCAAACCCTTAGGGCATATGTTGGTTGTATGTCATATGGTAAGCTGGATGATAATGCAAACAGAATCTTATACGGTGATGAAGATTGATAAGTAGCCCGTACTAACTTGTTATTTGTTTCGACTTTCAAATTTGTGAGGAACTTTCATTTACTTATTGCACTGTGCGAGTTGTCAGGTTGAGAAGGCTTTCAGAGAGGGAACTGCACGTCAAAATGCACATATCATATTTGTTTGTCTTGTGTTAAAGCTTTTGGAGGAACGTGTTCACGTTGCATGCAAAGAAATCATCACTTTAGAAAAACAGGTTATACTTTTTTTTTTGATAGAGTAATTGATAATGGTAAACTTGAAGTAGGGAATTGTAATTCCTTGCCTTCTGCACCTATTACATCAAAATAAGATGTGTTCTAACCCAATTCACCCCTACAGTCCTTCACGTGGACACTGATTTTTTTGATGTATATCTTTTCTTATCCTTTTCCTCCTTGGTTGAGGTCCTTTACATGGACTGTTTCTCCTTTCTTCCATTTTTTGATGTGGAATCGATCCTCACTTCTTCGACACATCTCTTGATGGTTGAGATTGAATATAAAATCCACCAAGCCACCATTGTCTTTCTTTGTTCCTTTAGATCCACCCTGGACCTTTTTTTATTTTTAAAGCATCTTTTATTCCTTTCTTCCCAGAGGGTCCTGATTATGGAATAACATAATGCTTTCCAGAATTTTTTGTATACTTTAGAGCACTTCCTTATAGACCAGTTTTCTATCGACTCCTTTATAGATTTTGGAAATACCCAAACTACTCCCAGGCATATCAAGCTGTCAGCCTGTGTCCTTCACGACCAGCTGCAAAGTAATAGAAGGTGGTCAGTTGTCTCTTCTTGTTTCTGTCCTTAGAGCTCCTTTCTTCTTCAGCTCCATTTTTGAAAGGTAGTAGGCTATTTTGTCAAATTTTCCATATTAGAAGTTCCACCTTAGGAGGTGCTAACCCTGTCCAGATTTGATGGGTAACCTTTTCACACTTATGTTTCTTCATTTTAAACTCGAAAGCTGATGTCATCAAAGAATTTGTGTGGAATTCCCCATCTGAGCTGAATGTCCAGATTATTTTGTCCTCCTCCTTTTTTGGCTGAATGTGGTGGAAAGCTTGAAATAATTTTTCTTTTTCTTCTTCTTCCCATGAATATAATGTCCTTCTTGTTTTTATTTCCCACTTCCACACATTCCCTGCCCAAACTCCCATTTCTTTCACCATTGAATTCCTATTTAAAGTCAGAGAGTATAATTTAGGGTATTCCTCCTTGAGCATTTTTTTCACCCATCCAAGGGTCCTTCCAGAATTTTATCTTATCTCCTTTGCCTAAAGCAGTCATACTCATGATTTTGTAATTTCCTCGAACGCATAAGAAACTTTTGTTCTTGAAGCTGGTTGTCATCTCGAACGCCTCTGGGTTCCATAAAGTAATCAATCCTCCCTTAGTTCCCTCCGCATCAACTGCCATCCAGTTTAATTTTCTCATCCCCGTTTCATTTGTCTGATCATTTTTCTCTTATTGCAACTGGTTGCTCCTCTCACATTCCAGTTTGCTATCGTCATTGATCTTCTACTTCAGCTTTTGATTATTGATTTTCTTGCGTTTCCAGAAGCTCAAACTGCTTAATAATCTCTTCTTTATGAGCCTTGAAACTGAATACCCAGTAGCTTTGCTATTTGATATGTCTCTTCTGCTTCCTTTTTCTTAATTTCCTCTCGATTGATTTGAGTTTCTTGGGTCTGGATCTTCAGTGGTGTGATCTTTGATTTCAGTTATGAAGATAACTGATATCAAAGATGCGTTATACTTGCACTGATGATTCACATGTTACATATGCGATGTGTTGTACTCTATTTGGAATAAAATGCTGACATCTTTGTTCCTACAGACAAAACTTCTAGAAGAAGAAGAGAAGGAAAAACAAGAAGAAGAGGAGCGGAGTGAGAGGAGACGGATGAAAGAAAGAGAGAAAAAGCAAAGAAGAAAGGAAAGATTGAAAGGAAAGGACGGAAAGAAAGATAAGGAATCCACTTCTTCAAATTCAGTTTCTGTCCAAGATCAAGTGTTAAAAGATGAACAGTCAAGCATTGATGATGAAGAGAATATCACTGTCAATGGCAGTGGGTCATCTACTGAGCTGATTACGGGCAGGCCCCCTTCGCCAAATATGCAAGATGATATCACAGAAGTCTCTTCGGATTGGTATTCGAGTTCAGAATCACGGGACCACTATCACTGCGTTGTTGCTGATTCTGGTGATTATACCCCTGCACAGGATGAATGTGATTATACAACTTCGGAGCATTCTGAATATTCTGTTCATGGAGACAAATTCTGGAAAGATGACTCCTCAGATTCAGTCTCTAAGTGGTCAGACAGACGTCGATCTGCCCAGGTCACAGGAAATGTTCATTCGGTTAGTAAATCTGATTCCAGGATGCACACTAATAATTTTGAGTCATATTCAAGGAGCACAAAAGGTTTGAGTCGGCAATTCAGGGTGAATGGCGCCAAGGCTCAGCCCATTAATTGTCCCATTAAGCATGGTACTGAGAAGCTTCACTCTTCAAATAGTCGGATGGGAGAAAGATACAATAGTTTTTGCAGCTGCAATTACATCACCGATTACAAAGTGAATGGTGGATCAAAGGTTACCACATCTAGATCTGGTTGGGAAGAAAGCGATGAACTAAAGTCAGATTCGACGTCAGGTAAGGTCAAACAATTTAATAATGGTGCCAAGACTTATCAGTCACACTGCATGCGTGATAGTAGTGGGAGGTCCCATAAACATTCATTTGGAAACAACCGTAGTAGAGATCTACTTCATACTAAGATGGTATGGGAGCCTTTGGATTCACAGAAGAACTATCCCCGAAGAAACTCTGAGTCAGATATAGCAATGTTATCATCTACACTGAATGTTGAGGGCACACAGACATCAAAGGTTCAGTCACGGTCCATCACTCGTTGTGGTGAAGATGCTGTGGCACATAGTTCTAAAACTCCTAGTGTGAAGAATTTGAGTGTCTGTGATTCGAATAAAGATAAAGAAAATGGCAACTTCATTTCTGAGACGAAGAATTCTAACCACTCAGGAGAGTTGCTGGTCAACGAAGTTGATTTGTCACTAAAGGTGTCATCCTTGAATAATTATTGTGATGCTGTAGTTGGCAGTGATTCAAACTCCGAGAACTCTTATTCCAATCTGAGTGAGGGAGACAGTAATCTGACGTCCTCAAATACACAAAACCTTGAAACAACAAATTCTTCAGATTCGGAGGATGCTAGCCAGCAATCAGATAATAAAGAAACCTCTCTTTGCCAGGGCAGTGAGTTTCCTGGATGCCGAGACACTGGGATGGAGAAAACACCCGTTTTGAAATTAACAGAAACTTGCAAGAATGACATACCCTCCAGCATCCCATTTGAGATTGGAAGGTTTAACGTTAACCACCAGGTTAATTCACCAACAAAAAGTACTATGACCGAAGAGCATATTGCTAGCTCCTGCTTGAGTTCTGAGTCACAAGTTGGGCTGCCGCCAGCACCGAATCAGAATTTGCCCTTTCCCATGTTTCATCAGCCTCTCTCATCGATTGGTTATTATCATCCCAACACGATCATCTGGCCGACAGCTTCAGCTAATGGTTTCATAGCAATGCCTCAGCTAAATCCATATGTGGTCTCTAGTCCTGTCAATTATGGGTGGAATAGCAACCCTGGATTCTGCGTGCCGTATGGTGGTGTGTCGCATCTGGAACCCCCTTTGCTTAATCAAGGCCACGTTCCAATCTACCATCCAGTCTCAAAAGCCAATGAGACGCATCCAGAGGAGCAAAGTAAGATTTCTAAACCTATTTTGGCACAAGAGATTTCATTCCAAGGCCATAACAAGCAAGCACCAAATGGGAGGACAGTACAGAAACCTGATCCTCAAAAAGCACATGTAGGGAAAGAAGAAATTAACAATGGGTTCTCTCTATTTCATTTTGGCGGCCCGGTGGCTCTCTCATCGACCTTGAAAGAAGGTAAAATAGAAGCGCTGGCTCTGAATAATTCAGTAGCTCATGGTGCGGCGGAGGTTGATCATGTTTGCAGCAAAAAAGAAGCAAGTGTAGAAGAATACAGCCTGTTTGCATCTAGTAATGGTTTTAAGTTCTCATTCTAAATATGAAATGTTCAGTCACAGAGAAGATGGCGTTGCTTTGGGTGCCAAATACTTGAACTTTTTTTGGCACCATTTTTCTGGAATATACAGAGTTCATTTTATTAAATTTTGGTTTTCTTTTCTCCAAAGTTTTTGAAGTCCATTCTTCAAGTGGCCTGGTCAGTTGAGTTTGTGGGTCACTTATATCTTGCATGATGCTTGAGTTGAGTTTGTGGGTCACTTATATCATTGAAATTTTATCAGACTTTTTTTTTCTTTTTTGCATGAAAGTGATAAAATAACCATACATTATTGTTATTGTTATTACTATAAACCATGCATATAACTATATAAGATGATCATCATCATCATCATCATCATCTGCTGCATTAACAAATACTATCATGTACATGGAGGCACGTAGCCAGCTAATTTATTCAACTTAACTACCGAATTTTCTGCCACATAAATGTCACCTCTTCTTTCTTCTCTTCTCTTCCCCATTGAATCTTGATTTCCCAGAATTCACAATTCATATCCCCTCCTCCATCTCCATTCCTCTATAATCACTAGTGTCATTCCTTGATAGGAGCTGGTTCTGGTACGAGATCTCTTGTTCACATTTTTATGTTTTATTATTTTTCACCTCACCTCTCCAGGGATTGTTATTATCATCCACAGGGGCCGAAATCTTGAAGCAGTATGTCGTGCTGTGGCGGTGGGGAGGAGGAAATAACCGGCCCGCCACCCAACCAATACACAGCTCCACCCAGAGGTGGAGGAAATGCATATGGAGGAGGTAAACATTGCTCAGAAATTTATAACTTTTCTTTGTTAGGAAAATGCAGCAGTCCATAGTGTCTGTTTAATGCAGGTGGTGACAGAGGTGAGCCAAGGACTTCCAATGCGGCCCGAGGTGGACCTACACAGAAAGTTTTACCTATTGAAACACCAGCCATTCCATTGAATGAGCTGAACAAGTTGACCTCAAATTTTGGCTCCAAGGCTTTGATAGGAGAAGGTTCCTACGGGCGTGTTTATCGTGCAAAGTTGAGTACTGGTCAAGAAGCAGCTATTAAAAATCTGGATACTAGTGCATCGCAGGACTCTGACTCAGAGTTCGCTGCGCAGGTATGGCCATTAATATTGTATTAGGATAGGGATTACCAGATCTTTTTATTGATGCCTCTAACCATTTTTTATGCAGCTTTCCATAGTTTCAAGGCTCAAAAATGAACATTTTGTGGAGTTGATTGGGTACTGTTTAGAGGCAAACAACCGAATTCTTGTCTATCAGTTTGCAACAAATGGCTCTCTTCATGATATCTTACACGGTACGAGATCATTCTGTTCTTCATCTACTCGTAAACTCATATTATCAGTAATTTTTTATGAAATCATACCTTTCTGTAGGAAGGAAAGGTGTACAAGGTGCAGAACCAGGCCCAGTCCTTACTTGGAACCAGAGAGTTAAAATTGCATACGGTGCAGCGAGAGGCCTCGAGTACTTGCACGAAAAAGTCCAACCTTCTATTGTCCATCGAGACATCAGATCAAGCAATGTTTTTCTCTTTGAGGATTATTTGGCAAAGATTTCTGATTATAACTTGACAAATCAGTCTTCTGACACGGCAGCCCGCCTACATTCCACCAGAGTTTTAGGAACATTCGGCTACCATGCCCCAGAGTATGCTTCTTAGAAATTACTAGAGTTCGCAGCTTAGTTAAATCATGCAGTTTTCATCTGGTCTACCAATTTGTTTTTTTTTTTTCATTTGTATGACTTCAATTTTTGTGTGTGTCAGGTATGCCATGACAGGACAGATAACTCAGAAAAGCGATGTTTACAGTTTTGGAGTAGTTCTTTTGGAGCTTCTGACGGGGAGAAAGCCTGTAGATCACACGATGCCTAAAGGACAGCAGAGTCTCGTTACTTGGGTGCGTATGTTAACTATTTGTGCACGTAGCCACCGTATACTTATATGTTTTTTCTGACTCCAGGCTACTCCGAGGCTGAGTGAGGACAAAGTTAAGCAATGCGTGGATCCCAAGCTTAACAATGATTTTCCACCAAAGGCCATCGCCAAGGTAGCTTCCTTTACCTTCTTTTTTTGCTTCAAAACCTTAGCCTTACACTGAAGCTCCACACTGAATCACCTTGAAAAAAATCATTTCCAAACTTTGCTCCTCTCGTCGTTGGACTGTTTTCCTTGGATTTTCTTCAGACGCAGTTTAGGATGATGCGCTGAGTGTCGAAACTAAATTTAGATTCCAGCAGTATTTGGGAAGTTCAAGGTTTATATAATATTCTCAAATACTGCAAATGGTGTAGATATAGCTTGCCACTCCAAAAGGGGGCTTAGAAATTCCCACATCCAAGTGATTCAAATACCTTGCTTTAAAATTCTGGTAATTGAAAATCTCCCTGATACTCACAAACATTTATTTGTATGATCTATCAGCTGGCAGCAGTTGCAGCGCTATGTGTTCAGTATGAGGCTGACTTTAGGCCGAATATGACCATTGTTGTCAAGGCATTGCAGCCACTTCTCAGCTCAAGACCAGCAGGACCAGATTCCAACGCTTAACAAGGAAATCCAATGAGTCGGATTTTCTCAATGAGTTCAAAATTTCCAGGCTTTTAAAGTTTGTAATTTTCTATTGCTTCAGACATGGCTTGTATTCTTGATTACAGACTTGTATAGATTCATTCCAAATAAATTGCTTTGAACATTCAAGGGATTAATTAATCCTGTGAGAAACATTTTTATCAATGGGATTCACAGAACTTCTGTCAATCTCCACACATGACTCACAATTATCAGAAAACCAATCTTATCAAATAATCATTCTTATCAAAGTTGATGGAGGCCATTATGTTCCCTAGAACAAATACACTGCATTTTTCAGCACCATGCCACCTAATTTGTTTGAATAGTTCTGCAAATCGAAATTGCGGTAATAGGTCCTCAAAGCCTTGATCAGGCCACATGGAAATAGATGTTTCTGCTCAGCTCCCTTGTGCCATTCGCATTACAAGAAACTAATCCACAATAGTCACTCTTCCTTCCAAATCTGTCCAGTGACTCTCAGTTTCAGTTCTCGCTTGTCACCACCAGAGAAAAAGAGGGCCATGTTTCTTTGGATGATGAGTCCGTCTTGGCTGTCACGCACTTTCTTGTGGCTGTCGCGGATACTCCTCGGCACTCCTTGCCATGTAAGCTTGCGTCCATGAGCCCCAACTTCTAGACTGTAGCTAAACATTTTGGCCTCATTTTCTTCACCCATGAATCGCAGGAAAGCCATGTAAACTGGAGATGTACCCACATGGAAAGCTTCAAAATGCAAGCAAAATTGTCTTCCGAAACAGCTAAATACCTGAGATTATGAACAAACAGGTATTTCAGATACAATTTTCAACATATGAGTTGCTGTAGTATTCCATCTGACCATTTATTTTTGCATAATCTCAAGGTCCATGTATATAGACTGGCAAATAATTCTTTTCACTTGTATAAGTGCCAGTCAAATAGAATTAAGTCATCGAATGTTGCATGAGAAAAATTCCATGAACCACATGGATAGAGAGAACTAGACCTAGAAGAGTATCATTGATCCCAAGAAATTACCGTAAGCATCCATGTTGCATTCTCAACTTCTTGAGGATTTGATTTGACATATCTGTGGTTGAAGCTACATCCATGGTGCATGTCTACCTTGTGATCATCCTTCAGATGTGAAACAAGAGTTACAATGTCACCTGTGACTGAGCAGTCCGAACCTGCATAAGGGCAAGTGTAGGGGCGAAAAGAGCATTGCTGTTCATGCTTGAGCTTTTCGTAATATGGAAATATATCTTGGCACCCCAGACTCTGATAGCCACAAGGAAGTTCAAGAGACTCTGCAACTTTCTCCAAAGCCAGACACCTTATATTTCCAAGCTCATAACGACAAGTTGGGCAACAATTATGGACTTTGGCCTTGCAGTTCGAGCATAGTGTATGGCCATTTGGGCACTATGGGTGACCAACCAGACAAAAGAAACTAAAGGTTAGCCCTTTTATATATGCATAGCATGAAAAATTTAAAATTACAATGGCAGTTGATATACAAGAATGCATTTTGTGATAATTGAAAACATTTAGATGTAAAGTGGGAATAAGAACTGGTAGATCTTCAGGAAATTGTGGGACAAATTCAAGTCTTACCCATTCCACAGATACTTCATAGATCATACAAAATTCACTACTTTGTACAAAAACGAAGCATTACTGATAAAAACTGGTACCAATTTGACCTCGTCGCCAAATTAGAGCTAAGCCATGTTCATTATTACTTAAAATTTAAGTAAATAAGCTATGTTCAGTTTAAGTTAGGTAAAATTAAATTACTCTCTCATAGTGAATTTTTAGTGAATGTGAATTTGATGATGTTAAATTAAATACTTAAGTTAATTACTTAAATTAAGTTAAGTACTTAGTTAAATAAGTTCAGCTCAAAAAAACGGACCCTTAACCAAAAATGTTGCACTGAAATTGTGTACTTAAAGAAGAAGCATTCAAAAAAATGAGATCACAACTGGTTAGCATTACCTGATGAATAGGAGGGTACATCAAATTCGTGCACACAGGACATTCTAGCAACTCATTTACTCCATTAGTAGAAGAATGGCCATGTTTGCTGATCAGAGTAGGGGTAACCTTTGTAGTTGCAGTAGTAACCTCCGATTTTGCAGTTGGGCGACCATAATCTTCTGATGTGAGATGAGTTTCGACAACTTCCTTTAGAGTACTACCTCCAGGAGCCATTTAACTTGTCGAATTTTAAAAACTGCTGTATATACCACTTAATGAGCAAGTGTTTTATGACACTTTATATTTCACTTTCCTCACTATCTACGACGATATTTAGGGATCTGCCCAGAATTAAATGAAAAAATGTCAGTTAGAAACCAAAGATGTTCGAGATGAAAAATTGAACATCAATGAATTGACATTTCCAGACAATCACACCGCAGGTAATAATCAGCAAGTCAAAGAAGCTGAGATTTTGAGACTAACAACAGCGGAAACATGCATGTTATTTTACATCTTCCATGCTACAACTTTGTATATCACTTCTTCAAAAACTCAGGTTCAAAAATATAAACCACAAACACAAGATTCTCTCATCGTCCAAAATGAGAATCAGGCAGTTACCGAAGATTGAAATACTAATACGAGAACACCTTCAGAAAGCCATCGCAACACAGTTCCGTCACCACTATTAATGGTAGGAGAAACATATTGGATATCAGTGATTATTGAACAATGATGCGTGATATGAAGTCCCATCTACGAAATAATTTATCCACTCAAGGTCGTGCTATAAATATTATATTCAAAAACCTTACAAGTACAAGGAATTACTGAGAAGCAGAGCAATCAGTAAAATATAAGAACAGCAAGTCTGCAATAGACAGGTGGTGGTGGCGAATACAATGCAGCTAGACAAATTTCTCGGCCATATATCTCTAATCATCTTTTAAATCTAAAATCATATACTTTTGTAAGCAAACAATGGCATTTGTAAGCACAAGTTTAAACAAAGCGGCCTGCTTTTTAATTGTCTACAGCCTATTTAGAAGGCAACTCATCACCTGAAACTTTACTTCTCATTACAATCATGTCAACAAAGCAATGTCCAAACATGTTTCTTTCGGCACACACTAGGCAGGAATAATAACCACCAAAAGCAATAGGAGACCAAGAGATAATCAGGGAATTTCTATACCCAATAAACCCAGGTTATACACCAGCAATTGAACATGTTTCCACAAAAGCTCTTACATGGTCATATCTCTCACTGAGTTTCATGAGAAACCAACATAACAAACAATGTACCAGACAACACTAACAAAAGAGAGACCATAGCGTCAGCCATTAAAATTGTCCCCATCTGATAAAAAACGTATCAATTTCTGGACAAAAGGAAAGGTGAAAAAATTATACAACATCATCGGAATCTGATACGAGTTTGAATCTGCCAAATTTCCAACCTAGCCCCAATTGAAATCAGCGAATCAGTAGCAGCAACAACAAGAAAAAGATTGCAAAGATCGAAACCCAATTCAGCAAACCATCTAGGGTATACGATGAAAAAGCAACAATCCAGAGTTTGTTCGTTATCGATTTGTTATAATAACAAAAAGGATCCAAATTTTGATGAGCATCCTAATCACCAAGCAAGCTACAATAATCCATAGCGGATTGGAGAAACCGAAGGCTGGAATCAGATGAGGAAGGAAACCAACCTAGTGAGAAAATGGGAGAAGAAAGGCGACAAATTTGACGCGATGAGGGATCGGAGAGGGCCATGGAAACGGAGAGGAGGAGTTTTGTCGCCCCTGAGAGAATTCAATTCAATTGAATTGATCGATCCATCGGCTCCTGTGCCTGTCCTTGTTTTACTTACAAATTGAATAAAACCCTAAACAATCCCTTTTTAATGAAATCGATATAATAATAATATTTCATTTAATTAGCACACCATTTTTCACTTTAAAATCTTTCTTCCCATAAAATTATGTATCATGCCTTTCTATCTAAATCCGTTAAAATTTTTAATTAACCAAAATAGAAAAAGAATTCAAATCCGTTACCGTCAAGACAAATATACCGATATAAAAATGATGATCAAAAACACAAAACCGCATCACACATCATGTATTTTTTGCTTCGTTAAGCAGCTCGATTCTTCTGGATGCATTTATTCCGCTGTCCGTTTCTTCTTGTGTGTGCCTTAAATGATGGCTGGAGTTACAGTATTGGTGTTTTGTTTTATTCCAACGTTTTGAATGTTCAATTCACGTGTGTATTTTATCAAATTCAATAAAAGGTTGGTTATGCATGCGTGTGAAATGATGAGATTTGTTATAATGTTGTATGAGAACCAAGTTTGCTGACTTTCAACTCCAAATTTGAGATGAGATGATTTCTGCTGAGTTGGTGAGAAGCACAAATGTTGTCCGAAGCTCGAACCCAATAAGGTACTTATTAATCAGCCTTGGCTAGCTGCTAAGCTTGGATATATGTTGTTCTATTTTGCACATGACTTTTTTTTGTTTGCACCATAACTTCATAACTATTAGAAGAAGAGATGGTAAAATTACATGGAAAAAAAATCCACCGCAACCAAGAAGAGCATGCTATCGAGTGTAGCCATTGCAAAACCCCAGAACACCAAACCGATTAGTGAAATTTTGGATATGTTAAGACAGTTAAACATTTTAGATATCGCTTCATGAGCAACAAAAATCAGAAAAGGAAAAGTATTATCAGTGTTTTTTCAAAATTACTAAATAATTAATAACAAAATACTAGCATTTTTAAATCTGCTTGCACAGTAAAAAGTGTTTTATATGACGCAATGTACTCGAAAAACAGGAAACATAGTCTATTTTATCGCAGGACTATAATGATATATTTAGTACCACGAATAAAACCTTAATCATAATAGGCAAGTAAAACAAACCCAAATTTTGTCAATCTAGATTCAAAGCAGGGGACTGAGGGGAGGCTCATTCATGAGGCGGATGAGGTTAAAAAAATAAAAAACTGGTTTTGGTTTTTGTGTTTTCGTTTCGAAGCGTCTCGGTTTTTTCTAGAATTTATTGATTCCTGGATATGATGAAGTGAAATAGTAGAGCTGTCTTTGAAACCGAGGGTTTGAAGACTTCTTATCCGATTATGAAGGCTTCATTTTTGTGTTTCGCCTCAGGTCACGGAAAACGTTGAGCCGCGCCGCTGATTCAAGGAATCTTAATAAATCCCTACATTGACTTGAATATCTCACTGATTAAATGTCAAATATTCTTCTACTCTCCTCATGTAGTGGGATACATCTAACGACCATCAACAGGTTTTCTACAAGTCTTCATCAACATATTGTGCATAGCTCACTTCATCCTGAAAAATCATATCTCCTTGAATGTCTGGCATATTGATTCTTTCCACATTGGTGCTATGATCAACTCTAACTGACCTGACCAACAGCTTCATTAGTTTAACAAGATTCCTAGACTTCTAGGCAGAGTCTGTCACTAAAGCCCTTTAAAGACAAAACAGATTATCATGCTTCACATCCTTGAGTATCATCTTCGAACCCTTGCAGACATTAAGTACTCCACCATCGCCTCTGAAATTTAGACTCTTGATGTCTAACACACTTAACGATATTAAATTCTTCATCGTACGTGGAACATGCTTGACTTCGTTTAATATACAGAAGGAATCATCATGCGTTTGTATCCTGATTGAACGTGTTCCAATTATTTTATAGACATCACCGTTGACCATAGAAAATTTCCTCTATTTATCCATTTGTAGGTGGAAACCAATCCCTTTTTGGACAGATATCATAAGATGCTCCAGAATCAAGAATCTACACATTCCCTATGTGATTGTTCATTGGCGTCAAATCTTCTTCGGAATCGGTGTCATGTTCCACCACAACAACAGAAACTTTCTATGGCTTTTGCTTTCTAGGACATTCATTTTTCAAGTTCGTTTTCTTCTTATAGTAATTGCATACGCCGTTAATTTTAAGCAACTTGGAGTTGGACTTCTTACCAAACTTTATATGTCCCTTACTCCCGGTAACAATTAACTCGATTGCCTAATTTTTTTTAAATTGGAACTAGATGCTTTGTGGCAAACTTCCCTATGTGAAGAGTTAATTGAACCTGCTCTAGAGACATACTATCTTTCCTAGCAATAAATGAGTCCACAAAATTCTCGTATAACAGGGATGAAGATACATAAATTAAAGCAACATCCTCATCATCAACTTTAACATCAATATTATGAAGATCTAATACTATTATATTTAACTGGTATAGATGATTTCTAAGAGTCGTACCTTCCTGCATTCGCAGTCTAAACAGAAGTTGTTTTCAAAGTAACTTAATGCTTATAGACAGAAGTTGTCTAAACAGAAGTTGTCTCTACAGAAGTTGTTTTAAAAGTAACTTAATGCTTATAGACAGAAGTTGTCTAAACAGAAGTTGTCATATACAAACTTTCCAACTTCAAGCACAGACCGATGGCAGTTCCTTCATGAACAATCTCAGTGATGACGTCAGCAGCCAGACACAACATGATTGTCGAATGAGCCTTCTGATCCACATTATTCAATCCAGCGTCATCAACACCGTCTTTCTTCTTCCCGGACAACGGAGCTCACATATCATGCTGCTTCTGCAAAGCTCACATACTGATTTGCCATAAACTGAAACTATTCCTCTCATTGAACATGATGATTTTCACATTCATAGCATATATCTTCCTTGTAAAAATTGCAAAACTCAACTACTGATACTAGTTTGTTGTGACGGATGTGATGTACTCGATAAAGGATAAAGAGATATAAAAATTTAACGTGGTTCATCAATAACCCATTGCTACTTCCACGGGTAGAAAGAGACGAATTTATTTAGAGAGTACAGTCTATTTTGCAGTAGGGCTACAAATGGTGTATACAATTCTACTACTACAATCCTAATCAGAATCAGCCTAAATAAGCTCAAATTTCATAATCCTAGATTTAAAGCATCTTAACAAAATGGTGAAATATTACTTCTATTATTGATGCTGTTTGGAGTTGTATTTGTGAATTTGCTTAATATATCGGACCACATTCCGCATGTGACTCAAAAGCTTAATTTCAAGAGTCACGGTTTTATAATCCAATATAACATATCAAACTATCCTTTAATTAGCAATGTGGGATAATTCTTTAAGTGCATATCTCTAACTCCCCCTCACTTGAGGAATTGGGCAGCTCCCCCTAAACTCGTTAACATGTAGCGGTAAACTATGCCCGCTCACTGCGTCTCCCCTCCACGGGTCAAATTTACAAACACGGCATTTCATGTGGGCGCGCCACACGTCTCCCTCCCCTCTACGGGTCCAACCCACGCCGTCAAACGGGGGCCTCTACTTGGCTCTCACATGCGCGTCCACACATCACGTACTCGGCCCAGGTCGTGTGCCTGCGGCTCAGATACCATTTTTATTTCTTAGATATAACGAATCACATCTCAATGTGACTAAGCTCAAGAGTCACGATTTTATAACTCAACACATCATAGCAAACTATCCTTCAAATTAGCAATGTGAGACATTCTTCAAGTGCTTATCTCTAACAGTATTGAGGTCCGCATCAACAGCCACGAAAAAATTGCTCATTTCATAAGATATGAAGTTAGAAAAATTACTTATCATGAATTTTCGTTTGGTTATTCGAAGCTTTGAAGAATGAAACTAAAATTTGAAAAAATAAAATTTTATATTTAATCCGTAATGAAAATAAAAACAAAATAAAACCACACAACACAATTTTTTCATGGGAAATTTCTCACTTATTTTTTATTTCATTTTTTCACCATATAATCTGAATTCCAATCTGAGCATGATTAAACAAATCTTTCTCGCCAATTCATGTTGTCCTTACATCCAGGTCGAAAAGAAAATTTGAAGGAAAAAATTTTTGTGTTTGATTTTTTATGAAATTAAAATTAAAATGAAGTTCACCTACAAAACTTTCAACACAACCTTTCATAGAAAAATCACTTTCCTAGTTATTTTTTATTTCATGTGTTTCTATCAAAATTTATAAAATTAAACAAAGCATTAAGGTGCATTCTTTTGAACTGAACTGAAACTAACTGAAATACATATTTAATTTTAAATAACTAAACTAAAATTTTCATTAAAAACAAGTCTTAAGCATTTGTTGTTGCCATACAAGTTAGGACAACTAAATCCTACACAAAGAGGCCCACTCTAAGCATGGGGTGAGGAGGCAAAGGGAGGATCCAAAATTTTGTTAACATTTGATTTTGGATCAATTAAAACCTAATTTTACAGCTCCAAAACTCAATAAGATTTTGCTATATATTTAGCTTCATTGAGGGCCCAACAAATGCTAGAATCTATTTTAAGTTTTTATTAAAATTAATATAAGTAAAATGTAATATAATTAAAAGGGCAAAAAAAAGATAGCCGAGCTGTCGGGGGTGACTTGGGTCGTCTCATGTCATTCTTAGTGTCGGCACATGTCAGATTTTCTTTGTTATTTAACATGTCAAAAAAGGCGGAGGGAGGAGCATCTCATATGCATGGCATGGCGGTGGTGGAGGAGGAGACTTTAGATTAGCTCTTTGATTTTCAAACCTACAGATCGAGAATGCTAATACATCAAACGACTGTGTTTTTTCATCAATATCTCATTGAATTTTAAGCTGTACAAAAAATGAATTTGCTTCTTCTTTTTTTTTTTTTTTTTGAAAATAATTGTCATTTCATTTGTATGATTTGATTGCCAATTTTAACGTGTGTTAAGAAATCATAATGTTTCTAAATCCAAAACCTTTTAATGCCAATTTAATCTGTCAAGCGATAGCGGAATCGGCATTAGTGTTGGAAATATGAAATAAAATATGTTTATGGAGGAATGAGTTATTTGTAGTAATTCTTTTTTGTTATAAAAATGTGGATAAGATTATTAAATGACAAAGCATTATTTTTATATTTTACGATGACCTTTATTTATGGGTTCACGTGACTACGATGAATAAATATAGATTTAATACAAATAAAGTTAGAATATGAAGACGTAAACCAAAGGTGAAATGTCGATTAATATTAGAATTTTTTTTAATGCCATCAATTTAAAAGTTGGTTTTTCATCTGTCATTTTTTAAAGTTTGTTTCCGAAATGCCATAAAGTTGACTAACCGCTACTCCCGATAACGGTTTGTGGATAATTTTAATTTTCGTAGGACACATCAACGTTGACATGACGCTGATGTGTCACGTATTTTGACAAACCGCTATTTTCAGTAGCGATTTGTGACTTTGCAGACGGGGTTTTCCACAAACTGATATTGGGAGAAGCAGTTTGATCATATTTAAGTCAAACCACTACTCTTAGTAGCGATTTGTGGGAAAAATAACACATCAGTGCCATGATGAGGAACAAATCGCTACTGGGAGTATCCAATAGCGATTTATCAAAATTGTGATATTTCGGAAACAAACTTCGAAAAGATGACAGATGAAAAACAAACGTTTAAATTGGTGGCATTTAATTTTTTTTCTTAATATCACCATCTGGACAAGATATTTAATTGTTATTAATGCCTTAAATGGACCATTTGTTAGGGAGACAATTAAAATTAAAAAACACCCAAAATCTGAAAAAAAAAAAAAAACCACAAACTACACAGCCCTCGAGACGACCGGGGTCAACTATTCAACCACAACATCAGTGGCACGTCCGTAATTACCAGCGGTATTTTCGTCATCATCATCCTAATTAATTAATAATTTCCAAAAATAAATTTCAAGTCTTACAAAAGCTTGCAACTTTCTTTCTGTAGAACTTGTCACGCGGCGTCATAAGAACTGCAATTCCACTCAGCTTCGGAATCCCACTTCCCAGTTCACGATCTCTCTGTTGGAGGAGGAAGCACAGAAGAGCAGTGGGTGAAGAAATAATTGTTGCCATCCATGGCGGATGCGTCGAAGCATCTACAAATAAGCGGCGGGAAGTTTTTCTCCCAACTCAATAACGTCTTCTTCTTCATGAGGAGGCGAAGAACCATGGCTTTTGCGTACGGCTTCTTCTTATTCTTCATCTTTCTCGTCTTCACCGCCTTTTTGGCGTTTAATCCTTCTTACAGCAACTCGTCCTCCACTCCCTGGTTCTCCACCATTTTCTCAACCTCCGCCGACGCCAGATCTCACTTCTCGTCTGTATGCTCCTACTTCTTCCCCGACAGCACGCGGTTCACCTCATCGGAATCTCAGACGCCCACTCCCCGATCCAGCGGCGTGCTCTCTACTGGCCCTGACTTCACTCATGCAGAGGGTCTGATCAACAATCATGCGGTGTCACCGGCGTCGGTGCCTGCTGTTAACAACATGTCAACCAGTGCGCCAGTAAAGCTGAGCAAGGAGAATCCGGAGACCTCGACGGAGAGTTCGAAATCGCAATCTGTTGGAGCGGGAGATGAGAAGAGGTTGAAGTCGAATTACACAGCGTCCTCGTTGAAGAAAGGAACGGCTAGCGAGACTGGGTCAGAGAAGAAGATTGAAGCTTTGTTCAACTGCGATCTGTTTGACGGAAACTGGGTCAAGGATGAGTCTTATCCTCTCTACAAACCTGGTTCATGTTCCTTGATCGATGAGCAGTTCGATTGCGTGGCCAATGGGAGGCCCGATAAGGAGTATATGAAGATGAAGTGGAAGCCTAAGGGCTGCGCTCTGCCCAGGTTATGCCCATTTCTGAATCGGTAGAACTTCGAATCAAGTAATATAATCATCCATAAGACATTGATTTGACGAGGTTGTGGTTTTGATGTGCTTTCAGGCTAGATGCAAGTCATATGTTGGAGCTGTTGAGAGGGAGGAGATTGGTGTATGTGGGTGACTCGCTGAATCGGAACATGTGGGAGTCTATGATTTGTATTCTGAAAGGCTCCGTGAAGAATCAGAGTAATGTGTATGAAGCTTCTGGTAGCCAACATTTCAGAACGGAAACATCTTTTTCTTTTGTTTTCAAGGTCAGTGGCTGATAAAAATGGAGGTGGCATTGTGCATTGTTTTCTTACTCATGCTTGGCTGAATTAAAATGTAGGATTACAATTTGTCGGTAGAGTTCTTCGTGTCTCCTTTCTTAGTGCAAGAATGGGAGTTGCCACAGAAGAATGGAGCTAAGAAGGAGACATTGCGCCTTGACTTAATTGGACAATCGGCCGATGGATATAAAAGGGCTGATATTATTGTTTTTAATACCGGCCATTGGTGGACACATGACAAAACCTCCAAAGGGTAGGCACGGACTGGTTGTACTTGTTAGATAGTTTTACTGTGTTTTAAGTTAGCTAAGATGGAGTTAACTATGATGCAGTGAGGATTATTACCAGGAAGGTAGCCATGTCTACCATGAATTAAATGTACTGGAGGCCTTTCGTAAAGCCTTAACGACTTGGGGAAGATGGGTTGACCGTAATGTGGATCCATCTCGCACACTTGTGTTCTTCCGAGGCTATTCTGCATCTCATTTCAGGTATAATTGGACAACTTGGTATGATGTTTAAAAGTTATAGTTTGGGTAGGCTCAAATAATCAAATACAGACTTTTTTGCTTCAGCTGATTTTCATGAACATTTCAGATTCATACTGTTAACAATATATTTGGCTCGAAAGATGGACTACAAGTTGTTTTCTTGTTTGATAGCATAACTAGACCTTATCATCTAATTTCCGAAACTGTTATATGCACTCATGTTTTAACACATGCAGCGGGGGGCAGTGGAATGCTGGGGGAGCGTGTGACAGTGAGACGGTGCCAATCAGGAACGAGACTTATCTTTCTCCATATCCATCGAAAATGAGTGTCTTGGAGAAAGTGCTTCGCGGCATGAAAACTCCAGTATCATACCTAAATATTACCAAAATAACAGACTTCAGAAAGGATGGGCATCCATCAATATACCGGAGGAAAGATATACCTGAAGAGGAACAGAAAGCTCCTTTAAAGTTTCAGGATTGCAGTCATTGGTGCCTACCTGGCGTGCCAGACACTTGGAATGAGATACTCTATGGGCAGCTTCTGGTAAAGGATTATGAAAGACGGCACAAACAAAAGACACGAGAATAGGTACTAAAAAGAAAACCCATTTTATGTTCATAATCTATTTGATTGCATCAGTACACGGAATTACATTATACTAGTTATTCCCCGACACGCTGGATTACATATTCTTGGAACAGATCTAAGAGAGATCCAGGAGAGTCTTGCACATAGCAAATTCGTTAAAGTCCGTATTCAAACTGTAATAATGTATTACTTGTAGTTTATAGTATGTAATGTAAATGGAAGAGTGCATTTTTGGTAGTTGTGCAATCTCCAAGCAGGGCGCTGTATTGCACCCAGCATATGTGCTTATCATTAATCATATGTTTCATGTCAGCTTTTGTTTAATTGGGATGAGTCCAACTTCCCATTGGGGTATGCTGGACCACAATTAGTTGGGGGAATTTAATTGTATGTCTGTATTTATGGCTGAGGAGAGTATGCAAATAGACAGTTAGATAGTGTCCCCTCATATCACACTTGCATACAGCTTTATTGACTTATCATCGGCAGCTTCCTGCTGATGAATTTTGTCTATTCACCTCATGCCCGACTTGCTGCTTTTATTCTTCTTTCACACTTTTCTGCATGCGTAGGTCTTTCATCAATCTTGCTTTCCTATTTTTGGATATTAGAAAGTCTTCTGTGGACCCATGTTACTGTTTCAGCTTTTCTCGCTTTCGTTTATGTTTTCAGAGAACTGTGCTGTCGGTTTATTACCCTAATCAGACAACATTATGTTAATGTAGATCTATAAGTAGAATGCTGTAGTAATTTTTAGAAATTTGAACTAATGACCGACTTTCAGCGTAAATTGTAGGTTGCCGATTTTTAGAAAGTTTTATATCTGAAAGTTCCAAGACTCGTGATTATAATGTGATGCAAGTATGACGTGCGTAAGTTAATACAATATGCACGAATATGTTATAGGATATTCGTATTAAATATCATGTAACACATGATCCTCAAACACTGCAGCTTCTTGATCCACCAAGGACGGCCTATTTGGTTTCATTTGCCGCGATCAGATGTACGAGGTCTGCCAAGTTTAATGTGACTGCAAATTGGCCGAGCAACTCAAACTTTGGAGGAAAAAATATAGTCAAGTAAGACTACTGTAATAAAGGCTTCTTCACGTAAGTGATGAAATTCTTCGTACTTAAATTAGGGCTTGAAAATAGAATCAAAGGGTTGTAAAGATTGAAAATAGAATAAATAGTGATGAGAGTTTTTAGGGAGGGAGGAAGTAGATCAGCTGCCAAGTGTCATATATGAATCAATTAGTGGCCCACCTCATTTCCTCCCAGCTTCCATATACACATGCTAACATAAAGAGAAGGAGAAGATCAAACAATTTTTCCAGATCACTCACATCTCCTTGTTTCACAGGTTTCATTTCATTTTTTCTTCCAGTTTTGTTATTGATGATGATGCTATAATCAATGTTGTTAATGGACATGAATAGGCTGCATTTGATTGATGCCCTTCTGATCTTTGAGAACCTGCATTGTGATGATGATCTGAATCGTTCAATCAGTTTTTTTCTATGGCCTAATTGGGTTATTGAAAAATCAATGACCTTGATTTTTTTGATGTCTGTCAATGTTTGAGTTCTTGTCATTGTCCATCAAAAGGTATGAAATTGAAAATGATTGTTTTTGGCTTCCTGTTATTGTGTCTTTAGAAATTCGAGAATGGCAGATTCTGAGGATATTCAGCCTCTTGTGTGCGACAATGGGACTGGAATGGTGAAGGTAACAAACTAGACTTGTTGCAGCTGAGAATTCCAGTTTGGACATTAACCTCGTATTTTGCAGGCAGGATTCGCTGGAGACGATGCGCCGAGAGCAGTGTTTCCTAGTATTGTGGGTCGTCCTCGTCACACTGGAGTGATGGTTGGGATGGGGCAAAAAGATGCTTATGTTGGGGATGAAGCTCAATCCAAAAGAGGTATCTTGACTCTCAAGTATCCCATTGAGCATGGGATTGTCAGCAACTGGGATGATATGGAGAAAATCTGGCATCATACATTTTACAACGAGCTCCGTGTAGCTCCTGAGGAGCATCCAGTTCTTCTTACAGAGGCTCCTCTTAATCCTAAAGCTAACCGCGAGAAGATGACTCAGATTATGTTTGAGACTTTCAATGCTCCGGCAATGTATGTGGCTATCCAAGCTGTCCTTTCTCTCTACGCCAGTGGCCGCACAACAGGTACAGAACTGAACTTTTTGTCCAATGATTTCCGGGTTCTTTAATTCTGTTTGATATTAAATTTTGATATCAGACTTGTAAGTCCGCACTTTTTTTTTTTTTTTTACAGGTATAGTCCTGGACTCTGGAGATGGTGTCAGCCACACGGTTCCGATCTACGAAGGCTATGCTCTCCCACACGCGATTCTGCGTCTGGATTTAGCAGGGCGTGATCTGACGGACGCATTGATGAAAATCTTGACTGAACGTGGCTATTCATTCACCACCACGGCGGAGCGTGAAATCGTGAGAGACATTAAGGAGAAGCTGGCATACATAGCTCTAGATTATGAACAGGAGCTAGAGACGGCAAAGACCAGCTCTGCAGTAGAAAAGAATTACGAACTGCCTGATGGACAAGTGATCACCATCGGAGCTGAAAGGTTCCGGTGCCCGGAAGTCCTATTCCAGCCCTCAATGATCGGAATGGAAGCTGCTGGAATCCACGAAACGACGTACAACTCGATCATGAAATGTGACGTCGATATCAGGAAGGACCTGTATGGGAATATAGTTCTGAGCGGGGGGACGACTATGTTCGCGGGTATAGCGGACAGGATGAGCAAGGAGATCACGGCCTTAGCGCCGAGCAGCATGAAGATTAAGGTGGTGGCGCCACCTGAAAGGAAATATAGTGTGTGGATTGGAGGTTCCATATTGGCATCCCTCAGCACTTTCCAGCAGGTAATTAATGTTTTGTTTTTCTTTCCTTCTTTCAAACATCATAATAAACTGGAACCCTGCAGAGTGATGTGTTTATGATGTAGATGTGGATTGCGAAGGCAGAGTACGATGAGTCCGGACCGTCCATCGTTCACCGAAAGTGCTTCTGATCATCATATAAACTTCAGTTACATTTTTATTATTCTTGAACCACTCACTCTAATAAGGTGCAACCCTCCCCAAAGTGTTTTTTCATTTACTTGTTGTTTGGTCAAACTTTTTCATGTGGATTGAAAATAATAAATTTTTTGGTCTTAGCAGTAGTGAATTATTTTTGGCTAACTGGATTTGTTATCAAGTTAATAATTTTGGAATGAAGTTAAGCGAGCTCCGATGTGCTCTGCTTGCTTGCTTCAGTTCCTCAATGTCTCCACCCTCGGCTGCCTTCGTTCCTCATCTCCCGTCCCGCAGTGCCTCGGAGTCTGCTCTTCTCTCTTCTTTAGCCCTCTTTTGAATAGAAGCAGCATTTCTTGCAACAACAAAAAATCAACCAAAACTAGGCTACATTCAAACACAGTATTACATCAATAAGTTTAATGAAAACCAAATGTGTAGTGTAAGAGTAAGGCTATGAGTGAAGCAAGTTAAAGGTCGGTACATTTTGTAAATCCCTCAAGCTGGAAACTCATCAAAATTTTAGCTTTTGTGGAGTGTAAACCAAGCGCGTGTCTCTCTCTATTCATGAAATTAAATCCACGACTTTTGTCAGTTTTTAGAATCCACTTGTTAGGCATTAAGGGCCTGTTCTTTAGCCATTAAATTTTCAGCATTTAAGTTAAGTTAAGGTAAGTTAAGGTAAGTTCAGTTAAGTTCAGTTAAGTTAAGGTAAGTTAAGTTAAGTTAAACTAAGTTAAGTTAAGTTAAGTTAAGTACTACCCATCACCCCAACCCACCATCACACCCCACCACCACCACTCCAACCTACCACCACCACCACCACCCAAACCCACCACCCCAACCACACCACCACCACCCCCACCCCCACCCCCACCACCAACACCCCAACCCACCACCACCAACCCACCACCCCAACCACACCACCACCATCACAACCACACCATCCCCCACCCCCACCAGCAACACCCCAACCCACCACCCCAACCACAACACCACACCATCACCACCACCCACCCCAACCACCCCACCCCCACACCACCACCCCAACCACAACACCACTCCAACCACACCACCACCACCACCCCAACAACACCACCACACTACCACCACCCCAACCCACCACCACCACCCCCATTACCACCACCACCAACCCACCACCACAACCCCAACCCAACACCACCAACACCCCCACCACCACAACCCCCACCACCACCAACACCCCCACCACCACAACCCCAACCCACCACCCCAACTATACCACCACCACCATAAAAATATGTTTGTAAAAGTACTTAAGTTAAGTTAAGTTAAGTTCAGTTAAGTTAAGGTAAGTTCAGTTAAGTTAAGTTAAATTCAGTTAAGTTAAGGTAAGTTAAGTTAAGTTAAGGTAAGTTAAGTTAAGTTAAGGTAAGTTAAGTTAAGTTAAGTTAAATTAAGCATAAGTTAAGGTCTAAAGAACAGGCCCTAAATCGACCTTGAAAATTGCTTGACAAATAATAAAGACAAATAAAGTCAACCGATATAATTTCCCATCCTCTCATTATTGTCTTTCGATCTTCATCATCCTCAAGTAGAGTGCGATCGAGTAGATAATGGCCGGAGCGGATCCAGTGCACCCCTACATGCCCGCAGATCTCCATCTACCAGACTACGTCCCTAATCTCCTCCATTGGACCACCATACTCGGAATCTACGGAGCGGCCTCCGCTGTCTTCACGGCCCTTGTATGGCTCATATCTGGTAACGTGAAATTCAATCTCCAACTTCAGTAACCTAATCCAATATTCTAACGATATTGAACCAAGAAGAGAGTAAAGAGTTGAACAATGAACATAGACTTTTTACAATGGTTTGGCTTAACTGCCTACGTCCACGTTGAGCCCGAGCTTCAATGCACTCGAAAACGCGACTGCAGCATGACAGACAGCTATGCACACTCCGCGTAGCTAAGCGACTGGTTACGTATATCTCTCCTCGACCTATCTCTTCTGTATTTAACATGCTCTGAGCTGGATAATCATACTCCTCCATCTGGTCAGCATTTTCTATCAGATCAAGAGACGTCCCCTCGTCATTGCCTGGTTCAGTTTGGGTTGTTCATAACTCAATACGATGATGACAATTTTCTACAATATACGTTCTTTAGAGTTTAATTTTTAGTAATTAAGTTAATTTTAATTTAGTTAAATTAAGTTAAATTCAGTTAAGTTAAATATTGAAAATGAACATATTTTTAAAAAGTAAAGCCACCGCCATCACCCCAACCAACCACCACAACCACAAACACACCACCACTACCCCCAACCCACCACCATCCCAACCCACTACCACCACCCTATGATAAAGTAGTGGATGATATTATAATTATGATGTTAAAGTATTGGTAGTTGTGTCGAGTTTGATTTCATTTTTATTTTTATTTTTATTACTTAATTTTCTTCATGTGGGGATTGTTGGAAAAATTGAAAAAAATGGGGTGCCCATTTAGTGACCAAAAATTGAGAGTGGAAGCTAATGACATAAAGGTGTCATTCTCCCACATTGTTCGGAATGGAGGGAAATGCCTAGTTGAGTGTTGCTATAAATAAGTCCATTCCTAACCTCTTCTAATATGTGCTTAACTTACGGAAAGTTAAGAAAAGTCTCATAAGTTTAAATTTTGAACTAGAAGGAGATTAAAATTGAGGGGCTTTAAGATAAGCAACTCAATTCAAAACTTTGATTATTTCCATGGAAGTTCAGCCGAACCTCCCACGCTTGGGAAGTTTTCGGCAGTTGAGCTGCGACATGGAAGATCCTAGGCAGTTGCGCTGCAGTTTCAAGCAGTTAAATGATGAACATGGAAGTTCTTCAAGGAGTAGGCAGTTCGTCAGTTGCATTGCGGTTGGCTTTGAGCTACTATAAAAGGAGGCTTGAGTTCTCCTTTCGAAATGATCTGAAAATTCACATCAATGCTCCACTTGTTTTATCAGTATCATAGCTCTCTTTGTTTTGGTGATAGTGAAGGCAGCGAGTGCCATTTCGCTTTAATTGGTTGGTGCAGCCACCTTGAGGTTTTTGTTGTCGTATCCTGGGAAGCCGGTTGCCAAACCACACCCCGCACAATAGGGTGGCAATTACGCTTTAAGGAAATTGCCGAGCAAGCTTCAACACGGTTCTGATTTTGTATTTCTGATTCTTCAGTTATTTCAAAATACACTAGTTCCTGTTTTGCTATTATTATTGCTAACAATCTTAAAGCGTAATTGGTGGTTACAAATAGGTTCTGAGTTCGTTTTTGAAGTTACTGATTTTTCTGTTTCTGTGTAGAAATGGATAATGAAAACCAAACCATGGATGTTGACCAGAACATTCCAGCCAATATTCAGTGCTCCAGATGCTGACTGAGGTGGCAATGGGAGTGGATCCGGCTCCGGTTCCTAGTGCTGCCGGAGTGCAGCCTTCTGTAGGAACAAGTGAAGTGGAGCGGACTCCTGCTGTTGCAGTTACTGGGCCTGTACCTACGGCTTCAGCAGCCGCCCTGCCAGGGTTTAACCCACTGCTGGCTGCGGCCGAGATTGGACCCGCGGGTCCTATTCCAAGCGGGACTGTGGCACGAGTGCACCCTGCAGCAATGCCGGCTGAAAAGCCTGAGAAGTTCAATGGGTTGAACTTCAAGAGGTGGTAACAGAAGATGCTGTTCTACCTGACCACTCTGGGCCTGGCTCGTTTCCTGACGGAGGATCCTCCTTTTGTTAGTGAACATGACACAGATACCCAGAAGCGTATGGCATACATGATGTGGAAGGATTCTGACTATATGTGCAGGAATTATGTCATGAATGGCCTGGCTGACAGTCTGTACAATGTGTACACATGTATGAAGACGGCCAAAGAATTATGGGAATCACTGGACCACAAGTACCGAATGGAGGATGCAGGCTCCAAGAAGTACATTGTCGGCCAATTCCTTGAATTCAAGATGACCGATTCTAAGACTGTTGTGAGTCAAATGCAGGAATTGCAACTCATATTCCATGAGATTGTTGCGGAGGGAATGCTGCTGAGTGAGTCATTCCAAGTTGCGGCTGTGATTGAGAAGCTGCCTTCAGGCTGGAGAGAGTTCAAACACTACCTGAAGCATAAAAACAAGGAGATGAGTCTGGAAGACATCTATGTGAAGCTCCGGATTGAGGAGGAGAACCGAGGCTCTGATAAGAGGCTGAAGGTGACAACTGAAAGGGCCAATGTGGTGGAGCATGGTGAAAGCTCAAAGAAGAAGAAATTTTCACACAAGCTGGCTCCGAAGGGTATATCCTTCAAGAGGAAGCAGCAGCCCAAGTTCCAGGGGAAGTGCTTCAATTGTGGCAAAATAGGTCACAAAGTTGATGAGTGTTCTAAGCCCAAAAGGAAGAAGAAGGAAGTCAATATTGCTGAGGCTGATGAAGACTACCTTGTAGCTATCATTTCTGAGCTGAACCTGGTGGGCTCAAATGACAGAGACTGGTGGCTGGACACTGGTGCTACCCGCCACATCTGCTCAACTGAAAGTGCTTTCTCCACTTTGAACAAGACTGGAACTGGAGATAAGGTGTACATGGGCAACTCAGCCACTTCTGAAGTGAAAGGGAAGGGCACGGTGATCCTGAAGTTCACCACTGGCAAAAAGTTGCAGCTAAATGATGTTCTGTTCGTGCCTGACGTTAAGAAGAACCTGATCTCTGGGACAGTGCTGGACAACCATGGATTCAAGGTGACATTCCAGTCTTAGAAGGTAGTACTTGTCAAGAATGACATGTATGTTGGTAGGGGCTATGTGAAAGAAGGCTTGTGGAAGCTGAATGCTATTGATATCAAGTCTGATGTAACTGATGTCAAACCAAAAGCTATGAATAAAATTGGTTCTTCTGCTTATTTGATTGAGTCCTCTAATTTATGGCATGAACGTTTAGGACATGTGAATAATGAGTCCATCAGAAAATTAATGAATTTGGAGTGTATACCCAAAGCTCAAATTAACTTCGAACATAAATGTGAAACTTGTGTTGAAGCTAAATTAACGAGGACATCCTTTCATAGAGTTGAAAGAAATACTGAGCCCCTCGAATTAATACATAGTGATCTATGTGATTTGAAATTCTTGCCAAGTAGAGGTGGAAATAAATATTTTGTGACTTTCATTGATGATAGTACAAAGTATTGCTACATATATTTGCTTAAAAGCAAAGATGAAGCTGTTGAGAAATTTGCCACCTACAAATTAGAAGTTGAGACTCAACTTGACAAGAAAATAAAAAGAGTGAGAAGTGATCGTGGTGGTGAATATGTTGAACCGTTTGGGGCGTTTTGCACACAACACGGTATTATTCATGAAGTGACCCCACCATACTCACCTCAATCTAATGGTGTTGCTGAGAGGAAGAACAGAACACTAAAAGAGAAGATGAATGCAATGCTGATAAGCTCTGGATTACCCCAGCCAATGTGGAGGGAAGCCATCTTATCTGCAAATTATCTCTTAAATAGAATACCTCGCAAACGAAAGGATAAGTCTCCTTATGAAATGTTTTTAGGACGTAAGCCCTCTTATAAACATTTGCGAGTGTGGGGGTGCCTAGCTAAGGTTTTGGCACCAGGACCTAAGAAAATGAGAATATGACCAAAAACCATCGATTGTGTTTTCATTGGTTATGCACACAACAGTAATGCATATCGATTCCTGGTTTATAAATCACAGAATCCAAAATATTCATAAAAATGATATTTTGGAATCAAAGAATGTGTGGTTCTTTGAACGTGAATTTCCATACAAAGGTATGGTAAGTAATTTGGATCCTCCTAACCAGGAATCACCTCCTGAAGAAATTGAAGAATCATCTCAAATTCAGGATGATGAACTTGAGAATGAGAGTGATTCAGAAGATCTAAGACGCAGCAAGCGAGTGAGAGTCGAAAAGTCTTTTGGTCCTGATTTCTTAACGTATATGCTTGAGGCAGAACCTCGAACATATAAGGAGGCTGTAAACTCTGTTGAGGGTCCCTTATGGAGAGAAGCCATAAGAAGTGAAATTGACTCCATTATGCAGAATCATACATGGGAGTTAATAAACCTTCCTCCTGGAAATAAACCACTGAGTTCTAGGTGGGTATTTACTAAGAAGATGAAGGTGGATGGCACAATAGATAAGTATAAAGCGAGACTTGTAGTCAAAGGGTATAGACAGAAAGAAGGTCTAGACTACTTTGATACATTTTCTCCAGTGACAAGAATCACTTCCATTAGAATGATAATTGCCATTGCAGCATTGCGCAATTTGGAAATTCATCAAATGGATGTGAAAACTGCATTTCTCAATGGAGAATTGGAAGAAGAAATATATATGGAACAACCTGAGGGTTGCGTTGTGCCAGGCCTAGAGAGTAAAGTTTGCAGACTTGTTAAATCTCTCTATGGTCTAAAACAAGCGCCAAAACAGTGGAATGAAAAATTTGATAGTGTGATGATGTCAAATGGTTTCAAAATCAACGAGTGTGACAAATGTGTGTACATTAAGAACACTAATCATGGATATGTGATTTTGTGTTTGTATGTTGATGATATGCTTATCGTGGGAAGCAATGAAGGCATGGTGAAGTCAACAAAAGCAATATTAAACTCTAAGTTTGATATGAAAGATTTGGGACTAGCTGATGTGATTTTGGGAATCAAAATTACACGAACAACAGATGGTCTCAAATTAAGTCAGTCACATTATGTTGACAAAATTATGGACAAGTTTGGGAAAGAGAGTTCCGGTGTGTCTAGAACTCCAATTGATATTTCAAGACACTTGTCTAAAAACAGAAAAGAAAGTATCAATCAATTGGAATATGCCAGGGTGATAGGCAGTCTGATGTACTTAATGAATTGTACAAGACCAGACATAGCTTATACCGTAAGCACACTTGCAAGGTATACAAATAATCCAGGATCAGAACACTGGGAAGCAATCGTGAGAGTGCTGAAGTACCTACGATTCACTCGGGAATATGGTCTACACTATACTCAAGACCCGAGAGTCATTGAAGGATTCAGTGATGCCAGTTGGATTTCTGATATAAAAGATTCGAAAGCCACGAGTGGTTATGTTTTTACCTTAGCAGGTGGTGCTATATCTTGGAAATCCTCTAAGCAAACTGTGATAACCAGATCCATAATGGAAGCTGAGTTTGTTGCATTAGAGAAATGTGGTGAAGAAGCTGAATGGTTAAGAAACTTTGTGGAGGATAATCCAGAGTGGACAAAACCTGTGCCAGCAATTTGCTTACACTGCGATAATCAGTCAGCTATTGGACGAGCACAAAATGTTCTGTATAATGGTAAGTCTAGACATATTCGTCGACGACATAATACCATTAGACAGCTACTCTCTACAGGAGTCATTAGTATTGACTATGTAAGGTCCAAAGACGACATTGTGGATCCGCTAACCAAAGGGTTAAATAGGGACCTAGTAGAGAAGTCAGCTAAAGGAATGGGATTGAAGCCCTAATGAATAAGTCAATGTAAAAGGAAAAACCTAACCATGATGACTGGAGATCCCAAGAACTTGGTTCAATGGGACAACCTCTTTGCTGAGACGAAGTGAGATCACTGTGGGGGGTAAAACCTCAGACCCATTCCTTAATAATCAGTGATTCCCGTACGAGGTTAAGCTTGAAGCTTTTAATGATTCTGTGGAGTTGGAATTGAAAATTCCAAATAGGGTAATGCGGGATTACCATAATAGGAATCACCTATGCGAGAGAGAAGTGTGGTCGCTTCAAAGGAGAATTATGTGGGCTTAATTCTTTAGCAACTCTCGCAGAACCAGGCAGGGGTTTCAGGGCCATAATGAACCCAACCATGAGAAATGGATGTATGCTAGGACAATATATGTGGAAGATGTGTACTTCATTTACACAATAAGACGAACAGTTCAAGGACATCGCGTCTACTGAATAGTCAGTAAAGAATGCATATCTTTCAAGGGAAGGTTCAAAGGTTATGCCTACTATCTTATGCAGATATTGACCGTAGAAGCTATCACCACAATGTGTCGAGATTGATTTCATTTTTATTTTTATTTTTATTACTTGATTTTCTTCATGTGGGGGATTGTTGGAAAAATTGAAGAAAATGGGGTGCCCATTTAGTGACCAAAAATTGAGAGTGGAAGCTAATGACATAAAGGTGTCATTCTCCCACATTGTTCGGAATGGAGGGAAATGCCTAGTTGAGTGTTGCTATAAATAAGTCCATTCCTAACCTCTTCTAATATGTGCTCAACTTACGGAAAGTTAAGAAAAGTCTCCTAAGTTCAAATTTTGAACTAGAAGGAGATTAAAATTGAGGGGCTTTAAGATAAGCAACTCAATTCAAAACTTTGATTATTTCCATGGAAGTTCAGCCGAACTTCCCACGCTTGGGAAGTTTTCGGTAGTTGAGCTGTGACTTGGGAAGTTCCTAGGCAGTTGCGCTGCGGTTTCAAGCAGTTGCGCTGCGACATGGAAGTTCCTAGGCAGTTGCGCTGCGACTTGGAAGTTCCTAGGCAGTTGCGCTGCGACTTGGAAGTTCCTAGGTAGTTGCGCTGCGGTTTTAAGCAGTTGCGCTGCGACATGGAAGTTCCTAGGCAGTTGCGCTGCGGTTTTGGGCAGTTAAATGATGAACATGGAAGTTCTTCAAGGAGTAGGCAGTTCGTCAGTTGCATTGCGGTTGGCTTTGAGCTACTATAAAAGGAGGCTTGAGTTCTCCTTTCGAAATGATCTGAAAATTCACATCAATCCTCCACTTGTTTTATCAGTATCATAGCTCTCTTTGTTTTGGTGATAGTGAAGGCAGCGAGTGCCATTTCGCTTCAATTGGTTAGTGCAGCCACCTTGAGGTTTTTGTTGTCGTATCTTGGGAAGCCGGTTGCCAAACCATACCCCGCACAATAGGGTGGCAATTACGCTTTAAGGAAATTGCCGAGCAAGCTGCAACACGGTTCTGGTTTTGTATTTCTGATTCTTCAGTCATTTCAAAATACACTAGTTCCTGTTTTGCTATTATTATTGCTAACAAACATCATAATTATAATATCACCACCACTACCACCACCATCACAACACAACAAGAACCCACCACCACAACACAACAAGAACTCACCACTACAACACTATCACTAACACAACCACCAATACCACCACCTCACTACCTTATACATCACTACTACCACACAACCACATTATCACCACCACCCTGCAGCAACACACCCACACCACAAAAATACCATCACCACCACACAAGCACAATATCACCACAACAACACGAACCACTACAAAAATACTACCACCACCACTACAACACCATACCACCACCCCACGATAACAAATCCACACTACCACCACTCCACTACC
This sequence comes from Umbilicus rupestris, assembly GCA_963678935.1. Lineage (NCBI taxonomy): Eukaryota > Viridiplantae > Streptophyta > Magnoliopsida > Saxifragales > Crassulaceae > Umbilicus > Umbilicus rupestris. The sequence continues at coordinate 1,621,554 of OY787623.1, read as the reverse complement.
ACCACCCCCCAATACTTTACCATCACAACCACAATATCACCACCACTACAAAAGTACTACCATCACCACAACACAACAACAATCTACCACCACAACAACAACTCACTACCACCGCACCACTACCACTACCATTACTAGAACACTTTCAAAACCACAACAACACACCATCAATAAAAAATGATGATTAATGTACTTAATTAATTTATTTAAAATTTAAGTGCAAAAGAAAAGGATCTAAAATTTAAATCCAATAAGTATATATAAATAAATATAAGTACATATAAGTAAATATAATTATTCATTATCTCTTTCATCATCACCACAACACCACCACCAGTATTCATAATCTTTTTCATCAACATACCACTACCACTATTCATCACCACCATCACCATAACAACCACCACCATAACAACAACACCACCATTATTCATCATCTCTTTCATTCATACACCACCACCACCCCAACCATAACACTACTATACACCACCACTACTATTCACCACCTCTTTCATCCACACACCACCATCACCACCGCTCTAATCATAACATCACTACACTACCACACCACTATAACATCACTACCACACTAAAAAATAATAAAAATAATATTTATATTAGTAAATATAAATACATATAAATAAATATAAGTAAGGTAATAAGTATAAGTACCTTTTCAGTACAAAAGATCACACCTTTAGACTATTTACAATGCAAAAAAAATTCAACACCCTACTTTCTCACTTTTTAACACTCCACGTCATCTTCTCTATCTTCCATCTAATCATTCACACATTCAACTTATACCCTCTACATTGATCTTGTTTAATAAAATTCAACACCATATCCCACAACTTTTATTTATCTTCTTTTATTTTCTTCATAATTTAATTTTTGTAATTACAATTCAATAAATTTATCATTTTGCATTCAAAAAAAAATTAATAGTAAAAAAAATTATATATATTATTTTTTTTAATATTTTTATTTCATCATTTTAAATTTTATATCATTGCATCTTGTAAGAAATAAAGACGAGAAATATAGATAGACATTATTAAAACAAATACACACAACGACTTATAAATATATTTAACCACGAAACCTTCCGAATTTTGCCCATATGTGTTTGACCAGATCTGCTTGCAATGCGTGATGTGCGTTTGAATCATGCATCTCGCATCTAGCACGCACATGATTTGCGAATGCCGGTAGCACCTCGGTCGAGAATTGTTGTTGTGTATTAGACCCACTCGCCTCAGATTGATCATAATCGGTGCAGATGAAGGCATGATGAAATTTGGTGCAAACCCATAGTTTGAAGTGTTTTGAGTATTTTGTTGGCTGGATTGTTGATTTTGAAACTGATAATTGTGGAGATTTGGGTAGACAAAGGAATTATTATTATGATCCATTTGGCTAAAAAGAAGGGTTTGAAATGGAGAAGAAAGAGGTTTTTTTTAGGTGTCCAAATCAAATGAAGCGAGTATGTATTTATAGAACATAAAAAAATATGAATTTTGGTATAAAAATTAAAATCTAAAAAAATCAGTCAACCAATAAACAAGACGTATATTGGTATGTCACACATGGTCCCCACCACATCTTCATTCAACATGTTTAATTAATTCAACACCGAATAATCCAAATCATATTCAACACCATATTCAACTACCTCATTAAACCTATTCAACTACTTAATCCCCATATTCAACTACCCCATTGTAAATAACCTCAATTCAATACCAAATAATCCTCATATTCAACACCCTATTCAATTACCTCATTAAACTTATTCAACTACTAATCTCCGATTCAACAACCCCATTGTACATAGTCTAAGACTAGATTCAAATTGAATCAATACGCATGCAATATATCGTTGGAAAGCTCTTGTTGATTAAAATGTTTAAAATCAAGACTTTTCCAGCTTGAATATCTTCAATAAAAGTTATACCCTTTTCAAAAACAGTCGTCAGATTTGATTTTCTTCAATCGGATATCCATAAAACAACATGACGTAACCAATTACATACCTGAACAAAGTGAGCTTTTCAACCACCTTGGAGGACCTTTCTTCTTATGTATTTCCTATGAAAAGATCATTACAAAAGTCTCAACAGACGTTCGTATTAACAATAAGAGGAGGTATGCGCTTAAATGAGGAATATTTACCTAGTCGAACCTGTAAATTTTTATTCTCTTTCGACGGAATGGAGTTGGTTGAAGTTTTTTTTTGACGTGAGGAGGCTGTGTTAACATTATCGATGAAAATAATGAGGATTTAAGAAGAAGAAAATCAGAAATACACAAATAAAAGAAAGAATATTTTCCTTTTTCAATCCTTAATTACTTTCATTTAATTTTACATTATTTACTATATTTGTCTCCTGATTTTCCATATATTACGTTGTCACCCTTAAAAAGGTGTATAATCCTATAAACTCGACAAAAATCATCCTCGATTAGATAGAGATAATGTTTCTTTAGTTCTTCCTCGAGCTCCCATGTTGCTTCTCTCATTGAATGATTCCTCCATTGTACTTTAACATAAGGTATTATTCGACGTCTCAATTCCTGATCCTTTCGCTACACAATTTTTTTCGGATGTTCAATATATGTTCTTCTTGCTGAGTTTTAAAGGTTTCAACTCCACAATTTGATCAACACTGGATGTACACTTCCGAAGCACGGAGAAATGGAATACATTATGAATTACAACGAATACGAGAGGTAAGGCAAGTTTATAAGCCAATGAACGAATCCCTTCCAAAATCTCAAAGGATCTAGTAAAACGATGACTCAGCTTGCCACGAATGCCAGACCTTGCAATCCCTTTAGTCGGACTCACTTTCAGGAACATGTGAACCCAACCTGAAATTTCGATATCTCTTGTGAGTACTTGTATAACTCTTTTGTCTGTTCTGAAAAATACGTAATCTCTCTCATATATCGTTAATCTTGTCAACTGTATTTTTAACAATTTATAGCCCCAATAACTTTCTCTCTCCGAGGTCATCCCAACAAATAGGTGACCTGTATTTCCTTCCATATAAAATTTCATATGGTGCTATCTGAATGCTCGACTTATAACTACTATTATATACAAACTATATCAATGGAAGACATATGATGAGCCTCCAAGATCCACGAAACATACCCTCAACATGTCTTCAAGAATTATTTTCCATTTGTTTGAGGATGAAAGACCGTACTAAAATGCAAACGAATTCCCATCGGCTCGTGAAGACTCTTCCAAAAATTATAGATACAGGCACGCCATGAAGCCTCACAATTTCTGCGATGTACAATTCTGCTAGACTATCAAGTATGCATGTTGTCAGACGATCAACTTTCACACAAATAACATTATTGCCCTTTCTCCATCTGCTTTTGAAACTTTAAAAAGGTTAGAGCAATCACCTTTTAGATTAGGGCTTGTAATCTCGGAGCCTTTCCCTGGACAATCGAGGCGAGTTAATGTTGCCACAAAGTCCATGGTCACATGCTCACATTTCCAATTTGGAGTATCCAAACTCATTAATTTCCTCGCAAGTATCTAATGTTTAATCTTTACTATTTGACAAACAATGCACTGCCCCACAAACTTAGCCACCTCTTTCTTCATTTCTTTCCACTAGAAATTATGACGCAATTCTTGGTATTGCCCGGACTCATTGAATAACTGCACCTAGGAGCTTCGGTAAGACTTTCTTTTCTCAAATCAGGAGAAATTGGTACCCATCCTTATGAATGTGAAAGGCAGTATGTATCCATCCTTATGAATGTGAAAGGCAGTTTTGAACATCACTCTCTTCGATGCCTCTGATAATTTGCAACTATTTACAAAGAATAATTTCACAAGGAATAACATTCATGATCCGATTTTTTTTTTTTTAAGAAAAGAAGCTTACGAGAATAACACGAATCAAATAATAAGCTATAATAAAAGTCATTTCAAGTAGAGTGTCATAGAACTTAATATAATTAAGTTTGAACATCAAAATCAGAATTTAAAATTATTTAAAATTTCATTGTCGGAACAATCCGCACAACAATCAGTTTCTTAACCTTACTTTTTTATCGTATATCAGAATGACTCATATTGAATAAATACACATATCATGCACCATTAGAAAAATATTTTTATGTAGAAAATCATGGGCTTTAAAATTATTTCATTTGAGTAAGAAAAATAGGATATTAACTCTATTTCAAAGTTAGTCCACAGAACTGTCCCTAGTTGCAAAAATAAAATCCAACTTTCGTATTTAAACTTTGTTCTAGTAAAGACTAGATTGAATCAGTACGCATGCAATATATCGTTGGAAAGCTCTTTTCGATGAGAATCTTTTAAAATCAAGAATCGCCCAGTTTGAATAACTTCACTATAAGTTATACCCTTTTCAAAAATAATTGTCATATCTAATTTGTTCTTCTCTCGGATGTTCATAAAACATCATAGCATAACCAATTACGCACTAAGACGAAGTGAGTTTTTCTTTTGTTTAACTATACTTGCTTCCTTATTTTCCTTATATTATACACTATATGTACAGGTCAGTAAGATTACTGACATTCTCATTATATTGGCTTTGAATGAATATGCTCACTGCTCTGCTTTTAGCAGTAATTTAGAGGTGCCTTAGGTCTTTTTTGACTTGTATTATGCATGATTAGCATCTATTACATATCTAATTTGGATTTATCAGCTGCCAAAAACAAGCTGTATATAGCTAAGCAAATGCAAGATATAAAACCAGACAAATGTCTTCTTTTTAGTTGAGCTGGTTGGCTGCCAGCTTCATCATTATCTTATTCCCTTTATGTTAATCACTCACTAATATCTTCAATTAAGTAATACTTTAAGGTTGACTATCTTAGTAGAGGTCAAGTTATCTTATTCTCTATTATGATTATATAAATTAAGCCTAGAAGCAGTGGTTATGACAAGGAGCATATATAGTATAGGAAACAACTAATATATTCCAAATCATATCCAAAATCACTCGTTTTTAGGTTTTACTAAGCTAAACTTGTCAATATAGAGAAGGCCTAAAACTTTTACTGTTTCCCATTTTGAGACCAGTGAAGTACAAGTAACCGAACCTCAAAATAATGTCCTGCAGTAATAATTCATTATGCACCATTATGTTGGAGAACATGGTGAAGCTTGAGAATGTGATGCTGATAATCAGGCCCGGCCCTTAGGGGTGGCAGATACGGGAGGCGACCAGGGGCTCAGGAGTTCACTTTTCTCAGTCAAATATTATGTTACAAGGGGCCTTATATATATGTTTTGTTCAGGAACCCATAAAAGGTCAGGACCGGACCTGGCTGATATATTGTAGCAATGGAGGTGTGGTCCCTGGGAATATGTCTTTCTCTTAATCAATGAAAATATTAATCCATTTTATTTGATAGTCAGCCGCCCTAATCAGCCTTTTAAAATGGATGAGAGAACAACTTGGGGGCATTATTTGCACTCCATAACTTATCCTTAATCTTGCAAGAAAACTAATAAAATCACAACAACTTGTATTGAATTCTATCCTGCAGGCTTCCTGGATCCTTCAATAATTTTCAACTGATTGGTTCTTGAACTCTTGAAATCCAGTCTCAGTTTCTGCTTTTCTGTTTGCAGGTTTTGTCAGGTAGCGGGAAAGAGATCTCAGTGACCCAAACTGCTAGACAACAAAGAGACCAACTTCAACTGCCAAAAAGTTGAAAGCTTCACATTTCAGCATCATGTGTTAAAAAACAACAGCTAGTTTAGTTTTTCCCAGAGGTCAACCTGTTTAATTTGAGAGCTGGATTTCAATACAAAATACCAACAAGGCAACAACAACCTGAATGGTGCAGTTTCAGAAGTTCTATTGAAAAATGTGATGCATCGTCAGATTGGTTGATTGCAGAGTCGTCCTATAATTCATCAGATCATTTGATGAACGCTGCGGTATAAATTGTTTGTTTTTGAGTTTGAAAAACAGAGCAGTTGGAAGGATCAATGTACAGAAATGTCACACAAAAAAGGAACAATTGTTTACCAGCATAGTCTTCAAGAAATGACACTAAATCAAACATCTCACAAAACATGTACACACAGATAACCAGTCATGGATATTTTAATTCCTCAAACAAATCAATGAATTCATTAGCCATCATCATTGATCAAACTACCCGATTATGAGTATGATCTTCTCCGCCAAAGAAATGATGTTGTTGTTGTTGTTGTTGATGGTGATGCATCAACACAGGGTTGTGATTCTGAGGAGGAAGAAGATCCAAAGAGGGTTGAAAGAGGCCAAGCTGCTGCATGAAGCCATCTTCCATATCAGCAAACCCTGTCAAGAACCCACCTGACTCATTATAACCTGAACCAGCAGATGATGAAGAAGACCTCCATATCTCAGCTGCTTCCTCACTTTTCACTATTTCAACGCTGCTGCTTCTGTCTCCCTCTCCCTCTGTTTTTTTTCCTGCAGACTTCCTCCTCTTCCTAATCATCTTCTCGCGGGTAGCGGATGGCTTTCCTGTGAGGCGCTGGACGAGCTCCCTGAAGTTAGCCGGATCGGTCTTGATGATCTCCGGTGCGAAGATGTGGATTATCCGGACCTGGGGTTTGTATATGGTTTGAGAATCTCTGTGCATTCTCCTCAAGATATTATTCTTGTTGCTGACCATGATTTGCTCCATGAGAGAAGATGGAGAAGTAGTTGCTTCTGCTGTTTTTCTCTTTGATTTTAAAATATTGATCAAGAAAAGGTCTCATGTGTTAGTTTATATAGATGCATAAGTCTTCCAACAAGTTTACTTATTTTTCACCAGTAATATTTTAAGCTCTGCAAACCCTAAACCTTAAAGAAAAATAAACCAACTGGGAAATGTCTTGGTAGCAATAAGTCTCCTAAATGTCGTTCTCGACGCACGCTTGCGCTTAGCCATTTCCGTTCCGGACCTGTCCATGTACAAGGATGGATAGAGGAGGGGAGGGTATTTTGGGCAATGAGAAAAGCGTACATATGTAAGAGATGAGATTAAAGTATGCATGGTTGGTATTATGTAGTACATGTAATGAGATGGGGAAGCAGAGCAGGGCGAGAACGTGTGAGTGGGGAGTACTTGTTGGAATGACATCAAATCCGCGTGGTTTAGGGTTTCAGGAAATCAAAAAAAAAGAGAGGTGAAATGGAATTCGTGGGGCTCCATTTGTCATGGATCTGCGCGCTGCGCTGCGTCTGGAGAGTAATGAAGGTGAAGAAGACACATATAATTAAGAGTGGCTACCACGTCAGCTCAAGTACTCAGCTCTCATCTCTGTACTTTGTTGTAACTGCTCCCCTATCTGTTTTTAGGAGCACATAAACATGAATTATTCAATTCTCATATGTGCACCCAGTCGTGTGCACTTTTGTTGCTCGCCACCTCTCAATAATTTCAGTTCCTCGTTTATTGGTTATTTTTTACAATTTAATTTTTGAAATTCTTATGACTTTGAAGTTTATTTCGAGTTTCTTAATGTTTGTACAAACACCATTGACAAAGGCAATTTGGGGAGACTCTAATAGTTAGTGATTTTTGGTATTTTATATGACGATTGATGTCAAGCCGCGCTTTTGGTAAAGATAACTTGTTAATAAAACTGAGCATTGTAATGAAATAATCTGTTCAAATGAACAAGAGGAATTGTCTTTAGCAGATGCGGCTTCTTCTTTATTCTAAGAGCATATGCCACGGGGACGAGATTGGAGGACGTGCTCGCGGAGGATGTCGAGGCGTGGTGGAAGTGTGCAATAGTGCGAGGAAGTTTTTGTTGGGAGGCCGTCCGCGAGGACGTTCCCTAATTTTATTTTATTTTTCTTAAGAAGGTGCATGTAATATAGGCACCTAAATTAGGATTCTTAAATCTAGTTTTGGGAGTATGTTACACCCGCATAATTAAAAATAGAAAAATGTTAAAATATAAGAAATATATAAAATATCATAAAAGTTAAAAACAAATCCGAAATATTATAAAATAATACTGAAATATAAACAAATCCGAAAATTTATTAAAAAATATCATTAAAAATCCCCCAAAAAAATAGCTGATAGTTGTTGAATTAAAAAATTGAGGAATTAGAAAAAATCAATAATATGATAAAACATTAATAATACAATACATTAATAATACAAGATAGCTGAAAAGGTAATAATAATATAAATAGTGAACCATAAATCAATATTGTATATAGCTAGCTGTTCACCGGTTTCCATAGACCAATTATGTTTTACTAAATCATCTTGAAGTTGTGTATGGAGATTTGAAAATTGAATATTCATGAGACGATCCGAAAATGTTCGTGATTGGTGAGCTCTCCAATATGGTCATGACGAATTCAGTTACTACTCTGATCGGTTGGTCCATCATACACTGTAAAAGCAATTGCTCTTGTTCGGTCTCCACAAATTCTTCGTTAACAATCATGTTATTCATTATAATGCAAGCTAACATAATTGTTTTTAAAATACTTTTTGCACATATATGCATGATGAAGTATTCTCCAACGAAATTTCAAAATACCTCTCAACATCTTTGTGATAAGACTGTTACTTTTTTGCAATTAATTTCTTTGCATCGTTTTGTGGATTGCCGATTGCTTTTACAAAGGATGAGTACCTTGGATAAATTCCAACATTTGAATAATAATTGTTGATGCATGTGCTTCCATTGACTCTATATGTCGCATGTGGGCAAAATCCAACAAGGAGATGATCACATATATATGTCTGGTACAAGACGTGAAAATCATTCTGCGCTTAGGTACACCGATGAAGTTGTGTCATATCCATGTAATATACGAGGCTACTACCTCTACGATAATGGTGGGGACCTTAGTGCCCTATGTATGACCCTTGCCAAACAGGTTAGCAGTTCTTCCATTCTCAATGCATATCATTGATGCTTCCAATCATGCCCGTAAATCCTTGTTGCTCTGCTCTACGCATGAGTTAAGAAATGTTGGTTGGATCTGGAGACCGTAGGTAACGGTCTTTGAAGTGATGCACTACTTGTGCTCATCTTTTCTTCATGCATTCCAATGTTTTCGTTTCGTCCATTCTAGTGATCTTGGTATATTGATATGCACATGATCCGTACGCCAATATTCGAATAACTCCATTCATTTTTTGCTCGGGAAGCATACTAAGCACTTCTGCGGGATCGCGTTGTTGATGCCACAAGGGATCATGGTTACAAAGCTTGATCTTTATACGGTTGAAAAAGTTACTGCTCTGGCGAAAGTCTTCTGATGGAAAATTGGGTGTTCGATGAAGTAGTATTTCAACAGATTAATCCCCCTTGGTGCTTTCTGCCTTTGTAGATTTAGTCAGCTGTAAGGTCGTGCATTGTCTTCACCACTGATTGTCATTATCGTGACCGCTTCCATGACGAATGAGCTACTCATCTCATCCATTTATCTCATTCGTAGTTGGCTCGTAATAAAGCTTTCATCGAAATTGAAATCATCCATACTATTGAAAAGTGAAAGATAAAAAGATTGAAGAAACTTTTGACAGTTATCTAAAATCTTATCGGTTACACCTGTCATAATAATAATACGATATAATGCATTATTAAATAAAAAAATTCAAAAAGTATTATTTTTTAATTTGATGAATAGTAGTAGGAAGTTATATTTTTTATACCGCTGCACAAACGGTAGATATAGGACATCATATTCGATGAATAGTAATAAAATGTTCTTATTGAGGATGTCCTCTAGAGATAGAACATCCTCAACAGATGCATATACCCTACTAAGCACCATATTTCTTTCACTTCTCCTCTCCTCTTCCTCTCTCCTTGAAATCTACCTCTTGCAAGAATCCACTCCAGGTCCTGACTTTATATTGAACCATCGTTTGACCTTTGCACAACTATCAATGAGTTTAACCCTTTCAATGTAACGATTTGTATAAAAGATGACAAATCAAAAGAAACTTCTAGCATTTTCGAAAGTTAAGGTATAAAAAGCGGCATATCCAAGATAAATCCTATAGAAAAAAAATACATACCTACTCTCATAAATATTTCAGTTTAGTTACAATAATCTCATCATCTTGGATCCTAGAAACTGTCGTAGTAGTGGTAGTAATTGGGGAGGATACCATATGATCGGATATTGAACATAAAAATGTTTTCAATTATATTATGCTAATTGAACTATAGCCTCAATTTAATTTGAAGACTGCAATTCTTCCTCTTAGGGTTTGATCCACAAACTTTGTTGCTGGCGACTTTCACATGTGGGGTGTCTTGATCTTGATATTTACGTGTTCTTGTTCTTAGATTGTATATGTAAATATTGAATTCTGTTAGATTAGATGCATTCTAGCTCTATCCGAACTTAATAATCAATATTTGTAAGTAACATTTCTATAATCTCTCGCCGAACAAATCAACTTAACAAAAATAATAATATGTTAGCCTGTCCTATAGCTAGCCAATGGACATAAACAATGTAATAGGTTTTTTGTATTCATATCTCACACAATTGTCATTTATAAACTTTTGTGTAGATCTATTACCCAAATGTCAATGCATCCTTTCCTCATTAATAGACACTATTTTTGGTGTCGTCTTAGATAGAATGGGCACACCATTGCTGAGACAGATTTGGTCATATCAACTTCAGACCCCTACCTGGTTGACCAACACCATTTTCCTCATTCACATGTTCTAGATTTCACTGTCATTTAAAGCGTGATCGAATGATTGACCGATAGTTAGATATCATCCCAGAGTGCAAAATTGAAATTTTATAGTTTGTGTTAAAAATCAATTTATTTCATTGAAAAAAACATGAGGATGGATAACACAAGATGATCTGTTAGCACAACATTTACCTAACTAAAATACACTCTGGCCCTTACAACTTATTGTTGTACCAGAACACACCATTGTTGTCACCCTCGTCCGCCTCGACGTACATGCATTCCTTCGCCTCCCTCCACATCGCCCTGACGAACGGGGTCCCGTCGAACTGATAGTACTCGCCCAATATCGGCTTTATAGCGTTGGTAGCTTCCATGGCATGGTAATGAGGCATTGTTGAAAACAAATGGTGAGCCACATGAGTGTCTGTAATATTGTGGAACACCTTGTTGAGAATTCCATAGTCTCTGTCAATGGTGGCTAGAGCTCCTCTTAACCAATCCCACTCCGACGAATCATAGTGAGGCAGCGACGGGTGGGTGTGCTGCAGATAAGTGATCAATACGAGGAAAGCGTTGACGACTAGTAACGGTCCTCCATACAGATTGAACACCCAAGCAGCCCCTTGAACTGAGGCAAGGCGGAATAGGCCATAAGCGATGCCAAGAATGCCGATATCTGAGATGAAAATTTGGAGCCTTTCGCGGTCCATGTAGATAGGGCTGTTGGGATCATAGTGGCACGCAAATCGGTCATAATGTCTGCCAGATACGTTGAAAGCCAGGTATAAGGGCCAGCCAAGGACAAGTGTGATGGTCAATGTGATGACTCTGCCCAGGGGATTGTTGAGGTATTTGGAGTACCAACGCATGCCGCTTTTTTTCTTGGGGACAAACACTTCGTCGCGGTCAAGAGATCCGGTGTTGGAGTGGTGGCGGCGGTGACTGTGTTTCCATGAGAAATATGGGACTAAAAGGGCTGAGTGGAGAACAAGGCCAACGGCGTCATCAAGCCATTGATAGTCACTGAAAGCATGGTGGCCGCATTCGTGTGCTATGACCCAAATTCCAGTCATGACGCATCCTTGGACAAACCAGTAAACCGGCCAGGCCATGTAAGAGAGGGGCTTGGGGAGCAGGTCCAAGTACTTGTTTGCAACATAATACAGGAAGAACACTATGGCCAGGTCGTAGACAACATACGAGAATGAACGAAGCACTGAGCGCTTGAAACAGTGAGGTGGAATGGCTTTCTTGAGTTGTCCAAGAGTAAATGGTGGCTTAGCATATGGAACTCGTCCTTTACCACCAGCACAGGATTTCTTAGAACTGGGAGGAATAGACATTCTGCCGCCTGCCCCCATCTTTCCCCGACCTATAGATAAGACAAAAAAAAAAAAAAGCAAATCAACAATTGAACATTCAGTGATTAGTAAAGAAAGTGTAGCCTATTTTTTACATCGTTAACATTCCTGGAGAAGGAGAAATCAATGTGGAACAGATACTTCAGCTCAAGCAACATCTTAACAAATACGAGTAGCTTCTTGGTACTTCAAATGAGTAAATCCCATACGCAAAATGGGCTATCCAAATTATGTTTATGGCAGTAGAAAATAAATCGACAAATGAAAGATGAATCATATGAAACCAAACAAAATATTGGTGAAACTAATGGAACATGCAGAAGTGTTGCGATTTCAGGGCAGGTAAGAGTCTTGTTCAGTCAGATTTATAGGCATGGCACAATCCTTTGATTTATTCATTTTCAAGAGAAATAAATACTTCATGTCCAGCTAATAAAGCTCAATAATACACATCACTTTCAGTCCTTCAAATAAAGCATCCATAAAATAAGGTAATGCATGCAAATAAGGAAAATTAAATAACTTAACCACATTCAAAGTGTTAAGCAACTATACTTTATCACCCAGGGCAAGCAGCTAAAAATATGATCACAACTTGTTGCATAATCGATTGAACACGGATCAGGGGATTGCCATAATCCATGTGCAGTACCAATACATGGTTTAGAGGGTCTACGGCCATTTTTAATTGAATTGCATCTCAGAGATAGGCCTTAGTTTACATCATAATTTGTACATAACCAGCACATGCAAATGACCTTTGACGTACACGAAACTAAAGCAACAAAACTTTAACTCTTTCCCCTACGCAGTCAGGCACATGTGATCTACAAATAAAATGTTGCTAATTTTTCTAGACTCAGCTTGATCTATACGCATCTTAAACAGACCTTTATGATTTTTCAATGTTCCGAATCCAACACAGGTTGATCAGACAGAACTAAAGATTCAAGTGCCATTGTTCTTTTCCAATCAGCTTGCATTACATGTCATAAACCAGATACATCCATTCAACATTTCAAATCCAGGCATATAACAAAACCATAGCTTGCCTTGTATCAAAACTCACAATCTGCACACATCCTAATTTCCAGGTCAAGAAAATCTAATGAAGCGAAACTTCTGAAAACCAAAAACACCACAAAACGAGGTAAGCGGAAACATCCACATCTGGAAATGTCCAATGACGGTAGTAACAAACACGAAACATATCATCATCGTATAACCAAAAACATCATCAAGGAAAGAAATTGGGGAAACGAACCTCTGAGGAGAAATGTTTGAAGAAGATGAAGTTAGGGATTCCGTCCCTCTCCCAGTTACAATTCTGAAAGAGAAAGGTGGATGATGAGGGAAGATGGCTTTGGGAGAGAGACGGCCTTGCTTTGATAACACGAGCTCCCATATTTATGCAAGATCTTCGAGATTTATACTTGCCACGTTGTGGGATTTGATTGCTGAGTGATTTTATTTTTGAATTCGGGGTTTCCTGACCGCATGTGTATAAATCCGGTCGAGGTTGCAAAATCTTTGGGTAGCCGGAATTGAAGCCAGTGATTACAATCTCCTTCGACACGTGCAGACGTAGAAATGTATCGTATCCAAAAGTGTATAATTGATTATTCATCAGAGCTCTCAAATAATATTTTCAAAGAATATTATGAGAGAAATTTCCTCTTTATTATGCTTGCCTAAAGTTCTTTATTTGCCACTTTCTTGGCAAGTAGTAGTTTTTGCTTTTCTTTTGTTCTTCTCATTTATGAATCGAATCAGATTTTAGATCAGATCATCAATTCAAGTGGAGATTTAACAATTGGCCAAAAATGCATTTTGTGTATTTCCAAACACTAGTGCCTTCATTTCAATTACCTCAATCCGTCACCGGTTTCATCCACCATAAACTAAGAAAATTTATCTAAAATGAATCCATTTGCAGGTGAGATGAAACGCAAGGAAGGTGGTAGAAGAAGTAGTTGATGGATTGCAGAGCTGAGAGTAGATTGGTAGACCAGGAGGCTATTGAGGAAGCATTCGGGGTAACCATAAGACCTTTTACAAGGTACGATGGTTTCTTGTTGTTCCTTATATACATGTTTTAGTGAGCATTTTGGTAGCCTTGGCTATGATCTCCTTTGCATCTGTCAACATCCCTTCCTAGCCGGCCGGTGGTGGCTGTAAATAAATTCTTATCTGGATACCAACTTTGAAACAAAGTAAAAGGTTAATAACATTTTTCTATCCTCGCTGGAGTACAATTTTCAAGGGTCAAACTCCAACAACAGAAGCAATGGATGACACACATGGAAACCAATAGCGCGGGATGCCATCTCTATGACCTTTATCAATCATCGCAAGACCTTCCTGCAATATTCGACAGATATGAGTGGAAGCGGAATGAGAGGGAAAAATTGGTTACTAGAAAGCACATTGCAGAAAAAGACACTTACATCTAATAAAGTATCAAGGGCATCAATCACACGGCCCGAGGGCCAAGAGAGCTGTTTTTCCACCTCAATTACAGTGACAAATCCTTGAGCCTGAAAAACATATAGTTAAATCAGGATTTATGATCCTTGACATATTGAGAAGTAAAATATGCAGAGCAAAGAAAAGGGCCGAACCTGAGCAAGCTCTAATATTTCGTTATGATCTTTATTCAACTCAGTTGGCACGGAACGAACAAGCTTTTTCTTTCCAACGGAAATAACTTCAAAACCATTACCCAAAACCTGCAGACGGTTGACACCTTGCACACCGTTAGCTCTCTAGCAGTCACAGACTCCAAACAGAGGTTGATCACACCATTTTCATCATATACAATAAAAAACCTTTTCAAAAACAATTTTCCAGACGAATAAATGGAGAGCAAGTAAATGTGGATAATGAACCTAAGAGAAAGAGGAACACCATTTAAGCTTTTGTTAATGCAAAGAAACCAGTTATCAATACCTTGAGTTTGCTTATGGCACGCAAGCAATCATCCTCGGATACAGCATCGCGAGCACTTTTCTTTCTTTGACAAAGAAGGTTACGCAACTCTTGCAAACTAATTAATCCCCCATTATGAGGCCGCGTCGCCAAGCAAATATCCACAATCTGAACACCTATATCATCAACACGTAAATTTAATAACCATCAGGAAATATCAACACCTGAATCCATACCACATCAAAAAGAAAATTCAGTAAAACAACCCATCTGCCTGGTTTATAGAACTTTACTAAGATAAATACTATTACAGCAATATCCAAAAGATTTTCATGAGTGATACTGATAACTTTTGATCCCTACATAAGTCTCCCTCTCATCCACCACCACAATCATGTCCAAGGAAGATAGAAATAAGAACCCCTGTTACGACACGCTTTATTCAATTATGTATCCACACTGTGAACATCTTAACCAACCAAGTTCATAGTAAAAGTCTCCAATCCCTAAAAGCTCTGCCCAGAATCCCTTATTTGAAGCTAGCGGATCTACTCCCACCTTGGCACACATCTCATGAAACTGAGACCTGAAAGCCGGATTCTTACGAATGTCATTCTGCAGCAGCAATCAAGTTTATCAGCAATACTAATTGAGGCTCACAGGAAAGTTTCATGTGTCACATCTCTAATCCGTTTTTTTTACATCTCAGCATAAGTATAACTACCTAAACTCTTCTTACAACATGATCACGGAAAGTGAAAGATTAAAATTTTCAAGTTGCTAATATTATCCTGTCTGTTTTTTTTTCCTATTCTCTGAAGAAATATAATGAAAAAGAAATAAGAAAGATGTTGATACTCAAATGTAGGAGGCCGAAACCTGTGATGTTCAATGGCGTTGGCCGAAGCCCAATAAATTGATGGCCTAAACTTGATATTTCTATAAGGGGATGTAGCCAGGTAGAATCAGTCAACCAAAAATATTGGAGTGGTCGAGTAAAGAATGTGAAAAATTAACAACTAAGAGAGAATATGAAGAATCAATTGGGAAAACACACACTCAAATACATGCACAAGCACTCAAATCAGCCAGAATTCTTTTCAAGTTCAATCAATTCAAGCTGTATAGTTAATTTGATTCTCACTTCAACACCAAATAACCATTCATTTTGCTAAGGGTTTCTGTGAATACATATAGTTCAAGTTTTGTGTATGTCCTCGATGAGTCTTGTTAAGGCCAATACCAACAAAACAATTAAAAGGACTTATCAGTCATTGGGTAGATCCATGAAGATGGGTGCTAAACCTACTAGCACAACGCCACAATATATTACTAATATTTTCCACTTTTGGGGAAAAACCACGAAAAAGAGAAATTGCGGACACTTTAAGTGATTCACGAACAATATCAAAGAAGTAACATGAAACAAAACTTGTAATAGAACTGCCACAATCCACGACATAAGCATTCATCTTATGAATGGTTAGGAAGATATGATATGTAATACAGAAGATTCCATTTGCAAGGTCTTAGCTCAGGGCCATGAACTCACTCTAGTTGATTCGTACCAGACATGAAAAACTACAGAAAAAATCTTAAATGGAATTGGATTTTTGTATAATCCGAAATACGGAAGTAGCCATTTTTTCAGGTAGATAGAGTACTGAAATTAAACTAAATTGATTAAATTATCCGAGTAATAACTAATCTCAGTTCAAGGCTAAGAGAAGACGACCTTCAACAGGCTAAATAGTCAGAGTGGAAATTTCATCCAGAAAGCAATTGCAAGTTACAATGGGACAAAGAAAGTATGTTAAACATTAGTTGAGATGTACCTTGTGTTTACGGGCAAATTCTTCAAGCTGATTTCGAAAAGTAGCAAGCTGCTCTTTCATCAAGTCATTTCTGATCTTGGCTACATTCTCACCAAGCAACCGGTACTGATCCTGCAACTCAAGCATTTAACATCAACAAAAATCGCTGCCACAAGGGCAAAACACATACCTACTTACACCGCTATAATCACTGAATTGGAAAAGAAGTAAAAAGAAAAAAACAAACCCTGGCAGCAGCAGCGCTCTGCAAACCCCCAATTCCAGGTCGTCTCCTCATCCGATCGTCACAGCCAAATCAATTTTTCTGTCTTGGCGTTAGGGCATCTGCATCGGTTGAAGTTCGATCTCAGTTTGAGAACGTTCTATCTCAATTTGAAGAAAGTTAATCCCAGCCAAAGAAAGTTCTATCGCCGAGGAGATCGATCCAGGACAAAGTTAATCCCAGAAACACGATGGAGTGGGGACAGAATGCTCCTGACTGTGCGCGGGGCTGAGGAAGGTGGAGGGAAATTGGAAGGGATAAAGGGGGAGATGGGGATGAAGGCGTAGGGTTTTTTATGATTTTAATTTTTAATTGCCACTACACACTTCGACTTTAGACGAATAGATCAGCTAATGAATGGTAAAATTTTTATTGAAAATCTAACATATATTTTAAAAAAATAAAAATTATTAAAAAAAGTGAATAGTAATAGAAATATTTCATCGAGATAATTATGGACGCATAAAATATATAGATTGCTATTACTGTTTATTGAATAGTAACAGGAATTGCTTCTCGACATAAAACTTTCTTAACGATAATTAAAATTTTCAAAACTGCCATGTCTGTACAACTTGTTTTCAAATATGCCATCATTCTAAACTTACTTCCCATAATGCCACTTTTTTAACAAACCTTTACTGGGAGTAACAGTTTGTATATTTTAAAATACGTTGAATTGTACAACAATCGATTTCGTATTTTCTTAGAAGCCGTCTCTAACTTGTTGCTGGTGATATTTCCCAGCCTTGAGCCGAAAGAGCTGCTACCTCCCTTTAAAATCGGGCATTGGTTGGCTGTTCTGATTCCCTTCACTTCCATGTCCGTTTTGCTTCAGATCTCGTCAAAAGTTACTTTTTAGAACTCATTCTGCACTTTCTCCCTGCACCCAGAAAATGGCATAAAATCAGGAGAAGAAAAGATATCGACAAGACAATGGCCGAGGTAGCCAGAACAAATCCAACCATCATAACTGCATCACCAACAAACTTGATACCCAAATTCTTGAGATCAGGCTGCAATGAGCAGCTTACGCTAGCTCCTCCGCATTCCACTCTAGAGGCCGTCCACGCACCGTTGACACAACTATCTCCATCCATCCACTCCCCACAGTTTCCTCTCTAACACCCATTTCACATATATCCTAATATACATTGATAGATTGAGGCCATAAGGTTCCAACCATGAGAGATCACCATCACAAAGTTGAAATTTTATTGGGAGTAGCGATTTGTCCTTTATTTTCTTCGAAGTTGTTTTGTGTTGTGGAAAACTCAATAAATCGTTATTGGGAATAGCGGTTTGACTAAAATACGATTTCAGTAGCGGTTTGTTAATTTTTTGTACAACTCAGCGTCAAATCATCACCCATTCAGTATTTTAAATTTTAAAAATTCACAAACCGCTACTGTTAGTAGCGATTTATTAAAAAAGTGATATTTTAGAAAGTAAGTTCACAAAGGTGGCATATTCAGAAACAAGTTATCCATATATGACAGTTTTAAAAATTTTTCGAATTAATCAGTCACCGTTATGTGAGTTTTGTTTCAGGGACAGGCTTCCTTATTCATGCACCCGAACATGCCCTTACTTCGCGAGGAGCTTAAGGTTTAATTTAATTAATATATCCTAAAACTATATTGTGTAAAATAGTAAATTAAATAATTATGCAGTTTTTGACTAAGGGTCTGTTCTTTAGACCTTAACTTATGCTTAACTTAACTTACCTTAACTTAATTTAACTTACCTTAACTTAACTTAACTTATCTTAACTTAACTGAACTTACATTAACTTAACTTAACTTAACTTAACTGAACTTAAGTACTTTTACAAACATATTTTTATGGTGGTGGTGGTGTGGTTGGGGTGGTGGGTTGGTGGTGGTGGTGGTGGGGGGGTGGTGGTGGTGGGTTGGGGTGGTGGTAGTGTGGTGGTGGTGGTGGTGGTGTGGTGGTGGTGGTGGTGTGGGGGTGGTGTGGTTGGGGTGGTGGTGTGGGGATGATGTGGTTGGGGTGGTGGTGGTGTGGTTGGGGTGGTGGGTTGGTGGTGGTGGGTTGGGGTGTTGGTGGTGTGGGTGGGGGGTGGTGTTGGTGTGGTTGTGATGGTGGTGGTGTGGTTGGGGTGGTGGGTTGGTGGTGGTGGGTTTGGGTGGTGGTGGGTTGGGGTGTTGGTGGTGGGGGTGGGGGTGGTGTGGTTGGGGTGGTGGGTTTGGGTGGTGGTGGTGGTAGGTTGGAGTGGTAGTGGTGGGGTGTGATGGTGGGTTGGATTGATGGGTAGTACTTAACTTAATTTACCTTAACTTAACTTAACTTACTTTAACTGAACTTAACTTAACTTAACTTAACTTAAGTGCTGAAAATTTAATGTCTAAAGAACAGGGCCTACTTTAGACATTAAATTTTCAGCACTTAAGTTAAGTTAAGTTCACTTCAGTTAAGTTAAGTTCACTTCAGTTAAGTTAAGTACAGTTAAGTAAGTTAAGTTAAGTTAAGGTAAATTAAATTAATTTAAATTAAATTAAATTAAGATAAGTTAAGTACTGAAAAAATAAACCCACCACCACACCATCACCCTAACCCACCACCACCACCCTAACCACATCACCACCACCACCTCAACCACACCTAACCACCACCACCTCAACCACACCACCACCCTAACAACCTCAACCCACCACCACCACCACCACCCCAACCACACCACCACCACCCTAACCACATCACCACCACCCCTCCAACCCACCACCTCCACCCCAACCACACCACCACCACCAACACCACCACCAACCCACCACCCCAATCACACCACCACCACAACCCCAACAATACCACCACACCACCACCCCAACCACACCACCACCACCACCACCACAACCCCAACAATACCACCACACCACCACCCCAACCACACCACCACCACCACCCCAACCCACCACCCCAACCACCACCACCACCATCCCAACCACACCACCACCACCACAACCCAACAACACCACCACACCACCACCATCCCAACCCACCAACACAACTCCCACCACAACCCCCACCACCACCAACACCCCCACCACCACCCCCACCACCACAACTCCAACCCCAACCCACCATCCCAACCACACCACCACCACCATAAAAACATGTTCGTAAAAGTACTTAAGTTAAGTTAAGTTCAGTTAAATTAAGTTAAGTTAAGTTAAGATAAGTTAAATTAAGTTAAGTTAAGTTAAGTTAAATTAAGTTAATGTAAGTTAAATTAAATTAAATCAAATTAAATTAAATATAAATTAAGGTCTAAAGAACAGACCCTAATGACCAATATATTAATAGTTGTTACAAAATATTCAAAATTAAATACATTAAAATATTTAATTTAAAATTTGACTTCATATAGTTAATTGATGATTTTCTTCTAAAATGGGCATTTTTACCTAAATTTAGTACTTTTTGTTCTCTTTATAAAAATGGACCTTTTTAATACATATTTTTATAAATCGGGGTGAGGCCTAAAACTTTATAGGCTTCGTGGATGAGCGTCTCTCGTTAGTTGGGTTTAGGCAATTCTCGCCTTATTTGGTTGTGTAAAAAATAAATTTTTATTTTTTTATTTTTGGAGTTATATGACTTTTTAAACAAGACGAGGATCTTTTGTTTTGAGAATTATGATGTTCAGATCAAATCGATTCTGCTGAGGTTAATCTAACTGTAGTTAGTAAAAAAATCGTTAAATTTTTTAAAATTAGTTCCTAAATAAAATTTTGAAAAGTTTGAACAACAAGTTAAAAAGATGCACACTCTCAAATTCCACTTTGCCCTAAGTTAAGCAACATATGTTGGTAGGTGGAACACTCAGTACCTTTCTTATCTATTGTAGTAGATTTATTCTACTCTTAAGATCAAATCATAGAATTAAGCAATAAATAGATTCAACAAGAACATAAAATAAAAAAGAACAATAACAATCGTTTTTTTTCGTGGTTCAGTTCCGAAGAACCTACATCCACGTTGAGCTCGACGGAGCTCGGCTTGCACTAGATCGAAGAATCATGGTCAAAATACCATCTCGTACACCCTTGCTTCTCACCTCTCTCACTTCTACTTATTACAACTCTCACACTATGACTAAATAGAGAGGCAACCCTCAACAATGCCGCCTGGATTGTTTACAACAATTTGAAGAACTCAAGGAGAGGAGGAGCAAAGCTTCGCAATGCTGTTTTTGATTTTTCATGCGAGAAGAAGAGGTGTACCCAAACCCTAGACTGCCTAGTCTTTTAGCTCGAGCCACATCTTGATTTTCTTTTAGGCGTCTATCACCCGTCCATCATCAGATTGATCTGCAGCCGTTGGATGAGGGTTCATCAATCAGCAACGATCCAGTCTATAAACAACAACGACCATCCTTCATCGCTAAAGGCCTGATTCACGCAACAATCTCCACCTGAACCAGGGCATTCTTGGAAGTCTCCCTCTGAGTGGCAATAGTGCAAGCCAAGCTCTGTTATGTCATCGCTCAACCTGCAACACGGATCACTCAATGCACAGTAAGTCCAAGCAATGCTTAAATTTGGAGTTAGTTACAATTTTTGTACCAAAGTCAGCTGGATTGTCTGAAATATCAACTTTGTATAATTTAACAATTCCAACAGCAAGTAATTCCATAGTGAAACTTAACATCTATATGCTTAGTCTTCTCATGATAAATAGAGTTCTTACTTAAATAAATTGCAGATTGACTACTATCTTAAAATATCAGCACATGTTTATCAAGCAAACAAACTTCTTTAACAGACCTTTCAACCAAACAACCTTTTCTAACATTACATAGCGCAACATATTCAGATTCAGCCGTGGATAATGCAACAAGCGGTTGAAGTTGAGATTTCAAGGCAATGCAATTTAATCCTAATGTAAAACAATATCCAATTGTGGACTTCCTAGAGTCTCTATCACCAACTTAGTCGGCATCCACATATTCAAGCAAAATCATTTGTCCTATTTCCATAACACAAACCAGTGCATAAAGTTCCAACAATATATGCAATAACATATTTTAACACATGAGGGTTTGACATATATCTGCTAAGCAAAGAAATGGCAAAGGACAAATCTGGCTTAGTACTTATCATTGCATACATTAATGAACCAACATCATTAGCATAAGGGATACCTTCCATCTTTAATATCTCATATCTGGAGCCGGGGCATTGGGACCTGCTAAGAATGAAGTGACGAGATAGTGGTACGGGAAACAGGTTTACAGGATAATTCTCCAAATTTTCTGACAACCTTTTCCAAGTATGGTTTCTAATGAAGTTTTAAAAACTTTTTACTTCTATCATCAATGATCATACCTCAATATCTTTTTAGCTTGTCCTAAATCTTTCATGTCAAATGCATCATTGAGATCATACTTTAATCTACTTATTATGGCAACAGACTTGCTAATTAATAACATGTCATCAACATATAACAAAATATAAATAGGTATGTCATTAAGAGCATAAACAATTATGAAAGTTACTTCTAATGAAGTCAATACTTAAAACAAATGAATCAAATTTCTTATACCACTGTCAAAGGCTTTGTTTCAAGCCATAAAGGGATTTTTTTTTTCAGAAAACAGACATGCTCAGGATATTTATCGTTCACAAAACCTTCAGGCTGTCTCATATATATTTTCTCATTTAACTCACCATGCAGGAACATTGTCTTAATATCTAATTGCTTTAACTCTAAATCATGGCAGACAACATTCTTATGGTTTTAAATTTTACAACAGGAGAGAATGTTTCATTATAATCTACCCCTTCCTGCTGGGTATAACCTTTAGCCATTAATTTGGATTTGTACCTAAGGGGATCAGCCTGGCTCAGGCCATCTTTCAACTTAAATAACCACTTACACTTCACCACTTTCTGTGAACTGGGCTTCTCATCTAGGATCCAAGTCTTGTTTTACTTTAAGAGAGTTCATTTCATCTCTCATGGCGTCGAGCCATTTTTCACTATCACTAGAATTCATGGCTTCTAGGAAGGTCTCAAGTTATGAGGCGGTGATTTTATCTACTGCTAAAAGGGCGCTATACTATATACACTAGGTTGTTTTCAGAATATCTCACTAGGGGTCTGATTTCTCTTCTGGACCTATCTCTGGCTAACTGATAATTCTGTAGCTCTCCCTGAGTAGACTCCTGCAGGCACTAGGGCTCAGGTCAATAATGGCTGGCTCTCCATTAGTTTCCGGATCAGGATCAGTATGACTTACCTCATGGTTGGGATCAGGGCTATCATCAGGCAAGTTCTCAACCATCGGGGAACTGGAAGGAGGGTCATGCTCCATCTCAACTAAGGTTTGGGCGTGAATCAGTAAGTATACCTATTCTGATCTGTACTAGCCTGGGCCTTAAAGGTAAAGGATTTTTCATCAAAGGTCACATCTCTATTAATTATGATCTTTATCAAACATCTTAGTAACTAAGATTCAATTTCTGATGGCCTCAGAGCAAAAGGTTTGGCGGAAAATTTATGATAGAATAGGGAAGAAATACTAATGCACAAGATAACTACCTTAAACAACAATTATTGGATTCATGACACTTGCTCGATAAATATTCACTAAAAAAAGAAGAGTGACAGTGAATCATTCTTTATTTACTTGTACACAGATCAACAAACACTAAACTTCAATTTTCTCGAGAGCCAAAATTTATACGATCTAAACCAAAAAACAGATTTAGGTGAAATATAAAACTACCATTCGGGTTTCAATCGGACGAAATCTATCGTGTAAACTAAAAATGGTTTGATTTAGTAGATTTTTTGGTTTTAAACCGAATTGAGAGCGCACTCTTTACTCAAATCATTGATTCAAATTGCATGCATAATTTAACTCATTCAACTTTAAATATCAATGCTATAATATTTCTTATAACTCAATATGAGGTAATTACAAATGAAGATTCCAAATAAAAGATGCAATGATGGACTAATCAGATCATCTTAATTTGCGGCAGAGGCTAATATTCGAATTTAAAAGGTGTACAAGCTCTAATTACTAAATGAAGAGTTTATACTTTCAGATTTTATAATACATAAAATAAAAAATAAATTGAATTCACTTCAAAGCCCGCCGCTGGTAGTAAAATTATAATTTTTGGCGATGTAAGAAGCGAATATAAATAATAAATAAATAAATATTATATCATGTTAGTTTGTAATTTACTGAATTAAAAATTTGAAAATAATTCCGATTTACAGTTTGAAGGTAGGCTGATAGATAGGTAATAATAATACAAAGTAAAGAAGAAGAAGAAGAAGAAGCTCCACTGCCATCATCGCCCACAACACCTCACCGATTCGTTTCATCTTCTTCAAATCTCTTCCAATCCAATCCAGATCGGCCGCAGCCACATTCGAGACGTCTTTCATCGAATCGTCGTACATCGCCAGCCGCCACAGTAACCTTTTCTTCTCTTTGGCCCTTTTTTGGTGGGTGTGTTTGGTTAAGATCTGAAACCGATCGATTCCTCTACTTTCAGCTGCCGGTATCTTTTTATTTCGTTTTTGTATTCATTAGGCTTCGATCCTTGTGTCTTGTAGGTTTTCTTTATGCATAACATAGGTGATCGATTCTTTGTTTCTTTTCTTTTTTGGAGGAAAGAAGTTGTGTTTGATTTTCTGATTTTTATATTGTGTCTTTCATTGAAGTATCGGATGCATGACCCGTATGTTCTGATTCATGTTACTGATATGTGTCGATTTTATTAGTTTTTTTTTTGTTTTGTTTTCTGTATTGATGGATGGATAGAGTTTTCTGCAGCTTGGTTTTGTTTTTGCTTTCTGGGAATAAATTACCTGTATTTTTGTTTGATTAGGCTGAAGACATGACTGGGGTTGCAATCGTTGCATGGTATTTTGATTGTGATATCTGATGACAACATTTATAGGTACTCCCACTCGGGCGGACTGAAATGACATTTTTTCTGTGAGTGAGATAGTTTTTTTGGAAGGAAAAAAACAGCTATTGTCCAGTGTGTAGTTTCTAATAATAGTATTTCTTTACACTCTTCTGAGCTTCTCTTTATTGCTTGTTATGTCAAGATTTGGGCTTTAATTTGAGGCTTGTATCTTCTTCCATGTCTTATTGTGGTACATATAGCTGACTGTGCGGTGGAGTTATCAAGCCTGAATCTAGATTTCCTATTTTCATTTATATAATTCTAGGCTTCAAGTCCTTTCATCAGCAGTTTTGGTGCATTACCATGTCAGTCGCCTAATTGTTGAGGCCTTTTTTTTTTGGGGTACAGAATTGAAGGGATACTGAGTCACTTGTGTTGTTATGTGAATTGCATGGAGTGAGGATGCCAGAGCTGCGAAGTGGAGCACGGAGATCTAAACGCCTTGATAACCTGCAGTCGTCGGCGCAACCAGACAACCAAGCTGAAGTTAGCCATTTGCCACCACAAACTAGGACTAGGAGAAGAGGAGGAGCTGCCGGTGGTAGAGGAAGGGGCGCCAATGCTAGAGGAGTAGCCAAGGGACCCTCAACTGCAGCACCGACAAGGCAAGCTGGTGCTGGTAGAGGAAGAGGTATAAGGTTGATCGATTTGGACCCCGAGCCACCTTTTGAGGTTCCTCCTGAACCTGCTCCTTTTCCTGCTGCGGATCCAGTGCTCCATAGAGTTGAAGGAATGGCAGATAAAGCACACCCCAAAGTTGGTGCTAGCGCCGAAAAAATAGTAGGAGGTGAAGACGACGCAAGCACAACTCCGGTTCCTGAGCGGGTATGCAGCCAATATGTGAATTACTTGCTTCCCCGTACACATTCATGGATATATATGCCCTTTTTCCTAAGAGTTGTTTTACATAGATTTAGTAGCATGTAGTTATAGCATATTTGCTTGTTCACATCTGCAGCTTTCATATGCAGTTTGTTTCTGTTTCCACTTGTCTTAAACCATTCATGTCTATTACTTGGTGTAGGTACAAGTAGGTAATTCTCCAGTGTACAAGGTTGAGCGGAAGTTGGGCAAAGGTGGTTTTGGTCAAGTGTATGTTGGCAGGCGTGTCAGTGGTGGAACTGACCGAACAGGGCCAGATGCAGTCGAGGTTGCACTAAAATTTGAACATCGTAATAGCAAAGGTTGTAGCTATGGTCCTCCTTATGAGTGGCAAGTATACAAGTAAGAAATATGTTCGTTACTATCTTGATAACTTGTTCAATAATTTGGACCCACATTAACATTGTCTTCTTTTGTATATTTTACTTGTGAAGCACCTTGAATGGATGCTATGGAATTCCAGGGGTTCACTACAAGGGCCGTCAAGGAGATTTCTACATTCTGGTTAGTTATGAAATGTGAGACTCTGTATTCGATTACCATGTTGTGGAATTGTCTTGTTAAGTTCCGTAACTGTTCCAGGTGATGGACATTCTTGGGCCTAGTCTTTGGGATGTTTGGAATTCCTTGGGTCAATCGTAAGAGCCTGTCTTCAAGTCTTTGTTTTTGAATCTTTTGTCTCACACACTCATGCGACAACTCATGTATATGTTCATATGTACTTGCTACAGGATGGCCCCAAGTATGGCTGCTTGCATTGCAGTTGAGGCAATATCTATTTTGGAGAAGCTTCACATGAAAGGGTTTGTTCTCATGGTCTCTTATCCTAGTCTATTTGTTATATTTTATTCTTAGTCTCATGATGTTTTGGGGTACATCTACATCCTATGGAAAGATAAAAGACCAAACACTATCAGATCAATATTTGACAGCAAAGTTTTACCCTTCAGCTGCTGTTTGTCTCTTGAAAATAATTCTGCATTTGACTGGACAATCAGTTGTTGCTATCCTTAATATATGCTCCTGAACTGACATTTGGAAAGTCGAATCATTTGAGTCTCTAATCACTTGTTATATTTATTGCTGCATTTTCTTATTGGATAGACAATGCAATTTCATGTAAGTTAAGCTTGAGTATGATCTCGAATTCTCTTTTTGAAGAGGTTAGCACAATTCAGATCATGAGCTGGATTTTTTTTCTATTCAATTCTGTTAGAAATGCAATACACATGGTTGAACACTCTCAATCATTGTAATCGGTTACATCCTGCTCATTCAGTGGTGCTAAACTTGGAGGGTTCAAAGATTTGGAATTTGTTTATTTGCGACGTGTGCATTATTGATACACGAATTGGTCTCAATTAAATGTCCCTTCAAGAGTTTCCTGAATTATTATTGTTTAACAGGTTTGTTCATGGGGATGTGAAGCCTGAAAATTTTTTACTTGGTCAAAGTGGCACAGTTGATGACAAGAAGTTATACCTCATTGATCTCGGTCTTGGTATGTTACTCAGGCTTTAAGGCTTCATTAGTGCCTGCATTTAAAATTTATGGTTGATAGTTGTTCTTATCATACAGACCTTGCAGTTGCTCTCTGTTACTCTAATTGATGGTTATGCATGTACATCACACGAAGAATTTGTTTTGTCTTGGTTTCCAAATCAGGAAAAGATTTCAGGAATATTTTATTTTCGGCAGTGTAAATATGGCTCCCTTGGCAGTCAAAACTCATTATTCAGCTTCAGTATATTCTTTCAACCTTTTGGTCGAGAATTGGATACGGGTTTCGATGTGTCTTCTAAAGACATGTCTGAACTGTGGGAATTAATACTGCCTTAATGTATTTGAACCTCGTAGTTTCTTGCCATATTGATGTATGTGTGATGTATTATAAACGTTATTTTTCTTTTGGCTTTTTCAGCTTCCAGATGGAAAGATGCATCATCTGGTCGACACGTAGATTATGATCAGAGACCTGATATATTTAGGTTGGTGTCTATCTGTTATTTACACATCGTGACAATTTTCAACTGTATGATCAATAATCACTTTGACAGGGGAACTATACGGTATGCAAGCGTCCATGCTCATCTAGGCCGAACAGGAAGTAGAAGGGATGATCTTGAGTCATTAGCGTATACTCTGATATTCCTTATTAAGGGCAGATTGCCATGGCAGGGTTATCAGGTTTGTTTGCAGTGTCATTCAAAAGATTGCTCAGTCTTTTCAAAGTTGGCATTTGTAAAACTTTCTGTTACAGGGAGACAACAAAAGTTTCCTAGTTTGCAAGAAAAAGATGTCTACCTCTCCGGAATTGATGTGTTGCTTTTGCCCGGCGCCATTCAAGCAGTTTCTCGAGGCTGTAACTGATATGAAATTTGAAGAGGAGCCAAATTATTCCAAACTAATATCTCTATTTGACAGCCTGATTGAACCTTGCACTCAATTAAGACCTATAAGGATTGATGGTGCCCTAAAGGTTGTTATAACTTATTAGTCTCTTCATTATTCAGACAATTGGATGATCTGGTATATATACTTATCTTTTGGGTGCCTAGGTTGGACAAAAACGAGCAAGAATGCAGATAGATTTGGAAGAAGAAGAGCAACCAAGGAAGAAAATACGTTTAGGAAGTCCTGCTACGCAGTGGATTTCCGTGTACAATGCTCGTCGTCCTATGAAACAAAGGTCTGAACATTTGGATTGTATTGGTTGCTTAATTATGCTACTGTTTAATGTGGCGCCACTTGATAATAACAACGCATTTATCATTATTTTATTTCTTTTGTAAATTATTAATCTGAAGTTGAGTTCAGCAACTAAAAAAACACATCTTAATGACCATATATGACACTTCTCAACTATGATGTATATTTGATGGTCAAATTGTTATGTATAATTTAAACTGGGATTTATTTGTTCTTTAATAGTTATGGACTAATATGGTACAAAAATAATCTGGGTGCATGGAGAATCCTAAACATCCTTGTTTTCATTTAAGACACGTCTCTTTTCTTGCTTATGTATGCACGGTTCCATTTTATGCATAACCTTGTGTACTATTTTTAAATTTTGTCTATGCAATGGATACTATGTTTTTTTATTCTTTCTCAGTTTAAAATCACATGAACTGATTAAAATGTAAAACTGCCTTAAAAATGTTTAGATAAAGATTAAAAGGCTTTTACCGACTTGCAAGTATTGATGATGCCTTAAAAGATGCATGTTTCTTGTACATGTGTATCATTGAGGTTGACATTAGGTAGCACTAGTGTACTAATAATCATACAACACTGTTTTCAGGTATCACTACAATGTGACAGACAATCGACTGACGCAGCATGTAGAAAAAGGAAATGAGGATGGACTATATATCAGTTGTGTGGCCTCTGCAGCAAATCTATGGGCACTGATTATGGACGCAGGAACTGGCTTCTCCTCCCAGGTGTATGAACTCTCGGCTGTCTTCCTGCATAAGGTAACACCAAATTCAAAATAAATTTATGTATGGCCGGTTTCCTGTCATTACTCAAATTCTTTTTGCTTTTCGAATCTTGCTGTTGTGGTTACAATCAGGACTGGATCATGGAGCAGTGGGAAAAAAACTATTACATTAGTGCAATAGCTGGTGCAAGTAATGGGAAATCTCTTGTAGTTATGTCCAAAGGTAGCTGAACGGGTAACTTTGGATTGTCATGTATACACAATATAATTTGCAACTTTATGCTTCAGTTTTTTAGTTATTTATTGACTATTTGTGATGCTGCAAATGGCATACAATCATACATTTTATAATCTTTGTGCACGTATGTAAAAAGACCATACTTGTGTCGTGTTACTCTCACATGCAAGTCAGTAATTAATTGATAAAGACATCCCTTGACCTTGTGCTGGAATTTATGTTATACGCTTACATTCTATATCCAGGAACATCGTATACGCAGCAGTCATACAAAGTCAGTGATTCCTTTCCTTTTAAGTGGATTAACAAAAAATGGAAAGAAGGTTTCCATGTTACGTCTATGACTACTGCTGGCAGCCGATGGGGAGTAGTAATGTCACGAAATTCCGGTTATTCTGACCAGGTATCTCGCGTATAGTTAACCTTGCATTTGTTGAAGGGTCATTTCAAAATAATGTTTTGGTATATGGTCACCTTTTGACGGGAGAAGTTTTTCTCTAATTGACAAATGAATCTGGTGTTTTTCTCTAAGGGTCATTTCAAAGTAATGTTTTGGTACACGCAGCAATTATTGGCAAATGAACTATTCGTCGATTGATAAGTTCAATCATAATTTTTGTGGGGATTTTTTTTTATTTTTTATTTGGAAATGATGGATCTGAATGAAGGATATGGATTTAAGGTGTGCATGCAGCACTTGTTGATACTATCTCTTATTGAGTTGAAGGTTGTGGAGCTAGATTTTTTTTATCCCAGTGAAGGAATACACAAAAGGTGGGAGAATGGTTACAGGATAACTTCTATGGCTGCTACAGCAGAACAAGCAGCATTCATATTAAGTATACCAAAGCGTAAAATGCCTGATGAAACTCAAGAAACTTTACGAACTTCTGCCTTCCCAAGCACTCATGTAAAGGTACCAATTCTTCTTACTTCGGGACTAACTGTTTTTTAGTTCATACATAAGCACTTCATCTACTGTTTGGTATTTGCTACTCTGGAGCGAAGTACAAACAGTTAAAACTCCAAATTAGGAAAATGTGTCTGCTATTTGCTGGTGGAGTCGTGAGTTATGAAGCATGTCTCTATTGAGTGATTTTTGTAATGCGACTCTCGTATTTGGACACAACTTCATTATCAACGATGTTAAACATTTTACGGTAGACATTACTTGCACATTTTCTTGCAGGAAAAATGGTCTAAGAACCTCTACATTTCCTCAATTTGCTTTGGACGAACTGTATGCTGACAGTCCAGGGGGGTTGCATATTTGTTATGGCTGAAGCTGAAATTCAGGGTGTGTATCTGCTATTCTAACTGACGGGCATTAGTATATTTGTAAAAGCTGAGGCTGCAGTGAGCAAGTTATTATTCACACGGCAGGATATCAATTATTTTTCCTGCTACCAAGGGCTAATCCTTGCTGGATCCACCCGGTTTCTTCCTTGTAATAAAAAAAGTGAGATGTGAAGAAGAGGTAGGAAAATTATGATTATCTGCAGCTGAGTTAGGCAAGCCTAAAATGTCGTTGAGAAATCCAATGCTTTTCAAGTTGACATATTTTGAATGTAATCCACTTATTAACCGGTTGGTATTGGGATCTAAATTATTGTCTATATTTAAAGTAATTATCGGCACCTTCTTTCATTAATCTTTTGGTTATATACAATAAACTTGTCTTCCCACATTAAGCACGTGAATTGTGTATGCCATTTTTTATCAGTTTTTTTTTCTAGAATGTCATGTCATCTTTTTAAAGTTTGTTTCAAAATCATCTTTAGAAAAACAGACATGGCATCTATATAAACATCGCCAACTGCTTAAAAATATTAATTTTTTAACAAACCACTCTTGATTTATTTTGATGTGCCACATGTTGTGACCAACAAACCGCTGGCGTTAGTTAAAAATAATTTTTGAAAAGCGACGAGGCGAGCAGCCTTCGCTTCTAAACTAGTTGAAAATAGTTTTGTAATGAATAATCAAAGATGGATTCAATTCTTGTTTTTGTTGATTTTTTAGTCACTCATTTTATTCCAATGCATAAATTGTTCCTTTTGAATCTTCAAAAATTTAACGGAAAGAAAATGATTGAAAACAAACATAAATTAGCTGTGCTGAAAAGTTAGTAATACATACAAGATAGCGACACAACTTCACTAGGTAATAATACATTTAAGTTAGTCTAAAAAGTGCCAATTTTACACTAGTTAAGAGGATGATTCACTAACATCTACAGGAAGCCATACCATGTGAATGGCTCTTCCAGTACAATGATCATCTGCTCAATGATAAAGAACATTAAATAATTCCGTATGAGGAATAGCGGATAACTAAATGGACTCTAGCTAGGGGTGACATAGGTCAGCTGCCCTTCCAAATTTACTGCCACCTCTTGGAGGTTCTCGATGAAGACAAGCTAGAGCCACCTGCGGGTGGTTTCTTCGAGCCTAATCAAAATGAAGAAAGGAACAAAGTAAAATGGGGTAAGATATCATTATTACCAACAAAATGTTCTAGTCGATACCAACATATTTGGAAATTAGTGCTATCGACTATGCACATCCAGTCACTCTATTACAAACGAAATGATGGTTCATTGAATTATAAGAGCTTACACCTAAATGTTTTGACTTGTCAACCAAAAAGTAATGTACAATGATCCTAGATGGATGAAATAAAGCAGAATACAGTTTACTTACTTGAAGAGGTCCCAGATGGTGTCTTAGGCACTGACTGCCGATTTCTTAATTGGGCCTGCTTTAGTGGAGGCTTGGGGATTTTTGATGTACTGCCACTAGGTCTTAACCACAGCCATACACGAGTGAAAAAAATAAAGAAAGGTTAACAGCATATTGTTTCCAAACAAATTGTGAATGGTGATAAAAACAACTCTACATCACTACAATTGGGCAAATAAAGTAAGACATGAAATGGGATGTGAAATAAACAGAAACTGACATGCCGTTTAAGAATATGAAGCAAAGGCCCCATCCAAATTGACTATTTGGTTGGATAGGCATAGTAAAGACATATTTCTTGACGAATTATGTGAATCGGAACAGCATTTTAAGACCTTTAAGTTCACATAAATTATATTAACGAAAAAGATGATTGCTTAGCACATTTTATGAAAGGGAACTCACTTTTCTGGATTTTCGATAGGTTTTGCAGCTTCAGGAAACATAGTAAACTCCACAATGCTGGTCACTGATCCATCTGTCTCTGTTCCCATTGATAGGCCACCATCAGATATATCACTCAACCTTTCATCACAGTCAGCATCCCCAAACCCCAGCAGCTCGACATCATCCACGATATTTGGAGCCACATATCTGCTATTAGTGTTTGATTGTGATGGCAGAAGAGAGTTAACTTTGACGAAATCATCTATAGACTGCTGGGAGCCTGATTCAGATTGCTTGTCACTGTACTCAGAGCAATTATCAAAATCTGAATTCCCTTTCCCACCCCCCGCTCTTCGTTTGTCTTGAGGAGATCTAATTGAGTGTCTTACCGGAGATGCCGAACCATATCTAAACGAGCCCATACCTTTCTTTTCTCCATTGATATTAGCCTTATCCTGCCATAACCGCTGAATCTCCTCATCCTTCTTCAAAATTACATCCTTGAGGGATGCCACCTGCAGATTGGAAAATTTATTCAGGAAGCGGTTATTTTAGCTCGAGACCTACATGCATAAGAACTCTTAGAGGTAAGCTACACCGACACACCTTTAGGGCATCATAAATATCATGTTTGTCCAATGAAGATTTATAGTATGCATAGGAAACATCATATTTCTCAGCATGCTACACCATCAGAACCCATGTTTTTTCATTGTGAGACTTCAATTGGAAGTTCATTTTATGGAGTACTTGAACATGTGACTAATACTGGAGAAGAAAAATAAACTTGAACGGACCTGCTCCATGAATTCTCTCATCTCCCTTCCCTCTTTGTTACTTCTCGCTGCACCTAACTCAACACCAGACACTCTTTCAGCAAACTTCAAAGTGCTTATTGTTTCAGAGTAGGATTCCGCATCAGGATTAAGCTGTACAAACATCAGAGTTTTTGCTTGACCACCTGAAGAGAAATAGGAAGGCACTTAGTTGCGGCAATAAGATTTTTGCATCATTCATCTGACTATATGGAATTAATACATCTAAACATTACTACCATACCCAAAGAACTCTGAAGTATTTGAGTTAGTTTGCTGTTTCGGTAAGGAACATGTGAGTTCTTTTGTGCCAATGCAAATATCACATCCCCAAGAGCTGATAGAGATTTATTAATGTGTTGTGCTTCCTTGAGTCTATCTCCTATAGCCTCCGACCGCTCAACTCTTTCACTACCAGCTAGATCAATCAAGTGTAAATTTCCACGCATGATGGCACCCGTCTTTACATCCTTTCCACGGACGTGGACCGTTAGGACGCTGTGCATACAATTGAATGAAACTTTACTGTTTGATTTAAGAAAAAAAAATATAATAAGAGACTACTTCAATTATATAACCTGTGAGAACGGCTACTTCTTTCATTTAGAGCAGTAGCACCGACAGCCCGATTCATTGAACCAACAGTCATAAGCTCCACAACTTCTGGTGTTGATCTAACAGGATGCATGCTAGCTTCAGGGACTGCCAAACCATTTGGTTGAGTGGTACTCCAAATCCCAAGTGTGTGTAAGTCAAAGTAAACAATAATTTATACATGCGCTTTGATGTCAAACATAACTTGAGCTTTAAATATAGAAAAAATAAGGCAAATATGGGTGAAAAGAAACTAGACAAACGCAAGAGGGCAGAACATAATAGCAAGAACATATCGCACAAGCCATTACAGTTGAATGCAGGTTAGCAACACAGTCAATATATACATTAACTTCAACATAAAATCAGGATATCGTCTTTGTGGACCATCGATTGAAAGCAGATCACGAACTTGCTCATTATATATCTCAACCATTTGAACTCCTATCTCATACAAGATAGAACTTCTCCTGTTCTCAGCAATACAGAATAAATCATTTAGAGCTCGGTAGTTGACACCCCAATCCTCTTGTGACGAAATTTCAGGCCCACTCTACACAAATAATTGAATTCTCTGTTAATTTGACGATTACTTGATCACATGTAAGAGTATAAGCAGACAACATACCATTGTGTAAGTTTTACCAGACCCTGTTTGACCATAAGCGAAGATGCACACGTTGTACCCATCGAGCACAGAACGTATTAATGGTTGAGTATCTAAATACACTTCATCTGTCATCATATGGGAGACATACAGTGTTACCAGCTAAGATATCATGAAATAACTTGAAAAACCAAGTTCTTCTTTGTTGTATTAGATAATACATTAAAACCAAGGGGTTAATAAAAAAAAATTTGACTTGAACCTTGAGTGGATGTTGGAGCAAAAACCTTGTTAAACTTAAACAATCTACGGCTATCCTTCCCTTGTTTAAGAGGATTTGTTATGACTAGCTCTCCATTTTCACCAATAAATTCGATAGTGGTCTGCTTCTGACTCTGTCCTGGAAGGAATGGTCTTATGCGGCAATAAACTCTAATATTTCCTGTCCAATTGATGATCCAATATCATTGTAAAGCTACATTGTTGCATGCTCAAAATGAAATTTTGTCTTCACAGAATCCCTTGCAAATAGCATTACTGACAACATATTTATAACAGTACTCATCAATTATCATAACTTCATGTGTTTATTGGAAACAAATTGTGCTCCAATGACATCAAGAAGCAGCAGTCAAAATAAATATCTTGCTGAAGAATATTGAGAAATGCACCTTTCAAATCCTGAACCTCGTTATACAGTTTTCGATTTTCAGCAAGAACAATATGGTAATTCTCTGCGGCTGTCGTAAAACCTTTAAGCTTCACCCCTGGTCATGTCAAAATATCTAAAATATGAAAAGGTAACACAATATATGAATAAATTCTAATTATTTATAGTTATGCGGGGAACTGATTGCTACTACAGCTGCAGATTACCAACTTACCTAGATAATTAAATTCTTCAAAGCAACCTTTCTGTGTCTTCAGTACTTGTTGTTTTATCGATTTTGAAGCCATCCGCAACTCCTTTAAGTCATTAAATTTCAAGAGTATTTATAGCTAAATAAGGGTAATTTGCGAAAGAGGTATATGAAGGGACTAATCACAACAGAGTGAAAATACAGTTGTTAGTATACCTGCAAGGCTCTCGACTGCAACTCTAAGGAGATTTTAAAGGTAAACTCTTTCTTTTCCCACAACAAAGTTTTGGATGCACAATGTGCTTCGAGGACATGGATTTTGTTTCTCGAATCTATTAGGAGAAATTCTAGTTCCTTTACTTTCTTCTCCATGTCTATTTTAGTTTCCCTTGCATATGTTTGTAACTCCAACCATAAATTTTCAAATGTTCTTTTTGTCACATCTAGATCCTCTTTTAGGGCTAAAATCTCAAGATCACTGTTATCCTTCTCTTTCAGCAATCCAGCTAGATCTTGTTCGTCTTGTTTTTTGGACTCCTCAATTTTGGACTTCTCAGTCTGCAAATCGAGGGAGGGAAGTAGTATTGATAGCTATCTAAACTAAATACAGCCATATAACATTAAGAGAAGAAAAAAAATCAAAAACAGTATACATCGAGGAGCATAATTTTTGAGACAATCATCAAGACAAACACTAGTGCGTGTACATCACAAGAGACTTTTTTATTTGTATAAAAACACAAAATTCGTAAATATTCTCAAAGGCAGGAGAATCTTTTATCACAACTATAGATATCCTTGCAGACGAAGTAGATATTCAGTTGTTGCAAGGAGCTTTCATCAAATTTATCTCTTGAGATACTTGCACCAATTAATTAGAACAGTGCTAAATATATGTTTCAAATAATTATCAAAAAGTAATTAGACTTAACTCATAAGACAGAGGATAGGATACAAGCACTACAAGCCTATAAGGTAGGGAAGGCTTTGCAATTTTAGTTCAGGGTTTGTTGTTCTTTCCATTTGTTTCACTGCCCATAAAAAGGAGTTCAATCATGAAATAGGTCCAGAATATGCTTCCAGAGTGAGGACAAAAGAAAACCATATTTCTGGCAGTCTATTCTTTAGTTTTCTGCTACCACTTCAAGTTTTGAACTTTCTTTTAATGATCAATAGGTTTGAACCGGCTACTACTGTTAGGTCTCTTATGGTAACAAGCCTGGGCTGTGATTGGTATCACCCGTGTGTAATCCTACAGTTGTATTTAGTATCTACTCAGTTTGACAACCTTGGCTCGTAAATAGCTTGATAAGTAAGAATCACACCTTGACTTTCTGAAGCTGGCTTGTAAGTACCTGTGAATATGGAAACATTCAATTTAAATAATTGTAACTGAAATACCACCATAGCCAATTTTTACAAGCACATTCAGTCACACTCACACATGAAGCATACCTCATTTTCTTCGATTGTACCTTTTACAAGGGTTTCAAGCACTCTAAGTCTTGATTGATACTTCTCTTCACGACACTTGTAAAGAATGTTTTGCTGCCAATGTAGAGTAACAATATGTAAATAAAATTGTGTGACCAAAATGTACAAGAAATGATTGGCAAAATGATCGGTACATTTTGAATATTATGGGCTTGAGTTGCAACCCGCTGCGCAATGGCTTGAACAACTTTTCTCAGGATTCTCGACACACTCTGATGAAAGCAAAATAAATAAAGATCTCTATCAGATGATAGGGAAATGAACCAACAAAGAAGTTTGTACAAAACTTTTACAATCGTGTTGTTTTTAACCATTTTATGGCTTACATGAGGTAGATCGCCACTGTTTCTGTCAATGCTCTCATCCAGTATCTTGTTTACAACATTGAAGAGCGAATCGGTTGCAACACTCTGTGTGATAGACAAGAAAAGATAAAGAATTTTTCAAAACCTTAAATGGGACAAAATGAAGTCCATTTCGTATGCTATAGAGAAAGTCAGTTCAGAAGCTCACGTCGAGTCTATTTAACAATTCAGAAACATCAACATCAGAAAGGTCAGCACAGCATCCTGGGGATTCACTCGAGCAATTGGATCCACCGTTTTCACTTGTTTGCAAGTCCAGCTGGTGCATCATGATGACTGCTCAATCAACCTTACATACTGTTCAGTTACTTGACCACAGCATGGCACTGTAAGAATAGAGTACATTAATAACCATTATGACACCAAAAACAAGTACCAGTTTATTGCTGAAGTGGTGAATATAAATAGATAAACATATACATGTAGCACTGGAGATTCCAAGCTTGAACGAAAACTAGCTAACTATACACATGTGTGAAGCTTGATCGTGCATCACTTAACCAATGAGAAAATCAGAAAATTATGATATCTTTCATCATAAAATTTTACAGAGTGATTGACAAACTCAAAACCTCTGCCACTCAAATGTGAGCATTTAGCATAAATCCTCCTACTTTTCTCTTTGCTCACTAGTAATCCGCACCTTGATAACAAATGCACCAAATTTAGGATTTAAAAAGTCAATATGATGCATTTTGACAGTTCCAAATAACAATTAAGCTGGCTGATGAACCAAATTACAGTTTTTCTGACAGCTCAAGTCCAAGCAAAAAAAAAAAAAAACCTAGGTAAACAAAAGAGGCATTGTGCATTCACCAAAGTAGCAAGAATATCGACAGAGCGCCGCAGTAGAAGCAGTTTGAAGCCACCCAGATCAATAATTAACCACAGATTACCCATCAACAACAAAAAAGACTCAACACAGCATCAACTTGGTTCAAGCTGAACATTTTGAAACCAACTGTAATACAAGTTAGTGTATAATGTCAACCATAACGGCAGCGCATCAATTTCTACCTGGCCCAACCAGAACACAAAACCATACAATAAATCAAGAATTACTCCTCAAAACATTTTTTTAAAAAAAATATATCACTAAAACTACGCCTAGTGACAAGCTGAGATATTCAAACTCCCAAGGGAGAAATGCATTAGTCAAAATTCGCACCTGGTAATAGATACGCGGAAGGCCGTCTCGGAGATGAAGATGGGGCAGGCGGATCTACTACGGAGAGACGACGACGACGACTACGCTCGATTACGTCGTGGACTACGGTAAGTGGAGGAACGAGGAAAATGTCGTGCTTGATTTTCAATTTTATTTGTATTTGTTTTTCTCAATTTTCTAGGATAGATATTTAAATATAAATACTTGTCAGAATTACCAATTTACCCCTCATAAATATTTTGGATTGTTCAGTTCCCGCCTCGTGTATTATGCACTCGGATTGCCCATGTTGGATTCAAACTGCTCCAAGATTTTGGTTACTTACGGATTTGTTAGGGATATTATAAGGGTGCAAGTTTGATCTTAAAATTCTTCGTCCAATATTCAATGAAGTATTAGAATTTTCAGAAACTAAACTGACAAGCCTTAGTTAAAACCGAATAAACAGTTATCAAAAGGTTAAGGAATGTTACAAACCAAACAAGAAATGAAAATTTTTCAAGACGGCCACGTTTATACAACTTTATTTCAAAAATGTCATTGTTTTGAACTTACTTTTCAAAATACCACTTTTTCATCAAACTGTTACCGGGAATAACGATATGTGTGTTTTTAAAAATTAAAATATTGACATGGCGATGACTTGTCGTTGAGTTATACACAATTACATAAACCGATACTCATAGTAGCGGTTTGTGTAATTTTCAAATTAAGACCCGAACCCAAACATTATTATGTCCAACCACTTCGAGTAGCGGTTTGTCGTGAATTTAGTTCCCGCAGCAGCCTCCTTCCTCAGTTTGCCACTGCTGCACTTCTCTCTCCTCTCTCGTCGGTGAGTCGCGCCATCGTCTTCGCAGTCCAACACCACGTCGAGCTACCCTCTCCTTTCGAAACTTCGATCCTAAGATAAATTTAGTTTGATGGTTCGATTTTGTGATGGATTTTGGAATGGGGGTTAGGGTTGGGGTTTTACAAATTGGGTATGTGGATATGAAATTGGGTTTAGAATTCTAAAATTGGGTTATGGCAATTCAAATGGGTTGCATTACAGTTGAATTGTGATAGGATCGTGATTAGTAGTAACACACTAGGTATAGGAACTGTAAGGAACCTAAACTTAGTTGGCAGGTACGTGTACCTCAGAGTATCAATGCACAGCGGAATTCGTCTAAAGATTATTTTATTAATCTATAGACTATACAAATACTTACACTATTCGTACACAAGTAATAGTATCGCTAACTATCACAAAATCAAGTCACCTAAGCCTGATGATCCAGGATCACCAATCGCGACTTCCAGAGACAAGTCCCTCCAACGATTCCCCGAATCGTCCACTCGTCTCCCACACTCCAAAGGCTAGCTCTTGATGCACGGATGGCTTACTCAAGCTTCTGCTCTCCTTCCCTTGATTCGTACGTGCGATCCCTATGATTTTCCTTTAATAAGTAACCAGCGGTTATGTGCAATTAGTATCAAATCTGGATCTCCGAGATTCTCGTTATCAAATCACGATCTCCGAGATTCTCGCAACTGCTCGATTGACTCGGTTCTGACTTCATTTCCTTCAAGTCCCTCTGTGTCCAACACAGGTTCTTGTCCCTCGCCTGACTCTCTGACTTAGAGTCCTTCTGTCCATCAGATGTTCACATCCTGGTACAGGTTCCTACACACTCAACTTAAAGTGTTAGTCGAGTGTTGTCATCATCAAAACCACATGGGGTACATGATCCTCAGGATCCAACAATTTTTCCTTTTTTGATGATGACAAAACACTCAGAGACAAGACATAAGCTCAACCACAAGCAATACTAGTCATCTACCCACTGAATCATAAATGGGAACAATTCCCCCTAAGCCCAAGCAAGGACTTGCAAGTAGTATCAAGAATAGATACCTGACATGATTCCCCCTGGATAGGTAGCCTACTACTCTTCCCATTTTGGCATCATCAAATAAGGGTTAGATAGTTAAAACACGTTAGCCATCAATAGAGTTAGTCAAAACATGCAATAAAATTGAAATCATGCAAACTTCAAAATTAACTGCAAAATGTCACGAGTGCATAAAGAGTTCAGGGAAAAACGAAAGGATTAATGCGGTGGGGAGCAAGGAATGGATGAGTCTATGATGGCAAAGGCTATTGGCATTCTCTGATTCAGGTTCGTGAACCTGACCCGGACACTAAGTTCCCAACCCTGACAATCTCTGTCACTGCCTTGTCGACTGCTTTCTTCACGGCATCAAACTCTGAGTTCAGCCGTGCCATTCCTTCCTTCAGCTCTAAGATCCCATCCTCGATCTTCTGAAGTCTCCGCTCCACACCAACCTTTTCTTCATCATGAGGTTCCTAAACCTCAGCTTCATTCCCTCATCGAACAGGGCACCATCCAGCTTTACAGGGTCCCGAACCCATCCATCTTTCTCTTCTAGAGACAGGAGCGAGAAGGCTGGACTCGCTTTTCGGTGGGCTTGACTTTAGCCGCCCTCCTCTTTGACTGAATAGTGGTCTCGAGGATCTTGACCTTCTCACTATCCTCCGAGGCGGCATCCTTCTCGGATTCCCCCATCATGGTCTGAGGTGTTGCCTTAGTCCTCATCTCTTCCAGCTCCTCCAAAGCTCTTTGAATGAGGGCCTCTGAAGCATCCACTCCCTCGGTGCTTTCTTCAGGATTCGGTTCCTTCTCCGAACCATCCTGGTTCTCAACCTCCACCTCATAAGGCGGACTGCTGACCTCCTCAACAACTATCTCATCCAGATTTGCTCTCAACCGCGTTTACCTAAATACGCGTCTCCGTTGTATCTAGACAGGTATCTGACATGTATTGGCCTGACTGGTACACATACCTCAGTGTTTACTCAAGTACCTGGATCTGATCTCTGACCTGAACAAGTGAATGTCATACCCATACCTTGTCATAGACTCCTCAAGGGGCGTTGTGATGGATCGGCTTAATCGTAAGGGTTTATAGTGTAAAACATCACAACTGAAATCACTCAAATGAAATCACACAAATTTTTACCTCGAGTGAATTTTTCGAGTCTCAAATAGGCATGTGGCTAAGATGGCTGAGTACACTTCCTTCATGCGGTTTGTTAGGTTCAAGATCCGGAATGTACATAGGCTAGAAATAACATATTTCGAGCGCAAATATGACAATTTCACATTTAATCGAGAAGTAAGACATGCAATCAATTTATCACACATTGATAGGATCGCATACCTTAGGCTAACATGCATAACTACTCTACCCCTACTCTAACCAATCATTGGGGGTTAAGTTAGAGGTACCTCACTGAGTATATATCATGCCAAGCGCCATCCTGAACTTCTCGAAAGACTCCCTGCCTAGAGCCTTGGTGAAAATGTCCGCCACTTGTTCCTCAGTCTTACAGGTCTCCATTGAAACAAGTCCCTTTTCTACACAATCCCTAATAAAGTGATGTTTGATTTCTATATGCTTCATCCTACTATGATGTATTGGATTCTTAGCAACACAGATAGCACTGGTAATATCACAATAAATAGGGATTTGATCAAAGAAAAGATTAAAATCACTTAGCTGGTTCCTCAACCAGAGGAGTTGCGCACAACATGAACCTGCGGCAACATACTCGGCCTCCGTTGTGGACAAAGCTACTGAGTTCTATTTCTTGGATCCCCATGAGACAAGGCATGATCTAAAGTACTGAGCGATGCCAGATGTGGACTTCATGTCAGCTCGATCACCGGCGTAATCCGCGTCGATGAATCCTTCCAGAGTCAGGG
Organism: Umbilicus rupestris; assembly: GCA_963678935.1. Taxonomy (NCBI): domain Eukaryota; kingdom Viridiplantae; phylum Streptophyta; class Magnoliopsida; order Saxifragales; family Crassulaceae; genus Umbilicus; species Umbilicus rupestris. The sequence continues at coordinate 1,579,147 of OY787623.1, read as the reverse complement.
ACTTGTACCTTGGATACCACAAAACTAGGTTCTTGGTTCCCTTCAAGTACCTCAGAATCCTCTTCACAGCCTTCACGTGTAATTCCCTTGGATCTGCTTGGTACCTGGCACAAACACAAACACTAAACATTATATCTGGACGACTTGCAGTTAGGTAAAGAAGTGAACCTATCATCCCCCTGTAAAGTGTTGGATCTGTCCTTGGTGAGTTCTCGTCCCTGGATAATGAGACACTGATAGAGCTCGGAGTAGTCGAGGGCTTTGACTGATCAAGTCCATACTTCTTGACTACCTCGGTCAGATACTTCTCCTGATGTATCCGAGTCCCATTTGACTCCTGCTTTATCTGAAGCCCCAAGAAATAAGTAAGTTCTCCAACCATACTCATTTCAAATTCACTCTCCATGAGCTGAGTGAATTTCTTGACCAATTCCTCACTAGTCGACTCGAAGACTATGTCATCTACATAGACCTGCACCACCAAGAGATGCTTCTTCATCCTTAGAAGAAACAACGTCTTATCCACGGCTCCCCTCTCATATCCATCAGCTATGAGAAAGTCTGATAACCTCTCGTACCATGCTCTAGGTGCCTGCTTTAATCCATAAAGTGCCTTGTCAAGGACATATACCTGGTCTGGATGCTCTGGGTCTTCGAACCCTGGAGTCTGCTTCACGTACACCTCCTCCTTCAGGTTTCCATTCAGGAACGCCGTCTTCACGTCCATCTGATGGAGCTTGAATCCACGTTGGACTGAATAAGCAATGAGCAATCTGATAGCCTCCAGTCTTGCTACCGGTGCAAAGGTCTCATCGTAATTGATGCCTTCTTATTGATTGTACCCCTGTACTACCAACCGAGCCTTGTTCCGAACAATAGCTCCCTTCTCATCTCGCTTATCCCTAAAGACCCAACGAGTACCTATCACCTTCCTCTTTTCTGGTCTAGGTACAAGTCTCCAAACTTTGTTCCTCTCGAACTGATGCAATTCCTCATGCATCGCCTGAACCCAGTCAGGATCCTTAAGTGCATCCTCGACTGTCTTGGGTTCCATCAGGGACACGAACGCAGTCTGAACTCGTTCCCCCTGAAACGCAGAATAACAATGAAAATCTCGAAGTCTAGTATTAGTTTGACTAACCCGAGTACTTCTTTTCAGTGGAATCACATCTCCTATGGCTTCCACATCATTATTATCGCCCTCATATACTTGATCTGGTTCAAGTACCTGACCCTGATCCTTATGTTGTTCATCCTGCACCTGTACCTCGGCTGGATCTTCATCAGCAACACCTGGATCCTGATCCGCTTCCTCCTGATCCCCATCAGCACCCTCTTGTGCTGGAACACCAATGTCATCTTGTGTGTTATCTGCATCTGGCCGTGCTAACACAAAGATTTCCTCAGCAGGTTCCTATCTGACCCGAACCTCCACAGGTTCCTCAACCTCTGCAGGATTCCCTGGCATGACGTTCTCGTCAAAAACCACGTGTACACTTTCTTCGACTGTCCTAGTCTTCTTGTTGTACACCTTGTAGGCTTTATTATGTGCTGAATACCCTACGAACACCCCTTCATCGCTCCTCGGATCGAACTTCCCAAGTTGATCTTTCCCATTGTTGTGAATAAAGCACCTGCACCCAAATACTCTCAAATGAGATATGTTAGGTTTGCGTACGTTCAACAACTCACACGGAGTCTTATTCAGAAGCGGTCTTAAGTAGGCTCTGTTCAGCACATGACATGCCGTGTTCATTGCTTCTCTCCAAAATCTCTTGGGTAGACCACTTTCCAACAACATGGTCCTGGTCATATCTTCCAGGGTCATGTTCTTCTGCTCAACTACCCATTCTGCTGTGGAGTCCTTGCCGCTGAAAAGTTGTGTTGAACACCTTGACAAGCACACCAGCTGATGAACTTTGCGTTGTCAAACTCGGTACCATGATCCGACCTGATACTCTTGAGTTTCTGAACAAGTGACGTCTCAACCGCCTTGGCCCAAGCTTCGAATTCCTCAAATACCTGAGTCTTAGAAGACAAAAATATTATCCATGTGAACCTTGAATAGTCATCGACCAACACGAACACGTACCTGTTCCCTCCTATGGCCTGAGTCCTCATTGGTCCGCATAAGTCCATATGCACTAACTCCAAAGGTCTACTGGTACTCACTACCTTCTTTGGCTGAAATGAGGTTCTTGTCTGCTTACCCCTTGTACAAGCAACGCATACCTGGTCGGGTACATGACTCACTTCCGGTAAGCCACGAACAAGTTCCAGTCTCTGGATCTTCCTCATTAACCTCAGATTCACATGTCCCAGACGTCTGTGCCATAGGTTGGAGTCATCTGTCCTTGATGACAGGCAGAGGTACTCATCCGGATCCCACTCCGAATCGGTCTTGTACACTCCATTCTCAACCGTGCCCTTGAGAAGAATCTTACCTGTACTTAGAGACTTCACATAGCACCCATTAGTGGTAAAAACAACTTTGTTGTTTCCACTTTGACAAAGTTGATATACACTAAGTAAATCAAACTTTAAATTTTGAACTAAATTCACACCATCAATACTAACTTTCTTATTTAAACTAACCATACCTGATCCGAAGATCTCACCTTTACTTCTATTTCCAAAAGTAATGGAACATCCGGAAAGTTGCTGCAGAGAAGAGAATTTGTTCATCTTTCCAGTCATGTGACTTGAGTACCCGCTGTCTACATACCAGGGACCTGTTCCTCTCTCCACCTGCACACAAACAATCAGTTCTTACGAACCCAAATTAGCTTTGCCTTTTTGGGTTTTTTGTCCGAACTAGAATCAACACAAGTAATGAGTTTAGAAGAGTTAGTATTTGATTTGACAGTTGGATCCTTCCGGGTACTTGTTCCTTGCTTGAAACCACCAGGTTTCTGATCCTTGTCTCTGGAAGCTTGCCTAGCAGTACACTTTGCCCAAAAGTGTCCCTCCTTTCCACAGTGAAAACAGATTTTCTTCTTTCTGAAGTTCACCTTTTTAAAATCAGCAATCTTTTCCTTTTGGTTGCTGAAGTTAATGCCAGCTGGTTTCTGACCTTGAATGCTCTTTGCCCAGATATGGTACCCCTTACCATACGTCTTAGCCTCGTCTCGGAGATCCACCTTTACCCGTGGAGTACTCCTGGGCTCTCCAGCTTTCTGAACTCTCTTTGCAATGGTCACAGCTTCATAACCCAGACCTGGTTTAGACTTCTTTGTTCCCTGAACATTCGTCTTCACCTTAACATCAGGTTCATGTACCTGCAATCTCGAAATACCCCTTTGTTTCCCAACGAGTTCCCTCTAAAGTTGCCGAATCTTGGCAGACTTCTCATCAATTTGAGCATATTTCTCAACAATAATATTAGTTAACTCATCATATTTATCACAAAGACCTTTAATAATGAGTAACAAATCAACACGTGATTTAAAATCAGAAGACTTAGAGGAATGTTTTACCTCCGATGTTGATGACCTTCCCTTGGCCATAAGACACAAGTTCCTCCCTGAGGACTTGTTCCCGCACAGACTCCCCGAGTCACTGTCCTCTTCTGAATCTCCCCATGCTGCAATCATTGCCCTCTTGTCCTTTGATTTCTCATCATTGGATTTCTCCTTGTTGGACTTATCCTTCTTTTTCTTCCAGCAGTCTTTGGCAAAATGACCCTTTTTACCACAATAGAAGCATTCGTCATCCTTCCCTGCGGTGCGCTTTGAAGTAAAGTTCTTCGAATTGAGTTTCTGGTTCGCGATCTCAACGCCTTTGTCAGAAGCACCAAATTAGATTTGTCTTCTGCTTTTGTTTCAGACTCAATCTCTTTCCCTTTGGACTTCTTGGACTTCCCTTTCTCACTAACCAATGCAATCTGCTTTGCTCCTCTCTGAGGTTCACGTCCCTCCAGCTTGCATTTCTCAATAAGCATGTTGCTTTCGCGCTTAGAGACCAGATCTTCTAGAGTGATTCTCTTTGTATCAGGAAGAGCAGCCAAAGTTCTTGAAATATCATCCCATTCTGGAGTAAGTCCCTGTAGGAAGTGATGAGTGACCTCCCAATTCTCATACTCCTTTCCCAGTCTTGCCAGAGTTGATAGACATCCTTGAAACCTTGAGTGATAGCCATGTATCGACTCGTCCTTAGCTTGACGAAGACTATTATACTTCATCTGAGCAGTGAGGATCCTATTCCTTCTAACGTCTGCAGAACCATCATAGATTCTCCTGAGAGCATCCCAGACCTCTGACGAGTCTGTGTAGATCAGAACCTTGGCAAGATCTCCTGGTTCCAGTGCTGCATGAAGTACTTTCATAGCTTGAGCGTTCTTTTGAAGCTTCTTGAAGTTCGCGGTAGTGTAAAGCGTTCGTGATTTTTCCATGGTTTTTGTCATCATCATCCATGATGAGTTGTCTACCTTGTTCGATGATCTGCCAGACCTCGCCATCCAGTGAGAGGACATGTTCCTCAAATCTGATAGCCCATGAGTCATATTCGCCTGCCTTCAATTTTGGAGGGGTTGCAAACGAATCACCTGACATACCTGCAATGCTAATCAAAATCTAGAACCAGTGGCTCTGTTACCAATTGATAGGATCGTGATTAGCAGTAACACACTATGTATAGGAACTGTTAGGAACCTAAACTCAGTTGGCAGGTACGTGTACCTCAGAGTATCAATGCACAGCGGAATTCGTCTAAAGATTATTTGATTAATCTATAGACTATACAAATACTTACATTATTCGTACACAAGTAATAGTATCACTAACTATCGCAAAATCAAGTCACCTAAGCCTGATGATCCCGGATCACCGATCGCGACTTCCAGAGACAAGTCCCTCCAACGATTCCCCGAATCGTCCACTCGTCTCCCACACTCCAAAGGCTAGCTCTTGATGCACGGATGGCTTACTCAAGCTTCTGCTCTCCTTCCCTTGATTCGTACGTGCGATCCATATGATTTCCCTTTAATAAGTAACCAGCAGTTATGTGCAATTAGTATCAAATCTGGATCTCCGAGATTCTCGTTATCAAATCACGATCTTCGAGATTCTCGTTATCAAATCACGATCTCTGAGATTCTCGCAACTGCTCGGTTGACTCGGTTCTGACTTCATTTTCTTCAAGTCCCTCTGTGTTCAACACAGGTTCTTGTCCCTCGCTTGACTCTCTGACTTAGAGTCCTTCTGTCCATCAGATGTTCACATCCTGGTACAGGTTCCTACACACTTAACTTAAAGTGTTAGTCGAGTGTTGTCATCATGAAAACCACATGGGGTACATGATCCTCAGGATCCAACAAATTGCTTCGATTGAAGCTTTTAATCATGTGTTTAGGTGTTGTTTAGGGTTATCGTTATAGTTTAGGGAAATTATGCTATATCAGTGCTTACATTGGGTGTTTCTGAGTTTAGTTTCAATGCGAATAGGGTATGTGCAATAGTTATATTTGATGATCATTTATGTTTATTATGTACGAAGGTAAAACACGTGCAAATGTTTGTTAAATGGATAATGAAAAACTTGATGGAATGGATGTCCACGTTTGAGACGTTTGAGGCAACCATGTCTGATGAATATAGTAGGGAAAATCTTGAAAGGTTAGATGCGGTGGGAGATAATGATATTCAACAATCATGGACATTGACTCATTTTGAGGATGGGAATAGATTTTTTAATAATACGTAGTGAGATTTTTCTGTATTTAATGATGTGTTGCATTGGATGAGTAATATGGACATCGACGAACATATGATGAGGAATAGTGAATTTTTTATGAACTCGCTATGTAAAAGGTGTTGCTTGCATCGAAAGAGGATGTTATACATGCATGTCAGAAATATTCAATCTTAAATAGGGTTGAATTTGGGTATGACATCCCATATGTGAAGGCATGGAAAGCAAGGCAAAATGCCCCTGAATATTTATTTGCCAAAATTTATGAATATAATGCAATATACAAATCCCGGGAGCGCTATAGTTTGGCAAACAACGCCGTTACAAAGCGGTAAAGTTAGTGTAGATTGTGTGTGCTTGGCATTTTCACCGACAATACAAACTTTGGTACATTGTCGATCCGTAATTTGTATTGATGAGACTCATATTTATGGTAAATACAAAGGGGTGTTATTGGTTGCCGTGGGCATAGATGCAAACAATCATATTCTTCCACTTGCTTATTCTCTTGTTGAAAGTGAAAACAACTACAGCTGAAGTTGGTTCATGACTTGTTTAAGAGCTGGGATATTGTCATTTTTATACAGGCAGCTTTCCATTGCGTGCGAGGTTTGTCATAAGCAACTGACCGGTTGCACCGTACTGCTCCAGCTATGAGCATGGGAGCACATGTATATAGAACATCTGAAACGACTTGTTAGACCTCCAGTAGTGGGTATCGCTGCACTGGGATACAACAAATTAAACTGTCCTAAAACGTATGATGAAATTCTTCATCACGTGCTACTCTTTTACCGAGACCAACTAGATCGTCAATAGTATACTAATGTCATATGGATGCCCTGCACAGATGATATTCTTGCATCACTTAATCTGATGTGTGTTCAAGGACGCCAGGATGGCTAAAGTACCTTTGGTATGCTTCAGCACAACAACATGACATTATCCATCTCGAGTGTTACGACAGTTTGAGCTCCAATAACCAAACCCGCACATGTCACATCCAGTGCACAAAGAATTGCATATGATATCAAGGAAAAAATCAAAGAGGATTGGAGTAGAGAGTTAGAAGCGTATGTGATAATGTGGAACAATAGGATCCGTAGTGTTGTCATCATGAAGTTGAGAGTGGTGGAGACGGTGGGTATTTGGATGAGTACATTGTATGGTATAACTTGGTTACTCGTAGATTTATTCAGCCATGCAAGTCCCAGGATCACCCAATTTCATATCGACCGACTTCACACGAGCCTACATATGTAAATTTCTTACAAAACCCAAAATATTATTCTATGATTTACATATTTTTTTTCTGATATAATTGTGGTTCATTTTTCTAGGTACGTTCTTTGGTCCGATTTGACCGTATAGCCGCTGAAATTTTCTCAGATGATGTGTCCGAAAAATCTAAGAAGCTGGCTTACGATTTCTTCCACGCTAGTTATGAGGATCTGACGATCTTGGAGAGGAGGGAGCTATGAGAATTACACCGGGACGCATCACCCGTTATTTTTGCACAATTTATGTATTTGTAGCTAATTTCTTTTCCACATTTTCGAAAATAATGTTCACCCTTCTCACGAAGCGATATCCGGAGATGCAACTTTTGGTGACAAAGGTCCTTCACAAATTACTCAAGTGCAGATTCAGGAAGACGGTGTACAAAGATTTCGGAGGAGCACCAGGCCTAAAAGATCGGCTCGAAGATCAAATAAGTCCAATTATTCGTTAGACTTGAGTCTTCAAACTTCGTTGCACGTTAAGAGTATTATATATCTCGATGATTAGGATGATTTCTAAAATTTTCAAAACACTAAATTAGTCACATTATGAGAGAATTTCCTATGTTACTACAAAAACATTTGGCAAATAAAGAGTGGGTTCTTCAACTTTGCTCACCACAAGCCGCTAGTACGAGTAACGGTTTGACCAAAATTTAATTAAATCACTACTACGAGTAGCGGTTTGTATCCGTATCAAAATTTGATACCACTGAGTTTTGGATACATAAACAGACTGCTACTTGTGATACCTGTTTGACCTAAATTTGGTCAAACCGCTAGCGGTTTGTAGTGAGCTATCCAATTCAGCGTCAAATCATCACTCAGTCAGCTTTTTAATTTTTAAAAACACACAAACCGCTATTCCCAATAGCGATTTGATAAAAAAAAAAAACGATATTTTGAGAATTAACTTCAAATTCATGGCATTTTTATAACGAAATGGTACAAACATGGTAGTTTAAAAAAATTTCACAAAAAATGTGCAAAACAAATTGGCTTATACTAAACTACCAAGATATATACTATACAAGAACATCAGTCAATCCACAGCTCAAACACAAACTCATCTACAAGTTCTTCTTCTATCTCTTGGACGATCTCCAGTACCATGTCTTCTAATTCTCTACTAATATCCATCCAAGTCCCGCATTTCTCCATATCATGTACAACAAGCTTTTCCCCAGGAATCTGCTGCTCTCTGAGAATAAGGTTCATTTCAACAATCCTGATCACTTCATCGATAAAGTTTACAAAATGCTGCTTATTTGGTCTGCTGAGTGGCACCCAAGGATAAAATCCCGAATAGGGCTGATAAATATCCAGCAAGACCTCATTTATATGATCAAATAGTACCCGCGTCTCAAGTGGTGTAAATCTCTGCGACTCTATCCTGGTGTATGTGGCTGGGTCTAACATATGGGTTGAGCAATGCCATTTTAGGGCGAGTTTGTACCAGTCCAACTCAGATGCTTCCAAAACTTTTCTTGTGTATTGTGCCGCCCTAGATGTATGCTTCTTTGATGGGATGGTAAATCTGCTTATGGTGTCTGAATGAAACTTTACACGCTTCGCAGGAAATTGCTCTTCGAAATTTAAATGGAGAGGCTGAATAGATGGTTTTACTGCAAGAAATTTACAGCAATGTACGAGGTGGTATTTTCAGGTCAGGACAATGACATTTTCTGATGTTTTTATTTCTGTTCATTTATGACTTGTATAGGGACTTACAGGGATTGGTGGTAGAATTTTCTGGTCTTGGTGATGAATCCTCAAATAACTGCTCGAGAACCGACACTGGACTGTGCTGCTCAGATTTATTACTTTGGATGTGTGTAGGATCCAGTGATGATAAAATGGCTGAACTTGATGGATGTTTTTGCCAAGGCAAGTCCTGAAAAAAAAAAAAAAAAGCAATCAAATGTGGAACAAAATTTGTGAATGGTTGGTCCTAGGAGAGATCAGAATTTTAGCCCAAACAAGATTTTTACCAGCTTGGACAAAATAGGTAAGCCAGATTCTCTAGCAGGATCATCATCATATTGCTTGGCTCTTCCAGATGGCAAGGTATGAAACTCCAATGGCATCTCCAAGTTAATCTTATTTTGAGGCGCTGATCGGTCTCTTGCTTCTTCTCCATCTCTGAAAATATCTGTAAAGAAGTCAGTAAGATGCAGAATTACAGGTATATATAATATCAAACACTCACCTGTTCGGCAACACGTCACATCCTCAACTCCAATGCATAAAATCCCAGGCACAACTCTTGTATCCAGGATGCACATTTTGGCTTGCTTTCCATAGCATCCTACCGTCAACATTGCGATTCCTTGATTTCTTCCAGAGTGCTTTGGTATACAAGCTGCATAGCTCCTATTACAATTCACAGAAAGCTTTCCAGCCCTACATAGATCAGAAAAGCTCGTGCTACGGGGAGATCCCCTCATAGGAATCCATTGCTCCATTCTGTACTCTCCAGTTGGATCCTTGTTTTTTCTTTTAAGCTTGTCCCAAGAGTTTCTCATGTTACCAGTATACTTGAGGGGTAAGCTGTCAAAGAAGATTTTAGGAACCAAATGCATGCTTGCCGAGGCACGGTTAAGAACAGCCATACCTTCCGGCTTCTTGGAACTAATTACAAGCTCATCATCCTGTATGCCTGATTCTGACATACTGGTACCAGCAATTTTGTTCCTAGGCAGAAGTAAGCTTGGCTTTGGCACAAGTCCCATAAAAATTTGTCACCAGGCAAGATACTGATACTCCCTATGGGGCATATTGATGAGCTGTTTTGAGGGATTTCTTGCAACTGTTTCATCCAATTCAGGCATCATATACTGCCAACATGAACTTCCAGGAATCCAAGCAGCACTTTAAAAATCTACAAATCATAACAATAAAATCAGGTCTATTTTGAGCCCATCATGCATACTTATCTAACCTACCCAGTTCATACATATAGAAAACAAGAGATGGTGATGGAGGTAGAAAGGTACCTAGGGTTTGAGGAATAGCTAGAGAGCCCTGCTGCTGCTGTGAGTTTATCCAGTCTTCTGGTAATTTGTGTTGAGTTAGATTGAAGGATATGGGGGCTCAAAAGTTGATAAGAGGCAAGTAGTTAGGTTGTGAACATCAATCAAATCCATAGAATAATGTTTACATATAAAAAGGTAATTAGGGTTCAAAATGTTGTGCGTGGAAGAACCTAGTGAGGATCCTAAATGAATATTGGTAGGGACAGTTGGGAGTTGGATTGGGTTAGATTTGTTTGCTGGTTGGCCATTTGGCAGGAGGCAATTTGTAAGTAGCATAAAGATGTGGTTAGTAGTGCACAAAGGGATCTTGCCATGTTGCTTAAAATTCACAAGCCTTGCACTGACTTTATGTGATAAGGCTATGTGTCCTCAATTTATGTGGCAGTGTTCTTGTTTTCTCTGTTTGCTTCCTTTTGTCTCATTTTTGAAACAAATATGTCCACATGCACATCAGAAAACAAGTCTGGGCTTTGGATTCCATTGGAGTTTATTGACCCACTCCACTTGGTATCTGGTAATGTTGTACCAACGCACAACAGATATATTCAGCATAAATACAATGAGAGGCAACTGATTAACACAAATAAGCAACTTCTTTTTCTCTAAAAAAAAAAAAAAAAACCTTTTTGAAGTTTGTTTCCAAAATACTATAAATTTGACAAATCGCTATTTCCAGTAGCGGTTTGTTCCCCATTGTAAATTTCGTGTGACACATCAGCGCTGATATTTCGTATGACACAAATTTGACAAACTGCTACTTTGTGCGAAAGCATAAATTCTAATAGTTTTTATGAGTCTTGCAAACGGTGCTCTAGACATTGGTCATGTGCAATTAATGATTGTATTGGAAGTAGGTGTCATATGCATTTAATGAGGGTAGCTATCATACCCTAAATTGTCAAATTTAACATAGGGGGAAATGACAATGCATTGTTAAATTCAGACTATTGGGAATAACAGCTTCTAACACTGCACAATGTTAGAAGATGTCATTCCCAACAGCTTCTAACACTGTGCGGTGTTAGAAGCTGTCATTCCCAACAACTTTTAACATTGCTAATTAGTTCCTTCAAAAAATTTATTTGTGCAAAGCAAGAAACCGCAGTTTGTTTAAAATGCGTCATGTCAGCGTTGATAAGAAACACACCGTTACTCCCGATAGCGGTTTTTAAAATTGTGGCATTTCGGAAACAAACTTCAGAAAGATGGCAGTTGGGAAAGAAAGTTTCAAAAAAGTGGCATTCAAAATTTTTTTTTGATTAAATTAGTTTAATCTGATTATGGGGGTCATTTTGTGAATAATAAATGTGCACGAACTATCAGATATATTAAGTCAAATTAAAGTGATCTAATTTGTATTATTGACTTTAGGTTTTTATATATATTTATGAATCATGGGACTGACAAATTATACATGTAGATACCAGTTGGATAATACGTATCCCTTGAGAGGAGTCGTGATTATCCATACATGACTGTTCTTCATGTATAAATTGAGGGTAGGGTCCCGGTTTACCATATTCAAAACTTAGACTCGTTCTTTGGCGAAAAGTTCATACAGATAAACTGAAAGACAACCCTCTTGATCTCAGTACACAATGGATTCAAGTGTTGTATCTTTCATTATCTGTTGCCTAATAATCTTAACTAGGATTGTGTTCTTGGGATTCCGCTGCAAAGTTTATGACTAACAATTAGGGTGTGTTTTTTTGTACTTATATTTTGTACTTAAACTTATTACTTTACTTATATTTATTTATATTTACTTATATTTATTTATATATACTTATATGTACTTATATTTACTTATATTTACTTATATTTACTTATATGCACTGAACTTAACTTATATTTATTTATATGTACTGAAATAAGTACTTTATAAGTACAAAAGAATATGGCCTTGTGTGTTCTTTTGTACTTATATTTTGTACTTAAACTTATTACTTTACTTATATTTATTTATATGTACTTATATGTACTTATATTTATTTATATTTACTTATATGTACTGAACTTTACTTATATTTACTTATATTTATTTATATGTACTGAAATAAATACTTTATAAGTACAAAAGAACATGGCCTAGTATCAGTCACCCTAGTATTGGATTATTTGGGCATGTTTGTACTGCGTAAATCTGTTTCTATCTGCTTCTGGATATATTCAAATTAATCTGAAGCTTTCTGACATTGAATTCAGGAGATCTAACCGGATAGCGATTGTAACTTCTTAGATGAATACTAGGTTTTGTGATTGTTGAAACTACTGCTTTCATATTTCTAAATGATTTGAATTCGGCAGTTGTATGTTAGACGGTCGCTTGCATAAAAGATGTTACATTATGTATGCTTTGAAAAGTTTCCGTCTTCGTTGCTTCTCAATTTCTTGACAATTTTCAGTATCGGTTGAAAACTGTTGAACTTGTGTATGCATCTGTGTTTTGAAAACCTTATTTTATTTTGGGCTTCGGTGATTATTTTTCAGCCCATTTAAGTGTCCATGATGTTAAATATGAATGATTTCATGAAACAGTCAACTATTTTCTCATTTAAGTTCGGTGGTTTTAGTTGAACTTGATTTATTTAATTATTTTGCTCGGCAATTACATTATCATGGTTCGTTTGCACTTTCAACGTTATTTACTGCAGTTATATATTAAATTGTTGTTCCTATTTAGTGTGCCAATTATATCCATGCTGATAAATGATTGCTATGATATATACTGCATACTTGTTGTACTGTATAAATGTGATGTTATTTCATTAATTTAGGAGAACTGATTGCATGTTGCAATTAATTCCACTTCAATTTATTTTGGACAATTTAACTGCTAGTTATGGAATTATTAATAATTTGGCCCACTCAAATGTGTTAATTGAAGCAAAATTGTCGCGAACGTGACCTCTTTTATGTAGATTGACATGTTTGGAGTGGGAATTTATGTGTGCAATTTATATTGATATTAATTGACCCAAAGGAAAATTAATATCTATCATGATTGTATGCATACTTACAGTGAAATATATGTGATGATTTTTTTTGTTAACTAGATGTGAATAAAAGAACATTCAAAGATGGCTTTTTATTTGACATCACTTTTCATCAATATTTGTACATTGCGACAAGAGTACCACTTACAATTAGAACTCCAAAGACTTGCTATTAGTGTTGTGTTAGGTATCTTGATATGCCATAATTGCATTTAGATTTGATATGCGTTATATTTGCGTTTATTATGTGAGCATGGACACTGGTTAACTTTTATTTTCATTCAACTTTCATGTCTGCTACTACTTCAGTTGCTGCAAACTTGAGCAATATCCCATTGTTGATCGGGACCAATTTTAAGGAATGGAAAGAAAATATTATAATTTTCTTAGGCTGCGCAGATTTAGACTTAGCTCTTAGAATGCCCAACCGATGACCTTACCAAGGATAGCTCTCATGAGGATTTGGTTTATTGGGATAAGTGGGAACTTTCTAACAGACTAAGTTTGATGATCATAAGACCTGACATTCTAGAAATTTTCAGGAGTGCAGTTTCAGATGAGATAACCAATGCAGTGACTACCTTGCTGAGATACAAAAGTGTTTTGTGAAAAACGATAAGGCTGAGACAAGTACGCTTTTGGCAAACTTGATTTCTAAGAAATATCATTGCAAGGATAATATTCGAGAGTACATTATGTGTTTTCAATATTGCTTCTAAGCTAAAGTTTTTGGGTCTCGAGTTATCTAATGATTTATTCGTGCTTTTAATATTGATCTCCCTTCCTGCACAATTCAATCAGTTTAAGATTAGTTATAACTGTCAGAGGGAGAAATGGACTCTTAATTAGCTCATTTCATTTTGTGTGCAAGAAGAGGAGAAGTTAAAAAAAAAGAAAGGACAGAGAGTGCTCATTTGGCACGCACCTCTAAGAAAAAGGGCAAAATGGTCATTCAGAATGATAAAGCTGCTACATCTGAGGGTCCAGAACAAAAGAAGCAAAAGATTGACAAATGCTACTTCTGTGATAAACCTGGACATGTGACGAAGGATTGTGCCAAATACGCTGCATGACGGATTAAGAAGGGTACGTTTCTTACTTTAGTCTGTTTGAAATTAATTTAGCTTCAGCACCTAGAAACACGTGATGGATAGACTCTGGTGTTACTACTCACATTTGTGTTTCTATGGAGGGTTGCCTGAGTTACCGAAGACCAAGTGATGCTGAAAGATACATCTATGTCGGTAATGGTCAAGCGGTTGAAGTAGATGCAATTGGACATTTTAGATTATTATTAACTGTTAAGGCATGACATCCTTGACAAAACAACACAAGAAGATGCTACAACACTCCCTAAAGATCGTAGTTGGAGCACAATCTGAAGATTGACAAAACAACAACAAAGTACAGCGAGAAACATAAGAGAGTGCTATAGCACTCTTTGGACCACAAAAGCTGAGGCAAGCTGGGCAAAAGACAAATGACAGAAACTGCTATAGCAACCCGTGATGTTTTGAAGCTAAAGCAGGATGGCCGATCGTCTTGAAGCTGCACGATGAGAGTCCGGCGAGGTGTTGCAGGTGTCTCAAAAGCTCAAAGAGCTTTGCATATGCTCTTAAGTGATTATCAAACGTCATCACGCGGTCGGAAGTATTTAAGAAAGATAAGGTTTCTAAATTCCAATTTAGGAAACAAAATTTCAACAACTCCACAAGAATCTAGAAGAAGGTTCAAGTGATGCTGAGCTGTTCTAAGAATTCTAAGGCAATTAGGATTTTGAAAAGATGATCATTGATGAATTTATAAGAACAGTGTAGAGGCAGATCAAAAAAAAGAATCGAAGACAAACTATACATAACGAGAGACAATCGTAGAAGGCTGAGTTGTAGAGTTGTCTTGAGCCAAGAGAGAGACCAAAACTCGCTTGATCGAGCATTGATCCACCAAACTCAACTGGCGCTTGGCTCGTTGAAGGATCAACCACTGTATTCGGTATTCAGAGAACAACTGCGAACAGGAGTTATTGCAGCATGTTGAGGAGCTGAGTGACTCTCCTTGGTAGTGACAGGCGGGCATTGATCAAGGGGGAGCAGATTCTGTGTTGGAGGAAATCAGAGAGAGACGGACATATTGGCAGAGAGTGCTAGAGAAGTCGTCTACAAAAGTTACATCAATTCTAATACAGAGATTGCTATAACATTCCGTCTACTGCACATTGTTACAGAGAAGGCTAAATCTGTGAGTCAGGTCTGTAGCTATTTTTTACTGGAAGTGTGTAGGTAGTACGAAGCAAGTTTGTGGGATCAGACTGTGAGCTAATTTGTGTGATCAGATTGAGCTGAGGTGGATCTAGGTTAGTAGTAGTGGTTAAACTAGCGTGGCTTAGTTTTGGAATTCATTGTACTCTAACAAATATAGTGAAACCTTGAGCACCAGGAGTTGTCCTCCCCAGACGTAGGCAGTTGCCGAACTGAGTAAACAAAGTGCATTGTGTCTGTCATGTTCGGCCAAAGAAACAAGTTCAGCAAAAGTGATACAGAGAGTGCTACATCAACCTTTGTAACTCTTCAACAACAGCGTGCAGTAAATTTCATTAACTACTGGTCAATTTTTAGATTTGTTGGATACTGTTGTTGTACCATCATTTAGAAGAAATTTAATTTCTATTTCTGTATTGGAGAAATATGGTTATTCACGTTCATTTGGGAATCAAAAATTTATTTTATGTATGAATTCTAATATTGTTGAGACCGGTTTGCTTAATGTTTATGATAATTTGTATATGTTTGAAATTATTCCATCAAATTACGAATCCCTGCACGTGGAATCACGATGTATAAAGCGTAAATTAAATACGGATAATACATCTTCATTATGGCACAAACGGCTCGGTCACATCTCCAAGTCAAGAATTGAGCGACTCGTGTCTAATGGAATTTTGGATTCGCTTGACTTTTCGGATTTTAATATTTGTGTCGAGCGTAGTAAGGGCAAACAGACTAAAGTTAAGGTGTCATGAGAACTAAAGATGCCTTGGAATTGATATTTTATTCTAGATATTGATTCATAGACGATTATTCTAGATATGATTATCTATTTCTTATTCACGAGAAATCATAGTCTCTGGACGTGTTCAAATCATTTAAAGTAGAAGTTGAGTTACAACTCAATGGAAAAAGTAAGATGTCAGATCAGATCGTGATGGTGAATACTACGATAGATATGACGGCTCAGGGGAACAACGTCCAGGACCATTTGCTAAATGCCTAGTGGGGTGTGGTATTGTCCCTCAGTACACTATGTCAGGATCGCCTAGCATGAATGGTGCAGCAGAACGACGAAACAGAATACTTAAAAGATATGGTAAAGAGTGATTAGTCATTTTTCTTTACCAGAAGGACTGTAGGGTGAAGCACTTAGGACATCAATTTATTTTATGAATAGAGTGTCAGCTAAAGCAGCTGCCAAAACACCTTTTAAGCTTTGGACTGGTCGAAAGCCGATTCTGAAGCATTTATATATTTGGGGATGTCCGACT
This sequence comes from Umbilicus rupestris, assembly GCA_963678935.1. Taxonomy (NCBI): domain Eukaryota; kingdom Viridiplantae; phylum Streptophyta; class Magnoliopsida; order Saxifragales; family Crassulaceae; genus Umbilicus; species Umbilicus rupestris. The sequence continues at coordinate 1,562,610 of OY787623.1, read as the reverse complement.
AGGCAAAACCATATAGGCCTCATGAAAAGAAATTAGACTCCAAAACTATTAGCAGCTACTTTATTGGTTATGCTGAACGATCAAGGGAGAGATATAGTTAGAAATATTCTCTTCGATGAGGAAGAGATATCCACTATTGCTTTTGATATTGTGGAGGTTTTTGTAATTATTATTGATTAAGAAGCAAATTTTGATCCTCGCCCTTCAAATAATATTGTACAACCCCAAATACAGAACGATAATATTGTTATGAAGAACAAACTCAACCACCTCAAAAAAATGTGTTATTAAGGAGATATGTTAGAGAGCGGAGAAATGCGATTTCAGATGATTATATCGTATATCTCAAAGAACATGGGACTGCAAATGGTTTAATGGTATCAACTTTCGGCAAGCCATGAAAATTTCCAATTCTCAAAAATGGATTAAAGCCATGAGCGAGGAGTTAAAATCCATGCAAGACAATAAAGTTTGGGAAATTATTCCACTATCCAAAGATGTGAGGAGTTAAAATCCATGCAAGACAATAAAGTTTGGGAACTTGTTCCACTATCCAAAGATGTAAATGGATACAAGTTTGGGAAGCCCATTACTTGTAAATGGATATTTAAAACCAAAAAGGATTTGAACGGTAATGTGGAAAGGTATAAGACACGTCTTGTAGCCAAATGTTTACTCAAAAGGTAGGAATTGATTTCAAAAAAACTTTTTCACCAGTTTCTACAAAAGACTCCTTCGGAATAATAATGGCTTTAACATCACATTTTGATCTCGAGTTACACCTAATGGATGTTAAAACTGCATTTCTCAACGAAGACATTGATGAGACAATTTACATGGTACAACCACAAAATTTCGAATATTGTGATTCGAGGAATTTGGTTTGTAAATTAAAGAAATCCATTTATGGTCTCAAGCAAGCTTCTTGTCAGTGGTACTACAAGTTTCATCAAGTGATTATCTCATATGGTTTAGGCAAATGCGATGGATGAATGTGTGTATCACAAATTTAGTGGGAGATTCATTTTTCTAGTTTTGTATGTCGATGACATATTACTTGCTACCAATGATTTGTACGATCTTGGTGAAATGAAAGATCTTGGTGATGCGTCTGTTGTATTAGGAATTTAAATACACCGAGATCGTTCTATGGGTATCTTAGGATTATCACAGAAGACATTTATTGAGAATATACTCTAAAGATATGGTATGCAAAATTGCAAATCAGGTGATACCCCTGTCACTGAAGGAGATAAAATCAGTCTCAATCAATGCCCTAAAACTAATCTGGAAATTCAGGAATGGAGAAAATTACTTATGCTTCGGCAATTGGAAGTCTTATGTACGATCAGGTTTGTACACGACCCGATATTGCATTTATCATTGGCATGCCTTGTAGATATGTAAGCAATCGAGGAGTGGATCATTGGGTTTAATTAAGCAATTTTTGAGATATTTGAAGAGAACAAAAGATTATATGCTCACATATAGAATATCAGATCAGTTAGAGATCGTTGGGTATACTGATGCAGATTTTGCAGGATGCAAAGATAGTAGACGATCCACTTCGAACTACATTTATTTGTTGGCTGGTGATGCTGTTTCATAGAGGTCTGCTAAACACACACTCATTACATCATCTACCATGGCAGCAAAGTTTGGAGCTTGTTATGAGGCATCTAATCAGGGAATATGGCTGGCATATTTTGTCATAGACTGCGCATTATTAAGGGAGTTGAAAGACCATAGAAGATATTGTGACAATAAATCGGTTGTGTTTACTCCAACAACAACAAGAGTTGTAAGAAGTCAAAACACACTGACATCAAGTTCTTAGTTGTTAAAGAGAAGGTACAAAGTGTTCAGATTTTGATAGAGCACATTGGGACAAATTCTATGATAGCAGATCTGCTAACAAAAGGATTACCACCCAAGATCTTTCAGGAGCACACTACTCGTATGGGTGTAGTCTTATTTGAGGATATTTTGATTTAGTAGAATTTTGTACTAAATATATATATATATATATATTGCTCTTTGTTATGTACGTGTGCACGTTTATGTTATGTTTTGTATAATAAAGAAATACACATTGCACTTTGTTATATTTTGATCTTCATTATTAAGGTGAACCTATTGGAAATAGACATGTTTAGATCATAATTTCATATAGTGCTACACGCCCATGATAATCTTATCGTTAGTTTTGTTGTTATATGTGATCATTGATGGTTCAGTAACGACTGATCTTACAAAAGCCGCTTTGATCCTTTGTTAATGAAACTAATGGATGAGAATGGTTTTAGGACTACCATGTGTGTATGATAGCAATCTTGTGCGCTCATTTGGTGATGCACATTTGTAAGGATTTATAATATCTATACGACCCAGTGAGAGATTGTTAGATTAAATTAGTTTAATCTGATTATGGGGGTAATATTATAATAATAAATGTGCATGGACTATCATATATATAAAGTCAAACTAAAGTGATCTAATTTGTGGTATTTGACTTTAGGATTTTTACATATATTTATGGATCATGGGACTGATAAGTTATACATGTAGATACCGATTGGATAATATGTACTCTTTGAGAGGAGGAGTGATTATCCATACATGGTTGTTCATGAATATATTGAGGGTAGGGTCTCCGTTTTACCATATTCGAAACTTTTCTCTCTCAAAAGTTCTCTGGCGAAAAGTTCATACGGATAAATTGTAAGACAATCCTCTCGTTCTCAGTACACAATGGATTCTGGTATGATGTTGTATCTTTCGCTATCTGTTGCCTAATAATCTTAACTGGAATTGTGTTCAGATATGATGTTGTATCTTTTGTTATCTGTTACCTAATAATCTTAACTGAATTTATGTTCTTGGGATTCCGCTGCAAAGGTTATGACTAACACAATAACGAGCTCCGGTTTACCATATTCGAAACTTAGACTCTTTTTCTTTCAAAAGTTCTCTGGCGAAAAGTTCATATAGATAAATTATAAAACAACCCTCTCATTCTCAGTCCACAATGGATTCTGGTATGATATTGTATCTTTCGTTATCTGTTATCTAATAATCTTAACTGGAATTGTGTTATTGGGATTCCGCTACAAAGGTTATGATTATATGACTAACACAATAATTAGACATTTCTTTTGAACATAATGAAAGTTCAAAAGAAACAAGTACATGTAAAATTGCAAAATGTCATTCATTCAACAGATTTTCTCTCATATTTGAGAAAAGCAACAAAAACCGACCGTCTTAGGAAAGCTATAAATTCATTCCTTGGGAAAATAGAAAGTAGAATACTTTTCACCAAGCTTGTTTCCTCCATGTGCAAGTGAATATGAGTCACTTGAAAGAAAAGCGACGTAGGAATGTGTAAAAACACTGAGGAGGCTCAAATTCAACAGCTTGGTAAATACATTGATGCAAATCTTCAATGCCACTGTTTTTCCCATATCACACAACTAGTTACCGAAATGAGGACCGTTTCTCAAGTGTGTGCTATGAGGTGGCATGACCATACCCTGGGGCATGTAACTTGAAACTCTTCTATTCGACGTTGGACCCGGACTAGGTAGTACAAGTGAATTCTCTGCACCAACTTGAAACATTCTGTCACTGCTCCGGCAGTTACTGATACTGTAGTTAGGTGCACTGATTTGGTCACAATCAGAATTATCAACCCGAGGTATGCTTCTGATACGATTTTGTTCTATTCCGAGGTAACCACTCCCAATGCTTGCTTCAGCCTTCATTCTTGTAAATCCCTCATTCATAACTGTTTGATTTCCTGAGGTCATGTGCTGACTAAAATTGGTTGAAGGCCTAATTGATTGGCTTTTGATATATGGATTGTTGGGAGCTCCTTCAGGAAATGCAAAGTACATTGGAGAGGCTACCTGAGAAGAAAAGTTTGATGTGAACTTTGGCTCACTAAGGAATCTTCCTCTCTGGTCATGCTCCGATTCTCTCAATATAATGGGTCCGCTAAAGTGGCCATGAAAAGCTACTCTTCCATCCAAAATTGTCTGAGGCTGTCTCATGTCATCTTTCATGAATGAAATATCCGCTTTGAATTTGTTCATTCGCTCGACTTCTGTAATCTCCAGCCCATATGAGTTTGTTCTCCATGTACACAACTGACCTCTCTCTTCATTCCTATGTAACATGCCTAAATCAAAATTGCTCAGTGAGTGCTGGTGAATGATATTTTGCCCATTTTTGTCAAATTTGCCAGATGACGCTAGAATAGCATTTTTTTCTGATCGGTAAACACCTGATTCAGAGTTCTGCTGGCGCTGTATAGCTTGTGTCCTTTCACTTCCACCCAACATGACAAATGGCCGATTTAAAGAAGTATTTGGTAATCCTCTACAAATCACCAAATCATTCGGATGCTGGACTTGGGAAAAATCGCATGCAACATTTGCATCTTCTCTTGCTGGCTGCTGGTTCACATCATTCATGGTACATTTGATTTTATTTAATTTCCATTGTCCCTGAATTTGGCAATTGTCCTGTCCAATTGGCATTTGATCATATCTGGAATTCCCCAGATTTTGCTCTAGTGCACAGCCCACTTTATTACTTCTACTGTTATCTTTCGGGTAAGGAGGTCCATTAGATATCAGTTCATACACTTCCTCCTTCATCTTAACTAACAATGTTTCTCCTGTAACTTTCATGTCCTCGAGTAACGACTCCGAAAATCTTTTAAAATCCTCCATCAAACTGGGATCATATGCAAAGCCCTTGCACTTTTTTCTTCTAGCCTTCTTTGATATCACATGTTCTATCTTCTCATTTACCATTTTGTTCCTTTTTGTTACTTTGGTTTGTTGTTTCTTTCTTGGTTTCTTGCATTTGGATTTACCTTTGGTCTCTGGATCGCGCACTTCAGGTTCTATTTGTGTAGGATTATCACTGTGATAATCATCTTCCACTATCAATCTCTGATTCTTGAGAGCTTGCTCAGAGTTTGATTTTGAATCATCATCACTCGAGGAGTCTTCACTAATCTCCTTTTTCCTGAATTCCCAACGTTCCTGAAATCCAAGATTGTGCCCCATTTTCTAGCAAATAATCAAAGATGAGGTCCATACACCGTATTCATACTGCAGTAGAGTTGAAGTTTCTTTACATGACGAACCCCCTCAAACAAGTTTCTCCCTACTGAGCCTTTTAAGCCGAATCAATTCTGCGTCGTAAAAGAAAGGAAAAGTTAGATCCTTCGAATTATAAAGAGTGAGAAATATTTACAAAACAATAAAAGCAAAACTGAAACAAAACAAAAAGGGTGAAGGGACAGTTGAACACACCTGAGACATGAGAAAAAGCAAAATTTTGAAAACCAAGCTCAGGTGAAGGGAGGAGTCCATTTGATATCTAGTAAGAGCAACAATTTAATGCAGGATTTTTTTCTTGTCCTCTAAAGGTATTATATCAGTTTAGGAAAATAATGCATTGTTCAAGAATTAAGAGTCATAACATCACAATACCAACCAAGCCTGATCCCAATTCCAACATAAAAGTATGTGGATTGAAGTTTTACCAATTTCATATATGGTACCTTATCACAATAAAACTCCATATATAGTACTTGGAATGTGCATCGCTTTTCCGTTATGAACGGTCACAGTTGCGATCTTTGTGCTCTCAAGAACGAGATTGGGATGCATATTAAAATCGAGGAAAAAAAAAAAACAAACTAGACCAGTTATCTGAATCAGAAACATCTGACTTCCAGTAGTGGCCTAACAGCTGCCATATAAATCTGAATGTCTGTTAATACACCTAACTTTACTTCAGAAAAGCCTGAGAACCTAAAACCAGAAACACCATAAGAAAAAGACAGTAATCATACAAGCTCTCTCCTGATTGTATAACAATGTAACAACCACAATGCTAAGCATCACCATAAAAACCTTCACAATCAATCCTCATCATACTCGCATTCCAGCAGATTAACACATATGCATTATACAACAATATAGAGGACAAAACAGAAACACCCAAAAAAAACCTAATTAATCAACCCTCAACAACAATCAGACCCGATTGAATTAATTCCTAACAAAAGCCAAAATGGGAAGTGTAAGTTGAGCAATCTTACTCAGACGTGGCGGTGGGTGCTGTGTTGTTGTTGTTGCACCTTGTATCATCATGGCCATCGTCTCAGTTTGTTGGATTATTAAATAAAGGAAACCATTAAGAAGATGAGACTGAGAGAATCGTAATCTGCAGAAACGGGAATGCAATCGAGGCTGATATGGTTGCCTTTTTATAGCGACAAGGAAAGCGTTGAGATTTGAATTTGTTTTTTTATTAGTAAAATCATTAATTAATTATTAATGAAGAACAAATAATAAAAATATTAATTGAATTTAGAGCTTGCAAGCTTGATCAGTTAATTAATTATTTCTATCTCTCATTAATCTATCTTGATCAAATTTGAGCTCACCTAAAGGCTAGAGGATCGTCATGGCGAGATACAATATTATTTTATTCATATATTATCTCAAACCTTCACCAGAATCTTTTATTTTGGGCAGGCGAGATACCATTGAGGTAAGAGTAGACTTATAGGAAAACGTGTAACATGACCGAGTGTAATTATTAAGGTGTGAATGATAGGATAATCCCAGGAAAGAAGATCGGCGGTCCAGGGGTGATGTTGATCATAACGTGATTGAAACCCTAAGGGCATATGGAATGGAACTCTGGATTGAAGGACGTGCTGGAGTGAAAGACGTTTTGGACACGCAGCTGATCGAGGACATCTTGGAATTGAGAGGACATTCTCGCGGACGTTCTCCAAAAATTGTGGCTGTAATACACGCACTTGAATTAGGACTTTGTAACCTGCATAGTTAAAAGTTAATTGTAAACAAACAAAAAATAGAATAAATCTTTACAAAACTGGCAAAAAATCTGTAGTAAATTTCAACCGGACTGAAAAGTCAAATTCTGAGTCCAAAAAAAACATTGTTTACTTAAAATTAAAAACTGCTAGTTTTTAAGTTCCTTTGCTTTTATGTTATTTTAATTTCTTTTGCTTTTATGTTATTTTAATTTCCTTGCTTTTATGGTATTTCAATTTCATAGTTGTTTGGTATTATGCATTGTCAAAAGAAATCGGCCGCTGAGCCCGCATAGGTAGCCTTTTTCATGAATTCGATCCGATTTGATTGATAAATCGGCTGGTAAAATTTTGGCTAACTATATGCACATATTCATTATTTGATGACTTAATTATAATAATAAAAGAGTTAACTAATTATATAGTTTAATTTTACTACTAGTATTTTAATTATTTTATTTTTCTAATAATTAATTATATTTTTCTAATTAGCGAAAGTTGTGGATCTTCTAAATTATTTATTTTGATGGTGTTAGCAAAATATGGATGTTTGATATAATTATTAAGCATATATAATTTATCAATTTTATTTTTAGATAGTATAATAAAATAATATAGATTTTTTCTCATAAATAATAAAAATTCAAAACACATTAAGCCCAGATTAATCCTTGACCCTCTTCGCCAGTAAATATGTAATTTAATTATGTTTTTCGATTCCGTATAATGTAATTTTATTTATGTGAAAAATTAAAAAATAAGAGTTGTTTATTTTATGAATAATAATAAGAAGTCCTATTTTTTTACCGAAAAGTCACAACCCGCACAAATATGAAATCTTATTGTATGAATAGTAATAGGAAGTGTTGCCGGTGAAAAATAGTTATAGAATTTAAATGAGATAGAAACTACAAGTTAAAATGTTTGAGATTCAAAAGTGAACATCAACAAGACACAAACATATTAGACAGAATGAAGGGAGTAAGCGAGGAAATTGTCTTGAAAAACTTAACCGAGTAGAAGGCGCGCTGAAATTAGCAAATCCCACTTGTCTTCTTTTTGTCCATCACAAACTTCTTCCAAGCCGCAGTGATCTCTCTCTGCACTTCAATAGCACTCTTCTTCACAATTCCATTAACAGTTTCTTCAGAAGAAACCAAAGACAATTTTGCTTGGACACGGGCCGGAAGGGTGTCCAGCTCATGCAGCACCTTCTCAATGTCTATAACCAGACGCTCCGCTAGAGTTCGAGAAAAATCCTCTCTGATCACAACACGCAGGACGGTGATGTGCTGTGCATCTGGTGGCATGGTGTAAGCCGGCACAATCCATCCGAAACGTCTCAGCGTGTGTGATACCTCAAACTCATTGTGACGGCTGCTGTCCTTGAGGGAAAATGCCACCAGAGGAACCCCATCGTCTTTTGACACTATGTTGAACTTCCCTGTTTTTTCAAGACCTTCTTTTAGTACCATTGCATTTCCTTGGCAGTTCTCCATGATGTTCCTGTATCCCTGGTGTCCAAAAATTCTCTTTAAACCTCGAAAAAGTCGCACTTTTTTGTTATCAGCAAAATTAATTTCCAAGAGTTTGTACCTCATACCCAAGCCGAATGAGCTGATAGTACTGAGCAATAATCTGGCTTGAACCTGCAACAGAAGATGAAAACTCAGCAAATATTTTCCGGGGATGACAAGATTTTCTTCATAAAACTCACCTTTGGAGAAGTTGAGGGTAAATGTGGGCTGATCAGCTCCGAGATAATTAATATGGAAAATGAGCTCATCGGGCAAATCAGCTTTAGTCCTCCAGATGACCCAGCCGATACCAGCATACACAAGCCCATACTTGTGCCCACTGACATTAATACTTTTGACCAAAGGCAGCCTGAAGTCCCATTCCAGCTCCGGGTAGAGAAAAGGGGCGATGAAGCCACCGCTAGCGGCATCCACATGGATCGGAGTGTCCCAACCGGTCTCCTTGTTCTTCTCTTCCAACAAGTCATTAAGTAATTTTACATCTTCAAACTCTCCGTTGAGCGTTGAGCCCAAAATTGCCGCCACGCAAATGGTGTTCTCGTCCACCATCTCAACCGCTTTGGCCGGGTCCATAACGTAGTAGCCTTCCCTCAGTTTCACTTCTTTCAGCTCTACCTCGAAGTACCTTGCGAATTTTTCCCAGCACACCTGCCATTTTCCATATCAGCATTGCCTTGCTGTTCAAGTAATCAGAAACTTCTTAACAAGGCAGGCAATCTCTGAACTTACTTGAACATTGGCACCGGTAACGATGTTTGGCTTGTCGTAAGGCTTACCGGCCGCTTTCATCTTGTTCTGCCAGTTTCTCTTGAATGCCAATCCGGCCAACATTATGGCCTCTGAGGATCCCACAGTTCCGACGCCCACCGCCGTCTCCGACTCTCCCAACGGCGCATTGAACAAATGCGCTATCATGTTAACACACCGATTCTGCCAAGTTCATTTTTTCTTTTTCATTACTTCAGAAGCAATCTTGCAACATGAAGAACAAATAGCAATCTAACAAATTCGGTCCAATTGAAAAAATTGGCCTATTCTATTTGGTCCGATCTGATCCGGAATTTTTTTTTTATTATTATTTTTCTATTCTATTTCGAACAATTTCGGTCCATCAATAGTCGAACTCTATTTGATAAGATGTTTAAGGCTGAAAAAAATGAAAAGTATACATACCTGGAGTTCAGTGGTGACAGGGTACTCATCCATGTCGACATAGTTCTTGTTGATGGAGTCCATGATGAGCTTGTCGCACTCCGGCTCCATCCAGGTGGTGACGAAAGAGGCGAGGTTCAGCCTGGGGTTGCCGTCGAGCATGAGCTCATCGTTGATGATCTGGTACGCTGCCTCCTTGGGGATCGAGTTATCCGGCATTTTAAACCTGATGCACAAAAAGTCAACATCAGAACTTTGATACTGACGAATTGAATGCGAGAAATATAAACTATATAATCGACGAGCTTGTACCTGGGAAGTGAGGTCCGAACGTAACGGGAAGCGAACGTCGAGTGGACCGACACATCGGAATCGGAAGAAGTTTTGGAAAGCACCATGGCGATGATCGATCAAATGTAAGAGAGAGAGAGAGGAATGTTAAGCTGAATAATGTCTCAAGCATCACACTTGCATTACTTTATATAGCCTCAAGGAAATAATTCTAGGGTTTGGTTAATGAATGGAGGGACCTCCATGTTGAATGTGTAGTGAGAGAGAGAGAGAGAGGGTGTATTTGTTTGAAACCTTTGGTATGGAGTTTTGAAGGTAAATGTATTATTAAATGCGAGATCCAATTTTAGATGGGAATAAAATAAGGGGAAAAGTGATATTAATAGAGGTGAGGAATGGGAGGTACATGGCCACTTGTAGATAGAAAATGCTTAAAACGCCAATATTGACAATCATTAAGGACACTCCTTCCATCACCTTCTCGGTGGCTCCGGGTTTGCTTCTTTCTTTTTCTTTGACCTTTCTATGGAACATCTTAAATGCACACTGAATAATTATATTACTACAAATTTGACTTTTTCTAACAATAATTTTACCTCGAATCGATACATTTTGTATATCTATTTTTACCCGGACTTTGGAAAATTTAGTGGAAGAAAATGAAATGGAAAAAAAGTACTTAAAATGAAAATTTATAATATGTTTTTTTATTTTACATGACAAACCGAATACAAAATTTCATTTTTCGTACAATTTGCTCTGTCTCACAAAATTTTCAAAAAGCAAAGGAAGGCTTAGTATGTGTATACGAGTTTAGTTTTCACACGGGACAAAAAAAGAGGAAGTTGACTTGTATGATTAACATGAGATAGTCTTTATACTTTTCCAATTTCTGTTTGTTGCCTCAGTCTTCGCTAAAAATGTGATGCGCACTTTTGGTCCTAAATTTTATTAATTGGGTAAAAGCGGTGAACTTCATTCCCTGAATTCAATGCGAAATATCTCACTGCATCCCTCTGGGAGAGGATAGATAGAGCCCACAAAGTGTGTTTTTCAGCCAATAAATGTGGCCAGCACAAATTGACAAGTTCCCCAAGTAGCATTACCAGCTTAGCTGGCTGGCTGCGCATTACACTACAAATTTTGAATTATTTTCGTCTTCGTTGCGGTATGTACATATTATTGAGTGTGAAGTTTAATCTGCACAGATGTACTTCTGAGACCCTACACAGAGCTGCAAGCTGATCGACCTGAGCACAGGTCAACGGAGGTGGTAAACCCCCTCCGGGGGTCGGAGGGGACAGCGCCCCCTGTGGAAAATTTGCACATTTTCAGTGATGACAGCGACGGTCGTACTGGTCGTACGGGTCGTATCTCCCGTACTGATACGGGCAATACGATCAGTACGGGGATTGCTTTTTTCCCACGGAGGTCGTCGCGATTGGATAATGTCGTATGGGTCGTATTGACCATATGAGTCGTATTGTGTAGGTCCAAAAATCCTAGTTTTCTTTTATACAGTGTGTCGGCCGTCATAGTGTTGGAAATTAGAAAATCAGAGTGAGTGCGTGAGGCGATTCTGTGTGTGTAACGATCTTTCGGCGACTTGATTATAGTGGATTGAGCCTGCAAGCGGCAAGTGGACGTATCTCCTACATTGGGAGGGAACCACTATAAATCTCGTGTGTTAATTTCATCGTTTCTGCATTTTTCATTGTTGATTATTTGGTTTTCGCGATTCGTAATTGTTAGCGCGATCCTAACACATATAAATCGTCAAATAATATAAATAATAGATCGTGTTTAGGCGGCAAAAATATCATAGTAAAACTAAACATGACAATAAAACGTCGATTATCCCATGATATTTGCAACACCTCTGAGACGGAAATATACTTCTGTCGTACAAGAGTGACAACCGTAAGAAAACCACAACACAAAATGCGGTGGTTACAGGACGGTGCTACGACGAAACAAAAGCAATGGCATCGAGATGCGTTTTACGATAACTTATCAAAAATTTTGTACCGTTGGTATAGAAATCGGATCGGCAATGTTTTTACGAAGGTGAAGGCGAAATAGATGTAGAAAAACCGACGGTCTTTCGGATATGCAATGTTTTTATGACGGTGAAGAGCATCGCATTTGAGTCGCCAAGTGTTCGAAATTTATGATGACATTGCGGTGATTTTAAAATGAAACTGGAAAATAAAATGCGACAGTTTTCCGAGTCATATATGGTGGTTTTATATAATATTTATGAAATTAATAAAAAATATTGTTTATTTATTACAATTAAATATGGAAAATTAAAATTATTAAATACTAAAAACTTCAAATCGAATAAAATTGTCAAAAAAATCTAAAACAAAAAGAACCGAATTGAATAGCTTACGATACAACTTCCTGAACTATTTCTTCAACATCCATGTCAGTTATGGATTATATTCTCGGTTAAATTGTATGTCCAGTTTCTAGGTCACTCTTCAACGTCTTGGTGAATTTTGCAAAAAGCACCATGTTTTCTTCCATCGATTGTCTCTGTGGGATTGGCTGAGATGTGATATTCGGACTGACTAGAATCTTCCTGGAATAAACTCTCCCTCACCATAAGGCTGCAACACCAACGACCTTGGGAAATGTGTCTCTGGAAGTGTCCCACTATAGTAGCGGACAATTGTAGTCCTCACCCCCTGAATGAGTTAAAAAATTACAGTATCTTCATGCGCGCCCTGCGTCTCTCCTCATATCCATCGTGTATGATAACAAATTCAACATTCTACAAGATAAGGTTAATGTCTTAGGAATTATTTATATCATATCAATGTCAATTGACCGGGAGGATCGAGGTTGGGTCTGTCAGGCTTCCGCTTCATACGCTTGTTAATTGAGAACTTATTTATGCTAGTCAGTTAGGAAATTTAAGTGGTCCTTGGACTTATTTATTTATTGCAAGCTTAAGTTCATGTATACTTTGCAATCAACGTGTTTACACCGGATTTTGAGAGCTGAAAAACAGAATTGTTATATTTATTTTACCACCATAAAGTAAACTAAAATACTGATAAAAACATAATTTCTTCAACAATCTGTTTTTTTCTTTCTTTCTTGTGAACAGAAACCAGTGAAAACTAAACAGACCTGGGTCCAAGTCCAACCTTTGAAACCAGGTCCTGCGAACCACAAGCATTAGTCATTAACCATGAGCCTGACACCTTGGAAACATTGTCACAGAGATAATCAATAATTATATTTTGAATCAAAGGCTATGTACAGTATTGAAGTTGTTGCCCAATTAACTGGAAGTTTTCCAAAAATGAAAAAAAAAAAAAAAAAAACAGCGTACATATTAATCTTTGAACTTTCAGATGTCTTAACATCACACAACAAATGTGTTATGAATCCGGCCGACTTAATAACTAAATTGGATCAATTTCAAATTTAACTTGATCCAAAATCAATCTTACCTGAGATGTTGTGTAAACCCTAGGAGTACGGATATATTGTTCATTACATTTTCTTTTTCATTGTGTGACAAACCTGAATGTCCATGGATCAAGGGCAGAGTGTTTTAAAGAAGAATGACGAACCATGTTTTTCTTTCAGTAAAGCAAATAACACAAACCGGACCTTGCAACAAAAGTATCAAGTCGTTTTCAGACACGTAATAAGATGTGAAGTAATGGCTCATTGATTAGCAGTCCATTACTGCATACTAGTGGATCAATCATACTGGGAATTCTTTGGTAGCAACTGGTGATCCGGGGAAAATCAACCTGTTTGAATAGTAGACAAGTAATCTTTAGCAAATTTTGATGCACATTATTACTACTTATAAGTTATAAGGACACAGACTAATCAGTTCTTAGTTGTGCAACTTGAATTCTAACTGATAACTCGGGGTGGGACTACCTGGTAAACTGTCCCCATCTACCATCTAAGGATGCCAATGGGTCAGAGATTCAACCTAGATATCGGATCCGATCAATATGTTGTTTGAATTTTAATATTTTTTGGACCCATAGGTTCGGATATGGGTGCTAATAATTCCTTTTTTGATCAGATGTTATTATTCAAGGCCCCAACCTGAAACATAGATCCATATTATGAAAAAGACTCTGTTTTGACATAATAATTTAGTTTTGAATTACTGAACTTCCAAGTTTTGTTAAATTAATTTTAATTGATTAAACTATTTAAATTATTATAGTAATGATTTTAAAACTCATACGAGACATAAAGATCCCAGATATGAATATGAGTCAAGAAATTATAGATCCACAGGGTATGAGTTAGATATAGAACCCTCTTATGTCTTATTCATTTGTATCTTTACAGCTAAAGACTAATAGATAGATACCTTTTGAGTTCATGTGCTGCCGACTAGTCTTACTTTAAGCTCCTCAGCAACTGCATCTATGAACTCTTCAGTGTTCAAATATTGATCCCTGGTCGCTCTGTTTCATGAAGTCATTTCCCCTTTTAGTGTCAAGAAAGCTGAAAGTTTAACCATTCAATTTTGGCTACAAAGTGAAAGTGATAGGGACAAATAAGTTACTTGGGTCCATGAATGAGGATTGCCAGGTCCTTGGTCATTTTGCCTGATTCAACCGTTCCAATGCAAGCCGCTTCAAGTTTCTCAACAAAATCAGCTAGCTTGGTGTTGTCATCCAACTTTGCTCTGTTAACCAGGGATTACACGTTATCCTTGTAATTGCACAACTCTATTGCACAAATTTGCAAATACATATATCAAGTTATAGATTGGTTACCTATGAGCAAGTCCGCGAGACCAAGCGAAGATTGACGCTATGCTATTTGTACTAGTTTCACCTCCCTTCTGATGAACACGGTAATGGCGAGTTACTGTGCCATGTGCTGCTTCAGCTTCAATGGTCTTCCCATCAGGACATACCTGAAGCAACATTTAAATAAAAAAAAATGAACCTGGTGATTCGACCTTCTTTAAATCAAATAATCATAACATATTACGGTAGCTCTATGTACTTTGTAATATAATAACAACTTGACATACATGTCCACTTAAAGCAACAAAATAGAATGCATGACAGGCATTAGAAGATATTTTTTAAAACAATAACCTATTTACGACATAATCATCATAAATTACGGATGCAATATAAGGTTATGCTATGCATACCAAAACAGATGTCATGAGCCCAAGAGATCCAAATCCTGTTCATACAATGAAAGAAAAAATTGATGTCAACAAGTACTCATAATACACTTTGGGAGTCAGACAAGTGAAACACATTGTTTCTAAAAACCTTGAGCTAAGAAATCGCTTTGCACATCTCCATCATAGTTCTTGCATGCCCAAACATAACCTCCATCACTCTTCACTGCATAAGCAACCATATCATCAATGAGACGGTGCTCATACCTGCAGGGTCCAAGAATTCATTAACAAAATATGACTTTCACAACAATTAGATATACTGTGTAGACATAAAACACGTCTTACCATATACCAGCAGCCTCAAATTTCGACTTCCAACTAGCTTCATAAACTTCTTGGAATATGTCTTTGAATCTTGAAACAAGTGGAACAAGTCAGAAATGGCGCCATGGAATAAGAGGGGAAATTATTCAAAATATGAATATCAACATTTTCATAGGGGATAAGAATGTCTTCTATTAGTCATTAGGTCAATAGTTTGTACCATAATGAGTCAACTAAACATCTATCTGCATTGGATTTATATAACCTAAGAAATCATGAGCACTGCTAATAAACGTAATTCCAACAGCCAATACAGAATCAAGTACACTTACCAATAATGCTTTCTGTACTCTATGTTTACTTTTCTCTACAAAACACATGGACCCATCGATAGGAAGCATATTTGCAGAGCCAAACAACCCATGGAAAAGAAAACATTACCTTCCATCATACTTCTTGAGGATGGTGTTTTTGGTGCTTAGATAAAGTGGCCACTTTTTCAAGTAGGCAGTGTTCATTGAAGCCTCAGCAAAAGAACGAATAGACTGCATTTTAAAAGTTTGGAATATCAAACCTCGTCAGTGTTATTAAGTTGAGACCATAAAATAAGAATCATGGTAATGGTATACAATGACTTTTCTTATAATTAAGTTGAGAACATCAGGTTCGGAATATCGAACCTCGTCAGTGTTATACATAGCCAAAGCGACACCTCCATCACCGGCATAATGGTACACTTCCAAGTCAGTAGTTTCACCATCTCCTTCTGGTACTGAAAAGGATGTTGGATCAGCATCAAATTAAATTTCGTATAAATACAACATTGATGTGAAGCTTTAGTAGCATTTTGACTACTGGTAAGAAGACGATAGAAGTGAAAACAGTAACAATTGCATAGCATTAAGAAAGATAAAGCGTTCCAACCAAAAACTAGTTTGAGCTTCCCAGGTCCTTTTACAACCAAATCTGTCGCCCGATATTGATCGCCGAAGGCATGCCTCCCGATGCATATTGGTTTCGTCCATCCTGGAAGTAACACACACAAATATTAAAAAGCTTCAAAATATAGTAGAGGGTACACAAGATATTTTACCTGGAACCAAGCGTGGGACATTTTTGCAAATTATTGGCTCTCTGAAGACAGTGCCTGCAGTATAACCAATGTCTCGTCAAGATCCCGTCAACACGGATTATGATAAGCTACATCATATGAAATAAAATCGTCAATCTCACCATTCAGAATGTTTCTGATAGTCCCATTAGGACTCCTCCACATTTGCCTTAAGTTAAATTCCTTCACACGAGCTTCATCTGTCGATCACCCAATGATGTCAAAGATAGATCAGAAGCAAGTTATTATGAAACTTTGATTCACTCGAAAAAAGGTGTACAAAGTCAAACAAATATCAAATATTTTGTGTTTGATTCATTGAAAACCATGGAAAAGAAAAAACTCAGGAGGAAATCAAATTTCCGTCTTTGGTTCTGAACAAAACCTAGACAAAAGTGTTAAGCATAGTTTGTGTCATCTTTTAACTTCTTTTCATAATTCTCATACATAGCCAGAGAATAAAAAATAACTTGTTTTTTCCAAGGAACTCAAACAAACGTATCAAAAATTGAGAATCTTGTACCTGGAGTAATAGTTGCACACTTGATAGCAACATTGTACCTGGAATCAGAAAAAACTTGGTAAGAGATGTGAGATTTCTAGCATAATATAAGCTTATACCGGCAAAATTAGAGTAAAATATCAGTAACTGTATGAGCAAATCTTGTTGGCAAGAAACACAGTAGAAACCAGCAAGCACTAATGAGCATCTCCTTCCAAGATATTATTCAAATTAAACTTCTATATTCGTGTTTTTTCCTTGGGAGTGAAATTTGAAGTCATATTTTTAAGTTTCTCATTAGGGAAACATCCATTGAACGAGCAAATTCTAAAAACTAACCCTCAATAAAATATTGTCGAACTTCTGGATCTTACAAAATCAAATTCTGAGTATAAAGTTAGTAACTGGACTGGAAAAAAAAATCCCACAGTGAACTTTTCCACACAAAAAATATATACTAATTGCTATATAAGTATCAGATTTAATGTATATCACAACCGAACATAATGGTCAAGCAACTTACTTCAGTGTAGCCTCAGCACTTTCAACTGTGACTTTATCATCAGTGGCATCACGGTGTGGAAGGCCTAGGTCAAAATACTTGATATCCAAATCCAAAAAAGGGAATATAAGCTGCACGCATAATGATGTTAGAGCTCATGTAAGAACTACAATCTTGGAATATCAAGTAGAACTGACTAAAAAAAATTCTATATCAAATATGCAGCATCACCTTGTCTTTAATTGACTTCCAGAAAACTCGAGTCATCTCATCTCCTACAAAATTGAAATGAACATGCAATAATATATATATCAAGAAATATTATTATTCATTCTATGTAAAGTGATTTTAATATTACAGGTTTGTTCTTTTCAACTTAGTGAAGTGCTCAAAGTTGATAAGTTTTTCCATTTAAATTAATGTAAGTACTTACATTAATTTAACCAAGTGCTTAACTGTAATTTATTATTAATATTATCAACATTATTACTTTATTATTAAGATAATTAACTATATAAAAATAAATGGTATGCCAAAGGCGTGTTCATTTTTTAAGGTTCAAATTTTTATTAATTAACATTATTAGTTTATATGAATTCGTCCTGAACAAGCTTGTTACACTCAAAAAAGCCATAAAATTCTTTTGTATATCAAGTTCCTAAATGATTTTTATTTCACTTATTCAACAACATTTCACTTATTTAACTTCGTTACAAACCATGTACAGAACAAATTACTTAAAATGTGAGTAACTATGTAGCACTGATAGAAACTGACTGTAAATGACAAATTGCACAAGCCATTTTCTATCGTTAAACTCAACCACATCCATATCTGCTCTAACATATAGATAGATCAACGCAAATATGTCAACAACAAAATTCAAACTAATGATTGAGCTTTCAGTTTATCCATCCCCCTCCTTACAAAAAAAGACACTACTCGCTCTGTTCACGACTTTGTTCACATCAAGTACTTAAAACACGAGGTTCATTCACCAGTCAGCGAGATCACAACACTACTGATCTCAAACTCTATAAGAAGAAGAATGAGATTTATAAAAAGTCAGCTGAGTAAACATGAAGAGCACAACAGCAAATCGAACATAGATCCAATCAAACCGATCGAAAGATGCAAAGAGAAAATGAAGGGATGGAGATCTGACCGTCCATCTCCACGATCGGATTGGCGACCTTGATCCTGGCAAACGCCATTGCTACAGATCTGAACGGCGGATGACGGAGGCGTTGAAGTAGTGAGAGAAGAGCAGGTGAAATGCGAGTCGGACGAAGAGTGGTTAGAACGAAGAACACGGCATTTCATTTACATACATAAATAAATAAATCTTCTTTGTTGGGTGGGGTCCACAGGACGGGAGAGTAGCCGCATACAAGCAATTAATTTTCTTTTAATTAAAAAATATTGAAAGTTTTCACGTGGGCATTAAATTGTGTAGCGGGTATAGAAGATATGATTAGGTAGGGTGGGTCGAAGTTTTTGGCTTATAAGAGCATCTCCAACTCACCTATCCAAACAGACCGAATATATAAAAATATCTTCTCCAATGCACGACTTCAGTTCTCTAAATTTTTACAAAACGAATGCGCTATTCGTCAAATCTGCAGTGATCCTCTCATCGCTATCTCAAAATTTTTTTATTTCATACATTTTTATTGAGAAGCTAAAAATTTAATCGGTTGATCAATTGTCCGTCTAACAAGTAAACTCATTTACAATATATGAATTTTTTAAATAAACTCTTACTGAAAACAAAATATTTTGATCAGATATTTCTAATATATAATATGGTCTAATGGTAAAAAAGATGTTAAATATCTTGATAATTAGGATTTCATTTATAATAGGTGAGAGGGGAGTTTGGGATAAAACAAAAAAAGCATAGTGGATAAGGTTGATAGAGGTCATAATAGAAGGTAGGGTGAAAGGAGTTGGCCAATTCGATACAAATCAAAATATATTTTAGATAAAGAAGTTTGAAGATGAAACAAAAGACAAAAGCTCGTAGATTTGGAAAGTAAGGAAATGGGATTGAATGGATTTGATTTGAGTTTATGGATTCATGGGTGTGCAAAAGCGTGAGAAGATAGTTGAGTGGGTGGAACAGAATCATGAGAGTCCATTGGATGGATTGTTGCCCTATTAGATGATAAATAAATAAATGGTTGATGTTGATTCCTATGAGGTTGACTCATCATGTTAAGACGATAAATTGATTAAATTCCATAATATATTGAAACTTTATAATATAGGCAGAGAATGAGCCATACTGACTCATTTTAAGTATAGGTCACACTCATCATGATGGAGCTCCGAACAAAAGAGACATGCCCCTATGGAGGAGAAAATGCGGAAGTTCTTGGGCATGACTTGAGAGTACGGACAAAATGCTTATATGAAGGTATTAACGTGAGTAGCGGAACATTTAACAATTCACCTAGAAGCCAATGCCGCACTATTTTAAAGTAATGGATCACAATTTCTGAGACCAAATTCTCTTAGCCGGCGCGCCCAGCAACTAGGGATCTCAATTCTATGGTAACTTATCAAACACGAAACTCGAAATGCCCTAGATCTGCATTCACCGACAAATGCCCGTCTAATGATTCGAATTTCAATATTATGATTTTGCGATCGTCGCAAACTTGGAAAAAAAAAAAACAGAATTCTTTTGATTAGGAAGAAGCATACGTGTTCTCAACTGGAGGCGAAGTTGTAGCCCTTGGAGACAGCTCCGAATTTCGGAAGCGTGGCCGGAGTGGACTTGATAGCCATGGAAGGCGTCGAAGAGAAGAGTCCCGGCCTGGGGTTCTCGAATGTTATAAGATTGTTGTTACGGCGCGCGTTTGGTTTCCCCACATTGCTTTTTACTCTCAAATTAATACATTTCAATTAATAATTAATTCACAAGAATTTTCTCAGGACATAAAAGGAGTTTTTTTACATCTGTCATCTTTTGCAGTAAAATACCGCTATGAAACTAGATAAGCGTCGAATCTATTTCCAATGCTCGCTATTCGTTAATTGCCAACAAGTAATTTTATGATGAGTGAAATAAGTTAAAGACAATTTTTTCGCATCCGGTGCAAGATAATTGAGCCGTCATTCGATCGGAGGACTGAAGCCTGAATATAGAACATAAAATTGAACCGGCTCTAGCAAGGTATGAATTTCAACCTCCATCTCACTCGAGTGCATGATCAGCCTCATGTTATGCAATAGGGTCCATGATACTCGTAGTATTGGTACATTGTTCAAAATAAGATTAGTGCATACTAAGCTTGGGATGATACCAAATTGCAAATAAGTTTGGTGCATACCAAAGTCGCTATTTTTAATTGTGATTTGGCATATGTCAGAGAGTGCCACGCAAGTCAGAACTAACGAGCTGGATAATCAATCGTCACTTACAATAGCAGTTTTGCTGTAAAAGAAATGGAACTATTTTTAAACTAGTGACACAAAAGTTAACAAATTTGGGATAGATGGGCAGTCAAAAAATTTTGATTGAGTAGGTGTCAACCTCGTGTGTGATGGATTATTCTTACTCCTACCTCGGGAAGGATTTTATGGGTAGTTTAACTGAACTCTTTCATCTTGTTATCTCTACATAAGCTAATAAGAATACATCACTGCATGTTAAGTCCAGTTTCATTCTGTGTCGATTTCTCAATAAAATATCCTGCATAGCTTATACTAAAAAGATGTACATGGTATGCTCTCTCCGTATGAGCTTCAAACATCTCATCCATAAAAAAAAAACTTCAGCTCTTTTATGTATGGACGTCCAATTGTATCAAGATCTAAGATGGCTTAATTATTGGTAATTTGTTTTAAATCTTGGAAGTATTTTTTAGTGAAGTCAAATATTACTTCACTAGTCCTCGCCTCGGTTTTTATACCTCCCGTCATCAAAACAACATATTATTCTGACGATGAAAACTCCCAAATCGATTCCTTAAAAAAATCACAAGAAAATCGGGCTCTAGTCGAGATTTGTAGTAATAAAAAATGGCTCGTAATTATGGTTTTGTACTAAAGATGTACAAGTATGTTTTATTTAACTAATAACGTTATGATAGATTACAAAATTTATAACTATATTTATAAATTGATTCTTAATTATTATAATATGATGTAAAATTATATATTAACAAAATAAAATGCAAAATATAGCCATCCACCTAACGACTAGTCGTCTTGATAGTACCTTAACGTCGTGAAGGAGACGACATAAAAATCGTGCTTCGCAGTCCTCTCCTTGCAATTCTCATTTAGCAATGCTCCAACATTCCTTCTTCTTCTTCTTCTTCTTCTTCTTCTTCTTCTTCTATTCCTCTCCGACGCCACCAGGCCGTTTGCAATCAAAGCATGTTGATCAAGCTCCTAGTTGTGAAAGATAAGATATAGATTAGACATATATTCATATAGCATATCGAGACAAACTCATAGGGGATTCGCTTACAAAAGCATTAGCACCCAAGGTCTTTCATGAACATGCATCTCACATGTGTGTATAATCTTATTGAAGATATTACTGTTTGGTGGAAGTTTGTATTGATGCTATATGAGATGTACAGATTTTTCTATCTATACATTTTTTGGATTATGTTCTGCAGAATTTGTGTTTACATGATATACTTCATATGATTTTATTAACCTCACTTGTGAGGAAACCAATTGCAAATAGGCTTGTGCATATCACATTTCATGTAATTTTCGTGTTGTGCATCACGATGAATCTATGTCATTTGGTTGTGTTGGCATACGTGACAAGCACGGTCGAGTACGGTTATGATTACAAATGCCGCCTTAATCTCATGTCTGTATTGTTAATGGACCGGATAGTTTATGATATACTTTTATAATATGATAGCAATTTTGTGAACAATGTTATTTACATATTTATTTAATTACACATGCGGTCCAGTGGGAGATTGTTTAATTATTTTGATTAATCTATTTACGTCCGAATATGTAATTTAAATAATTGTACGTGTTATCATTGTGATAAGCTTAAATAATGTGATCTAATCCTTTTGAAAACTTATTATGTATAATTTTAGTCGAAAAATATTTTGTACCAAAAAAATAATTATGACATTCTTTGAAAGACGAAATCCATGATTATCTAGATTATATATTGTCGTGTTCTAAATATAAAATGGGTTATGATTCCTCGTCTACCTTATCATTTTCAAATTTCCTTACTCTTAAATGAGCTGAATATTGAGACATATAGATAGATCGGAAGCACCAACCTAAGGTTTTATTTAGCCGGCCTTCTTTTGGTGTATTTTTCGAAATGAATTTAGGTACGTTCAATTTACAATAAAAAGTATGCTTAATTGACTAATGTGAATATTAACGATCATATTTAATTCGTTTCCAATATATACCTCTTTTGTTCTAATAAGAGGTCATTTAATTCCAACACACTTGTAACAACCTCACGTCCAAACATTTGATTTCCTTGGATGGTATGTTGGATGAAACCAGCGACTGCCACAAAGAGACTGCTGGCACCTCCCCTCGGCTCACCATCTCTTCCAACCACATCACAGCTTCATACGGCCTGCCCATCGCGCAAAGGCCGCGGATCAGTGAACTGAATCTCTCCGCTGAAGGACGAAATGAACTGGCCACCATCTTTTCCAAGACGCTGCTTGCTTCGGTGAACTTATGCTCTACACATAATCCTTCCACTAGTGCGTCAAATGTGTCTTTATTGGCCACACAGCCTATCTGTTTCGCCATTTTTTCAAGATATCCGGCTGCTGATGTCGTTTTTCTGTCGTTGCAGAGTCCTTTAATCATGACATTGTATATCTCGACTGTGGGAACTATGTTCATTTCGAGCATTTGATCTATCACGCCCTCTGCCTCTCGTACTCTACCTGCGTCGCATAATGCTGTGGCTTTGGCTTGATACATTTTAGCCGAGGGCTTGAAACCTTTTGACTGCATTTCCATGAATACTCGACTGGCCTCGAGGATCTTACCTTCTGAATAGAGATCAACTGCCATTGAACTGTAGCTAGCTAGACTGGGAATGCCACCGGTGATTAATGCTTCGTTGATCAGAGCTTTCACTCTTTCGACATCTTCACCAGGGCTGCTGCATCCAGTATAGTTGTCGAGGAGGCGACGACATTTGTTGGGAGCTTTCAGTCCCTTTCTCAACACTTTCCCAAGAATCTCAATGGCTTCTTTCACCTGTCCGGAATCACATAGAGCATTCAAGAGGGTTCTGTAAATTACAATGTCCTCACCACTGCCCTTTTGAGATATTTTCCAAAACATGGAATACAGCAAATGAGTACCCTCGTTGAGCATACCGCTTTCGCACAATCCTTTCATTAAAATCTTGTAACTGTCCCTATTTGGGCTGCAGCACTGATAATTCATCTCTTGAAAGACATGGAGTGCAAGATCAGAACGATTATGGCGACATAGGGCAGCCATGAGCAAGTTTAACGAGCGAAGGCGATGCTTTACTTCCCACCCGTGCGAATTCTCCAGGAAAAACTTATGAGCAACGTCGAGTTTGTTCTCATTTATGAACAATTCCAGAAGGGTATTGAACGACTCGGTCCAATTCACGCAATTGAATAGTGGCAGGTTTTTGAATAAATCAACAGCTTCTCCCAAAAGACCAACCCTCGCATAGGTCTTAATCGCCCCACATGTCTAGCAAAGATCCTGGGCATCTCTCAGGTATTACCGTATTATTACCTTTCTTAATCATCTTAGAGTTTAAATATGTTTAACAATTGAAGTCCTAAATTTAGCAGCATTAGCTCTTAATGAAACTGGATTTATTGTGCGTCTAGTAGCATGCTGTCATCGGTGGCAAGCTGTCATCTGTGCAATACTTTTGTTCATTATAAAGTTTGTATTGGAGTACAGACTTCATCAAAATTCTCACAAATTAAGAGGGTAAGGGTTGCCTGTGTGGATTACTCTGTCTCATCCATTGTTCTTCAGGTTGTATCGAAAAACTTGAAAGGCGGAGAAGAATCCCGAATGGATGTCTTGGTAATGGAAAATCTTTTGTACAAGCGAACCATTAGGCGCCTTTATGATCTTAAAGGGTCCACAAGGTCGCGTTATAATCCAGATACTAGTGGGACCAATAAAGTGTTACTTGACCAAAACTTGATAGAGGTCATGCCAACCTCTCCGATTTTTGTGGGGAACAGGGCAAAGAGACATCTGGAGAGGGCTGTCTGGAATGATACTTAAGTGATCTTCATCATTTGTTATGCTAATGTTGATTTTTCTTATTCCATACAAGGCTTCTTGTGTCCTAAATTAGCCTTGTATCATTTTATTTTATCACGTGATTGCTTCATACCTAGAAAATTAATAGAAACACCTAGATAAGCAGAATTATGGAAACTTACTAGTTTTCTTGCAATAAAGGTATGTTGGTTCTTTCTGGGAGTAGAGGGTCATAATTGTAATACTGTCATACCCATTGGGCTTTGGTTTTAGTAAACAATGTTACTCCAAGTGATTCAGAGTTTTTTCAAAGGCGCAATTTTTCCTGGGCATTATTGCGCAAGTTAAGATACTATCCTGTATATATTTTCATATGTTTGTTGTGCTTTGCTGCAGTCGATTGATGTCATGGACTACTCACTTTTAGTTGGAGTTGATGAGGAGAAACGCGAGTTGGTTCTTGGAATTATTGATTTCATGAGACAATATACTTGGGATAAGCATCTCGAGACGTGGGTGAAAACGGCTGGAATCCTTGGTGGGCCAAAGAACACACCCCGACTGTCATCTCACCCAAGCAGTATAAAAAACGCTTTAGGAAGGCTATGACTGCTTATTTTCTAATGGTGCCAGATCAGTGGTCGCCACCATTGATTATTCCAAGCAAGTCTCAGTCAGACCTACGTGAAGAAAAATCTGAAGATGACAACTCACCAGAATGATCTTCAGGTTCCTACTACTGCATAATATAAGAGTAGATGACTAGAATAGTTAAGCATATGTACAATAGGAAACCTGGTAAAAAAGTGCCTTCAACTTCATGTATTTTAAAATAATCAATATTTGGAATTCTTAACAGTATAAAAGTTGCGTTGCGAGTATCAGTGTACAGTTGCCCCCAAACAGGAGACATTGTGATCTAATTATAGAAGTAATTCAAGCAAGGGAAGCTGATTTGCTACGAATTGCTTGCTTAAAGACTTAAACTGCCGCTGCAAGAACTAGAGGCTGCCCAGAGTTACAGACATGTGTAGCTACAAAAGACTGTCAAGTTGTGCTTGTAAACCATTTATGGGAACCATAATGATGATGTTATTGATCTCTTCCAATGAGTACTCTGACTTCAGCAAGGAGTGAACTTGCGTATGTGCTTCAATGATATTAGTCCTGCAAAAATTTGTAATAGCAATTAGCTGGATGCATATAAAACGGTATGAAACTTGACCCTGCTGTTGCGGAACTCAGTTTAAAGGTGAAAGATCTATTTTTAGACAGGGTAAACTCTTTCAAGATGCTTTGGCATAAGTTCAGTATATAATTACATCTTTGGGCAACTTCACTGGTGAAAATCACATAACCATAGCATATTACTTTCTGGGAGTTCAGTACATAATTACATCTTTGGGCAACTTCACTGGTGAAAATTACATAACCATAGCA
Organism: Umbilicus rupestris; assembly: GCA_963678935.1. NCBI lineage: Eukaryota > Viridiplantae > Streptophyta > Magnoliopsida > Saxifragales > Crassulaceae > Umbilicus > Umbilicus rupestris. The sequence goes on along the minus strand of OY787623.1, from coordinate 1,536,500 downwards.
TATTACTTACTTTATGGGTTTGAAAAGTATTGTTCTTGTTGATGGGTTTTGTAGATAGAGCTTCATTTTTGCCATCACAATGGGCAATTCTTGCTGGATTGCAGTGCTTACCTGTAGCAGATATGAACAATATTTGGTGTAGCACATCAGATATTCAGTTTAGCCAGTAGAAAATTCTAAGCAGTCAATAAAGGACATCTTAGCTCAAAACATCAAAAGTTCTTGATGGAAAGGGGAAAAAAAACAATTTTGTACTTGCTTTGCGAAGTGCAAAAGAGCACCTTTTTTTATACCTATTCTACCCACTAACCCCCACCAGAGCGCTGCACTGATCCCATCAAGAATCAAATTTTAGTGGTGTAGTTTCGGATGTTTGACGTCTTTTTGTCACTAGACCAAGATAGCAAAACAGAACACCTAACATGTGTATTTACAGGACAAAAATGTATGCTTGATTGATGTGATGGTGAAAATGACTAAGAATTATTCATGTTTATCCTTTAACATATTAAATAAGGGTTGTTAACTAGAGAATATTTGAAATATTGAATATCACCTTCTGCATTATCTCAGCCACTTTATCTGGAGTAGCAAAGGCTTGCTCCTTCAATGCTTTCCTCATAACTGACTCTGACTGTTGATCCTGAATGCCTGAGGATAATGACACCTTGACAGCAGTAACCTACAAAGATAAACATCTCAACACTCACGACACAACTATCACTTAAAAACAATTTTTCATGCTGCTGTGGATGCAGCGGGGAAATGACTCCAGACCAGACCAACCATTTTCCTTGATAGTAAAAGGTAGTTTGATCAGTCATGATAACAACTCCTAACCTTGGTAACAAAAGAGAGCATGGGATCCACAACCAGCTTAGTAACTGACATTATAAATTCCTCACAAGTGGCTTTCAAACTTTTCTCCAGTTCCTGCCAGAAACCCAATGGTTAATCACATGAGTTCGAGAACTAGCACATTGCTCGATGTACCTGCACCACTAATTAGCCAAACTTATCTTAATTGCAACTGATTTGGTTGTCAATTGACAGGTAAATAAAATTCACTACCAAGAGGCAAAAGTGAAGCGCACACATATTTGCAAGTATTTTTGTAGTACAATGTCTTGATACACTAACAGGATTAAGAACCAGATGCCTCTCGGACGTAAGGTAAAACAAACCTTCTTAGCATCTATCTGACTTTCTAACACTCGAGGTGATAGTGTCCTTGCCAGTGAAGTTGACCTTGACCAGTCAAATAACGAGGCCTGGCCTCTAAGAATCCTCCTCAAGTGTTCCTGTAAAGCAATTGAAGATTGTAAGATGACAAGCTCTTTTGAGCACAATACAGCAAACAACACATAAAACCCCTAATTGAAAGGCAATACACAGTATTCATCAGTTCCCTGCATATATTAAACCATATTTATATCCATGGATTGCTCTTGCTACATCGGTTTATAAATTATTGAAAGCTATTTGCAATAAAACAGGCCAAACATGATGCTACAACAGCGTTTGCAAATTGAAGCCTGTATCTACACGATGGTTATGGTATACTTCGTAACTAGCCATAGCTTGCTACTGTAGATAATCTGAAAACATAAGAGAAGGCTTCCTGGTAAAACTTACCAGCAAATGGGAGAAATCAAGTTCCTTGTGCGTGACTGAAAATTCTATGTCAAATGGTGCAATCTGAAAGATAGTATATGTAATGTAAAGCAAGTAAAGCAAATAAAAGACATGTAACAAACGAAGTGTGCGGTAAAAGAACCTGTTCTCTTAAAATAAGAAGGTGCTTTATAAGAAAAAGCTGTCCATCCATTGGTGAAGACCTTTTGACAATAAGTTTACTAGCTTTCTGGCAAAAGGAATTATTAAACAGGATAGGTAAGGTAACACTGCACAAATAAAATTACGTATGTTCATGGGCATATCATAGCTTTGACATGTAAGAAACCGGTTGATCACACTTATATGCACAATGAGATATTTGTGATCTGAAGAGCGGATTCTGATAGTTGTGTACTTAATGGAACAAGAATTACATGGGATGCCTATTACGCAAAGCTTGGTTCGAGAGGTAGCTTACTCAAACATACTTACTTGGATCGATAGTGAGCAAACTTCCACTGCTTCCTGAAAAAATAGCGATTATAGCACATATCAGCAACAAGATAGATAAACAGTGCAATGCATTCTCATTTTCACATACTTACAGTTCCAATTTTGAAGTTTTTTTAAAGGGATATTTATAAAATAAGAAAAAAAAGTGCAAAAGCTACAAAGACCCGATTACAAACTCGATACCTTCACCCTGTTTTGCGAATACACCGAAAACAAATATTACCACAAGAAATGATGTCCAAGCCCGAGTTTAAACCTAAAAACCCTAAATTTTTGAAGTTGAATGATGTCCAACATTAAGTACCTGAGCTAATCCAGTGAACACTGATGTTTCTAAGCAGCGGTATAACTTTGAAAGGCAAGATAGAGTTTTCTCCAGTGGCGGGTACCAAGTCTTAAAAACATCTTGACTTTCATCAACCTGTGTTCCGTTTATTTCGTAGACAGCCATTCATGACAACAACATCAATGGCCAATAAATCATGGAATATGAATATATAAAAAATGCATATGCTGGACTGAACATGCTAATTCATATCTTAGATAAACATAATGTACAATTGGTGCAAAATGCCTTACAGAAGTATCTCTGGATTTCATCTCAGACATATGCTCTAGCTTTGCAGGATAATCCAAGTCTTCATCAAAAGGAACATAGTTTGCAATCTGCAACAGAAAGGGAAAAAAAAACGCTCAACATAACAGTTACGTTATATTAACTGATAAAAGTAACTTCTTGGTTGACACCTCATGCAATACCAACTATATCAGGTACCTAATTGATTAAACCTAATAAAAAAAGCTTCTCTCAGTATTTGCAATCTTCAGTATCCCTTTCATAAAAATTCTTTAAGATAAAACATAATGTAAAATAAGTTACACCAAGGCAATCGGAAATGCACTGAAAGGTACAGTGAGAGAATTTGATCCAACGGATCAGTTGTATCCTTTACTCGTTAGTTCCCTCAGCTAAGATAATTGCTGGGTACCATTAATGATACATGTCATTAGGATAACTTCTCAGCCATTATGTTATATTCTATTGTTTAATAATACTGTTTACAAGGCCAATCCAATGGTAGTCTTGCCCTTCAGGGCGTGGCCTAGTGGTAAGAAGTGGTGAATGGTGACAAATATCCCTCATACCCAAGGTTTGAAACCCCACACTGACGGGAAAAGTCTAATCAATAAGGTGAAGCGGTAGAAGTAAGCTTTAAAACAAAACAGCATATGGTATTGTGCTAACCTCATCTCGAATATGTGTTCTAGCACGGAAAGTCAACCGCTCGTGAACATCAGCAAGAACTCGATGTAACGTGGGACGCAACCCAGCCAATGACTCACTACGTCTACTAAGCTGTTCTCCCAGGACTTCAACATTGAGAATATCAACAAGTTCACATAAGAAGTCGAGATTTGTTTCGTGGATTAGTTTAGGCCGGAGGGTATCATACAACAATGTACACCTATACATTGAAAAATTATTCCAAGCGTAAGTGATTAAATTATGATAATCATCCGAATATTTTACAATTAACCAAAGCACAAATGCCAATAGAGTTCATCTAAACAAAACAAAAAAAATCTGTGTGATTATATATAACTACCATTCTATAAAACTGATCGAAGCAGGCATTTAATTGTTAAAGAGATGTATACAGACTACTCAAATATAAAAAATCATAATGCTTGCTGTCCTACAGAAACAGAATATCTAAGCAATGTTCCTGTGCTTTCAGGTGTTTAAAAACATATATACAGTAACATTTTAAAAATTCAACACAAGAGATGACCAGATAAACATACAGAGGATCAATTAAGGGAGCCAAGCTGGAAATGTCTTCTGAAGAAGATGGAAAGAAATGATCGAAGAGCTGGTGCTCAAGCTGACAAACCTGCAATTGGCAAGATTCCATATATTAAACAAGTTGACTTTGCAGGAAGTGTTCAAAAATATTGGAACACTTAATCTTAATATTTACTTGTGAGAAAACAAACTGATTAATCTGGTTCAAGCTACCATCTTGTTTAAACTACCTGCATCAGATACGCACACCCCGATCTGGTCAATGATGGCAATGCCTCCTTTGCAAATTCAGATATTCGCTGTTGCACTATCCCTCTTATCTAATTAGCACAAACCAAGTTAGCAATTACATTGAAAGATGAAAAGTACACTCGATAACAACACATCAGCTTACCAATGACAGTCGCTGTTCACAGTAAAGTTTATGGCATTCGGTAAGCAGTTGTCCATATTCTTTCCTTGATGCTCTGCTCTCTATTTCCTCCAGCACCGGTTTTAGCTGCATAAACCAAAAATCAGTTATTCTACATCAAAATATAAGGTGAAGAAAATAAAGGTGAAGAACAACCTCACTAGCAGCAGCCTTGAAACGAACATATATCACAGATGCTTCAACACCCTCAGACACAGATGCATTACCCCCACTACTGCTACGAATTGCTCCCAACACCTGAGTGATGGAATACAGAGTGCCGACTACATGAACATATACAATGCTGAAATGCTAAACTTTCATACTTTAACTGATAATTACCTGGGAAGTGGTATTTTTAAGGACAGATAGTACATGAGAACGGATCATACCCAAAGCCCGCGACTGTCAATGAATAATGTTCGTTGCAAGGTGTCAGATAAAGTGAAAGGCCGTTTAGCTTTAATTATAGAAATTTAAAATACGAAGCGGTGTGCAGATATGCATATGATCTCTGAATAGAAATTAAAGCTAACTTGACTAAATATGCTGCAGATGCCACAGTACCTGGAGTTGTCGAAATTTGACTAAATAAACACTTGACTCTGCATATTGAGGATTACTTTCTACATATCTGATACAGGACAAACAAATAAACATATATTCAGAGTGCATACAAAGAATCCGTATTGCATTACTACATATACAATACGAAGAAACATTATAGACCCATTGCGCGGTGAATACTGCGCAAAAACATGTAACAGCTTTGAGCAACAAAACTGCATGAAGCAACTTACGATATGCAATCATCAAGCCTTTTTAGCAATGGAAGAAAATTTCCACTTCCAACGTTCATATTTGGAGAATAAAAGCTAGAGGCAACCTGCACATAAACCAAGTAAACTTATTCCTAAGCTAAGAAATACCCACGATTGTGTTGGGAAATTTGTGCATGGCAAGGCTTTCGAAGCTGGAAAGAAAAAAGAAAAAAAAATCAACCACTTTCAAATATAATAAGCTTAGTCAAAGTGAGAGAATTTTATTGAAGTAAAAGAAAAAAGGCTTACCAATATCTAATCAGAAACTGATGGGCAATATGAAACAAGTGTATCCAAACGATGAGACAGCAAAATTGACTAGTAACAAGAGTGATACCAATCATTCTATATTGACTTTTTATGACCATTTCTATTAGAAAATTGAACAACAATGGCCCAGTGTTGTTTGAGTGTGATAAACGATAGCACAGAATGATATATTTGTCCTTCATTTCATAAACTGCACATAGAAAAGATAGATATCAACCTTACATTTTCCAATTCATCAAAGTAGTTAAGTCTGGTTCTGAGCGCTTCTGCAAACTCGACTAGCCGCTGCTTCTCCAGTAACTGGTAACATGAAAAAGAACAGACTTTGTAAATAGTGTCCATAATATGAACTAAGCTGACAACACTAACAAATGTATATCACAATCTGTGGTTTCAGCATAGAATCGTCTAAGTGAAACCAGCAGAGTTCAGAATACATTACATTCCTAAAAGAAGGATGGTGTCATTATTTGAGATCATCTTAAGTCACATAAAAAATTGCTATCCAAAGACTTTTTGACCCTACTTTTAGAGAAATAAGATACTAATTGTTAATGATACTTTTCTATCGCAGACTGAAATATTCTTGGCTCAAATAACCAATGCTCAACATTCACAAACAGGAACTTATCTAATGCTCCTTGTGATTATTTGGTCAATAACAGGTACTTTATACAAGAGATCGATGGAACATCGAAAAAGAAGAGAAAAAAAAAAAATAAGTAGCATAAGTAATAGACAAAAACATCACCAATCGATCACAAGCATCATGAAGGGTTTTAGTTTTGGTTGCTACTGCTTGATGCTGCAGCTGTAGCTCATTGAATAGATCCAGGGTATCATCCACCTGTAAAAAATAATATCGATCATCAGACTACAAGAAATAACCACAAACTTTAGATTCCACCCCATGGGTATACCGATTCAAAGTTCCGTGAACAAAAAAAGATCACAACCCCGAAATAGAAACAAGAATATTATGAATCAAAACATGTATTACCTGGTGAAGTATATCATCACATGTTTGTATACGATCCGTTAAAGTGTTAACGTATTGTTGGTATTTCTCCTCCGTCTACAGAAAAAGAAGATTCAATATGGCAACATACCCAAATCAATATGATGTACAAAATAAATATACAGGACGGTGTCTAACCTCTGACTTCATGGCTGATTCAAGATCTGTAAACCACTTATAAAACTGCATCATAGAAAAAGGTAAGATTGTTCTCAAGACGTGTTAAATTGTATAACTACCACTGAAGCATATTCCAAAATATGGTTCCAGATGTCACTATTGTTGTGGCAAGAAAAGCTAGCAACTAACGAGGAAGCTAAAGAATTGAAGAAATGCACTGTGGAGAAAAAAGAAAAAGAAAAAGAGGAGACAGAAGCCTTGAATTTCTTTTTTATCAGCTATCACATGCAATGCTATTTTTCAAGCCCCAAAACCCACAACTACAGATGCACTCAGTTGGTCAGGGACTTCTGTAAAAATCATTTTCAATTCATGCATTGAGCAGCGTATCTACAAAACTTACCAATAAGGAGAATTGCATATAATCTCAAGCATAACAAAAGGTAATCAATATAATTAGGTGTCCAGTCCACTAAATACGTGTTAATCAAGTGTCCTGAATGTAGAGACCATGAGATACAGCTTACTTGATTTGTGTTGACTAAAATTGCTTCTATGGCCCCAGATTCTTCTATAGTACTGTCATTAGTGGTGATGGGAGATAATAATTCTTGTCTTATCATTTTCTCCAGCGACATTGTATCATTCACCTAGACATTACTTAAATCAATCACAGAGAATACACAATATACATCATATGAAAACCCAACACTTACCACGTTGGACGGAAATGGCCGCTCGGCAACTGCATGAGACAGCATTGAAATCGCAGCTTGCTGAGTCTCTGTCAACGTAGCATTCTGCAAATAGAAAATAAATGCTTGAAGATATGTAGGCTTGCCTGTATCAAAAATCACAGGCAATAGTTCTCTCTCATTCCCCCACACAAATAACTTTTAACAATTCACCTAGAAGCCAATGCCGCACTATTTTAAAGTAATGGATCACAATTTCTGAGACCAAATTCTCTTAGCCTAACAGATCTAGAGGCGCGCCCAGCAACTAGGGATCTCAATTCTATGGTAACTTATCAAACACGAAACTCGAAATGCCCTAGATCTGCATTCACCGACAAATGGCCGTCTAATGATTCGAATTTCAATATTATGATTTTGCGATCGTCGCAAACTTGGAAAAAAAAAACAGAATTCTTTTGATTAGGAAGAAGCATACGTGTTCCCAGCTGGAGGCGAAGTTGTAGCCCTTGGAGACAGCTCCGAATTTCGGAAGCGTGGCCGGAGTGGACTTGATAGCCATGGAAATCGCAACCTCAAACCCCCAAATCAAATGTAGAGAGCCACTCTCCCAGTAGCTTCAGAAAGAAACTCAAGCGTTGAACCAATCCCTAATTTCTCTCGAAAACTCAATCACGCATTCGTCTTAGCTCTTAGGTAGACTAATCTACTGCCGCCTTCCCGGTGCTCGCTGCTGCCGCGTGCCTGCGTGATGCCTGCCGCTCCAGTTCTGCGATTGAAGTCTTGAAGATTGTCAAGAAGCGTCGCTGGCTGGAATGAAAGGAAAAGAAGCGTGGAAACTGGACCAGAGGCAGGGTTTATTTTTTAATAAAAAAATTCATTTTTTTGTTGGGGAAAGTTACTTGGGCTATAGCCCAAGTAGCCCATACATCAGATCCGTCCCTGCGACGGACGTAGCCAAGCTTAGGGTACGTGGGCTATAGCCCAAGTAGTTGTAAGACCAAATTTTTATTTTTATTTTGTTTTAGCGATTCCATCCTGAATCTTGATCCGAAGACCGGAGCCCGCTCCTCTTCACAGGCGTCGCAGCCGCAGTCGCCAGTGCTCTGCCTTGCCATATCCATCGCAACCGCATCCGCATCCGCCTCCGCAGCCGCAGTGCTCTTCCTTCCCGCTCCGTCGCAGCTGCTCGCTCAACTCTAAATCCATCTGAAACGTGCGCAACAGGCTCCTTCTCCTCCATTCTTGCATTGGTTGCAGACTAGCAGCCTTGCAGAGTTGCAGGTATGTGTTAATTGTTATCTGTTCTCTCTTTTTATGGCGTGTAGTGTGAATCGTGTGTTCATACTTCATACCTGTGGTGTGGGTTTTGTGCTTTTGGGTTGATGGGGTTAGTTCAATGTTTGATTTTGAATGGTTGGTTGTGGATTTTGGGTACACATTTGAGTTTTAGGAACTAGGTTTTGGTTTTTGGAGTGATATCTTTGATGGATGTTGGGGTTTGACGTATGTGTTTTGATGATTGCTTGAGGTTTGGGACAGCTGATTTCTCAAATTGGGATTTAGGTAATTAGGTTGTTATTTACGCATCTGGTGTTTTTGGATAAAAAGTGGGCACTATTTAGGCTCAACCTTATTGCCAATTAGAGTTCTTTGTTGAAGTTTCATCACTGATTTCAGGTTGGGCTAGATTGGGAGAGTAAGGGTAGGATCAAGTTTGCTTTGATAGTTTGATGTCAATGTTTGATATACTTTTCGATTATTTACGCTCTCTGAATTTGTTTTTTGCCATTGAAGACCTATTTAGTGCTTGGTATTTAAAAGTTATTATCATCTTCTATGACATATTATTATAAAAAATACATTCTTCCATTTGGTTCCAACTGTTAAAAAGAAAATTTCAACCCTATGACCTGATCATTTCTGGCTCCGTCCCTGGTTGTGTTAGATCTGTGTCTGCCGACCTTGTTATGTTCTGCTCTTAAGTTTTATGTTAAATTATCTATATTTTTTTGGCATGAACTTCAACTTGAGAACATCCCAATTTTGAAAATTGTGTGTCATGGCAGGTCTGGCTGACATAAGGGACTTGCAGCCTGCTTTTATCAAACCTTGATTTGGGGATCTTTTTATGCAAAAATGGGTATACGATGGCCGAGGCTTCTGACACCAACGCACCTGGCGCAGATCATACGGGAACAGAAAAACCCAATAACAGCCCTTCGGCTCTTCAAGGAAGCTGAGGTTAAGTACCCGAACTATTGTCACAATGGGCCGGTTTATGGCACCATGATAAACCTGCTTGGGAGTTCTGGCAGAATCACTGAGATGAAGGAGGTAATAGACAAGATGAAGCTGGACTCTTGCGAATTAAAAGATGAAATTTTTTCTGGCGCGATTAAGACCTATGCGAGGGTTGGTCTTTTGGGAGAAGCTGTTGATTTATTCAAAAACCTGCCACTATTCAATTGCGTGAATTGGACCGAGTCGTTCAATACCCTTCTGGAATTGTTCATAAATGAGAACAAACTCGACGTTGCTCATAAGTTTTTCCTGGAGAATTCGCACGGGTGGGAAGTAAAGCATCGCCTTCGCTCGTTAAACTTGCTCATGGCTGCCCTATGTCGCCATAATCGTTCTGATCTTGCACTCCATGTCTTTCAAGAGATGAATTATCAGTGCTGCAGCCCAAATAGGGACAGTTACAAGATTTTAATGAAAGGATTGTGCGAAAGCGGTATGCTCAACGAGGGTACTCATTTGCTGTATTCCATGTTTTGGAAAATATCTCAAAAGGGCAGTGGTGAGGACATTGTAATTTACAGAACCCTCTTGAATGCTCTATGTGATTCCGGACAGGTGAAAGAAGCCATTGAGATTCTTGGGAAAGTGTTGAGAAAGGGACTGAAAGCTCCCAACAAATGTCGTCGCCTCCTCGACAACTATACTGGATGCAGCAGCCCTGGTGAAGATGTCGAAAGAGTGAAAGCTCTGATCAACGAAGCATTAATCACCGGTGGCATTCCCAGTCTAGCTAGCTACAGTTCAATGGCAGTTGATCTCTATTCAGAAGGTAAGATCCTCGAGGCCAGTCGAGTATTCATGGAAATGCAGTCAAAAGGTTTCAAGCCCTCGGCTAAAATGTATCAAGCCAAAGCCACAGCATTATGCGACGCAGGTAGAGTACGAGAGGCAGAGGGCGTGATAGATCAAATGCTCGAAATGAACATAGTTCCCACAGTCGAGATATACAATGTCATGATTAAAGGACTCTGCAACGACAGAAAAACGACATCAGCAGCCGGATATCTTGAAAAAATGGCGAAACAGATAGGCTGTGTGGCCAATAAAGACACATTTGACGCACTAGTGGAAGGATTATGTGTAGAGCATAAGTTCACCGAAGCAAGCAGCGTCTTGGAAAAGATGGTGGCCAGTTCATTTCGTCCTTCAGCGGAGAGATTCAGTTCACTGATCCGCGGCCTTTGCGCGATGGGCAGGCCGTATGAAGCTGTGATGTGGTTGGAAGAGATGGTGAGCCGAGGGGAGGTGCCAGCAGTCTCTTTGTGGCAGTCGCTGGTTTCATCCAACATACCATCCAAGGAAATCAAATGTTTGGACGTGAGGTTGTTACAAGTGTGTTGGAATTAAATGACCTCTTATTAGAACAAAAGAGGTATATATTGGAAACGAATTAAATATGATCGTTAATATTCACATTAGTCAATTAAGCATACTTTTTATTGTAAATTGAACGTACCTAAATTCATTTCGAAAAATACACCAAAAGAAGGCCGGCTAAATAAAACCTTAGGTTGGTGCTTCCGATCTATCTATATGTCTCAATATTCAGCTCATTTAAGAGTAAGGAAATTTGAAAATGATAAGGTAGACGAGGAATCATAACCCATTTTATATTTAGAACACGACAATATATAATCTAGATAATCATGGATTTCGTCTTTCAAAGAATGTCATAATTATTTTTTTGGTACAAAATATTTTTCGACTAAAATTATACATAATAAGTTTTCAAAAGGATTAGATCACATTATTTAAGCTTATCACAATGATAACACGTACAATTATTTAAATTACATATTCGGACGTAAATAGATTAATCAAAATAATTAAACAATCTCCCACTGGACCGCATGTGTAATTAAATAAATATGTAAATAACATTGTTCACAAAATTGCTATCATATTATAAAAGTATATCATAAACTATCCGGTCCATTAACAATACAGACATGAGATTAAGGCGGCATTTGTAATCATAACCGTACTCGACCGTGCTTGTCACGTATGCCAACACAACCAAATGACATAGATTCATCGTGATGCACAACACGAAAATTACATGAAATGTGATATGCACAAGCCTATTTGCAATTGGTTTCCTCACAAGTGAGGTTAATAAAATCATATGAAGTATATCATGTAAACACAAATTCTGCAGAACATAATCCAAAAAATGTATAGATAGAAAAATCTGTACATCTCATATAGCATCAATACAAACTTCCACCAAACAGTAATATCTTCAATAAGATTATACACACATGTGAGATGCATGTTCATGAAAGACCTTGGGTGCTAATGCTTTTGTAAGCGAATCCCCTATGAGTTTGTCTCGATATGCTATATGAATATATGTCTAATCTATATCTTATCTTTCACAACTAGGAGCTTGATCAACATGCTTTGATTGCAAACGGCCTGGTGGCGTCGGAGAGGAATAGAAGAAGAAGAAGAAGAAGAAGAAGAAGAAGAAGAAGGAATGTTGGAGCATTGCTAAATGAGAATTGCAAGGAGAGGACTGCGAAGCACGATTTTTATGTCGTCTCCTTCACGACGTTAAGGTACTATCAAGACGACTAGTCGTTAGGTGGATGGCTATATTTTGCATTTTATTTTGTTAATATATAATTTTACATCATATTATAATAATTAAGAATCAATTTATAAATATAGTTATAAATTTTGTAATCTATCATAACGTTATTAGTTAAATAAAACATACTTGTACATCTTTAGTACAAAACCATAATTACGAGCCATTTTTTATTACTACAAATCTCGACTAGAGCCCGATTTTCTTGTGATTTTTTTAAGGAATCGATTTGGGAGTTTTCATCGTCAGAATAATATGTTGTTTTGATGACGGGAGGTATAAAAACCGAGGCGAGGACTAGTGAAGTAATATTTGACTTCACTAAAAAATACTTCCAAGATTTAAAACAAATTACCAATAATTAAGCCATCTTAGATCTTGATACAATTGGACGTCCATACATAAAAGAGCTGAAGTTTTTTTTTTATGGATGAGATGTTTGAAGCTCATACGGAGAGAGCATACCATGTACATCTTTTTAGTATAAGCTATGCAGGATATTTTATTGAGAAATCGACACAGAATGAAACTGGACTTAACATGCAGTGATGTATTCTTATTAGCTTATGTAGAGATAACAAGATGAAAGAGTTCAGTTAAACTACCCATAAAATCCTTCCCGAGGTAGGAGTAAGAATAATCCATCACACACGAGGTTGACACCTACTCAATCAAAATTTTTTGACTGCCCATCTATCCCAAATTTGTTAACTTTTGTGTCACTAGTTTAAAAATAGTTCCATTTCTTTTACAGCAAAACTGCTATTGTAAGTGACGATTGATTATCCAGCTCGTTAGTTCTGACTTGCGTGGCACTCTCTGACATATGCCAAATCACAATTAAAAATAGCGACTTTGGTATGCACCAAACTTATTTGCAATTTGGTATCATCCCAAGCTTAGTATGCACTAATCTTATTTTGAACAATGTACCAATACTACGAGTATCATGGACCCTATTGCATAACATGAGGCTGATCATGCACTCGAGTGAGATGGAGGTTGAAATTCATACCTTGCTAGAGCCGGTTCAATTTTATGTTCTATATTCAGGCTTCAGTCCTCCGATCGAATGACGGCTCAATTATCTTGCACCGGATGCGAAAAAATTGTCTTTAACTTATTTCACTCATCATAAAATTACTTGTTGGCAATTAACGAATAGCGAGCACTGGAAATAGATTCGACGCTTATCTAGTTTCATAGCGGTATTTTACTGCAAAAGATGACAGATGTAATAAAACTCCTTTTATGTCCTGAGAAAATTCTTGTGAATTAATTATTAATTGAAATGTATTAATTTGAGAGTAAAAAGCAATGTGGGGAAACCAAACGCGCCGTAACAATAATCTTATAACATTCGAGAACCGAATGCGAGTTTCGCCGGGACTCTTCTCTTCGACGCCTTCCATCCCCCGGCGTTGTATTAAGATCGTTCAATTAGAAAATTCAACTGATTAATTTTAGTACAACCGACCACAGCAAATTTTTTATCTGATCGATTTTATTAAAATCGACCAAATAAAAAATACGAAAATGTGAAATATTTTTACAAAAAAACGGTAAAACTAAAAATCCAATTAACTGGACTAGTTCTAAATTTTTGTCAAGGCAGATCCCCGCCCGCGTTTTCAACCGATGCGCCGCCCAGTGTCTCCGGCTACTTGATTGAGTTTCTCCTGAAGCATTATCTCTCATTCTGGTTTTCTGAGTTTGCTTCAAGCCAATTTTCTTTCCAAGTTACAAAATTAGCCATTATTTATGATGAAAGCTCAATACACAGAACTCGATCATCTCTAGGCATGTTTCCTAAAGGCATCCAGGAACCCGATTGAACCTGAATCTGTACTCTGTGATTCGACGAAGTGCGGCTGTCTTAGTCCGTTGGTGGCCTAAACAAGACACGGTAGTATACCCAGTATCTTTTCATTTGAATATATGGGGTTGTTAATGGGTTTCTTATTTGGGACTGATAGGAGCATTTTCTTGGTATCTTCCTTTGGATTTCGTATTGAGTTTATCTAAATAGGTGTATGCTATGTTTGGCGTGGTTGATTATTTCCAACCTGAATTTAGCAATTCTATATTTACGAAACTGATTAAGTTCCGTGGTGACATGCGAATAGGATGAATGGATTGTTCACATGGTTTCTACTTTCTAGGCTTAGTTATAAAAGGCATTGGCTGACCATAACATCAATGTATGACTTATCTTACAATTCAATCCATGACCCTATTAAGTATTCTTTATCAAAGTTTGAAGATTCATTTGTTTTTATTTTCCTGCAGGAGAAGGAACCTATGGAGAATTTACATAATAGTTTGTTTGTGTCATGTATGGCTATGCATCAAAAGTTAATAAACTAACTCAATTTGAAAAGCTGCTCACGAAGTGCATGTTCTTTTGAACTTAAATATAAAGTAACTTAACCTAACTTAGTGGCTAAAAGTGTGTTCAAAAGAATTGGCCTTACGTATATTCACTTGCTAAAGCTCATTGTATTGTAAATGAATGAGCAGTCTTCATCTTTACCTGCGAAGCTAATAGGTTACCTTTCTTGCATGTTCCCATATGTAGCCTATATCATAAGAGTGCAACTTTCCTTTGTAGACTTTTTGATCATAGTTATCAAAAAACTTTCAATGTTGATAGTTTACTTGCAACGTTTTGGATGTCAACTCATATGCCACCTCAAGTTCTGGATAGATTCATGTCTAATATGAACCTTGATTTTGTCAATCATCTGCATGCACATCCAGATTATTAATTGCTATTTTGGCACAAAAATATGCACGACGTCTAATATACAACTCCCTATATGGTGAAACAGCCATGATATAGCTAAAGACATTCAGTTAAATGAAAGGTATGTAGCAGTGTACTCTTTGCAGATTGTGCGACAGAACCTACTGACCAAAGACACTGCTGAAACCCATTTGTTTCATAATACAATGTTCCTACGATATTTTTCCATTTGCTTTCATTCAAACTATTTAACGGAAATAACAATTTTGACGTGCAACTGATCATCTTTTTGTGCACGCCGTGTTGATGAGTAATATTTGAATTTTTGCTTAGATTTTCATGATCAAAATCTGTTTTGCGAATTTGCATTATCTCTTTCAAGATGCCTTTAGATAGCTATTTTCCCTTAGTATGTGATTTGTATTTTGTAATCACCATTTTCATGTGCAAATTATGGAAGTGAAATTGGTAAAAATAGAAAAATAATTCTTTCCTCATTTCATCCAAACAAGTGTTCACATAAAGGAGAGACTGATGGCATCTACCCTAACAGGGATGGGGTTGAATTTCATATTCACTCGTACACATCAAGGCTATCCGCCTCGGCGGATATCAACCTTCTAAGAAGTTATAAAAAGATATTCGCCTAATATCTATTTTGTGTTCACGTATTGTTTCAAAATATGTTATAAAATCATGTTGATTGAAAGTTTGTATTTATTTTTGTTCATGTATTGTTTTTGTTTCAAAATATGTTATGAAATCATAGTGGTTGAAAGGATTTATAGATTAATTATTAGGAGTACATTTTTGGTAGCAAATCATATTGATTTGTGTTTACAGAAAGCAGATTCATTTTTGTGCCATGATAATTCATTTTCTTCACGTGCTTTCTACATTAAAATTATTTGTATTACTTCTTCTGGAAACTAACAAATCTTACTAAAATGTAATACAAACACCATTTTCACTTTCATTGTTTCTTGTTAAGAAAGAAAGTCATGTTGCAGAGCCCTCACACTCACAAAATCAAATTTTTATAAAAAAAGTCGAGGACTTCCTTCTTCGGAATAGGGCATTGGATTTCACATTAAGTGTATCCTTTTCGTGAGTTTATACGTTACAGTGTACCTATCATTTGATAGTTTTGCTGAGAATATTTTGAATTCTCCTTCTTCGTAATCTTATGCAAATAAAATGTGTCTTAGATAATAGATTTCATTAAGTTCTTGTGTGAGTTGTTGTGCCGTTGGTTGTAAATGGATTCGGGTGGAAATGCATCTGGAGTTCATCAAGAGGGTACTAGCTCTAACAGAAGCAACAAGAGCTGCAACCGGCACAATCCTCAACAAATTCAATATCTGGAAATGTAAGAATTCTATATTTCTCATCAATGAAAGTTCTAACATAGAAGCAGTTAAGACTATCCATGTGCATTCAAGCAGAGGTTATTAAATTTTACGTATAGTTTTGTGTTATTCTTTTACCAGATCCAAAATGAATCTCTATATCGAACTCCTTGCTTCAAGATCTACGCTTCGATAATTGCTTCCATCCCTCTATATCTAACCTAACAGAAAAACTTGAAAGTCCAAAGATGATAAGCTTCATTTAAATGGCTCTCTTATGTACTTTAAAAGATGCAGCCTGTTTTTTGTATTTAATTCTTTTAATACAGACTTCCTTCAGAGATTCTTGAAATAAATCAGTGCTGAGTTTCCTCTCTGATATGAAGGATTTTTAAGGAGTGTCCTCACCCTGATCAAAAAAAGCAAAAGCAAATCAGTAGAGAATTAGGTCTTGACCCTTGCCAAATCAAGTTTTGGTTTCAGAATAAGAGAACACTGCTGAAGGTACATACATTATATTCATTTTTACTCATATAGTGTTTTTTCAACCGAGTTTCTTATATATACATAGTAATTATCATTTTTAGTGCATGGTTGATTATTTTATCACTTTTAAAATCATCATGTGGACATTCTGTATTTCACAGACACAATTTGAGCGGGCAGACAACCATTCTCTACGCTGTGAAAATGAGAGAATGAAATGCGAGAACATTGCCATGAAAGAGGCACTAATGAATGTTTTATGCCCCACTTGTGGAGGTCCCTCCAACATTGATAAGTTGCAGTTAGAAAATGCCAATTTGAAAAAGGAGGTAATAACATTCAAACTTTAACTGGATATATGCTCACTTATGTTATCAAATACATGCATATACTGATAAAATGTTTTTTTTTTTTTATATTAGTATGAAAGGGTTGCTGCTGAGGTTTTCCAACTCACAGGGAAATCGATTTCTGAAGTTAATTCGTGGGTGTCTACCGAACCACCTATAGATTTCACAGTAGAGGGCGTTTCGTGCATGGGGATGAGGGGATCTGCCCTTGATTTGGGTTACTCAAGTAATAATTCCAGCTTTGCTCCGTCTCAGTCCGAGCCCATTTCAAATGTTGAGAAATCAGTTATGGTGGAAACTGCTGCTGGTGCAATGGATGAGTTGCTTAAGGTTTTGCAAAGTAAAAAGCCTCTGTGGACAAATAATAATGGAAGATATAGTCTCAACAGAGATTGTTATGAGAAGGTCTTCATGAGGCCGCACCACTACAAACACAACATTAATGCAAAGCTTGAGTCATCTAAGGATTCTTGTGCTGTTGCTATAAACGCCATCGTCTTAGTCAACATGATACTAGATTCGGTTAGTGACAATATTTAATCATTACGTTTCCCTTTACTTTGGTGCAGTTGCAAAATAGTGCAGTATTTGTTAAACAGTTATATTATTGGATTCTTCTTTTAGATTGTGATCTGGCATATTGCAGAGCATGCGGTTGGATCTTTTCCCAACATTAGTCACAAACACAGAGATACTTCATGTAGTTGAAAATGGAATGCTGGGAAATAGGAGTGGTTCCTTGCATCTGGTATGAGGAGTAGATGAACCATTGCTTGTATTTTTGTTATATCATATGCTAACAATTGGATGTGATTTTGCACATGCGTTTGATGCAGATGCATGAAGTCATGCACTCACTTTCGCCGCTAGTAGCACCAAGAGAGTTCTACTATCTACGCTTATGTCAGCAAGTCCAGATAGATACTTGGGTCATTGTGGATGTTTCTTATGGGATCCCAAGAGAGAACGATGGCGACATAGTGCCGCATTGTTGGAAGCTTCCTTCTGGATGTATGATTCAAGACATGCCCGATGGACATTCTAAGGTACCAAAAATCATATCCAATTATCTTGAGATCCTCCTTGTAATGCATTGCCATGTTACATGCTAATATGCTATTCAAGAGCTTGAGCTTTGCTAGTAGGTCTGATGCGTTGAAATAAGAAAGCTTTTTCTGCTACTATCTGCTATCAAGTAAACATAAAACTTGGGTGTTTTTGGACGATCAGGCTCCAAGATGAAATTTCTGAGCTCATATAATTTGTTCCTCAACTGTTGGCTTGCCTCATTCAGGTTGACATGGCCTTTTGTATGCAATCACGGAATTGATTCAGTGACATACTGACGTACATTAACTGTACAAATAGATACAAGTGAAACATTATGTGTTTAGTTAGCAAACACAGGGTAATTGTTAGGAAACAAGTTTTACTGTGATACTAATAAATTATTTGAGAACTCCTTCGTATTCTCAGTTTGATGAGTGAAACTGCAAGGTAATTTTTCGATATGTGGTATGTTTGATGTTTATTGGATAATGGCATTAGGTAACTTGGGTAGAACTTGTGGAAGTGGACGACAAAGCCCTTTCTCATCGACTTTATAGAGATCTAGTAGCTAGTGGTTTCGTCTTTGGTGCTGAAAGATGGATCGCCACCCTTAAACAAATGTGTGAGAGAGCAGTGCTCTCAAATGAAGTACCAGCCAATTCCCAAGGTGATTTTCACTCCTCGGTTAGTTTCAATCCCATTTATATTTTGAATGGTTTCTCACATGTTTTTTGTATTTTGCGAGTCAGGAGCTACTTGGTCTGCCGAAGGGAAAAGGAGCCTAATGGATCTGTCTCACAGAATGGTGAAAGAATTTTGTGCAACTTTGAATATGCCAACCAATAAGCTAAACTTCCCTCATGGGTCAGAAACAGACAACAGTGGGTTTCGAGTCTCGACCCGCAAATGCACTGATCCATTCAAACCTGAAGGAATGGTCGTCTGCGTTTCTACTTCTCTATGGCTCCCATTAAGTCCTCAGCAAGTCTTTGCTTTCTTCCAGGACAACAAATTAAGATCTCAGGTATTGTTTTGTTTGTCGTAATTATTTTACTGTCCAGTTATTTTTCTATCATAAGTAACAACGGATTTCTGTCTTTTCTCAGTGGGATTTCCTCTCTCATGGAAATCCGGTGAAAGAGATTGCACGTGCTGTGAGTGGCCATCATCCAGGGAATAGCATATCTGTTTTCCAAGTAACATCTCTTTGCTTTCTCACTAAGCTACTTACTCTTCTGCAGAGATCCTCTTAGTTGTTGTAGGCTTGCTGTTCATAAATTAGAAACGTTTCCTAAGTTTCTGCACACGACATGATAAATAGAGTGTTGCTTTTCATGTAATTATAGCCGACAAGTTGTTATAAATGGAGACCGAAGGCACTACTTATCAATGCACACGATGGCTTACTTAAAAGCTAAAGTGTGTATTTAAACAAAGTAGTAGTCGTCTGAATATACATTTACTGGAGTGTTCGTTTGAAATTTGCTTTTACATTTGCAGCCAGTGGCACCTGAAGAGAGTCATATTGCAACACTGCAAGAAAGCTTTGTAGACTTATTAGGATACTACTTGGTCTTTGCTCCACTTGAGTTGACAGCCATAAACATGGCAGTTACTGGTTTGAGTTCTTCAAACACGCCAGTGTTACCATCTGGTTTTGTGATTACGGGGGATGGACGCAATGTCTCTCCAAAAGACCTGAACAACAAATCCAGTGATGAAGATGCTGGCTCGCTTCTTACCGTGGCTTTCCAGATCTTGTTGAGTGACTCAACTTACACCAAGAAAAAACATATGGAAGTTGTTGCAGATGCCAATACATTGTTAAGCTCCACTGTAGAGAAGATCAAGGCTGCTTTGATTCCCAGTCGTTCCTCCAAAACAGCAATGCCTCCAGCACCAACAGCTACCCCGCTTTAAACTTTGATGCGAAGGGGGGACTTTGTTTGAATGATCCTTGATGATTTGGTTTCTGGATCTGGCACTTCTTTGCAGGAGGCAAAACTTTGCTTCTGGAAATGCAGATTAGTCTCTGTATCAGATCAATGCCAGCTTGTGAACCTATGAAACATCATTTTTTGGTAATTAAATGCTCCTATCCGGGCATCTACTGTGAAATCTCTGTAACTTACTTGGGATTCGGGGCGTTGAGCCCCAGAACCTGGGAAAATGTTTGCAGGAAGAAGGTAACCAACCCTTTCTCAACTTTTGAGGTTATCATTGATATTGAGGGATCATGTCTTACCTCTGGTTGGGAACAATGTATGCATTGTTTTTTCGAATTCTGTGTTGTTCTTTTGTCGTTTAAAGATGAAGATAGCTGGAAAAAATAGAATCATTGGGTGTTTTTTTTAGCATATCTCAGATAGTTAATAGTTAGAGTTGGGAGTTTTGAAGTTTAAGGATTAAGACTTGGGGGTTCAAAATAACATCTTCTAAATTTTGTTCCTTTGGAGGAAGTTCTTGATTTTATGAACCTCTTCGAATAGCATTTTATGCCACTATTCATAATAATAAAAGATGTTATTCAAATTATTTGTACAACGGTTGAACAATTAGCACCTCCCATTACTATCATTGATTTTAAAAAATTAAATTTATATTAATTTTGAATTATCTATTAAATACATATAATCATTCCGCCATTTTACATGCTCCGTGGTACATGTTATAACTAACCTTAATTATCAAAATTAATAGATAACTACCTAATCATTCCATATTAGTCTATATAATAAATTCTATTTATCTTCAAATCACGTCTTTTCTTACGTTTAAAAATAATTATGTCTATAATGCATATTACACGTGCCAAACAAAAAATATTTTTACGCACAGAGCACATCCTCCCTTCTTTTTCGGCTCGTGCAATTGACTCAATCGCTGTACAAACTTTTTTCTTGAATGTCCCGAACACGTGCACAATCTAAACCGATGTATATGCACTTAAAGCAAATAAATTATTTTATGCTTTAACACTCCATTAAACCAGCTTCCTTTGAAAATATTTTTTATGTTCTTTTTGCCAAATTTATAGGATGTATTTTTTTATAAAAAAAGTTGAAAATGAAAGAAAACTTTGCGTAGAAATGGCGCTGTATTTCTCTCTAATTTATTCCACGTGGCAATCCGCTATAAGCTGCTTCATATTCGCTCCTCAGAATCGGACACAGCATATTCCCCTCCCTTTCAGTTCTCTGTCACTTCAGCTCTCTTTATGTTTAAGGTTGTGCCACGTGTCATTCATCCCTCGATCCTTCCACCCGCCAAACAATCAAAATTCCCTTTTCTTTTTTTAAATAATTATTTTTCCTTTTTTATAAATTGCGTCCTCTGCCATTTACTCGACCTCTCCAGATTCCTCCGTTCACATTTTTCACGCATCAGCACAATGGCTGCCGCCACCATAGCTCCAGCCGATTACGAGAAGCTCTCCGCCCTGCGCTCTGCTGTCTCCTCCCTCGATCAGATCAGGTTCGCTTTTGTTTGCTTTCTTTCTTGCTGACGAGCTTCGTCGTCTTTGGATTCTCACTTGGATCAGCTTTGATGATGTCATCCAGTGAGAGTGAGAAATCTGGATTCATCAGCCTCGTTTCCCGCTATATCAGGTATTATATTGCTTATTTGCTTATGATATGGGGTAATTGTTGATCTGGAGATTAGATGGTTCCGTTGGACGGACACGCATGAGAAAAAAATGGTGATCTGCAGAATAGTTTAGGGAACTCATGTTGATAATCGATGGTTTTGGTTTTGATTTGTATCTGAGTGATCTGATTTGTTGTATGGTTGAATGAAAGCGGTGAGGCGCAGCATATTGAATGGGGTAAGATCAAGACACCCACTGATGAAGTGGTAGTTCCTTATGATACTCTATCGTCTGTTCCTGAAGGTAATTATGATGGAACATGCTACTTTTTCTAAAAATTTAGTGTTTACAGAGTTTACATCAATAATAGTTATTCTTCTTATTGTAGATCCATCTAGGACCAAGAATCTTTTGGACAAGTTGGTTGTATTGAAGCTGAATGGTGGCTTGGGGACTACCATGGGTTGCACTGGTCCAAAGTATGTGATCGCATGATATTTTGGCAAATAATGTTGAAAATGACATTTGGGCGACCAGCATCGTTGCGGTTGATGAAACTGACATGTATTTCTCGACACATGTGATTTAATTATTTACTCCACACTTAATACTTTTTGGAACTTCTGAATGCGAAGCATAAAAGTTGATATTTCTGTGTACTTTCCATAATCCCCTTTCTCCCTTTTCTTTGGGACCTCATTTCATTCATGCCCACTCCATAATCCTGTGGTTTTTAATTATTGCTTGTCCAAGTATTTATCATTTATGCTCGCTAATCTATTTCTATGCAGATCTGTTATAGAAGTTCGTAATGGGTTGACATTTCTGGACCTGATAGTTATTCAAATTGAGGTAAACACTCACATTGTCAATTACATTGTTTAATGTGGCATCTTACAGCCAAAACTAACAGTGCAGTTATATACATGTAGAATCTTAACAAGAAATATGGTTGCAATGTTCCTCTGCTGCTAATGAACTCATTTAATACTCATGATGATACTCAAAAGGTAAGTAGTCTCCATTATTATAAATAATTGAATTTTGGATGCACATCTAATTATGCAACACCACAACTTATTTGACATGATGATGTATGCAGATTGTGGAAAAGTACTCCAAGTCAAATATCGAGATCCATACTTTTAATCAGGTTGCTATACCTGCTGTATCTAGTTACATTAGTGTTTTGTATGTGATATGGGAATTGGGAGGTATATTTTTTGCTAAATTTCACTATTCTCTGCAGAGCCAATACCCGAGGTTGGTAGTTGATGACTTCACACCCCTGGCAAGCAAGGGAGTAGCTGGCAAGGATGGATGGTACGGTTACTCAACACATCTTTTCAATTGCATATAGGAAGGGACGACCAACAAGATAATGATTTGACATTAGAGAATACAAAATTCTGTCAAAATCTTTTCACAATAAGAAAATGTAAGTCACACCGCAGCTGAATGACATAATCATACTACGATCGTAAGGCATATATCTCGAGATTGATACTGATAAAGACTGTTTGTAAGAAATCTGTCAGCTAGGTACACATCTGGACATGGATGAAAATTTTATCAGAAGAAGTCTTGATTATCATAGTAGCAGCTGTATCATCATTATATCGCTATATCTAGGTACCCTCCCGGTCATGGCGATGTATTCCCTTCCTTGTACAATAGTGGAAAACTTGATGCTTTACTTTCTCAGGTTAGACTTCTGCAGCTCTTATTCACTAGCTCACTGTTTGTTTTACTAATGTTGGCTCTTTTTGTGAACAGGGGAAAGAGTATGTGTTTATTGCAAACTCTGACAACTTGGGTGCTATTGTTGATTTAAGTATCCTTCTAATTTCTTTTTTTAGCCTTAGCACATTTTTGGATATTGTTGGATTCTTGCTTTGAATGCAGTGGAAAATATTTGTTGCAGTTCTCTTGCAAAAGATTATTGTTATGGTTTATTATTTTTTTCCATGACTGAACTTTACAGAAATCTTAAATTATTTGATCCGAAACAAAAATGAGTACTGCATGGAGGTAGAAAAAGAAGATAAATACAGACTTGGCTCTTGACTTATATATTTTCTTATATAATGTATTTTCTGGAGCAGGTCACACCAAAGACCTTAGCAGATGTGAAGGGTGGCACCCTCATTTCCTATGAAGGAAAAGTCCAGGTATGTGGATCTGCTATCCCATTTGGATTAATTGCACTAGAAAACACTGAAGGTGCCTTAAAGAAAAAGTTGATGAGAACCGAGTTTAACTTCCTACATGTCATTCCAGCTTATGATTACATAAGGGTCAAATTAATGTGTAAAATTATGATACAAAAACTGCGACCATAGATAACTATGTTCTTTTATCCTTCGTTCGATATGTCACAGTTGTGTAGTTTATAGTAACAAGTGGTCATGTTTTGAGTGCTCCTCAATTTCTGTTACCCTCTTTTCAATGGGGAAAAGCAGGACGAATTTTTGAGCCAGGAAAATTTGAATGTGTTTGTTTAAAAAAGAAGTGAACATGAGAACCTTTAAAGAATGTGAAATTTTCAATCATTTTTGCACTCATGAGCAGTGCAAAATTGAGAACATATAAAGATTGTTTTAGCACTATATGAAATTACTGGGAAAAAGAAAAGAGAACTTGATCCTACATTGCTCTATCTAATAAATGCTTCTCTGTAACTTGACTGCAGCTATTGGAAATTGCTCAGGTCCCTGATGAACATGTAAGCTGCCTGATTTCCATTTTACTTCTTTTTTTGGTTTCTGTTCTTTTTTTGTATTTCACATCAACTTATGGGGTGTAATATTTTACGCCTTTAATATGGGCTGCTTTCTTATGGCACCTCTACATTTGAGTGTTTATTTATGTGGAACTGTCTAGAAGCAGTTTCTCCTTGAGTAAAAAGTTGAGAAACATTTAGTGTCTGATTCAATTCACTAACATTGAAGTGTACCAATTATGTCATCTATAGATATTCCTTGACAAGGTGAAAACTTTTATAGGACTAGGAAAATGCAGCAACTGCTAGTGAAATATAGCATTGTTTGAATTGATAGTGTCTGTTATCATAATTAAGTTATTTGAATGCTCAGAGTTTTTCAAATGGATAACATTGATGTTATGCAGAAACACATGTATTATGAATTGTATTTCCGTTTTTGATGAAGGTTCAATGTTATAACTTTGCCAGGTCAATGAATTCAAGTCAATAGAGAAGTTCAAAATCTTCAATACCAACAACTTGTAAGCAGTGCTTATTTGGCAACTATGTAAGTATTGTATCTGTCATTGGTATATGACAACATGATGTTTAGGTGGGTGAATTTGAGTGCCATTAAGAGGCTTGTTGAAGCTGATGCACTGAAAATGGAAATCATACCAAATCCAAAAGTATGTTGTCTCTATGCAGTTGTGGCGATTTGTAACTTTATGCTTTTCATTTAGTGTGACTAATGGAATGATATTTCTGTAAACAGGAAGTGGAAGGGTTCAAAGTTCTCCAACTTGAAACAGCGGCTGGTGCTGCAATTAGGGTAGGTTCATATGGGTGATCCATTAGTAACTGCCACTTCTATGCTATTCAACATTCTGATTCACAGCAACCCATGTTAAACAGTTCTTTGATAATGCTATTGGAATTAATGTCCCACGATCAAGATTCCTTCCAGTGAAAGCCACTTCAGATTTGCTTCTTGTCCAGGTAACTGATTTAGTTGTTCAATCTCATCCTTCTCCGCTATGATGGTTCATTGCCACTTTTCTTTACAGTCTGATTTATACACTTTGGAAGATGGCTTTGTGATACGGAACCCAGCCAGAAAAAACCCTGCAAATCCTTCAATCGAATTAGGACCCGAATTCAAGAGGGTAATACCTTTCTGTTGTATTATTTAAGATATCAAGATATGTTTGGTTTTTATTGATTCATTTCGTAATGTAGGTCGGCAATTTCTTGAGTCGATTTAAGTCAATTCCTAGTATCATTGAACTGGACAGCCTGAAGGTGGTAGGTGATGTTTGGTTTGGTGCCAACATCAAACTCAAGGTACAATATTCATCCATTTTATATTATTTTGTTCTGAAGAATTTAGGGCCTTTGAATAGTTGTTGGCTGATAAATCTATCCATTTAACACATTGTGTCCTATAACTAGGATATACATTTTATTTTTTGGCAAGCAATCTGATTTTGTAATTGTGCCTATGTAATGCCTTTTGTAAGCGATTCAATGTTTCCCAGTTCTTGCGTGTTGCTTTAGCCTTGGCAGGATAGGCTGGAGCGCTGAGTTTTTGACTCAGCCTAGTTGGTTTAGTTTGTGTCGTTGTTGGAGTTGTATTGGGTTGTTATTAGTGTCTCTCTTGTACAGTCCCTCTTTGAATATGATACACCTTTTCAAAAAAAGTATGGACGAAAACTGGGGTATGTGTGTATGATGGATGTTGGTAAATTGCTAATTTTGGAAACGAACTAACATTCACTAATATCCAAAACCAGCCCTTGGAAAATACTAGCTTTGAAGCTCTAAACTGAGATGAACATTGGTAAAAATAAGTCATTGGTAGCTGGTTATGATTAAGGATGTGATCCACTTTGTTTGGCTGGTTTACTGCAATAGTCTTTGAAATATCAATCTGTATGTCTTGTTACCACACAATTCATTGCTTCCTTTGCAAAGTCATTTGGAAGTCTCGTATCACAAGCTTTTAGCATTTGATGGCAAATCGTAGACATACAAAAAATCTCTGCACAAATATAACTGAATCGGTATGATATATATCTTCCGTATATTGCTTCCAACATTTGTTGTTTGGTTACAGGGGGAAGTGAGCATCGTTGGCAAGACAAAACTGGAAATCCCTGATGGTGCTGTCATTGAGAACAAGGTAAGAACTTTTCATTCTGTTTCCTGTTCTTAGCGTGGTATCAAGACTCAAATGTCCTTGCGTTTCCCGTGTTAATGTGAATGAAAAGGAGATCAATGGACCCGAAGACCTGTAAGAAAGATGACTGGACAAATTTGGCGAGAGTTTTCCATGGGGTGATAATATATAGTGGACATTGGATACTGTCCTGTTTTTGTTACCCGAAGGTTACATACATGTAAGGCATGGCCAGCGACAACTTTATAATAATTTCGTGTCGACGCATTGAACTTGTTATAATGTGTGTATGTAGCTGTGCTCAATAAAGTTCTAAAGCACTCATTTGAGTACATACTTGATGAGAAATGAGCATTGTGGAATAATGTTGATGGAATTATTGGAGCTGCTGATCCGGTTCAGATGATCCAGGCTGAGCACTCAACTCAGATGCGGTGTTGGATTTTTGAACCAGGGACTGATTTATAATGTTTCGTTAGTGTTGAGAACCAAACCATAAATACAAAGGTCTGTTAATTGCAAGTTAGAATAGTAAAGAGGTCGAAAAGTATTTTCTAAAACTTGCAAAAGTCCGCTCTAAGAGCATATGCACCGGTTTCTTCTGGAGAAAGTTCTCCACTAGCATTTCTTCCTCCTCCAGCAATTGCTTCCTCGATCAGCAATTCTCGAGAGTAATTTCGTGTGAGGATAAGAGGAATAAGAGCGATAATTTCTCCGTGGCTTTCACCTGAAGCATTTCTGTGAGAAAGTTCTTTCTCCCGGAGCATTCCTTCTCACGGAGCAATCACTGCTGCGTAGAAATTGAAGCAATTGCTTGTTGAATGCTCCTGGAGAAATCTGATCGCTGCATATGCCCTAATAAGCTTTTTCGCCCCTTCTCTGGAGCTGACGAAAATCAGAACCTGCTCTACCCCATTCTGCTCTCCTTGCTCCGATCTAGCTAAATGTATTTTGGAAAATCTCAATTCAAGAGTAATCAGTGCGATGTGATCTGACTGGTACGCTTTCCGATTTCTGAAACTCGGTTGATTGCTGTGTCTTCTTGCTGAATTTTGTGTTTAGGAACTATGTGGAGTTTCACTTCTGAGAAGTTTTTTGTCTCCTTTTATAGATTCGATGTGCGTTAGCAATAATGAAAATATAGGAATTTCGTTAGTTACTAAGCTATTTACTGGTGCGAACAATTATATCCTTGGAATAAATCAATGGAGATGCTATTTGGGGTGAAAATGATATTAGGGTTTATTCGAGAATCTGTTTTTTGAAATGCCTTATGGACGAAGTTGTATTTCAGATTTGCCATATCTAACAAAAACATGATCTGTTCTATTTTTTAAAAGATCGATTTGCTCTATTTCTAACCAAACCGAGCTTAACAAGTTCGGTCTGCCGTGTTTTCTAATCATACCAAACTTGTTAAATCCGGTCTGCTTAGAAAACAGACGATATAGATTGATTCCGCCAAGTCACCGACCAGGTGTCATACCGGACTTGATAAAACCGATATGATTAACGAGACCGGGCCGATCTCGTGCAGATAACAGATCTGCACCTCCTTTCTTCATTATTGCTCTAACAACTCATCTCACTTCCCCTCTCGAACTTTGCAGCCTCTCGGGATCTCAGGTTTGTTGGACAAATCTTCGGAATTTGAAAGTTGGTATTGAGGTAAGAGAGGCTTTATGTAGGTTAGAGTTGTTATATGTTAGTTAGGGTTGTTTAGAAATCAGTAATTTTGTTGAATTTTATTGATATAATTATGATATGTGATAGATTTGTTAGGTTTGCCTATATGATAAACTGATGATAGGTTGGGTTCAGTGTTGAATAAAAAACGTTTTATTCGATAGGTTATGGTGAAAAAAATGGGTAAGCATGTAATTGAAAATGTATTTAAAAATTGTGACAATATGTGGTATAATTGATGTTGATTGGTTGGTCATTTGATCTTATGTGTTGTATACTTGAATGTAAAATATAGAATTCAACCCAATGATCATGTTGACGTTAGAAACACTAGCGATGCATGTAATACATGATTTTGACCGAGAGGATATGTAATTCTTGGACCAAATCGAAATGGAAGATGTATTTTCGATTCCAGAACCCAAACATGTATGAGATATTCCAAGATTTAATGATGTATCGGCATGAGATGTGAATGAACCCGACGACGAATTTTTGGCAGGAAATTTTGGACAGTGGGGCACAATTGGGGTGAGTGCTACATTTAGCACAAAAGATGAAGCAATTTACGCTGTTCAGACGTATTATGTTCTTAATCGCGTAGAATTTTCGACGAAAGAGTCAAAACCTCATTTTTTGGTTCTTCATTGTCGGGATGAAGAGAGTAATTATTCATGGAGAATTCGAACAAAGAAGAAAAAAAATTCAGCATATTGGGAAGTAACAAAACACTGAGCGGATCATACTTGCAACACTGAATATATTATGAAAGATAGTGTACACTTGACGAGTCATTTCATTGCCAAGGAGATATGCGTTGTAATTACTGAAAGATTGATATTGTCACCTGCTGAAATAAAAGCAAGGATATTCAAGGATTTCGATCTAGAAATACGTTACTTGAAAGCATGACAGACCAGATAACAAGCATTTATAGATGTGTTCGGAGAATGAGACAAGTCATTAAGAAAACTTCTTCATTTCATGCAGGCTTTGGTAGACTCAAACTTTGGAACATTTGTGAAATGACATCGCACTCGAGATGAAGAGAATGTGTGTATGATAATAAACAGGGTTTTCTAGTCATTTGGTCCTAGCATTGCTGCATTCAAGCATTGTCGGCCTGTAATGTGCATTGACGGTATTCATCTGTACGGTAAGTATGATGAAAAATTGCTCGTGGCAGTTGCACTGGATGCAACAATCATATACTGTCGGTTGCATTTGCTCTGGTAGAGAGCGAGAACAGCTCAAGTTGGAAGTTGTTTATGAGATGCATCCGAGAGGGGATGACAGATCGTGATGAGATATGTGTGATATCCGATTGACACAAAATCATTAATGCAATGCAAAAACCAGAATGGGTTGCTCCTCACGCCTACCATCGTGTTTGTATTAGACACTTACAGAGCAACTTCAACACGAAGGTGAAGGATTTAACGCTGAAAAAAATTGGATCGCATGATTTGACAAGTAAGAGTATGAAGGACTGGTCTATTGAATTGCGAGAGTACATTGAGATGTGGATGAATCGTGCCGATAGAATTGTTATTGGTGAGGATGATGTGGATGTCGACCTGAGTACAGAAACTGGTATCAGAAGACAATGCGTCGCTTAGTGACCCAATTTTTTTTTTCAACATTAAATCCTTTACCTTCAAGTTGAAATTGCTCTGTAAGTGTCTTAATACAAACACGATGGTAGGAGCGAGGAGCAAGTCATTTTGGTTCTTGCATTGCATTAATGATTCCTTTGTGTAGATCGGATATTACACATATCTCATCACGATCTGTCACCTCCTCTCGGATGCATCTCATAAACCACTTTCAACTTGAGCTGTTCCGCTCTCTACCAGAGCAAATGCAACCGGCAGTATATGATTTTTTGCGTCCAGTGCAACCGCCACGAGCAATTTTTCATCATACTTACCGTACAGATGAATACCGTCAATGCACATTACAGGCCGACAATGCTTGAATGCAGCAATGCTAGGACCAAATGCCCAAAAAATCTTGTTTATTATCATACACACATTCTCTTCATCTCGAGTGCGATGTTATTTCACAAATGTTTCAAAGTTTGAGTCTACCAAAGCTTGCATGAAATGAGGAATTTCTGAATGACTCATCCCATTCTCCGAAGACATCTATCAATGCTTGTTGTCTGGCATGCCATGCTTTCAAGTAGCGTATTTTTAGACTGAAATCCTTGAATATCCTTGTTTTTATTTCAGCGGGTAACAATCTCAATCTTTCAGTAATTACATCGCATATCTCATTGGCAATGAAGTACCTCGTGAAGTGTACATTGTCCTTCATAGTATAGTCAGTGTTGCAAGTATGATTCGATCGGTATTTTGTTACTTCCCAATATGCTGAATTTTTTTCTTCGTTATTCGAATTCTCCATGGACACTTACTCTCTCCGGACTAAGAAACGAAGTTCTAACTCTCTCGTCGAAAATTCTATTTTACAAAATTAAGACCAGAATACTTCTGAACCGCATATATTGCTTCAACTTTTGTGCCAAATGTAGGATCCACCCCAATTGTGCCCCACTGTCCAAAATTCATCCCATGCAGATACATCATTAAATCCTGGAATATTTCATACATGTTTGGGTTCCGGAACCAAAAATACATCTTCCGTTTTGATTTGTCCAAGAACTACATCTCCTCTCGGTCAAAATCATCCATTACAAGCATCTCCAGTATTTCTAAAGTCGACATCACCATTGAATCACATTCTATGTTTTCCATTCCGACATACAACACCTAGAATCAAATGACTAACCAATCAAAATCAATTAAACCACGCATTGTCACAAATTTTAAATACATTTTCAATTACATGCTTACCATCCTTTTCCACCGTAACCTATCGAATAAAATGGTTTTTATTCTACACTGAACTCAACCTATCATCACTATATCATATAAGCAAACCTATCGTAACCATATGAATAAAATTCAACAAAATAAATGATTTATAAACAACCATAACTAACATACATAAAGCATCTCTTACCGTAACACCAACTTTTAAATCCCGTAGATTTGTCCAACAAAGGGTTGTAAAGTTCGAAAGTGGAAGTGAGATGAGTTGTTAGAGCAATAAAAGAGAGGTGCAGATCTGTTATCTGCACGAGACCGGTCTTGTTAAGATCGGTCTCGTTAATCATATCGGTCTTGTTAAGATCGGTCTCATTAATCATAACCGGTTTTATCAAAAGTCCGGTATGACACCTGGTCGATTACTTGGCGGGATCGGTTAGATCGTGATCTGAAATGGTTTTGTTAGATATGCAAATCTGACATCCAACTTTGCTGAATAATTTTTAGATTTGCCTCGTTTAGATTTTTAGATTTCCCAAATACCTTCGTTTTCAAAATCCTTTCTCAAATGCCCCGTTTCATTTTGAATTCGGGCTTACTGAGACCAAATCTTAAAAAATGCTTGATTTCTGGTTTACAAAACCCGAAATCTTTCGAATTTTAACGAAATTCTATATTTTCAATGATTTCGGGTTTACAAAACCCGAAATCATTCAAATTATAACGAAATTCAATATTTTGAATGATTTCAGTTTTTCAGAACCCGAAATCATTCGAATTCCAATAATTCGAATGATTTCGGGTTTTGTAAGACCGAAATCATTCGAATTATTATTCTGACTTGTTGCAGAATGCAAAAGGACGCCATGTGCGTTACAGTATTGAACCAGTCTGAATTCGGATTTGTAAAGACCGAAATCGTACAAAATTGTAGGAGTTCGGGCTTTACGAGACCGAATTCATATTGGCTATAAATTTCCTGCCGAAATCTTCCTTCTTTCTCATCGTGCAACACCATCATCCTTCCTTCCTTTTCATTCTTCATAAATTGTCCATCCAACAAGTTATTGTCCCAAAGTTGCAGACGGTACTTCTCGAGCAGGTTATTTTATATGTTGATAATATGTGATTTTATTGATTATAAATGTTTGATTTAGCTTAATGACGTTGAATTGTACATTGTTTATTGTGTAGTGCATGTTAAACAGAAATGGAAAACGAAGATTCGGACCCCATGGTTATGTCCATGTTTGAGACTCTCGATTTGCCCGTTTTGGATGAGTTCGACCGAGATGCGATGGAACATCTTGAAGAACTCGAGACGGAAGGTGTGTTGGTAGTCCCTGATCCCGAACATGTACTTGATGTTCCAGCGTTTCGTGATCTCTCGGCATGGGATGATAATGAACCTGTTGACGAGTTCTTGGGTAGAAACTTTGGACAGTACCGGGCTATCAGTGTTGGATCGACATTCTGTCGGAAAGCCGATGCAATATACGTAGTACAAAAATATTCACTTTTGCATCGCGTTGAATATAGGACGAAGGAATCTGACTCGCAATTATTTATTCTCCAATGTCGGGAAGGGGAGGCTACATGTCCATGGCGTGTTCGAAATTGAGAAAACCTTGCATAAACCCTACACTATTTACATAACCCTAATTCTAACCTACAAATCCCTAAACAATTTAACTAATTCCTATAATTTAACTAATTCAGAAATTGAGGAAACCTTGCATAAACCCTACACTATTTACATAACCCTAATTCTAACCTACAAATTCCTAAACAATTTAACTAATTTTTATAATTTAATTAATTCAGAAATTGATAAAACCTTGCATAAACCCTACACAATTTACAAAACCCTAATTCTAACCTACAAATCCCTAAACAATTTAACTATCCCTAACCCTAACAAATTACTATAATTTCAACTAAATACCTACAAAACAACATATCAACATACATCCATAGCCTCCAACTTCGAACCTAACACATCAATTCATCTGATCCCTCATCAACAGACCCGGAATTGAAAAACCTACACCACATCAATTCATCAAGTAACTCATCCATTATTTCTAAATCTTACCTCGAAATCTCCTTCACCACGTGCGTCCATTTCGTATACGGCCGGAAATTGAAGAAAACGGGAAGATTGGGGAGGAGAAAACGGGCTTGGGGGTTTTAGGGCACCGGAGAAAGAGGGGAGAAGAAGAACAAGGTGCTGCAATATATTTTGCACGAGTTCGGTCTTACAAAGCCCGAACTCATGCAATTTTAAATGAATTCGGTTTCCTGAAGCCCGAAATCATTAAAATTCAAATCCGAGTTGGAATTCGAATGATTTTGGGTTCTGAAAAATCGAAATCATTCAAAATATTGAATTTCGTTATAATTCGAATGATTTCGGATTTTGTATACCCGAAATCATTGAAAATATAGAATTTCGTTAGAATTCGAATGTTTTCGGATTTTGTAAACCCGAAATCAAGCATTTTTTGGATTTCGGTTTCAGTAAGCCCGAATTCAAAATGAAACGGGGCATTTGAGAAAGGATTTTGAAAACGAAAGTATTTGGGAAATCTAAAAATCTAAACGCGGCAAATCTAAAAATTATTCAACTTTGCTCAAAGGGTATTTCTAAAAAAAATTCTTCGTTCGAGGACACTTTTCAAGACCTATGGATCCTTACTAGATGGCAGGGGCGGAGCCAAATGTAGTCTTAAGGGGTCAATTGCACCCATTGAATTGTAATAAACACTCATCAATACCTATAAAATTACTCTATTGACCCCCATGTTTTTTTATATTTGACCCCGTTTGGTTTTGTAAATAAATTTATACTAATCCTTTTTTAAAACTGTATCCAAACAAAAAATTAAAATTATTTAAAACACTAACTTCTGTACCCAAACATACAATTTATCTTTAAAATACCAATTAGGAAACATCAATTACTAATTTATTAAATCTCTCTCCACGCCTCGCCTCTCTCCACGCCTCGCTCCACGCGGCCACGGGCCACGCCTCGCCTCTCTCCAGTCTCCACGCCTCGCCTCCAAGGCTCCAACGCCTCCCGACATCGGCATCCAATCACACGGTTCGTAGGCCATTGTTAGATTCAAGGTAAAAACCCTAATTTTACAAAATTGAAGTTAAACTAAGTTGTAATTTCTTATATTGCTGTTTATAATTATGGTTTTTAGTTCTTAAATTGGTTGTGTACTATCCAATTTCATTATATACAAGTATACAACTTTAATTTTAGGAGCTGATCGGATGGCTGCACAATCTTCTTAAGCTAATTCGTTTTATTCACCATATGTATCTTGTGTTTTCAAATTTTTATTTTGTATTTTGTTTATAATCAATTAGTTTACGTATTCATATTAGATTGAGTAAAAAACAATTGTTTTTGTTTAATTACAGTGAAGTTGTTTCGAAATATTTTTTATATCACAAGAACTCAAGAAGCATCGGCACATTCGATTATAACCCAAGATGTCACATAAGTTTGAATAATATGTGCATAATTTAAATTACAAAATTTTTTTTAATATGATGTCTGACATAAACAATATTTATGTATGACACTTTATTAATTTTATTTGCAGAAAAAAAGATAGATTTCTTTTTAAAGCGGAAACATCCAGCTTCGACCAGTGATGA
Source organism: Umbilicus rupestris (assembly GCA_963678935.1). NCBI lineage: Eukaryota > Viridiplantae > Streptophyta > Magnoliopsida > Saxifragales > Crassulaceae > Umbilicus > Umbilicus rupestris. The sequence goes on along the minus strand of OY787623.1, from coordinate 1,501,682 downwards.
GCCTGATTCAAATGCAAATGTAATCGATTCTATTCAAAAAGGTACTTCTTTTCAGTTTGTTGATATAGATGAGCTTCCAACTGATCCCGCCGAGAGAAAGAAAATTATTGATTATCATCCAAATCAACGAGATGAAATACGAAGAACATATCTTGTTAGGGGACCTTGCCAACCTCGTACTCATGTCTTTCCGCAAAAAATGATTGGAAAATTACTGAGACGGTTCAATCCGGATTGGTTTGATCAGTATGGGAATTGGTTGGAGTATAGTGTAAAAGAGGACAAAGCATTTTGTTTGTGTTGCTACTTGTTTAGAGAAGGTGGCGGAAAGGATTCATTTGTGACAGATGGATTTTATAGTTGGAATAAGAAGGATAGACTATCTCTACATGTCGGAGATATTAATAGTTCTCACAACAAAGCAGTCAAAAAGTGTGATGATTTATTGAAACAAGCACAATCAAGTAATGTTGCTTTTCATAAGCAAAGCGACATTAGAAAGAAGGAACATCGCATCCGTTTAAATGCTTCCATTGATGTTTCAAGATTTTTATTGAATCAAGGTTTACTTTTTCGTGGCCATGATGAATCCGAGGAATCGAACAATCAAGGGAATTTTAAGGAGTTGTTCAAGTTTACGGCTCGACAAAATGAGAATGTTAGTAAAGTTGTGTTGACAAATGCTCCTAGAAATAATCAAATGCAATCTCCGCCAATTCAAAAGGATATTGTTCGATGCTTTTCACAAGAGGTAACTCGTCGTATAATTGAAGAAATTGGTGACAGTGTATTTTCTTTATTAATAGATGAGTCCAGTGATGTTTCTTATAAGGAGCAAATGGCAGTGGTTTTTCGATTTATTGACAAATTTGGAGTTATCAAAGAGAGATTTATCGGCGTTTATCATGTGAAAGATACATCAGCAATGAGCCTCAAAAGTGCGATCGATTCTTTATTTAGTGAATATGGATTGAGCTTAAAAAGTCTCAGGGGACAAGGTTACGATGGAGCAAGCAATATGAAGGGTGAGTTTAATGGATTGAGAGCTTTAATATCACAAGAAAATAGTTCAGCTTATTATGTTCATTGTTTTGCTCATCAATTACAATTAGTTGTGGTGGGGATTACAAAGAAACATTTTGAAGTTGGTGACTTTTTAGATAAGTTATCTCTTTTATTGAATGTGGTTGGAGCATCATGCAAAAGAAAAGATATGATATGAGAGAAGCATCAGGAAAAAATAAAAGAAGCCATTGATAATCATGTCATTAACACAGGAAGTGGATTGCATCAGGAACTTTCTTTACAAAGACCTGGAAACACACGTTGGGGTTCTCATTATAGGACACTTTTGAGACTGAGGGAATTATTCTCAATAATTTTGGAAGTACTCGAGTATATTACAGACGAAGGTTCAGATCCTATGAAAAGGCATCAAGCAAATGGCCTACTCAGATATTTACAATCATTTGATTTCGTATTTTATTTGCAGCTGATGTTGCTTATACTAGGCCTTACGGAATCTTTATAGATGGCTCTCCAAAGACAAGATCAAGATATTCTTAATGTTATGTCGTTGGTGACATCAACTAAGCGACAACTACAAACAATTAGAGATTGTGAGTGGAATTCTCTTATGTCTAAGGTGTCAACATTTTGTGAAGAACATGGTATACCGATTCTGAAAATGGATGCGGAGTTTGTTGATGCTCGGAAACCAAGAAAAAAAAACCAACATCACTAATTTGCAACATCTTCAACGAGATTGTTTTTACACAGTAGTGGATTTGGTGCTTCAAGAGTTCAATGACCGCTTTGATGAGGTTAATTCTGAACTTCTTATTTGTATGGCTTCGTTGAGCCCCGTTGATTCATTTCGCCAATTTGACCATTTGAAGTTGTTGAGATTGGCCAAATTTTATCCTAATGACTTTGATTTGGGTGATCAAATGGCTCTTGAACATCAACTTCGACTATTTATCGATAATGTACGAGCAGATGAAAGATTTTTACATTTGAAGGATCTTGGTGCTCTTGGTAAAGTAATGGTTGATACAAGAAAGCATCTCACGTTTCCTTTGATATTTCGACTCTTAAAGCTAGTATTGACACTCCCCGTTGTCACTGCAACAGTTGAAAGATGTTTCTCGGCAATGAAAATTGTGAAGACAAATCTGCGCAACCGCATGGGAGATGTTTTTTTGTCTGATTGTCTTGTCTGTTACATTGAAAAAGATTTATTTCAACTCATTGTTAACGATGATATCATTGAACTCTTTATGAAAATGAAAACTTACAAAGAACAATTGTAATATAAGTTTATTTTATTTTATAAAAAAAATTTTGACCTCTATATAAAATTTTTTTGGCTCCGCCACCGCCAGACAGGTGCAATAATGTAGTGCTCTTAGATAATTAACTCAGTGTCACAAGAAATTGGTGCTTCCCTGATTCATTCGAGAGATTCACTTGATGCTTGGGCAGATCTGTACTTCTGATTTGCAGGAACAGATGACTCCAGTGTCTTCTCATTCCGGCAAGATACTGCTATGCTGATGCAAGACGAAATGAGTATTGCTATCTACTATGGAAAACTGATTCAATTGTGGGGTGAAGAAAATGTTCTAACTAATGAAGAAGCTTGTGATTTGGGTGATAGATGCAAAGCTAAAAAGTGTTCTACTAGCAGAAAATGAGGGACAGAAGAACGAAATTTCTATGGGGGTTGAATGAAGACTACCTAACAGTCAGATTCAACACCTTGCAAATGAGGCTTTCTCCTTCTCTTGCTGAAGCAACTCAAGATGAAGATGAAACTCAAAGAAAGACAAAAAGGTCACCTGTGGTAGAAATGTCAGCTATGTATGAGTCACAGCACTCTCAAACTTCACAGTGTATACCAAACCTGAGTAACAATCATAGGCAGATGGGTAGAAGCTCCAACACTGCAACAGATTACATCACTCCTCATGGTCATTGTTAGTCTTAAAATCCTCTACAATGTTCTTATGCACAATGGGGGAAAAGTTTTAGGTTGAGTTGAATGACTATATCAAGCTACATGGTGTTCTCTTGGTACCTAGCATCTAATTCAGTTTGATCTTTGTTGCAAAGTTGATAGAAGATTCCAAACTGAGTGTTGAGTTCACTAAAATGGAATGACCAGGCAAAGCAGATTTTACAAGGGACTGGTGATCTTGTTGAAGGTTTATATCATTTCAAGTCTAATAAACATGAGAGGTACCATTTAATAAGCTGTCAGACAGTTTGATCACTGTCACTTGTGAAAATACTCATTTGTCCTGGAGCGAGACAGACTAGGTTTCCCTTTCCTATCAGTGTTTGTGCAACTTACATTGCATACCTGATGGCTGACAAGAGTGAAGTTGCTGATCATTTGATTAGGTTTTATCTGAAGATTCAAACTCAGTTTGGACACAGAGTAAGAACAGACAATGGAATGAGTTCCAAGTTACTACTTTTCTTGCCTCTTAAGGGTTGCATTCAGAAGACATCTTGCGTCTACAGTCCTCAACAAAATGGAAGCATAGACATCTTCTAGAGGTAGCAAGAGCTCTAAAATTCAATCTAAAGTGCCTGATTGCTGAAGCAGAATATAGTGCATTGGCTCACACTTGTGGCGTCTCCTTCTTACCGATCTGCTCTCCTTGCTCCGATCTAGCTAACTGCATTCCGGCGATCTCAACAGCAATACCGATCTGATTTTGATGTAAAAACCTTACTTAGAGATTGATTGTAGCATGGAAGAAGGTGGAGACTCAAAAGTTCATCAGGCAAGGCGCGATCCCACTCCACGAATCCCAAGTGATTGCTCCGGCGTGCGTCTCCACGTGCTGCATATTTGTCAGTCAGAGCGCATGCATCTGTTCTCTGCCAAAGATAGTGGATCCACCCCAATAAACTTATGATGCTTCTATGACTCATTTTCCAATTTACTTTTCATTAAATTTTTCAAAATCCAAACCGTACATATTATTAATAGTCAATCTAATGAGCAAGCAATTTTGTCATTCTAATCAAGAAAAAGATTATAATTATGGTGCGCGCCAATGGCAAGAAGGATTGATCCCAAGAGAAAATTGATTCTGTAAAATTATTCATATAACAGTAATGAAAAAAGGGTTGTGAGTGATTTGGGACGCAAAAAATAAGAATAAAACTTCCAATTATGAGAAGTATTAATTGGGAATAATTACTTGTGACTAACGTTTTCAGTAAGTATTATGGTAAGAATTAAACAAATAGAAAAAGTTGTACGATAAAGTTTCCACTTAGCATATCGATTAATTTAGCTACCCATCAGAATCTGCACATCAGAATCTACACATCAGAAACTGCTCTTGCTGTAAATTGAGAATTGTAGATTAAGTTAGCTTTACAATAATGTGTACTCATCTTTCTCATATCGTCCATGAATGTGGAGTGAGCTCCGGAAGTGCCAGAGGTCGTTCTACCTTGTGGTGCAACATTATCGATAAATGTTCATTTTAGCTTGTATCGTCTCTTAGCATTTAAAGTACACCCAAGACACAAACTACAAATGAATAATTTTTTACATATAAATGTATAAAATGCACGTGTTGAAACAGCTAGATGAAATTACAAATACGACTCATCAAATTACTTAACTAAGTGATTCTGACGCAAAAACGAGATTATTTAAATAAAAGCAGTATTCCAAAATCAAACTTCATCCTTTTGCACAGCTAAATTCATGAAACAAAATATATAACACTCATATCATACAATGAATGGGATAAAACATGTGTGCTATAAGAAGTCAGACACTCCTGGATCATTACTTTCGCGACACATCTTGTACTCCAGTCTCAGCCCTCCATCGAGACATACACTCAATTGTTCCTAACCTTTAATATCCAATCAATATTGGTAACTATTAATTACGTTAGAAACACATTAAAAATAAGTATTTCAAAATGTGATGTGACCCTACTTATCAAATCATATACTAACAACATAGCTATTATGATTAGATATAAATCGTACATAATTCTGGTTAATTACCTCAGGTAATATTTGTTCTTAACCTAATTATTCTTACAATGAATTTGCATAAACATGGCATCAAACGATGTAGGACCAAACACATATGTATAATTCAAAGCAAAAACTATATTTAATCACATGAAAAAGAGTTGATAAAATACGGGATCCATGGGATCCCGAAATAAGACGACTGCTTATTAATCATGACGATGACATCATAATACATATGTAAAAAGAAAAATTAAAGAAGAAAAAATGGAAAGTAAAGAAGAATCCTTCATTGCGAAACTGATCTTCAATCACTTGTAGCGTTGAGTCGTCTTTCCACTCTTTAATGAGTAGGTTGAATCTTGCTCAAGTTCAGAATGCTGATTTTAGGTCTTTGGGTCTCTGTTTATAATCGAATTGATAGGGTGGATTTTAGAAATCAAATTTCCGGGCAGTTTGTTATAAATCGGCGGTTTACTGGTCCAACCCGTCGATTTTATCTCAAAATTGGGCCATCTCATAAGGGTTTGAAAATCATGTTTTGGCCATTTTTGTTAAATCAGTGGTTTTGTGAGCTGAACCAGCTGTTCAATTGGTGAACCGCCGATTTTGGTTTCGAGTCGAGCTTCTGCTCACTCTGCACTACACAATGATTCTAACCTTGCTCGTTTATTTAGCATTTTAAACCTTCGAATTTCATCTTAATGTAAGCCAGAAATTTGTATCCTTCAAGTGAGCTTTCCAATAAGCTTTGGACGTCTCAATCGGATAATCCTTGTGCGCTCGGAAAGCCTTCAAATACGAATAGGTCAATTTGCCCAATTTTGGTTGTTTTCGTCTAAATCTTTATGTATTGCCTTATTTTCTTCCAAATGAACTAAAAGACTTTTAATAAACTTTGACCTAAACCAAGAGTAACGTGATAAAACAAAAATAAAAAGTCCAAGAAGCGAACAGAAAGCCATTGTAAATGAGTGAATATTTCATCGATAAATCGACCGATCAATAGATATGTGGAGATGCTTCAAAAAATTAAAGTGCATTGCTAAACATATGAGTTTTGATTCTTATATATGAAAGTGCATTGTTGGGCTGTGTTCAAAATAAATTGTTGGACATAATCTTATGCTTAGCGGAACACACGACACATGTAGTTTGAATGAAAAGAAATAGAAATGAAGTTAGACCAGAGATAGAAAAAGAAAATACGAATTAGATAGAAAACATTTGTGGGTAAAATTTAATTTAGCCTTATGATAAGTTTGCAATTTCAAAATGAATTTGATCAAGTAAGAGTTCAAGAATTTCCATATAAAAACAAAGGGGTAAACTAAAAAGTGCCCCCCCATCACCTACCTAATGCTGCATCACGTTATGCATAGTTGAATCCAGCTATACAAAGCACTGGAAGGTAGAGAGATGCATGTTTCACCATTTTAGTTATTCATACATATCCTCTGCCTTAACTGCTTTCACCGATGCAGATGCTATCATCATCTACGTATGAATCCTCTTACCATGAGATAGCTTGCTTATCTTCCTAGCTACCACATTTTTTATTACTTCTTTTTCAATGAGAAGCAAAAGACAATTTATAGCAGCTGCTTTATACATGTGATGTTTTGTTTTGTTCACGGGCAAGAGTAACAAATGACAATAATTGCATAGATCAACAGCCATTTTAGCTGGACAAGAAAATATCACAGAGCCTTCCAATGGCAGTGTCTTCTCACATCTGCTTGCTGCTCTTCCTTTCAGCATTGGATCAGGGGGGGAGTGTAACCCCTGCTGCTGTTAATCTTCCTCCAGGTAACATTTCAAGAGCGGAACAAGCAGTGGGCTTCCACATTTATTATGGACAGAGCTTCAAGGTGATTAAAAATGCTGTTGACAGCAGGAGCTATCTTCTTATCCAGGTACAAAATTTATGTTATGCCAATTTTGTATCATTCCTAATGTAATGATATATTTAACAGGAAGGTTCAAGGATGGCCACCAGGACAAAGTACTGCACTGCCAGGATTAAATCATTTGTTATCCCCTTGGCGAATTTTTCTGCTGACACTATTTCGTTCCCAGGTAAACTAATTAAGCCCTCCTCATGATGATGCATACAGTATAATGACGCGGCTTTCTTGTGTTGTGCCATTTTCAGTTTCATTTTTTGAGGTGAGTTGTACTCTCCATTACATTTGGCGCGTCGAGGAAGAATCTTAAGATATCTGATAGAAAAACTTGGAGGCCAATCATATTTTGTGTCCCAATTTTAAAGTTGAGGTTGAGAAGAGTAGTGTGAAAAACTTGAGAGAATGATGTTGCAGCTATTAGGACTATTGGGAAGCATGAAGGGGATCACATCAGACTCGGTAGCATCTGCGTGCGTGTTGAAAGCATACAAGGCAGGACAAATAGAGAAGGTGAACTACACAGAACCTCAGCAAATGGCTGCTCACTTTATCAGCAACACTGACCAGCCTCAAGCTTGTAATTTTGCCACATTTTCTCCTCAAGTCGAGGACAGTGCTCTTCAGGTAATTTGTAGACTTGTCTCGGATCTTCACCATTAGAAAATGCAGCTGCGTTATATATTGAATTTCAGAAAGCGGAATGGATCAAATATATTGGAGTTTTCGCAAATCTTGAACTCAGAGCCAATCAAGTTTATGACCAAGTAAGCAGTATGCAACAGTTCCAAGTTTATGACCATGTCATCCTGGTTTATTCCTGCTCTACGTCATCTATCATTTTCTCAGGTCAAAGAAAATTATATGTGCCTGGCCAGTTTTGCAGCAAAGCGAGCAGCTTCCACATTGAAACCATCAGTTGCTTGGATGACTTATACTGATGTTAGTGTTTTAGTAACTATTGCTTCTTCCATAACTCATATAAATCAATGCAGTTTGCACAATTTTATAACTCATATAAAACAGTACTTGCACATATCCTGTTTCGATTTTCATTTCATACAAGAGGCTCCTGATTGCAGGGTGTATGGTCTTTTACAAGTGAAGAGTACAAGTTGCAGGTACAAATAACTTGTCTTTTTTTTGTTTCAACCTGATCACTGCTTCCAAAGTATTCATCCAAAAATATTTTTAAAGCATATGAAGTCAAAGCAAAGCTGCATATGTTCTTTAAATCATTGTCACTTTGTTTCAAAGTTTGCACAAGTCAGTTATGATTTTATGATCAGTATGTGGTAGACGCTGGAGGGGAGAACTTGGATACCTCCATAAGTAAAATGTCTTACAATATTTCCATTCCCGAAGACTTGGATGAGTTTGAAGCAATTTTATGCGTAAGTCACTTGTTGCTGCTGCTGCATATATTTCAAGAATTTTCACAGCTTATGTGTATACTTGCCTGCTTATTTTTGGTTTTGGCAAAACTGGTGCAGACCGTGGAAGTTGTCATTGATGAAACATACACGGCAGATCCTGCTGCCTACAACCTCGCTTCATTTATTCAAAACACTGGACTCCAGGACGTTGCCTGTCTGGGTTTCCTAACAAGCAAAAGCTTGTGGAGATATGACAAGAGGAGCCAAAAGGATACTCTGGGTAAGTTTATTACAGTTGCTTGGACACTCCCGCTATTTAAATGATTCCTGTCATAACTGACTGTATATATCAAGATTGGCACGACCAAGGAGTTTCACAGCCACAAGTGGTACTAGCTGATATTATACAAGTTCTGTACCCAACTGGGAATTACACGACGACATTTATGAGAAATCTGGCAAAGGTGAACAAGGCTTGTATGTTTTTCAGTGTAATAATAAGAGCCAAGGCTTGAATCACAGCCTTGAGTTTTGAATCTTTTGATATATGAGTTTTTGTGGGTGCAGGAGGAAGGCGTGGTTAGCATCAATGAAGATATGTGCGACAGAGAGACCGACGCCCCTTTGAATCCTACCATGGTCCCTTGTTGAATGCACGCTTCACTATGTCCCAAATTGTTTGCCCATTGTGCTGTGATTCTTGTCACATTGACCTACAAGATTGGAGATTAACAAAAGACGCAATGAACAAAGTGTTCTATAGTATATACCATAAGAAGCAGCATAATTTATCTACCATATAAATACTTTCTTGGATGGTCAAAACTCGCATCGAACCGCCAGCTGAGCTGCTTCCTTGCCATTCATCAATCCGCTCCACATCTCCGTCTCTGCCACAAACACTCTTCAGATTTCAATCGGTGTCTTCTCATATTCTCCTCTGCTCACCTCGATCTCCTCCTCATCGCGCGGAGTTACGTTTCTCAGGAGCTGGGTCTATAAATCAATGGCGGATTCATCTGAAAAATCCGAACCCACAAAAGTACTGAGCCGATCCTCAACCATGCGAGATTACCAGCCCTTGGACCGATCCAATTCGGTGAAGAAGTTCTACAACCCGGCCACGCCCATCCATTCAGGCTCTTCGAGTCGCAGAGAATCTCATCAAAATCCAAACTTTCAGACTCCGCATCCGCTAGGGTTTCGGTTCCAACCGGGGACAGATTGCGAGGTGGGGAAGACAAGATCGAGGTGTACTTCACCAGCCTGAGAGGCACGAGGCGCACGTACGAGGATTGCTACGCGGTGAGGATGATATTCAGAGGGCTTAGGGTTTATGTAGACGAGAGAGATGTGTGGATGGACTCAGGTTTTAGGAGGGAGTTGCAAAGAGTGATGTTGAAGAAGAACGGCTGCCATCACCAGACTCCGCTCCACTCTCGTCGTCGTCCGCCAAAGTCGCCTCCAATTCTAATTCAGATCTGGATTGAGGCTACAAAGGAAACGATGGCGTATGAGTTAATCTATAGTTAGGGGTCTCATTTGTAATTTGTAATTTTGTAATACCTAATCTGTATTTTGTAAAAAGTAAGTACAGCTGTAGAGGGGAGTTAGATTAGATAAAATAACTAACTCTCCCCCTTTTTTCATATCAATGAAAAGTTGTGAACTTACCAAAGAATCTATCTACATTCATCTCCTCCGATCTTCCTTTCCAGTGGTGCTCCGGTCTACTCCATTCACCATTTTCTACATGGTATCAGTTTTCTAGCACGGTCCTGTGAATCGATTCTGAGTATCATCAGTTTCTGCATCACTTCCGACGCTTCCGCATCCATGAATTCAGATTATTCAACAGCTTCTGGCGACTCAGCTATGGCAGATCACGTCGCCGAATGCCTGCATATTGGTTCCAATGAGGTTAGTAGCATCAGCCTTGTTACACAACCTCTCATTGATGAATGTAACTACATTACCTGGAGAAAATCCATGGAGATTTCTCTTGGCTGCAAGAACAAGCTCCAATTCGTTTATGGTGACATACCAAAACCTGATGATCCTGCAATGTTGACAAAATGGTTAAAATGCAACAATTTTGTCTTTTCTTGGATTCTAGCATCTGTTTCTAAGGAGATTGCTTCATCTTTGATTCATGCCAAGGATTCAATTGAAGCCTGGTCTGATCTTGCGACACGATATTCTACAACTGACACACCATCAATCTATGCTATTCAAGAGGAGATCTATGCTCTTAAACAAGCTGATCTTACTGTGGCTAAGTACCATGAAAAATTGGCTCAGTTATGGGGTCAAGAAGATGCGCTGCAACAATGTGATCTATGCGTTCTTGGTTCACAATGTAAATCCACAAAGTATATACTGCAGAAACGAAGTATGGATCGAATCATGAAGTTCCTTATGGGACTAAATGATGTATATGTTCCTCTTAGATCTCAGATTCTGGCACTATCACCTATGCCGTCTCTAAATGAGGTCTACCGCATGATAGCTAAAGATGCCTCTCACAGAGGTATACACAAGCTTACTCAAGTTGAATCATCAGCTATGTACAGTAATGCTCAACAGAAAAGCAATGGTCCTTCTACCAATCAGTTCAAAGGCAACAGGCAGTCTCAAAGAAACATCACTTCAGGCAACAATGACTCAAACAACAAGAATAAAAGTGACCTTTACTGTACCTATTGTCAGATGTCTGGCCATACAAAAGAAAAATGCTGGAAAATTCATGGCTATCCCCCAGGCCACAAGCTGCATAAACCTGAAGGCAACACAAATCAGAGGCGAGTCAATATGACATCAACTGAGACTGATTCAGGTAATACTTCTGATAACAAAGTTCATCTACAGGGCATAAAGTTCAGCAAGGAACAGCTCAATAAATTGATGACTTTACTGGGTAATTCTACCACAGAAGAGACGCATACTGCCGCAGGTATTACTTGTTTAACACATGTTAATATGTCTTGCGATGAGTGGATTATTGACAGTGGCGCTACTGATCACATAACCCCCTTTTCACAAATATTACATGATGTTAAACAGCTCCCTATGCCTCAATCTATATCTTTGCCTAATGGCGAGACTGTCCCGGTCACTCATTCTGGTCAATGCTATATTACGAGTTCTATTATTCTAACTGAAGTTCTCTTAGTACCTGAAATTCAGTTCAACCTACTCAGTGTTAAGAAGTTGATTGGGGACTCACTTTTGCGTGTTATCTTCTCTAACACTGATTGTATGATCCAGGATCATCAGGGGACTTCACAGTTGATTGGTACGGAGGACAATAACCTGTACAAGTTAAAGACTGCAAATGTCAGTAATTGCCTCAGCTTGAAAACTACACAAGACTCTTCAAGACTTTGGCATAACAGACTTGGACACATTCCTTTTAACAAGCTGTCTAATAAGTTTGATACATACATTCCTAATATGGTCTGTACTAAACATAATCTTTGTGAGGTTTGCCCTCTGGCCAGACAAACGAGGCAACCTTTTCCTGATAGTACTTCAATATCTACTAAATGTTTTGATCTAGTTCACATGGATATATGGGGTCCTTTCAGGTATCAGACTCTCACAGGTCGCAAATATTTTCTGACTATTGTCGATGATCACTCAAGGTTTACCTGGACTTCTTTAATGTCTTCCAAAGCTGAGGCTTCAGACTGCATTATCACCTTCTATAAGATGATCCAGACTCAGTTCTCCTGCAATATAAAGTCCATCAGATCTGATAATGGCAAGGAGTTCTTAAGTGCTAAATTGGCTACTTTTTTGCAGCAACAAGGCTGTATACAACAAACTTCTTGTTCCTACACTCCTCAGCAAAATGGAGTTGTCGAAAGAAAACACAGATATCTATTGGAGACAGCTAGAGCATTGAGATTTCAGTCTAATGTCCCTGTATGCTTTTGGGGTGATTGCATCCTCACATCTACCTATATCATCAACCGCATACCCTCTAAGATCCTAGGGAACAAAACTCCCTTTGAGGTACTATTTTCTAAACTACCCTCTTTTGATCATCTTAAAGTCTTTGGCTGCCTATGCTATATCACCAACCTTGACCCTTCCAAACACAAATTTGATCCTAGAGCCAGCCCTTGTATATTCTTAGGCTATCCTAATGGTCAAAAGGGTTACAAAGTCTTTAATCTCACATCCAGAACTATTACTATTACTAGAGATATCCTGTTTCATGAAAATACCTTTCCTTACCAACATACTTCTCATATGATTTCCCCTGATTCCTTCCCAATTTTACCAGCACCTATCACTAGCACATTTTACCCTCCACCCAATATACCTGACCCACCCAATATAACTGAGCCTAGTCCTATACCACCACTTGATCCCATATCACCTAATTCACACCTTTTACCATTACCTGATCCTACTTCTGCCCAACCCCGTAAATCCACTAGAATTTCTAGAAAACCGGCAGCCCTGCAAGATTACATTTGTAACTCTCAGAAAACATTCACTACACCCTATCCGATCCACAACTATGTGAACTATTCAGCCAGTTCCCCTCACTTCCAAATACGTGCCCTGACCTTATCTACTGATTTAGAACCTAAAACATTCACTCAAGCCAGCAAACACCCTATTTGGATACAGGCCATGAAAACTGAACTCAATGCTCTAGAGGCAAATAGAACTTGGCAAATATCAGATCTCCCTCGAGGCAAGAACTGTATTGGCTGCAAATGAGTGTATAAGATTAAAAGACACTCAGATGGTACAGTGGAAAGGTACAAGGCACGGTTAGTTGCTAAAGGCTATAATCAAATGGAGGGTTTGGACTATGAAGATACATTTGCACCGGTAGTCAAAATGAACACAGTAAGAACTGTTCTAGCTATCGCTGCTATGAAACATTGGCCTATCTACCAGCTAGATGTCAATAACGCCTTTTTGCATGGCAACTTAAAAGAAGAAGTATATATGTCCCTCCCTCCTGGCTTCTATAAGACAGAAAAGGCTAATGGAAAAGTCTGTCGTTTGCTTAAAAGCTTATATGGCTTAAAGCAGGCCTCAAGGGAGTGGTTTACGAAGTTCAGTGACTCTATAGTTAATTTTGGTTTCAAGGAGAGCCTCAATGATTACTCTTTGTTTACTCTAACCAAAGGGTCTGACTTCATTATTCTACTGGTTTACGTTGATGATGTTCTTATGACTGACACCTCACCTAGTCTCATTACTGAGGTCAAGAATTTTATTCATTCTCAGTTTAAAATCAAGGACTTGGGCCAACTGTATTATTTTCTAGGCATTGAAGTTGCAAGGTCTAGCTCAGGGATCTTTCTTAATCAGCGTAAGTACGCCATTGATCTAATTACCGAGGCTGGACTTTTGGCTTGCAAGCCCTCGTCTACTCCTATGGACACTAAACAGAAGCTCGCTACGTCTACTGCTCCTATACTCGCTGATCCGACGGTATACAGAAGACTAGTGGGGCAACTCATATATTTAACAGTTACAAGACCTGACTTGGCTTTTCCAGTACATATTCTCAGTCAATTTATGTCTACACCTACTGAGGAACATTTATCTGCAGCTATGAAAGTACTGAAGTACCTGAAGAGTGCCCCTGCCAAAGGTTTATTCTATCCGGCATCCTCTGATCCATCTCTCCGTGCCTATTGTGATGCGGACTGGGCCTCCTGCCCTCTCACTCGAAGGTCTGTGACAGGCTATGCAATTACCCTTGGTTCATCCCTGATTTCTTGGAAAACCAAAAAGCAAGAGGTCATTTCAATGAGTTCAGCTGAAGCTGAATACAGATCCATGTCCAAAACATGCAGGGAAGTTGTTTGGCTTACCCGTTTGTTAAAGGACTTGAACGTTCAGATTTCAGCTGCAACCAAGCTTTTTTGCGACAACAAATCGGCACTGCACATAGCAAAGTGTAGGTTGGTTCTAAAATTTTCTGGAAAATGTTACTGAGATGTATAAGCTGCTGCTTTTGTTTTATGGGACTTAAGAGTAGATGCTGGAAAGCTGGAGGAAGAAAGCTGCGAGGGCTAATGCGGGAATTCTGTTTTTATTGATGCGGCGTCGTTTGGACTTGAAGTAAAGGAAAGGAATTCGAGTTAATAGAACGGCAGCGTTTTTGCACCAACGGATATAAAAACAAAAGAGACGCATTACAGAGTTAGTTGCTTTGCTTGAGAGAGTTTTTCCAGATTTGGGGCTTTAGGGTTCAAGAGAAGCTTTGCTGGAACTGAGTTCGCTGGATAGGTTTTCAAGGCTAGTGAAGGTAGCATAGGCGATTCAGGAGAGGAGCAAAGTTGTATGTTTGTAATCCGTCCATAATAAAGCTGTCCTTGTGCTGGATGTAGGTCGCCTCACCGGTGACCGAACCAGGGTAAAAATCTGTGTCAATTGCTCCATCCATCAATTCTATTCTTGCAAGATCCGCGTTTAAATCTCTACAATTGGTATCAAGAGCCTATCAGTTGCAAGGATGGTGTCAGCCAAGGTGGAGCTCGACCGATTTGATGGCAAAGGGGACTTCGCACTTTGGAGACAACGCATGAGAGCTATACTTGTTCAGATGAAGATTGCGAAAGCTCTGAAGGGTCCAAGTCAATTGCCAGCAACTCTGACGGATCAAGAAAAGGAGGATTTAATGGAGCTTGCGTACAGCACCATAATCCTTCATCTTGGTGATAAAGTATTGAGGGAGGTGGCCAAGGAGGATACAGCAGCTGGAGTGTGGCTCAAACTGGAGCAGCTGTATATGACAAAGACTCTGACAAATAGAGTCTATTTGAAAGGAAAGCTTTTTGGATTCAAGATGGATGCTGACAAGTCAGTAGAGGATCATCTTGATGAGTTTGCAAAAATTGTCATTGACCTGGAGAATATTGGTGTAAAGATCGAGGATGAAGATCAAGCTATAATGATCTTGAATTCCTTGCCAACTGCGTACGCCACTTTCGTGGAAACAATGAAGTATTCAAGGGAAACCCTGAGCTTAGAAGAAGTCTTGGCAGCTCTAAAGCAGAAGCAGCTTGAAGCAAAGTCAACTGCAGAAACAGCTGATGGACTTGTTGCTCAAGGCAGGTTTCACAAGAAGCCATCTCAGAAGAAATCAGTAAAGTCTAAACAACAGCAAAAGCCAGGAAATACTGGCTCCCAAAGCAATAACACCAAGACTTTCAAATGTTTCTTCTGTCACAAAGAGGGCCATTTCAGGAGGAACTGTCCTGAGAGAAAGAACGGGCCAAATGCAAGAAACCCTGAGAAAAGTGAAGCAGCACTGGCTGAGGAAGGCTACGAGTCAGCTGAAGCATTGATGGCCACTACAAAGGATTCCAGTAATAATTGGATCTTAGATAGTGGGTGCTCCTGCCACATGACACCTCACAAGGATTGGCTGCGAGACTACAAGCCAATAAATCAGGGAACAGTCCATTTGGGGAACAACAAGGCCTGTAAAATGGTTGGTATTGGCAAGGTGGTCATCAAGGTGGAGGAGACACCTGAGATACAACTCTCAGGTGTCAGGTATGTTCCTGAACTGAAAAGAAATTTAATTTCTTTAGGAGTTCTAGAATCACAAGGATTTACCTTTAAAGCTGAAAATGGTTTTATAGAAGTAAGTAAGGGTGAACTGGTGATTCTAAGAGGAAAAAGGCATAATGGTATTTATGTTTTGACTGGGAACACTGCTGTGATTGATGGCTTGAATTATACTGAATTGAAAGGAGATAAAACCCTCTTGTGGCATTTACGTCTAGGGCACTTGGGTCAAACTGGTTTGAGTAAACTCACTGATCAGGGCTGTTTTGGTGATGATCATGTTGGAAAAATCAGTTTCTGTGAAACTTGTGTCCTAGGAAAGTCCACTAAATTAAGTTTTGGAAAAGGCACCCATAAAACCCAGGAGAAGCTGGATTATATCCACTCTGATTTATGGGGGCCGACAAGAGTTCAGTCACATGGTGGTAAGAGGTATTTTATGTCTTTGATTGATGATTTTTCAAGAAGATCATGGATATATTTTTTGGCTCATAAATCTGATGCTTTTCAAACTTTTAAAACATGGAAGTTGATGATTGAAAATCAGGTTGGAAAGAAAATAAAATATCTCAGAACTGATAATGGTTTAGAATACCTTGATAAGAATTTTCTGGATTTGTGTAAAAATTCAGGAATTGTAAAACACCACACTGCCCCTGGAAATCCTCAACAGAATGGTCTGGCAGAAAGATATAACAGAACCATTCTGGAGAGGATCAGATGCATGCTGCTAACATCTGGTTTACCCAAAAGTTTTTGGGCAGAGGCTGCCCATACTGCCTGTTATTTGCTTAATAGGAGTCCCTCCTCTGCAATAAATTTTAAAACACCAATGCAGATGTGGACTGGACAACTAGAGAGCTATAACAGGCTGAAATCTTTTGGATGTTCAGCATACGCGCATCTGAGAAAGGGGAAGCTTGATCCCAGGGCCCTGAAATGTGTTTTTATGGGATATCCTGATGGGGTCAAGGCGTATAAACTGTGGTGTTTAGAAGAGGGATTTAGGAAAACTATTATCAGTAGAGATGTTGTGTTTAATGAGTCTGAATTTCCTTTTAAGAAAAATTCCCCAAAGGCCCAAATAAATCTGGAAACTGTTGATACTAACAATTCAAAAGTTAGTGGTAATTCTGGTATACAGGTTGAACTGGAAGAGGATGATACCACTGCTGAAAACCATGAAGAACCTCAAGGAGAAATTCCTCAAGAGCAAGGTCAGGTGGAGGACTATATGCTTACAAGAGATAGGCAGAGAAGGACCTCCAGACCCACTGTGAGGTATGGTTTTGATGATTTGGTTACCTATGCTGCTAATGTAGCAGAAAGTATATCTGAACCTGAACCATTGAGCTATTCTGATGCAATGAAATCTAAGGATAAAGACTTGTGGTTAAATGCAATGAAAGATGAAATGGCCTCACTGCATAAGAATAAAACCTGGGAACTTGTTGACAAACCTGTTAATAAAAGACTGGTAGGCTGTAAATGGGTGTTTAAAAGGAAGGAAGGAATTCCAGGAGTTGAACCACCCAGATTAAAAGCCAGATTAGTAGCAAAAGGGTTTACGCAACAAGAGGGGGTAGATTTTAATGAGATATACTCACCAGTAGTTAAACATAGGTCCATAAGAATTATTTTGTCATTGGTTGCACAGTTTAACCTTGAGTTAGAACAGCTGGATGTAAAAACTGCATTTTTACATGGTAACCTTGATGAAATCATTTTTATGAGACAGCCTGAAGGCTTTTGCAGCGGTGATGCGGAGAAGAAGGTATGTTTACTGAAAAAATCTTTATATGGCCTTAAACAGTCTCCACGGCAGTGGTATAGGAGGTTTGATGAGTTTATGATGAAATGTGGCTATATGAGATCCAAGTTTGATTGGTGTATTTATTTCAAATATTGGGATAATGGTTCACCCATTTATCTATTGCTATATGTTGATGATATGCTAATTGTAAGCAAGGATCAGGTGGCTATAAATTCATTGAAGAGGCAGCTAAGCACAAATTTCGAAATGAAGGATCTTGGATCTGCAAAAAGAATTTTAGGAATGCAGATAAAAAGAGACAGAACCAAGGGGACTTTATTTCTCAGCCAAGCTGACTACTTGGCCAAGGTGGTGGAAAGATTTGAAATGGTGAGTGCAAAGTCAGTTCTTACCCCAGTTGCAAGTCATTTCAAGTTAAGCAAGGGTCAAGAGCCTCAAACTAAAGAAGAGAAGAATTTGATGAGGGATATTCCATATTCAAATGCTGTTGGGTGTCTCATGTATGCAATGGTCTGTACAAGACCTGATATAGCTCATGGAGTGAGTTTAATCAGCAGACATATGGCAAATCCAGGTAAATATCATTGGCAGGTGGTAAAATGGTTATTGAGGTATATCAAAGGAACTCTCAACAAAGGTATAAAGTTTGGAGGTGATCAGCTTAAACCCGACATTATTGTGGGATATGTAGACTCAGATTATGCAGGAAGCGTGGACACAAGAAAATCACAAACTGGTATGGTATTTACCATGTTTGGGGCAGCTGTATCTTGGAAGGCAAATTTACAGAAGGTGGTGGCTTTGTCTACAACTGAAGCTGAGTTCATGGCAATTACAGAGGCTGTAAAAGAAGCTTTGTGGCTAAGAGGAATCACTGCTGAACTGGGACATGCTCAGCCGTGTGTAAAAGTTTTCAGTGACAGTCAAGGGGCAATTCACCTGTCAAAACACCAAGTGTTCCACGAAAGGTCAAAGCATATCGATGTGAGGATGCATTTTGTGAGAGATGTTGCAGAATCAGGAGAGGTTCAGATAGTGAAGATAGGAACTGAAGACAATCCTGCAGATATGTTAACCAAGGCAGTTCCAAGTGATAAATTTCTACATTGCTTGGAATTGGTCAGGTTAACAGAAGAATGATTATGCAGGGCAACAAGGATAAGCTGAGGATGGATCAGAAAATATTTAGAATCAAGGTGGAGAATTGTAGGTTGGTTCTAAAATTTTCTGGAAAATGTTACTGAGATGTATAAGCTGCTGCTTTTGTTTTATGGGACTTAAGAGTAGATGCTGGAAAGCTGGAGGAAGAAAGCTGCGAGGGCTAATGCGGGAATTCTGTTTTTATTGATGCGGCGTCGTTTGGACTTGAAGTAAAGGAAAGGAATTCGAGTTAATAGAACGGCAGCGTTTTTGCACCAACGGATATAAAAACAAAAGAGACGCATTACAGAGTTAGTTGCTTTGCTTGAGAGAGTTTTTCCAGATTTGGGGCTTTAGGGTTCAAGAGAAGCTTTGCTGGAACTGAGTTCGCTGGATAGGTTTTCAAGGCTAGTGAAGGTAGCATAGGCGATTCAGGAGAGGAGCAAAGTTGTATGTTTGTAATCCGTCCATAATAAAGCTGTCCTTGTGCTGGATGTAGGTCGCCTCACCGGTGACCGAACCAGGGTAAAAATCTGTGTCAATTGCTCCATCCATCAATTCTATTCTTGCAAGATCCGCGTTTAAACCTCTACACAAAGAACCCAGTCTTTCATGAGAGAACGAAGCATATTGAATTAGATTGTCACTTTGTCCGCCACTGCTACAACACAGGTTTAATTACACCAGAATTCATACCTACATCGGATCAACCGGCGGATTTGTTTACCAAAGCTCTTCCGGCTGCCACTCTCACCAGACTCAGCTCCAAGCTCAACTGCTCGGACACCCTCCACCAGCTGAGCTTGCGGGGGAGTATTGAAGAAGAACGGCTGCCATCACCAGACTCCGCTCCACTCTCGTCGTCGTCCGCCAAAGTCGCCTCCAATTCTAATTCAGATCTGGATTGAGGCTACAAAGGAAACGATGGCGTATGAGTTAATCTATAGTTAGGGGTCTCATTTGTAATTTGTAATTTTGTAATACCTAATCTGTATTTTGTAAAAAGTAAGTACAGCTGCAGAGGGGAGTTAGATTAGATAAAATAACTAACTCTCCCCCTTTTTTCATATCAATGAAAAGTTGTGAACTTACCAAAGAATCTATCTACATTCATCTCCTCCGATCTTCCTTTCCAGTGGTGCTCCGGTCTACTCCATTCACCATTTTCTACAGGATCAGAGTGTAAGCTTGCCGCAGGTTTTTGTAAATGGGAGGTGATCAGAGACTGGGGAGTTGGCGAAAATGGTTGAAGGAAAGCCCGTTGAGGCGGCTGGGTATGTTTGCCAGAGTTGCGGGGATGTGAGGTGTGCTTGTCTGAATTGTGATGGGAGTAAGATGAGAATGCAGAGATGGTTTGTGCCGCCTGGTTTGAGTTGTGCTTTAGGTATCTGTGGATAGCGTCAATGGTGGATTACATGGTTTGCTAGTGTTGTGTATACATAAGGTTGCAAATTAGGAACTCCTCGAATAATATGGTTTTCATTTTCAGATGGTTTATGGTTTATGCAAGAACTGGAATACCAGCGCATTCGTGTGGTATAGTACATTGTCTCAATTCGTTTGAGGATGGCATTTTTCATACACTTTAGTGTGGTATTTTGGCCGAAGATAGGTCAGTTCTTATAGCTGAAATTCAGAATATGATAAGAATGATTCCAACAGTGGTGGAATGATAATTCAAATTCGAGTGCGAGATCAAAGTAGTGCCAAGAGGTAATGTTGTATGTCTCTGTGTATCGCTATTTACATTTTATTTACTCCACACAAAAAGATTCCTAAAGGGTAAAGTATTATGTATATAGACGGGACGTTTGCCAGTTTCGCTATTGAGTAAGGGGAACGCACTCGAGCTCAAGCTCCAGCACACCCCTCTCGACGTTCTGCAGCCTCAGAGATATCTCTTATTTTACTTTACCCTCGTTGAGGGTTATGACGCTGTCCTTGGCAAAAGCGTTGCCTTTATTTGCTTCCCACTTTCCTAACTGCATTCCCTCCTCTCCTGCAGGGTTCTTCTCATTTTCTCTTGCAGCCGTCAGCAAAGGCTGGATATCAATCTCAGCCTCCCTTATAAAATCGTCGGTTGTGAATTTATCTTTGTCATACACAAGCTGCATAAGAAGGAAATTGAAAAAAAAAGAAGAAGAGCATAAACACAGCTCATGAAAGTTTTTAGATATGGTGCGACGCAGCAGTTCACACAAGCAAGAGCGAGAAGAAACATACCACTTTCAGAGGAGGAACCTCTTCAGGAATCGACAACATCAGCTGTTCATTCCACACTGAATTCAGATTATTTTTTATGAGACGGGTCTTCACCGACTAGTTCAACAGAGAGAGCACAAAACGATGACACATGATTGGTTATTACTCGTGACGGTGAAGATGTCTGGTTTTAACTTTTAAGTATACAAGAACTCACTTGGCTTCCTAATGAGAGCACGACATAAGGGTCACTAGTCACCACATCCCGGACATAAGGGTCACTGTTCCATATACCCTGTCCATTGAATAAAAGCAGGTCAGCCCTTCCTCTACCAATCCAGAATGACTACACCCAGTTAACAAACTAACAAAGGTGACATCGGTTGGTGTTATTCCACTGTTCGTCATCCTTTCAAAAGTTCTAATCACATCGTCTCCTAATCCATGCTGCCGAATGCGTTCAACAATGAGTTCCAAGTAAATTTTCAGTAGGTTTCTATCTCGTAGAAAACTTGAATAGAGCTATTAATCAGGCCACACTTCCCATACATATCCAGAAGAAGAGCAAACACACTAGGGTCAATGGAAAAATCTGTTTTCAACACTTGGGCATGGAGTTGAGTCCCGAGTTCTAGACAGCTTGATTAGCAGAAGCCTTGATCAAACACGAGAAAGTAAACTATTTGGTTGAAAATTCTGCCTTCTAAAATCCATAAACACACTAAAAGCCTTCTCAATTTGACCATTTTCGACGTATCAAAGATGTGCAGGAAACAATATTTCTACAATCAGAGTGAACTCCATAAACCTTTATTGCACAACCCATTTCCCCAACTTTCACATACATATCTATTAACGCATTTCCAACAATGATGTCAAGTTCCTATCCTAATTTAACAAGAGCCGCATGGAAAGACATTCCGAAATGACATGCCTTCAATCCCCCACAAGCACCAAGAGCGCTACTAAGCGCATCTTCTTGCAAACCAGCAATGCTTCAGAAAAATCCCCATTTTTAATATACCCGTCAATCATAGCTGTCCAGCACA
The DNA here is from genome assembly GCA_963678935.1 of Umbilicus rupestris. NCBI lineage: Eukaryota > Viridiplantae > Streptophyta > Magnoliopsida > Saxifragales > Crassulaceae > Umbilicus > Umbilicus rupestris. Next base: position 1,479,667 of record OY787623.1, on the reverse strand, counting down.
CCTCATCTTTAGAAGGCATCTCTTCAAAAACCCTAAAAGCATCGATCATCCCTCCATAACCCGAATACATATCAGCCAAGTTGCTATGATTCAGATGTGGCCTCCTTCTCTTGTTTTTTCCTTGGAGTCTGATCACAGTCCTCTTTTGTCTGCACCGGTTGAGCTTGCCCAACTTTTGCTCCAGGCTGCGGCGTCCTTGGACTGATGTATTAAAATTTCAATAAATAAGTTAAGTCGAAGCAAATTTATGTTCAATAAAATCCCCAGAGGATCTTTACAAGAAGAGTAAAAATCTAAAGGCAAAGGCACAATGCCTAGAGCCAGCGAGTGATTCCGAGGTTCCAAATTCGGCCAACGGGGAGAAAAATCAAGTAAAACTCTATAGGCTAAATGCATAAACCTGTAATTTTATGAACTTCAGAAATCAGGGTGTCAATTATCGGCATTGGACCGAAGAGGCTGTAGTATCCGGTTGAACCGTCTGAATTGTCATTGGATTCCGGTTCAACCGCTGTCGGGCCAATTGGACAGGCGTTCGTTCTGTAACCATCCACGACAATGGGGTCATGCACACAGTGATGAAACTCTGCGACAGTAGCAGACGCAGCGACCCCTTCGCTCAGCACGATGCTGCATTCTTCACAAACGCCAGAGAAGGTTTTCAACCTCAGAGGATGCTGTTGCTGCTTCTGTTGTTGAGCTTCACGCATGTTCTTGTTCCGGCTCATCGACTCCCATTCTTGCGCTGTCGTATGGTCCTTGAAGTACTCCGACTGCGTCACCGGATGGTATTCATCGACCAGTCGGAGTCTTAGAAAGACATGAAAGATGGAGTCTTGATCATGGCTGACTAAAGAAAAGTCGGTCCAGGGCAAGATGATGGCGTCCCATTCGTAGTCCAGCGACGAGGCTGCGTTAATGACGTCGAGGATGTAAGCATTGATCAGGCGGCTGAGAAGGGATTGTAATGATTCGCAGTCGTCTGAGGGACTGATGTTGACGTAGCCCGCCACGCGGGAGTCTTCGCCGTCGTGCACGAGCATTGGGAACCACTGGCCTTCTGCCACTCCGTCCTCGGTCGACATCGGAGCAGAACAGAGTACGATCAAAAGCGGAGCAGAGTGTGATATCGGGTGTCTGAAATTGTGATCTGGGTTTATATTTATAAGGTTAGGCTGAGTTCTTCTGTCTTGATTTGATTAGGATTTCGAGTTGAATTCAATACTAGGAACTTTCTATGTTTCCGAAATCAGATTTGGAAAGATTTGCCGAGCAGAGCAGTGATCGGCAAAAATGGTAACATTGCCAAGTTTCAATCTTGGAGATTCCGGAATCCGAAATCTATTCTAACAAACTCTAACAGATCCTTAGCTGGAAAAAAATCATGCTGGTCTGACGTTGACCGTATCAGTATCAGTTTGACTTTGTTGGATGGTCAAAACTCGCATGGAACCGCCAGCTCAGCTGCTTCATTGCCATTCATCAATCCGCTCCACATCTCTGTCTTTGCGACAAACACTCTTCAGATTTCAATCGGTGTCTTCTCATATTCTCCTCTGCTCACCTCGATCTCCTCCTCATCGCGCGGAGTTACGTTTTTCAGGAGCTGGGTCTATAAATCAATGGCGGATTCATCTGAAAAATCGGAACCCACAAAAGTACTGAGCCGATCCTCAACCATGCGCTCCTCAACCAAGCGAGATTACCAGCCCTTGGACCGATCCAATTCGGTGAAGAAGTTGTACAACCCTGTCACGCCTGTTGGAAAATTTGGTGAAGAAGTGTGAAGAAAATGTGGTGTGACCATATTTATATGAGAAAAGTATTTAATTGGATTTAAAGTCCTACAAATGAAAGGACAAAATCAATTACTTACATGTCCAAATTGAAGCCAAAATGAATGAAATGAAATGCTCAAAGTTATGGAGAGCATTTACAAAGGTCAAGTGAAAAGCCTTAGAAGACATAGAGGCTTATCTTAGTTATGACATTGTCATAATTTTTGTGGGCTATTTGTTTTCCATTAGCATGGAAAACATGAAGAGGTAGCATGATAATGGCTATGCACTTATGAAAGACCTTTTCATCTTTTCAAGAGCATTGAAAATTTGATTTTAATCTTGTGAAATGAAGGGACTTGGAACATTCATTTTGGTGCCTTTAAGAGGACCTTTGGCATTCACAAGGTCATTATGATGGGTTGCCCCATCCTCCCCTATAAAAGGAGGTGCAAATGAGGCTTGGAAATCATCAACTCACACAACAACATCTCTCATTTCCAACATCTCCTCCCTTGATAGCCGGCTGCTTTTCCCTTTGAGTTCTTCATACCCTTTGAGTATTTCTTTGGTGATAGTGGCTTGCACAAGTTTGGTTCGCCGGAGTGTTACCTTGTAGTGCAAAGAGGTACACACTCACAAGTTGTTGTATCCTGGGAAGCTCTTGCCCTTTCCTTGCACCCGGTGGGACGGCAATAAAAGCTTTAAGGAAATCGTCTAACGAGCCTCAACTGATTCTGGTTTGCTTGTATCGTTATTCCGTTCTACTTTGAATTACTTGTTTATTTGGCTTTCAATTTAATCATTCGATTTATAATCTTCGCATTGAATCAAATTGAATTGATTAAACTAAGTTGATGCACTAATTAATTAGATAATTGATAGTGTTACTTCATTTACTTTATATTGAATTAAACTAACACTTGATTCAATATAACAATAATGATGCATGCCTTCCATTAATAGTAATACTTCATTAAATATAATGTATTCACAAAGCTTTATCTACATGTTCCATCATTGATATAATTGAAATTTCATTCAATTTAATCCAACAATCTTAAAGCTTTTACTTTGTGTAGATAAAAGTGTGAGTACAATTTATATTTCAAGATTGCTAACTAGTTGGTCTTTTGTAGACATGGAAAACCAAACCACAAATCAAAGTATGGACATTGATGCCAACATCCCGGTTGCTCCTGTAGTGTTGCCAACTGTGGTTCCAACAGTGTTGCCCACACCTGGTGTTGTGCCTAGTAACACCCCAATGATGACGGCTATGGCCGGGAATGGACCTGCGGGTTCAATTTCAAGCGGGTCAGTGGCACGAGTGCCCACCCCAGTGATGCCGGCCGAAAGGCCTGAGAAGTTCACAGGACTGAACTTTAAGAGATGGCAACAGAAGATGCACTTCTACCTGACCACCATTGGGTTGGCTCGGTTCCTAACCGAAGATCCACCTACTTACAAGGAGGATGAAACTGACTCACAAGTGTTCATGGCATATAGTGCTTGGAAAGATTCTGACTATCTGTGTCGAAACTATGTCATGAACAGCTTAAATGACGCACTGTACAATGTGTACAGTACCAAACGCTCAGCCAAGGAGCTCTGGGAGTCATTGGATAAGAAATACCGAACTGAGGATGCCGGGTCTAAGAAATACATTGTGGGTCGCTTCCTGGAGTTCATGATGGTAGATTCTAAAACGGTAGTAAGTCAAGTGCAAGAGCTGCAACTGATAATCCATGAGATTCATGCGGAGGGGATGCACATAAGTGAATCCTTCCAAGTTGCCTCAGTCATTGAGAAGTTACCTTCGGGGTGGAAGGAATTCAAAAACTATCTCAAGCACAAGCGAAAGGAGATGAGTTTTGAAGACCTTGTGGTTCGTCTTCGAATTGAGGAAGACAACCGTGGCTCTGATAAGAGGTTCAAAGCACCATCAGAGAGGGCAAACTTAGTGGAGCATGGTGCGAGCTCAAAGAGGAAGAAACCCTCTAACAAGTTAGCAGCTAAGGGTGGAGTGTTCAAGAAAAGGCAATCACCCAAGTTTCCGGGAAAATGTTTCAACTGTGACAAAGAGGGTCACCGAGCAGCTGACTGTAAGAAGCCTCCAAGGAAGCAAAAGAAGGAAGTCAACTCAGCCGAAGCTGAAGAAGACTTTCTGGTAGCTGTTATCTCTGAGCTGAACTTGGTGGATTCTAATCCCAAGGAGTGGTGGCTGGACACAGGAGCAACCCGCCACATTTGCTCGGATAAGAATGCGTTCTCCACATTAGAGCTGAGTGAGGCTGGAGAGAAGTTGTACATGGGCAATTCTGCCACTTCTGAGATCAAGGGGAAGGGTATAGTAATCCTGAAGCTGACATCAGGCAAGGAGCTGAAGCTTACAGAGGTTCTCTATGTGCCCGATGTAAGGAAGAATTTGATCTCTGGGACACTGCTGGATAACCATGGATTTAAGATGGTATTTGAGTCCCAGAAAATTGTTCTCACAAAGAACGGTATGTATTTGGGAAGAGGTTATGTAAAGGATGGCATGTGGAAGATGAATGTAATAGCTATCAAACCCAAAAATATCAATAAAAATAATTCTTCCGTTTATTTGCTTGAGTCCTCTAATTTATGGCATAAAAGATTAGGCCACGTAAATTATGACACAATAAGGAAACTAATGAATTTGGAGTGTATACCCAAATCTCATATAGATTCCAAACACAAGTGTGAATCTTGTGTTGAAGCAAAATTAACGAGAACCTCATTTCACAGTGTTGAAAGAAAAACCGAACCCCTTGAATTAATCCATAGTGACCTATGCGACTTAAAATTCATGCCAACTAGAGGTGGTAACAAATATTTTGTGACATTCATTGATGATAGTACAAAATATTGTTATGTATATTTGCTTAAAAGCAAAGATGAGGCAATTGAAAAGTTTTCCATGTACAAATTAGAAGTTGAGAACCAACTCAACAAAAAGATAAAGAGGTTGAGAAGTGACCGTGGAGGTGAATATGTAGAACCGTTTGGGGCCTTCTGTGCACAATACGGAATTATTCATGAAGTAACTCCACCATACTCGCCTCAATCAAACGGCATTGCAGAACGAAAGAACCGTACTCTAAAAGAGATGATGAATGCAATGTTGTTAAGCTCTGGGTTACCCCATGGAATGTGGGGGGAAGCCATCTTATCAGCGAATTATCTTTTAAATAAGGTACCTCGCAAACAGGAAGAGAAGTCTCCATATGAGCTATTTAAAGGAAGCAAGCCTTCCTATAAATACTTGCGAGTGTGGGGGTGTCTTGCTAAGGTAATGGCTCCCGGTCCTAAGCGAATGAGGATAGGACCAAAAACCGTTGATTGTATATTCATTGGTTATGCGCAAAACAGTAATGCGTATAGATTCCTTGTGTATGAATCAAAAAATCCTGATATACACAAAAATTCCATCTTGGAATCAAAGAATGCTTCGTTCTTTGAACAAGTATTTCCTTATAAGTCTAAGGAAGATGAATTGGGTTCATCTCATCAGTTACTTGAAGATATTGAGGAAATAACTCAAGAACGAGATGATATCTCTGGAAATGATGTAGAATCAGTAGAACCTAGACGAAGCAAGCGAACAAGGATAGAAAAATCATTTGGTACTGATTTTCTAACATATATGCTCGAAGCTGAACCTCGAACTTACAAAGAGGCTACAAACTCAGTTGAGGGTCACTTATGGAAAGAAGCCATAAGGAGTGAAATTGATTCTATCTTGCAAAATCATACATGGGAATTGGTTGATCTTCCTCCTGGAAGTAAAACACTAGGTTCTAAGTGGGTCTTCACCAGGAAGATGAAAGTGGATGGCACTATCGATAAATACAAGGCAAGACTTGTAATCAAAGGTTATAGACAAAAGGAAGGTCTTGACTATTTTGATACATATTCTCCTGTGACGAGAATCACTTCCATAAGGATGATAATAGCAATTGCGGCTTTACGTAATTTAGAAATACATCAAATGGATGTGAAAACAGCTTTTCTCAATGGCGATCTTGAGGAAGAAATCTATATGGAACAACCCGAGGGTTGTATAGAGCCTGGTCAAGAGAGGAAAGTTTGTAGACTTGTAAAATCTCTGTATGGCCTAAAACAAGCCCCAAAGCAGTGGCATGAGAAATTTGACTCTGTGATGATGTCAAATGGGTTTAAGATCAACGAATGTGATAAATGTGTTTATATTAAAAACACAGAACATGGTTATGTGATTCTGTGTTTATATGTTGACGACATGCTCATTGTGGGAAGCAATGATGACCTGATTAAGTCCACAAAGGCTATATTAAACTCTAAGTTTGATATGAAAGATTTGGGACTAGCTGATGTAATTCTAGGTATCAAGATTACACGGACTAATGATGGACTTGTCTTAAGTCAATCACATTACGTCGAGAAGATCCTAGATAAGTTCGGAAATGACAGTTTGGGAATATCCAGAACTCCAATTGACATCAGTCAACACTTGTCTAAAAACAAAGGACAAAGTATCTCCCAAGTGGAATATGCGAGAGTCATAGGTAGTCTAATGTACTTAATGAATTGTACTAGACCTGACATTGCCTATACTGTAAGTAGACTTGCTAGATATACGAGTAATCCAGGATCGGAACACTGGAAAGCAATCGTGAGAGTACTAAGGTACTTACGATTTACTCGTGATTATGGTCTACATTATACCAGATATCCGGAAGTCATTGAAGGTTTCACTGATGCAAGTTGGATATCTGATATACAAGATTCAAAAGCGACAAGTGGATATGTATTCACTCTGGGAGGTGCTGCAGTGACTTGGAAGTCCTCTAAACAAACTGTGATAACTAGATCCACTATGGAAGCTGAATTCGTTGCATTAGATAAATGTGGCGAAGAAGCTGAGTGGCTAAGAAATTTTGTAGAGGATATTCCAAAATGGACAACACCTGTGCCATCAATATGTTTATATTGTGACAACCAATCTGCAATTGGAAGGGCACAAAGTGTGATGTATAATGGTAAGTCACGACATATACGTCGACGACATAATACCATTAGACAACTTCTCTCTTCAGGAGTCATTAGTATTGACTATGTAAGGTCCAAAGACAATATTGCAGATCCATTAACCAAAGGGTTAAGTAGGGACCAAGTAGAGAAGACGTCTAGAGGGATGGGACTTAAGCCCTTGGATAAATAAAGTCAAGGCAAAGGAAACCCAACCATGCTGACTGGAGATCCCAAGATCTTGGTTCAAAGGGACAACCTAACTGCTGAGACTATGTGCGGTCACTGAGGGGGTTAACCCCCGTTCCCATTCTTTGTTTAAATTGGTGACTCCCGCACGAGGTTAAGCTTGAAGCTTTTAATGATTTTTAGACTTCGGATGTTGAGATTCCGACAAGTAATGCGGGACTACTTGAAATAAAGAATCACCTATGTGAGATAGAAGTGAGGCCGCTTCTAAGAAGAATTAATGGGGCCCAATTCTTTCAAAACTCTCACAGAACCAGGCAGGGGTTTCATGGCCAGAAAAGAACCCAACCATGAGAACTGAACTTGTGTCAGGAATATATTTGTGGAAGATATGTGTTTCGTTTACATTATACGACGAACAGTTCAAGGACATCGCGTCTACTGAATAGTCAGTAAAGAAGATATGTCTTTCGAGGGAAGGTTCAAAGGCTTTGCCCACCTATCCTATACAAATATTGACCAAAGAAACTATCACCATATCGAGTCGAGTCTTGATTTTATTCTCACCCCATGATTTTCTTCATGTGGGGGATTGTTGGAAAATTTGGTGAAGAAGTGTGAAGAAAATGTGGTGTGACCATATTTATATGAGAAAAGTATTTAATTGGATTTAAAGTCCTACAAATGAAAGGACAAAATCAATTACTTACATGTCCAAATTGAAGCCAAAATGAATGAAATGAAATGCTCAAAGTTATGGAGAGCATTTACAAAGGTCAAGTGAAAAGCCTTAGAAGACATAGAGGCTTATCTTAGTTATGACATTGTCATAATTTTTGTGGCTATTTGTTTTCCATTAGCATGGAAAACATGAAGAGGTAGCATGATAATGGCTATGCACTTATGAAAGACCTTTTCATCTTTTCAAGAGCATTGAAAATTTGATTTTAATCTTGTGAAATGAAGGGACTTGGAACATTCATTTTGGTGCCTTTAAGAGGACCTTTGGCATTCACAAGGTCATTATGATGGGTTGCCCCATCCTCCCCTATAAAAGGAGGTGCAAATGAGGCTTGGAAATCATCAACTCACACAACAACATCTCTCATTTCCAACATCTCCTCCCTTGATAGCCGGCTGCTTTTCCCTTTGAGTTCTTCATACCCTTTGAGTATTTCTTTGGTGATAGTGGCTTGCACAAGTTTGGTTCGCCGGAGTGTTACCTTGTAGTGCAAAGAGGTACACACTCACAAGTTGTTGTATCCTGGGAAGCTCTTGCCCTTTCCTTGCACCCGGTGGGACGGCAATAAAAGCTTTAAGGAAATCGTCTAACGAGCCTCAACTGATTCTGGTTTGCTTGTATCGTTATTCCGTTCTACTTTGAATTACTTGTTTATTTGGCTTTCAATTTAATCATTCGATTTATAATCTTCGCATTGAATCAAATTGAATTGATTAAACTAAGTTGATGCACTAATTAATTAGATAATTGATAGTGTTACTTCATTTACTTTATATTGAATTAAACTAACACTTGATTCAATATAACAATAATGATGCATGCCTTCCATTAATAGTAATACTTCATTAAATATAATGTATTCACAAAGCTTTATCTACATGTTCCATCATTGATATAATTGAAATTTCATTCAATTTAATCCAACAACGCCCAACCATTCAGGCTCTTCGAGTCGCAGAGAATCTCATCAAAATCCAAACTTTCAGACTCGGCATCCGCTAGGGTTTCGGCTCTAACCGGAGACAGATTGCGAGGTGGGGAAGACAAGATCGTAGTGTACTTCACTAGCCTGAGAGGCGTGAGGCGAACGTACGAGGATTGCTACGCGGTGAGGATGATATTCAGAGGGCTTAGGGTTTATGTAGACGAGAGAGATGTGTGGATGGACTCAGGTTTTAGGAGGGAGTTGCAGAGAGTGATGAAGGATCAGAGTGTAAGCTTGCCGCAGGTTTTTGTAAATGGGAGGTGATCAGGCAGTTTTTCGAGACTGGGGAGTTGGCGAAAATGGTTGAAGGAAAGCCCGTTGAGGCGGCTGGGTATGTTTGCCAGAGTTGCGGGTCAAAATTAGTTACTAATATCAGCTGGAAAAATGACTAAATTAATAACACATAATCGGGTCAAAATTTGAAGCGTGAGCAGTCAATATACAGTAGGTTCTCAACATTATCTAATTCAACCGTATGCCCATATGAGTATTGACCATTGAATATCATAAACTACCAGCAGAATTCTGAAAGCGAGCGTCTTTAATCGTCACACTTACATATCAGATGTGATACATTGCTGTTGAAAATCTAGTGAAAAAGAGACATCAAAAATGAGTTCTTGGCTGATGTTGATCAGGAGGGATCACTAAAACTATTTGAACAAATTCTGCCTTGATAAGTCCAAATATTTCTAAACTTCAACAGTTTGCGGAACAAAAAAAATCAGTTAGCAGAGACATCTTGAAAGTTCAAAGAATCATCTCAGAATCAGAGACATATTATCCTTAAATCTTAGATTAGATCTTTGGACAGGCTTTTGATGGTCAACCAGTCCTTGATCCTACAGTTCAACTACGGCGAGTACTTAACTCTGTACCCTTTGTGAAGCCCCTTCCTAGAACCATGATGATAAACATAGTAATGTTATCAAAAGCATCCATTTTAAGGTATTTCAAGCTTATCCAAACCTAGTAATGAAAGCAGAAGCCGGTTTGGGTTTTGTGAGCGACCATTTTTGGTACTTGCTGGTTTTTGGAGCGGAGGATGGAACCGCCGGCCGTGGGAAGGGAAAACGAAATCGTGTTCTCCGGGTCCCGGGAAGACATCATCGGTCATCCGTGATCGGAGCAGGGGCCGCGAGTGCCGTTGGTCCTAACGGAACCCTAATTTTCTTTTCCCTCCCAATTCAATTTGGTCAATTAATCAGTTTTGTGGGGCAAATTGAAAATCACTTATATTCATTTCATTGCTATAATTACTTATATGAAAGTGGGAAGTGAATAAGATTGAGTCAGAAAATAAAATAAATATTAATGATGCGACAGATGTGGAGATAAGAATAGGGTCAAACTCGTTTTGTTAGAGCAAATTAAGTCGATCCCTACTTTTCCCTTGGGCAGATTGATTGGTGTTAGATTGTGACTAAATGAGCGTTGGTTAAATTGCTATTGTTTATGCATATTAATTCACCACTGCACTTAATGGTATGCAAGTATGTCATGTTGTGTGTTTGATAATTAAAAATGATAGCTAGCTCAATCATGATGAATTTAAGACTCTCTCCACGGTAACAATCAATCGAAGGATGTAAAATATAAATAATTTAAGACTAGGATGTCAAATGGATAACGATTAGAACATGAATTTACTGATAGATAAATTCAACAATCATATTTTCACTATTGGAAAATAAATCACCAGCAGGCTTCCAAGCTGCCCGTCTCCATTTTCTATAAAATATGGAGTTTGACATTCAACTTATTTGATGATTTTAGTGATACTAAATAGCCAAAGACAGTGCCTCTCCTTTTGTTTTAAATGTAGTACTCTCATAAGACATAAAAATGAAGGAATCATTAGTAGTTTACTTTGATAGTGAGGACCAAATATAACTACGAAATCAGTCATTAAAATGTCATCAACATTTGTATTATTTTATGTGTCGAGGTGGCTAATAAAATCGGTTAGAATGGTCCGGCTCTGCCCTCCACCTTGGATTTGCATCGTGACACTTTAATTCGTATTTCCAGATTAATTCAAATATTTTGTCCTCCCAAGATACTTTGATTTTTCCGATGGGTGAATGTGAATGAATACTGGAGATAGGATTCATGGAAATCAATGAAAATTTGTTGTGAGTGTCACCTTTTTAAAAGTTTTTATCCAAATTATCATTTTTTTAAATTTTATTTCTAAAATGTTATAATTTTGACAAATCATTAGTGACGGTAATAGTTTATTCTTTATTGTATACGTCAGATGACACGTCACCACGTATATGACATTGGATGGACTTTTAGTTTGATCAGACCGCTAGTTTGAGCAGCGGTTTGTATCCAAATCAAAAGCTTACGGAGCTCCCCATCCATCAGCCTTGTAGAGCTCTCAGCTCAGCAGATAGTGATGTGGACCAGTGGACGAGGTGGTCGGGAAGAGAACTTAGCCCGGCGAAAACGAAGCCGCGAGGAGCTATGGCAGCGTCGACCAGGCAATCAAGGGCCGGCATCTCTTCCCAAAATCTCAAATCGGATTCAACAGAGAATCCAAAACTGAAAAAATGGTAACTTTTTTTGGTTTCTGAGAAAAAATCAAATCACGAAAAAGGGGAAGATCTATCAAATTTATTGTTAATTGAATTGTTTGTATAGGTGGGGGTTTGGAATCTGCCGAGGCGCGAGGCCCAGCTATCCCTCAGTAGAAAGAAAGCAGAAGAAGCGAAAGAGGAACGCGTAAACAACACGGAACAAATCGGCAGTAACGATTTATTTAAGTTACTGTATTTTGAAAATTAAGTTCAAAAAAATGACAGCTTGGATAAAAACTTTCAAAAAGGTGGCACTCTGAATTTTTTTTCGAAATCAGTCGGCTTAGAGACATGGCGAGGGGATTGCTTTTTTCAGACGCCGCCGCTTTGGGCCGAGTGATCCAGAACTACGCGCTTGCCGGACAATTGCGTTCAGGAGAGCAGCTCCACTGCCGGCTAATCGTTTAGGGGTATCCTCGAGGTACCTTCACGAACAATAATTTGATTAATATGTACAGCAAATGTAGAGAGATGGGTTATGCGCTAAGGCTGTTCGACAAAATGCCTCAAACAAATGGAGTTTCTTGGATAGCTGTGATTGCTGGGTTATGTCATAATTTGAGGTTTTTGAATCCTTTGCATGATTTTTATGAAATGTGGGTGACTGGGTGCGTGGGGAAAGTATGGTTTTAGTTCTGAGTTGTTTGTGGGCAGCAACTTGGCTGATATGTATTCGGGTTATGGAGGGATGATTGATGCTTTTAGGGTTTTTGAAGAGATGCCTTCTAAAGATGAGGTGTGCTGGATAGCTATGATTGACGGGTACAGTAAAAATGGGGACTTTTCTGAAGCATTGCTGGTTTGCAAGAAGATGGGCTGTGAAGGAGTTCTAGTTGATCAGCATGTGCTTAGTAGTGCTCTTGGTGCTTGTGGGGGATTGAAGGCATGTCATTTCAGAATGTCTTTGCATGCGGCTCTTGTTAAATTAGGATACGAACCGGACATCATTGTTGGAAATGCGTTAATAGATATGTATGTGAAAGTTGGGGAAATGGGTTGTGCAATAAAGGTTTACACTCTGATTGTAGAAATATCGTTTCCTGCACATCTTTGATAGATGGATACGTCGAAAATGGTCAAATTGAGAAGGCTTTTAGTGTGTTTATGGATTTTAGAAGGCAGAATTTTCAACCAAATGAGTTTACTTTCTCGTGTTTGATCAAGGCTTCTGCTAATCAAGCTGTGCTAGAACTGGGGACTCAACTCCATGCCCAAGTGTTGAAAACAGCTTTTACCGTTGACCCTAGTGTGTCTGCTCTTCTTCTGGATATGTATGGGAAGTGTGGCCTGATTGATAGATCTATTCAAGTTTTCTATGAGATAGAGAAACCTACTGAATTTACTTGGAACTCATTGTTGAACGCATTCGGTCAGCATGGATTAGGAGATGATGTGATTAGAACTTTTGAAAGGATGACGAGCAGTGGAATAACACCAACTGATCACCTTTGTTAGTTTGTTAACTGGGTATAGTCATTCTGGACTGGTAGAGGAAGGGTTGAACTACTTTTATTCGATGGACAGGATATATGGAATAGTACCAAAAGCGGAACGTTATTCTTGTGTCATTCATTTGCTTGGTCGAGCTGGTAAGTTAAATGACGCGGAGCAGTTTATCAAAAGCATGCCCATTAAGCCAAATGCTCATGGCTGGTGTTCTTTGCTGTGGGCGTGCAAGACTCACGGGGAAAGATAGCAGTGGATGCTCTTCTTCAACTAGAACCTGAGAGTTGTGGTGCACACATATTGCTTTCAAATATTTATGCAACGGGTCATCAATGGGAAAATGTGAGAAGCATATGAAAAACTATGAGAGATGACAATTTAAAGAAACTACCTGGTTATAGCTGGGTTGAATTCGGAAAGAAAACCCATGTTTTTAGCGCTGCAAATTGGTCTCACCTCAACAGAAGGATATCTACAAAAAGCTGGACGGTTTACTAGAAAGGCAGCTGGATATGTCCCTGACACTGATTCTGTTCCTGTTAAAATGGATGATGATGACATGAAGGAGGTAATGCTTCAACATCATAGCGAGAGGATTGCTATTGCATTTGCCCTCTAAGCATGCCACCTGGGAAGCCAATTATTGTGAAGAAAAATCTATGAGTTTGCGTGGACCGCCATTCTGCAATCAAATTTATGACCCAGGTTGTAGGACGGAAACTAATTGTGAGGGATAATTGTAGGTTTCACCATTTTGAAGGCGGTTGTTGCTCATGTAGCGATTACTGGTGATTCTGAGATTTGGGACTGAGAAACCTTAAAAGTAAAAGGCAACTGCAGGCTGATGATACTTGTTACAATGTGGATACTACAACTTACTGGAACGTTTAAGAAATTTGCCACCTGCAATAATATGGATAGTTTCACAGCTTCATATGAGCTGCACTACTTGGATTTGGAAGATCAACAATCCACCAATATGTGCATATAATTTCATTTTAAACTGGGCAATCACAGGTTGCTCTTGAGACTGGATTGCTGGTTCAAAGCTCCTATACTGGAAAGAATGGTTAGGGAAGAAACACTCTTTGGTAAATTAATCTATGTGCAGATTGGAGCATAGAAAAGCAAATGCATTACCAACAATAAGGTGAATATAATTATTTCGTTTTGATCAGTGCACAAATTATTGAGACTTCAAAGGTCTGATAACTTAGATTTTAATGACAACCATAAGGGATTTGCTGTCGTAGCCCTTTGAGAAAATATTCTGCGAATACTCTTGCTTTGTGAATTCCCAATATATAGCTGGAGTCTCTGGGGACAACAGCTCAGGCAGAGGTCCCATAATATCACCTTCCCTCCATTTGTGCAAGTTGAAAAACATGACTACAGAGCTCCTTGGAATTATTAGCGAAAACTCTATGATCCACGCTCTGGTATATGCCGTTTGAGATAGCCTTCAAGGTCAGTTCTAAAAGTATTACATACATGTAAACAAGTTCATAGACATAAAGCTGAGAAACATAGACTCAAGTTTGATTGTGCCATTGATTTGCAAGAATTTGTATTGTTTAAATTTCAGGCTGCTGAGAAGATACTATTGTTACCTGTAAAAGGTCTCCAATGTTGATGATCAACCCACCACGACAAGGCTGATCCGAACACAGTCTATACTTTTCAAGACTTCAATCAGCCCTTCACCCACATCCTTGCTAACTTGCCTCACCAGGAACAGGTCACAAAACCCTATACCCTCCTCCTAATCCTCGTAGCTGTTTTGTATAAGACTTGGATTTGTTTCATCCTCAGGTGATCTTGGTTGGACACAGCGCAGGTGGCCTCAGTCTCACTTATGCCCTTCACAAATTTGGGTGCATGAAAATCAAGATGGCCATTTATGTAGAGCTGCAAATATGCTCAAGCATGGATTCTGCACCCCGCAAGACTTCAAAGCTGTACTTATTTTTAGCAGCTTCGTGTATTCCCAACAACCTGCGACTAATCTGAGCTTGGTGTTTGTTTTATGGCTGGCAGGGAATGCCGGACTTTTCAGAATACGGAGGAGACGTGAGGGACTACACATACGGATTGGGGCCAGAGCAGCCTCCGACGGGTGTTGCGATGAAGGAGGAATTTCTTCGAAAGTTGGTGTATAACCTGACCCCTGACGAGGCATGTAAAAACATGGTCACTGGACTTAGTGCTGCTTGAGCTTGTATTTATTTATAATGCTTTCAGTTTCTGTGAATTTCCATCAGGAGTATAGGCTGGCCACAATGTTGCTGCGGCCTGCGCCGGTGAGAGCCCTTCGAGGCGATCAAGTTCAGTTCACCCAAGGCGAGGATGCTGATAGCGTGCCGAGGGTGTACATCAAGACATTACATGATAAAGTGGTGAAGCCTGAACAACAACAAGATGCTATGATTCAGATGTGGCCTCCTTCTCTTGTTTTTTCCTTGGAGTCTGATCACAGTCCTCTTTTATCTGCACCGGTTGAGCTTGCCCAACTTTTGCTCCAATTAAAATTTCAATAAATAAGTTAAGTGGAAGCAAATTTATATTCAATAAAATCTCCAGAGGATCTTTACAAGAAGAGTAAAAATCTAAAGGCAAAGGCACAATGCCCAGAGCCAGCCAGTGATTCCGAGGTTCCAAATTCGGCCAACGGGGAGAAAAATCAAGTAAAACTCTATAGGCTAAATGCATAAACCTGTAATTTTATGAACTTCAGAAATCAGGGTGTCAATTATCGGCATTGGACCGAACAGGCTGTAGTATCCGGTTGAACTGTCTGAATTGTCATTGGATTCCGGTTCGACTGCTGTCGGGCCAATTGGACCGGCGTTCGTTCTGTTATCATCCACGACAATGGGGTCATGCACACAGTGATGAAACTCAGCGACAGTAGCAGACGCAGCGATCCCTTCGCTCAGCACGATGCTGCATTCTTCACAAACGCCAGAGAAGGTTTTCAACCTCAGAGGATGTTGCTGCTGCTTTTGTTGTTGAGCTTCACCGTCGTGTACGAGGACTGGGAACCACTGGCCTTCTGCCACTCCGTCCACGGTCGACATCGGAGCAGAACAGAGTACGATCAAAAGCGAAGCAGAACAGAGTACGATCAAAAGCGGAGCAGAGTGCGATATCGGGTGTCTGAAGTTCTGAGCTGGAGTTGTATTTATAAGGTCAGGGCTGAGTTCTTCTGTCCTGATTCAATTAGGATTCAGAGTTGAATTCAAGAACTGGGAAGTTTCTATGTTTCAGATTTGGAAAGATTTACCGGACAAAGATGATAATATTGTCAAATTTCAAACTTGGAAATTCCGGAATCCAAAATTTATTCCAACAAACTCTAATAGATCCTTACCTGAAATCATAAATGTAGTTTCACATAATATTTCGTACCGGAAACAAATCAACTGTTTCTTTGCTGGTCTGAGATTGGTAATGGAATAGTTAATCACATACATAAGTATGAAGCTCAATGCCAAAAACAAACACCAATGGTAAAGCTAAGCAACACCAAGAAAATTATTCTGCCCGCCAATCCAACTTGTAGCTCCAACTTAAAACTATATCCGGACCAAAACCAAAACCAAAACCTTAAACAACCATCCACATATATGAACCTTAAAATAATCAAAGAAAAGAAGAAAGTTATAAACATAATTTTACAAGTCTCAGAAAATAATCTTATGTTATAATTCAAATGAACACAGAATTTCAGTACAATAACTAACACAATTATGAAGGATCTTCTTGTAACCAAGCCTCCAAAGTATAGCCAACTTCAAAGAGTCGATAGATTCCTTATGTTTCTCTGACAAGTTAGCCCTACTCTTCAGTCCCTCTGACAGATAGTTCAATTTCAGGAAATTGTGTAATTCGTGGTGCACTGGCTTGATGTTCATTAAATCTCCGAAACAGTGCACTTCCTCAAGAGTTTGAAGCAGCGAATAATCCTCTTCCACTGTTGTGGGATGAGTTGTTAGAATGTCATGACATTTTTTCACTAGCCATTTCATCACAATGGTCTCATTTTGCCTTGACAGTTGAAGGCCTGAATAAGCAAGGTGACTCGCTGATTTACGCTGGCTCGGAGGTGTTGCCCATACTCGCAGAGCAGACAACAAGGCAAATGATGGCTTCCCACTTCGGTCAATGTACAGCAATTCCTTAGACCATGATGTCGAGAAGTTCATGTCAGGCGACAATGAGATGAAAACCTTGTCATTTGGATTGCTGCTCAAAAGAAACCCATAGTGCTCGAGAAGCTCCAAGTTGGTGTACAACCCATACCCTAGTAGAACCTGGACACAAGCAACCATAGCAGTATGTACGAAGATGTTTGGGGTACCTAAACCATAAAGTATGTTTACAGGTACTCAAGTAAAGAACACAGAAAAACCTGAGGTACCTGCTCTCCCATTTTATAACTTTCCCTAGCATAAAAGCAATAAGTGGCATCGGTGTCATTAAAACCTCCATCGGTTAATCTATGTGTGTAGGCATCTGACTGGTCAACATGTAATTTGTCTGGAACATTCCTGTCCTTAGCTGAATCCTCAAACCGTGGCGACAAGCTTGAGCAGAGCTTTGGTTCATCTCCAGGGGCAGCGTAATTAAACAGATCCCCAACAGGACATAAACATCCAGCATCATCCCATGGTATATGCAAGGTCCGGGAGGATATCTACACAGAAGTCCCATAATTAAAATATGACCAACAATAAAAGATATGGGAAGAGAACAAGAAAATAAGTTGAGCTGTTATACGGAGTGGTTATTCAAGGCCTCTCTCTATCAATGTTTGCAGATTTACTTCAAATTATAAATAAGCCAAACTGCCAGCAGAATGACATGAAACTTATGCCACCAAAAAGGTATTCACTAATAGAAGCTTATTCCCTCACTGATCATAAATACGTGCCCACTATCAGACACCTCAATAAACTCAAAGAATATATAGTTGAAATAATCCTTGGTTGTAGATGGAAGCACACTGATCCGGGCGACCAGCAAGGCCAGGAAAAGGAAGCAGGAATGCTATCATATATTACTTGCAAAAATGGTGTTGAGTTTCAGTTTGTTAGAGAAAAACTCTGAAACCGATTTTACTTGCAAAACAATCAATAAAAATCAGTATGTTGCTTCTCTGGAATTTTCAGGACTCGTCAATTATGCACAACTAACTAGTTTCTTGTAACATAACATCAAAAATTCAGTGCCAATTTAATTCTTCACGCTTAATACTTCTGTCATTGACACTTTTGAGATTATCAATTTCTTCGAAACCTTTCTCTTCTAAATACTATTGGCCAGAAATTTAGCACAAATATCCTTAAAAGCCATTCTAACATAGTTTTTGGCCTGATGCCTCACTTTTGGATGTTGAAGCAACAGTGTAGTCTAAAATTCTGCAAGTTCCCATTTCCCATAAAATCTGGTAATAAAGCTTGCTTAATGTTTTACTGCCCTAGCAACATGGGTAATCACTAGACTTTTCAAAGCATAAATATGTACAAGTGGAATCATATTGGAAAAAATTACTTGAAATTCAAATTAATATACTTGGACAGTTTACTTAGGAGGTTCCGACACTTACAGTTGCAGAAGCCCAAAGCCATGCCCTCAAAGTTCTAAGTTGAGGCTTCAACTCAATTTCTTCCATAAGAGAAATTGCTCCTTTCCAGTCACATTCAGCCTTTGATGCAGCCCTTTCAGCCGCCCAGAGAGCATTATCAACCTGAACAATATTCATACAAGAATTTCAATACTCAATCATAGCATTGCAAAGTGTCCAACAAAACACACATTAAAAAAAATGTTTACATGAGAGGCACTGAACTTGCAGCATTTGCATCTGAAATTGACCGAAACTGGACAGTGTGTAATAACACTGTGGCAAATGCTTTAAGTAAGGATACCATTTAGAACTCCTTTTCTTCCCCAATTCCCACAATAGACATACAGCCAGTATCTGCAAGATACTCCCAGGCCACCACAAAAGTGTTAAACCTACTCAAACAAACATCAACAATTCCACCTACAATAACAAAAATCAAAAACTCAAAACGAGAACGACAAACCTGAGTGGAAGAAAGCCAAGGGTGATGTACGACAGCCAAAGAAAGCCTTTGATCACCACTCATCACATTATCACTCGTCAGCAACGCAGATTTCGGAACTCTGAGAATCAGTTCACCTTTCTGGAGCTTCCGAACAGCACCTAAACCTCTCCTGGAAATCCAATTCAACAATTCTCATATACAGAAATGATGAGATACAAGTAGAGCACGGCGTGTGGGTGAATCAGCGAGATGAGCTTACCCGCCGGCTTCGGGGAAGTGGGAGACGGCGAGAGAGTGACCCAAGCATGAGGAAGGGGTTGTGCCGGAAGAATTGGAATCAGACACACCGAGCTGCGCAGCCCAGCTTAGGAAGATGCGCAGTTCCTTGTCGCCATCTTCCATAGCTCACGCCGATCAATCCAAACCCTAATTAACCAGCGGGAGACGAAGAGCTTCTTTCATTGTTTTTTTTTTCTCAAATTTAATGTTTCTTTGGACACGAGAACTTTTTTAATAATTCGTCTTATTAAAATATTAAATAAGCTGAATTATTCAAATAAGTTAAATCTCAATTTTCTCCATTAGGATTAGGAAATTACTTCTCCTTTCAAAACTTAAATACATTTAGCTTTTGCAGCAGAATAAATATGTACTAGATTTTTGGCGATCTTTTATTTATAATTATTTCATATTGAATTATAAGATGTAATACAAATACTTTAAATATTTATTTCAATTCAATCCAGTTTTAGTTCAACAGAATACTCCATTATTTATCGACCTGACCCTTACATTGGAAATTTTGTTTAGTTTGGATCGTAATCAGAAACCATGTGATATTTTCGGAAACCGAAGCATATTATTTTCGTAAATAGTATCGACAGATTCAGATCATGACTAACAGACTCTCTAAAATGTAACACGACACATGCATCAATAATCTAAGTCTGCAAATGCCTCAGAGTCTAGATACCTGAAAAGGATTTGTAACTTGCAGTAAATCAGTTAGCTGGGAGACATGTAGTGCATTTTCTGATGGATCAGGCCTTCCATGGACAAGTTCTTTGCAGTTTTCAGCAGCTGTGATTCCGGATGAATAAGCTCCATGTACTGACCCTTCATTTACCAAGCTATAAGCCTCCCCAGCGAAGAACATATTTCCCAGTGGTGCTCGTAGTCTCTCATATAAATCTCCAGATTTTCCAACACGGTCATAACAATAACAACCGAGAGAGTTTGGATCTGTTCCCCAGTGTGATACAAGATACTGGACCTGCAACCGTCACCAAATCAATGTTATCAGGTAGGGTTATACTGATCAGAAATGGTAAGCAAAAAAAAAAAATTCCTTAATAGATTCATAGGCATCAACTATACCCAACAGTAAAACCAAACATTTTAAAGTAACTAAGTTTCTAGTCCTGAATAAGTGTGTTGGAAAAAGATGTCAATGATCCAGAAATAACCTAATCAGTTTCAGTTTAGTACAGATGCTCAAGGCAAAGCAATATTCACCGCTATATCAGTCATCAAGTGTGTATTATGCTTGCTTATCATGAGCTTACAACATAGTGTTTACAGGCTTCAAGTCCAAAAAGAAAGCATACCGGCTCAGTTGCATTCGGAAACATTTTCACGAGGTGAAGCATGACAAACTTCACAGCATCCTCATCAGAAAGTTTTTCTAGGTCATGCGCAAACCTTCCAGCAACCATGTAGACAAGGATTGGTTGGCCCGTGACCTTGTGAAGATTTAGAAAATACCCACATGCATATGAAGTGGAAGCAACCACACCCAGAAGTTCCACGTTTGGCCAAAACACATCATTGAATTTCAAAGCAATTTTGTTTTCATTTCCCACACCAAGATCAGAAATTGCAGAAGTCTTCCACTCTGGTAATCTGGGCTCAAACTCAATCAAATTAGCTTTAAGAACGCCAAGTGGTACAGTAACAATGACAGCGTCTGCAACAAAGCTCCTTCCATCTTCAACTGTCACCGTTACTTTATCAAATCCATTGTATATTTTTGTCACCCTGATGTCAAGATAAGCAATACTAAGTTAATTAAAGATGAAATGTAGTGCTCCAATACATAAAAAGGTGAGGGTTTTTCTTTTTTCTGTTATAAAATGAGAAAAAAAAACTGTATAGCTGCATGCATCATAATATTTATCAGTAACAAAGCAATGATGAGTAAGAAGAAATGATGTGATATAACACGATGCATACCTGTGATTTAATCTTACGTCAATGTTTTCTGCTAAAGCCTTTATTACAGGGTAATAGCCTTGCACCATAACTCCGTGACCGCCAGAAAGAACATGCTCCTGCACAAAAGAGGTGTTTTAAATACACATTCCACAGCAATGGCTAGGGGAAAACGGAAACACTGGGATGTCACAGTACTCTGTACACGAACATATATACACCTAGCCTTTTCATTTATAGTACATCACGTGTCCGAATATGGTCACATATTCCATGCATCTAATAAGAATAGTTAATTAGCTCATAGACCTATTGCAAGAGCATGTGACCAACAGGGTGAGAAAGCTTCAGGAAATAGCATTTTCAAGCTACATTCACTTGCCTGATCCCAGCATTTTAAAGATATCATATCGGCATCAGCAGCAAACCAAGCTTCCAATCTACATATAAACCATTGAAGTACTTCATGGGCAAGTCCTTCTTGCCTGAATAAAAAGAAAACGCAAGATGTTAGAAAAGAAGAACATAGTTTTTTTATCAATAACCTAAGTATCCTTCTTTCTTTACGATGCCAATTGAAGCAAACCTAATTGTTGATAATACCTTAGTTCAGGATGTCTATCGAACACAATTGATATAGCTTCATGAATTGATAGATCCACTGAATTTTCATCCCTCACTTTTTCTGTCTGGAAATGTAACAAAACTCACCAGAATTTCAGCTCTTTCATGGAGTGTATCACGTAAAGCAAACTAGAGCAGCACGAACTGACAAACCTCTTCCAGAATTTTCTTGAATGTTTCGCCAACTTTGCTGACAATCTGCTGAGGAACTTGATGGCCACTTGCATCAAAAAGTGCATAACTGCACCCAACCAATTAACAAAATTACATGTAAACCAAGTTTCTAACTGTGAACGCCAAACCTTGGAATCATAGTCGATGATTATATCACAATGAAAAAGACATTGAAAAAGAAAAAGTGGTCGCTTGTTTATAAATACAGTAAACCAGTTGCAAAAGTTCATGGTGCGCAGAACTTGAAGAATGCATGCTGATAACACTCTGTTTGTTAAGCTGCTTGACGAAACTCAGTGTGAGATAGCAAGTTAAACATACCACATTACTCTCAAATGCTAAAGCATCATAGGTAAGACCAGTTACAAGAAGTTCAACCTACACAAAACTTGAAGAATGCATACTGATAAAATACTATGTTAAGACTGGTTTTCATAGCTGATAAGATCAATTTAAGATTTTAGGTTACCTAGGTAGGAAGAACCGAGAACTTGGATATTCAGATGCAGAAAACAATAGCGTTTCAAAAAAACCTAACACTCAATTAGTTAAGCAGCAGGCCAAAACTTCCTCAGTGGAAGATAGTAAGTTTGCACAATCGTAATGAAGTTATACCTCTCTAAATCATGATCATACAAGACGGAATTATCACCGCTTGTACGGTATAATGGAAGCCCCAGAGAGCGAATGAGAGGAGCCAGTGGATTCTCATTACACACACCATGCAGCCTACAATGAGAAGATGATAATGAAGAGGCGAAATTCACAGAGAACTTGGTACGATACAAATAGACCAAGACAAGTCATTTTCATTTAAACAAAAAAGAAACGAACTTCTCAATTTCATACTTCTTAACGTAGATATCTCATTATTGAAACACAGTTACAAGCGGCATAATAATCAGAGGACCCATATTGACATGTTGACAACGATTGAAAAGCACACAAGTAAGGTGCTTGATAAGTCATGCTAGGGCTAAAAACAAAACAAGGAATCTTTGATTTATTTGTGCATGGCTAAAACTAATTGAAGCTCTTTGCTAGTTAACTAAGGGATTGTGGGAACCATAATTTACCATGATGCTCCCATGTCTACCGGGAAACCAAATGAAAAATCAGTATGAATCCGGCCTCCAAGTCTTTCCCGTGATTCTAGCAGCAGAACCTGCGGAGCATAATAAGACATGTAATTTTTGTTGCATCATATTTATCGGGTTTGTGCTGTTTCGAAAATAAACAAGTCATCACCTCAAAAGATGCATTGTGGAGAGCTTGCGCCGCAGCTACCCCTGAGATACCACCCCCAACCACGATGACAGAGGGAGCAATGCTTGCTTGCCTCTCAGTGGTTGAAGTTAACAGACCTAAGCCTGAATAAACATAATACAGTTTAGCCATAACATACTGACATGATGGATCATGAGATACCGAGCTCCTAAATGCAATGATATGACCTCTTTAGGAATCTACCCAGGAGAAGATTGTGCTCTCTTAAACTGTCTCGGATAGGAAAATATTAAAAAAATGCATACAGCGGAAGAATTAGTTAGAAGCACAGACATTTGCGGTAATAGAAAATGTGGACTAGTGCCTTGCTTCGCAAGAATTTCATTGCAATCAAGGAAGCACAGAAATATTCACAACAATGAAAGCTCGCAAATGAATTAGAGAGTGCACATGCAAAAAAGATGAATCTAACATGTTCCCAGCCACACGGATATATGCACAATATAGAAAATACAGCGAAGGTGGGTAGCAAGAGGGAATATATTGATAAACAACAATGTAAATATGAAACAATTGACCTTGAACGGTGAGGGAAGTGGATGAGTCGGATTCCTTGGGCTCCATTGAAATCAGATGATTCGATGAAAATCCAATGGCAGGCAAAAACAGGAACAGGTTGAAAGAGAGGAGAAATTGTTGGATTTGAAGAGAATGTGACGATATGTAATTCAAATCAGGGGTTGTATAGGAGGAAGATGGCGATAGTTGGAGGTTAAATGGGAAGAATGGTAGAGAATGAAGATCAATAGGCCGCTCAGATGAGACGAACAGCAACGCGACTTGCCAAAAAACCAGCTCATAATAATATATTTAAAAAAGAAGAGACGGGTGGGGAGGGAAGAGTTGCCTGCAGCCGATCTATCACGCGATGATGAGGAGGAGGAAGAAGAAGAAGACAATGAATCACAGGTCGATGCTGCGCTGCCACCAGATTAGGTTTGTGTTTCCAAATCCAAATTTGCTTAATGTCGGTCTCTTAGTATTTTCTATGTTTTTATACTGAATTGGACACTTTTATTTCATTTGTGTCTATACGAATTTATAATGATCCGACTAGTTTATCATTTTATTTTTTATTTGAAATTTTCAGTTGTAATTATTCATAATGAATTATAAAAATTGATATATATTTATTTCAAATACTATAAAAATATGTAATATCAAGAATGTCAATTTAATATAAAATTATGTCTTTCACATGGTTCAACCAGCTAAGATGATTTTATTTATGTACTAAATGATATGTTTTCTTCCTGCACTTTAAATAATTTTACTTGTAAATCCAAAAATTACAGGATTTAATGATAATAACATAATTTTTTAAAATTATGCAAAAATTTTATGTTAAATAAATGCGAGATAAATAAATTTAATACATGAAATATTTTATCCTCGTTTCAGATTAAATTTTAAAATAAAATTTAAATAATTCTTTATATATATATACTTTTGAATAGTTTAATAACCAAACCTTTGTTGTTCACATTACTGTATTTATTAAGTTATGTTGGTTCTTTTGAAATAAATTATTTACTCAACTATTTAATTTAATTTAATTTAAATTTACTTAAATATTGATTCAAAATTCTTATCTTCAATTTTAGCATGACGACACCCTTTAAGTATCATGAGAGTAAAATAGTTAACTTATTCTAAAATAAACTGAAATGAACGATTGAATTTTTAAATTCAAAATAACGTATTTTAATAGAATTTAAAAACTCAGAAGGAAACGGTTTAGTACCCTTAGAGACGCATATTCTAAGAATAGTAAAAAAAATTGTTGCCTAATGGAACTCGAGAAAGAGTTTACGTTATAAAATTAAAAGATCGGACTAGCAGGGAGCTCTATACTGAAAAAAGTCTAAAAGTACATCTTTTGTGAATACTATGAATGATCTATTGATTCGTGAAATTTAGATTTTTTATAATGTTTAAAGAATCAACTTTCAAGAATATCATTTTGTCTTTGGAATGTGTCACTTTTATAATTATCAAAAAATATTAATTATATAAATGGCATTTGTTAAAGACAGATCATTGTAGAATAAGAATAAGTCCTTGACTTTTTGTGTTGTTGTTAAATCAGCTTATCAGTTAACGCTGCAATTAGAGAGGGACAAACTCATTTTTATATTAATCTTAATTTCATGGTTATTTTCTCAACAGTTTATATTACACGTCGGCATATCCTTTATGGTTCGCTAAATTGGAATCTCGGTTCATCAAATCAAGATTCGGTCCAGTTTAACATGCTTTTGATTTTCTTCTCCGGTAGGGTTGGTTCACTCACAGCACCGCTCCAAGTTGAATATCCATGGAAGTCGCTAGCGGTAGGAATCCCGCTCCCAAACGCAAAAGAGCGGCTGAAGACGACGCCACCGGACCAGACGCCACCAGCAGCATAAATGGCGAAGTCGATTTTTCTCTCCTCGAAGCCATTGAGAACTCGCAGAACCCAGTCGAAGTTTTGGACCTTAAAACCCTAAAAAAGGTTGTGCTTGGCTTCGAGCGTCGTCTCCGCGACAACATTGCTGCTCGTCTCAAATATCCCGACCAGCCGGACAGGTTTGCTGACACGGAGATTGAGCTTCACGAGGAGATTCAAAAGCTCCGAGTCCTAGCGGGCGGGCCTGAATTGTATCCGGATTTGGTGAATCTCAACGTCATCCCTTCGATTGTTAATCTGTTGGCTCATGATAATAGTGATATTGCGGTTGATGCTGTTAATTTGCTGCAAGATTTGACTGATGAGGATATACTGGAGGATAATGATGAGCCTGCGTTAGTTTTAGTGGAGGCTTTGGTGGAGAATAATGTGCTTGAGCTGCTGGTGCAGAATCTACATAGGCTTTTGGATAACGATCCGGACGAAGCAGCTTCTGTGTATAGTACATTGGCAACTATTGAGAATTTGATAGAAGTGAAGCCTGCAGTGGCTGAGTTGGTGTGTGAGAGGACCAAGTTGTTGAGGTGGTTACTTGGTAAGATTAAAGTTAGAGAGTTTGATAGCAATAAGCAGTATGCATCGGAAATATTGGCTATACTGTTGCAAAATAGCATTGCGAATCAGAAGAGACTAGGGCAGATGAATGGGGTGGATATAGTGCTTCAGGCTGTGGCTATGTATAAATCTAGAGATCCCAAGAGTTCTGATGAGGAGGAGATGGTGGAGAATTTGTTTGATTGTTTGTGTTGTTTATTAATGCCATTGGAGAATAAGGAGAGGTTTGTGATGGCTGAAGGGGTCGAGCTGATGATAATTATCATGAAACAGAAGAAGTTAGCTTATGGATCTGCCATAAGGGCGCTGGACTTTGCCATGACCAAGTATCCTCCTGCTTCTGAAAGGTTTGTGGATGTTTTGGGGCTAAAAACCATATTTGCGGCTTTCATGGGTAAGGCAAGTTTCTATCTGCAGCAACTGACTATTTTTATTAAAATTTTATTTTACCGCACCGTTCTGGTGTTTGTATTGGCTTGCTGAATTTTACTGACTTTGCTCAATTGAATTGTTGGCCTTAGGATAAAAGAGCCTTGGAAGGGCAGTCAAGCATATTAATGCTTAGTAATTTGAACTTATTGACCCTTTCTTAAATATATCAAGATCCTAGAGGTAGATGTAACGTGAATTTTTTTAAAAAATATTTTGAAGACATCAAAAAGTAAGGGAATGTAATTCAAAGGCATCCTTAGTAAATTTTATAAACTTCATACTTAAAAAAACTTCATTGAATCCCCTTCGATGATCAGTACCAGTATGTGACTTGTAAGTGCATCAATTGAAGGTCACCTTGCTGTGATTTTATAGCATGTCTTCTTATGTATATGGAACAGAAGCTTGCGAATTTGCATAATTGTCACATGCCATCTAGATATTTCTTATGCCTCAAAAGTATAAAGAGGAGCATGTGTTTGTTTCTGTCTGCTGTACAATCAAGCTTCCTGCTATCTATATTGAGATCACCCTTTTGTATCCAAAATTTTTTTCTTTTATAAATATGCATGCTGTTCTCGTACTAAATTGCCAGTTAATTTTTTTTTTCGCAAACAAGCCCCCTGCGTCGTTCCACCAGACACTGCTGTAGGTGGTATACCAAGTGTAGGAATCATGTTTCTAAACAGAGTGCCACACTTTTGATTTTCTGCTTTATTATTTCATCTGTCATTTTTATGTCACTTCGTCAATGTTCTGTTTCTTTTTCAGATCCCCTTGAGCAAGAAAAACAAGAAAGAGCGATACCAAGAGGAGTTGGAGGAGCATATTTTGTCTTTGATTGCGTCGTTGTTTGGTGAGTCTAATTGTTGACTAGAAGCTGTGTTTTGTATTACATACACTGCGGACTCTTGACCTTTGAGTACTAGGCTAATGTGAATAAGCTCTACTGTGAAACCGGAATCTTTCGTTGAAAGAAGATTATAGTATTGTTAATCATTATTGGCAGTTAAAATCTCTAGATATTCAGAATGTTCTTAATTTCCCTTACTGTGGTATTGGTAGGGGCATGCATGACGAATCAACATGAGGTTGTTTATTTGCATTGTTTTATGTGATTCTACAGGTCACTGGTCACCTAGAATATTTAGATCGTCCAATCCTATATTAGCTTTATTATCTGTTGCTTTGCACTAGATGCATTTTAGCTCTTTTTGAAAAGCCTGGTTTGTGAAGTCTTGTTAACTGTTGTCTGTGTTCGCTTCTCCTG
The DNA here is from genome assembly GCA_963678935.1 of Umbilicus rupestris. NCBI lineage: Eukaryota > Viridiplantae > Streptophyta > Magnoliopsida > Saxifragales > Crassulaceae > Umbilicus > Umbilicus rupestris. Next base: position 1,451,832 of record OY787623.1, on the reverse strand, counting down.
CTGGGGTGATGGATCTGGCAGTCTGCTCTTTTATATTTATATCTAGTGAATGATGCTGTCAAATGTAATACTACAAGAGCATATTGTGTGGTTGATATCTGAACTGCATTACAATTGTAAAGTAAATAGCACCATAGAACCATTTTATATTTTTGTGTCATGACTGGAACCAGTTGATCACTGATTTGGGCATTTTAAGAAGTCACTGATTGCCGTTACCTATAAGCATCGGTAAATGTTTGCCTCGATTGCTTTCCAGGTGGCATCTTGAGGGGTTCAAGAAGAGATAGATTATTGAGTAAGTTCGTGGAATTCGAGTTTGAAAAGATTGATAGACTTATGGAACTCTATATGAGGTAAACATGCATGTTATATATATCATTTGCACATGAACATTGAATTTGAAAATGCGTAACTTTTTGTCCTTTGTAGGTATTCTGACAGAGTAAAAGCAGAAACTGAGCGCATTGACCAGCTTGAGCTTGATGATTTGAAGGTTATTTTCTTAAGTATTCATTCTAGATTGGTAGATTTTGTGGGCTCACTTTACGTGGAAACCAATTTGGTCTTAGTTGTGTTTTGTAGCTGGATGAGGAAGAACTTTACAACCGAAAGCTTGAATCTGGACTTTACACTTTGCAGGTTAGAAATTATTCTAACATTTTTCAGTTTGCTGTCACCGGACAATAAATTACTAGAAATTCATGCCCAAACATATATAAAGTTAATTGCTGCTTATAGTAACATTTATCGTCTTGGTTCATTTGCCAATGAAGGTATCATTGTCTGCATGGGAACTCTTCATTATCAGTCTTTATGCCCATCAGTATTTTCTTTATTTTCTTACCTGTGGCTGAAACTTTGAACTTTGATATTGCAGTTGATTGCTGTCATCCTTGGTCATCTGTGGTCATCCGAGTATGTGATCTTTTCTTGCCCAGAACTCACTGTTTTGACTGATCCTGTGCGTAACATTTTCATAAATATTTTGCTAATCTAACTTTATATTCCATAACAATCGCAGACATCAGGGTATGAGAGCTAGAATCGACTTGCTACTCAAGCAACAGAAACTCTCAAAGTCAGATGTGGTAGATATACTCCAGGTATTTGAATCACATTCTTCTTCACCTCGTACTTCAAGAAGGTTGGTTCCTTTGAGCAATAGACCATATAACCAGTGGTGTTAGGGGACCAATATCACTACTCATCAGTATGGGTTTTACCAATTGTCAACTGAGGTCTGCTTTGATGTGTAATGAGGATTTAAATGGTATCAATGGTGGGTGTTTTCTTCACAAATCAGTCAAATGCATTTATAGTCTGTGCTTTTGGGACAGGCTAAACTGGATAAAATGTCGATTTGAAGGTATATAATAATAAAACGAACCTGATATTTAGTAACTAGGTGTGAAGCTTATACTTTGCCTCTGGTTTTGAGCTGAAATATGTGCGTTACCTTTGGAGCAAAATTGAATGGATAATCATACCTTTGAAATGGGTGTGAGCTCTTATTCTTTTAATTCTCACAACTGATAAATTATTTGATGATTCATTGATATGTTTAATGGTTATAGGAGTACCATGACAACATAGGAGACGGGGATGGTGCCGAAGAGAAAGAGAGATCACAATCTAAAATTCAGAGGTTCATTACAGCCTTTGGCCTATAAACGTTCATTGTGGCAAAGGGAACTTTGTATTGTCTGTCTACTCAATTATATGTCGGCTGTAGTTTTTAACTACATTGCCAACACTGGGGGTAACTGCCTTCTTGTCGAGGGACACTTAAAAAGTATAAAACCTCTGAAGTTGAGTATTTATGGTTGTAAAAGGTTGCACTACGAGGCTATGACTATATGTTTTAAGGACGACAAGCGTGCCCTGGTGCAAGTTTATACGCTCCATCAGATTTTTCATGCTCCAAGCATCAGCTTAAGAAAAGAATAACATGAACAATCAATTACTGCACACAGACAACCATAACAGTATTATTGTGTCTCAATACTGAGAGCTTTGGAGCCCTTTTATCATCATCTCAACGGTGAAATTGTGACACACCCAACATGTCCGCAAAATTAAAATGAATCTAACGTTTAAAATACATGATTTCCATGTTTGGGGTGCTCAAGTAACGGCTAAATTGAGATTTCTCAATAGGCGGAGAAAGCTCAATATTCAAGGGAACCAATGGGCGGATGTTTTGAAGCAGGATCATTAACATCATGGCTACGGACGCCACGAGTGGCTTCTGTGGCGTAAGACTCAACTCCTTCATTACCGAATTTGTGCAATTCTTCTGGTGACAGTATCTTGATATACCAGACATTATTGACAAATGCCCTGCAAATAAGTCGATGAGATTAATAAAGATGAGCAAAACAAGTGCAGCCACAAAGTGTGTAACAAACAATCCTCTAGCAATTTTATCGGTATCCGGTTTTATTTATCAATCAGTTGACGGGGCTAATGCATGAGTCAAAAAAATAGAACTATTTCGACATACTCCCATGGGTCGTCTCCAAGGAGAAGCGCATCGTTCTCCCTGTCGACAAATACAAGCTGCCAGCCTGATCTTAGAGGGTCATCCAAATTTCCCTCAATACCAAACATTTGACCCAGCTCCTCTCGCAGCTCACCATAGCTGCTGAAGCGGGAAATATCCAAGGACCGCCCTACTGATCCTGATTTGTACACCTGCACATAGCCAAATATTATTGCTCACCTCTAATGATCATCAAATGACTAATAAAACTTAAATGCTTCTTGTAGCAACCTTGACGAAGGTTTGAGTTGTCAATGGCGATCCAACTTGCCCTACGCAATGCAGGTCAGGAGAATCTTGCCTACCACCGTATATTGAACCCTGGAAAATAGAAGAATCCTCAAGAGGCATCGAAGAGGCCTCTGCATCAACCGAACAGCCAGTAAAATTAGGGCCAGCAGTAGGCATTAATAACCCAGAGGAGTCGATACTGACACCATAAGTAAAATGACTGTGGATCATCGGACTACGATTGTCTAGTTGACTAGCTGCATCTTTCTCGAGATAAGGAGAGAGCGACAGAGAGTTAGCAAAATTGCTACTTTCTGTATGGAAAAACTTAGGCGTGTAGAATTGCTGCGGCAGCTGATCAACGTACATGGAATTTGTACCATCATCCGATGAGCCCACCACATTTTGTCCAGTGGGAGTATTTACTTGTCGTTCAAAATTTGTTCTTGAGTTTGTAAATTCTAGTTTCGGAACTGATGAAGAATCCACCTCTAGTTGATGCCTCTGACGAAATTGCTCAATTTGGTTCCGAGGGACCTGCTGATACATTTGCTTCGCTGGCTGCTGCACCTCTTTCAACTGATTACTATGATGCTGTTCCAGAAAGTGATGAGACACATTTTCAGGCAATAGGCTTTGTCCATGCGTGACTTGTTGAGGTGATGATTGCTGACTTATTTTATTGAGTTGCTGCAGCTGCTCATTAGAGCTATCTGGCATCTGATGAGACTGAAGAGGTCTGTTAAACTGCATGAACTGCTGTTTCAGAGGGCTGCCACTGTCAGTGTTCGCCAAACCAGATGCACAGATAGCTTGGTACTGTTGATGCTGGTTCATTCCAATCAGCGACGGACCAATCTTTGGCTGCATGTATGGAAACATGCCGGCCTGCTGAAAGTTCAAAGCTTGCAAGCCTTGATAACCATACATAGAAGCACTGGCTGCCTCATCTCGATGATCTGCAAAAAAAAAGTTCATTGAACAGTCATCCAATCACCAGTCATTGTGTAGCATAATTAACAAACACTCGCACTAGCAAAAATTAGTCCAAAAATTTCCTAGAATTATGTGACACTATTTGGTGCGTTCTTTAAAACTGAAAGTTTGTAAGTTTAAGATACTTGTCAGGCGAAACTCAGAAAGATTAAATTCCATATAAGTGATTTCGACTGCCTGGAAATATAGCCACTGAACCATGCGAAAAGCTATATTTCTAAACTATCACTGTTTTTACAATTTTGGAATCCAAGATCACAATGATAGAAAATAGACACAGCTCATATACCCCGAAGACATCCACTTATTACAAGACCCTAAGAGTTGAGCCAAAAGTTCAAAAAGAAGGAATGTAAACTCATAATGGTCACAATAAAATAAACACACCCTGGAAAGATGAGACACCTGGATACCACGGTCTTTTCATCCGGAAGGGGAACAATGATGGATACATGGGGAATGTTGTTAAGGGTTCAATTTCCCATAATGATACTCGTGGCTGCCTTTCTCCAGCAGTTGACTCATCCCAGCCAACCTACATCACTTGCACTTTAAGTCAAACAGAATAATACAAAATGAATGAATAATAAGTTGAGCGACTTTTGCTCTTTGAATGAACCATGGACGAAGCGAACCAACATTCAGGTTTTGTATACACACGTACAATGGGGTACTAATTTGCTTTTCAACTGAGAGAATTGTTTTAGAGGTTGACAAGTCTGAAACAAAAACATGTCCAAAATCCTACTTTACGTTATCTCACAACCTCCTAATAAAACGGTTTCAATTCAGGGCGGATTTGTTCTAAGCCTTTTATGTGGACATGATTTTTGTTTGTCAATGAACTTCATGGAACTTGTTACAACACCACACCATGTGGGCACATGCCCTGAACAATAGAGGCATGTCAAATGATTGACGAACAGATATATATAAGGAGGATAACTAAATTAAATAAAACAAGATGCCTCACCTTCACAGATCTCCAATGAGAATTAGGCCATCTTGCCGTGTCCAAGTCACTAATGCTAGTTATGGTTCCCATGTACCTAGTTCACAAAAGCACGAAGATCATGCCTCATTTTTAACGATACAGCTCTAAAAATGATGGCATTCAGATGCTATTAATGTTGTTTTGCTTCTTCAGAAACAGTTTTAATTCATGGAGGCCTGTTAGTCTCGTATTGCTCTTCCAATGAGATATTTTGTTTTCCAGAGTTGAGTTACTCTACCTCTGGAAATTCTACGTAGGGCTGGAATCCAACTTATTGAATTGAAGGTCATAATTGCTCCCAGATACGTAAGTTTGTGACATTTCTTCTAAATCTTAATAGACTTGTCGAGATATTTAATATGATATGTACCTATAAAAGCTACCTTAAAAATTATAGGATTGTATCAATACTTTCTTTGGTAAGAGATGCTACATATGATAAAAGAATTTGCATTCTCAATACCAAAATTTCAGAACCCATAAGTATAACGTATATTAGACAATACTATAAAGCTGATAGTGCAAATACAAACATAATATTCCCATAAATATAAGTCCAAACAGATCAATACCTCCGCACACTGGATTCTTCAGTTTCAAACAGCATTCGAAAACGCATACCAACCGAAACACGTGTGTGGAATACTGCTTTGACATACTTAGATAGGGGAATGACAAACTCAGATGGACACGCCCTGATATGTTCGGAAAGTTAGAAACTATAAAGAAGCAAACAGGAATAGATATTTTAATGTTACCACCTAGGATTATAGAATATTGTGAAACAGCTATTAGTTGATGCAGCATGAGCAGCTGCCGCAAGAAGTCCAATGTGCATGCTATCGCTCGACAGAACTGATGATGGCATTGCAGTTTGGGGCCTGGTAGCACGCCGGATACCCAAAAGAAGTTGGTTTCTCTCATTCCTGAAAATGATGAAAACAAGGACAAGTGTGATGCAATCACTGAGCAAAACAGAAATGTACGACAAAGAGAAAATACATACCAAATAAAAAGAACAGCATCTCCTGCAACAAGTCTTTTCGCACTCACGAATACACTCCATCCAGTAGTGAGGAGGTGTCTTTTTGGCTGCCCTGCAACAAATAAGGCGTTAAGGTACCACTCGTGACCAAAAAACTAGGGTTAACAAGCAAATATGCTACTCCACAGCTCTGATGGTACATGCTATGTGGCTGATGTTATAGAATTTGCGAGCGCAACATCCCTTGGTGACTTGGAGAAAATATTTATGTAGAAAAATAGAACTTCCACTCATAACTAAAAGAATACATGAGACGATCTGATGAGAACAAAGGTCCATCCTGAAACAATCTACATGTCAGACATGACTGACATAACTACACATGCTTATGTTTTTTATTTTTATTTTGTTATTGGCTAGGACAAAAGCTGTCGTTTGAAATCCCAATGGGAGGAAGCGAGAACCAGCAGCTAAATCGTCCTACATTCAACCATATATAATGAAAGCTCAACATTTATCATTGTACCAAAACTAGTTTCTTATCGTTCCACAAAAAACAGTTTTATGTTTTAGGAATGTCTGTCGTTTCCATCTGTGTATGGGGTAATTACTGGTGTAAGTGGTATTAATAATTCCATGGTGGACTGCGTTGAAAGTCTCAAGTTGATAGGAGTAAGATTTTATTCTATATTTAAGATTTAAAACATCACTGGTAGCCATTTGGTTCAATTAATTGGCGTACGTGAAATCTTAACAGAGGTTGATCATGACTTCAAGTGCACAAAGCATCTATTCCCACTGGAAGTGACTCACTGCAGGTAATCATTATTCTCCGAGAGTTTATGGTAAATCCATCACCACACACCATATGTGATGCTTATATCAGTATGCCTATTGATGAGCAGAAAAGGACCAAAAAAGTCTATCTCTGTCACATAAATGATTTAGCATACAAAATCCAGCGATAATCCAATATTCTGCGAAATGTGGTTTCTCTCATAATCATCACAGTTGTACAAAAACAGTACTGCACAAAAAGCAAGTTGTCATGCTTGCGGTCCCACAGTATGATCCCCCAAGTATTTATGTAGCCAAATGTAATAAATCAAAAACAAAAGGAAAGAAAATAAAAAAAGAAAAACAAAACTGAAGATTATAGGAAGCAAATCAGGAAGGGAAATATTTCCCATATTTATTTCCCCATTTATGTTATATTATGCATCTTCATACCCTCCTGAGAATAAAACAAAGTAAAAATCTGAAGAACTACGAGGAGGTCACCCTGCAAGACATCACCATGCCACACGAAGAAAATCAAGAGAGTGGGATTGTAAGGTGAGTGTCTTACGTGAGTTATTTTCCATGAATTGATGTCTAAAAAGGGAGCAGTGACTTTGAATGTTGATTCCCAGAACTGAGCAAGTAAAACTTATCTATGGAATCCTTGAGGCAAGCAAGCACGCGTAGATATACTCTTCTTGCGTGCTTTTGGGTGAATTTTTGATGGAAATAAATTCTTTCAGCTGATTTTAAATTGATCATAACTTCTTTTCTAGTTTGTTCAGTGAGTGCAAGTAATATGAAAGTAATATAGATCCGTTCTAGTTATTTTATTTGTAAAACTACCTGGCTTGTCTGTTTATTCTTGAAACTGACATTTTTAAAATAAATTTTGGATCATGAGTTTAAAATACCCTTTGAGATGTTTCTTTCTCTGAACGAAATCTGTAGCTATTCTCGTCTATCGCTAATTTCTCCTATTGTCACACACATTCATCTTATCTATTGTGTCTACTCTGAAGGCTGACAATTCAACTAGGATGCGTGTTGCTAACCACAAGGCTAAGTGGGGTCTTCGTGTTGCCTAACCGTAAGGTAAATTACGAGAATCGTTTAGCTTTTCCATAGGGCAAAAATATGGTAATCCTGTTGCCTAACTATAGGAAAGATACGATACTCCTATTGTCCTATAGTCTAACCATGGAGCAAAATATGATGATCGTCTTGCCTAGTTGTAGGGAAATTACGAAAAATAATATCACGAGACCACATGCTATTATCTCCATTATGATCTATTTTATTTTAGTGTACACTCGTGATTCGACTAGTTAGGATCTGTATTACTTGCATGAACCACGGATTCATGTTTTCCATGTATTTATTTTTCAGATGTTGAAGACTGATCGGGATTGAGGCTGAGTGAGGGACGCTCTAGCTAATAAAATATGAACAATTTTTAGTTCTACTTGAATCCGGAATAATCTATTACATTTCATATGAACTTGAATAATTAATTGCATGATAATTTATGTTATATTTTTATATATTAGAGGCTTCGTACATTTCCTTAACAATTAGGGATGTGCAGCCGATGTGGCATCGTTTTGAAGCTTTATATAATTTTGGGGCGTTACACCAAGTCTGTCAAATACCATGAGGCTATGTACTTCATTATTGTATGCTCCATACAGATACTTTAAACCATGTACTTTAATTTCAGGCATCGGTGAGGTTGATGATAATATCATACCTATTCGTCACAGATTGTTGAAAAAAGATTTACACTCAAACTAAAAGTTTATGTAGTGTAAAAAGGCCTACCACGGAAAATATGCCTGAACTTCCACTCCACGTCATGTAGATCTTTCGCAATAAGTTCTTGAACAGGTGGTTGCAGTGAGAAATCCTGAATGTCCGATTTAAAAAAAAAAACAAAATGAATTCTAAATTAGCTTTTGTTCGCATACTTGTAGTAGGCTGTTAAGCATAAATTATAAACTACCAGAGGAGGGAAAACTTTTTCAGCAGCCCGGCGTGGAACAGAAAAACCTCCATGTGTACTTGTATCACTTGCAGTTAACGTCTTGCAAAAATAGTTTGTTGGCTGCTTACTAGGAATTCCAAAATCCATAGGGAGATATGTGATCTCCTGCTCTTGCTATGAGAACCAAACTCATAGTTATTTCCAATTATGATAATACGCTCATTGTCTAGATCAGAAACAAATGAAATTCATGAAAAATAAGATACATAGCAATTACCAGAGAAAGTGGTTGCAAAGTCATTTGAGCATACACTTCATCAGTCTCCACATCAGCCTGAAACAATAAGAAACTATATAAATCTTACTCCATGAGTTCCATAGTATTAGAAATTTGCTAAAAATATCATCTAATAAGGGAGTTCGTCTTCTTACATTAAGAACTCATAATTATATTTAAAGAAATGAAAATAACTTGAACAATTCCACGAATATAAAAGTAAATTGGTGAAAATAATTTGATAAAAATAACTACCAAATTAGTGAATATAAATATAATTTCATTAATATAGCCACATTATTGGTTAACCCAATTGGTCAAGAAAACATTTCGGATGCTATGCCTTTATGATAATCGCTCCCTTCCTTGTTGTAAGCCAAGAATTTAGCAAGTTGATTCACCGACCCTTCAACCCTCGTATGAATCATAATTTAATAAATAAACTTTCTATCTAAACCCATCCACTTGAGCAGAAGAACGATTCTTACTGGTTCTAAGTTCTTAATAAGGGTTGATACCGAATCTCACCCCATAAAATATTTACTAAACATAGATATGTTTGCACCGTTTTACCTATGCAATCTTGCAGCACGAATATGAAAATAATGAATACCCGATGCAATAGTTGCATCTAGTTCCATTTTCAGACGCAGGCATGTAATGTCCGTTGTCCGATAGGTGTGAATGATGTCTTTACAGAATAGTCAAATATCCAAAGCCATTGTTACTGCACAACTGAGCGCTCTATACTAGCAGTTCAGAAACCGTGGCTGAGAATAAAATAAACAGAGATGCATGAACGAAATGTTTAAAACTCACATGCATAGTAACGTTGTGTAACTGGCAGATGAGCTGAGGAGACAAGCTGGGGTAGTTAGGAATCTGACCATCAATATCTCTATTAGTCGTTGCAGCAACCTGGCACGACATCAAGCAATTCCCTCAATTAGCACACATACAACGACCATTGACGAGCACGCACCATACGAGACTCATTCAATGACACAGAAAACACACAGTAAAAATGCAAGGAACCAAAGGGCAATACGACAAGACAGGTTCATGTAGTTGAAACCTTAGAACATGAACTTAATGTAATAACCTGCTCACTGTGACCCTGAGGGAAGTAAACCACCCGACTCCCGGCCGTGGGCAGGGACACAAGCGGTCCTGCGCATGCATGCCATAGTTCTGAATTCAAGCACTTATTATCACCTGTCATCATCCAAATCAACACACATCATCATCAAATTTCTCACAGACATTTACCAAGAAAATGATAAAACAATAATTGGAACAGATCCAAGTATCTATCCATCCTTTCAGCATGAAGATTGCTTAAAATTGACATCAACATGAAAAGAAGCACACACTACATTTCATAAAAAGAAAAAAGAAAAAACCTTCATGGGCAAACCCAGATGAAGTGGAGAGCTTCATACTTGGACACACCACTGAATCACTGAAATACAACAACTTTAGTGGTAGCACAGCGAACAGCTTCACCCAATCCTCCAAACCCTTGTATAACCACCATTCTCAAGTACACACTTGTAATCAACAACAACAACAACACCTTTCACTAAGCACATGCATAGTTACTCAGCACCAGCAAGAAGAACCCCCATCATCACTCCTTGAAAATTCCACAGCAAAGATTGGAAGGGTGGTGTTTAGCTACTGAGAAGGAATTGAATTGAATTGATGGGTGGAGAGAAGAAGAAGCTGGAAGTGGAAAAAGGTAGAAAGAAAATGGTAAAGTGAGGAAGAGAGAGAGAGGAGGAGGAGGAGAGAGAATGAGCAGAGCAGAGGAGTGTGTAGTTTAGGGAAATAGCAGATCTGAACCGTCCGGAGAGCCGTACCGGATGAATCTGAGCCGTTGAGGAAACATGGACGACATGACAGCAAGCATGTGCCCCCATCCATCACTAAGTCTCATTGTCAGAGTGACTTGGTACGGATTATTTCGCCACACACACACTCAACCAAAACAAATATTTATTTTTGTAGAAAATAAAAATTGGAAAATAAAGAGATGAGATGTTGTGTCTCATAGAATTAATTGAAGTAGTTTTGTCCCATACCTTTTTTTATTTCATGTAATAAATTATTTTATGTTTTTTGCCATGCATGTCTCTTTTCTTATTTTTAATGTCCCAGTCCCATCAAATTTCTTCAAGTCTCAAGTTACACTACTATTAGAACAATTTTCTTGCAACAAATGACTTGTTATTAACCACCCATACAAACTCAATATGCATATAAAATAATTTAACATCAAAAAAGTGCCATTATCTTTTGCTCAAAAAAACAGACTTTTTACTTAAAAAGTTATAACCACAAAAATGTGGGACTAATCAAATTTACAAGTGGTGGATTTTGGAAGTTCACGGGTTAGTGCATACCAAGTCAAAATGCAACAAACCCCGTCACGAATGGCTATGCTTTTCATCAAAATAATTGCCCACTGTTGTCATGTGCTTGGTTGATTTTTCAACATTCATCTTTTCTTTTTCCAAAAGGTGGAGGAAGAAGATACCTTGTTTACCAAGAAACTGGTGTCTTTATATACTATGTAGAGCAGCCTGACAACCAAATAAGAAGCATATCAGCTATGAACTTGCAGATAGCGGCAACCATTTATTCTTGCTTTCCTTTCTTTGGCCATTTCATGTATGCTCTCCTCCATCGACTTCGCGCTTCTTCTGAAGCATCTGAGCATGAAGTTCTTGTGGGTAGGAACCTGGATGAGGAGGAGGGTGCAGTAGCACTGCAGGCAAACTCAGCTGCTCAGAACCATTTTAGGCAACTACAGCACATAAGAACTGCTTGAGCTTCCGTTTGATTGACACTCTCTAGTAATCATACTTGCTGTAATCACTGGAAGTCTCTTCCATTCCAGTTGCCAGAACTCATATAATTGATAGAGTGTCAATAAAACTAAATTTAAGATCTATGTAGACTGGCCATCATGGTACTGCGTTTCGGTGACCAAGTACAGCTTCTGACCATCATGTATCAAGTCTATATCAATTATTTTACCTGCATCTTCTGATAATATACAAAACTGAGCATCACTTGTATAATTTAAGAGATCTGCGGCCTCTTGAATGAGTGTTTGGATACTGTGAGGTATGCGCAAGACAATCCCATTTATTTTCTGCTCTTTGGGCTGCCACGGATGGAAAGGATATACCGTGCATTTCCTGGGGTGCATCTTCTCTGCAATTTAGAAAGTGGAGCATGAAACCGAATAAATATTTTGTTTAATTTCCTGGTTTCTACAACTAACACTTTAACCTGCCAGCCAGATTACATGCTAAGATTGCTTCATGTTGTTAACTGGACGTACCTGTGACGTCCTCGGAGTAATTGTTAGATTCTGAAATTTGAGAGGATTTGGCATCTTCTAGAAGTTTCAACAAATTTTTGTTTCCGCACATTCTGGCTTCATCAAGAGGAGTGTTGCCCCATCTTCAGAGTGCAGTAAAAAGAGAATGTTTTAGTGCACATCTTAGCATGTCAAACGACGGGGATTACTTCACTCAATCTTACTAGAAAAAGAAACACTGGATATGTAATACCTGTCCTTGGGAAACACACTAGCACCTGATTCTACTAACAACTTGGTCATTACAAGAAGTCCCTCCGAGGCAGCTACATGAAGTGGGGTCCTATGGTCATAGTTCTTTGAATTTGGGTCAACACCAAAACCCAGAATTCTTCTGACAAAATCACTATCTCCCTTTGAAACAGCAGTGCAAAGGTAACCACCAACATCATCAAATTTTAAAGAGGCTCCCTCTTTGACGAGTAAGGAAGCAACTCCATCATTCCCATTCTTAATTGCCTCTAATAACGGCGTGTTTCCAAATTTGTCTACAAGAAGAAGCATGAGTGAGTACTGAGATTCTGCAATTGCAGTGAACTAAAAGAACTGTATTTCCTCAGGATAGCAGAAATATGAGAAAGAAAGTTACCAGAGAGGTCAGCATCTATTCCTTCTTGTATGAGAAATAATACAATATCTTCATATCCTCTTGATGATGCGAGATGCTGGTGTAAAACACACCATTACTGATTAGACATGGCGTCTGGTTGTTGATAACAAACTTTTGCACAAAAACTTTAGAAAAAACATGCAAGTCATAAATTGTATACCAAAGGGGTTCTTCCGTCATAGTCTGCCTTGTTGGGATCTGCTCCAGCTCGAATCAAACTCTTCAACTGATATAAATCTCCAAAATATGCTGCATTGTTCACTTTCAGAGCAAGTTCTGCTTCTTGCTTTCCTATGTGAAATGTAATGTCAGACTCCACTTGTTTTACTCGCATATTGGCATCTTTCTCCTGTTAATATATGAAAATCACTGCTTATAACAAGGGATTTCACTGTTCATGCGAGATTAGAAAATCATTCCATAACAAGGGAACATCTCATATTATCATACTGATTTCAAAAGGCAGCAGTACAAAGTGAAACAAACAATGGTTGCTTGGAAATGTTACCTCTAAAAAATTGTTGTATATTTTTCTCCCATCATAGAAATAGATTTCAAGAATATTCATGAAGGTCTGTTTGTCAAGCCTCAAAAGCCTGCATAACTCACGAACTCGAACTGTATACGGGTGAGGGATATTGCAAAGAATCGAAATCTCCCCAAAAGAGCTGTCAGGTTGTAAAAGGGAGACAACTTCTTCGGACCCATGTTCACTAGTGACCACGAGCTCCTGCAACATTTTTCAACATCACCGAATCTAATATATGAATTTAGAGGACACCATGATATCATTTTCTAAGTGAGCTTGTGTAACACCCCAACCTTGGGGTGTTACACCTTGAAAGCCTTATGTACTCTGAACTGATTTCATCCGGCCTTTCACCACAGCCAAAGATGTTGGAAATGGAAACAGATGTGAACATGGAAGGAATGAAGCAAAACAACTGGATATCAGATAAAAAAAAACTGTAAGAATTATACCAGGGAACCGTGGCAGACAAAATAAAGTTGATCCACCACATGTCCTTGTTCCATTATCAGTTCTCCGGGTAGAAAAAACTCCTCATGTACTTTGATTACCTGTATATCATATATCAACATGTTAATCTCCATAGATTCTTCAAACATAAGTAAATAGCAGTTTCTTTCTTTAAAAAAAAGATTGTAAATACAAATGAGATATTAATAATTCAGATACTCGTTATCATATGGGGGAGCACCGGACAGGCATAGAGCTACAACAATTATGCCAGATACCAAGTTTCACTTAGTCCAAAATATTTTATGCCCATGGGGGGCCTGCAGACATGATAATGTGAAAAATACAACACTCACTTCCTAAAATAGGTTCGCAAAAACCAGGAGCTATGAGGCCTGACAATAAATTGAAGCACTAGCAGCAAGCGTCAAGCACCCAAATCATTCATAGCACGACACCCCAATTAAAGAATGAAGTTACTGACTAGGATTCACTATGTACCAGGGGAAATATTCATTGATATTACCCTAACTAGCCCCAAAATATTCATTATAAAGCAGCTAACAATGAGACGATCCAAAAAGTGACATACAACTTGGTTTATTAGCTCAGAAGAACATCCTTTGAAAAGAGGGACCCGTTCAACATATGGCTTGTACAATGATTGAGAAATCTGCAAAAGGAGCAAACTCAAATAAAAAATGAGCCGTGAGAATACAAAGCAATAAAAGTGTCACGGAAGTAAAAAGGGAGATGGCTAGAACGTAACACTTAATTTCTAAAATATGTAGGAAACCCATCCAAGTTGAACGATGTCATCATATAAATACATCACCAAAACACTATATCATGGTTTAGCTTATTGAACTACACACTGATATGGAGTTTATAGCCACTTATTAGCTCAGCAACTCAAGGAATATGTACACTATAAGTTTGTTAGTTATGTGGAAACGATGAATGGTGTGGATAGACAGCGGATCTTTCCTAGATGGAAACTTAGAAATTCAACTAGTAATTGAAACATCAAATAGTATCCAATATTCTGATTTAATTAAATAAGTGTTCTGACACCTAGCCAACTGAAAATGCATAAGCAGAAAGCTGATTTCTTCTTGAACAAACCTTTGCACGAATAGAAACTGGGATATCCCGAAGTACAGCAGCGTCAGTATAATTTGCCTCATATTGTAGGCGCAAATGGCCTTTGATCTGATTACGGATGTCCCTCCCAAGTCTATTTCTGTTCATATATTTTACAACATCTGTCATTTTATCCCTGAACCTTTCTGTTTTTGATCCTTTAACGATCAATGCTGTCATATTACCAATCAAATAAGCGCCAAGGATCATGTCAAAAGAGACATATATCATAATGAATATCATTTCTCTTAGGTTTACAGCATGTATGTCTCCATAACCTACAGAGAACAAGGAATTAATCAGTTCATCTCTTACATAATTTAGCAAAGTATATGAACTAGAAGAATTGAATGACGATTCAAAGACGAAAATAGCTCCAATCAATTCAACATGGATGGCCCGGTTAGATTAGAATCACATTCATTAAAACATATGCTTGCAGTTGACTAAAGAATGAACATGTTTATCTAAATGAATGCAAAAGATATATATTTTACTTTAAACTTACCAACTGTAGCCATGGTGACTATGGCAAAATATAAGGATGTTGTGTACCGCGTCCATATATCAATGTCTCTAAAGTGTGAATAACTGTAGTCACCCATTTTCAGACTTCCAATCCAAGTATAACCCTCCTGTTCGGGAGGTAGGGTGGTAGCCAAATAATAAAAAATGCAGGCGGCTGTATGGGTACAGTATAACTCAACTACGATGAGCTTCACAATCCTGGTAAATAAATAATTTATCCGAATATCCTTTTCCATGTTCTGGAGGAAGACTTCAACTTTACGAAGTCGACTCAACCTAAGCCACAAGAAGTACCTAATTACTTCTTCATGTCCACAAGCCTACATGTGAGCAGAAAATCTTAAGAGAAAATTAAAAAAAGGTATAACATGCAGAAAAGTACAAACAAACACCCTCACACATGAAACATGGAGTGCAAAAGTCCGCATTTATGCATGATCTAAGTTAACAATCTCAAACTTAAAAAATTTAAAGGAACAGCCTGAAACTTTCATAAGGTGGATTGGATCAAACGTCTGTTTCTCTTAGAATAAATCAAGTTTGAACCTTTTTATTATTATTATTGTTAAAATATCACATATATTAAGTAAATTCCAAAGAATGAAAAGACCCGATGTCCAGCGAGTCATGTTGTACAATATTATACACATACGTAAAAGATCGAGGTACATTTTATATACGATTGGTTAGAGTCATACCTTGTATATGATATCCCACGGCATGCAGCCAAGAAGATCAACTACAAAAGTGGATTTGACGTATCTACATTTCAATGCTTTGAGTTAAAAACAAAATTTACTGATAAATTACTAATATGTGCATTGCAAATTCATATTACCAGTATATAGTTCTTGATTTAAATCACTGCTCACGCTTATTGTCATCAGAGTCTCACATTCAACATCAACTACAAACAACTAGTCCATTAAATGTTTTGGCAAAGAGAATATATAACGATTGTATAGTAGCTTGACATTTATATCACGAGAAATCGTTGTGCAACAAGTTACAGGTAAATCCTAGGACAAACTTAAGGTTAGGGACTATGGAACATGAACACGTCTAGTGAACCTAATTGCAATATATATATTCTCTCGTTACCTGGCACTAGCAATGAGTAAACCACCTTTCATTAGTCCAATGACTAAATCTACTGGCCACAAACCCTCTGTTTCCTGATAGGCACTATAGGGTCTTTCTTAGGCATGACTTCTCAAAAGCACTGAGTGGATATTAACCAAACTGTGACTATAAAGTTTGTACAGTTATACCTCGTTTTCATACAAACTAAACCAAGCAGTTTCTATGATTGTGCATGAACAGCATGTGAAACCAATTAATCAACAAACCATTGAAATACTGTCATAAAGAAACCAAGATAACACCAGCCAGAAAACAAGAACAAAAAAACTCACCGGAGAGCAATTGGGCTGCGCTTGTATACCATGCGATAGGTCTGCCTATCTCTGTAAGCAACTAAAAACTGCAGCACAATGTCCACCAGAAAAAACAGCTGACTGGCGATATCCAACAATTTGAGATTCTTGGGCAATCCCCTAAAGAAGCCGAACTCCATGGGGGTGAAAAATGTCGAGTAAACCGCCCATATCAATATAAATTTAGTCCAAGCTCTATACCAGCTGCCCACATTTCAAACCCCGAATCAGTATCTCATTAATGAAAGCAAATTGATAAAAAAGTAAAAGCAGGTGAGAGTCGTTATGTAAGAAAGAAAAAGACGGTACCGATTGTCAGGATGGATGACGAGGCCGGTGGACAAATCTCTGATACCGTTAAAGATAGCTTCCCGGCTATATTTCCTCTGAGAGGACTCAAGGCCCAACTCGGTCTTCAACAGATCAAAGCGGCTTCCTCTTGACGACTTTAATCTCTCATGGAGATTATCCACCACATACTTCCCATCCTCCTCTTCCTCTTCCCCTTCCCCTTCCTCCTGCATCACTTCCTCACGAATACCGTGTCGTCTGCTCCTACTCCTAACATCCTCCTCCACTTCCCCCATCCCGTAAGCCAATCCAGCCTGATGCTATTACTCGCATATGCCGCCCCGTCGCCGGTGGAGATCAGATCCCGTACTCGAAACAATTTCTTCAGACGAATTTTTGAGCGGGAAAAATGTATTGCGGCGAGATTACGAATTCGGCGGTTTGATTGGAGAATGAGAGGCAGGATAAATACAAAAAAGGATGAGTTGAGAGGTAGAGGCGCGATGACGGAAAATTGATCGGAAGAGAAATGAAGAATGGATGAAATAATGCGAATCCCACGCAGATTTATACATGTTTTGTTTTTAATTGTATAATGTGGATTGGCCAACTGGCAAGCGGATGAGCCGAGGGTGTGCTTATTCCTCGATATGTGCAATTATATTGCTCTCTCTAAAATAATCTGACACGTTTGAAACTCTTCTCTTCTTTTCTATCCTATATTAATAAGAGAATTTGACTCTTTATATATATATATATATATACATCAGTTCCTCTTATGCTATTCCTTATAAAAACACACATACTTGTTCGAATCAATTCAACAATTATGATGTGTATGTTTTGGTTCAATTATAAAATAGTTTTTTTTTTTTTTTGGTAGATGGGAAAATGTAAAGAATGATGGTGGGATCCAATATATGTATCATCTCCAACTGGCACTTGAAATCCAGTGTTAATAAATTGGAGGGACACATAGCTGACTTAAATCTCCTCCAATCACAAATTGACCCCAAACCAGTACAAGTATGTATATGACTCACCTGAAAGGGAAAGGTCAAACACATCCCTTCATTTCAATAATATGATAAGTGTTGCACTACCACTATATCAAACTGGATAATGAAAGAAAAGAACCCTTTTGGTCATGTGATCCTATTTATTATACAATCCCAAAGGATATGCATGCACGTGGACCATCATAGGTTATCAATCCTTGATAAGTTACTTCTCAACAACCTGCTTTTTAAGGGTAAGCTAAAATGTGACAGATGAGCGCCTGAGTCACACGGACCGCGCCATGAGTGGCGGAGCAAGGCGAAGGTGAGATCAGATTGAGATGATTTGCAGAATTTGATTTGATCAGGGGAGGATGAGTTAGCTAAGTAACAAACTCTCCCTCCTGAATATGTTTTACAAACCAATTCCTATACTTATATTAATTACAATTTGCACCTGCAGGTTCACTAAACTACAGAAGTCGCCCATGGATCTGGATCTGGTTTCGGTGGTTGAGTCTGAGACGATTCGATATAAATAATAATTATTTATGACTCGACACTTGAGTGCCACTTGACAGCTCCCAAAACCTAAAGTTTTCATTCAGAATTTTCATGACAGATGAACACAAAATTAAATCTTCTTTTCCGAAAGTAATTGATTAATGTCTGATTCACTCCACTACTTTTCTAATCCCACAGCAGGATAAATATCTAGTTTAGTCCAGACCTTTTCGGCATAATCATGCACTAGCTATACTCACTATAGTTGGTCAGTTTAGGATTTGGACCACTAATACCATTCTTGGTAGAGCAACTGATGTTGGTGTAAATGAGTGGAAAACCAACATATGAGTAAGCACTTGAGCTATTCTAACAAAAATTTAAAGTGAAGATTTGAGTGCCCATCCACTGCATTTTATTTGACAGTAAGTAAAGTGCCAATTTTATTGGCAATTGGAAGTGGTTTCTAGAGTGTACATATACAGACAACTTGTCACTCTTAATGAATGGTGGTAGGGGTTCATTCAAGCCAAGTGAAGTGAGGTGGGGCACTAATACAACTTCCATAAATTATACCCAAAGTGGGGCTGTCTCAAGTGTGTATACTCCACTACAAACCTAGATCAGTGATCAAATCATAATAAGGACTCGAGGGTTTCCCTTGCCACTCCGGATTTTGTCCTCTAAGGGTGGTGTTCTCTGATTAAAAAATCACGCACCTAAATGGAAGTCAGTACTCAGGTAGGTAGCCTGTCTAAGCCTCTAGGGCCATTCCAATACTTTTATCCTGATTAGTGGGGAACAGACTACCCTAAAAGCATAATAATTTTTTTTTCAATGTAAGGTTCTTAATCTTCCATTATAACCATTACAGGTACGAGTTTTCATTTACGGTCCACATATTAATATTATAGGAAAAACATAATACATGGATGGGCAAACAACTAATGTGGGTATTGGGATGGGGTTTCTCTCCAGCACTCTGGAACAAGCAACAATATGTGGCTAGTAAAGATACAGTTCTCTTGTCTTTGCTTTGTTAGCATATATGTAAACCAAAACAATATTGCCAGATATATATTATGCGTGGTTTATCATCAACACTATTGTGAGGGCAGCATTTTATGATGGAAATATAAAGCAACATACCTTACCAGATAAGATAGGCAATACATTTAGACAATCTGTCAATAACTATAAGCACCCTTCATGTATGATACAATCAGCCCACCCACTCTAATAAGGCAAGAAGTCAGAGCCATCTGGTTTCTTTACAAGTATCTGGTTGTATTCAGGCCTTGAAGCCTGCAACAAGTGTACAGTGTAATTATAAGAAAATACACATAGTTTAAAACTAAAAAAGCTTGCCTCAATGACATCTGTATATATAAAACATTGAATAACTATGTTCATATTCTGTGCTGCAGAATCAGTAACGCGCAGTCACCATCATAACTCAGTAACTCTCAAGGCTTCATATTTTTATAGTTATTTCAGGTTTCACTTATTTATTTTGGCTCTTTCTCATCTAACTACGAAAACAAGACAGCAAGGCACTTGCTTCTTGATCCTAAAGAAGGCACATATTTTTCAACATCTAACAATACAACACAGATAAGAATTAAGATACATTTAATATCCAGACTAAAACCTACATGCACAAAAACTGAGAACTAGTAATAGCCAGCTGGTAACCCAAGCTATACAAGTTGAGAAACAATATTCTACGAAGTACATAACATAACAAATGAAAAAAAAAAAGAAAAGGGGTAGAACAAGCCAGCACAAAATTTCAAAATTTTAAACAGCTAATTCACAGCACAGGGAGTGAAGGATGATTGTTTCATGATACAAATAAATGACTCATAAAGAACACCTCTGTAACGCAGCATAATTTTTTAGACTCAATGACCTATAAGATAACATTCATAAAAGCAGACTAAGGTTTGTCTCCTAAACTGGGCGAGTGAATTATCAACATTAAACAAATCCAATTTACAAGCATTCAAGTTTCATTGCATAACACTCAGGTGGTTTCAGTTTATTTGTTCATACTTCATGAATATCAGAAGCCAAGCAATGCATGAATCTAATCATCACATTTGCACGAACAGTCGGATCACTAACTATTCGTGCCTCTCCCAATCGTATCTTTCATGGTCCTCGAATTACTCACCGGATTTGAGAAATGAATTTAAGCACATTCCAATACCCCAATAATGCATTTCATTTGCCAATACCAGTATAGTTACCTTTAATAGCTTAATACAAAATTTTAAGCTCCAACTAATTCAGGATTTCATGGTGACATATGTAAAGTGAGATCATTAGCAGCAAAATACTCATTAAACCCTAATTTCATCAATCAATCGAAATATAAGTATGTGAGACACTACGCCACAAACCCAATTGAGGCGCGAAACAGCCAATGATGCAACCAATGTAATCTCAACAACAAACAGCTTATGACAAAGGAAGACGAGCAGTGTGAGGACTCACCAGATCTTTGAAAACGATGAATGCGACGAGGAAGAAGAGGACGAAGAGGATCTCAAATTCCGCAAACCGCACAAACGCAAACACCGAGTTAACAGCCTTCGTTAATCCCGACTCGTTCGTGCTCCGTCCAGGTCGATTTCCTCCGCGCATTTTCGAAAATCTTCACGCTCGATATACCAAGCGAGTTCTGCAACGACGACGGTCCGCGATTCAACGAGTCTTTTCCGTTTGTTTCTTTGACTCGATGATCAACCAAGACCGCTTCCAAAAAACGGTTCGAATTGGAATTGTGCATTTTGGGTCAGTTTGAATTACAATGCAATTGGTCCGACCAACAATAGGTACAACCGAAATTGAAACAGAGGTACACGATCAACAAAAGATTCCATTAAAACCATCCTAAATACCTCAATAATACGGTTAATACCAACAGAAATTCGATTGGGAGACCTCTATCATCTATGAAGAAATATCAGTTTTAATATCATTTGTAACGACCTGACCTGTAAAATAAACTTGAATCATTATAGATACTATGTACTGTATTATTTATCACCACCATTCTTACGTCATAGAACGAACCTGGGGCGAGTGAGATGTTACAAATATCCTTTATATACATGTATTGCAAAATTCTTCCCGGCGTCCAATTTATATACATGTATTACTCGTAGGCGCCAATCACCCGTTACCATCGGTATGGCCTGGATCGGCAATTTATATGACGTTGCATTTACTAGCCCAATCAATGTTCTCTTTTCTTGGGGAAGGATAAAACCAAATATGGAAAAACGAAGAAGCTGTTCATCTTATTTCAGGGATACTTTGGATGGGCAGCTACTGATACTCGGTCTCCGCTGGTGTGCATACCATTGCCCGTTGTTGTAAATGTCTCAAACTCTGTTCCATGCTTACTTGCACCATCTCAGCCAGCATTTTCTTTGCTTTGCTACACTGATCATCACTATCAATCTGAGACATAATGGTGCATACGATATTCTCCAAAGTGTCAGGTTCAAACCCTGATCTAGGATGTGGAGAGTCTCTAAGCAGTTGCAGCAGAGTTCTTGCTTTTGATTGCGAGCTAGGTTTTCCTTGAACAGTCAACTCCAGCAGACCGGGGATCGCACCTTCTCTAAGAATCAGGTCCCTGTATTTTATTCTATCGGCCTCACACATGGTTAAGAGTGCCCCTACTGCGTGTTCACGGCTCTGCAAGGATCCACTTTCAAGCACTTCTACAACCGTCAGCATTCCACCTTCTTTAGATATCAAAGCAGTTCTGCCTTCATCAAAACCTACCAAATACTCGATAAGAGCGCTGCACTTTTCAGCTGTCCTTGAATGTTTTTTACAAACTTTGAGCAAGTCAACTAGAGAAGGCCCCGTATTTGCACCAAGAATAGCGCCAATGTTATTTGGATGGGTGGAGAGATTATATAGCACAGTTACAGAGTCTGCCTTGGCTTGTGAACTTCCATGATTGAGGATATCAACCAAGAGCGGGATAGCACCAGAGGCACCTATAATTGGCTTCAGAGTTGATGAAGCTGAGAGCGTGAGCAAGGATGCAGTTGCATAATCTTGAAGATTCATACTCTGAGACTGCAGAAAATCTATGATGGGTTCCAGACCACCAGCATCCATGATAGACATCTTGTTCCTGGGTAAAAACAATTTTAACATCATTGAGCAAAGAAAAACAACTGCAGAAACCAAAATAAGGAAATTTAAAAAGACAAGAAAAAATATTCTACAATCAATACAATTAAGTTGAAAACCATACAAACAACAACTAAAGGAAACTTGAGGAACCAGACGCTCAAACTCAACTCCTATGTACAATGTGTATTAACTTATTACCAAGGTCTACACCTTGAGCAACCGAAACTTAAAATTTGCCAATACTATCCATCAACATATTGCTTTCTAAGTATCATACACTTCACTGCACCACCCCTCAGACGGCGGCATCATTGGAGAGTAAAATCATAAATAACTGTCTAAGCAAAAAAGATCAAACCACCAACATCATAAATAGCTTTCAAAAAAACCCGTTGAGATATTATGAGTTCCTTCAATAAATCAAGAGACAAAAATATAAACTAGAATATGTCATCCTAAACCAAGTAAAACTAAAAATTCAATTGCAAATAGTCATAGAGAGTAAGGTAAATGTAGAGAAGAACAAGTCAGATAAACCTGGGATTCGGGGAACCAAAATAATAAAGTGAAATGGATAGAGTACAAAGCCAGAAAAGTAAAATAAAGCTGAATAGTATAACGCAAGATGGCAATAGCAAAGAGTAGCAAACACGCTAAATAGAAATAACAAGATACAAACTGATTGCTTTAAAGTTCAACTAGAAAAGTAAAGACTGAAGCAAACCTTCATTGATCAAATGTTAGGCTAAAAATTCACCAGAAAATTCAGACATACAAATCAGGAAAATCAAAACCCTAATTTCACTAATTAATGAAATAGAAAATCAATCAAATTCACGGATAGAATTCAAACCTAACATCATGACTCCTCAGCTGAAGAACTCAAAATGAAATCATGCTACAAGGAAAGCGTAAATCAAAGGCTTACTTCTCGTCCTTGACAGCGAGGTTGAGCAAGGCAAGGAGAGCGGCCTCGTGTACTTCATTTGGCGATTGTGATCGGAGCATTGACACGAGAGGAGGGACAGCGGGTGCGAGCTGGCGGCGGGTGGTGTTGGAGGTTTTGGTGAGGCGGCGGATTTCCTGAGCGGCGAGGAGGTTGAGGTGGATGCTGTCGGAGTTGATAAGGTGCAGAGCTCGTTGGACGGAGGCGGAGGTCGATATGTCGGCGGCAGTCGTCGTAACTCCCTCCGAGTCCATCGCGTCGTCCGAGTAGAGAGAGAATTTGATGCCAGATTTTTCTGTTCTTGAGGAAGTTAAAACGTGCGGGTTGAAGTGAAGCAACGGTCTCAATGCCACGTATGAGATGATTACGTCATGCGAGGAGGTTAGACTTTAGATTTATAATTTTTTTTTCATTTTACCACTTATTCAAACTTTAATACCGTTTTGATCAATTAGTTTCGGTTATGATACTTGTATACCATACGGCTATTGTATGACACTTTTATACCATATCGTTATCGATAGCAGATTTTGAAATTGACAGACACTGGCGTGCCGCCTCCTCACTATGTGACACATAAAGTTTTTTTAAAACATCCCATCACGCTGCTAAGAGTAGCGGTTTGATGCCAAATAAAATAAAATTTAATTTATTTATTAAAAAATTAAATATAAAAGAATAAGATTTAATTTCAAACATATATAAATACAGTTTCTTATCAAAATTTATTAACGAATTGTATTTGTTAATCGGGCTAGGTTCATCCCGAAGCTATGGACTGTGTTTCTTTAATCCAATTTTGGTATGCTATAATTTATATTTTATCATCTGAGAATATGAAAGATACAAATTGAGTAAACATTAGAAGGTTATCAACTTGTATTAAATGAATTGAAAGATGCATTTTATTTATTTTCCTAAACATATTATTTATTTTCTTTTTCTACAAAATAACAACTTCACATCATTATTGTAATGCTGATAAATAGATAAAAAAAATTCCAGTTATTATGAGCTTTCTTTTCATTTTCCCTATTTTTCTCAAAATTGAAATTAGATGGAAAATTCAACATGAACAATTACAACTGAACCATTGCCATCACAAAATTTAGTACACTGCACAAATTTCATGACATGTCTAGTCACCGTGTCTTTGTGACACCCCCCACTCATGTGTCTCAATTGTAGAAAACAATAACATAGTTAAGACACGTGAAAGATCAATTATTATTATTGGTCTCGTGTCATTGTCTGTCTAGCATCACAATATCATGTCCGACCCTCTCTCTCATCAATCATCAATTATCAATTATCAAGCTGTAGACAACATCAAGAAACAAATGTACGATTTTGTGTTGGTCGACTGATGCCTCGATCGATTGTATCTCATAGTGTAAATTTAAAATTCTATTCAAATATTATTATCAAACACAATGATTGATTTAAAAAAAATAAGAATTGATTTCGTGTCAAAACAACATAACTGATTTATTTTAAATAATAAATATTATCTGAACGAACCATTAAAATACTAAGTTCAAAAAAAATAGGGTCAAAGAATGTATTCTTTATTATTTATATTTAAGTAATCGGTCGGTAAATTAAATTTAAATAAAGATGTTTTATTTTTTAAAAAATTTAAAATAAATAAAACGAACATGCACAATTAACATTCAAAATTTAATATTTGAAATGAAAATACTATAATATATATTATTTGAATAATAAAAATTATAATTTAAATCTTTCCATCTTCTTCCTGATATCTTTTACTTCATTTAGGATTTAAGTGTATAATTTCAGATGCTATTATACTTCGCACTATATTTCTGCTCTTTTCTACCAGCATCGAATATGTTAGAATCAGTTTTAACGTGCACCAATTGATGTGATAAAATATGTATTTCTAGTTTATGCATGCGATTAAAGTTGTGCCCAGTAAACGTAACAAGAATTATGTCGTTTTGGCACACATTTGACACGTTAGGCATGGTCCGGAGTAACTGCCGAGTGTTTTTCAAAACATTAAATGATCTTTCAATAGTTGTCCTTAAAAATAAATGACGATAGTTGAACCTTCCTCATCATCAACAAACACCGTTGGTTCAACACACTTTTCTTTGCCAAATGTTGATTGTGATTTCAATAATGGCAGCGAGATACTCTTTAGACCCGTTGCACATCTTCAAAACAGAGCTGATATCTAAATTTTGAAGAACATTTTTGACTACATACTTTACAACACTATTTCTAACGCGTTTCTCCAATAACATTTTTTTAAAATAAAATCAAGACACTTGGTAAATTATATAAATATAAAGTTCATATAAATGTATAATTCGCACCTGAAATAATTCTTTCATCCTTTCACTTTAAAACTCCTCTTCAGGAATTAGTTGAAGGTAATATTTATATCGGTCCATATTGTCCATTTATGTTTATAACTATTGTAATGGTTTATCATCAACTTCACCTTTTCCTTAATTGTGGATTGTGAATTGTATCTACTATCAACAAGTATCACAAGTCCACATAACTAACAAATGTTTAAAATTAATATCAAAAACATATTTTCTTCACTAAACAAGAGTTCGATTTCTGATAGCCCAGAACAGAGACTCTGATGGGGAGAGTTTTGAATAAAATAAAAACAAACATCAAATACCAAAAGACACCAAACTGAAAATCAATTAACATCAAAGATCATCGGAGAGCAAACATTGTAAATCAATTAACAACCTCGTAGAGTTTGATGATCCCCTTCGATTAAACCATCAAGTGAACCTAATAATTCTTCCCGTCCAGTCGAATATTTCCTCCTATTCAATTCTCTACTCAATTTTTCTTTTGAGTATCCTATATTTAATTGTATATATATATTTAAAAATTCATGTGATACAAATTAAACTAAAAATTTCATCGACGCTCAATTTATTTTAATTTATGTAAATTAAATTTAAAAATAATAAACTTTTATTTCACCGACATGTATAGTGGAAACAGGAAAGTTCAAGAGACAAAAACAGTTGGAAAAACACGAGTGAGTGAGTCATCATTTTGTCCGCATAAACCAGAAAGAAAGAAAGAAAGAGAGAGGAGAGGTCAATCATCATCATCGATCAACCAAAATACCCAATGCAGGCACCCTTCACCAGCCTAGCTTAACCCTAAGCCTCATTCACTCTTTCCTCCCACCTGGCCATCATTTCGGTTCACGCTCTCTTGTTCAGAGACACAATGGCTCTTTCTTTGAATCCTTTGTTCTTCACTGGCGGTGCTAGTGGAGTGGGTTTTCCTACCAGAAATCAGCCGATTCTGGGTTCTGGATCTTCCGCATTGAAGATCAGAACTTCCGCAGCTTCACTCATTTCCTCTCACCCTCGCCTTCTTACCAGTATGTGTATCAGTATGATTTGTTCCTTCCTTCATTTCTTTATAAATATTGCAAATGGGATTTTTTGATAGAGATTATGATGTCTGTGGATTTGGTTGTTGTGTCTTTTAGGTTGGTGAGTTGAAAAAATGCAAATTTCAGATATCACTTTTTCATTTCACTGATCTGGGTGAGTGAATTGTGTTGCTGGAAAATTGCTTGAATTTGTGTGCGATTGGAGGACTGCTTGAGTTGTGTGTGTTGTGAATTATAAGTTGATCTCCAAATGAAGAGAAAATTTCTCTTTTTATATGTTTTGAGTGGTAACACCCCAGCGGTGGCCTGAGTGTCCCCACCCATTGGGTGCCATTTCGAATGGGAAATGGCTCGTGATTTATACCCTCGCGTAGAGAGTGTTTCTTTGGTTAACATCTTACCAATTAGGTAAAACGGATTTCTATATAAACTTACATTCTATTCACTTTCTTAGCAAAGTGTTACTTGCACATAACTTATATTTATACTCCATAAGTTTGAGTGTTCTATTCTTAATGGATTCACATTTCTCATATTTTAAACCACTCTTTGAGCATCAATCTCTCATTCAGTTTAACTTTGATTCGGTTTATGAATAATCAATTTTATACCTTTCATCTCAAGGTATTTAATTACGATTAATTCATCTCGATCCAAGATATATTCCTCCACACTAAAAATTGGCTCACAAAATGGGCACCATTTGTTCACATTTAAGACATGTTATTCCAACAAATTGGACACCTCAAATGTCAATTCATGATCCTGATTTTGATTTACCATGTTAGAGTAATTTGTGTTGAACACGCCTATGTCGCTCACCATCCATCAAGTATGCAAAACATTATGTGCTAAACATTAGAAAAAGTTTTGACATTGCGCATTGGCGATGCATTTGAAGCCTTTTTCTTGTCTTGCAGTATCGGTTGCTTACTGATTCTGTAAAAAGAATTCTATGATGTCAATTTATTATGTTTTTTTGGGTGATTGGTAGTCTCTGAGACGGCTGTTTCTTGATTTAGGAAGGGCGTTGCCAGAGAACAATGGTTCGGCATATCAGGAAAGTTCCTCTCTTGTGGTTTGCTTCGGAGAAATGCTTATTGATTTTGTCCCCACTACCAATGGGGTTTCATTGGCTGAAGCAACTGCATTCAAAAAAGCTCCTGGAGGCGCTCCCGCTAATGTTGCTGTTGGCATAGCCCGTCTCGGTGGTTCATCAGCTTTTATGGGAAAAGTAAGATTTCATTTATTTAATTTGTGTCTCATAGTAGTTCATCAGCTTCATGAGAACTGTTGAACTGAAAAACATGCCGATGTGTAAAGCCAAGATGCCGTGGTGAGTTATAACATTACCGTCATGGTGTTACATGCCCCGCTTATTTTAAATAAACTTCAAGAAACTGCTAGTATCTTATGATCTAAGAAATGTACTCATGTCCAAAACATATTTTGTTTCAGTCGATTCCATGTTCATTAGTGGCTCATAACGATAAAATGTTACTGAATACCATACATGTTCGAGCTAGAATACTTGAAAAATTCAGATTGCAATAGCATCCTGGAACATAATCCATTTTCTATTTGGACGAATTATGTTTTATGGTAATAGGAAGCTGACGTTTTCCACAAATTCCTATTCTGGAGTTAAAGCATTACCTTAAATGGAAACAAAAGGTTCTTCCTATTTATTAAAATGATTTATTTTTATTCATTCATAGGTGGGTGAAGATGAATTCGGATACATGCTTGCAAACATATTGAAGGAAAATAATGTGGATAACAAAGCTATGCGATTTGATCCTGGTGCCCGAACTGCGTTGGCCTTTGTTACCTTGAAAACGGATGGAGAACGAGAATTCATGTTTTACAGAAATCCTAGTGCTGATATGTTGCTGGAAGAATCTGAGCTTGATTTTGATTTGATCAGGAAGGTATCTGTTCATCACTTGATCTATTTTAACTTTGTTGCGCGTTTAGGCATATTTACAATATTCATAATCTTATTTGTAGTTAGACTTGAGCACTCTATCTAAATGATGGCAGGCGAAAATTCTTCACTACGGTTCAATTAGTCTCATCACTGAACCATGCAAGTCTGCGCACATTGCTGCAGTGCTTGCCGCAAAGGATGCTGGTGTGATTCTCTCATATGACCCCAATCTGAGACTTCCGTTGTGGCCATCGGCCGAAAGTGCTAGGGAGGGGATTCTGAGCATTTGGGATAAAGCTGATATTATAAAGGTATCCATCCATCTTGCTAGTTGTGTATGTTAGCTACAGAGCGCTTACCAACTAACCCCATGACATTTTCCACCAGATAAGCGAAGAAGAAATCTCTTTTCTTACTAATGGAGAAGATCCATACAGTGACGAAGTGGTTCGCAAGTTTTATCACCCAGATCTTAAGTTGCTCTTGGTAACGGAAGGCCCCAATGGTTGTAGGTATTATACTAAGGTGAGTTTTCTTTGATAGTTACTTATAATGCTTAGTTTTAGAAACTGCAGTTAGCCTCTTCCTTCCTTGGGTATAATTATAAAAGCGACATATCAAGTGATAATTGCCTTAGCTATCTTTCTCGCACTTTTATTACTGGCCAGCACAAATAGTCTTAGCTGTCCGTCTATGTGTTGCTATCTCTACCGTTAAGATTCGACCCAATTGAATGCTAGCCTGGTTTGACTCAAAAGTTCGGATTTCAAAGTCCTGGTACTAATAGAGTTCAATATAAGCTTTCATCCTTTCTTTATTCTCCACAGGGGACAATTCGAGTGAATATCTTTCAACATCCACGAAAGATATCAACCATAGTTTCGGCTAACTAGTCTGGCGTCAGGGTTCTCTACTAATACTCTTAAAATTTACTAGCTTTACTAAACCAGCTATAATAAAACTGCAGGAATTCAGCGGGACAGTTGGAGGTGTTAAGGTGGATGCTGTAGACACTACTGGTGCAGGGGATGCTTTTGTGGCCGGACTACTTTCACAAGTAGCTACGGATACCTCATTGTTCAAGGTATTGTAATAACTTGGTCACTGCATATCTAAACGATAATGATGGTCCACTCAGTACTTTTTTTATAAACGGCTGATCTTCTTCTCATACTTGAGCTTCAGTTCATACATGTTAAAAATGCAGAACACAACTCTCGGCAAGCACTTGATTGATTTTAGTTTCACGTTTGATTTAACTGCAATACTTGTGGGTTCTGTAGGATGAAGATCGTCTGAGAGAAGCACTTCGATTCGCTAATGCATGCGGAGGATTAAGCGTTACAGAGAGAGGTGCGATTCCTGCATTACCCACCAGAGAAGCCGTGCTAAATGCTCTGCGAGAGTTGGTTTGGTAGATAAGTGCATCAGGGTTTCTGATATATGCATCCTCGTTGGGACATGAGAAATGATTGGAAGACTGTAAAATTCTGTGGGGCTATATATTTTGAAACATTATGGAAAATGTTGCTTGTGTCGGAAAAGAGGAAGAAGAAAAAACAAGGACAGGAGGAGGACTAGAATACTTTAGCAACATCCTTAACCAAGCCACGGTTAGCTTTGGCGAACTGGGTGAACTCTTCAAAAGAAATGAAGCCATCGCCGTCGGTGTCGATCTCCTTCATCATACGTTGAACCTCGTCAGCGGTGACGGAGCCCAGAGATTTTAAGGCCTCCCCAAGTTCGGAGGAGGAGATTTTGCCATCCCCATTGGCATCGAAGCGCTTGAAGATCCTCTCACGCTCAGCTTTGTCTTGAGCATCATCAGCCATTACTTCTTGTTCTTCTGTTTCTTTGGTTCCACTGCTGTGTGTTTATGTACAGAAATTCCTGACTGCTTCTCTCTCTCTCTCGTTCGCTGGTGGTTCAGCTTCAGGTTCGGATCAGCCGAGGTAAGTGTAAGACCAGGCAAGACACATTCCTATAAAGTTGGCTCCTGTCTTGACCAGGTGTTGCTCCCCACCCCACATATATTGACACAGAAATTGTTGACCATTGGCTACTAATCTCACAACCAACCTTCCCCTTCTGCTCAATGACATTATCACTCGGAATACATCTGCATTCAGGACAATATTTGAACTCAGCAAACTGAAACATTTATTAGAAAAGACAAGTAACAACGTTTGATGGTGAGAATATACATACATAAATAAATAATATGAAGCAGGAGTTGTGTGATGGAGGAATGCAAATTAAAGTGATTCCAATTATAGCTTCCAAGAACACATCATAAGCGTGAATTTGCTAGATATAACGAATCAGATCCCCATGTGATTTAAAGGCTTAAGTTCAAGAGTTACGCTTTTGTAATTCAATATATCATAGCAAACTATCCTTCAAATTAGCAATGTGGGACAATTCTTCAAGTGTTTATTTCTAACACTCCCCCTCACTTGAGGAATTGGGCAGCTCCCTCTTAAACTCGCTTTCATGTAGCAGTAAACTAGGCGCGCTCAGTGCGTCTCCTCCACGGGTCAAACCCTACAAACACGGCATTTCATGTGGGCGCGCTCCACACGTCTCTCCTCCACGGGTCCAACCCACGCCATCAAACGAGTGCCTCGTCATGCACTTGGCGGTCACATGCGCGTCCCACGCATCACGTACTCGGTCCAGGCCGTGCTCCTGCAGATCTGATACCATGTGAATTTGCTAGATATACCTGACCACATCTTCATGTGACTCAAAAGCTTAAACTCAAAAGTCACGGTTTTGTAATCCAATATATCATAGCAAAAACTATCCTTCAAATTAGCGATGTGAGACAATTCTTCAAGTGCTTATCTCTAACAATAACAGTGATATAAATGGTCAAAACAATAGCTATCAGATAGTCACAAGTAACTATCTTAGAAATATATAGAGATAAATTTAGAAAACAAGAAAGAAAAAAAAGAAAATCTAGGCTTTGAGAAGCCGAGAGCAAAAGAGAGAATCGAGAGAGAAGAAGCTGGGATTCCGCGATCGCCAAAGATCTGTTCCGTGCTGCTGTCCTCGAGTGTTCTTCTTTCACTATTGTAGCAGGCTAGGTCGGGGCTTCGCCCCTTTGATTTGCTCCGGTGTGAGCTGTAGCAAGGTTCATTATTTTTGTGACATTGGGTAGCCGAGTGAAAGTGAGGAAAGCTTGAGAGGTTCGGTGTTGAACAACGAGTGTTTGTTGAAGGTGCTGCCAGCCTGGTTGTAACCGAACGGATTGAAGGGATAGTGCAGATCGAGCAAGCCCCAAGCTCAATGTGGATGTATCACTAATTTGGTGTGAACCACGGAAAAAATCAGGTGTCTCGTTCCATTTTGTTTTCTTTGATATATTGATGTGCTTGAATTGCTAGGTTTAGGTTTCTTTTACTGTTGGTGGTGTTCTTGTTGTGGTTAATTGATTTCCGCAATTTAGTAGTAGCCTGGGTTAGGATAAAATTGTACGACAGTGGTATCAGAGCCTAGTTTTGATTCTGTCGAAAGCAAGAATAGTGTTAGGAACACATTATTTTTGTGATAATTAACCTGCGTGAATTGCTCGATATTATCTGCACTGAATTGTGATTTCTTTGTTGCGAGGTACTTGATGGCGTCGAAGGTGGAGATCACCGCTTTTGATGGGAAGCTGGACTTTGGCATTTGAGCAATGAAGATGAAGGCTCTTTTATCGCACCATAAGATGTTGATTGTCTTGGAGCCAAGGGAGGGAAAATGGTCCGAGGTGGCTAAAAAGGTAAGAGGGGAAATTATTGAAGAAGCATATAATTTGTTGTTCTTGAATCTCTCAAACTCGATTCCGAGGAAGGTTAGTACCGCTAACTCACCTATAGAACTATGAGATAGATTAGAAAAATTGTTTGCTAACCCTACTGCCCCAAACTTATCTTATTTGAAAGCTTCTCTGTTTTCTTTCAAAATGGATGCTAGTAAATCTGTTGATGAAAATCTTGATGAATTCTTGAAGCTGAATTTGTTGCTTAGGAATACTAAGCATGCTTTAGATAATACTGTGATGATCTTGATTAATGCCATGCTTGATAGTTATCAAGTAGTTAAAGATGCCTTCCAGTATTCTGGTACTGTGCCTGCATTTGATACTTTGTGTGTTGCCATGAAAACTAATGAACTAGAGCTGAAAAGTTGTAAGCAAAAATCTGGCGCTAATTTGTTTGCTAAGTTTAAACAAGGCCCCAACCAGAATAGCAAGCCTATGCCCTCCATGCATGATAGTAAGCCTAAAACTGATAGGAAGAAATTTAATAAAGATCAGCTGAAATTAGAAAATGTTTTTATTGTGGTAAGAGTGGTCACTTAAGAAAAAGATGTTTTAAATGGCTAGCTAAGAATAAAGGGTCAAATAATTCAGAAACTAATGTTGCTTCTGCCTCTAACCTTGGGGAAAATGTACACGAGGTTTCGAAAGTGACTTCTTGTTCTACGATGAATCAGTAGATTTTAGATACTGGCTGCTCTGTTCACATGTGTCCCAATATGGACTATTTCCTAAATTTATCTGATATGAAGCATGAGAAGGTTTATGTGGCTGATAATAATTTTTGTGACGTAGTTGGTTGTGATACTGTTAGACTGAGGCTGTTGAATGACAAATTGATTGATGTAACTGATGTTAGGTTAGTGCCTGGTCTGAAAAGAAATTTTGATTTCTTTGGGTGTTTTGGATGACATTGGTGGTACATATTCTGTAAGTGATGGCCTCCTAAATATGTATAAAAATGATTTTTTAATTTTGTCTGGCCGTAAACAATTTGGATTGTATGTCTTAAATGGTGCATGTTTGTCTGTGAATGCATGTAGTGCTGCTGTGTCCAAGCAATCTTTAAGTGACACTATTAAGTGGCACTTAAGGCTTGGACACATTAGTCAAAATGGTTTGATTGCCCTTAGCAAATAGAGCGTGTTTGGTAGGGATAAAATATCTGATTTGCCTTTTTGTGCATAATGTGTGTTAGCAAAATAGCATAAAATGAGTTTTTCAGTAGGAACTCATTTATCTAAGGATGTCTTAGAGTACATACATGCAGATTTACGGGGGCCTGAGAGTTTTGAAACCCACGGGGGGAGATATTTTTTAGGCATAGTAGAGGTTTACTCTAGGATGGTCTGGACTTTTTTGCTTAAGTCTAAGGATGAGGCATTTCTTAGGTTTAGTGAGTGGCGTACCTTAGAAGAAAATCAGATCGGTAAGTCAGTTAAGGTTCTTAGAACATACAATGGGCTAGAGTTTTGCAATCATGAGTGTGATACTTAATGTAAAGAGGCAGGAATAGTTAGACATAAGACAGTTAGGGCTACCCCTCAGCAAAATGGTGTTGCTGAGAAGATGAATAGGACACTCCTAGAAAAAATCAGGGACTTGTTATTTACTTCTGGTTTATCTAAGGCCTTTTCGGGTGAAGCCCTTAGTACTGCTACCCACCTTATTAATAGGAGCCCAAATAGGAACTTAGGGTTAAAGTGCCCCTTAGAAATATGGTCTGGTAGGAAACCAAGCCTAGGATACCTTAGGATTTTTGGCTGTACGGCTTATGCACATTGTAAAGAGGGTAAGCTTGACCCTAGGTCCCTGAAGTGTATATTCTTAGGTTACCAACCTTAGCAGGATACAAAGGGGTATAGGTTATGGGAAAAGGGGGCTAGAGGGATTAAGATAATAGTTAGTAGAGAAGTTATCTTCGACGAAGGTAGTTTTCCTTGTAAGACCAATAATGACAGCCTTAGTAGCCCTAATGTCACCCAATCTGACCCTGTCCCTAGCGGTACTTATATTGAGGTGGAGCCTGCACCTCTTCCCACCATTGATAGTGCTCCTAACCCCTCACAATCTTCTCCTGAGCCTGATACAGATCAGGCTCCTAGTGACATCACTAGTGATTAGCCTGACTTGGCTGATCAGAGTGAGTTGATTGCTCCCTCAGCTCAGGAGGAGTTGAGGGATTATCAGCTGACTAGGGATATTGTTAGGAGGGAGGTCAGGCCCTCCCCTAGGTATGCATATGCTGATTTTGTATTTACTGCTTTGATTGCTACACATGAATTGAATGACACTGAGCCTGAATCATTCTTGGAGGCTGTGAGCTCCAAGAATAAATTAAAATGGCACGATGCCATGAATGAGGAAATGAATTCCTTGAGGGTGAATAACACTTGGGTTTTGGTCGAAAAACCCAAGAATCATAAATTGGTTGAGTGTAAATGGCTGTATAAAATCAAAGAGGGTCAATCAGAGGCTAACCCTTCTAGATATAAAGCCAGACTTGTTGCTAAAGGGTACACTCAGAGGGAAGGAATAGATTACACTCAGATTTTTTCACCTGTTGTGAAATTTAAGACTATTAGAGTTATGTTATCTCTTGTAGCTTGCCATGATTTAGAATTAGAACACTACAAGAAAATGTATTAAAATCTATGATATAAAAGCAACAAATTTTATGTATAATGCCAACAAAAATATGTTGGAACTAATTCCGTTGACAATATGATTTTATTTGCAACAGATATCTGTCGTAATAAAAGTCGTTGATTATAGGAAGCATATTTTCGACAGAATTTACTAAGTAATGAAAATTGTAAATATAAAGTTTTCAAACTTATTTCACGTAATTTTAATATTTTAAGTATCAACAAATATTGTGGGAACTATTTCGTCACTAATATTACTTTTAATTTCAACAGAGTTTCGTTGGAATAAATGCCGTTGATTGGCGAACATAATTTTTGCAACGGAATTTCCGTGAGAAGTGAAAATGGTTAATCATAAATATAAGAAATCAAAATACCACATAATTATTAAGATTTAAGTATCAACGAAAGCGGTAGAAAATAATTTTGTAGCAAATATTATTTTTATGTTCAACAAATCTTTGTCATATTAAAATTCATAGTCTTTAACTATCATTTAGTCAACAACACGTACTTAAGAACGATAAATTTTAAACCCTTAAATTGGTGTTGTTTCTATATATTTTGAGTATTACAAAAAGAGTTTAAAATACATCGTCACAAATATTTGTGTGATGCGTTAGTTTTAAATTCATTCCATATATATATATATATTTTTTCCGTATATGAATGTGTGTTATTGTTAAGCTAGCATATTTTTTGGAAACCAAATTAAAGAATCTTTTTTGTGCAAACATTAATATTCATATTTATATCAATCTTTATACTTTGATATTTTAATTATTTTATTTTTAGCACATCACTTATTTATTTATGGAAACCAAACTTCAAAAATCAAGTACGTATTAGAGTATTAATTTACAATGCACTTGATTTTAGATGTCATGTAAATAACAAAATTTAGCAACGTTAAACAGCCTAATTTTATTTTTCTACCCTCAAGATAATGTGGTTTAATTATTTTATTTTATAAGAATATAATATGTGTTAAATAAAATGAATTATTTATATCGAATAATAAATCTGATGCTCTTAAGATTTCAATCGACAAACTCAGAAATTCAAAAGCTGGTCGGCTTGTTGTTCCTCTATTCTACTTATCGATTAAGCTAGCTTGCAATACAAATTAAAAATCAATGTATGACCTTCAATCAGACATTATCGTATT
The DNA here is from genome assembly GCA_963678935.1 of Umbilicus rupestris. NCBI lineage: Eukaryota > Viridiplantae > Streptophyta > Magnoliopsida > Saxifragales > Crassulaceae > Umbilicus > Umbilicus rupestris. The sequence goes on along the minus strand of OY787623.1, from coordinate 1,415,084 downwards.
ATTTGATTCATAAGCCGTGTAGACCTTTGTTTAATTCGCCACTGTGGTTTGTGCGTATCAATCAGAAATCGCTTTGTTCTCCAGTTCCTACATATGTGATAGGGTCTCTCTTAAACTTAAAGGCTTCTTCTCATTTGGAAACACCCAACTCTGTTTTATGTATGTGCGATGCTTGTTGCAAAACTTAGTTAGGAATACGATGTTAGGCACTAACCAACCTTTTATGAATATATACGTAATTAAATATAATAATGCTTTTTGTACAATAGCATATCATACACACGTTGTACCAAAACTATGAATTGTTTGACTTTATTTTTTTGATAAAAAGTCTGAATCATTAAAGATTAAAAAATATAAAAAATCTTCATATAGAAATATCCTAATCTAAATGGTAAAACAAATCCCTTAAAAATCTCTAACGGCGTGGAATTAGTTCTTCAATCGTGCGAATTATATTTTTCACAGGTTGTGCAATCCGTCCCGCTTTAATTTTTCGCTCCCCGCGTACAGTTAGTTACATAACTTCAATTCATACGAGACTCCAATCACTCCCAGCTGTTTAACCATGGTGCGGAATAGGGTCGATGACTTGCTTGGACGAGGTAGCCTATTTGTTCTCACCTTTTATAGTAAGCAGATGTTAGACAGGTAACTATTTCACAAAAATTGATTTGTAATTTCTAAAAATAAGCATCTTTTGGATTGATGTAGGAATCAAGTGGTGGGGTATTTGTGTTTTTTTGCTTTCCTTACTGTTATGGCTTTTGTCGTTGTTTAAACTGGAAGCAGAAGAGGACACAACGATCAACATAGCGAAAATCATGTTGATGGATCGGAAGCCATTCAAATTGGTGGCAGTAGCAGCGAAGTGAATAATCCACTTGCTAAAAGCAAACATCGAAGTTATTCCAAGGGTGATTATGGAAGTCCTCCTCCCTCGGATAAAATCCCATCAATTGAAATGGCTGAAGGACAGTAAGTATTTATTTAATTTTCTTATAACTTCTAAGATGCTAATTATATGACTTGTTGATTTTTTATTGTAAATGGATAAATCATACTAAATCCTACAGCTACTGGGACCATGTCAGCTATCATGCAGATACATTGGCCCGTTGGATGTTTCACATATCGCGATACTATTTTAAATACGCAAGGAAAATTCAAAGAGATCGTCTTGAAGGAGTTTCGTGTAATTTTTTTCCATATCTTAAATTTTATCGTTTTTTAAGTTAATGGAAGTATATCTTACCATCATACATATTACAAGCACAAAGATGTAGTAAGTGAAAGCCAGTGGAACAAAGATGTCATCATTCATGTTGAAAATCGGATGCGAGGGCTAATTTTAAGGAATTAAATGACATATATGGTTGTAATTAAATGATATATATGGCTGTAATTTTATAAATAAAATCATTTTAGAATTAAATGATAATATGGCTGTAATTAAATTTCATGTTGATTTTAAATAAAATATTGTCGAGAATGACATAACAATAATTTTTTTGTCGTAAATAATATAAACAACAACAACAAAAATCTATAAAAACCGTTGATTTTTTTTTTGAAATTGTGAAATACATTATAATCGACCGAAAAGTTGTGGTAGATAAAATTATACATCCATAGGAATTATAAAAAGGTTGTAATAGTAATAATATCTTCTAAATAGTATAATCAACAACTTATAAAACCTACGACATGTTTGTCGATTCTATATTTATCTATATTTTCGGAAATTAATAAAGGCAACTGAATTATTACAAATATTCTTAGAAATTCGTAGAAAATATAAAAGGGTATAAAGGTAAATGGTATAAGAAATTTGATGCTTTTTTTATGAGTCATGGATTTTCTAAGAGCAGTTTTGATGCATGTTTTTTATTTTATGCTCTCTGAACATGATCTTGTTTATATACTGCTGTATGTTGATGATATGCTGCTAATCAGTAAGTCCTTACCTAAACTGATTGAGTTGAAAAATAAATTGAGTTCTTTTTTTGACATGAAAGACCGCATGCTAGAAATTTTTTAGGTATGCTTATTGAGAGAGACCGAAGTAGAAATTGGTGAAAGGTCCATCAAAGTTCTTACTTAGAAAAGGTTGTGTCTAAATTTGGCAATTCAGAATGCAAGCATGCATCTGTTCCTCTTGCTGCTCATTTTATGTTGAGTAAGTCCCAATATCCTCAATCTAAATCTGAAATGCTGAAAATGGAACTCATCATCTCTATACTCATCATCATCACTACTAACATGAAATGAAACAATTTTTTAACGCATAGCAATGTTCGTATCCACCATGTTCAAACGTGAACAATGCCTGCGACTCTCATTCCAAACACGCGTTTCAACCTTGCAATCCTGTTCACAATGTGAAGTTCACATTAAGTAATAGCCATTTAAACAATACAGTTAACAGATGCAAAACTTGAACTTTTGATGGATTTTGTTAGTCTCATGATTATGTATGATATATTTTTATGTAAAGAGTTGTTCAAGTAAGTTAGAAATATGCGTAGAATAGTTAGATATTAAAACTGCAAAACTGAAGTCAGGAGATGCTACACAAGATGTTAGAGCAAGTGTTGAAGTTCGTGCTGGTTGTGAACTGCAAAACTGAAGTCAAGAGATGCTACACAAGATGTTAGAGCAAGTGCTGAAGTACGTGTTGGCTGTGATCTGAAGGAGTATATCCGCAGATTCTGAGAATCAAGAATCTACAGATTCCGAGAATCAAGAGGTGTGAAGCATATCCGCAAGATTACTGAATTCTCGGCTACACAGAATATCCACAACGGCATCTTTGATACGCAATCGCTTGGGATGGCAACAAGATAAGATCAACAAATATTCTAATTGAATATTTGGTTGAGATCTTTAAGAAGATTGACGAGGGCTTTAAAAAGGACTGAAAATGAAGTTGAAGATGGACATGCAGAAAATTATTCAAGAAGCTCTCTTGCTTTATAGCAATATACAAGAGAGGTCGAGGTCAAGTGATTGAGTGCACCCGACGAAGATTGGAGCCAAGTTATCACTCAAGCACGAGGACCAGAAGTATTTACTGCAGCAACACGTTTAACAAACCCTGTTGCAAAACAGACCTGTCCAGATATCCGGGAGGACGAAGCTGCTGTGAAAAGCCATAGAGAGGGATCTCTACACTAAGTGGAGCTCATTGCGCATCCAGACGAATCGGTGGTAGAAGGACTTGAAGAGGGAGTTTTGCAAGTTTGTACTTCGTTGTCCGATCGTTACTAGTGGATTACTGCTTGTTGGGTTAGGAGAACCCCCCACATTAGGGACACATTGTCCTGAAGTGGGTTACCAAATCCCTGCGTCTCGTTTTTACTTTTCAGTATTTACTTTCACTCGAAACAGTCGAAACATTCCTAACGAGTTTGTAGGCATTAAAAATTTATTAAAATGCTTAAAGCTAGTTTAAAATGATTATTTTGAATTAATATAATTTTTAATTCAATTTAGGTATTTTAAATGAAGTATGGGCCAGACCCGACAAATTAAATAATCATTTGAGTCATAAGTGACTAATGGGCCAAAACTTACTAAAAGCCCACAAAGGAGGCCCAGTATTCGAGCCCAGTAAATTCTCTATAAATAGAGAATTCATGATTCATTTGAAGGGACCCAGAAACCCTAGATAAGAAGACTTCTCTGAAGAAGGCAACATTGCAAACAACAAGTACGCAAATTGTACCGTTTGCTGAACTTTCTTCAAGAAGTGTCAAGCGTCAAGTGAGACCAAGTCATTGCGACCCTTGCTTACGCAACTCAAATCAGAACTGCTACGTAGTAGAATCAGAGGGACTCTAGAGATTGTACACACAAACTTTCTGAAAAGCAATAAAATCATTTGTTCCGTTATTTTGTGCTTTGCAAAATAATTCGTCTACAAATTTTTGGTGAACCCGACGTGAAAATCTCTACCTCTCATCTCTACATCGTAACCAAATAAGTCCACTGCTGCAATGTCTGCTCAACCAACAAGTCCACGCACTCCAGGTCAGACTTACGCTGCAGCTCTCCTCAACAACTCTCCTCCTGCAAACATGCAACATGTTGGTGTCTGCACCAGAGGCATGGCAAAAAAGATTGCTGTCAACACAGCTGCTACCAGCTTACGTGCTGCAAATGTTCCAACACGTGAGCGTACGTACACTGCTGCCTCTATTGCTGCTGCAGCTAAAGCAATAATTGCCTCTCACTCTCCACATCAAAAGAAGAGGGAAGACGACAAAGCTAGCACTACATCTTCACCAAACATGAAGGTGGTTGTGCAAAAGAATGCTGAAGTCTGCAAACTTGATGTGGCTACTGTCATGACAATCGGAGCTAAATCTGTAGAGGAACAAATGGCTGAAATGAAGGAGATGCTCCAACAAGTCTTGAAAGACAATGAAGAAAAGAACAGAAAAATAACAGAACTTCAGAAAGAGGTGAGTGGACTGATTGAAAAGGAGAAACCCAAAGAAGTCGAACCGGATGTCGTATTGGATAACAGTAATGCTGGCATGATTGTGGTGGACGACACTGTTAAGAACGAAGGTGTCATTTTCAATGAGAAACAACTACAAACGCTGATAACGAATGTAGTGAAGTGTCAAATGGGCGGAGAATCTTCCGGTAGTTCGCGCTATAGCAAACCGTATACCAGAAGGATTGATGCGTTGCGGATGCCACTTGGTTATCAACCTCCTAAGTTCCAACAATTTGATGGGAAGGGTAACCCAAAACAGCATATAGCTCATTTCATAGAAACTTGCAGCAATGCTGGTACAGAAGGAGACTTGTTGGTGAAACAATTTGTCCGTTCTCTAAAAAGTCTCGCCTTTGATTGGTATACTGATCTACAGGCAGAATCCATTGATAGTTGGGATCATATGGAAGATGAATTCTTGAATCGCTTCTACAGCACCAGACGGGTCGTCAGCATGAGTGAGCTGACGAACACTAAGCAGTGGGAAGATGAACCTGTGGTGGATTATATCAACCGTTGGCGCGGGTTGAGTCTTGAATGCAAAGATCGCATAAGTGAAACTTCCGCTGTGGAGATGTGTATAGATGGGATGAGTTGGGAGCTTCTGTACATTCTTAAAGGCATCAAACCCAGAAGTTTCCAAGAGCTAGCTACACGAGCCCACGACATGGAAATTACAGTGAAAGGACACGGAAAGAGTCGTGCATCCTATTCTAAGCCGTCTGTCGAAAAGAAGGAATTTAAGAAGGTAGACAAGACTATGAAAAGCACTTCTAAAGAGGCCATGGCTATCAACAGTAGCAACGCTCCAATAAAGATATCGGGGAAACCTAAAGAAGATAAGAAGAGATTTGCTACAAATGACTTTAGGCGCGACAAGCCGACACTAAAAGAGTTGCAGGCTAAGAAATACCCCTTTCCTGATTCGGACTTGTCAGGAATGCTAGATGATCTGCTAGCAAATAATGTGATCCAATTGCCTGAACCAAAGCGGCCTGATGAAGCAAACCAAACTAATAATCCGAAGTATTGCCGTTATCACAGATTGGTAAGTCACAGTATCGAAAATTGCATAACACTGAAAGAGTTGATAATGAGGCTAGCTAAGGAAGGGAAAATACTGCTAGATGTCGATGAAGCTGCGGAAACAAATTATACCACAGTGACTACATGCAAAAAGCCTCTTCAGAAATCACAGTTTTGGTATAAAAGCAACATTCGATTTGGAAGCTTCAAACCAACGGAAGTATGGATTCAAAGGCAGCCAATGTTGTCAGAAGCAGAAAAGAAGGTTTGTGATAATGCACCGCAAAATGTACAAAACACAGACGAGGATGATGAAGGATGGACCGTTGTAATACAAAAAAAATCAAAGAAGCGGGTAAACATTCAGTCGCAACCTGATCTCCGTAAAAGAAAGCAGAATACCAGAAAGAGGTTGTATCACCAAAAAGGAAAGAAGAAACCAAAGAAAATAGTAAGGCAAGATATCTTACCGACGGATCCTCTGAAGCAAAATCCACCAATCCCTATTACTTTGAAAGATTTCTTTCCAGAAGGTTACTTAGAAAAAGTTATCATCAACACTATTTCTATGACAACCGATGGAGGTGACAAGGAGAATGAAGTACGGGAGAGTCAGACTTCAACCACCATGATACCACCACAACCTGACCTCGGTGAACAAATCCTCCAACTACCTGACAAGATACAACAACAGGTGGATACAAGCCAAAACTCCAAAGGATGTGAGGATAAGGTCGAAGACGGAGAGGAATCAGTGGAGAGTTTGATCAAATGCATTTCATGTCATACTGCTTTGACATTCTCCGATGAAGATCTTTTCCTTGGGTCTAAACCCCATAACAGACCTTTATACGTATCTGGTTACATCAGAAAACAAAGGATAAGCAGAATCCTTGTAGATGGAGGCTCTGGTGTAAATCTTATGCCAAAAGCAACAATGAATGAATTGGGAATCACAACTGATGAACTCTCGAATAGTCGCATGGTGATTCATGGCTTCAACCTGAATGGCGAGCGCGCAATTGGTATGATCCGCGTGAACCTCACTATGGACGAACTATCTTCGAACACTTTGTTTCATGTCATAGAATCAAGAACATCATTCAAATTGTTACTCGGTCGCCCATGGATGCATGAAAACGGAATTGTTGCTTCAACCCTGCACCAGTGTTTGAAGTACTATCGCGGAGGTGTGAGAAAAATAAATGGAGATGTCAAACCATTTACTAAAGCCGATTCATTCTATGCAGACGCCAAATTCTTTGAAGAAGAGGGAACTTCAAGTGAGTTGTTACCCTCTATTATCTCTTCGACCGGAAAAGAGAATAAAAAGAAGGAGAGTGTCTTCAAACCTAATACGTCTACAGTCGATGCACAGCTAAAAGTGGTACAAACAGATCAACCAGAGACAACCCGGAAGCTAGATCCCTCAACAGTTGTTAACAAACAAGATTTAATGCCCAAGGCTACACCTCCAGTCTTGCGTTACATTCCGCAATCTCGACGTAAGAAAGGAGAGAGTCCTTTCGCGGAATGCCGAAGCTCTACAACCAAGCCCGGGGAGGATAAAAAAATTAAGAAGAATGTGAAGCAGGAGTGGGTGGAAAAAGTTGTGATCCCTTTACCCAGCTCAGGTCGAGCACAATTTGTAAATCCTCCACCGACAGGATGTGTTTTTTCATCTAACGAATCATTGGAAAGAGAGCAAGAGTTGGAAGGTAGATTTGATTCCAACGCATACAAGTTAATGGAGAAGTCCGGGTACGATTTCAAAAATCCGTCTCCACTTGGAAACATGATCAAACCTCACACTTACACAATCGGTCAAATACAAGGAACAACCCCTAAACAAGCCGGTTTGGGGTACGAACTTCCACCGCCCGTGAAGATTTCTGCTCGTCGCGGGAAAGGCACATCTTCAGCTCTGTACATTACGACAGAAGAAATTGAAGAGAACGAGGAAACTAATTTGCGACCACAGGCAAGTTCTGTCTTTGATAGAATAAGGCCACCTGTCACCAGAGCACGACCTTCTGTTTTTGACAGAATGAATACACCAGATCGCAGAGGAAGTCGACAAGATACTCTCATAAGAAATCGCTCTTCCGTTTTCAACAGATTAGGAGAGCAGAGTACAGGAACTAATAACGACCCATCTGATGGTCTTCATGATCACGAGCGGACAGTTTTTAAACGATTACGAAGCTCCACGAGTTCGGTATTCAACCGCTTGAGAACGCCAGAGGAATGGGCCGAAAAACAAGATAGTGATGAAGGTGAAGTAGTAACAATCTATCACATTACAGTTGAAGAAGTAGATGATGACAATAAGGAAATAGAGGCTGATCAAGCTCCGAACACACTTGAAGACGGGGGGCAGTCCACAGTAGATGACCTGAAAGAGTTAGATCTTGGAACTTCAGAAGATCCACGACCCATCTACGTGAGTGCCTTGCTTACTGAGCAGGAAGAACACGAGTATCACGCGCTACTAGCTGAGTATAGAGATGTGTTTGCTTGGAACTACACAGAGATGCCGGGGCTTAATCCGAATGTAGCAGTCCATCGGCTAGCGATTAAGAAGGGCACTAATCCTAAGAAACAATCTCAACGACGATTCAGGCCAGAGTTAGTTCCTGAAATTGAAAAGGAAGTCAACAAACTCATTGATGCTGGTTTTATTCGTGAAGTTAAATATCCAACATGGATTGCAAACATTGTCCCTGTCAGAAAGAAGAACGGACAATTGCGTGTATGTGTTGACTTTCGAGATCTAAATGAAGCATGTCCAAAGGATGATTTCCCATTACCTGTCACAGAACTCATGATTGATGCCACAACCGGACATGAAGCACTTTCTTTCATGGATTGTACGGCAGGATACAACCAAATACACATGGCGCCTGAAGATCAAGAAGCAACTGCTTTCCGCACTCCAAAAGGGATCTTTTGTTATAAAGTTATGCCTTTTGGACTAAAAAATGCTGGTGCCACGTATCAACGTGCAATGCAAAGAATGTTCGAAGATATGCTGCACAAGACGATAGAGTGTTACGTTGATGATGTGGTCGTTAAATCAAAAGAAAGGAAAAATCACATTGGGGACCTTCGTTTAGTGTTCGAAAGACTCCGAAAATATCAACTAAAGATGAATCCACTCAAATGTGCATTTGGCGTAACTTCCGGAAAATTCTTAGGATTTGTGGTTACACACAGAGGCATTGAAATCGACCAAACAAAAATCAAAGCCATCCAAGAAATGCCCGCACCAAAAAATTTGAAAGAACTGCGCGGCTTGCAAGGGCGTCTTGCCTACATTCGAAGGTTCATCTCTAACCTCGCAGGACGTTGTCAACCCTTTAGTCACTTAATGAAAAAGGATGCTCCATTTCATTGGGATGATAAGTGTCACAAGGCTTTTGATAGCATAAAGAAGTACTTGTCATCTGCACCAGTACTGGGGGCACCAATTCCGGGAAAACCTCTAATTCTTTATATCGCTGCACAAGAACGATCGTTGGGGGCAATGTGTGCTCAAGAGAATACCGAGCGTAAAGAAACGGCTTTGTATTATTTGAGTCGAACTTTAATCGGAGCTGAGCTGAATTATTCCCCCATTGAAAAGATATGTCTTGCGCTAGTATTTGCTGTTCAAAAGTTGAGACATTACATGCAAGCACATACCGTACACGTGGTTTCTAGGGCTGACCCAATTAAATACATACTTTCAAAACCTGTCCTCTCCGGGCGATTGGCAAAATGGGCAATGTTCCTCAAGCAGCATGATTTGATATTTGTTCCTCAAAAAGCAACCAAAGGCCAAGCAATAGCAGATTTCTTTGCCGATCATCCTGTTCCAGCTGAATGGGAGCTCTCCGTTGACCTTCCTGGTGAAGGAGTGTTCTACATTGATATTCTACCACCATGGCAAATGTATTTTGATGGGGCTGCGAGACGTGATGGAGCAGGAGCAGGAGTTGTTTTTATATCTCCAGGAAATCATCTTCTCCCATACTCATTTACACTGACTCAGTTGTGTTCAAATAATGCGGCGGAATATCAAGCTCTCCTATTGGGACTCCAAATGGCACGTGAGATAGGCATCAAAGACATGGATATCTATGGGGACTCACAACTCGTGATCAATCAAATTCTCAACGACTACGAAGTAAAAAAGGAAGACTTAATCCCTTTTCACAAAAATGCGACCCGGATGCTTAACATGTTCGATTCAATCAACTTAGGACATGTTCAGAGGAGTGCCAATAAGTTGGCCGACGCGCTTGCAAATCTTGCAGCCAACTTGGCACTGGGGGCAGAAGAGACCATGTCCATTCCAGTTTGCAATCGTTGGGTCGTACCACCATGCGAAGAGTTCGACGATTTAGAGACGACTAATATGGTCTGTGCTTGTGAAGTAAACGAAGACGATTGGCGCCAACCTATTATTAACTTCTTGGATAATCAGATATTGCCCGATGATCCAAAACACAAGATAGAGATACGTCGACGCGCTCCCAAGTTTATACATTACAAAGAAACGCTCTACAGACGGTCTTTTCTTGGACAATGGCTAAGGTGCCTAGGAGAAAAAGAGGCGACAGAGGCTATGCAAGAAGCCCACGCTGGAGTCTGCGGCGCTCATCAATCAGGTCCAAAACTTTATGATCGCATAAAAAGAATGGGATACTACTGGCCTAGCATGGTGCAAGATTGCATGGACTTTGCGAAGAAATGTGATGCATGTCAATTTAATGCGAACTTCATACACCAACCACCAGAGCCATTACACCCTACAATTTCATCATGGCCATTCGAAGCATGGGGACTTGATGTGGTAGGACCAATTACTCCAAAAGCCTCTAATGGACATGCATACATCCTTGCTGCTACAGACTACTTCTCTAAATGGGCAGAAGCAATTACACTACGCGAAGTTAAGAAAGAAAATGTCGCTGACTTTATCCGGACACAAATCATCTACCGGTATGGCGTGCCACAACGAATCATAACAGACAATGGAAAACCTTTCTTCAACAAGCTAGTGACAAGTTTATGCGAAAAGTTCACATTTAAACAGTACAAATCATCAATGTATAACGCGCCTGCAAATGGTTTGGCTGAAGCTTTTAACAAGACATTGTGCAACCTGTTGAGAAAAGTAGTGACAAAGTCAAAACGTGATTGGCACGAAAAAATTGGTGAAGCGCTATGGGCATACCGAACAACGTACAAAACACCTACTCAAGCAACCCCGTATGCTTTGGTGTACGGAGTAGAAGCTGTATTGCCCTTGGAGCTTCAAATTCCATCCATGCGCATCGCTATTCAAGAAGGACTGACCTGTGATGAAAATGACCAGCTACGGTTAGCAGAGTTGGAAGCTCTTGACGAAAAAAGACTACAAGCACAACAAAGTTTACAATGTTATCAAGCAAGACTCTCACGCGCGTTTAACAAAAAAGTGCGTCCTCGCTCTTTTCAAGCAGGTGACTTAGTTTTGGCAGTCAGAAGACCAATCATCACCTCGCACAAGACGGGAAGTAAATTCAAGTCAAAATGGGATGGTCCATATGTAGTGAAAGAAGTCTACACAAACGGTGCCTACAAGATTGTAGATCAAGATGGATTGTGCATTGGCCCGATCAATGGAAAGTTTTTGAAGCGGTACTATGCCTGAATCTTCACACACACAAAAAATGTAACTCCTAAGCAAGAGTATAAACTACGTAATAAGGAACTACGTTGGATTGATCTTGCAAATTGTAATGCAAGTACGTAGGCAGCTTGGAAATGAAACAAGTACAGCCACAACAACAACAACAAAAATTTGTAACTCCTGGCCCGCAAGAGTTTAAACTGTGAACGGCTAAAATAAATAAAAAAAATTTTCAAAAAAAAATAAAGTCACAAATAAAAGCATATGTGGAATTTAACGTATCGCGACATCGAGACTCTCTCTCCTCTCTTCGAGCATGTCCTCCATCCTTTTCAGACTGGCAATCTCTTCCTGAGAAGCACTCTGCACAGAAATCAAATTATCTAACTTCAGCTAAAGTGACTCAGACTACTGTTGGGATTACCGCCGCTGTAAAAGCAACTGGGTTCCGAACCGTCCAAGTATGGTTATCATCGAACGATAACCAATACTGAAAGTACTGTTGGGATTACCGTCGCTATAACAGCAGCTGGGTTCCCAACCGTCCCAGTATGATTATCATCGGACGATAACCAACACTGAGACTACTGTTGGGATTACCGCCGCTTTAAAAGCAACTGGGTTCCGAACCGTCCAAGTATGGTTATCATCGGACGATAACCAACACTGAAACTACTGTTGGGATTACCGCCGCTGTAACAGCAGCTGGGTTCCCAACCGTCCCAGTATGATTATCATCAGACGATAACCAACACTGAGACTACTGTTGGGATTACCGTCGCTGTAACAGCAACCGGGTTCCCAACCGTCCCAGTGTGATTGTCGCTGCTTCAAGATCACCTTTCTGCCCAACACAAACAAAAGCAAAGCATACCGATACAAACATAATATTTATCATAAAGGTGATCACACATTTAAAGAGCTAGATAAGCTACTGAACAATGATGTCAATATCACCAGGAAGAATTGGTTAAACTCGTCCGGCTAATGCCCATATAACGATGAAATTAACTGTGATTACATCAGGCCCAAATAAACTTGAACTGCAAATTAATAATGCTATAAGATGTTGGAGCTCCTGGGCTTTATGACACCTTTCTCTTAAAAAAATGTTTTCTTAGAGACCACACAATTTGACTGTATCACCCACCAAGCAACATCACCTTGGACCAGAAAGACCGAGCACTAATGCAATAAGAGCAAAATTTATCGGAAACCACCGATGGAAGTCATCAACACATTGTGTGATGATGGGTACTTAGGAGTCAAACAACTCAGCACACCATCTTTTCTGTCAAGTCTTACTTGCTCAATTCTACACATACATACCAAGGAGAGTGTGAACATAATCAGAATCCTCTGAAACATCAAACAAGGGACTAGCTCCGAGCGCATAGGACAATGAGTCATTCAATTCACCCAAATAATAGAAAACCTGTGCAAATCATGACACTTTAGTACAAATGATATATAGTTATCTACACACAAACATGGTTCAGCGGATCTTTAACGGATACAGAAGAAGAGTACTCAACCCTCAATGTGTGTTGCTATTGGTAATAAAAAAAAACGGAAAAGTGAGAAAACATGGATGATACAGTAGTGGTGTGGAAAACAATTACAGTTTAAAAAGAAAGTCATCAGAACCTTTGAAACGAGAAGTGCTGCAAGTTGCCTTTGATCATACTCTTCATCTTCATACAAACTTTCACTGTTGAAGGAGCAAGCAAAACACAAGTTGATAAGGGATGCTGGTGGAGATCTCAGGCCAGAAATAGTCAACATGCTTGTTGAGATTAGAGAGTGCGTGAAGCTTCAAGACGGAATGAGACTCATTGAGCATCGCCAGAAGTCCACCTGCGGAGCTCACCATCATCGCCGCTGCGGCCATGACCGGTATCTCTTGCAACAGGTCCGATCTAGGGCTGCGCGAAGAAAAACAAAAACCCAAAGTGACAAACCCAGCTCCTAAGAATGGTTCCGTACCTGCTGCGGCGAAGAAGGCAGATTCTGAATCTTCCAGTGAGGAAGATAGCGATGATTCAAGCTCAAAAGAGAATATAGATGGAGCTGAACTAGCAAATTGGGTAGGCAGAAACAGCAAACCAGACTATGTAAACTCACAAAGAATAAGCGGTCTTCGTATAAGCATACTAGAATATCGAATGGAAAACCCTAGGGCAAGCCTAACTATTTATACGAGTTGAGGTTTCCTGATTCGACTGAAATATTCAGCAGATTCGACTGAAATATTCAAAATCGAAAAGATATAATTAAATCAGCAGATATCTAAATCTGTGGGTATTATCAAAAAATTAAAACGGATTGCCCCCGGCCGCCTCTTCCGCCTCTGGATCCATCAAGCAGAAGAACGAGCCTCCATCTTCAAAGATCAAAAGAGAGTCTTCTCCTTCTCCGCCACCTCAGCCTCCGCCTCCTGCTCTCAAGAGTGCGCTCAAGAGGTCCAAACCGCCTGACTCACTGTCCGAAGTTGTCGCACCTGAGAGACGAATAAGATTAAGACGACAACAGAGGCATCTGGAACACAAGTAATTGAAGCCATGCAGAAGATTGCATCCCATATAAGAAACACCTCAAAGTTTGGAAAGGCTTCGAAGCTTGCAATACAGCTTGTTCAAGCTGGTAGTGTCAAGCCAGCAACAAGTAATTATTTCTTTGCCATACTTGAACCTGCAATGTCATCAACCATATCATGCACAGAACCTTCTGTACGAGCTGATTACCACGCTTTGTTTTCGGCTTCACAAGACATTCTTCAATGTCTTGACAGGAAGCAACAGAATCAACTTATCACCTGGAACATAAAAGTTGTGGGTGCAAATGATCTGTTTACTGATGACAGCTTCGTGTTTTCCAAAGCAACTGGACAAATAAAGGAAGCCATTTCCAATCTTTCAACTGCAACTGATGATGATGATTGATGACAGGGAGGAAGCTGAGGCTCTGAAAATGGCACACCATGTACAAGATGCTGAAATCACAGAAGCAAAAGAGATCGAAGAATCTGATCCTTTTGGTCTTGATTCACTGATTCCTAGTGACTCGAACAGAGAGGGGAGATCAAATGTAAAGAGTGCTGCAGCCACCAAGAATAGCAGAGAAGAAGAAGTTGAAGTAGAGTCGAAACGATTTCTCAAGTCGGAACGGGAAGCTTTAATTCTTTGTTTAGAGATAGCAGCGCGCCCTTACCAAATACCATGGTGCCAGACAGGTTTAGATATCCTGGTTAAGCATGCATTTGATAACATATCAAGGTTCACCTCTCAGCAAAAGAAGGCTATAGGGAAACTCTGGGCTTCCATTCGAGAGCAACAAATTCGTCGGAAGCAAGGGAAGTCGGTGACAGGAAAACTCGATATGAATGCTTTTGAACATCTTCGGGAGAAGTATGCAAATGAAAAGATAAGCATTCGTCGTGCTGTTGGTGGCGGAGGAGACCGCCAAGCTCAACAATGGCTAGGTTAATTACAACTCTGGCTCATAATGTTGTAAAATTTTATGCAGAAAACTACCAACTGAATGTTTGGAGGTTTCAAACCAATTTAAGCTAAAACTTAGAAAGAAAAAAAAAAAAATTGCCGGTGTGCTCTTTCAGGGTAAACAGACCTCTCTTGGCGACAATGATGATGTGGGCGATCCTGTAACTAGCGAATGCTCACACAAATTCAAGTCAACCGTCAAGTTGGATAACGACAGGTGACTTAAAAGACAAATCATGTAGAGTTCTTATGACAAATTTAACACTCTCATGACTTTGAGGCAACCGACAAGTTGGATAACAACGAGTTGACTCAAATGAAATCGAGTATTCATACGATAAGTTCGATGCTCGCTGACTTCCAAATCAACCCACAATGACTCAGAACCACACCACGCGAAAGCACTCATTCAAATGGCACGCGCGACCTGGTCCTGAGGGGGCAATTTGTAGGCATTAAAAATTTATTAAAATGCTTAAAGCTAGTTTAAAATGATTATTTTGAATTAATATAATTTTTAATTCAATTTAGGTATTTTAAATGAAGTATGGGCCAGACCCGACAAATTAAATAATCATTTGAGTCATAAGTGACTAATGGGCCAAAACTTACTAAAAGCCCACAAAGGAGGCCCAGTATTCGAGCCCAGTAAATTCTCTATAAATAGAGAATTCATGATTCATTTGAAGGGACCCAGAAACCCTAGATAAGAAGACTTCTCTGAAGAAGGCAACATTGCAAACAACAAGTACGCAAATTGTACCGTTTGCTGAACTTTCTTCAAGAAGTGTCAAGCGTCAAGTGAGACCAAGTCATCGCGACCCTTGCTTACGCAACTCAAATCAGAACTGTTACGTAGTAGAATCAGAGGGACTCTAGAGATTGTACACACAAACTTTCTGAAAAGCAATAAAATCATTTGTTCCGTTATTTTGTGCTTTGCAAAATAATTCGTCTACAGAGTTTCCTTAGGAGTTGTCATAACAATAATTGGGACAAGTTCCACGAGTCCGCACTAGAACTACAGATTTGAACTCTAGAGAACTATTAACCATAGTGTCATCCCAAAGATGTTATCGACTACGTGTCTCATTACCAATTCATGAAACACTCTTTCAAACATATTTCTGGCTATGGAATATGTCAACCGTTAGGACACATGATTGCATCGTGTTGTGTATGCTATGCATTCTTTAGTTCTAGTGCGGACGGTAAAACTTGTCTCAGCTATTGTTATGACAATTTCTAAGGAAACTCGTTAGGAATGTTTCGACTATTTCTAGTGAAAGTAAATACGAGACGCAGGGATTTGGTAACCCACTTCAGGACAATGTGTCCCTATTGTGGGGGGGGGGGGGGGGGGTTCTCCTAACCCCAACAAGCAGCAATCCACTATTTGACGATCGGACAACGAAGTACAAACTTGCAAGACTCCCTCTTCAAGTCCTTCTACCACTGACTCGTCTGGATGCGCATTGAGCTCCCCTCAGTGTAGAGATCCCTCTCTATGGCTTGTCACAGCAGCTTCATTCTCCTGAACAGCTGTTTTTCCACTCAACGCCCTCCCGGATATCTGGACAGGTCTGTTTTACAACAGGGTTTGTTAAACGTGTTGTTGCAGCAAATACTTCTGTTCCTCGTGCTTGAGTGATAACTTAGCTCCAATCTCCAATGGGTGTACTCATCACTTGCCTTCTCCCTCTCTTGTATATTGCTATAAAGCAAGAGAGCTTCTTAAATAATTTTCTGGATGTCCATCTTCAACTTCATTTTCACTCCTTTTTAAAGCCCTCGCCAATCTCCTTAAAGATCTCAACCAAATATTCAATTAGAATATTTGTTGATCTTATCTTGTTGCAATCCCATGCGTATCAAAGATGTCGTTGTGGATATTCTGTGTCGCCGAGAATTCAGCAATCTTGCGGATATGCTTCACACCTCTTGATTCTCGGAATCTGTAGATTCTTGATTCTCAGAATCTGCGGATATACTCCTTCAAATCACAGCCAGCACGAACTTCAGCACTTGCTCTAACATCTTGTGTAGCATCTCCTGACTTCAGTTTTGCAGTTTTAATATCTAACTATTCACGCGTATTTCTAACTTACTTGAACAACTCTTTGAACAAAAACATGTCATACATAATCATGCGACTAACAATCTCCCCCTTGGCAGTTTTTGGCAAAGTACAAAGTTAGTTGTTCAAGTTAGAACTACTCTCCCAAATATTCTCCCCCTATTTGCCACAAACTCGGCAAGGGGATACATGTTCAAATATTCCAACAACTGAAAGAGATAAAGTACTTCATAGAATGAGGGGTAGGATATTACCAGCTTCCTTGCTACTGCATCCGAGTCGGCATTCTCCTCAACATTAACTTCAATAACCTCCTTAACATCTATGCCATAGAAGTCATTAATAGCCTCTGGAGTAATCTTGATCAGGCTCCCCCTGACCCATACATGTCCATACTCAGAACTCATCTCATCACCAAAAACTTCAGCAATGGCCTCTTCACTATTCACAGCACCAAGTGGACTTTTAACACTCCTTCGTGGACCTCACCAATCTGGTCTGCTCCCTCTGCATCTGTGCCAGGGGTATCCTCAGCTTTTTCCTCAACAACTGCCTCTGCAATCTCCTTAGCACCACCCTCCGTTCTTTGTTCCCAACAGAAAGTCCAACGACCTCTACAACAGGTTCCTTAGCAGTGGGTTCAACAACCCCTTCAACATTTTGTCACAGATCTGAAATGGCGCGCAAATAGGAAATGTTGTAACGTTAGCTGAAATATAAGTGTTACACTTCCTTCTAGTTTTCTGATAGCTGATAGAGCCTAGTTATATGCACTATTTAGATCTTAACACTGTGCTTGTTTGCATTATTTTGTGTACAAGATTATTGGTTTTCGATATTTTTGTATTTCAGGAGCATAAGTCAGATGTGCGCTAACGGGCATTTTTAAAGAGCGCAGTGCACGACCTGCGGAGCTAGCAGCGCAATAGGAGATAGCTGATTCGGACTGCAGTGCGCAAACCAATTGCGCAAAGCGAGTAGCGCAATCAACGTGCGCAGCGAGCCATGCGCAGGATAGCAGAGTTTCTAAATTTTAATCATCATTATCCTCACAAAATCTCCTAGATTTGGAAAGTAGCTAAGATTCTCTCGGGCCAAATCTAAGCATTCCTTGGGCTTCAAGACCATTATATAAAGAGGAGGGAAGCTAGGGTTTAGAGAGAGAGGACATATAGAGAGAGAGACACATAGCAGCAAAAACACACGAGCTACAGAAACTCTGCTGCCAAGATTCTGCGCGAACCACCTGCGCCAGCCGAAAACAGCAACCTGCAATTGCGCCGACCTGCTACTTTTCCTTGGCTGTTTTAGTTTTATTTATTATTTCTATGATGTTTGCTTCGAGCATGTCTAGCTAAACACCTTGTATCGGTTGGGCATGATTCTATGAAGTATTTCCTTTGAGACTTGTGTTTAATGCTTAGTTCGTCTACTTATATTAATTCTATGCACATGGGTGATAATTAGTTGTGCGAATAAGAGAAGCCTTGAACCGCAATCTTATTCTAACTGCTCGTTATTGTATGTTAAACTGGTTGATAACCTGACGGTGACAACTAGGAGTAACACACTAGGATAATCAGCTACTACTGTGATAGGATTCGTAGTTGCTTAGACTAGTTTCAGGAATTAATAGCTCATGGACTTTGATCGGAACATGCGCGCACGTTAGGAACCCTTGATCGGACACTAACTTAAGTAGAACCGCACTATAGATGTTTAGAGCCGATGATAAGGGATACATTCATAGAGGATTGTCTTTACCGATACTTTTCATAGTCCAAGTACTTAATATCTACTGCCTGCGCACGTATCGTGCAATTCTGCTTTCACTACTGTTCATTCGCGCACCTGCGCAACCCAATCACTCACAACCCTCAATTTCGTAAGTTGTAGGTTGCTAGCTAAGACGAGTCTGCACGCTCCTTGTGGGATCGACCCTGACTTAGCCGCTGTATTAAGTGGAGAAGGAAGGATTAATTTGACGCGTACAACGACGCGCGATCAGTAGCCCAAACTTTAGCCCTCTTCTTTATTCAAGGACTACCAGAAGTCATGCCATGATTAGTTTTCGACCACGCATAGTCCCAACTCAGACCTCAAGGTCTCGAATTGTTGTGTGCTTAAAGCCTGTGTAAAGATATCAGCTTTCTGGCAATCTATGCGAACATGAGTCAAGATCAACTCCTTCTTCTCCACAAGCTCTCTGGATGCAAAGCAAGCGAAGCGAAGCATCTCTCTGTAATTCTTCTTAACCCCTTGAGTGACCATACTTCCACTTGGACTTCCAATGACATTGGTCAAATGATGGTGTTTCTGAAATGACATGAAGGAATCACCTCGATCTCCTCTGCCTCATCAGCAATCTCCTTAACATGTTCCTCTACAATAGGTGTTTCTGCATCAACATCTGCTATAACATCTTCTGTTGTGACCTCAGCATCACTTAAATGATCTACATCAGGAACCTGTGTAATCCAACCTTCTGCATCATCAGTGGTATTCGGCTCTCCATCACCTACTAAAACATTCGACGACTCCATAATAGTCTTTCTCCTCCGATTATAGACTCTGTAGGCACGATTGTTGGGGGAGTATCCTAGGAAAATGCGGTTCCAGATCTCGTAGCACGTTTTGTCAGTACTCCCCTGTAGTGTTACACAGTTAAGTGTGTCCCAAGCAGTGATAAGAGCCTCTGCCCAAAAGTGCAGTGCTACATCTCTATTCTCCTCTCCTTTGATAATAGGAATCCCTCTCACCAGCTTCTTGTTTGACAACTTCTTCAGAGCTTTCAGATTCAAGTGCTCCAATCTCCTGTGCCAAAGATTCATCTCATATGTCTTAGTAAGTAGACAGATTGCATCAGAAACTGCTCCTCCAACATCTAACAAATAGCAGTTGTTAGTAGAACGACTGCCACGCATCACACAATCAGCAACAGCATTAAGAACTCTGCACGAATTTTTGGTAAACTTTACGTGACAAAAATCATCACATATCTGGCTAATACCGATGAGATTTGCATGCAGACCCTCAATGTAGAGCACGTTTGTCAGTCTAGGTAATCCCGGTAGTTCCAGAACACCTGCTCCAATAACTTTTCCTTTTCCACCATCTCCAAAGGTCACTGATCTCCCATCCAGTGGTGTTAGATGTTTAAGAAAAGCTAAGTTACCAGTCATATGTGCTGAACAACAGCTATCAAAGTACCATAAATCTTTGTTCAAGTTGACAGTTGAACTATAGGCAACAAGGCATACCTCATTTCCATGTCTCTTTGGTCTCCATTCTAACTCGTATCTCAATACGTCCATACTCAGCTAGGAACTTTCTACACTTTCTTTGTATGTATCCTCGAGTATGGCAGTAATGACAAATCCTAGTATCTTTGGTCCAGGGAGTGTTATAGCGGTTGATGTAGGTAACGCTGGCACTTCCCTTCAACATCTCTCCTCTGACAAACTGTGTTTTGCCTTTGCTGTTTCCAGATGTGTTCCCAATACTAGATCGTCCTGTACTATACCTCTGAGCACCAAGGATCTCATTCAGATCTTTCGTTCCAGAATTCATCATTCTTACTCTCTTTCTCAAATTAGCCAACTCCTGCTTTGTCTCACCATGATCACAAATTTTCTTGTTGAATCTGGTCTTTGTTGCAGCAAGTGCTTCATCCAGTCCTCTCTTCTGCTCCTTTAACTGCGTGATAGTGACACTTTTTCATTCGTCTTTACCACCAGCTTCCACTTGGCATACATGTCTCGTAGGTTTCTCCTTAGAGTCTCCTCATTGATTTCCTCACCGTCACTAGAGTCAGTGTCACTGTCAAGGTCTGTCTCCTCAGCTCCTTCCTTACAATTAGTGTGGCAGGATCTGTGACATCCTCTATAACAGTTATTAGTGCAACAAAGTTACTCTGATATTTACCAGTATCACTACTCTCAGACTCATCATCACTGTATGTGGCTACCTAGCTTTCTTCATCATCAATGTGTTAGCATAGTAGCTTTGTATGTGACCGTATCCTTGACAGGCTCTGCACTGAATCTCTTCATTTGGATTTTGATCATTCTCCCTACGCTTGCCTTTTTGAAATCTATCATCTTCCCTCTCAGGATATCTTTGGTCACCACGCTCCTCACGAGCTTTGTAATTTGATCCTCTCTTATCCATATTTTTCATGAACCTCCTACATTGTTTGAACATCATAGCTACTTGATCATCATCCATCGCACCATCAGATTCTGTTTCAGCGTTTGTTACAGCAACCTTTAGTGCAATTCCTCTAGTCTTCTTGCTGGCTTTTTGCTGTTCATCTTCATCTCAGTGTAGAGATCCCTCTCTATGGCTTATCACAGCAGCTTCGTTCTTCCGAACAGCTGTTTTTCCACTTAACGCCCTCCCAGATATCTGGACAGGTCTGTTTTGCAACAGGGTTTGTTAAACGTGTTGTTGCAACAAATACTTCTGGTCCTCGTGCTTGAGTGATAACTTGGCTCCAATCTTCGTCGGGTGCACTCAATCACTTGACCTCGACCTCTCTTGTATATAGCTATAAAGCAAGAGAGCTTCTTGAATAATTTTCTGGATGTCCATTTTCAACTTCGTTTTCACTCCTTTTAAATCCCTCGCCAATCTCCTTAAAGATCTCAACCAAATATTCAATTAGAATATTTGTTGATCTTATCTTGTTGTCATCCCAAGCGATTGCGTATCAAAGATGTCGTTGAGGATATTCTGTGTAGCCGAGAATTCAGCAATCTTGCAGTTATGCTTCACACCTCTTGATTCTCTGAATCTGCAGATTCTTGATTCTCAGAATCTGCGGATATACTCCTTCAGATCACAGCTAGTACGAACTTCAGCACTTGCTCTAACATTTTGTGTAGCATGTACTGACTTCAGTTTTGCAGTTCACAGCTAACACGAACTTCAGCACTTGCTCTAACATTTTGTGTAGCATCTCCTGACTTTTTGCAGTTTTAATATCTAATTATTCTACGCATATTTCTAACTTACTTGAATAACGCTTTGCACAAAAATATATCATGCATAATCATGAGACTAACACATTCAAGTTGAAAACTTATGTGGGGGCAAGCTCGCCAAGGCTGTCAAGTTTTTCACCCGAGTCCCCACACTACTATACTCATCATCGTCACCTCACCCTGAAAAACAAAAAAGGACCAGCGCCCACCTCCCAACATCATCCATATAAGAATCCTGTTACTACCACACACAGGTTGTCGATTCCTCAATGACATTATCCATATCATCTTCATGTTTTCCATGGCTCTTGTGCATTGCTCTCTGCTGTTTCTATTCGGTTCAAGGGCAGTGTTTTGAGAGCCAGAGAACACTGCTTCTCCAGCTGAAGCATGACTTCAACATCACTTACTGGGGAAATAAGATCAAGAGCTGGGATCCTAGCAAAGATTGCTGCGCCTGGCCGGGTGTGACCTGCACCAGCGGATATGTAACAGGCCTGGATCTTAGCGGAGAAGGAATAGTTGCCGGGCTTAACGACACAAGTGCTTTATTTGAGCTCCAAAATCTCACCAGCCTCAGTCTAGCTGATAATTTGTTTGATACAACAATCCCACCTGCTTTTGCTAAGCTACGGAATTTGATACATCTGAACCTGTTTGGCGCAGGATTCGAAGGACAAATTCCTATTGAGATATCAAAGTTAACAAGGTTAGTAACTCTTGATATCACATCGCAGTTCTTTTTCGGACTCAGGGTTGTCAACCCCAACTTACACACGCTGGTCGGGAACCTGTCAAACCTGGTGTATCTTCATTTGAAAAGTGTAGACTTATCAGAACAGTCAAGTGACTGGTGCCAAGTTCTGTCATCTTCGTTGCCTCATCTGCAAGACTTGGACTTGTCCAGTTCTGGATTATCAGGCCCCATTGACCCTTCCCTTCAGAATCTCAAGGCCCTATCCATCATTGATTTGAGTGATAATCGGTTTACTGATCGGTTTCCTAATTTCTTCTCCAATTTAAGAAATCTTACTTATTTGAATCTAGCTGATAGTGGCGTTGATGGAAAAGTTTCAGAGAAGATATTCCAAGTGCCGACCTTACGATTTCTTGATGTTTCGGAAAATCATCAGCTGCAGGGCAGTTTTCCAAGCACGGTCAAAGATAGTTCCCTTGAGACTCTTGTGCTTAGATCAACAATGTTTTGGAAGACAATCCCGGATTCGATAGGGCAGCTAAAGATGCTGTCCAGGTTAGACATCTCTCAGTTGCATTTGGTTGGGCAAATTCCGAAATCCATATCCCTGCTTACCAACCTGGTTTCTGTGGACATGCATTTCAACGGTTTGAATGGCTCAGTTCCATCATTTTCTCAGGCTAAGTATCTAAGAGAGTTGGATCTTAGAGACAACGAGTTAACCGGTTCCCTCCTATCCACTGATTGGAAGCAACATACACACTTGGAAGCTATTTTGCTCTGGGGCAACTTTCTGAGTGGAAGCATTCCGACATCCTTGTTTGGAATTCCCTCACTGCAGCAGGTATCCTTGTCAGACAACAATTTCACAGGATTTACCAAGGCGTCCATTAGTCCCTCTTCTCAGTTGCGGCAACTTCATATAAGCCACAATAAATTACAAGGGGAAATCCCATCTTTCATTTTTGGGTTGCAAGGCCTCGAAGAGCTTGACCTTTCTTTCAACAATTTCGGTGCCACGTTTCAGTTGACTTCTCTGGGTCTGTTGAAGAATCTTTCTAGTTTGTACCTCTCACACAGCAACTTAGTAGTTGAAGTGGGTACAGATATCACTTCATTTCCTCGCCTTGACTCACTAGGACTTGTTTCCTGCGGGTTGAAAGTGATACCAAGCTTTCTAAGGAACCACAGTGTCATTGAGAATTTGGATCTTTCCCAAAATCAGATTCCAGGTCAGATACCAAGTTGGTTATGGGATATTGATACTCTTACTTCACTAAGTCTTTCTCACAACCATCTAGAGACTTTAGAAAAAACAAATTCCAGCCCGGGGATCGAAACAATGGACCTTAGTGTTAATTTGCTGCATGGGGAACTGCCACACCTCCCTTCAATGAAGTCGTTAAATTTATCGAGTAATCACTTAAACTCCACTATGTTATCTTTGATGGACAGTTTAGGTTTTTCCTTGACTTTCCTTGACATCTCAAAAAGCAACCTCTATGGGAACATTCCGGAGTCAGTATGCAAAACTACATACTATTTTCTCGACCTGTCTGAGAATTTCTTGAGTGGTGCAATACCTGAGTGCCTGCCAAATATTGAGAATATTCATACTATTAACTTGAGGAACAACAATCTCAGTGGCATTTCGGATACACTTGCAGCAAAATGTTCTTTGGAAACAGTGGATCTCAGCGGCAACATTTTGCAGGGGAGTATTCCAAAGTCCTTGAGGAACTGCACAGACCTGAAAATTTTGGACTTATCAAACAACAAGCTTGAAAAGACCATTCCATATGAGTTGGGATACTTTCAATCTCTCCGGGCTCTAAATGTGTCACACAACAAACTCAATGGTCCTATACCAACATCTGTGGGAAACCTGACAACACTGGAATCATTAGACTTGGCTAAGAACCAGCTGAGTGGGACAATTCCAAAGCAACTCGGCAGCTTGAAGCTCCTTTCTTTCTTGAATGTGTCCAACAATCAATTAGTGGGGATGATCCCAAAGGGTAAACAATTCCGAAATTTCACTGAGGCTTCTTTTGAGGGAAATGAAGGTTTGTGTGGAGCTCCATTGAAGAAAAAATGCTGAGTTTAAGGAGTGAACAATAATTCAATAAAAGCACTTTGATGAGGACTGGGTGATGCAACAGATGATTTGTTGTAATGTAACACTTGGCTTCCTTTTAAATATGAATCAAAATGTTTCATATGTACCAAGCTCCAATGAAATGTATCTTTAATGACTAACCAATGAGTGGGATATATACCATCAAACTGTGAGTATCGTGCTAATCAAAAACAGATAAAAGGTGCTCATACTTAGGCTTGAGTGTTTTAAGTTTAGGTATGAGTTTATTTTATAGAATAACAAATGGGAGAACTAGAAGCACTATGCATACACAGACATGTTCAAGAAGTATCTTACTTTTGGCTTCGTTGAATATGATGATCAAAATATACTTGAAATGCTTGCATTTCATCATAATCAGACCCTGTGACTTCAATCAAATTATGATGCCACATACTGCTCTGTAATGCTGGTACAGGTAATGCTCCGTCTCTAGTCTTTATTATGATCTCCTTTATTTTCAGTGGCTCGATGCTAAATTTGGTGAAAGTGATTGCACCTACATGGTAGTTTACCAATATGCCTCCATAGTGTTGTTTAATGCCCATAACCACAGGGTTGATGAATACTTGAATATTGTTAGAAACCATGCCTCTGGATGGCTTCCTGAAATGTGGAAGGATGGTGAGTGCTACAAATCTCTGTTGAACTTATAATATTAATGGGTTACCCTCCTCCTTTTGGTTATATTAGTTTTTTAAGTTGTGAGGTTTATCAGGTCCATACTCACAAGTTGCTAAACATCGTTTTCAATGATATAGAGTGGGGGACTCAATCTTTGAGTTAGAACATTCTTTGTAGCCTGTGGAATGGATGAAGTGTAGTTAGTTAGTAGGCTAGGCTTTTGGTAAACGCTGCTGATTTATTTCATGTTCAAAATAATGATAATGCAAACATTTACTTAGTATTTACATGATTATTGAGTTATACTTTGAGATCACAAGCTATTGGAGACTTATTTTTATAATCATGATGGAAAATTTTGTCTCTTCTACCAAAGGATGGAAAATTTTAAAATCTTACATGTCACCAAACTTTATTTTTATTGTATTGGAGATAATATTTATTTCGTTTAATTAATAATATGTTATATATTCATATTTGAAAAATTGTGTTATGTGTTTATTGTATATATTATTAATTTATATTATATATGTTTTGATTGGTTAGTCCAACATTAATTTGGATTCATAAAACATACAACAATGCTAAAAATAAATACATAAAAAGTAAACATAATCAATATTTCCTTCAAATTGAGCTCCTAGAGGCCCCGTGGTTGTGATTTCGCGCCAAACACAAAATAGATTTGATAATATATTACGAAACACAAAATAGATTTGACAATACATTACGAAATACAAAATAGACAATTCACTGTAAAATAGATTCATATATAATTTTTAATAAAAGGTAGTAATATTAATTTATGTATTATATATATGTTGAGTATAACTTAGTTTTTGTTTAATCAATAGACAACTCACTGTAAAAAATATGTATTATATATTTAATTTATAGATTGTTTCGAATTGACGATAATATCTCATTAAATATAATATATATATATATATATATATATATATTATAGTTATGTTAATTTATAAACAGTTTTAAATCAATACTTATTTTTTTATTGTTATGTTTTAAAAATAAAAGAAATATTTATTATAAAAAATTAAAGGAATTATAGATGAATTTAAAATAAGTAAATGTTGAGGGTAAAATGAGAAATAGCTGTGGGACCCACGGAGGGGTGTGTGATGAGTGGGAGGTGTGAGGAGAACTCCCCTTTCACAAACATGGCGTAATTGAATATTTCGTTTAACAAGATAAGATGTCTAATGTTAGTGGTAGTTTGAGAGCGATGCACGGTTTGAAGAATGGAAAAATGGATGCGGCCAAGGCATCTTATAGAGGTAGAAGTGCAGATAGAAAGGAGGTGGATCAAATCTCATCAAACCATGAACAAGAGTAACATTGTTATCTGTTTTTGGTCAAACCGTGACTAAGAGTCATGGTTTGATGATTCTTATCCACGTAAGCTCCAAGTCATTTAATAGACATGGTGCACCATAACGTTTCTGTTTTAGTTTTATTTAATGAAATATATTTGATTAGTAAAACAGATTGCGTGCCCTCAACGTGCATCACCAGTGTTGAGCTATGTCCCACATGCGAGCTGGTTCGCAAATGATTTTAAATCGAGCCTGCAACACTCCAAATGCACGTTCAATGTCCTTCCGGTATCCCTCCTGATATTTTGCAAATAACTTATCTGCAACACTCCAAATGCACGTTGTAATGTTTTCTCTTGCCTTGGCGCGCATAGTCTTCCTCTATTTTGTTTCGACGCTCTCTAAATCGGTTGAGGATATACCTCTCTTCGATTTCAGACTTTCTTTTGTAAGCTTCGATATCAAAAGGAAATTCGGATGGATCCATTGTTATTTTTTTGTAAGATGAGATTTATGGCAATGGTACATCAATCGGAGAATGAGTACCCATTTATAAGAAGGGTAATCAAAAGCATTGGATTCTCTCATTAGAAATCAAAATAAAAAGAGTCACGGACTACTGGCAACCTCTCATTATTAAAGTAGACAATGACAACACAACATTAATAAAAAGCATTGGATTCTCTTGTTCATGCAATAGTCACGGACTACTGACAACCTCTCATTATTAAAGTAGACATCGACAACACAACGTTAATAAAAAGCATTGGATTCTCTTGCTCATGCAATCCTTGCTCTTTAGTCACGGACTACTGACAACCTCTCATTATTAAAGTAGACAGTGACAACACAGCATTAATAAAAAGCATTGGATTCTCTTGCTCATGCAATCCTTGCTCTTTAGTCACGGACTACTGACAACCTCTCATTATTAAAGTAGACATCGACAACACCAACTTAAAGAAGACAATGACAACACAGCATTAATAAAAAGCATTGGATTCTCTCATTAGAAATCGAAAGTCAAGGATTGCATTAATAAAAAGTGACAACACTGTCGGTTCCATATTTAATCCACCCACTAAGTAGCACCAAATTCTGATCGGTGGTCCATTTATTGGCACCAACGAGAATGAGTTGAATCTCCTGCAATTGGAGTGGCTTCATTAGCACTGCTCATACCACCAAGCACCATTTGTGTAGAAAATTCGGAAAATTCAGTTGCTCCAACATTTAAAACTGGTACATTTCCTATTGGAGTAGATGAATAATAAGGTGGTGCTTGAGATGAATATGACATCATTGATCCATAATATGGACTATAATTTGGAGCAGATGAAGGCATGATGAAATTTGGTGCAAACCCATAGTTTGAAGTGTTTTGAGTATTTTATTGGCTGGATTGTTGATTTTGAAACTGATAATTGTGGAGATTTGGGTAGACAAAGGAATTATTGTTGGGATCCATTTGGCTAAAAAGAAGGGTTTAAAATGGAGAAGAAAGAGGTTTTTTTTTCGGTGTCCAAATCAAATGAAGCGAGTATGTATTTATAGAGCATAAAAAATATGAATTTTGGTATAAAAATTAAAATCTAAAAAAATCAGTCAACCAATAAACAAGACGTATATTGGTATGTCACACATGGTCCCCACCACATCTTCATTCAACATGTTTAATTAATTCAACACCGAATAATCCAAATCATATTCAACACCATATTCAACTACCTCATTAAACCTATTCAACTACTTAATCCCATATTCAACTACCCCATTGTAAATAATTTCAATTTAATACCAAATAATTCTCATATTCAACATCCTATTCAACTACCTCATTAAACCTATTCAACTACTTAATACCTAATTCAACAACCCCATTGTAGATAGTCTTAGAAGGGAACAGAAAGTTTGGGTAAAGAAGCTCGAGTTGGGATTACTATTGAACATCTGTGTTCTGTTCCTTATTCAGTTTAATTTCCCATTTTATAGGGTTTGAACAAACAAAAAAACAGCTACTACGCGTGCATTTTTTGGAACCATAACAATACTTTCTTCTCATACCACACCTCTTTCATGGTCACGCAGGCTCCAAGTCATTGTGCATCAGGAGGGCCTAGAGAGACTGCAATAGCTAGCTGGCTGGCTGCATGCTGGAAAGAGCATTCTTTCTCCTGTATCAATCAAACCCAAATCTTATTTTCTTATATGATCATAAATGCAGCATATGGTGAAATGATATCGCAGAGGAAGAAATGAAAACTGACATGTTCGGTTTCTAGCTGATCTTTCTATAACTATAAGATGACCAAGTTGCTCAAACCAGATAAAACTAAGGCCAACCTAAAGAAGAGATTTATTCACTCTAAATGTTGGCACTCCAAGGTAGAAACTTGAAACATTTTTTTCAGCAAAAATTTCTCAGTTGAACAGTGAGGCAAAAATTTTGAATGTCATCACCAACCTCACCAGACCAGGGACGAGGGTGAGAGGTTGAAGTGAGGAGCCAAGCGGGGGAGCCAAGCGGGTTTCTGTTGCAAGGGGTTTCGTTGAAGTGAGCTGAAAAGGAACCAAAACTAGGGCACGTAGAGGTTGAAGTGAGGAGCCAAGCGGGGGACGAGGGTGGCCCACTGCCACATTGTGTTGGCGCCGAAGCCATCGATTAGGAGGAGGTTGGGTTTTGTGGGGGATGGGGTTTTGGGCGTCCAAATGTGGATGACTGTGCTGCCATCTTGGAGGTCGGTTGTGGTGGATTTGAGGCCGGATTTGGTGAATGCCCAGCAGAGGTAGCGGGAGCGGAACTCTGGGTTGCTGATGTGGAAGCACTTGCACATGGTTTGGGTTTGCGGGAGTGGAAGTCTGGGTTGCTGATGTGGAAGCACTTGCACATGGTTTTTTTTCATTTGTATGTTGGACATCAAAATCAGTTGGTAGTTTAAGAAAGCTGTGGAATGAGATGGAGTCTCAAGATAGTGGTCTTGTTAATGACGTATTGGGCGGTTTGGGCCTGGGTTGGAAGTGTCCCTTTTCGTTTTGTCCTAGATTTGGCGTGAATATGAGGGGCAGTAGTGCTTTGCAGGATCATGTATCTTGTCACTTGAGAAGGTCGCGGAGTGAATGCCTGTCGGGAAGGGGGCTGGTGGAGTTAGTTCAGCACCTTCGTGGGCATGGGAGGTGGTTGTGCGGGCAGTGCAGTAAGACGTACAGGGTGGGGACTCGGTGTCGGGGCTGCGGTTGTGAGGCCACCTTCGTTGGTTCCGAGGAGTTACCGATTAGCATGCCGGCTGGATCGGCGGTGCCGGTTTTGAGGGAGGTGATAGATGTGCAGCAGGACCTGACGGTCCTTGGGGAGGTTCCCGATGTTTTTGACCCTGTTGAAGAAGATCCGGAGGTTCTCAAGAAATTGAGGTGGGCTGCGATTCCAACCCTGAACTTCATTCCAAGAGCTTGTAGGAGAGGGGTGGCTAAGTGTTATGTCGAAGCAGTTAGAGCGGTTAATGAGGTTCCTGATGACCTTAACCGGTGGGGGATCATGCAGATTTTTGTTGTATCAGTTCTTCGTTCGGTGAAAAAAGAAGAAAGGGATGGAGTCTCCTTGGCTGAGTTGGTGGCTCGTAGGTTAGAGGTGTGGGGAGGGGGAGGGGACGGTCAGCGTCGTCTTTGGCAGGAGGCTTTGGGATTCGGGGCGTCTGGGAGGCGGGTGCCAGATTTTTCTGAGGAGGATCAGAGGAAGGTTAATGTGAAGCGCTGCAGGAAGTTGGCGACGATGGGTCGTCTCGGTGATGCGGCGGGTGCTTTAGTTAGTGGAGGGATATTGCCGCGGTCTCAAGAGGTGTTGGATGAGCTCGCCCGTAAGCACCCGCAGGCTGCACCTCCAGGGATTCCCACGGGACCGTCTCCTGATTCGATTGTGCCTTCTTGGGAGGAGGTGTCGCGGGCTCTTCATTCTTTTCCGAGCGGTTCTGTCGGGGGGCGGGATGGGATAAAGCCGCAGCTGTTGTTGGATATGGTTCAGGGGGTCGCAGGTCGGGGGGAGGAGGTTCTGTTGCAGAGAGTTTTGGCAGCCCATGTCGCGCTTTTGCTCAGTGGGAGAGCGCCTCTAAGTTTGGCTCCCCTTCTTATGAGTGCTCCAGTTATTCCTCTTGCAAAACCTGGAGGAGGGGTTAGGCCGGTCGCAGTGGGAGAGGTTTGGCGGCGTCTTACGTCGAGGGTGGCTCTGAGTGCTGTTAGAGCTTCAGCGACGACTTATTTATTGCCTTTTCAGTTGGGGGTGGGAGTGAGAGGGGCAGCAGAGGCTATTACACACTCTTTAAACCACTTGATGAGGAAGCATTCAGCCGATGAGGGGCTAGGGGTTTTGAAGGTGGATCTCACAAATGCTTTTAATCTGGTGAGTAGAGAGGTTTTCTTGGAAGGAGTGCGGCTGCATTTCCCATCGCTGAGCACTTGGGTTGAGTATTGTTATGGGTCCCAAGCTTTGCTCTTTTTTGGAGAGTCGACCTTTCTTAGTTGTCGGGGGGTGCAGCAAGGCGATCCTTTGGGGCCTTTGCTATTTGTCGTCGCTTTGCAGCCTTTGCTTCGTCGGATTGGAGAGTTGTGTCCTCGTTTGATGCTCAACGCTTGGTACCTGGACGATGGTATATTGATGGGACATAGAGAGGATTTGTCGGTGGCGTTTGGGGTCATTCGGGATTCGGGGCCATGGCTTGGATTGGTGGTGAACTGTACCAAATCCTTGTGGTCTCGGACTCCTCGGCTTTATCTGTTTTGGGTAATCCTATTTCAGCGGATGGGAGAGGGGCTGATGAGGTGGTGGGGAAGAGAGTTCTAGGCATTCAGGCCATTCTAACTGAGGTGTCTAAGTTGGATAATCCGCAGCTGGAGTTGTTGCTTTTGCGCGCCTGCGTAGGCATGCCGAAGATGATGTATAATTTGCGGTGTTCACCGCCCGATTGGATTGAGGGGTCGATTCGCTCTTTCGACACAGCAGTGCATCAGAGTTTGGTGCATATCTGGAATACGGGTTTCACGATGGAGCAAAGAAGATTGGTGGGTTTACCTCTTAAGTTTGGTGGGCTTAGAATTCCGGTGGGGAGCGATGTGGCTCTCTCAGCTGCAGTGGCCTCCTTGGTGCAGGCCGGAGGTTTATGGGAGATGCTTACGAAGAATTCGTTCTCTTCGTCCAGGTGCGGAGTCTTGCTTGAGAGGTGGAATTTGAGATTTCGTCCTACCTCCCTAGTTGGATTGGAGGAGCTTAGGTCGAAGGCTGAGCCACAACAGTGGCTTACCTTCCTGGCTTCGGAAGTCATCAGGGTAGAGATCAAGGGGCAGGGAGGGGTCCGGGTGAGTACTCTGGTGGATGCTGTTTCTGTGACGGGGAGTGGTATTTGGACCACAGCGATACCTACGCCTTTCTCTGGGCTTCATATGAGCCCGGCAGCGTATCGCTTGGCCCTCAGGTACCGTACCGGACACGATGTGTTTGCAGTTTCCCGGACTTGTACGGCCTGTAGGGGGTTTCACACTTCCAACGCGGCGGGAGATCACGATTCCCATTGTCCGGGGGGTGGGAAGAGGATTCGTAGGCATAACGCTGTGAGAGATGCGTTATACGCCTTTTTTAGGGAGGCTAATTTGGGGCCTAGGCTGGAGGTGGCTGGCCTTCTCGATGGGGAGAGAAGCCAGCGGACATTTTAGTACCGGCTTGGGATGCAGGGAGAGATCTTTGTATGGATGTGTCCATTGTCTCTCCTTTTGTGGGAGGAGGGGCAGGGCGGGGGTGAGGGGAGGCTGCTAAGAGATCAGAGGAGAGGAAGATCTCTAAGTATGCGGCTCTTTGTTCAGCCAATGGTCTTATGTTCGAGTCTTTCATCATGGAATCTGTAGGAGGTTTTGGAGCGAGGTCGGATCAGCTGATCAGGACAGTGGCGGCGAGGTGGGCGGAGGCTAAGGGTATGGAGCCGCCGCAACGCTCTCCATTTTGAGACAGAAATTGTCCTTTGTCTCGCAGAAAGCATTGGCAGACGGATTTTTGTTGAGAAAAGACTTTGATTAGCTCTGTCTTTCCCTTTTGGCTTTGAACTCTCATTTGTAACTGTCTCTTTTTAAGTTATAAGAGTGAATATATTTTTTTCAGCTGAAAGTTGAAAATGAATTTCACTTGCAGCTGCCAAAATTGCACTTAACCTGCTCCAAAGAATTTGCCTCAGGTTTTTCTCTCTCCAAAGTTTGAATTGTCACTCTGAAGCGCTCAGCATTAGAAGCAAGAGAGTTGAAGATGATGAAGGCGTTGTCAGCCAAAGGTAGTTTGAGGGATAGATCTTGGGTCGCATGGGACACGCGGCGGCTTTGGCATCAAGCTCCCCGGCCGTACATAAATAGTTACATATAATAAATAAGATCTTACATAAAATATAATCTCCTGCACACGAGTTTCTACAAATTACCTTCCAACAAATGTAGTCAACTCTTAAAAAAACACTGTAATTACAATCGCCCTTACAAACAGTTACGAGGTCAGACACTAGCTAAATCAAATTGGCTAATATCAATGCGCAAACACTAACATAAAAAAGAGAACGAGGAAAAAAGCCTAACTCTGACCCCAAGCTATCCATCAGCCTGCCATGTTATATATATGATGTTATCATGTAGTGAAGAATCTCCACAAAGTCTTTCCTAGAGACACTTCACCTGGATGTTCAGATTCTTCTTCTTCACTGCTGCTGCCACTTCCTTCATCTACTAAACTGTTCCTGGGTGTTTCACTTCCAAACTCATTTTGCAAAAATTGATTGGTTCCTCCAGCTGATCTATTCACTTCTTCGCTCAATACTGTAGTCTCAATCACATCCTCTTTCAGATCCTTCGTTGCATCAACTGCTGTTTCAAACTGCAATCCAAGTATTTGTACATGTAAGAGAAGGTTGTCCACAATACCAACAATATTCTTATTTTATCACACTGGAAACATTGTATAGAAAGTACATTTAGCAGATGCCGAAGCACTTAACAATCAGCTAAAACAAAGAGTAAACTCACGAAAAAGGCAAAACAGAATAGGCAGTTAGGCTATGAGGTTTGAGATACCAACTCCAAGCATGATTAGATAAGCAAAATTATAAGCCGGCCAGTAACGAAACCAGATATAAAGAGGCAATAAATGAAGAGAATAAAACACAATATTTTTTCAACCCAATGAAAGTTCTAACCTAACATCTACAATGCCATTGGTTTTGTGCTTAACTTAACCAACAGTTGCAGTCAACATTAATTGACATGATTAGACAACATTCAAGCTCTTACCTGAAAATCCGGAGTGTTTCTGCGGTCATCCCTTATGGAGCCCATAGACGAACCAGGGGCATCTTTGAACTTCATCATATTCCCACCTTTACCTCTAGCATTTTCAGCTTCTCTGTTTCCATTTTCAGTAATGGGTTGGGCATTTGTAGATGCACTGAACATCAACAAGGATACACATATTCAGCTAAAACAGCCCTAAACTTAGAATTAACAGATGGTATGAAAGACTTCAATTAGAGATATGCCAGTTATTAAATCATCAATTTGAAGAAAAAAAATTCGACAAACCGTATAGAATAGAAAATTAAATTAAATTTATTCAAGAAAAAGATTTTCTGATATGTATAGTTAAGGGAGCTCACATTCTGGGCCGTCGAAGATTATATCTGTTTCCAGTAGGGATAGAGACTTGCACCGCTGGAGCGGCTTTTTGTCGCCTCTTCCTTTGACGATTGGCCAAGCTGTTAGAGTGCCCCTCACTTTCATCATTATCATCAACTTCCGTGCTAGATATATGAGAAGTATTTTTACGGGTCCTCTTCCGACCATTCCTTGAAGGGATTTCATCAGCAAGATTAGACTCCCCACCACTTTCTGACACCACAAGGGAATAATTCTCTGTGTTTTTTACACTATTTTCAAAATCCTCTCCAATGAAATTCTTAGCATCTTCTACAACAGCCTTGACAGATCGTGTTCTGCTAATTCTGGGCCTCCGTCTCTTGACAGCTTTACCCGCGCCATTTTGGGTGGATTGCTGAGAATTTTCTGGAAGAACCTGCTCTGTATTCTTAGTTTGAGGATCATCCTGAAGTTCTTCAGCATCTATATTGTGTTTTGCAAAACTATTAGAAGCGTCCATACCAGTTACCAATCCAACCTTCTTTAAGGTTTCACTTGTGTTCCCATGATTTGCTGACTTAGGTGCCTCTTCAGGATCATGGGCAGAAGGCTCTACAATTTTTATTGGGGAAAGCCGAAGAATCTTTGAAGTACACTTTCGGAGCCAAGACACAGTACCAGCAGAGGCTGGCGATCCTGAAACAGCAACTGGTAAGCCAACAACATTTGTCCTCCTGGTAAGAGTTTCATGCCCACAATCTTTCAGATACTGGTCAGCTAGCTTCGAGTCACTCAACCCTTCAGGCAAAGCTTGCAAATCGGATAACACAAACTCACTTGTAATTTCTCCACACTTCTCACAGCTCCTATGCTTTTCAACAAACCCAATGAAGCGCTCCCTCTCCCTAATAAATTGTTCACGCTGAATCTTCATTTTCTTGCTAAGGCTAACAAGCTCATCTATATCTTTGTGCAACTCAAGTTGGTTGATTTCCATATTTTTCTGATTTTCAGAAACTTCCTGTTTTTCTTTGTCTAATCTTATTCTCTCCAGTTTCATTGCCTCCATCTCTTGATTAGTTACTTCTCGTAAATAGTTCAAATTCTTCTCTTCACTCTCTTTCTTTTCTTCGAACAATTTTTCTTTCTCACGTAGCTGATTCTCCATCTTCTCCCGTCTCCGCTGCATATCATTAACGGTCTCTTGTTTCTGCAATTCAAAGTCACGAAACATCTGGCTTCTCTCATTTTTTATTCTTTCCATGGCAGCTAACTTATCATGCTCCATGCTAGCAGCATATGATTCCTTGGCAATTTCTAAGGCAGCTAATTCCCTACGTATGGTCTCTTCATTAGCCAGCTTTTCCTTTCTTAGTTTTTCCTCTTTAGAATATTGCAGTTTCTCAATATTTTCTTTTTGGTCCCGAACATTGATAATCTCAGCTTCGATTTCAGATTTCTTTTTATCCAGCTCCTCCCAGTCTCTCTCAAAAATGTCTCTTTCTTGCCTCAAGTCTTCACTGTCTTTCAGAAGTAACTCTTTATGCAACCTGCACTGATCTATCTCATGCTTTAGTTCTGCTTGCAACCGTACAAATTCAGATCTCTCTTCTTCAGTCACATTCAAACTTTCAATTTGCTCAGATATTTTCAATTGCTGTTCTTGAACATCAGCCTTATTTTGTTCTAGTTCATCTTTTACACTTTGTAACTCAGCTTTGTAAGCAAGCAATTCCGCGGTCTCCTTTTCCACATTCTTTTCCTCTAGCCTTAACGATTTTTCTCTGCCCTTGAGAGCTTTAAATTTTGATTCATATTCCTTTTCTTTCTCTCTGAGCTTCTCCAGTCTCTTCTCTACCCCCTGCTCTTTCTTTGCTAATTTTTCCTCTATATGATTGACTGCGGCTTCCTTTTTCTGCACCTCAGCAATTTTGCTTTTCAAATCCTCATCAATAGACTGCCTTTTTTGCTCAATCTCCAAATCAAATTCACATTTTTTGGCTTTTAGTAGTCTGTCATGCTCATCAATGAGTTCCTGAATTTGAACCTGCGATTTTACCAAACAGCACTAGTTGATGGACATTTTTAACACAAACAATGCTGACAGTAACTACGACAAATTGCAAAATACTATAGCATTGTGAAAACAATCAATCACGAATTGGGCAGATTAGAGTAACCTGTGAGAAGACAAGTCTCAAAGAATCATCTAATGATCATGCTAACATCCCCATCCCCCGCCGCGCAGTTTTACAAAAATATCATAAAAATAATAAAAAACTATAGATAAACAGAGATGTAGGCCTAAGGGCCAAGACTGTAAGAATCAGCGTCGCTAAGCAAACATTCATCGCTAACATATGTGAAGCGCTGTTGACATGGCAACAGAAAATGATTCAATAGATGTAGTAAAAAATAGATTGCTAGTCACTTGTTCAGACATGAGTACTTGAAAAATACAATCTATAGTGACACTGACACAAATTAGTGCAAAATTCTGACACATGACAAATTTCCTGCAATGACTAACCTTTTCTCTATGATTAAGCTTCTCCTCAAATGCAAATAAATCCTTCTCTTTTATCTCCAAACTATATCTCACAGCATCCAGCTCCTGTGTTTCCATATAATAACATGTGAGACAACCGGATAAGAAACAGACTGAATTACTTGAAAAAATAACGTGCCTTCTCTTTGGAAGACAAATCCACCAATCGTCGCATCATATCCTCTTCCTCCGCTTTCAGTGCTACCTTAGCACCATCAATTTTCTTTTGAGATTCAAGAAGGTCCAGCTCTTTTTGCTTTAAAAGTTTGTCCTTTTCATTTGCCCTTTCCTCCCTCTGGTTAAGAATCATCCGGCCTTCAGACAACCTCTCTTCCCCCGCATGCAGCTTACTTTCCCATTCTTGTAAATCCTCTCTCCGTTTTGACAAGCTATGCTCATGTGCTTCTCGCCTGTGAAAAATAAAACAAACAGACCCAAAAGGGTGTGCCTTCAATACAAGAGATATCAACAACCATAATGTCCCTATGGAAATGGAGCAATGACCCAGAAATTACTCATTGCTGAAATTTGTGTATTCTCTACGCAGTGCATCTTCACGGGCATCAATTACCAGCAGCTTCCTCTCAATTTCTTCATTTTTTCTGCTCACCTCAGCGAGTTTTGCATCGGCTGCAGATAGTTTGGCTTCAACCTCCAATGACTTCTCTTCAACACTAGAAACCAAAGCAATGGCTTCAGCTAGCTTCGAATCCGAGGTGAACTTGATCTCTGCATACTCTGAACGCATCTCATGCAAAGCTTTTTCTAACTGCGATATTCAACATGAACAAATATATAAAATTATCTTAGAAATGGCTCATACATATATAAAAGAATAGCTAACATCTTGCCACATAGGGGAGGATCTCTACCTTTACGCTACAGAGATTATTTAAGCATTATGCCAACTGTGAATATCTTCTGCTTATCAGAATAGCTATTAGAGGCTTACATTAACCAGATAAAGATACTCATTCGAAAATATTGAAGCAACATATAGAGTACCATTGATATAAACAATGCAAAAACAACAAGCCTTCAAGACTTTCTGCACTTAAATCCTCTATTAGGAAGTCAAGTTTTTTTTTTTTTTTTTTTTTTGCATACAGTTGATTAATGCATAAATAATAAGGTCTGCAACATTGTGGCCTGCATAACCACGACATCAGAAGCATGAAGTTTAGCACTTTATTGACACTAAGCTCATATTGACATTTTATTGTTCTACTTTATTCAGCATGAATCTGAATACAACGTGGTGGGTACGACTACGACACATGAAAGATAATCAAATAAAAACTATTACTTTATGATGAACATCATCTATAAAGAAGCTAAGTTCTACAAAATCTAAAGACCAGTAAGCGCAACTACAACATTAGTTGAGTGATGCATAACAACTAACTGTGAGATCTATATGTAAAATTAGATCACACAAGTAATAACACGTACGTCATGAACACACTGCTTTTCCACACCTAGGGCATTCCTCAAGTTCTCCTCACGCTTATCAACATCAGAAATGACAGTAAAGTATGCTGATTGTTCACGCTTAAGTGCATCCTTTGCTTCTTCCAAAGCTTGCCTCAGTTCCTCAAGCTTCAAACTCCACTCCTGTTTCTCGATCAAGAGAAGTCCCATGTTGTATTGATACTCCAGAAGCTGGTAATCAATGTTATCAATAACAAATTTATTAGAGATCCAAAGAGAAAGTTGCCATCAACACAAAAATAGTGTGGGACACTAATAAAGTTTATTTAGGCATTCAAATGTGTCAAGCATTGGCATTCTGTAATGAAATCGGTTATCAAAAAAACCAAGGATATCATACCACAAGTTAACTATTTTAGATCCACTGCATTAATATCACAAAAGACAAGGAAAGCGGCCAGTAACCACAAGTAGAAGTTCCATTTTGCCACATTAGAGAGCCTTGCACACTAGAAAAAAAATGCTAATTTTTGCCAAATTATACAAGCAATTCCACATTAAAGAACCCATTTAAAAAATTCCTTATCCAAGCACTAATGAAGTCCTTACACCACAAACTAAAATTCAACTATGAGAAACCCAAACACGACAGCAAAAGAAAATTACAAAACTAGCCAAGAAAAGAAAGAAAATACTGCCACGAATCCTGCAATGTAAAGGAAATCAACCAACCTCCCTCTCCAATCTCGCCATCACCTCAGCAGGCGCTCCCTCCAATCTCTCATCTCCCGCCAACAATTCTCCGCCCTTGTTAGAATCCAAAGAAGGCGTCACAGGCTCCGAAACCGCCCCATTCAACAAACCCTTTTCCACATATCCAGAATTAGATCCAGATGGATTACCACCACCACTACCGCCCTTCTTCTGCAGGTCACCACCCTTTGTGGTCGACCACGGTGACCACACCTTCCTCTGCGGCGTAAACATCTCTCACAGCCTTCTTCCCCAATTCACCCTTCCTAACCAAGCCCTAAATCCCAAATTTCCGAACCAAATTCGTACCCTAAAACCACCTGCAGACAAATTAGTTAAAAAGAAAATCTAAGAATGAACATAGGTTTAAATAGATTCATAAGGAGAGAAAAAGATGACGGAAACGAACGAGGAGCAGCGCAGCCGTATGCGGACGCGAGCAGTGTTCCGGCGAGGAGTTTAAGATGAGGTTTGAAATCCGATCATGTGATGATCTTTTCTTTCTCTCTCTAACTTTCTTCGCTAAATATTCTCCTCTGCTTTTTCTCTGGCGAACATCTCTCACGTTCTTCTAACCTTTTTTATTTATTTATTATAATTAAATAATTTTCTATTTATTTGATGATAATATTTTACAGATATGGTGGGGGCCACATACAGCACATTCATTTAAGTCATAACGAAAAATGACTATACTGCCCCTCTATGATGGACGGTCATATTTGACGGTTGAACCGTCTCTGAATTGGATTTATCGGTTGAGCCCGGTTCGGTTTTCTTATAAAAAAGTATACCAAACCGTCAAACATTTTTTTGAATCAATAATGCAAGCGAGTTATTGCCTGAAACTAGACAGAAACTCATTTATTTTTCATATAAATTTTAGTGAAATAAAGTTCATCACTACATAGTCATCCATAGCCCACCAAGGGCTAGCCTAGTGGTCGTGGTGGTGTATTATAAACTCCATGTCACAGGTTCGATTCCTGGTGGGTGTTAGGGCTGGGGCTCTAACGGGGTGGGTTTTAAAAAAAAAAAAAAAAAAAAAAAAAAAACATAGTCATCCATACTTTATTAGTAAAAAATAACGTCAAACATCTCAACATACTATAATTTAATTCTAGTATCCGGTAAAGAGGGCACCAGCCAAGTTCTGCACAAAAATAAGATTTGAAATTTATTTATACAAATATAAAAAGAGAGTCCAATATTTCTTTTTGCCAAAGGCATATAAATGTATAGGAAGGAGGCTGTGTGCTTGAACCTGGTCCAAACCGTCATCACCAGTAGTCATTGCATGAACATGCTCCGTTTTTAAAATGATGGAATCTGTTGGAATCCCTCAGCACAATTTCTCGACCTCTAGCCTGGGAAATGTATTTTATGGCAGTGTGACAATCCCCGCAAACTCGGAGATTCTTGAATACCCTGATAGGTTTTGATCCGGATGTACTTATAAGACCATATGCCACTGCTAGCTTTTCACTATGTTGGAACAAGTATATCTCCTTCTGTTCCTCTTCAACATCGTGTAGAACGAAATTTGTGTTTGGAACGTATCCCATTCGCTTTATCTCCAGAGCTAATCCGTCGAGTTCCTCGTATATATATTTTGCTTGCGGATGTGATGTTTCGCCAACGTGGAACCTGTGCACTTTATTTTCAATCTCTACCCAGCTGCACCCAGCTTCTTTAGTCATGTTCTTTTGTTTCATGTTTTTCCGGATCTCAGTCACATAATCCCATTTGCCTTCTGAAGCATATAAGTTGGACAATAGGATATATGCCGCAGGATCATGTGGCTCTTGCTCGAGGATCATTTGCGCAGCGTGCTTTCCAAGTTCTGAATTACCGTGGATTCTGCAGGCTCCAAGTAGTGTGCGCCAGACCAGCGCATCAGCCTTGACAGGCATTGTATCAATGAACCTTACCGCTTCCGTCAGTGACCCAGAACGGCAAAAAATGTCAACCATACAAGCATAATGTTCCATCCTTGGTACAATCCCATGATCTTTGAACATTGAGTCAAAATATTCTATCCCTTGAGATATCATACCTGTATGACTACAGGCTGACAGGACAGCAACATAGGTAACTTCATTTGGTTTTGTACCTGATCGAAGCATCTCTGTGAATTGTTCGAGTGCTCTGGTAGCGAATCCATGTTTTGCAAAACCAGTGATAATTGAAGTCCAAGATATTACATTACGAGATTCCATCCCATCAAAAACCTTAAAAGCGGACTCTATGTCCCCGCACTTTGTGTACATGGAGATCAAAGCATTCGAAATGATAATATCTGATGCCAAGTCTGATTTGAAGACTCGAGCATGTATCTGCTCGCCTTTACTTATGGCACCTACACTTGCAGCACCACTCAACAGACTGGCAATTGTGAATCCACTGGCTCCCACTCCCTTCTGCTCGATTTCATTGAAGAGCTCAAATGACTCATCTGAGCCCATGTTT
This sequence comes from Umbilicus rupestris, assembly GCA_963678935.1. Taxonomy (NCBI): domain Eukaryota; kingdom Viridiplantae; phylum Streptophyta; class Magnoliopsida; order Saxifragales; family Crassulaceae; genus Umbilicus; species Umbilicus rupestris. The sequence goes on along the minus strand of OY787623.1, from coordinate 1,373,687 downwards.
TTAGCGTACCCATCAACCAACACATTGTAGGTAACTAAATTCTTCTCAAAAAGAAGATCAAAAGCTCTTCTGGCATCGTCCATTTTTCCGCACTTGGAATACATACTGATAATAGCATTCCCCAAACAATTAATAGATCCAAGGCCCCTCTTCACTGCATGGGTATGTATTTGCTCGCCCATACACAAATCTATGAGATTCCCACATGCCTTGAGAACACCGGACAAAGTAAAATGATTTGGCGCAATCCTGCCCTGAACCATCTCGAGATATAGTCTGATTGCTTCCTCATTCAACCCTCCACTCTGAACACATCCTGTAATAATTGCTGTCCATGACATAACATTGTGCTCCGACATATGCTCAAATACCTTCCTAGAATCACACAACGACAAATCTCTTGAACACTTAGCATACATGTCAACTAAGCTGCAGCCAACACAAACATCCGAAACCAGCCCTAGCCGCACACTCAGTGAATGTAACTGCTTCCCGACGGAAAACGATTCCATCTCCGCACAAGCAGATATAACCCCACTCAACGTGAACTTATCCGGCACAAGACCTTCCAAAATCATATCAACAAACAAATCCACAGCCTCTTTAACAAACCCCATCTGCATGAACCTAGTTATCATCAAAGTCCAACTAACCACATTCCTGTCAGTCATTCTATCAAACACCTTGTAGGCTGACTCCAGATCCGACCGGCCTTTGACAAACATGTCGATTAAAGAACACCCCACGCACACATCAGAATCCAAATACCCAGTCTTGAGCACAAATCCATAAACCACTTGCCCTAAATCAGAAAACTCCCTGTTAGAACAAGCCCTAATCACGGCAGTGAAACAGTACTCATTAGGGCAAAAAACACCCAATTCCAGCATCCTAACAAACATCTCCACTCCCTCTCTCTCCATCCCATTATTCGCATAGCAAGAAATCATCGCGCTCCACGACACCAAATCGGCAGCGTCACCCATCCGCTCAAAAACCTCCTCCGCCGTCCCAAAGTCGCCGCATTTCGAGTAAAGGCTGATCAAGGAGTTCCAAAGAACGGTGTCGAGCTGGAGTCCGGATTGACCCAGTTTGGCGTGGATGAGTTTGCCAAGAGCGAAGTTGCGGAAGCGGATGCAGGATTTGAGGATGAGGGAGTAGGAGGTGAGGAGATGAGGGTGGTGCTGGCTGGGCTCTGCAGCGGCGAGGATAGGGTCGAGTGCGGTGATTGCTTGGTGGAGGCGGGCGCCATCGATGAGCGCGGCGATGGATGGCGGAGGGCTGAAGTGGAGTGGCGGCGGCGAGGTAGATTTGGGGAATTGGGTTGGTGGGATATGAATGGGTGCGGAGGTGGGAGATGGAAGCGAGAGGCTCATCATGTTAGAAATTCGACATCCTTGGGATTGGGAAAAAACTATGTTGCTCCTCCATTCCTCCCCTTGCCGCTAAAATTCAGATAACATGCCCAAGTGTAAACATGTTGTTTTGAGTTTCAAAGTTGATATCTTTCTTCTACCCTTATATCTTTCTTCTATATCTTAATATGTCACACACTATAAATGTTTCAATTTTGTATCGACCTTGTTACGATTATACTTGATATAACAGACATTTAAGATGCGGTCAGAATATTTTATTAATCAAATTTATAGTTAGAAGTCTCACATTATTCGAATAACACACGGTAGTATGTAAAAGTTGGATAAAATTATGACATACATCTTGGTTTAGTCTTCAAACCGTTGAGACGTTTAGGATTAAACTTAAGATGCGATTAATCAGTGCAGAGTAATTAAATCATGTACGAAGTGTGTGGTTTTAAACTAATGAATGGAAGAATATGAATTGCCCAAAAATCTGAAATTACTTAATAAATGGACTATTTCTAAATTAGAACCTAGTATTATATACAAGACGGGAATGTTCGAAAACATTGGCTTAAAACAAATAGATAAAACGACAAAAGAAACATCCCTCTCTATTTAGAAAAGATGACAATTAAATTACTAGATGAAAGTGATGTAATGGCATATCATCAAGCTTATAAATTTATAATATAGGATTAGTGTACAAAATGACTTTAAACATTTAATCTTGGAAGAATAACTAGAAAACCTTATAACAGCTCTCACGCATGGGAGAAAATTAAATTCGAAACAATCGTTAATGGAAATTATATTATCCACCATGACATATGGATCAGTCTAATTTGATGTTTATCTGAACCTTGAATTATCATTAACAGATACTAACATTCTGGTACATTAACACTCATGGTTACAGTTATAAATCAGGCATAGAAGTGATAGTTAGCTGCTACAGAATTTATTATAAACATTTATTTACACTTACTCTATAGTGTAAAATGATGGATAAATCGTTAAACGAAACTATTCTTATAGAAAGTAATTTATCACTACTAGATGAAAAACTAAATGAGAAGAAATAGAATTCCCATAAAACCGGACTTTAGAACAGGCTATGCCTTCTCAACCAGCAGTCTAGCATACAAACACATGAAGGATCAATAACTCTTCGATTTGAGGATGACAAAAAGACGGGTTCATCAAGAGTTAATAGGTCTACTCCATTTATTCTTTCATTTCACCTCTAGTTGAACAAACTTATAACGCATCTAGAGCATCAACAAATTTTTTTAAAAAATAACAATTGACAAAAATAATATTGTCAAAGGATTAAATAACATTTTTCACAACATAGACCCAGAAATAACAGAGTTCGAAATAAACTTTTCTATATTGAATAATTATTTGATTTTAGTCATGGATCCCAGGAAAGAAAAATTATTAATTTAGAGTTTAATTCATCTATATGGGAACCATTCAGAAAATGGTTCTTTTAAGAATTTAATGCAAAAGAATTAACAGATTTGCAAAAAGAATTGTATAAATTTATGTGTTAAATTAAACAATATAACATTCTTTGTTCCTTGGTTTGATTCTACATACATATAATAATATGTGACAATTCTTGAAAGAAATTATAAACTCAACAATGAAAATATATTAAAAGAGGTCTATCCACATCAACAAGCTTTTTTAATTGAAAGAAATGAAAAAATTCATAATTTTGCAGCTTTCATTAAGCTACTTGATATGACACTCTTTCGATAATTTGTAAGCATATTAATGAATAATAACTATACAAATTTGTACCTAAATATGTTTGGAGAACAAATTACATTTGTTATTAATAAACTTCAACCCATAAGTGGATTTCCAAGAGGAATTGATGTTGAAGTTGTTATTCCAACCATTCAACCACCTCCTGAAATAACAAGATTTAAATTAAAATCATGAAAAATTAGAAAACTTTCTAGAAGATTTTTTTAAAAAAATTTAAGGGTCAGTATTATCGATAAGAAACTAAGAGAAGAGTTAATAGAAAATAATAATGTAAGCAAGTTTACAAGGACCAAATTAATAAAATAACAAAATGGGCAGATAAACATATGCCAGGTAAATATTATTAGCCCAGACCAACACATGTTGATGTTATGATTGAAGAAAATAATGAAGTTATATCAATACTTACAGTGATAGTCATATCTACGAATGTAATATAGATGGTTTTGCTTATCAGCAAATTCATAATATCATTCGCAGAATGTTTATGTATTCAAGTATCTGTAAAACTCATGGCAATGCAAACAAAACTATTGTTTGTTAATACCATCAGGATTTACAGGACAGAAAAGGCTGATGGATAATTATTAAACCTTAGAAGAAAATAAAATTCTTAGCAGAATAAAACATGAAAATAATGAGATCGAAGAAGACGCAATTTAAACATTAGTTATTAATATTATTGAATATTTCACTGGCAGATAAACTAAAAATAGTGAAATATTAGAACATTATTACAAAATCTTATGTGTAAAATACTTACAGATTTTAGGTGGTATAAAGATACATTCCTCAGCATAGTCAAGGAATTATCTGAACGTAATAGTACTCATTGACAGTCTAAGTTTATAGATGGTCTTTCTAGCTTATTTGATGACAAAATTAGGAATATTCTGAGGCAAAAATACAATCAAATTCCTTAAGATAATTACACACATGAGAAACTAATTGGAGTTTGTATTGAAGGACTAGCTCTTTGTAATCAGATTAAGCTAGACAAATAATTTAAACATCAAAATTTTGGATGGAAACACCCATTAGAACAATTTTGTGATTAGTTTGTCATGAACAAACCTTCGGCTAGTAAAACTAGAAAACATAAAAAAAAAACTTTATAATAAGATAAGCTTTATTATAAAAGAAAGAAAAAACATTGTTCTAAATAGTAAAGTGAAGAAAAAGATCAAAAGAAAGATTATAAAAAAAACTATAAGAAAAATTAGAATTAAAGAAAATTAATAGTCTGTGGCAGATATGGCCACCACAGTACAAGGAAAAAGATTAATAGTTTGAAAATAGATGACAAAATGAAAAACATTTTTTCAAAAATTAGATTAAGTTCGGACAATAAATTATATTCAAAATCTAGCCTAAGCACATCCTCATAATGATGAAGAATTATCAATATGTGATGTATCGTGTCTAAGCAAATCCTAAAAACTTATTCAAAACAAGTGAAAGTTCATAGAAGAGGGACTAAAAATGGTACAAATATTGGGAAGCACTTTTGGAAACTTCCTTTGGTGTTGAAACAAGAGACTTTATAAGATGACAAAGTTTCAAAGTCCTCGCTTGTGTCATTATTCTTTGAGCGAGTCTAAAAGTCATAGTTGCACAATTACATGAAGATCTCAATCATCCCTCACAACGCCATCCGAGAGAAGGATGGCGTCATGGATCAACAACAAAAGCCAAACCCAAAACCCCAGAATCATACTTGCTCTGTTAATCGTCTGTCTGCCAACAATTTGGTACTTGTTCAACGCGCCGCGGCAGCGTCTGCTTGAAGAAATTGGCTGGAGCAAAAAATGTGATGTATTTAGAGGGAAATGGGTTCCATTCCCTGATGGACCTTTGTACAGGAATTCAACATGTCCTGAGATTTTTGATCAGCAAAACTGCATGAAATATGGCAGGCCGGATACAGAGTTTTTGAAATGGAGATGGAAGCCTGATCAGTGCGAGTTGCCTGTGTTTGATGCTTGGCTGTTCTTGGAGCTTGTCCGGGGAAAATCCATGGCCTTTGTCGGGGATTCGGTGGGTAGGAATCAAATGCAGTCCTTGATGTGCCTTCTAGCCACGGTGAGCAAAAACGCATACAATTTAGTACTTAATTTAAATCCTTAAAATTTAAGTGCAAAAGAACAGGGCTTTGCTCAGGCTTGAGATAGTTATTTTGAGTTTCCAAAGTTTTGGTGAATTTATTCATGCCTGAAATTCAAAACAAGCTGACTGTTGGGTGAACCACAGGCTGCTAGTCCTTCAAATTCGACACATCCGAAAGACTCGAAATCGAGGCATTGGATCTACCAGGACTACAACTTCACCATAGCATCCTTTTGGTCACCTTATTTGGTAAAAGCTGAGGACTTGAGCAGTGGAAATGCAACTTATAACAGATTAGTGAATCTCCACTTAGATGAGCCACACCCAGACTGGGCTTCAAAAATAGAGACATTTGATTTTGTGATAGTTTCAGCAGCCAGGTGGTTTTTCGGACCGCAGATATACAGTTTGAAGAACAAGACCGTTGGGTGCTTTATGTGTCAGAATAACCGCACAACCAACCTCAGCATGTACTACGGATATCGAGAAGCGTTTAGGACAAGTTTTGAGACCCTTATTCGACTCAAAAGCTTTAAAGGTGTAACATTTTTGAGAGCATTGTCACCAGCACATTTTGAAAATGGTGAATGGAATAGAGGAGGGAGCTGTCCCAGGACTGAACCTGTAGCAGAAGGTAGTCTGAGACTTACTGAGCCAGAAATGGAGCTGTACAAGATTCAGAAAGAGGCGGTTACCGGCGCGCAGAGGCGTGGGAGGACACGGGGTCTGGAATTTCAGCTCATTGATTCTACCAGTGCAATGCTGGTAAGACCAGATGGGCATCCAAACCAGTATGGGCATTGGGCTTATGCGAACAAGACTTTTGCTGACTGTGTGCATTGGTGTCTGCCTGGTCCCATTGATACATGGAATGAATTCTTGCTTCACATGCTGAAGATGGCTAAGAGTTCCGAGTGACGTCAGGATGAATTCTAAGGGATTTCAGCTGTAATCAGAACACAAGGTTTCACTCATTGAATAAAGATAGTATGCAAAGTTGCACAGATGATGTCAGCAAATCTCTCGGAAGGGCCTTACAAGGTCACTCAAGGTAAAAATCTGTTTTCGTATCTCATCAATGAGCATGAGCTACTGTCTATGGCTGTTGCATTCGCCAATATCCCAAGGATGATCATGAAAACGGCTGTTGCTTGTTTGAATTTGGATGACGCCCTTGCCTATAACTTGTATCTATAATTAATTTTTGAAATTGACTTGGCCATGAGCGGAGTTGTCCAAGTGACAGTTTCACCCACTCATATGATTGTTGCATCACGAGTCAATGTAGCACGTGTCGATGTACTCTCCGGAAATCTCTCTTGTATTGCATGCAAGAACCATATCGCTATGGGTCTGAGAAGCATAAGCTTGCTCTATTATTTCATTCTTTATATTTATTCGACATTCACGTTTGTAGTGTCAAAATTTCCGATACATTACACACTGGATTTATCTCGTCATCCATAGTGACCACCTCAACCTTCTTAAAATGTATTACGACTTGTTTTGCCTCGTGCAACAGTATATTTTCGGCCTCCAGCTCAGCATTGTCCATGCCCTCGACCTCCACGGTACCTCTGTAACTCCTGACTTCACTCGGCTTTGTACTACTTGCTCCTAGCTTGAGCCGTTCGCCTTCTGGTTCATCCCTTTGCTCGTTGAACACAACAAAATCATGAGTCGTTCCATTAAAAACTTTGATATGTTGTGTCCCTCTTCATTAGTTGTAACAACGTATTCAAACTAACTGGTAACGAGTGTAATACTTTTTCAACCACTCGTTGTTCCTCTAGCGTCTCGCCACAAAGTCTCAAATTATTAAGGAATTATTTGGATCCGTGTACAATATGTCGATACACTTTTCAATCATCTAAAATGACTCAAACTCTCCCCTCAGTGTTTGCAACCGCATCCACATGACTCTCTTGTTGCCTTTGCAGGACTTTTGTTAAATATTCCACGCTTGTTGTTTCCGCATTTGATATTTTTTTTCAAATATCGGTTCTCTATAGCTTGAAAGATCGTAAACAATGCTTTTCGATCTTTTTTCCGTGTTTTTCGCAATAAATCCCTATCTACTTTTTTTCAACTAAAGCTTCGCCCACTAGTTCGATCCAATCCGACCAAACTACAAAAAAACTTTGGATCCGAAATCTATTGATCAAAATTTGAAATTTCGTCCGCCGAATATATTAGACATATTATAGCTCCTAATATTTTACATAAAATTCGGTCAGATGTAAGATAAACCTAATGTGTCAGGATCAATATAAAATGTAACACTAATTTGGAATAAACTTGCGGGTGTTAAATTTTCCTCTAGTAATTTAAGATTACCTTGGAAATGCAATCTTATCAATGGCGTCCTCTACGCTGCCGCTGATGCAGGCGTTTTCCCTCTTCCGACCCAAAGGATGCAATTCCGCTGCCGGTACGGGGAAATTCCGATGTGTCCTGAGCGACAAAGATATGCAGAGTTTACGTGTTCCGTACGAGTTGAAACGGGGACAATCTCGAGTATTCCACCCGCTGCCATCTGGTTTGAAAATGGAGGTTTTGGTACAGAAAGCGAATCAGCAGCAGGTAATGGAAAATGGGTCCCGGTCTTTTAGGAGTGAGTTGCCGCCGCTGTTGTTTGTTCATGGGAGTTATCACGCAGCCTGGTGTTGGGCGGAATACTGGATGGTTTATTTCTCTGAAAATGGATTTGACTGCTATGCTGTCAGCTTGTTAGGTCAGGTATTGTGCTTTCTTCTTGGGTGCCTGTTCTTAGATGACATCTGGTTGCATGTTCGGGTTTGATGTTTACATTTGGAGTGAAAGATTTGAACGTTGGTTCTTCTCAGTTGAATTTTGATAGCTGTCACAATTTCACAAGTGTTAATTCTCAACCATTTATAATTTGATGTTGTCTCTGTGAGTTCGGTTTGCAGGGCGAAAGTGATGTACCCACTGATTTGGTTGCTGGTACTCTTCAGGTTAATTGATTATCACCTTCTAGATTGTTTCAGTAATTGCTTTTATAGGAGTTTGATGTCGTTTGATTTTATTTTCCGCACAGTTTTTCTGATCACCAACCTGTGTATTTCAGTAGACACATGCAAGTGATGTTGCAAACTTCATTCAAAAGGAGTTGAGTTCACCACCAGTTCTATTGGGACATTCATTTGGAGGGCTTGTTCTCCAGTATTACTTAGCATATATGGGAAAACAAGAATCTTCCGGTGAGCATGGTCTGCTGGTTTATTTTACACTATGATTCGGGCATTTTATTTGGTGCAAAGGAAACCATCAGCTCTCTTATCAAGTAATCAATTGTCTTATAAGCTTTTGTCGAATAATTTGTAGATAATCCTTCGTTTTGTACACAGTTAATTCGGCAAGTGCTTGCACATAGTGTTTTTGTTTGTTTTTTTCCTTTTTTGTGGCGAGTGGTCAGATTTTATACATGTGAATCTATGATTTTCAGGAACGCAAAATACTTATTACCCTGATCTTGCTGGAGCTGTACTCATGTGTTCTGTACCTCCTTCTGGGAATAGGTGATTTTCCTGATTCAGCTTTTTGTTTGTGAGTGGAAATTCTGTTCTGAATTGTGTGCAAACTAGAACCGTCTACTCTGACTCTTGTTATCGTATTCCCTGTATTTCTTAGCGGTATAGTATGGCGGTATCTCTTCACCAAGCCTGTTGCTGCATTCAAGGTACATGTGGCTGTTTAATTGTTACTAGAAAAATTCTTAGTTGTCAGATTATTATCTATGCTGAGTGCTTGAAATCAAGTATTATACGGAATGGTCTACCTTTTTGAATTTTTTGTGTACTTTTGTAGGTAGCTACAATTTTGTTGAATTAATTATTCGTGTTTGTGATGTGCTCTAGCCACCTTACTGTCTGAATTGCATTTCTTACACTTCGCCAGCCAAAAAATTTCCTGAACTGCTAATTTGACATTTCGCTTGATGGTGGACAAGTTGACATTTATATTAAGTATTTTGAATCAGAAAATAGACCCGGGTCCTAGTCCTAGCTACTGCTATGTATATTTAGGATACTACATGTATTTATATTCACAATACGTATATTCCAATAGCATCTGTCTACTTACATTTGACTTCCATTGGATAAACAGGTGACTCGCAGCTTGGCAGCAAAGGGTTTTCAGACCTCCCTCCCTCTTTGCAAGGAGACATTTTTCTCGTCTGAAATGGAGGATCATCTTGTCCAACGGTTAGTACATAGGCACGGAATCAGAATGTGTGCTTTTAAAAAACTGTCAAACTTAATTTTTGGGTTCGCCGACAGTTGTTTTACTGATATTTGTGCTTGGTTTTTATTCACGAGACATATTATTTTTTGTACAGGTTTCTACTTCTGTCCTGTGAATGTATATGAATACTATTCTGTTTCTGTCTTTTTCAAATTTGTCTAAACAGTTGTTTCATTGATGGTTTTGTTTTGTTCTTCTCCCAGCTATCAGGAACTAATGAAAGCAAGTTCAGCCATGCCATTGTTTGATCTGAGGAAGCTCAATGCTTCGCTCCCTGTTCCATCTGGTTTCAAATCGTCCCTAGAAATTCTTGTTCTGGGCGCAAGTGATGACTTCATAGTGGTAAAGCTCCTGTTTAACTTTCAGTAGCTTGGATATACAACTGAATATAGTTAGAGAGTCATTGGTTCAACATGTAGGAAGTTCTTTGCATATGATTAACTATTTATAAATATTGGCCGTCAGATGTTCTTTGTCTTGACTGCTGAAATTTCAACTACATATATATCCGCCTTTTGCTATCAGAGTGCTCCGTTTGAAATCTATCACTCCTCCCTGTTGTAATCGTGAAACAATATGTGTATGACTGACGACCTCTGCATCGGACGTGATGTTTGTAATTTATTGATTATTTTTGTATTTGGAATCAGTATCTCAAATATTGTTAATAATTTATGTATATTTTTGGCAGGATGGAGAAGCTCATAATGAAACAGCCCGGTTTTATGACGTCACACCTGTCTGTATTGAAGGGGTTGCTCACGACATTATGCTGGACCATGCTTGGGAGAAAGGCGCCGAGGTTGTCTTGTCTTGGCTCAAGCAGTTACTCGTAAATAAAATGTGACTCTAGACTGAGAGCGGTCGCTTGAAGAAGATAATATGAACCCGACCGTCTGCCAGATTACCAATTCTTTTCCGTGAGCACTTGCAAAGATGAGTAAAATGTACCTTGAAACTGTAGTTAATTTTCATATATGCGGCGGAAGGAATATCAGGATCGTAATTTCCAGTGTAATTAAACATGTTGAGTAACAATATTACTTGATTTTACCATCCTCGCAGTTAGATGTCATATCAACGTATAAAAATTCATAAATGACCGTTTATGTAAAAGATAACAATTATAAATGAAATATCGTCAAAAAATTAATATATATTTATTAAATATAATCGATCTTTAATAGAAATTCGTCGGTCAGAGTTTTATGCGAGCCAAATGATAACTTGTATAACCATAAATCCATTACAAACTTCAAAAATATTATATTAGTTTTTATTTTATTATTACTAGTTAGATTATTTTATTTTTATATTAGAACACGGGAGAGGAAGCTACTTGAGGCATTAGCTAGTCTCTGATTCTCTCACCGGGCGCTTCTCAACGATGGCGAACGCCATGGGTCCTCCAATGAGTGCTAACCCTAACCCTAATTCCGACCACGTCTCCGAACCTTCTTCTTCTTCATCAAATTCAAATTCGTCATCTCCATCGTTATCTATGCCTCCCCCGCCTTCCAAAACCCCACCCAATTGTGTACCTGAACCGGAATCAATTCCCGAACCCGATTCACAATCCGTACAGGTCATTCAGGAAGCTGAGGATAATGAACGGGCGGTGAAGCACGCTAGTAACAATGCTCCTTATAAGATCCCGCCGTGGAGCCAACCCCCAGCTCTTCCTTTCTTCGTCGAAGTACTGAAAGGCGGTGCCATAGTTGATCAACTCGACTTGTGAGTCTCTCTTTAAGTGCTCACAAGAAGTTAGAACTTGTTTTGTTTCCAACTGGTTTTGATTTTCTATTCTTTAATGTGTTTTTGCTGGAGGATGGACCGAGACAACTAATATGATGTGAATCACTTGCTCTTTTTACTCTTCATAAACTTTGCTAGATATTGTTTCTGTATGTATGAGTTTATGACTGATTCTTGATTGTAAGGAAGTTATGTGTCATGGGACAAACAAGTTTCGGTGGTCCGTTTATATTAGTGACAAAGATTATAGACTGACAGAGTGAAATGTTGCTTCAGATCTAATAAAGGAGCATACATGTTTGGGCGCGTTGATCTTTGTGATTTTACGCTTGACCATCCCACCATCTCCCGTTTTCATGCTGGTAATTGTTTTATTTACTTCATTCATTAAATGTCTTGCCACTGTTTTAGGATTAGGTACTAAAAGACTTTGAGATTCATTAACTGAGATCCTTAATCCACAACCCATGGCTGTAACATCCGATGAGTTTTTCTTATTATTTTCTATTTGTTTTTTCGATTGAGTAAAGTTGCTATCAAACATATGATAATTAGATATTTCATTACAGCATGTGACATTTTAAATAGCTCATTATGCATTTTACCAGCATATTTAGAATACTTGATGTTTCGTTAGACCATCAAAATATTTATAACACCTATTGTAGCTTAGATGCTATTTCTGAGCTGAAAATTTTGGATGAGGGCTGTGCTGGTCTAATTATTGCAGTCTTCCTCAGTTGACAATGTATTATTTTTCCCATGCAGTGATACAATTCAAAGGAAATAATGTAGTGTACTTGTATGATCTTGGAAGCACCCACGGTACATTTGTTAACAAAAATGAGGTATTTTTTCAGATTTATCAGTGTGTAAAGTGATATGCCGAATAGTTATTTCCATTTCTGCTAATGAAATCTATAAACATACAAATCGATGGAACAACTTAATTGTTATGAAACTTGAGAAATACTTAAAGGAAAAAAGGACCTAAAATTATCCTTTCTCATCTAGCAGGGTACACATCTGTATTCTATTTCCCCGAGAGACCATTTTAGATAGGGTCTATAAATGTGATGCATTCATGCATGTAAGCATGAGAAGGGTTCAAGGTTCATAAGTGCCATGATTTGAATATTAGAATAAGAGAAATGTTTTGACTTTTCATTGAAGTGTATTTTTGCTTCTTCTGTTTTGTTTCTTTCAAATTTCTCGATAGTCGGTCTCTATAGATAATTTAAACTATAGCCCAAGGCATGTTGAAGGTTAAATCTTATGATATTTTATCTAAATGACATCAGCTGCTGAGTCTTTGGTTTCACAGGTAAAGAAAATGGTTTATGTGGAGTTGCATGTTGGTGATGTTCTTCGATTTGGACGGTTAGCATCTTCCTTCCACCTTTCATGATAGTAAAAAACATCATACAACATCCCCTATTCGGGGCTATCATTTTGCAAGATATCATCTTTTTGTACCATGTTGAAGGAAAACTCAAATGTACCATACAAACAGAAAAAAGTAAAAGAAACAGTGCAATTTTTCTCCTACACGAATAAACCATCTCTTGCTTATTGGCTTATGGCATAGTGATTATTTAGCATTTCAAATCTTTACTATGGTTGTATACTTGTATATTCGGCTATTCCATGATGCTAACTGCTGTTATAGTTTCTTTACGTTTCATTTCATGTTGTAGGTCACCAAATACAGATAGAGCATTAATAGCAATGCTGTTGCTTTTCCTTTTTCACACGGCATGCAATGATTGCATATTCCTAAAAAAGTTTCTCTTTTTTCTGGTTGGCAGCTCAACTCGATTATACATTTTGCAAGGACCAGCTGAGTTGATGCCCCCAGTAAGGCTGGGCTCCCTTCTCATTTTTACTCTATTCAAGGCTGATGTTCCAAAGTTCTTTGTTTCTTTCACTCCCAATGAGAATGTCGCCTGCCTTGTTCATGAATATTATCAATAGCGTACTACTTAGATAGCCCAAAAGTCTTTAAGTGTGTTCAAAGTTTGAAATCAAATCAAACAATATGAAATTTCTGCATGTTTTTATAACGCCATTTAACTATTTCATATGTGGGTTAGCTGTCAAAGTGTCTGCTTTACAAAGATTCAGAAAGGTTAGAACTTGAGGTCTAGCTGTCATAAGCAGTGCTTAATTTTATAATTGGGTGCTTCAATATAATACTTTTTTCTTTTGGGGGTTTGCAGGAGGCTATGTTAAAAAATGTTAGGAATAGAGAAGTCCAAGAAGAGATTTCCGATCGTGAAGCTTCACTGCAGCGTGCTAGGCGGCAAGCATCACTTGCTGATGGTATCTCTTGGGGAATGGGGGAGGATGCGGTTGAAGAGGCCGAGGTATTTAAATCTTTTCTTTACAAGTATCTTTCAATTTGTTCCCTGGTTGGGGGCAAAATAAATTGATTTTGTTGCCAATTCAGCGGGCCAGGATTGATTTATTATTTTAAACCCAAATGCTGTATCTAGTATCTACAAGTTATATGCAAAGATTCAAAATTTAATCAGTGATGTCATGATCAGATTTCGTAGCAGTGTGTGTGTATGTTCAGTGAAGTCAGCCTCTTATGTGCTTATTATACTTCTGGATGTTGTCCTAAAAGACATGACCGGAGTTTCCTTCTCATTTTAATGATTTCATCAGCAAATGTGAATAAAAAATTATCTATTGGTCAGCTTGATCTCATTAGATACTAGTGTGTTTGGCTGGTGTGCATGCAAAACATACTACGTTATGTCATTTATATACAGATGGTTTGTAATTGATGTGTGCAAGTAATTTGCACATGGGTTTGAAGCACATGTATCTCATACACACCAAAATAGGCGTGCATGTGTGTGAGTCATATATAAGATATACATTTTATGACATTTCTACACTCAATAAAGCTACAATATTACGAAGTTACTCCCATTTAAGTGACATACACATATGTACTCAAACCAAACACTGATAAAAAATATGAGTTATGTGACATGATCAAGTAATATGTCTTTATTTAAGATGCAACATGTCATACACACCAACCAAACACCTCCTACATTCAATGTCTGAACTGCGTAGGGCTTATTTATGCTGGCTAACTTTGTTGGTTTTGATATTTAGGACGATACTGATGAAGTCACATGGCAAACATATAAAGGCCAGTTAACAGAGAAGCAAGAAAAAACACGTGAGAAAGTTATCAAAAGGCTTGAGAAGGCAAGTTGGTTTTATATTTACTGTATATTTCTTTTTTTGTTTTCTTAAATGTTCTTGAGGTGTCCTCTATACATTGTTTTTTTCATTGTTGGTGTTCTTTTTGTTAAATTGCTGAGAACTATCAGATATGATTTATACAGATTCTCCGAGGTACAAATAGTAACAGTAGCTAATCAATGTTGCTTAAGCCTGTTGTGATATCTGGAAGTGCCTATCCGCATCTGATGGCTTTTTGTACATGAGATGAAACTAAAATCTTGCTTTGACAAATCTCAATTGCTCTGGATTTGATGCCATTGAGCGCCTATTTAGTACATCTCATATTTGAAATTTGTTTCTTAAAACTCAATTGTTTTCGATTTTCTATGTTCATTTGTCTTAAACTGAGCTACGCTTATGTCTTCATTTTGTGGTCGAGACCCATGTGAGAGCTAAAATTCCACATCAATTTCCTTTACAAGGTCAATGACACTATAATACAACCGTATTAAGTAATGGATCCGTTTGTACTGCAGTGTTGTCGTTCCCCTTGAATATGCATAATTTGTTCTACATTGCCTGTTGATGCCAAAAAGTCTAAATAGTCACTGGTCAGAGGGTTATACGGCCAAATTTTCCTTCTCTCCGGACACACTGATAATATTAAAAATAAAAGGATACAACCGGTTCAAAGATACTCAAATTACAATAGTCATATCCAAGAATATGACCACCTGAAACAGCTCGAACAAACTATATAGGATACAAAGAAAGCAAGAAAACAAACTAGGGAAAGAAAGCAGCAGTGTGTAGTTTGCTGATGTTGTTTTTTTCTTTTTTTGTGGTGTTTCTACTTTATGGAGAAATAATTTTTTTGAAAGTGGCTGACCACAGATTGCACATATGAAGAAAGAAATAGATGCTATCCGTGTGAAGGATATTCCTCAAGGAGGTTTAACGCAAGGCCAACAAACTCAAATTGCTCGAAATGAGCAAAGGATATCTCAGGTAGTAAGAGTTATGATATCATGATCCTATTAACAAATATCATTGTGAAATACATATATGTTTAGACAAATGATTTTCATAGTCGTTACAACAAAAAGGGAAATGTGACACCAGTTTTTTAGATTATGGAGGAACTAGAGAACCTGGAAGAGACCTTGAATGAAAGTATCCGGGAAAGTTTGGGTGCACGATTTGGAAAGAAATCGGCTGGAAGAAAAAGAGGAGGAGAAGAAAATGAAGAAGAAGAAGAGTCGAGGTACTTTTTAATAGAGAACTTCCATTATCTTTTTATATTATTTGGTATTAAGTACTAGTTCAAAAAATTGTTTCAGTGCAAGTTGGCTGTTGCGAGGCTTGAAGTCATAGTTATAAACTTCAAAACTTTTATGGTTGATCTTCTCTTATTTTTAATAATGGGTTTCAATTATTGAAATGAATGTTTGTCTTAGTGATGATGACGACTTTTATGATCGCACAAAGAAACCAACTCAAAAAGCAGTTGAAAATCCATCGATTGAAACTGCTGATAGCCTTCTTGATAAGAAGGAAGCCATCCAGAAAGAAATAGAAGATTATAGAAAATTGGTTTCGGACGAAAGAAACAATTTGGAATCAGAAATAAAGGGTGAAAGTGAAGCTGGAGATCCGCTAGATGCTTATATGTCCGGTCTTTCATCACGACTCGGTAAATAACTTCTTTTACAGAAGTAACTCTTTTTTACTTTTCTACAATAACTGATTGGCAGCTTTCAATGTTGTATGTGTTGTCGCTAATCTCAGAAAAAAATTGTTGCCAGTCTTCTGATTATTATGCATAACCCTTCTTGGACCTCTTGTTTTGCTTACACCTTCGATTTTTCGCTCTTGTTGAATTATTCTTAAGAAGCAACAACACTGTGCTTATCGATTGATTTCCTTTCATGCAGTTATTGACAAGACTGAACATCTGGAAAAGAAATTGTCAACACTTACGTCAGAATTGGATAGAGTTGTCTACTTGTTGAAGATTGCTGATCCAACTGGAGAAGCGGTTAAGAAAAGGGAGCTAAAACTGCAAGAGCCTAAAATCATTGATCCCGAAACTGATTTTTGTGCTGTTGTGAATCAGCCTCCCAAGGAAATACGTAAAACAAAGGACCGAGCTACAAATTCGAGTGTTACGATGGAATCAACCAATAATCAGAAAGCAGAAAGTATGAATTTAGACACCGCAAAGATACTAACTACGCCATACACCGCCGCGAAACCCCAATGGCTTGGTGCTATTGATGACACAGTGCCTATAGAGAAAAAACAAGAAGCTGTACCGCTCAATGAGTCAGATGAGTTTATTGACTACAAAGATAGAGAAAAGGTTCTTGTTAAGATGGAACATGAGAAAGAAGTTTTGTCTATTGAAAATTCTGCACCTGGTCTAATTTTGAGGAAACGAAAGGAGGTCGAGGTACTTGAAGTTATTCCCAGTGGTTTTATGGAAGAGTCAGCCTCTTTGTCCACGGAATCCCAAATAAAGGCAGAAGACGCTGTTGCATTATTATTGAAACACACAAGAGGCTACCATGATATTGAAGATAAACCGAACCAGGATAAACCATCAACTGATAATAAAAAGGCTAGAAGAGTCTTAGGCCCTGAGAAACCGTCATTTCTAGGTGGCGAGACAGATTGGGTTCCTCCCGAGGGTAAGCATAGATTGCTATCAGCCGTTAATGCTCGTCTCTTATACTAACAGTTCCTTTATATTTGCTGATTTCCTTTTGTGGCCATATTATACGTGCAGGGCAATCTGGTGATGGGCGCACTTCTTTGAATGATCGCTTTGGATATTAACCGGCAAGGGATTCCCGACTTGCAGAATAGAGGGACATGTATTTCTATACACAAATGGCTTTGGCACAGAGCATTAGGGCATACTTTGCGAACGTGGAACAATGCAATGCTTGAGAGAGTAAAAATAGGTCTCATGCCTCATCCTCTTGGATAACACAAGTACTTATCTTGGACATTTTAAGGTTGATTTTAAAATAGTTCCTGTCCTAGGCAAAACTGGCTAACATTGCACCAGCCGGTTCATTAAATTAAAACATGAGGACGATATGGATCAAGTGATTTTTCTTCTTCAAAAAAACCGCGAACTGCAATCCAATCTTGTGAATTTAAAAATGCTTTTCATTAAGGTAAATTTATTAAATTAAGTCAAAACACCCCAATAAGTTTTGAGATATACTTAGTGACAAATAAATGATAACAAGTTGAATTTTTTTACACAATGCAACAATTGAAGAATTAAGTTTACAATATGCCACACCTTGAAGATTTCTTTGCAATATGCCACCTAAAGCTGCTTTTGCCAAGAGCGGTTTTTCGAAAAATTAAATTTCGTCACCCGGTAAGCGCTGAGCTGATTCTTATGTGACACTTAAACTAAAAGTTGCTCATCATAGAAAGCCACTTTTGAAAAGAGCGACTATTGGATAATTACAACTCAGTGGGCTTCGGCATATATTCAAACAAAAGCCGTCTTTGACAAAACCGATTTTTATTTGAACAAAACTCAGTCGCAGAGTTCTCCTTCTTCTTCTCTCCTCTTCCTCCCCTTCTCTCCCATGCCGCACTCTGCCTCGCCCGAAGGCGCCAACCAGCTCTCCTCCGTCCCAACCAGCTATCTTGGTTGCCTTCATTCCGAAATCGTCCTCTATTTAGGTGAGTTCGACATAGTTTTTATAGTACTTAGAGTTTGGTATTTAGACTGAGTTACGTTCAAACGAAAGCTGCCTTTGGCTTTTGCTTGAACATAGGCCCAAGCCCACTAAATTATAATTATTTAAAAGTCGTTCTTCCAAAAACGGTTTTCAGTGAAAACTGCCTTTGGGATGAACGACTATTAGTTTTAAGTGTCAGATAAGATTCAGCTCAGTGCTGACTGGAGGACGAAATCTAATTTTTCGAAAAGTCACTCTTGGCAAGAGCGATTTTCGAAAAATGTGGCATATCGTAAAGAAAACATGGAGTAGTGGCATTCTGTCAAACAAAAAATTTGGCATGTTTTTGGCAATTTGAGTCTGTATTAGACAAAAGTCTGTAATCTGGGTGTCGAAGAAGACCAACAAGGTTCACAAGACTAAGGAAGCTTACACTTGATTCAGATGGTGAGTCAGAGGTAGCTGAAACAGAGCCGCGCACAATCTAAGTTTTGGAAACAATTACTCAGTAGTGATGGTGTGTTCGTGTTCCTAAATGGCGTCAAGAAGATCTCAAGGTAGCCGAGATTATCTACATTAAGATACCAGGATTATGCTATCCTAAGATATCAAGATTCTATAAATCAATTGGAAAAGTTTTAGGAAGTGATGATTACCTACAATATAAAGATAATCATTCGTCGCATAAAAAGGAGCAAATCGATTGGCTTTTAAGGAGCAAGCAACCTATCCATATAAATAGATGCATCCCGTGGTATTTACATTCATCGAGAATATCATAATCATAAGAAAAGATCAATATCGTGAGGAAGAACATATCAGGAGTGAGCTCAATCATCATTGGAGATCGGACGGATAAAGCTCATTCGAAGTTAACTATAGACTGTTTCATTGTTGTACGAACAGTCTGTAAAAGCAAGGTTAGGTGAAGTGCTGATGTTCTCAGGAAGAGAACTTCCGATCTGTGGAAGGCAGATCGAGGTGGACTAGAAAGGGATTTTTGTCTTAGAAAGTCAGTTGCATTCACTGTGGTGCAACAACATAGCGATAACAGAGGGAGTCTTATTACGTAAGATATATTGTACTTGACCATTTAAAAGTGAAGTGCTTTCCATTTGTAGTTTAGAGAAACCCCCTGAGGACTCGTGGAACTGAACAGGGTGATCATATCTTGTGTCATTTACATTTCATCGTACAAATTGAGTAGTTACTAACGACTATCTAAACACCATCCTTTTGAGTGTTGTGAAACAACTTATACAGAATAGTGGAACAGACATATGAATTTAAATGCGAGAAGCTTTCTTGATAGTCTTTTGTGCTTCCAAATTGGCAACCTACAACGTCATGAATTCTTTATTCCAAATTGGTTGAGTGGAATTGCTTATGGCGTGTACTTCACTATTCAAATATATGTAATAGACCAATCTGCTTAAATATCTTTGTACAAATTATACACCCATCAATAAAAAAACAACTTATTTAAAAGTAAATTTTGTTCCAAAATTTATCCCTCATCAATCAAGTCAACTCGTGGAAGTGACATCCCTCGCCTTTTTTAACGTTAAATTTGGTCTGTGGATAATTTACTTGTCCCTTTCTTGTTGATATGTATTTGCAGTACATTGAAAATGGAATAAATCAAGAGGTGAGTAAATCTATTATTCACATGGCCCACTCTGTTTCTTCTCAGAAAAATCTATCCGTTACATGAAAGTGAAAGGTAGGTTTTCACGATGTAAATTTTTATGTCAATTTCCCAAATTCATTTCAACAGAAAAGAAAAAGAAAAAAGTTTGTATTTTAAAGCTTTGTAAAATTGAATTTGAGCTTCAATATCATTTAAATTAAATTCTTTTATAGAAACTAGTCAACTTTGTATTTATTAAATTTTTTTCTAAAGCAAGTCTAATGACTCACTAAAGAAGAATCCATCCTAAGCCGTGTCGAGATCTGATGCAGTCTAATCAAATACATCGATATCAACGTATTTATTCAACTTTCCATAAGTAATTAATCGATATCATCAATTTAGAGACTATAAATTTTTTTATTAAAAATAAATAATTTTCAGGTTGTACAAAAAAAACATAAAATGGGCAGAAGAAGAAGAGATTGTATTTCTGTCATTGCCAGATTCCTGGTCTTATTTCGAGTCTCTCATTTGCCCCAGCAGTCGGCCAAATCTCTGAGAATGAAGCAGCTCCAACCAGCATCCGATCATCATCATCATCAGAAGAGCCATTCAAAGATAATCGCATTGCTGATCCCAATACTCCTTTTCTTCACAATCATCCCTCTCATAGGACCTCTGCAACACCACTACCCTCTCAAATCCTACTTCCACTTCCGCCCATCCTCTGCATCGTCAATAATCACTGCACCACAGGGTCTGAGCATGAAGCTTGCGCATAACTGTGACCTGTTTTCTGGCGAGTGGGTGCGCAACATGAGGGCGCCTTATTACACCAATGCGACGTGTTGGGCGATACACGAGTACCAAAATTGCATGAAGTATGGCCGGCCCGACACGGACTATTTGAAATGGAGGTGGCAGCCTGATGGGTGTGACCTTCCTGTCTTCAACCCTGCTCAGTTTTTAGAGATGGTTAGGGACAAGTCCATGGCCTTTGTTGGGGACTCTGTTGGAAGGAATCATATGCAATCATTGATGTGCCTCTTGTCCAGAGTAAGCTCCTTCTAACTATACCTTTTCTTCCTACCTAAACCCTTCCTTTGGATTATCAAATTTTTAACACAATAAAATTCCAAAATCATAACTCAAAATTCACATTGTAGCTTTTGTTCTAGCTTAGATTGACCGATAAATTCAGTTCAGATCAGATCAACTTGGTGTCTTTGTATGGTTTCCCAAACTCTCTTTACTCGCCCCACAAGCCATGTTTATACCCTTTTGCTAAAAAAAACTTGGAAAGAAGATAGGATTCTTCCATTGATGTGTTTTGGTGTCTTGCACTCAACCTTTGTTAATTTTATCTCAGTTTAACAATCCATTCAGTGCCCAAAAATTTGACATCAATGGCCCTACAAGTTTTGAAATCATTTAGATTTTTGAGCATTCTGAATGATTCACAAAACCACATGGTCACATGCTGCTTGTTTTCTTTTATTTTTCTCTTTTGAAAAGCTTAATCATTAGATCCAAGAGTACTAAAATCCAACATCTCAACTTGAACCTCAATGCATGGCTGAACATGATAAGAATATAGAGATTGTTCGGAAAACGTCAATTTCATCCAGTTAGTGTGCCAGCTTCAGTTATGTGTCTTCTAGTGTCTGGAGCTGGACCAGATTGCAGAGATGAATAAATCTGTACAAAGAATTTATGAGGACAGAATCTGGCCGTTTAGCCTAAGAACTAATGTCATTCTGTCCTCACTTTCATGCCAACCATCTCTTGCCCCTTTGGAGATGAATAGGCTCTCATCAGTTGCTGGCTATTTGCCAAACTGATCTGTCTTGACGACGATAACTCAGCGTTTGACGAATAAAATTAGCATTGGTAATTTGAGAGGGTATGATGATCCACATAGGAGATATGGCCTTATCTGTCATTGTTGTTTACTGTCATCTTGGTGTGAAGCTTGATGATAAAGTTATCCGGGGTAGTTGCAGGTTGCTTTCTGATCTTTATATAGCTAGCTAGCCCTCTCCATTGTGACATTATTGCTATGTGACATTACATCTATGGATGTCGAAAATTTGAGTACATATTGTCTGGTGTCCTGTGTTGCCCCACCACCTTGTAGAATTGTAAAAAACAGCAACTTCTTGTCACATTTTTTTACCTGAAAAGTTAAAGTGATCCTTGGTGCATTTCCAGGTTGAGTATCCTGTGGATGAATCCTACACGAGGGACGAGCAGTTCAAGAGGTGGAAATACCTGACCTATAACTTCACTCTGGCCACATTTTGGACGCCCCATTTGGTCAGGACTGAATATTTGGACTCTACAGATCCAAGTCTTCCAAAAATCCACCACCTCTATCTGGACGAGCATGATGAGAAATGGACAACTCAGATCGAGGATTTCAACTACGTGATCATCTCCGGAGGCCATTGGTTTTTTAGTCCAATGGTTTATCACGAAGAGCGGCGAGTAGTTGGGTGTCATTACTGTCAAGACAAAAATGTGCCAGACTTAAGGATGTTCTACGGGTACAGAAAGGCAATGAGGACAGCCCTTGAGGCGATCAATGGTCTTAAAAACTACAAGGGCATCACATTTTTAAGGACATTTGCTCCATCACATTTTGAAAACGGGGCGTGGAACCAAGGAGGGGACTGTGCCAGAAAAAGACCTTACAGAAGCAATGAGACGAGTTTGGAGGCATCAAATTTAGAAATCTACATGACACAAATCGAAGAGTTTAAAGTTGCAGAAAAGGAAGGAAAAAGAAGAGGACTCAAATTTAGACTTTTGGATGTTACCCAACCGATGCTTTTGAGGCCAGACGGGCACCCTAGTAAATATGGGCATTGGCCGAATGATACCCAAGTGACATTGCATAATGATTGTGTGCATTGGTGCTTGCCCGGACCCATTGATAACTGGAATGACTTCCTGCTAGAGATGTTGAAGATGGAAGGAAGGAGAGCTTACGACGAAAAATATTCAAGAAACTAAGAAATGTTTTGCAGACCCATTACATGCATTGATTGGTTTATACATTACAGCACCCTCAGTTTCGATGGATCCCTTCTGAAATGTTTCAGGACTCCATTCTCCATTTTCTTGTCTATAATTATAGACTGAATTAGGCCAAACATTCCCTTGGGTAATTTACTTTACAAAATCAGAATATGTATAGTCGAAAAGCGCACGAGAAGTAGCAACCCTCTTTGCCCATCGCATGGGCCAGTGACTGAGTTCGATTTCTGATGGGGCGAGATTTTAGAATAATAAATAAAATTTTTTTAAAAAAAAGTAGCAACCCTCTGAAGATTTTTATGCAACCCTGGTAAACACAAGCCCACTTGAGATTTACAAAATGTTTTTAGGACCACATCAACCGACACCTGAAATTCTTCATTTCAACTGCGACACAGACAAATTCTTTGGCTGACTCAGATTCAAGGCTCTTTAACTTAACCAACAAGGAGGTTTTTCTAGCTCTGGTATTGTTCACTAAACAACCCTACATATGGGCTTAGCTGAAATGAACCATCAAACTGATTGTGACCTCAATGACGAATCAGAGGTGGAATGTCACAATAATGTCGGTAGTATTGCCGGTGTTTAGTCATTTTCAGACACACGTATACTTCTTGTCAAATAATGAGCAGGTTCAGTCATATATAAGATTTCATTAATGCCACTACTAAGCAGAAGTTGGCAATTGAAGATTCAGTGACAAGGACCCAGAAGCTAACATATCTGTTGAAAACTTGGACTGCAAAAAATATCAAGTGTTATTAACCTCAGCTTACTTTTGTCTATTCTACCTCAAATCCCATGTTTTTGACTCATTAGGAATCAAACACCAGTCCGATAGTTGACAGCAGCCATGGTGTTCGTGGGCTTGATTAGATGACTTTTTAGTCGGTGCTTGTTTAAGTATCGAATAATGTGGTGATAGAAGTGATGACTGATACCACAATATTGAAATACATACCGGTGTTGACTATGCGCACATAAATGTAATTTATGCTTGATGGTGCCAAAATTTCTAAACTATATTTATCATGTGATTGTTTTCCAAATGAGGATTTATGTTTCAAACTAATACTATCACACCAGGAATTGATTTCTATAATTTAGGCTGCAGATGTAAACTTCCATTTGCAAGGTGCCGATGTTTAAACCATGGAAGAATATAATGTTTCAACAAAAAAAAATACGCGGCTGACCATAAATCGGACCGTGTTTTAAAGAAAAAAATATCATTTTATATTGCCATAAAACAACGATCCATAGAAAATGTCCATTCCAAAGAAAGCCAATGTTTTGCCCATATTCTTTAGAATTTAAATTTTCAGTACTTAAGTTAAAGTTAAATTAAATTAAATTGAGTAGTAAAAATGAACATGTTTTGAAAAAGTAAACCAACCACCCCAACTACTCCACACCACCACCACCCCAACTACACCACCACCCAACCAACCCCACACCACCACCACCCTAACCACACCACTGCCACCCCAACCAACCCCACACCACCAAGACCCCCCAATCAACCTCACTCCAACCCACCACCAACCCCACACCACCACCACCACCACCTCAAACCACCACCATCCCAACCACACCACCACACTACCACCCCAACCCACCACACCACACCACCCCAACCACTATATATTTGTTTAATTCATAGATACTTAAAGTTAAAAATATATTTGTAAAAATACTTAAATTAAATTCAGTTAAATTAAATTAAATATAAATTAAGATCAAAAGAACAGACCCTTTATTTGAACGCGTTGTCTTGAGTGTCATGTGATACTTTTCACACCCTCAAAAATTTAAACAAAAGATCATTTTTTATATAAAAAGTATTATCTAATGCTACGGATATGATGACACTTTGTTTACGAAAAAAGACTTCATGTTTAAGAAATCGAGAAATGCTACACCAATGACAATATTTTTTTATGAAATGACGTCTTACACAGAGATTAGTCGCCCCTTTCAAGAAAAAAATATTTTTTACTAAGATAGCGGCGCCTAATTAGCCAAACTCGAGTAGAAGCCTAAAAGGAAGATGATCAAAGAAGGAGAAGCCCAATCCAAGATAAAATTTTTCTAGAGAATTGGAAAGAGTGTAGAGAAGGATAGAGAAAAATATATTTGCCTTGAATAATCTAAAGTGGCTAATTGTAACCCTTGGATCAAAATGATCCTAGCCCTCTATTTAAGAGGGGCTCTAGTAGAAATAGAGGAAACTTGTAGGTCGTGTTAGGCAATTGAATAAAGAGTGAAATAGTGAGATAAGTGTGAGTGAATTCGAATTGCTCGTTTGTAAATTTGTGTGATACTCAACAATTTGATATCGAGTGCTAAGCAGTTCAGGAGAGGTGAGAAGCGTTGGAGCATCGCTTGAGGAGGAAATCTAGGAGTATAGTCGGGGCTATGAAGTGATATTGGTTGTAGACAAATTTTAAGGTACACTCTAATCCTTGATGGTGAATTTTGGTGGTTAGATTGGATCAATGGAAGCTCACCGCGGTGTGCTCAAGCGATTGAGGTGGTGATTGATATCCATTACGTCTCACGTTCAAATCCTGATGGGTTAGAGTTAGGGCTTTGGTGTGGAGAGGGTATGTGGAAGAGTCGGTAAATAAGATTGGATCAAGGAAGATACTAAATTAGTATAGTTATTGAGAGTAGAGGTCTTATATGAAGTCATACTTAAGAGGTTAAGAACTATGAGATATATTTAATGGTAGTGAAATCTCATCACCATCTAAGGATGACATGAAAGAGGACCGTGTTTCACATGTGATCGCAAAAAACACTACGCGAGAGACTGTAGATATGTATATAAGATTGAAAATAACTTTACTAAGACAAATCAAAAGAATGATCCTGAGTGAAGAAAAGTGAGGTTTTGAAGCAACATATGTAATTAAAGAAGACACATCCAAAGAAGAGTGAGATTCTTTCGATCGGAACAATGATGACCACTGGATTCAAGACTTGGAGAGCAACAATGTGTTATGGATGGTATCAAATTTTTTATGGTCGTGGAGGATGATGAAGACGAGCACGGTGATGATTTGTATGGGCAAGAGAACTCTGGATAGAAGATGTTTCTTGACTTTGTAGTGGGTCACGAAGAGATCGAGTTGATGGGTACACAACTAAATGTACAACAACGATTGACAGATGCAGGTGTGGTCAAGTGCAAAGAAGACATACTTAAAGTTACAAATGGATGCATTCAGGGGTGCAATGACACAGAGGAGGAAATGCCGGCATGTGAGAAGTTTACGATATAAATAATTGAGAAGCAAGAGGAGCTGAGTGAGACTACTCAGACTAAGGCATTAATAGATACAAGCGAAGACAACGAGGTGTTTGATGAAACCAAATGATGATTGGAAAATTAGAGAACGTTCAAGAAGACTTAAAAACTACAAGATCTTTCAAAAACTAAATATAGATTATATCTAGCCAAAAATTAAAGAGATGCTAATTTAAGAGAGTGCATATAATCGTATCAATTGTGCTAAGTATAATACTAGTTCTAACATCAAACAACCACGAGGAAAAGAAAAACATTTTGGCATTGAGGGAGTGTATTAAGATATTAATCTCTAATTAGCTAAACTTAAATAGAAGCCCAAAAGAAAGATGAGCGAAGAAAGAGAAATTCAATCCAAGACGAAGATTTTCTAGAGAATTGGGGATGAGTGTGAAGAAAACATATTTGTGTATAATCTAAAGTGGCTGATTGTGACCCTATGAGCAAAATGCTCATAGCCTTTATTTAGGAGGAGCTCTAGTATAATAGAAGAAAGTTATGTTGAGAATAAACAATTGGAAGAAATGTCTCACATCGCCAAAGAAATGAAAGAATGACTAGCTTATATATAGATGTGGAACTATGACTCACAAGCTTGAGCTTTTGAGCCATAAAAGACCATATCCGTATATGAGCTAGTCAAAATCAACATGGTAAGAGCCCATGGTTAGATCTGAGACGAGTATGAAGATTGTGAGACAATCAAAGATGGTTAAAGGCACGAGTAAAAGGCACTCCAAGTATGAGGAAGGTGCAGGGCAGCTATAGACTAGCTGGGCCAGCAAGTCGCAGAGCGACTAAGGGTTACCGTAAGTCAAGGACCTCGAGTAGAGAGAGTCACGTGAGCCCGCACCTACGATAGATTTGAGACGTTACAAGAGATAGTAACGAAGTAATGCTCGAGGGGGAGCAGTGTGCCATTTCTTCAAATTGAGAGGGAGTGTTGAGAATAAGCAATTAGAAGAAATGTCCCACATCGCCCAGATTTTATAAGCTGAGTTACTCAACATTTTCTATGTTCGCTTCAAAACTATGTGAATATGAATAATACATAATTTGAAATCCACTACAATTCACTTCCCCTCGACATCGAACACTCTCGCTCTTTTCCTCATATTGAGATGGAGCATCCCTTCACCTCCCGCCGTCTTTCTAACATTGTTTAGTGCATCCCATATCCCCATGGATCCGTTGACCTACAACTTACATCGAAATGTATTTTATTCTTTTCCGACTCTTAAAGCGAGATTATAAATTATAGTTTTATAATTCAATACAACCTAATTCGTTCGAACTATAATAACCGATGCTGACAATTTCACCATTAATTTGTGTTACATGTTCTCATTGTTATTTTCCAAAACAAAAATATATAACTCAACCAATAACATGAGCAACTGACAAGCTTATGATCTAAATCGAAGCACTTGATCATTCTTTGCTCATCAATAAAAAAATTCAAGTCAGAAAGCAAGGCATTATATGCATCTCTAAAGATTTGGCAACTGCATAAAGTCGCTCTCTTTATCACTATAAATAAACCCAGTTTTGTAGCAACCTTTGCTCCCTTCCAAAATGAAAGCAATCATAATAGAGATGATCCCCAATGGGACTGACAAGAAAACAGCCTACACCACCGGCAATAATCCCAGAACAGCTCATCTCTTCTTCTTATTTCTTCTCTTTCTAACACTCATTCCTCTGTCTCTCCTCAGAGACCTTCGCTTGCCTTTTCCATCCACCAAAACAGAGCACTCAAACTCAACCCAGTCGAGCAGTGTGGCGGAGAAGAAACCATCGTGTGATTTGTTTGCCGGAAGATGGGTTTATCAGAATGATTCATCATTTAAGCCGTATTACACGAATTCAACTTGTCGTGAGATTTATGATCAGCTGAACTGCATGAAGTTTGGAAGGCCGGACTCGGATTTCTTGAGATGGAAATGGACGCCCGATGGGTGCGAGTTGCCTCGGTTTGATGCTGGTTTGTTCTTGGAGCTTATGCGAAACAAGTCGCTGGCTTTCGTTGGGGATTCGGTTGGGAGGAACCAAATGCAGAGTTTGATATGCCTTTTATCATCGGTATGTCCTTCATCTTTTTCATAGTATTCCTATCTAGTGCATAAGACTTAATGGCCATAAAAGCTGCATTTTATGGTGGTGCACATACCTAGACATGTTTTTTCTGACAAGGGTTTTCAAACATGAAGGATACTGTTGTGTTTGACATCCTCCTAGAATGGAATATAAGTGTCTGGTGTTGCCTGTTTTGATAATGTCCAAACAGTAGGTCTAACAGAAAGATAATAAAAAGATAAGTATCAAGCAAATGTGTGATGGAAATTTGATGCGTATATCAGTCACATGACCCCCCAATAGGCCAGACTGGCCATTTCTTGGATGAACACGCTTGACACTACTTTGATCATGATTATTCTTTTTTTTTTTTTTCCATTTTATTCTACCATAAACCTCCCATGAGACTTCTTACTCTGGTTCCATCAGGAATCGAAACATAATCGCTGAAATATTTAACATCCCTTTTGTCACTATTTGATCATGATTATTCTCTGTATTAAGAAGTACCCTAATAATGCATTTTACCTATTATCTACTCCAAGTTACTAAAGTAGCGTCAGCGATGCAAAATACTTAATATAAAGTCTGCAATGAGAAGATGATGAGCAGGGAGACAAGCTGGACTTTAGCTGAGGGATGAATCTTAGTTACTGCAAATATTGTTCTGTATTTTTAACGTTTAGCCTCGCTTGGTTGATTCTTTGTGTTTCTTCAAATATGAATACATTCAGGTAACTTATCCGGTGGATCAATCTAAAGACTACACGACCGACATTATAAACAACCGGAGGTGGTTTTATACAGAGTACAACTTCACCCTAGCTATGTTATGGGCACCATATTTGGTTAAAGTAAGGGATGACAGCTCCACGGGCACATTCAGCAACGCAGTGCAGCTTGATTTAGATCGAGCTAGCGAGTCATGGGTGACTCGAATAAGAGATTTTGATTATGTGATCATCTCAGCAGGGCAGTGGTTCTTCCGGCCTCTCATTTTTTATCTCAATGACATCCCAGTAAGCTGCACCCTTTGCCAAATACAGAACATTACTACAGAGAGCACATTTTATGGTTACAAAACGGCTTTCCGGACCGCGTTTAAGGCCATTTTGGAGCTTGACAAGTACAGGGGAGTGACATTTCTAAGGACCTTTTCCCCAGCCCATTTTGAGAATGGGGAGTGGGACAAGGGAGGGAATTGTCCGAGGACTGAGCCTTACGCGGACGATGAAGGTGCGATGCAAGGATATGTTTTGGAGATGTACATGAATCAGGTGAGGGAGTTCAAAGCTGCTGAACAAGTTGGGAAGAAGAAGGGTCTGGAGTTTAAGCTGTTGGACACAAGTAGAGCAATGTTAATGAGACCTGATGGACACCCTAATTACTATGGACACTCGTCCTTTGCTGATTGCGTACATTGGTGCTTGCCCGGACCCGTTGACACTTGGAATGAGTTCTTGCAGGTGATGATTCAGAGAGATCGTTATGAGACAGATGATGAAATAGGACAATGATGTTAATACATTGATTCTCTTTATAGGACAATGAAAAGCAATGTCGTTATTAACTAACCCAACCCTCCTCTCTCTCTCTCTACATACATCCAAAACCCTTCCCCACCGCCTTAGCTGACCTTTCTTTCCTGGCTGGCTACTTGAATCTTCTTAAATGAAAACTTGAGCTAAGCTGCATGAGCAGAGCATCGATGCGCTTGAGCTTGAGCAGCAGCAACCTCACTTTGTTTTGTTTCTATTTATGGCTCAAGGCCACACCATCCCAATGGTGGACAATGTTGAATGAAAATTCAATAATATGTGTGTCATAAATAGAAATTAAAGAATTAAAATTTAATAAAAGGTACAAATTAAATAAGGAGAAGTCAAAGTTCGTTGAACGATCTTCTTATCGACGGGATAGACACATAGTTGCATGCTATCTTTTATTTCATTGATTAACCTCTATTGTTGTAATGTTAAAGTAAGTTAGTGAGGGACATATCCCCTTGAAGCTCATTTAATTCTTAATAACGACCTTAGCTTCTCATTAGTAAAGTTAGGAAAATGTAATTATTAAATGGAGTAGCTAAATCATAAACACAATATCCTCAAGCGTACAATCCAATTGCTCTCTGGGTTCGACCCGATTTGTCGGTTATAAATTATTTTGACTATGATCGTCCTCAAATTTGACATAAGAAGATGGTAAAATTAAATTTGTCAATGAGACGAGGAGTTTTTAGATTCCAGGCATGCCTGACCGAACCAGACTCACAAGAGCACACGTAATTGACATGACAACATAAAATAATAAGGATAATTAGGTTAAGAACCAATACCACCATCTTTGAGGTATATAAACAGAATTATGTAAGGTTAATATTTTAGTCATAGTAGCTATAATAGTAAATGATTTGATAGGGTAGTTAACGTCACTTGTTTAAAAAATATATTTTTAATGTGTTTCTAACGTAATTAGTAGTTACCCATATAGGTTGGATATTAATAGTTAAGAACAATCGTCAGCCTAGCTGGAGGGACTCGAATTATAAGATATTTTGCGAAAAGTAATGATCCCGGAGTGACTGGTTCACTTATAGCTCACATGATTTGTTCACGTTCATCGAATGCTATGAAAGATTATATATTTTCTTTCATGAATTGTAGTGCGCACGGATGAAGTTTGATTCGAAAATCTACTTTTATTTTCAGAGTCTTGTTCTTATGTCAGAATCATTTAGTTAGGTAACTGTAATATTTTTCTTGATTATAACAGTTAAACAAAGGCATAATCTTGCATAGTACATACACGTGTTTTCTCTCAACCTTCACAATTATAGTAGGTTAAAATACAACTTGACTCCCAAAATACAACTTGTCGTGTGTTTCGACCCTTGGACTGACCGTGATTATAAATTCTTGTGACTAGAACTTGACTCCCAAAATACAACCTTGACAATTATAAAGTGTTAAAATACAAGTTGTCAGGCACGGTTTGACCAAACTCTTGGACCGTGCCCAAATAAGCCTGTGCTGAAAAAGAAAAGGTCAGCATGCCATGCTGGAGTAAACTGAAGTAAGCGCCGATGGCGCCTTTTCGTGCCGAAATGTACACTTTTTGGACTCTGATACGATAATGAATTTTTACTAGCTCAATTACGTTATAATTTCATTTTGACTTAGAAGATAAACTCAGAAGACATGATTTTACTATTTTATATAAGTTAGTAACTCTTAAATGGATGTGGGAGCACTTCACAACAAAAATCTTTATTCAACAAGATCCGACCCAAAACAAAATACGACAAAACTATAAGCGCAAAAGGCCAAACTAAGACTTCACTTTACAGCCGATATCACAATTATTTCGCCCCATGAAGAATTTAGTTAGGGATATCTTTGGTCACTATCAGAGAGAGCTTCCTAGCAACATATCCAGGTTCTAACCTTATCCTCTAATGGATCCTTATAAGCTCAAAATACACCCAAAATTCAAATTTAAGCAAAATAAAAATAAAATTGATTTTTATAAGAAAACTTGTGGAAAAAAGTTTGTATCAAATATTTTTAGTTTAATATTTTGACTAATCAGATAAAAATACATGACTTCAACGACACACTAACCCAGCAAAACTAACACACGACAGCCTAACACAACCAAGAAATCTCATATCTTTTTGAAATTTCAACATTATTCGTTTTCTTGGATGTATGCTGGTTAGGATCATATAGAGACTCGAGGGTTATCCTATCTCATCCGTGTATGCATGGTAATCTCATGTTTTGCTAGCCAGCAAATGCATCCAAAAGACCCAATCTTCAAATTTAGTGGTAGCAAAAATGAGATTGCCATGCATACAAGGATGATATGGGCCAGGAAAGCAATGTCCAACAAAGACCCGACATCTCTTTAGATGTACCTTTGCTTATGAATTGGCTGGCTGGAATCTTCTTAAATAAAAGATTGAGCTAGCTCAGCTGCAGTATCTAATCATTCTCCGTTGTCCCAGATGGCCATCGATGCAGTTGAGCTTGAGCAGCAGCAGCAACCTCACTTTGTTTTGTTCCCTTTTATGGCTCAAGGCCACACCATCCCCATGGTGGACATTGCTAGATTATTAGCACAACGAGGTGTTACTGTTACATTACTCCTCACACCAATGAATCTGGCAAGATTGAAGCTGGTGTTAGCCAGAGCTCATGAAGAACAGGGATTGGATATCCGTGTAGAGGAACTTAATTTTCCGGCAGAGGAAGCTGGGCTCCCTCCCGGTTGTGAGAATTTCGACGCCCTTCCTTCGAACTCTCTCGCCGTCAACTTCTTTGTCGCTGTAAATTTGTTACAGCCCCAGCTGGAAAATTTGCTTATGAACATCCATCCTAAGCCTTGTTGCCTAGTTGCGGACATGTGTTTCACTTTTTCTTCTGAGGTTGCTCTCAAAGTGGGTATTCCGAGGATTATGTTCCATGGAATGTGCTGCTTTACGCGTCTGGTCTGGCATCATCTAAAAGCCTCCACGATTCTCGACAGCATATCTGATGACACAGAGAGCTTTGAGATTCCAGGTATGCCTGGCCGAATGAGGTTCACACGAGCACAGGTAAACCGCATATCAGGTCGAAATAAGGAGTGGGTTGAGTTCGAGCAGAAGCTCATCCAAGACGAGAAGGCGGCGCATGGGATTGTTTTGAACACATTTGAGGAGTTGGAGGATTTATACATCACAAATTATGAGAATGTGAAAGAAAAGAAGGTCTGGTGTGTCGGCCCTGTATCGAGGTTCAATACAGAGTACTCGGACAAGGTTGGGAGAGGCAACACCGCCTCGGTCGATGTGAACGAATGCTTGAAATGGCTTGACCTAAAAGAGCTTGAAAGTGTGATATATGTTTGTCTTGGAAGTCTTTGTAATCTTACTCCCACTCAGATGCTGGAGCTTGGGCTAGGGTTGGAGGCTTCGGCGAGGCCATTTGTTTGGGTTATAAGATCAGGAGGGAGCAGCTCAACCGAGCTGCGTGAGCTGATCGTGCAAGATGGGTTTGAAGAGAGAGTGAAAGGAAGAGGGCTTGTGATCTGGGGTTGGGCACCTCAGGTGCTGCTCCTATCACACCCGGCGGTCGGTGGATTTTTGACGCATTGCGGATGGAACTCGTCGCTGGAAGGTATCGCGGCAGGGCTGCCCATGCTGACCTGGCCGCTGTTTGCGGATCAGTTCCTGAACGAGAAGCTGTTGGTAGATGTTTTGAGGATTGGGATGCGGATTGGGGTTGAGAAAATGATGGAGTTTGGGAAGGAAGATGAAGTGGGTGTGGTTGTAGATAGAGATGGTGTGAAGAAGGCTGTGGAGGAACTGATGGATGGAGGTGATGAGGAAGGAGAAGAGAGGAGGAAAAGAGCCAAAGAGCTCGCAAAGAAGGCGGATGATGCTGGGGCAGAAGGAGGGTCTTCTCATGTTACCGTTGGAAAATTCATTGATGACATCAGAAGCTCAGGGTTGTGACAATGGATTCATTTGTAATTCATGCGTAAGACCAATGTGACACCGAACTACATTATGTGTAGTTCAACCTAAAAGATGATGAAGATATGAAGAAAGTTATGCGTCTCTCCCACAATCTTGCCTTCTTGATGACACTCCTCCTCCTATTCTATCTCAGCGGCCACACTCTTCTTTTGTCTTGTTTTATTGTCCTATTTTTCTTAGCAGTCTGTGTTACAACAGAAGACTCCATCACTTTCTCATTAAGGTTATTTGCGTCAGCAACTGAAGTAGGTACCTGATCATCTGCCTCTTTATCTACTCCATCATGGATGGTCTCAACAACTGGATCCTTATTCTCCGATGACAACGCATACTTTAATTCTTGCATCAACCCAAATTCTAATTCATTTACATTCTTCTCATGTTACCATTGGAAAGTTCATTGATGACATAAGAAGCTCAGGTACGTGACAATGGAATAAATTAAGACAAAACACAAGGATTCAGACGAAAACAGACCAAATATGGGCAGCTTACCTATTTGTCTTCAAAAACTTTCCGAGATAATGGTCTGATTGCAACGTGTCATATCTTGTTGGAAAGCTAACTCAAAGGGATACAAATTTCTAGTTTGCATCAAGATGATATTCGAAGGTTTAAAATGTCAAATAGACGAGAAATGTCAGAATCGTTGTGCTGAGCGAACTACATCCCTTAATACCCGTATCGCCAGTATAGGTAGTATCGGTCATACCGACCGGGCGATATGAGCAATACAACCGAGCCTAAGGATTCCGATTCCGCTGAGTTCCTATCAGTTTGTGATACGACCGATACGTTGAATCGCCATAAAATGCAAAAATTGAGGCTATAAATAAAAATATGGGTATTTTTTAGAGGAGGGTTCGAAATTTAATTTTCCTAACCTAGTTTGAGAGAAAAGAGGGAGGTCATGCAAGTCTAAAGTAGAAGAAAGGAAAGCAACATCAAGGGAAGTGAAGATTCAACACACATAGAGAAGTTTTACAATTCCTCTATTATTTTTTATTTTTCAGATTTATCTTTTATGGTGTTTATTATGTCCACTAACTTGATGTGTGAGTACCAATCATTTTTCTAGGGTCCTACAGATATATTTGTACTCAACTCATGATTATGCTATGAATATATATGTTTGATGTCAATTTGAAGATTTGATTCAATATGATTGCATGTCTTAGGTATAGATATAAGGTGTTTGATGAAATGTCTCAAGGATGATCATATAAGTTTAATACGAATAAACCGACAAAATGAGGTAGAAAACACGACTAGCGATTGAATCAATCTTAAGTAGTAGTGATCACGACGATGACCTACAATCTTATTGGGGAAGTTGGGATTTTAGCTTGAAAAACTATGACTTATTGATTTTTATCGCGGTTAATCGAATAATCGCGCAACGATAGGTTGAGATTAAATAGCTAGAAATAATCGAGTATGCGCCTTGACTGAGGGCACTCGTATTTAAGGTGTATGTTTGAAAGGTAGAGGTGCAACAATTGTTGGTATTTACTCGGATACATACACGGTCTATTCTCGTCTTTTATTAGACATTGCATGTATGATTCATTCATTATCTACTTGAGTGGTACTTATAGGTGAAGTTGTAACTTTGGAATATTATTTTGAATTGATAAGGAAGTACTATAAAGTTTCGGATCACATTAGTTTTTAGGTTACACACTTTATTATTCGAGTTAAAATAGCTATCGAAACATCATCTTACTTATTATATGTGCTTATCTTACTGTCTTGAGACTCACTTGAGCTTGCCCAATATATAAATTATTTGACTGGATTGATCCTCAAAAAAAAAAATATTAAACTTGTCCGGAGACGAGTATACCATCCACAATGATAACATTACTCAAGCGATTATGCCTGTTCTAGTCCTACCATCAGCTCTATCATCATATGAAGGGTTTCGAATTGATCCGTAACAGATCAAAGTGACTATTGGCGAATATACACAGCCGCCCGACCGTCCGCCTTCGATGACGCTATGTGCCACAGCTCGGTTTCAAATCAACCTAAACGAGGAAGAACCAGGTTAAATGTTTTATGTAATTACCGAAACTTAAGGGTACTTTATGTATCATAGTTTAGTTAAGGGATTGATATGTAAATAGTGAAAATGTAAAACAGTCTGATATAACAGACTGTTAACAGCTCATTTTGAGCCTATAATCAATAACATAAATTCAATCAAAACTCCACCTCTTCCAATCAGACTCCGGCTGATTTCCGACGACCGTTCCGGCAGCCAAACTCAAACCCATCGCAGGTTTCTCAGTGACCAAGAGGACGTATACCTATTAATATTAAACGAATGGAAACATACGACCACACAGCATGACCTATTTGACACCGCTAGTAGCCATGTACTCCAATGTTGCCGCCCTGAAATATGAAACATTCTTATTCATTGTCATAAACCTGAGCTTCTGATGTCATCAATGAACTTTCCAACGGTAACATGAGAAGACCCTCCTTCTGCCCCAGCATCATCCGCCTTCTTTGCGAGCTCTTTGGCTCTTTTCCTCCTCTCTTTTCCTTCCTCATCACCTCCATCCATCAATTCCTCCACAGCCTTCTTCACACCATCTCTATCTACAACCACACCCACTTCATCTTCCTTCCCAAACTCCATCATTTTCTCAACCCCAATCCGCACCCCAATCCTCAAAACATCCACCAACAGCTTCTCGTTAAGGAACTGGTCCGCAAACAGCGGCCAGGTCAGCATGGGCAGCCCTGCCGCGATGCCTTCCAGCGACGAGTTCCATCCGCAATGCGTCAAAAATCCACCCACTGCCGGGTGAGATAGGAGCAGCACCTGAGGTGCCCAGCCCCATATCACAAGCCCTCTTCCTTTCACTCTCCCTTCAAAACCATCTTGCACGATCAGCTCATGCAGCTCGGTTGAGCTGCTCCCTCCTGATCTTATAACCCAAACAAATGGCCTCTCCGAAGCCTCCAACCCTAGCCCAAGCTCCAGCATCTGAGTCGGAGTAAGATTACAGAGACTTCCAAGACAAACATATATCACACTTTCAGGCTCTTTGAGGTCGAGCCATTTCAAGCATTCGTTCACATCGAACGAGGCGGTGTCACCTCTTCCAACCTTGTCAGAGTACTCTCTGTTGCACCTCGAAACAGGGCCGACACACCAGACCTTCTTTTCTCTGACATTCTCGTAATTTGTGACGTATAAATTCTCCAACTCCTCAAATGTGTTCAAAACGATCCCATACGCCGCTTTCTCGGCTTGGATGAACTTCTGCTGCATCTCATGCCACTCCGTATTATTCTGAGCTGTCATGCCGATTACCTGTGCTCGTGTGAATCTGGTTCTGTCAGGCATGCCTGGAATCTCAAAGCTCTCCGTCTCATCAGATATGATGTCTAGAATCTTGGAGGCTTTTAAATGATGCGAAACCAGAAGCGAAAAGCAGGACATTCCATCGAACACAATCCTCGGAATACCCACTTTGAGAGCAACCTCGGAAGCAAAAGAGAAACAAATGTCCGCAACTAGGCAACAAGGCTTAGGATGGATGTCCATAAGCAAAGTTTCCAACTGGGGCTGTAACAAATTGACAGCGTCGAAGAAGGTCATGGCGAGAGAAATGGAAGGAAGTGCATCCAAATTCTCACAACCCGGAGGCAGCCCAGCTTCCTCTGCTGGAAAACTAAGTTCCTCGGCGCGAATATCCAAGCCCAGTTCTTCATTAGCTCTGGCTAACACCGGCTTCAATCTTGCCAAATTCATTGATGTCAAGAGTAATGTAATGGTAACACCACGTATGGCTAATAATTTAGCAATGTCCACGATTGGGATGGTGTGGCCTTGAGCCATAAAAGGAAGCAAAACAAAGTGAGGTTGCTGCTGAAGCTCAAGCGCATGGATGGCCATCGGCACAATAGAGAATCGAAAAACAGGTGAGATGAAGATGAGAGACACTTCATTCACCTTAGCTTAATCTTTCATTTAAGATGATTCAAAGTACTGAGATGAGCTGAGGGAAAAGAGTGATGAATGTGTAGTCTTTTCATTTCATTGATTGGACCCACCAACGGTCCATATCAATATCTGGATCAACTTCAGCCGAGGAAAGGTCATCTATGGCGGTGCGCAGAGGGCTGTCGGGTCAGCGTATGCATGGCGATCTCATGTTTTGCTACTACTAAATTTTAACATTGGGTTCTATGGTGGCGAGCAAAAAATGAGACTATCATGCAATGTTACGAATTGAGATGTGTAGAGTTTGAACGCGGATCTTGCAAGAATAGAATTGATGGGCGGAGCAATTGACACAGACTTTTACTCTGGTTCAGTCACCGATGAGGCGACCTACATCCAGCACAAGGACAGCTTTATTATGGACGGATTACAAACATACAACTTTGCTCCTCTCCTCAATCGCCTACGCTACCTTCACTAGCCTTGAAAACCTATCCAGCGAACTCAATTACAGCAAAGCTTCTCTTTGAACCCTAAAGCCCCAAATCTGGAAAACTCTCTCAAAAAAGCAACTAACTCTGTAATGCGCCTCTTTTTATTTTTATATCTATTGGTGCAAAAATGCTGCCGTTTTATTAACTCGAATTCCTTTCCTTTACTTTAAGTCCAAACGACGCCGCATCAATAACAAACAGAATTCCCGCATTAGCCCTCGCAGCTTTCTTCCTCCAGCTTTCCAGCTTCTGCTCTCAAGTCCCATAAGACAAAAGCAGCAGCTTATACATCTCAGTAACATTTTCCAGAAAATTTTAGAACCAACCTACAAGATGGATGCGAAGATAAAAACGAATATAATGATTTACGTGGTTCATTTGATCAATGTGATCAAGTTATATCCACGACCGAACTGAAGAAGTATTTTATTTCCGTTTTTTCTGATGATAACAGTACTGTGTTTTCATTACATATATAGTAATGCGAAATGCTAATTATCTACGATTTTTGGAACTCCGACTCAAACTGCATGCTAATCTGAAAGAAGCGGAATCCCATTGCAGCTATGTGTAGCGTCAAAAGAGTCAAAAATGATAAGATCATACTTCACTACTCAACCTGCAACACATGTTTGCTGCAGTCTTTAAAAGTTTTTTAATAACCTTGAAGAATCCTTAATATTGATTGGAGGAGATTAAAAACTATCAGTGCCTTACTTTCTCAGTTACTTCTTGGAAAATTTAAGAGAGATAAGAAAAATTGAAGGAAAATATGAATATATATTTGATTTGTTATGAAAATAAAATAAATCCATATAGGACATACTTTTTCTTATGAAAAATCAATTTTAAATTATTTTCTTTTGAGTTAATTTTAGTTATGGGTTTAAGACATGCACTTGCTTACAAGTCAGGGCCTGTTCTTTTGCACTATAATTTTAAATACTTAAGTTAAGTTAAATTAAGTACATTCATGAATGTGTACATAACGTCTTTCATCACCACCACTATTCATCACCACCGCCATCACTAGTCATCACAATCACCACTATTCACCACCACCACCACCATCACTATTCATCACCGCCACCACTATTCATCACCGCCACTATTCATCATCACCGCCACTATTCATCGCAACCACCACTATTCATCACCGCCGCCACTATTCATCATCGCCGCCACTATTCATCATTACCATCACTATTCATCACAACATTAAGTACTTAAATTAAGTAGCTTAAAGTCACTTAAGTTAAATTAAGTACTTAAGTATCTTTCGAGGATGAGGTTACAATATTCACCCATATCCACGACCAGGATCTTCCTTTGGGATGAATAAGTTGATACTTGTTTAACAGTAGGTCAAATATCAAAATTTGAATACACTGATATGTTTATTTTAGCTTTTTGACCGTACATGGAATGTGTAATTGAGATAATTCATACACCATATGAAAGCTAACTCAAAGGGCTACAGCTTTCTAGTTTACACAAAGATCAGATTCAGAGGTTAACTGGACAAATTAGCAACCGAATCCATAAATGTTGTGCATAATGGTTTCAGGTACTCACAACGTCGTTTCGACTATCAAAGTCCAGTTTCACATGGAAGAACGACCTAGAGGCAGCACTTGATCAACTCTCTGAGCTACCTTCTTTCGACATATAATCGGTGCCTATGACAAAATTGGCGCTTCAATCAACCACAAGCTCCGCTTCATTAACAAATCGGCCAGACGACTTTCTTAATTGGGCTCAAATAAAGTTTTCCTAATTCAATTAGGTTTTCATCCGGATTTACTATAAATACAAACCTAAAGACCTTAATTCGTCATTTTGAACATGAGTAAGATTTGACCTAATTCTTGAAGAGAAAAGACACTGATCAATGCTACAAGATATTCAATAACGGGTTCGTAGTGAGGATTCTTCCTTACTTTTTATTTCTTTAATTTTTACTCTTATTATCATGAATAAAGAGTATTCGTCGTTTTGTATCTAACTTTTTTTGCGTTAAAATATAGTTTTTATTTTAAATTTTATATTGTATTAAACTATGCATGTTTAATGCTATTTATGTGAAGATGTCGTAAGAATGTTTAAGTTAAGAACCATCATCACCATAGTTGAGGCACTTAACCAGAATTATGTAGAATTGATGCTAACTATATTAGTTGCGATAGTAGTATATAGTCTAGTAGGGAAGATAACTTTAATTGTTTAAAAAACATGAACTTAATGCACGTACACGCTTGCTACTTGGACCGATCCTTGGATTTACCAAGTCTAATCTCGTTTGACTACAAATTTACGCCTGAAAAATAAATTGACAATATAAATGGTTAAAAATATGTCTGTCACAATGCCTAGACAACAGGCTTACACCACAACCTCCACATTAAACAACACATTGGAAATATAATTTCATTAAGTGGAAAATAATTTAACGGAGAGATAGCTAATGTCATTCACATAAGGTACATGTTGTTGAACAACCGCCATCGATCCAACCGCCACATTAAACTATATGACTTTTAAAATATTTAAATGTCAACATGTCACCTCAATTTGGAAACCTTAGGGACAACGTCGCATAGGATTCCTTGTGAGGCACACTTTGAGTAGTCGTTTAAAATGTATCCATATGATCTCTTAAGCGACTAAGTGATGTTTGCCGCTTTATGGGTGTCTGATCAGTCGATTTATTGACTAAATATTCACTCATTTACAATGGATATCTGTTCGTTTCCTAGAATTTTTACTGTCACTTTACGGCGTTACTCTTGATTTAGGTTAAAGTCAATTAAATTGAAGCTTTTCAGTTCATTTGGAGTAAAATAAAGCATTACATGAACATTTAGACGAAAACATACCTAGTTTGGGCAATTAGCCTATTAGTATTAAAAGACTTGCCGAGTACACAAGAATTTTCTGATTGGGACGTTTCATAGCTTGTTGAAAAGTTAACATCAAATGGCTAACACTTTTTAGTTTACATTAAGATGAAATTTGAAGGTTTACAGGGTCAAATAAGTAAGTAAAATCAGAATCGTGATGTAGAGAAACAGCAGCCCGACCAAAACCTTCGGTTCAACAATTGAACCGCCATCTTAGCACACGAGAACATTGGTTTATTTAATACTGGCCAAAAATATGATTTTTGGAGATCCTTCGATCTGAGATGGTCTAGTTTGGGCTAAAACCGAAGGTTCAAACAGCAAAAACGGTAGCTTGGGCTAGTAAACTACCGGTTTACAAAAAACCAGATTTCTAAAATCGACCCAATCGGTTACATTATAAATAGAGACCTAAAGACCTAAAATTATCATTCTGAACTTGTGCAAAATTAGATCCTGATTTTGATGAGATTAACCTAGAGCTAAAGAAAGACTCAAGAGGAGAAAGATTGAAGATTCAGCTTTAATAAAGAACCCTTCTCTACCCCTTTATTTATTCTTCTTGATTTCTTTCTTACTCATGTATTCTAATTGAATTATAATGAATTGTGAGTAATTGTATTATTCTGAGATCCTATGAATTCCGTGTTGTATGAAGTCTTTTCATGCGATATAATATAGACTTTATTTCGAACTATACATATATGTTTGATCCTACATCTATTAATGTTATTTTCTATGCGAATTTGGCATAAGGATGATTAGGTTAAGAACTAATATCGTCATATTTGAGGCAATTATTCCGAATTATCTAGGATTAATATCTAATCATTTGTTATGTTGGTAGTGTATGATTTAGTAGGGGAGTTAACATCATTTGTTTGAAAAATATGTTTTTAATGTAATTAGTATTTACCAATGTTGATTGGATATTAATGGTTATGAACAATCGAGTGTATGACTCGTTGAAGGGAATCGTGGTACAAGATGTGTCTCGAAAAATAATATCGAGGAGTGTTTGACTCACTTTGAGCGTACATGATTTACTCCCATACATAGTATGATTTGAGGAGTTATATGTTTTGTTGCATGAATTGAATGAATTCACACTGATGAGAGATGATTCTGGAATGCTTTCTTTATTACTATAACTCTCATCATTTGCATTAGGATACAGGAGAAACCTAATTTACATATTTTCTTGATAGATTGGCGGTCTTATTCTTTTGCACTTAAATTTTAAGTACTTGAGTTAAGTTGAATTAAGCTAAATTAAATTAAATTAAATTAAGTTAAATACATTAATTATTATTTTTATTGGTGGTGGGTTGTTGTGATTTAAGAAGTGTTATGGTAATAGTGGTGGGTTGTTGTGGTGGTGGTGGTGGGTTGCTGTTGTGGTGGTGTTGGTGGGTTGTTGTGGTGGTGGTGGTGGTGGGTTATTATGGCGGTGGGTTGTTGTGATGGTGGGTTATTGTTGTGGTGGTGGTGGGTTGTTGTGATGGTGGTGGTAGTGGGTTGTTGTGGTAGTGGTGGTGGTGGGTTATTTTGATGGTGGTGGTTGGTTATTGTGGTGGTGATGGGTTGTTGTGATGGTGGTGGGGTTGTTGTTGTGGTGGTGGGTTGTGGTGATAAATAATAATTTAAGTACTTATAACTGACTTAAGGTCAAAAGAAGAGGTGCTAAGTAGAAATAATTTTTTATCCGGTACACGTACACGCTTGCTTCTTGAATCAATCTTTGGACTCCCAAAGCTATAAATTGTCGTTTAAAACGTCATATGCGACATGTACCTATACCACAACTTCAAATTATGTCGCAATAACAGTATTTTGGTGCAGTGCGGCGAGAGTCCTGCCATGAGCTAGCATTTGATCGCCATATTCGTGTAGATCTTTAACGACAGGAATGACCAACATATTTGAATATCCTGTTACCATCCTGTCTAAATATTTTATGTGGTTATGTTATTTTCATGGCCTAAATGGTGGAGTAATGACAGGAAATGGTATATACACGCACACATACGGGTTAAGATTGTTTGGTATATATTGTTAAGTAGTCGAGTCTGATCTTGTCCCCTCAGACTCTTCAGACACTACACAGAACTGCAATGGGGTCGTGCTCTTTCCGCCGTAGCAAACCTCTCTCTGCTGCTGTTACAATGATACTTGTATACCTCATCAGAGGTAATTCTAACTGGTGTAGCGAACTAGATTCTGTGGGTATGAATATCTGCATTGCGCCCTTAGCTCTACAGTTTGTATTAGTGGAACATTTTCATGGAACTATATTCTCTCACTAGATACATTTTCTATCTGGGTTTTTATTTACACCGTTAAATTTCCTCAACAAGTGATTTCTTTGTTGCCAAATAATTGTGTAAATAATTTCTTTGATGAATCCAGGTTCATATAAGATTTACTTCCTCTGTTTTTTGTTGGCTTTGTAGCTAGGATTCTTCACTTTCTAGAAACTCATAGTTTATATATGTTTGTTACTGGATGCAACTTCTCTTTCGTATCAACAGAATGTCATTCATGTAACGCCTGCAAGGTTGTTAGTTAGGTGTTACATGTTGGTAGTTTCCCAGAGAGTAAGTTAGCTGCAAAAATCTTAATCCTTATTTTAAATTCCTGCATCGGTCGGTTAAGAAGTACTCGATTGATCATACATTTGTTATCTATGCAAAGCTAGAGAGAGAAAATGTGGAAGCTAAAGATTGCAGATGGCGGAAATGATCCTTACTTATACAGCACTAACAACTATGTGGGGAGGCAGACTTGGGAATTTGATCCTGAAGCTGGAACCCCTGAAGAACGCGCTGAGGTTGAAGCTGCGCGCCTCAGTTTCTACCGAAACCGGTTTCGAGTAAAACCCAGTTCCGATCTCCTTTACCGGATGCAGGTATATATATACACTTGCAGAATAGCAAAACTCCAAAATCTGGTTTCTGAAAAAGTTCTTCTGCAGTTTCTGAGAGAGAGAAATTTCAGACAAAGAATTCCACCTGTGAAAGTTGAGGATGGTGAGGAGATCACATATGAAACTGCAGACGCTGCCGTGAAAAGGGCTGCGCATTTCTATTCAGCAGTGCAGGCTAGTGATGGCCACTGGCCTGCGGAAAATGCAGGCCCTCTGTTCTTCTTGCCGCCCCTGGTAGCTCACTCTGTCATTCATCATTTGTTTTGAATAGTTTACTGTTCACTGGAACTCAGTTTTTTTCTTCTAATGGTTGAGTGATGGATTCAGGTCATGTGTTTGTATATCACCGGCCATCTTAACACGGTGTTCCGCGCTGAGCACCGGAGAGAAATCCTCCGTTATATCTACAATCACCAGGTAAAATTGTGAAGCAAAAGTATAGGTTGATGATGTAGCTAGCTAGTTCAGCCTCCAGCCATGAGAATGTACTTTCAGCTTCATCATTTTGGTGGTGCAGAATGAAGATGGTGGCTGGGGGCTGCATATTGAGGGTCACAGCGTAATGTTCTGCACCGCCCTGAGCTACATCTGTATGCGCATACTCGGTGAGGGACCAGATGGAGGCCTGGACAATGCAGTTGCCAGAGGTAGGAAATGGATTCTTGACCATGGCAGTGTCACAGCCATGCCATCTTGGGGAAAGACTTGGCTTTCGGTACCGCCCAGTTCGCCATAGAACTTGTTACTTCCCCATTCCATCAATCAAAAATTACCCGAATCCTGTTTTTCATGCTGCAGATCATGGGCTTGTTTGACTGGCGTGGAAGTAACCCCATGC
The DNA here is from genome assembly GCA_963678935.1 of Umbilicus rupestris. NCBI lineage: Eukaryota > Viridiplantae > Streptophyta > Magnoliopsida > Saxifragales > Crassulaceae > Umbilicus > Umbilicus rupestris. Next base: position 1,328,784 of record OY787623.1, on the reverse strand, counting down.
CACCGGAATTTTGGCTCCTTTCCTCATTTCTTCCCATGTATCCAGGTTCAGGGTTTTCTCTAGGCACCATGTTTTTCAAATGAAGCACCTTTACTCAAGCTTTTCAGTTTCCAAAATGCAGCTAAAATGTGGTGCTACTGTCGACTGGTGTACATGCCAATGTCATACCTTTACGGGAAAAGATTCGTTGGCCCGATCACACCGCTCATTCTCCAGCTAAGAGAAGAGCTTTACAATCAGCCTTACGCGCAAGTAAACTGGAAAGAAGTGCGCCATTTATGCGCCAAGGTAAGTGATCTCCTCACCATTAAAACTTCAGCAGACTTGTGTATCATATGGCCAGAATTAGTGCAGGAGGACATTTACTATCCTCATCCCAAAATTCAAGATCTGCTCTGGGACACTCTGTACATAGCCACTGAGCCTCTCCTTGCGCGTTGGCCGCTCAACGGGCTGATCAGGGAAAGAGCTCTGCAGACGACGATGAAGCACATTCACTACGAAGATGAGAACAGCAGATACATTACCATCGGATGCGTCGAGAAGGTACTCTGCATGCTTGCTTGTTGGGTTGAAGACCCGAATGGCGATTATTTCAAGAAACACCTTGCAAGAATCCCTGACTACATATGGGTTGCAGAGGATGGGATGAAGATGCAGGTGAGAATTTCCACAAGGCAAAATAATGCACAAGTCCTCGCAGAGATCGAATGATAGACTTGTGTGCGTGTCTGCAGAGCTTCGGAAGTCAGCAATGGGATGCCGGATTTGCCATTCAAGCATTGCTAGCCAGCAACATGTCTGATGAAATCGGAGAGACACTAGCAAAGGGCCATGATTTTGTCAACAAGTCTCAGGTACATACATACCCTCCAATACTGGCCCTTCTCTGCAGGACTAGTAGACATACCTTAAAAGTCTTTGGGGCTAATCTGTCAATATTTTTAAGTTTAGGGACAATCCTTCAGGGGATTTCAAAAGCATGCATCGGCACATTTCAAAGGGTTCTTGGACATTCTCGGATCAAGACCATGGATGGCAAGTTTCCGACAGCACGGCCGAAGCTTTGAAGGTAAGCATGAGTTCCTTTCTTCTGCATTTCTCCCATGAAGGACCTTATACAGAAGAGTGTCCTAGTCTCAAAATCCTTCCATTTACCTCCTATTTTTGCCCGTGGCAGTGTTGTCTTCTTTTCTCCATGATGTCGCCTGATCTTGTGGGTGAGAAAATGGAACCTGAGCGGATGTATGATGCGGTGAACTTTTTACTTTCTCTTCAGGTAAAGATTATGATCTGATATATATTAGGATTTGGCCCAATTTGAATTCTAGTCCGATTCCGATTTAAAAGTACAGATTTGTAAGCTTTCACCCTTTTCTTATTCTCGATGATGTGGGACTATCCAAATGAATATCTCTTAACAATATAAACCGTCGGAGGCCTCTCTCCACCTCCTCTAGATGTCTCATAATTTTTCTGGTGCTCTCAGAGCAAAAATGGTGGAGTATCTACTTGGGAGCCAGCAGGATCTCAAAAATGGTTGGAGGTGAGAATGGGAGAAAAATTTCATAACAACTATTTGTTGCACCTCCAACAGTTTTCACTCAATTTTTTCTCCTCTCTTCCTCAACAGCTGCTGAATCCAACTGAGTTTTTTGCTGACATTGTCATCGAGCACGAGTACGTCGAATGCACTAGCTCCGCGATACAGGCTTTGGTCCAGTTCAAGAAGCAATTTCCTGGACATAGGAAGAAGGAGATTGAAGCATTCATCAATGGTGGATCACAGTACATTAAAGATACCCAAATGCAGGACGGGTCATGGTAGTCACAAACCTCCGCTTCATGTCATCTTCTTCCTTGAAGCTCTTGGATTTATCTTGATCCGGACAACATGGGAATTACATTACATTACAGGTATGGATGCTGGGGCGTCTGCTTCATTTATGGCACATGGTTTGCACTCGGCGGATTGAGTGCAGCAGGAAAGAGTTACAGTAACTGTGCAGCCATTCGCAGAGGCGCTGAGTTCTTACTGAAAACACAGCGCGATAATGGCGGCTGGGGAGAGAGCTATCGCTCATGCCCAGAGAAGGTAATGCAGACATCGCGTCAATTATCTGATCACGCCCTGTTGTCCTCATACTTTCTGACGTCATGATGCAGAAATATGTACCTCTAGAAGGAAACAGATCAAATCTTGTTCAGACTGCTTGGGCTCTGATGGGTCTGATTCACTCCGGACAGGTAGAAAATCACACCTTGTTTTCTTAAGATCCCCACATTTGTTCATCTGTAAAAACTCACTGTATTTTATTACTATTTTCTTAACCTCACAGGCCGAGAGAGACCCCATGCCGCTTCATCGTGCAGCGAAATTACTGATCAACTCGCAGATGGAAAACGGAGATTTTCCTCAGCAGGTAACCATCACCTGCAGAAAATGAAAAATGATCAACTTCTTAGACATGAAAAATAAATGTGAGTTTTGTGGTCAATTCAGGAAATTACAGGAGTTTTCATGAAGAACTGCATGCTTCGCTATGCTGCATACAGAAACATATTCCCACTTTGGGGCCTTGCCGAGTATAGAAGGCGAGTCCTGCTGCCTTTCAATTCGGCCATAGAAAAAAGCTAATTGACACTAGAGACGAAACTCAAAAGAGTAAACTGATTATACTTGATGCATCCATCATCTTCATCTCCTTAGCTTTTTTAATATGGCATTCCAACATTAAGAAAAAAAATTGAGTTCTGCCCTTGTTTAAGTTTTGAGTTTTAGAAATACGGCATTTTGAGTTTGAGTTTCAAAACTATCGTGTTTTCTTGGACGACGGTTCTAGCAAAGCCGTTAACTTTCATTTTCAAATGACAACGGGCTAACCAAGCTCGTTTTCAGGTAAAAGTTAATTCCCACCGGTTTGGCAGGTGAGGAATTGAAGAAGACGGGCTCTGCTAGCCCGTCTTCATTGGGACGACGGTTTCAACAAAGCCGTCGTCCCAACCTATAAAATCCTCCCCCTTCTTCCCTCTTCCTCTCATCATTCGAAAACACTACCCCTCTCTCCCCCACTTTCCTCCGGATCCGATTTGTTCTCCAGTGAATTGAAAGTTCTGTAGCTTGAAAAAGATTGAAGAGGTAATTATTTAGTCATTTTTGTTGGATTTTGTTATGCATTTTTTTGTAAGAATTGAGTATTTAAACATGTGTGGTAGTGACATTGAATTGTCATAGTAACATTGAATTGTATTGTAGACAATGGATTACAGCGAATCGGACCCCATGGTCATGTCTACATTGGACACACTTGAGATGCCGGTGATGGATGAGTATGATAGAGATGAAATGGAATACCTGGAGGAGCTTGAGAATGAAGATGTACACCCGGTTCCCGAACCCCAACGTGTATGGGACATTTCGGCATTCCATGATGTGTCGGCGTGGGACGTGAATAATCCTGTGGAAGAGTATTATGAACGTAATAACAGACTGGGTTCAAATATTGCGGTGGGATCGACATTCAGCAGCAAATCGGAAGTCATCTATGTTGTACAGAAGTATTCAATAATGAACCGAGTTGAATATATGACCAAAGAATCCGAGCCTCGTTTGTTGGTGCTGCAATGTCGCGAAGGGGAGGAGAACTGTCCATGGCGCATAAGAGTTGCGATGAGGAAAAATAGATCGTACTGGGAGGTTAGAAAGTATAGAGGTGACCACACGTGCAACACTGACCACATATCAAAAGAAAATGTGCACCTCACTCTTTGATACAATAAACATGAGTTAAAAGAAAATAAAATTGATCACTCACGTGTACGACCATGCGCCTCTCATATAAGGGTCCATATCCTCATCTATCGGCTGGAGAGCCCTACTGAATCCATTCGGCCTCCCAATGTGTATTCGTTCCCAACTCCAAAGTTGTAACATAACGATACACCCCACCCCCCCCCCCCCCCCCCATCTGCTTGTGTCCTCGTCTCGCTGAGCTGCATAATTGTCTGTATATGTATGCTAGCACTGCACTACCCCAACTATACGACCGCGCTTTGTCAAGGTCCTCTAACAGTGGGAGGTAGTGCAGTGATATCCTATTACCTGATAAGTCGGTCATGAGAGAAGACCCTAGCATACACAAAATGTATGCTCGCGCATATTGCTGCAGAACAACTTCTGTTGCGTCCTCCGGTACAATCCTCATATTGTCCAAAAACCATCTCCTCCTCGCATGGGAAGGCGAAAAACTGCACTCAGGAGCTGCACCCAGAAGTCGAATGCAAATCGTCTCCCACTGAGCTTCCTCCTTACCGGTCACCACATCTCCCTCTGTGGGCAAACCGGTGAGAAGGCCTACATCCTGCAATGTGATCGTGGCCTCTCCCGTCAGAAGGTGGAAAGTATGCGTCTCCTGTCGCCATCGCTCCACTAAAGCAGTCAACAGTGCCCAATCAGCTTCGATATTTTGTATTTGGGTCCATGGGTAGAATCCTGCTCGGACAACATACGGAACGATACGAGGGTCCATCTCCCACATCCGTCTATGAACCACCTTCAAAGTTGCCCCACCCTACACCAATTCAATATATAGGAACATCAAACTATGAAAAACATTCATGTAAATTTCAAATCAATAAATGGCCAATAACTAACCTGATCATTCCAGACTTCCTCCGAACGATGGGTTCCCTGCTGGCTCAATACAGAATCGTCAATAGGACCAGGCTGATCAATCTGGTCGATATCCATCTGTACACGAAAATTTTAAAAAACATGTTCATTTATCTGTATAATGTCCTTGAATAATTATTATTTTTTCGAATGAAAAAAATATGACCGTATCAATCCAACAAATATATCTACTTTCTGTAAAACACCATTTTGATTGTTTGACAAATACATCACAACTAACACAAACAAAATGTCCATATATACATTTTACCAATACGATGTATTTCAACCAAATGTACTTGACAGCAGCACAACTTCAAATGTCCATATGTACTCAACTGACATTACCTTAATATGAGATGAATTTGCTTCTATATACATAGTTTTACATGGTAACCATGAATTTGCTTAACATGACATTACTTTTATATGACACAACCTATCAAAAACAAACATAGCTAAACCTGCACGGCATTATAAACCCTAAACAAACATACATTTGCTTATAAAAACATACAAACCCGCACGTTTTTCAATCAAATAAATTCCAGCAAACCCGCACGGCATTCATCAATAAATCTGTCATACAGCTTAGCTAAACCAACACCAAACTCGAATTGGACACTCTAAACCCTAGAACAGCACCTCTTACCTCGCCAGCCAACAATTCATCATACTACAGCCGCCCAAACCCAACCCTAACACCTTACCTCAACAACACCAAATCTGTCATACGGAACAACAGCCATACACCCTATCTTACGCTTACCTCAACAGCAATACTCGCACGGAAGACACCGAGATTGCAGAGGCTGGAAGCGTTGTCGAGCTGCTTAGTCTGGAGAATGAGGCGCGGCCGAGTGCAGAGCGAGGAAGAGCAGCGTGTTGGAGAGAAAGCCGCGGTGGAAGATTATTTTTAATAGGACGACGGTTTCATCAAACCCGTCAAACTTAATGTGCCGGTTGGCCGTGACAACGGGCTAACCAAGCCCGTTGTCATTTGAAAATTAAAGTTAACGGTTTTTATGAAACCGTTGTCACCGAATTTTTCAACACAACGGTTTTGCTAGAACCGTCGTCCAAGAAAACACGGTAGTTTTGAAACTCAAACTCAAAATGCCGTATTTCTAAAACTCAAAACTTAAACAAGGGCAGAACTCAATTTTTTTCAACATTAAGCCATGGAACCCATGTCTGGGGACTAAAGTTATGTATGTCCCATTCAAATAAAAGTATTTACAACTTCTCTACCTGTAATATCCACTCAAGATTTCTGGTTAATCTATTTGCCGAAAACGGCCTTAAAACCGATAGCAGTAGATATCAACTGAGAGTGAAGTGCAGATTTCAAAAGCAACTGAGAAAAAAAAAATTGTACTTTACTCATTACTTGCTTGCTACTGACTCTAGGCAAAAAAAAACCTGCAAAATCTACAAGTTACTTAGGATTGCGTGACTTGGGTTCATCGACACAATAAGCAACCTGTTCTGTTGCTTTGCCAGTCACCCTTAACTCTCAAGCTTCAAGCTCCACCAAAGTTGTTTCATCATTTTGAGCTACATAAGCAGCATTGGTATGAAACAAAGTGACAATTCCCAGTTCCCATTTTCAAATTCAAAAAACCGACTGGTTCTGAGTTTTCCAAACAGATGAGTTCAAATACAGAAATGTACCGAAACGAATCAACTCCATCCAAAACCTGAACTTATGCGCGGTACAAGAGCATTCAAATATACTCTCTACTGCTCAATAATATGGAGCCAACGAACTATTCTGCGTGTGACATAAACCGCGTCTGATGCTTATTGACTAAATCTGTTAAAAGACATGCCCATGTCTAGAAATGAAACTTTTCCATTTGTCAGCTTGCAATAAAATCATCCCATCAACCTCTAGATATTGAGTATCTTCCATTCAAAATTTTGTCTCCTGATAAATTTTCAGTGCATGGAATACAATTCACATGAATTATTGATGAAGATTTTCTTAGGGACCTACAAATAAACCATCTCAATTTTGCTCAGCCATCAATCCGTACAGCCACTCTTCTACCTCAGATGTTATATCTACATACCTCAACATCCTCAAACATTTTTATTTTCTCACAACTTCATGAACTCGAGACTCTTTCTTCCCGTCATGAATCTCAAGATGGGGAATATTCTTTTTTCAGTCTTCATTTTCATCACTGTCACGTCCAGCTTGGCTCAACTGTCACCGGGATATTACCCGAGTCAGAGAGTCAGGTCGATGAAGTTCTATCGAGGTTTCAGAAACCTTTGGGGTCCTCGGCACCAAAGAGTAGATCAGAACTCAGTAACTCTTTGGCTTGATAAAGTTTCAGGTCATTTTCTACATCTACATCTTCTTCCAATATGAACAGCATTACTCGAATTTCAAAGCCTGTTTCATTTCACAATTTTACTTAAAATTCATTGCAGGAAGCGGGTTTAAGTCCGTTCGACCGTTCAGATCAGGATACTTTGGTGCATCCATTAAACTCCAATCTGGATACACAGCAGGAGTTATCACAGCCTTCTATGTGAGCAAAAAATGATCCTAACACTTGGTTTTTTTTTCCTCTGCCGAAACATGCACCAACTGCTTAACAATTACATATTATTTTTTCTAAGAGAAAATGGAGATTCCCAACATGACATCCACCTGAACATCAGCATCAAGACTTGTGTTATAGTTGTATGTATTTATTTGAGGGATAGTTAACCGGTGTCGTCGTTTACTTATGCAGCTTTCAAATAATGAAGCGCATCCGGGGCATCACGATGAGGTGGACATTGAATTTCTAGGGACAACATTTGGGAAACCGTATACTTTACAGACAAATGTTTACATCAGAGGAAGTGGAGATGGGAGGATCATTGGGAGGGAGATGAAGTTTCATCTCTGGTTTGATCCCACCAAAAGGTTTCATCACTATGCCATACTCTGGACCCCAAAACAAATCATGTGAGTCCTCTCTTTTTGTTTTCTTTTTTGTCCTTTCCATGTTCCAAATATTAAGTCTGAGATTATGGAAAATTGAAACCATCTGCTACGGCAAAGGAACTTAATCAGTAAGGTGTCGGCTATGTTACTGTGCAGGGTCAATAATGAAAGAGATTCATTAGACAGTCCTTATAAAATGCAATTTGACCTCCATAGACTTGTCCCTTAATTCAAATGTTAGTAATATTATGTCGGTAGGCAAGCATTAAACCTGTGTGTCCCAACATGTACATTTTAACAGTACAGAAAACAGTTATGTAGAAGGTCACTGGCTTAATTTAGTGTCACCTGAACAAGGTCAGGATTTGTCGGGGACTGGACAAAACTCTTCCCTGCCTCGCATTTATTTTCAAGCTTAAAGGTGGCCGTTTTAAGCCCCTAAAATGCAGGTTTTTGCTAATGTTGAGTATGTTGTGCATGGTTCAGTTTTCTAGTGGATGATGTGCCAATAAGAAAATATGGGAGGAAAAATGATGCAACATTTCCAGTGAGGCCTATGTGGGTTTACGGGTCTATATGGGATGCCTCGTCCTGGGCGACAGAAGATGGAAAATACAAAGCTAATTACAAATACCAACCTTTTGTAGCACAGTATTCAGATTTTAAAGCGGCTGGATGCACTGCGTATTCTCCTCGTTGGTGCCGACCTGTATCACCCTCTCCCAGCCGGTCTGGATGGCTCACACGGAGACAGAACTCGGCCATGACTTATGTGCAACGCCATTATATGGTGTATGACTATTGCAGGGACTCCAAAAGGGACCATTCTCTAACCCCTGAATGCTGGAACTGAAATTTCAAAAATGTTATAAGATTTGAGTCCAATAGGATGGAATTATATGTTTCATTTTCTCCATAGCAGCTTCAAGTTACATACAAACTCAAACACTTAAGCTCTAGAATCACGATTTTGTAATCCAATATATCATAGTAAATTATCATTCAAATTAGCGATGTGGGATAATTCTTCGAGTGCTATCTCTAACAAAAACAACCTTAAGTACTACAATTTGGACCCTTATAAATGGAGGTATTTCTCATTGATCTACAATTCTGTGTTGGGTGTGCAGATGCATGTGTTGCATTTATTGATCAGGAAACGTCTCTGAATCTGAAAATGGAATGATGAAAACAAAAAAGGACATGACAAGAAATAAAGAGGAAAGATGGAAAAAAAAATTGGATCCAAGAAATGTGATGGGGTAATTTGTCCTTTTCTAGTATAGAAATGATAAAGCAAAATCTTTCTCGTGGGCAGATGCCATTTGATGTTTAAAATTGATGACACGACCTCACCTTTTAAAGCTCTTCAATAATTGTGCTCCTCAGGAGCAAGCATGCCATTTGATCTTCTCCTTGACAAGGAACAAAGAAAAATAGAAGAAGAAAAAAAGTACTAGCATTCAAGAATGAGAAGCCCATAACTTAGCCGAGTCCCCATAATTATCCTAGAGAGTATGAACTACAAGAAGACCATCTTCTCAATCTATGAGATATTCCTGCTCCACCCCCTACCAGGAAAAAACTCAAGGAATGGGCCTTTGTAGTTTTGCCCCACAATTCAATCAGTGGGTATTATGTACTATAACTGTAGTGTACATTTATATATGGAACTGATACATCAGCATAGTGGCGGCGGCTCCCATTCATTTTGTCCCCGGTAATTGTAAATCTATGCCTCCGGTAACAAATTTCTGGCTTGAGAAAAAAATTTGCCTCCGGTCAAAAAAAATCTTGATTTCGTCACTTCAGCATATACATGGTTGAACCAATTGTATCTAGGCTCACCCTAGATATATGAGCATGTCTTGGCAAAATCGCTGTAAGGTTGTTTCGGCCAAATTAATATGGAGCTGTTCAAACAACCGCTGCGACAGACTGTGTGGAACAAGTGTTGCTACTGCAACGTTTTTAGAAAGATGCTTCAAACACTTGAAAATGACGGCGCACTGATTATGGCGGTTTAAGAGAAGATACAGAAGAATGGTCTGGAAGAATCTTTAAAGAAAGATCGTTGGAGACCAAGATCTTGGAGCTCAACATATGTATATTTAGGAAACAAACATTATCTTATTGGAGGAGTCAAGCGATCTGAGCTGTAAGATATTAGCCGACTCTTTATCAATTTGAAATTGATACAGATGACGAAGACATATCCAGAAGATTAGATTTGGATGTTCAAAAGAATCTTATCTAATTATCTTTTAAAAAGAGGTGGCAAGTATATAATCAACATTAAGGAGTTGTGTTGATTATCTCTTCGAAAAATAAAATACTGAGCATATACTGACAAAGAGCGAAGAGAGGCGCAAGAAAGAGCAGCTTGCAATTCAGGCCAAGTGATCGAAGAGGAGTTGCTGTTAATCGAGAAGGCAGTTCGAGAACAACGGATAGCACATGAGGTGCTTACTGGTTAATCGTGTGACTACGGTGCTGCTTTCGGTGGAAAGCTCAGAGCTTCAGGACAAAGCTGTGTTCGAGAGAAGAACAAATTGAAGGTGGGAGAAGAGAGGTGTCTCATATCTAGGGTGAGCCTAGATATCAATCACTCGAGTGTTAGTGCTAAGGGCGGCTTAAGAAACGAAGTTTTGTAAGCGTAAGACCTTATAACCTAAACTCTCGTATAGTGAATTGTTCTCCACCGGGCTTGGTATAGACTGGGTAACAAACTTTGTGCCTTTATTTTAAGGTAATTATTTATTGTAGGATAGTTCCAGTAATTGTTGGAACAAAACACATTGAGCTTATCGTCTGACTAATCATACGCATAAGAATTTTACCAATGACGCGCATGTTGGTGTAGAGGTTGCGAGAGCAGTGGGCTCTTTGTTAAAGATTCAATCTAACGCCACGAATCAGAACGATATAAATGATAAAACAATGAAAAATTGACACACGATTTATAGTGGTTCCCTCTCAAGGTAGGAGGTATGTCCATTTGCCACTTGCATGCTCAATCCACTATAGTCTCTCAATCGGAAAAATTGTTACACCCTCACAGAATTGCCTCACGCACTCACTATTTCTTTTAGATACATCTGGTGACGGCAGACAGACCGTATAAATAAGAGAAACTAGTGTTTAAGGCAGACTAAATTCAACCCATACGACCACTACGGGCAATACGACCTCAGCGGGTTCAAAGGATCTTGTACTCGTTGTATCGTCCGTATCAATACGATCAGTACGACCACCGCTACCGCCTCTACTTATATGCGAATTTTTCACATGGGGCGCTGCCTCCTCCGATCCCTGGAGGAGGGTTTACCACCCCATCGACCTGTGCTCAGGTCGATCAGCTTACTGTTCTGTGTCAGGTCTCATTAGTGCTTCTACTCAACACTCTGCTATCGAGGCCCTCTACACGCCCAATGCCCCTTTAAACCAATAGGAGAGAAAGGCCTTAGTGCACATAGTGGTCATTCAAGCCGCAGGTACGGAAGGCCACAAATGTAAGGTGACAAGATTGTTGGTTTCCGATCAGGAAAATATTCCCACAAGAAAGAACACATCGAGTGCTGCAAAGTTCTGCTAGCCGCTTGCATTAAATTCGTAGAAAACATTACATATAAAGAACTCAAATAACTACTCATGATCCACACTAACTCAACTTACTAACTGCCCATGATCGCACCACTACGACCACTACTCCTAAAACTACTACTTCAAACTAGCTCATGCATGTGCGCTAATATTCTGATTACTTCTCACAAAGATGAGCCAGGACAGGGTTATGACAACTGTTGTCATTCTGTCTGATTGTAATTTCCACTCATGACAACTCTAAAGGGAAGAGCATCAATATACATACAGACTTCTAACTGTATTTACCTGGCTACAACACCGGTTTGAGCCATCTGTCAAGGGCTTATTAAGCAGTGTGACAGCATACAACTTGAGCACATTTATGATTATGACTTATACAAGAAGCAGACATTATCAGCGCTTGAGTTGAGGTGTAGGAGATAGTTTCTCTGATGGAAGTTTCTGTCCAGTTTTGAGCTCAATCAGCTGTTGTTTGGCTTAGCTTTTCTGGGGAGAGTTGACATGGGAGATATCATTGACAAATCAAGTTTCATAGGAACATATTCGCTGATTACCATACACCATATGATGGGTCCACTTGCCGACTGATTTTGTAGATCCATATGTCAAACTCCTTTAATATAAGTAACATTTGAAGAGTTCCATCATATCCATTTTTAAGGTGACCAGATGGTTTGTTAGAAAATTAAGACGATGAACCTACCAGAAGTTACTATTAGAACAGAGTGATAAAGCCTGTCATCTAATGCAATAACCTTACCACACTTGGCAACTCCTTATTATGTATTATGAGACCTGGGATTCAATTTAAGTTTCAAGACCCAGAGAGTGGAGAATCTAGCGTAGATGCTATGCTCCATTTATCGCATTACCAAAGGAACGTGCATGAAAATTTGTTCGAATTCTCCCGTTCTTGATTTTGGTTTTCTCAAATACGTTCTTTTTCAAAATCATTTCTGAAATGTCCCGTTTCGTTTTGAATTCGGTTTTAGTTAGTCCGAACTCTCAAAAAATACTTGATTTCGATCTTAACAAGCTCGCTGAAAGCCTCAATGGCTAGTTCGTGGATCCTCTTCTTCCTTAGTTTTTCCAGAGTTGGGGTTTTAGGGTTCTTGACAGCAAGAGAGAAAATCGTTCGTCTTTGCATTGTTTATATTAAAGTCCTCATCATACATATCCTACTTCATCAGCCTTAACTCGATCACAAAATTTTGGTGCCTTGGGGTTCGACTGTGGCTAAACCCGGCTTTCACTAGATTTGAACTACAGAAATCACAATGCACCGTGATTTAAGCTTGCTGCATCATTCAGGCAGTCAATATCAGATTCATTTCTTGAGGAACTGGAGAGTCCACCACCAAACAATTAACAGCTTGCTTTATTTACGAAATGGAACGTAGTAATGTCAACTACATGAGCTGTAAGTTCTGTACACAGGAACATATAGACATAACACAATGCTATGTACAACACCGACAAATGATGATTTGAATGATGTTACAGGAAGTCCCATTGCCAGTAAATCTTCTCAACAATCCCACCGCCACTTTGGACTGCCAAGTGAAGAGTTTCTGAGGCTGGAGGCACTCCCCATAGAAGAGGCACTGCCACCTTCATGGTTAGTTTTTCATGCAAACCGCCTTTGGTCGCTTTTTGGGCAGCCACAACCTGAAAAAAAAAAAAAAAAAAAAAAAAAAAACACAATTAGGTACAAGTTTACAACTCTATCTAAGTGCTTAAACATCTGGGATCAAAAACAATCAATCAATGAAATTCAGTAACCCAAATCAGCACCGACACTGTTGGCTCCATGTAGAGTTGTTCGATCCGTGTAGAGTTGTGTGTAATCCCATATATAATTTTTATAAGCACATCAGTTGACCAATAAATCAACATAGTACCATTTTTTCAGCTTGCCCTGTTCCAAAAAGTTGTTTTATCAAATTAGCGTACCTCACCACCATGTTCTAAAACAGTATCTTCTACAACGTCACTTAGCATTTCTATGGAACGGCAAAATCCAAATATACAGAGCCTCCTACCCATATCAAGACCCTGAAAGAAGAAGATAAAAAAATCCAAGTCGAATTAGCCAGAAATGTGATATAATTTGGCTTCCTTCAGAATCTAACAATTCCTTACATTTGTCGCAGCAATGTCAAAAATTGCACCAAGACAAAGGCCTTGTTGTGGGTCCATGTAATCACTCTCCTTAAAACGTTGTAGCCTTTTGATACCTTTTGATTTGCCGTGTTTTTTCTGCATGAGATGGGGTGAAATCATTTCACAGAATCAAACGTGAAATGAATAAACAACTGCGAACAACAGATGAATTGTCATTCTTGCACATGATATATGGATCTCCAAAAGCCATAACAAAGGTAAATTCATCTGGTTTGGATTCTTTGCAGAAATTTCTTTTACTGCATAGAAAACGACGAAACTCAAAAGTAGTGGTGGAGCAATACATCTAATGAAGAGACGTGTCGAGGAACCAAGGAACCTCCAATCTGAATCAGCCCATCAGCTGTAAAAAGTGTTACTGTCTCCTCTTGCACCCATTCAATACCTAAAAATGCGTTCAACAGAATTTCAGTAAGATATAGAAATTAATGAAAGTCCAAAGCAGCTCTGTTTGGAGTTTAGATGTAAAAGTGGTGATTCTTTTCGCAGGAAACTAATTGCTCAAACTTAATGTACCGCCTACCACCACCACATAGCAAAAAATACCATTTTTTTCAAAGAAAGAACTTAAAAGGTAAAAGCCCAAGAACAAAAACATACTGATTGACTAAGAAGACTCCAGAAATCGAGGCACTACTATTGCTGTATGAGCCTTAGGCATCAAACAATTGGGTCAACGGTAAACTTGAGAATGTAAAATAGTTTCCTAACTGCAATTGCATATTTCAATTCCACCTGGATGAATTTTCAAAGTATTATTTATAGTTTGATATGTTTCATACGGCTGACTATGTAAAAATTACAGCTTCAGAAAAACTCGATCTAGTAAAATAATGAAATAACAAAAACAGAAACCAGAAGATGGACTTGAAAATAAACAATGTGAAAAAAGAAAAAAAGAGATCTGTTTCAATTTTTGGAGATGCTGGCGATTCTTGGCCCTTAGCCCTAATAAGAATAAATTCTGGGAAGACAGTAGCCCTAATTTACGCAGGAGAAACAGCTAAATCCTAAATTTTAAGTATCCATCCCATTGACAAATTGCGTAAAAAAGACGGAAGAATACGTACCGGCACGTTCCTCGGGATTGTCCCAAGGGAAGAATCCGAAAGCATCGTCGCCCAGATAACCGCCGGAGCGCGTAGATTTGGGGACATATCGGGCGAGGCGGGAGGAGGCGTGCGTTACCGATCCGCACACCGATCCGAGGTGGCGAGGCGGAGAGGGAAAGAACGCGGCAGGGGCTTCGGAGGCGCGGAGTGAATTGAAACAGGTGGACGAGGAGGAGAGACACGGAACGGACAACGTCTCCGCCATTGTCGACAACGAAGATTCTCTTCCTCTCGGCAGTTACGAATAAATAATAAGAATATATTAATTTAGAAAATGATTTTTCATTTAATTTTCAACTTTAGGGTTTAATGTTCATTTCTAACGGTCTCTTTTTGAGTTATAAGAATGAATATATATTTTCAATTTTGAATTTTTGTTTAAAAATTTGAAAAATATATCTTTAAACGTTATATATGAGCGTAAGTCAAAAATTAAATCAGTTCATTTACAACCGGACGGTTTAATGTCTGAATTATTTCAGATATTATGTTATTAGTCCTTTTTAAAATATAATTTAAATTTGGTAACAAAAGAAGCGGATAAATAAGTAGACCACAGGTTTAATGACACGTTTCATAACAAGAAAAATTGGAAGAAAACATTAGTCGGGTCATATTATCGGGCCGACAAACAATACCAAGTGGGCTATATTAAGCACGTTCTGACCGTTTATGTTAACACAGGCTCAAAAACTTAATTAAAGTTGATTAAAACAGATTATGTGAAAAATTGGAATTGAATTTTTTTTCTATAATACTTTTTACCCCTCACCCGTAAACGTGGACGAATCAATGAGTGAGAGATGTCAGTTACCATCTTTTCAAAATATACATGTAGGATTCTTGTTACATAACTCTATAATATAATTTAATATTTTTTCGTAAAAACTGTCATAATTTAAACATTAATTTAAAAAGAAAAATATGATATTTAAATATATTGTGTATCCAACAAACTTTGAAATAATAGCTTGTCTTTCCAATGAATTTCTAAACTAAGCAACTTTGAAACACTGTCATCATCGGTTTCCAGTTTGTTTTAAATGACATTAGTTACATATCTTAATTTCTAAACTAAGCAACTTTTATATGTAAGTTTTTTTCCTGGAAAAAAGTGGGACTCCTAAAGCAAGTGGACCCCTTGAAGCGAATGGGATCCAACCACCGCCCCTACCTGCCGTCCCTCAGGACGGGCCTGCTTGTAAGTTGTAAGTCCTGGTACTAGAATTCAATATAAGCTTTCATCATTTCTTCATTCTTGGCGATGTGGGACAATCTAAGTCAATATCTCTCAACAATGTATGCCTCTCCATGTGAAAGGGCAGATGAGTTCGCTTGTGTGACCAATCACAAGTGAAGAGGGATATTGTTGAGAGATATTATGAAGGCATCCAATGGTGTAATGACAGTGATGAAGACAAAGAGGACTGCAAGCAACGTCTACAAGTTATTGGGAAGTACTATTGTAGGTGATGTTACATCAGTTGAGTCTGATACTGATGCAACGAGACTCTAACACATGCATTTAGGTCATCATAGTGAGCGTGGGATGACAGAGCTTCATAAGAGAAATTTATTGAAGGGTGTGCGAAGCTCCAAGATGGATTTGTTCAAGTATTTTATACTTGGCAAATACTGTAGGGTGCATTTTCAGACCGCAAAGAACAAAAAAAAAAAGCAATCCTCGATTATATACATTCTCTGATGTATGGGGGTGTTAGATCCAGGTAGTTCATGGATTCTTGTATGACATATTTTTGACAAACAGGGCAAAGAAACTCGGCTGTGACAGAAGGTGAGACAGTGACTGTTCAAACAGGCGTTGCAATAAGATCAATCGAGATTATTTCTGAAGATATTCTGGAGATATTGCTAAGATATATTCTCCCAGATTCTGCGCTCCTAAGATTAGATCCCTACCTGAATTAGGGAAGCATGATCGAATATTATCATGTTTCCTAAAAGAATGAAAATGTGTATCTAATCTAATTTATATATTTGTGGTGGGAAAAAAATGCAGTGATCATCGAGACAACTGATCTGATTGGAGAACAAAGAAGAATGGAGTTGCAGATCTGCGTTCATCATTAGGGATAGTCTGAAAATCTACAGAGCAGGAGTTTGATTGTCGTGAGCTGAAGAAAAATGTTGAACATACTATGTTACAGTTCTGACATTCTCGGGAAGAGAATTACCGGTCTGTGAGAGATAGATCGAGGTCGGAAGAGAAGGGTCTTCATCTAAGGGAGTCAGACGCACTCACATTAGTTCAACTACATAGTGGTAACGATTGAAGATAAGTTATTTAAATATCTATTGTACTTGATTGAATACATTGTGAAGTGATATTCCGAGTAATCCCCTTGAGTAGGCTCGGTGAGCTGAACAGGGTAAATATATCATGTGTCGTTTACTGTTCTTCGTTCTGTTTCTATTGCAACTAATAATCATCAAAACGGAATCTGTTAAAGCTTTGTGAAACGTTAACAAGTGATCTGGAATAGCCCGAGTAGAACAGACGTACAACTTTCAGGGGGCCTACGAGAGAGGCATCTATGGGAGGCTACAGGTATTTTTATGACATTTATTGATGATTTTTCTCGTAAGATTTGGATGTATTCCTTGAAGCAGAAATCTGAAGTCTTTACCAAGTTTAAGCTATGAAAGTCGAGGTGGAGAACCAAATGGGGAGAAAGATTAAATATCTGCGGTCAGATAATGTACGGAGTACACTAATTCAAACTACCAAATTTTCTGCGCAGAACATGGTATTCAGAAGCATTTTCCAGTTCGGAAGACATCATAATAGAATGGTCTAGCAGAAAGGACGAATAGAACTCTAGCTGAAAGGGCGACATGTCTTCGATTGAATGCTGGATTGTCCAAGGGCTTCTGGACTAAGGCCATTAACATGGCTTGCTATCTTATTAACATATCACTATGGGATTCTTTGGATGGAAAAGTTGCAAAAGAAATGTGGATAGTTCAGCCGATTAATCTTGACAACTTAAAGATTTTCGGGTATCCAGCTTACGTACATATATCCAGAGAAGATCGATCAAAGCTTGATCCATAGTCGAAAAAGTGTGTCTTCGTTGGTTCATGAAAGGTGTAAATTTAATTAAGCTATGGGATCTGATTGCAAAGAAAATGGTGATGAGTAGAGATGTTATATTTGATGAGCAGTGAATGTTGAAGTAGGAGGTTTGTGGAGATGTGCTAACTTCTGAATGGACATCTTCCAACAGAAAGGTGGTTCAGGTTGATGTTGAGTCTCCACTAGTGCACGATGTGAATGACGTACCTCAACAACATATCGAAGAAGACTCTGATACAAGACCTCAAAATTCAGGTGGAGGGCAAGGTGATGCGCAAGACTATTCTCTTATACGCGAAAGACAACATCGTCAGACCAGGCCATTAGAAAGATATGGGTATGAAGACTTGGCAGTGTATGCGCTTCTTACCAACTCTAGGGACCCGTCTACCTTTTGAGAGGTTATAGCTAGCCAGGAGAAAGATAAGTGGATGGGTACTATGGTGGAGGAGATGGAGTCCTTGAAAAAGAATCAAAATTGGGAGCTTGTTTAGCTTCCTAAAGGAAAAAAAGGGCTATTGGTTGTAAATGGGTCTACAAGAGAAAGCAGGCAATAACAGAAAAAGAAGGGGAAAAGTTGAAGGCTCATCTCGTAGCAAAGAGATACTCACAGCAAAAGGGAATTGACTATGATCATAGCAATATTGGTCTTGGTAGCTTGTCAGGACATGCATATAGAACAGATGGATGTGAAGACAGCTTTTCTTCATGAAAATCTAGGAGAGCAAATTTACATGGAGTAGCAAGAGGGTTTTAGTGATACGAGACATGGCAGATAGTTTGTGAATTGAAGAGGTCATTGTACGGCTTAAAGTAGTCACCGAGGTAATGGTACAAGCGTTTTGACTCCTTCATGCTTGGCTATAAAAGGTGCGAGTATGACTGTTGAATTTAAACTAAGAGTCTTAATGATGGTTTGTATATTTTTCTATTACTTCATGTGGACGACATGTTAATTGCTGCTAATCGTTTACATGATGTTCATGAGTTGAAAGTCATGTTGGGAAGGGAGTTTGACATAAAAAATCTGAGAGCTATAAAGAAGATTCTTGGGATGGAGAGTCACACGGATAGGAGTATATGGAAGTTGTGGCTCTCTCACAAAAGTTATGTTTAAAAGGTGTTAGACAGATTCGACATGAACAGTTCGAAGGTTGTGAGTAGTCCATTGGCGAATCATTTTAAGCTTTCTTTAGAATTATGTCCAAAGATTGATGCAGAGGCGGAGTTTATGTCAAAGGTTCCTTATGTCAGTGGTGCTGGCTGCTTAATGTATGCTATGGTCTGTACTAGACCGGATTTTACGCATGTTGTAGGTCAAGTGTGAAAGTTTATGTCCAAATCGGATAAGCATCATTGGGAAGCAATCAAGTTGCTTTTCATATATTTAAAAAGTACATTGGGATATGATATTATATTTAGCAGTGGACGTGGCGATCCTTCTGTTGTTGGATATTTTGATTCAGACTATGTTAATTCTTAGCTACATGACATAGAAAGCTTTTTGTTTGTTCAATGTAAGTGAGGCAGCATACTCCTAATGGTCACATTCATATACAAAATGAATCTTGAAAATGTCTCAGGGCAATCAAGTTTTAATGAGAGTTGCTAATTATATAATAGTAGAAATTTGAGCTCTGTTTTTTCACTTTACATGTCTCCCAAGAGTCCTTTTTGAAATAGTTTCTCATAGAGATTGGCATGAAAATGATATATATAAGAAAAATTAAATTGCTTTTTCAGATACTTGTAGTCTATTAAAGTGGTCTATGTGCACATAAATTAAGAATTTATTGAGTCTTATAAATATATTATGTCATCCTTGAGCATTAGAAAGTTAATGAAATGTTAATAAGAGAAGGAAATCTTAACTTATGTAGGATCCGATATTGAACCGACAATTTTGATAGATGGGAGAATCTTTGTATCAAAGTATCATCGTACAATTTCTTGTGTAACCAATATGAGTTTGTAGCAGTGCCGACCCCTTTGAAATTTAATGTCATCGTCGGTGTTTAGTATTATGGAGCCGATTTACATAGTTGGATTTATGACTTTCATACGGTTCAAAATCTAGTAGGCTTAGGATTTTATGTAATCGAATTATGGTATTATGTCTACTAGATTAATTATTTACCTCTAGGTCTTATTATTCACCATAAAAAAATCCAGACTAATTTAATTTTTCATCTCAAAAACTTTTATGAGAGACTACTACTAAAAAAAGTCATAAGAAATATTAATGGGGTGGTGGGCCATGAAAGAAGCAACAAGATGGAAAGATAGAGAGGTTCAATTAAAGTCAGACATTTCACAACTTGAAAAATGGCTGACTTCCTCCTCCATCTCATTTGAATTTTTAGTAGAAGATTTGATTCAAATAGTTGACCAAAATCACAACCCGTTGACCATTGATATATTGCTGGCGGGGACCTTCATGCTTTTATCCTATATTGACAGACAGCCATAAGAAAAAACTTCCTAATTAAGTTTTGGTTTTTTTTTTTTTTAACTATAAATTCTAACGATGTTTCTTTTATATTGTTTTTTGTCAAGCCCGCATTCCGAGAGTGGCATTTTAGTTGACATTTTAAAACAATTTGCGATCAATAAGTCGGACAGTGACATTTCAATTAACATTTTAAAACAAACCGGTGTCAATAGTTAAGTTATGCATTTTGCATACTATGTGCATAGATTTTTAATTTTCTGTCAGTTATAGATTACGATATTCATTGACAAAACGTCTACAAGTTGATCTGACAAGTTACTACAACATTCTATGAAGATAGTCTGGAGCAACCTGAAGATTGGCGTCCCGCTAGACTTCCAGCCATCGACCAAAGGTGTATGATCGAAGTTCAGGGTTAGTTTCCTAAAAGGTTAGGACTTTCCGACGGCAACCGATTACACAAAAAACTAGCAAATATATGGTTCTAAAAGGGTTTTTAAGAAGAAGGTTGTTACAAACATCTCAACAAACCTCTAAGATCCTGGAAATAGATCGAAGCTGCCAAAAAGGTTTAAGAAAGAGTTTTAAATTGCTGAGATTATTTTCCCGTGGCCTGCTAGTATTTAAGGGAGCGTCGCCCGCATGGAGAATACATAACTCATACACGTAAGCAAATGCCAGAGCTAGAAGCTAGAGAACATAGATCGAGAGTTGTAAGCAGAGAGCGATCACGACTAGCAGAGTCTGATCCACACTTGATCATCAGAGTTCAACTGGAGCAAAGCCTCGTTGAAAGATTAGCATCGTCGCGGGTGAACCTGTTATGGAAGATCGGAGTGCAAAGCAAAGTTCCTTACAGTTAACTGGAGATCATTGACCAAGGAGGAGCTTTACTGGAGTTACAAGAACTCGCGGAAGTCAGATTGAAGTAATTGTCAGAGCTCGGAGAATCTTGAGGTATATGTTAAAGAAGAGGAGCTTGTGTTAGTAAGGTTTTATAGCATCTTGTCGTAGCACTTTGTCATAGAATAGGCTAAGTCTATGTGATCAGAGTTATAACATTCTGTTACTACATTGTGTTGAATAGTTGACTGAGTACGCTAGTCTGTGTGATCAGACTGAACCAAGATTCTAGCTAGGTTAGAAATAGAGGTTGTTCTAGTTTAGGTTGAGAACTTGTATCCTTGTACTTTAACCGTGTATAGTGAAATTTTGAGGACTGGGGAGAAGTCATCCCCAGACGTAGGTATTTGCTAACCAAATTGTTTGAGTCTTTTGGATTTGGCCGTACCAAATTAATTCTGCAAGTGTTCTTAGAAGGTTGCTATAACAACTTGATTGTTACAGACACCAACAACGCATCAAATTTCACTATCAAAGTGATTTTTTATTATAAACGTCTATTAGAATGGTGTACAAGCAAAATAGAATTTTTACTAAACTCTACTCGGTTCCATTCCAATATCCATGAAGAAAAAGCTATTATAATGTATTGTTCCCTGAGAATTCTTGCATGGCTTGTATATTCACAGCTTCTAGAATCATCCACTCATTAGTCGCAAGCCGTCTGATCTTGGAATATCACATGACAGAGCACGCATTAGGGTTCTCTTCGCTGAATATCTGTGGCGCATGAACATTGTATGCATAAGGTGGTGCCGGGTACTGCTCCACTGCAAATCCCGCATTCTGGCCTTGAACAGGCACCAGTGAAGGGAGAGCAGCAGCAGCAGCAGCATGGCCAAAGTATCCGCCACTGGTCATTGCATTCCTATGGTCATACATCTGTCCATCTCCGAACAAAAAAGGCGTGGACGGCCCAACTGGGTATCCGTAGTACTGCATTTTGTCAATCTCCATTTTCGGAGCTTCCACCATCAAAGCCTTTTTCGTATCTCCTTTCTCCTCTGATTTCTTCTCTTTCTTTTCTTCCTTCTCTTCTTTCTTTTTCTCTTCCTTCTTCTCTTCTTTCTTTTTCTCTTCCTTCTGGGCTGGAACAATTTCCACATCGCGCCGGAGCTTCTCTTTTAGATAAGGATGCAATGCTTTTACATCCATCCTGCCCTTCACCGTCACTAGGTTCTTGGCTCCATCGATAGACACGTCTTGAACGCCTGTAACAAAATTTTAGTTTTTTGCAGTTAGAAATGCAAGCTCAAGTACTTATTAATCAGAGTCATTATAACATTCAACTTTTATACAATAATTCTCCATCAGTATCAGCTTGGAGTTCAATTAACCACATAAAAATAACAAACACAAAGCTGAGCTGAGGATGATCATAATCATTCATACACACACCTTTATACTTGCTGACAATCTTGAACATCTTATTAATGCATCCCTCGCAGTGTAATCTCATTCTGAACACCACAATAACCACAGCCGGCTGCACAAAACAACCAGCAAATCATCAGTAATTTAATCCAGTACACAAACATTTTAACATCGAAAAGAGTAGGAAGACTGCTGAGCTATTCTGTGTTGTGTGTTTTTTTTTTTTTTACCTCTTTAGCTTTCTTGTCGTCTTTTGCAGGAGTTTCTTTTGGCTTGTCAGCCTCTTTGGGCTTGTCGGGAGTGGCGGCTTTAGGCTTCTCAGCAGCCTTGTCTTCAGTTTTTTTGGCAGCAGCAACTTGGTCCTTGTTGGGGAGTGGAGTTAAGAGCTCCACTTTCTTATTGGTCTTCTCAGCGAGGCTGTCTCGAAGCTTCGCCGAGTCCACCTTCCCAGTCACTGTCAGCTTGTTCGAATCACAATCTGTCTTGATACCTTCCACGCCTGCAAATCAATGAATATTCAACTTCATGATTCATTCGCTCCTCAAACTTATCCCAACGATAAAATCAAACGCTTAATCAATGTCATAAAATAATGGACTGAATCGATTTCCAAAAGTTCCAGAAACATAGAGCAATTCATCAAAACAAAACCCTAAATTTTGAAAATGGAAAACCAAATTGGGGGTCGTTTATTTCCCTTCCATACCCGGAAAGCCCTTGACGAATTTCTTCAATTTCTTAGCGCAGCCTTCGCAATGCATGTAGAGTTTGAAGACGGCGCTCGACACTTCTTCCTTCTTTCCGGCGTCGACTTGCTTCTCCTCGTCCTCATTTTTCCCGGCGTCGACCTTTTTCTGCAACACCAAATGCAATTTCCATTTCAGTCAAACACCAGGTCGCGAAACGAAACACAACTGGTCGGAGAAAAGAGTGGTAAGCTCACTGACCTCACCCATGTCGAAGATGCACCCAGAAAAATCGAGGCAAGAGAGTTGTTTCACAGAGAGTGATGTGCTGAGCTGGTTGCGGATTCAAGTGCCGAAACGAGGACGTACAACGGCTGCTATTTATAGGCATGGCTTAATTAGGCTAATAATCTCTAATTTATTAATTAAGATAATAATGTTTTATTTTAGACCGCACGGATTCAGATCCGGACAATCAAATAAATTTAGTAAAATTTATATTAGGTAGTTTTGTATTTGTTATATTTGGTTCGTAACATTTTTTGTGGAAGGGGAAACTTGTTTTGCAAATGGTAAATTAATATTGGGAATAGGGTGTTTTCACAGAATTGAATTACTGTCATTTTTTTATCATAAATCAAGAACTTAATCGGTTGATCAACTGCCCTTCCCCATTTGGTTTGTAACATTAAACATGTAGTGACATATTTGGTGTGGATTTAGTTGTGCTAAATGGTTCAGTTTTATTATTAAAATGTGGTAATTTATCTTTTAAAAAAAACTATATTATATTATATCTCAAAATACAAAATGACATCACATTATAGATGATATATTTTGTGTGTGGATGAGTATCATTCCCATGAAAATTAACTCTTACTCTTCCACCCATTGAATTTTACAGGTGTGACTTCCATCACATTCAGTAAATTTTGCTTTGTTGGTGAAATAAGAATTATCTAACATGATGTAATTTTATATTTAAAAATACGTTATAATTTTTCATTTAAATTATACACTTTTAATATGAATGTATTTAACTTATTTGATATTTATTAAACAACTGTTATAAATAATATAAAAGTAGTTTTAAGTATTTAGCTTCTTTTGATTTTACTTATATTTACACATGCAATGACGTCACCCATTTGGTTTGTTGTAATCTTTTCTATTTTGGGTACTTTAATGTATTTGACAAATTTCATGAATAAGATCTGATTTCAGAAAGATAATCTTTTTATAATTTTACTTCTTCTGTAATTCCGAAACAACCATAGTTTTGCAAAACCCAAAGAAACTAGTTTTATTATGCGACAAAAAAAATGTTCTAATTTGATAGTTTTTGGTAATTTTTTATTACAAAATTTTATTTATTGTAATGGTATAAAAATCAGAGAACGTTTAGCATACCAAATAGTATTAATTTAAAATAAAAAAAAAGATGATGTCCAAACAGTATTTCAACCATCTTTGACCGCAATATTATTTGTGTAACTCGTGTGACATGAGTTTTTGATATTTTTCCATGATAAATTAGATAAGGACGATAATGAGAAGACGTTCCGGCAGGAGGTGGAAATTTCCTATAGGAAAGTGGCCAAAATGGTACAGAGGACTCTGGGGACCGGGAGACATTGCACAGTGAAATTCCGCCATAGGGTAGAGGAAGTTCACAAATTGGCTGCTAATGCCATGGTCAGTGGCTACTTGTGTTCGAGGCCATGGAGCTGGGCCAAGACCAAGTATTTGCCTCTGCGCTTCGACAAAAGAAAATGACAGTGATTTGTTTTGGAATAATGTGTGAATAATGTGAAGAAGATGGTAGTGCGATTTCATTTTGTGAGTTAAAATTGATAATGAAGTATTCATCTGATTTAATTGAATTAATCGTAATTACATATCTTGGAATAAGAGGTACAAAATTAACTATTCTAAGCTAAAATCTAAGTTGAATTGAAAGAGATATTGACGCTCAAATAATGGTATAAAATAATGAGAATGTGAATCCATGAAGAATGAAACATTCAACATTATAGAATACAAATACAAATAATGTGCAAGTATTTCGCATTACTTAGAAAGTGAATACAATGTAAGTTTATATATACTTTCATTCTACCTGCTTGATAAGATAGTAATTAAAAAGATTCTCTCTACGTGCGAGTATACATGGTACAAATCACTTTTCGATTCGAAATGTGGTCTAATGGGGCGGCCAACTTAGTCGCACCTATCATTTAAAGTGGAGGCGTCGAGTCTCAATGTCGAGGCGTCTTGGACATCAATCGTCAAAAGTCCTATCAGCTATTACTGACCTTCAGTTAGAAAATAAAACTTTGAAAAACATAATGCCATGTGATTTTTGTTTTAAAGCAAAACAAACGAGATTATCATTTCCTATTAGTGACACCAAAGCGAATGATTTATTTCAATTAGTTTATTGTAACGCATGGGGACCGTATAACACTCCATCATTTGGTGGTGCATCTTATTTTTTTGACAATTGTTGACGATTATTCCCAGTGTTGTTTGGATCTATTTCTGTACTGCGGAATCTGAGGTTCCGTTATTTTTTTTTAAAATTATTCTCTAGCAGACACACAGTATCACAAGGGGATTCAAAGAGTTCGCGCCGATAATGGTACAAAATTTCTTCCACTACGACCTTTTTTCACTCCAAATGAATTATTTTTGAGACTTCTTGTGTTGCAACACCTCAACAGAATGGTCGGGTTGAAAGAAACCATCGTTATTTATTGAATGTTGCTCGTGCATTCCGCTTTCAGGCACAGTTACCGTTACAATTTTGGACTGAGTGTGTTTCCACAACAGTATTTCTAATCAATCGAACATCGTCATACAAATTAGGGAATCGCACTCCATATGAACTTTTGTTCAGCCGTATACCTCCTTATAGCTCCTTTCGGAGTTTTGGGTGTCTTTATTTTGCACAAAACCCTCGGGTTCGAGATAAATTTGCACAGCGAAATCGAAAGTGTATCTTTATTGGCTATCCTCTTGGAATGCGTGGTTGGTGTTTATATGATCTTGAGAACAATAAAATATTTGTTAGCACAGATATCATTTTATTTAAAACAATATTTCCATTTGGTGAATTTCAATCTGGACATACTCCTCGCCTTCACAGTCCATTCCATCCCCACTAACTTATGAAAAAATTCTCTGCCTATATTTTCACAGGATGTCGTTTCTATTCCTGTCGAGGACACATCGATATCAGATGAGAGGGGGAGATCCTTTGATATTATCTCTCCTACTACTATACAACCAGATCAAGATATTATTCGGAAAAGTGATCGACTACGACAACCTAATATTCACCTGCAAGATTATGTGTGCGATGTTGTTCAACATTCTAAACCCCTTAATACATCCTCATTCACTCAAAAATCACCATCTTCCGACTCCGACATAAATTTTCTTGCTGCTGTCACTGCAGAAGTTGAACCTTCCTCCTTCAATGAAGCGATTCGACAAATCGCTTGGCGAAAAGCAATGAATTCCGAGTTAGATGCATTACGCAGAAATGACACTAGGATGCTCTTCTTACTACCTGTTGGTAGACACCAATTGGTTGCAAATGGATGTATCATATAAAATATAAATCTGATGGTTCTATTGAAAGACACAAAGCTCGTTTGGTTGTTCTTATAAATCGTCAGATTGAAGGTGTTGACTACAATGAAACCTTTGCACTTGTCGCAAAGATGGCATCAATTCGTATGTTTTTATCAGTTGCTGCTATTTTTGGTTGGCAGCTTCATCAGATGGACGTTCATAATGCCTTTTTACATGGTGATCTCGACGAAGAAGTATATATGAGACCTCCTCCATGACTTATTGATGTTCCTCCGGGGCATTTTTGTCGTTCATGCAAATCTCTTTATGAACTTAAACAGACTCCTCACAATTGGTTTGCAAATCTCTCATGTGCTTTTGGATTTTGCCAAAATAAAGCTTATTATTCTCTTTTCTCATATAAACAATCACGCTTTGTTTGCACGTTCTGGTGTATGCTTACGACCTGATTATTGCTGGTAATAATTCTATCGTTATTGCTCGGTTCAAGTCCTATCTTAGTTCATGCTTTCATACGCAAGACCTTGGAGCTCTAAAAATGTTTCTTGGGATAGAAATAGCTCGTAATCCGTCCAAGTTTGTTTTTATCTCAATGTAAGTATGCATTAATATTTTATCTGAGGCTGGCCTACTTACTGCCAAGCCTTGTGACCCTCCTATGGAACAACATCATAAGCTTGATGTCTCTACAAATTCTTCTATTTTAGATCCAAATCGATATCGTCGTCTAGTGGATCGTTTGATATATCTCACAATTACACGACCCGATCTATCTTATTCGATGCAAATTTTATTTCAGTTTATGCATGATCCTAAGGAAGACCATTGGCATGCAGCTATTCGGGTGCTTTGTTACTTGAAAGGTCATCCGGGACAAGGTTTGTTATTGTCTGCTCATAGTTCATTGCAACTCACAACATATTGTCACTCAAATTGGGCGTCTTAACCTATTTCTAGACGTTCGGTTACTGGCTATTTTATCTTATTGGGCAAGTCTCCTATCTCTCGGAAAACTAAAAAAGCAAGCCACAGTTTCAAGATCATCTGCTGAGGCTGAGTATAGATCAATGGCTTCAACTTGTTGCGAGTTAATTTGGTTAAAAGTCTCTACTGCATTCTTTGGGAGTTGGTCATCAAACCTCTATGCATCTTTATTTTGATAATCAAGCAGCCTTGCACATCGCTGTCAATCCTGTTTTTCATGAGCGTACTAAACATATTGAGATAGATTGTCACATAGTTCGTGACCATATTCAATCAGGTACTATCATCACTCAATATATTCCAACATCTCATCAACCAGCAGACATATTTACGAAAGCCCTTTGCAAGATTCGTTTCAATATCTCATGGGCAAGTTGGGCATTTGTGATCTTCATGCTCCTACTTAGGGGAGTATTGCAAAGTATTTTCTCAGCCTTAAGTAAATTATATTTATTGTATTTATAATGTTTAATGCTAGTAGTTATCTCTAGCTAGCCAAAAGTCAGGATGAAAGGTTGTATATATCTACAACTCCAAATCAATAAAAATGGATCAGAAAGTTTTCTCAAATAATTTTTCTTTTCATATTTCTTATCACTTCTCAAGGCGTATAAAAGTAAGTCATTTTGAAATCAACAAAAACACAACATTACACACACTCCTCACCAACAATCCCCGTAGAAAGTGGGCATTATGTTTTAGTTATGCTCCCACCAGCTTACACCATTCAATATTTTTACTACCAATTTCCATCGTCTTAACGTTCTCCGACAGCGATACACAGAAGGAACGTTGATCAAACTCCAAATCTTTCCCAACAAAGATCCTGTAAGTTAAATTCAGTCTAAGCTTGTAACCTAAACTGAAAAAGCAGCTTTGTGCTAATTCAATTAAGAATTAGTTCCTTCTTTTCTTGCAAAACAAATGAAAGGCGCACAAAATTTTACAAGTATAAATCTTTCTTACTACCTTGGAGCCTCCAGGGAAATGCTCATCCCCGGACAGTACACTATGATGCCCAAGAAGATTCCAAGTACAACAACTTAGTTATCAACCAAGAACAGCAAGAAACCGCAACACAAGAAAATGTCCAAGCACCACAGAACAACAACAAGCGCACAAGCACAAGAGAAACTCCCTGAATAGCAGTGGAGCTCCCAAAGCTTCGCTGCACGGATCTCAACGCGGAAGCACGTCTTCTCAGCGTGCCCACGACCGAACAGCACCGCGACGACCTTAATGAACACACCCCGCACAATCAAAGCATTCCAAATTGCGATGCTCAATCAACTCAGAATCGAATTTCTCGCTCGAGAAGTTTTCGAAAAAAATTGAGTTCTGCCCTTGTTTAAGTTTTGAGTTAGAAATACGGCATTTTGAGTTTGAGTTTCAAAACTACCGTGTTTTCTTGGACGACGGTTCTAGCAAAACCGTTGTCTTGAGAAATTCTGTGACAACGGTTTCATAAAAACCGTTAACTTTAATTTTCAAATGACAACGGGCTTGGTTAGCCCGTTGTCACGGCCAACCGGCCCATTAAGTTTGACGGGTTTGATGAAACCGTCGTCCTGTTAAAAACAATCTTCCGCCGCGGCTTTCTCTCCAACACGCTGCTCTTCCTCGTTCTGCACTCGGCCGCGCCTCATTCTCCAGACTAAGCAGCTCGACGACGCTTCCAGCCTCTGCAATCTCGGTGTCTTCCGTGCGAGTATTGCTGTTGAGGTAAGCGTAAGATAGGGTGTATGGCTGGTGTTCCCTTGTATGACAGATTTGGTGTTGTTGAGGTAAGGTGTTAGGGTTGGGTTTGGGCGGCTGTAGTATGATGAATTGTTGGCTGGCGAGGTAAGAGGTGCTGTTCTAGGGTTTAGAGTGTCCAATTCGAGTTGGGTGTTGGTTTAGCTATGCTTCATTTGGGGATTAACATATGCTTGAATTGTGCGTTCAAATTTGATGGATACTGTGTTGATATATGCGCTGAATTGCGGCTGTCGATGGCTGGAATTTATAAGCTGTATGACAGATTTGTTGATGAATGCCGTGCGGGTTTGCTGGAATTTATTTGGTTGAAAAATGCCGTGCGGGTTTGTATGACAGATTTGGTGTTGTTGAGGTATGGTGTTAGGGTTGGGTTTGGGTGGCTGTGGTATGATGAATTGTTGGATGGCGAGGTAAGAGGTGTTGTTCTAGGGTTTAGAGTGTCCAATTCGAGTTGGGTGTTCGTTTTTCTATGCTTCATTTGGGGATTAACATATGCTTGAATTGTGCGTTCAAATTTGATGGATTTTGTGTTGATATATGCGCTGAATTGCGGCTGTCGATGGCTGGAATTTATAAGCTGTATGACAGATTTATTGATGAATGCCGTGCGGGTTTGCTGGAATTTATTTGATTGAAAAATGTCGTGTGGGTTTGTATGTTTTTATAAGCAAATGTATGTTTGTTTAGGGTTTATAATGCCGTGCAGGTTTAGCTATGTTTGTTTTTGATGGGTTGTGTCATATAAAAGTAATGTCATGTTAAGCAAATTCATGGTTACCATGTAAAACTATGTATATAGAAGCAAATTCATCTCATATTAAGATAATGTCAGTTGAGTACATATGGACATTTGAAGTTGTGCTGCTGTCAAGTACATTTGGTTGAAATACATCGTATTGGTAAAATGTATATATGGACATTTTGTTTGTGTTAGTTGTGATGTATTTGTCAAACGATCAAAATGGTGTTTTACAGAAAGTAGATATATTTGTTGGATTGATACGGTCATATTTTTTTCATTCGAAAAAATAATAATTATTCAAGGACATTATACAGATAAATGAACATTTTTTTTAAAATTTTCCGTGTACAGATGGATATCGACCAGATTGATCAGCCTAGTCCTATTGACGATTCTGTACTGAGCTAGCAGGGAACCCATCGTTCGGAGGAAGTCTGGAATGATCAGGTTAATTATTGGCCATTTATTGATTTGAAATTTACATGAATGTTTTTCATAATTTGATGTTCCTATATATTGAATTGGTGTAGGGTGGGGCAACTTTGAAGGTGGTTCATAGACGGATGTGGGAGATGGACCCTCGTATCGTTCCGTATGTTGTCCGAGCAGGATTCTACCCATGGACCCAAATACAAAATATCGAAGCTGATTGGGCACTGTTGACTGCTTTAGTGGAACGATGGCGACAGGAGACGCATACTTTCCACCTTCTGACGGGAGAGGCCACGATCACATTGCAGGATGTAGGCCTTCTCACCGGTTTGCCCATAGAGGGAGATGTGGTGACCGGTAAGGAGGAAGCTTAGTGGGAGACGATTTGCATTCGACTTCTGGGTGCAGCTCCTGAGTGCAGTTTTTCGCCTTCCCATGCGAGGAGGAGATGGTTTTTGGACAATATGAGGATTGTACCGGAGGACGCAACAGAAGTTGTGCTTCAGCAATATGCGCGTGCGTACATTTTGTGTATGCTAGGGTCTTCTCTCATGACCGACTTATTAGGTAATAGGATATCACTGTACTACCTCCCACTGTTAGAGGACCTTGACAAAGCGCGGTCGTATAGTTGGGGTAGTGCAGTGCTAGCATACATGTACAGACAATTATGCAGCTCAGCGAGACGAGGACACAAGCAGATGGGGGGTGTATCGTTATGTTACAACTTTGGAGTTGGGAACGAATACACATTGGGAGGCCGAATGGATTCAGTAGGGCTCTCCAGCCGATAGATGAGGATATGGACCCTTATATGAGAGGCGCATGGTCGTACACGTGAGTGATCAATTTCCGGTACTCTTGCTTACGACCATAACATGAGAACAAGGATAATGAAACGCCTCCCATTTACCACATGTGCACTTGCCTTCTTCAAGTCTGACCTCATGTATGTGATGCTTCCGACAGGTCATCACTTGGAACCCACCTCTTGCAGCATCAAATACTGTAACACGGTGAAATTGTGCTTTATCCCGTATACCCCTCAGAATAACCTCGATCCGGGGTGCAAATATTGAACTCGTGTTCTGGTATAATTCTCGCCTCTTGCAAAAGTATGCGTTGCACTGGTAAAATGTGAACAATACGAGAGCGCATGGTGGTAGGTCTCGGGCACCGCGCAAGACGTTGTTGAAACATTCGCTGGCATTCGTCGTCATTGACCCCCATCGGCAACCACCCTCGTCATATGCCAAAGACCATTTGGACTGCGGAATACCGTCCAACCATTCAAGGACGCTCGGCCTATCCCTTAGTAATCTTCGCAGCTCTCGGTACTCTTTGTCAAACTTTACTTGCTGTCTCTGGTGTGCAATGTTGCCAAGTTTCTTCTTCAGGCTCGAATCTTTAACCTTCACGTTAAAATTACTTTGTAAGTGTCGAATGCACACACGGTGATATGCTCGAGGGGGAGACCATTCCGGCCCCTCCATGGCGGATATGATTCCCTTGTATCTATCCGAAATAACGCAGAGTCCATCTCGGTCAGTGACGCCTTCTCGGATGCAGTGCATGAACCAATTCCAACTGGAGTTGTTCTCACTCTCAACCAAGGCAAATGCTACTGGCAAGATATGGTTGTTAGCATCCAGACTAACCGCCACAACTAACTTTCCATCGTATTTCTCGTACATATGGGTACCATCGACACACAATACGGGACGACAACGTGTAAAAGCTTGGATTGTTGGTCCGAATGCCCAGAACACCCGATGTATGGTCATACAATCATTCTCTTCATCTCTGTATCGGACCCATTTTACAACAGTCCCCACATTTGAATCCTGGAGTGCTTGCATGAAATGCGGAAGTTTGGTAAATGATTCATCCTAATCCCCAAACAGATTCTTCAGTGCCTGTTGCCTCGCCTGCCAGGCATTCAAATACTTTATTTCACACCCGTAGTCTTTAAAGATTCTAGCTCTGACTTCACCAGGAGATAATCGCAACCTTTCACTAATAACATCTCCAATCTCTTGTGCTATGAAATGACGAGTGAGGTGCACATTTTCTTTTGATATGTGGTCAGTGTTGCACGTGTGGTCACCTCTATACTTTCTAACCTCCCAGTACGATCTATTTTTCCTCATCGCAACTCTTATGCGCCATGGACAGTTCTCCTCCCCTTCGCGACATTGCAGCACCAACAAACGAGGCTCGGATTCTTTGGTCATATATTCAACTCGGTTCATTATTGAATATTTCTGTACAGCATAGATGACTTCCGATTTGCTGCTGAATGTCGATCCCACCGCAATATTCGAACCCAGTCTGTTATTACGTTCATAATACTCTTCCACAGGATTATTCACGTCCCACGCCGACACATCATGGAATGCCGGAATGTCCCATACACGTTGGAGTTCGGGAACCGGGTGTACATCTTCGTTCTCAAGCTCCTCCAGGTATTCCATTTCATCTCTATCATACTCATCCATCACCGGCATCTCAAGTGTGTCCAATGTAAACATGACCATGGGGTCCGATTCGCTGTAATCCATTGTCTACAATACAATTCAATGTTACTATGACAATTCAATGTCACTACCACACATGTTTAAATACTCAATTCTTACAAACAAATGCATAACAAAATCCAACAAAAATGACTAAATAATTAGCTCTTCAATCTTCTTCAAGCTACAGAACTTTCAATTCACTGGAGAACAAATCGGATCCGGAGGAAAGTGGGGGAGAGAGGGGTAGTGTTTTCGAATGATGAGAGGAAAAGGAAAGAAGGGGGAGGATTTTATAGGTTGGGACGACGGCTTTGTTGAAACCGTCGTCCCAATGAAGACGGGCTAGCAGAGTCCGTCTTCTTCAATTCCTCACCTGCCAAACCGGTGGGAATTAACTTTTACCTGAAAACGGGCTTGGTTAGCCCGTTAATTTGAAGTTAACGGGCTTGCTTAGCCCGTTGTCATTTGAAAATGAAAGTTAACGGCTTTGCTAGAACCGTCGTCCAAGGAAACACGGTAGTTTTGAAATTCAAACTCAAAATGCCGTATTTCTAAAACTCAAAACTTAAACAAGGGCAGAACTCAATTTTTTTCGAAGTTTTCTCCAAAATCTGGATCTTTTTCTGCTGAGATTGAGCCCTAATATATCAACTCAGCCATTTAATTTCTGTTACTAGCAAAACGCTGAGCATTGACTAAAACGACATCATCTTGGCCAGCTTTCCAAAAAAACTAATGCCTTTTGTTCTCTTAGCGTAAAAAACGTGCGGACCAAATATTTCTATACTTTGCATAAAGTGCGAGACAGATTAAATTATTTCTCTCAAATCAATCATCCAAAAAAACACGAAATTTCATACACATGCTCTAAACTTGACCAAATTTCATGAATTTCAGAATTAGTTTGGTTAGATTTCAGTGCTTAGGAGAAACAGTACAAAGGAGAGCTATATAATCATCAGATCTAATTGCACTGTGACATGTTCTGGTTTTCATGTGAACCAGGTATAAGAAAACTTCCAGCAGATTCACATGCGCCCAAGTCATTTACTAGTTTCTGATCTCAATGCTTATTTTCTCAAATATAAAAATAGGTTTTTGGGTTGGGAGAAAGCCAGTAAGAACCTCTCGCCAACACTTTATAAATATAAGCAGGCAGAGGCGTATGTGGGTGAGGTTGGATTGTTATAGTGTGTATTATCACAGATTTCAAAGTCCCCACATGACCAAAAATTTAGAAAAATGCCATCATTCAGTTATGGCATTCTTCATAAATTTTCCCATATGACCCTCTTCTCCACCTAACCCCCAGCCTCAAGCACAATGGTGAGAAAATGTTCATTGGGTTTTAAATGAAAGTTGTCAAACATTTAAATGATTCAACATGATATCAGAACCACGGCCATCACCGAATTAGCAGGTATGAGAGACTTTTTGAATGACAAGGAGCACACCGTGATTTCCTGTAAATCACTGTATGTGTCCCTATTCTTAAGTTTCCACCCTATTCCATCGCCCCACATATTTTTTCATTCTCCAAGAAAATGTGCCCTCTACTTTCCCACTCCCATCTCATGCCCTCTATTTGCGTCGTTTGACATCTCAAGCTTTGATTCCATGTTCTGGTTTTCTGGGTCTCTCATTCTGTTGCCACATTTTCAACAACAAAAAATTGGGCTCCTTTCATTGACTGAGATTGATTTGTAGGCAGTGGTGGATCTGCAGGAATGACTGCTGAGAAGCATCATCATCATCTTCATCATCAGCATTCTAATCTTTCTTCCATTGGAATCCTTTCCAGGAAGCCTCTTTTCTGTTTGTTTTCTGTTACCTCCATCCTCTTCATTCTTTCTTGGTTCTTTGTTCTCCGATCCGCCGGCCGCCCCCTCGACCGGTCCACCCTCCACCCCTCTTCAAAGCTGTTCAACTTCATCAATGGAAATTCTGAAAATCCGGACAACATTGCCATTGCCCAGCACCAAGAACAGGAAGAAGCTGAAGAAACCAGTGCAACAAGAGATGATGCAGTGGACTGCAATTGCAAAAGCAATCAGATTCTGAAGGTGTTCATGTATGATCTACCCTCAGAATTCCATTTCCAGCTTCTTGGATGGGCTCCGGAAACCGGTGACAATTCCGTCTGGCCAGATTTGAAGTCCAAGAAAATGCACTACCCAGGTGGCCTCAATTTACAGCACAGCATTGAGTATTGGCTCACTCTAGACCTCCTAGCTTCCCAGTTTGACCGCTCCTCCACATTCAGAACAGCTAAAAGAGTTTTCAACTCATCCGCGGCGGATGTGATCTTTGTCCCATTTTTTTCCTCCCTCAGCTACAACCGGTTCTCCAAGGCCGATCAGAATGAGAAGAAGGGTAAGGACAGGGTGCTGCAGGAGAGATTGGTCAAGTACTTAACGTCGCGGCCCGAGTGGAAGAGGTCTGGTGGGAGAGACCACATTGTGATGGCTCATCATCCAAATAGTCTTTTGTATGCTAGAATGAAGCTTTGGCCTGCAATGTTTATACTTTCGGATTTTGGAAGGTATCCTCCCAGCATAGCTAATGTTGACAAGGACATCATAGCTCCTTACAAGCATATGATCCAGAATTATTACAATGATTCGTCGAGCTTCGATTCTCGCAACACTTTGCTGTATTTCCAAGGAGCCATTTACAGGAAAGATGTATGTAAAAATTCCTTCACCTTCCTTCCTTCCTTTTTTCCAAACCTGTGATTTAATTGTAAAAATTCTCAGGGAGGAATTGTGAGGCAGGAGCTTTTTTATCTCCTGAAAGACGAAAAAGATGTGCATTTCTCATTTGGGAGCGTGCAGAAAGACGGCATAAAAGCAGCCACAACAGGAATGCACAACTCCAAATTCTGCCTTAACATTGCTGGTGACACTCCCTCGTCTAACCGCCTTTTTGACGCCATAGCCAGCCACTGCGTGCCCGTGATCATCAGCGACGACATAGAGCTTCCCTATGAAGATGTCCTTGACTACACAGAGTTCTGCATTTTTGTAAAAACCTCTGATGCAGTCAAGAAGCATTTTCTCATTAACCTCATCAGGAGCATCACTAGGGAAGAGTGGACCAAAATGTGGAACAGGCTTCGAGAAGTGGAGATTTTTTACGAGTATAATTACCCGTCTGTGAAAAATGATGCAGTGCAGATGATATGGCAAGCCGCCTCCCGCAAAGTACCAAATGTTAAGCTGAAGTTGCACAGGTCTAGAAGATTTTTTCGGACAGGCGGGGCCAGGGAAAATGGATTGAGATCCGCCCCGCTGCCTAGAAATTTTGGCTGAGTTGCTTTCAAGGTAGCATAGGAACATTGCTCAGCTTTGCTGATCTGGGTTTGTTCATAATACAATGAAACTGTAAATTGCAGCAATGAAAAATTGCACCACATAAATTGGCGTTGACAAAAATGGAAGGTAAAATGGGAAATAGTTTGCCTTGTTCGGTAGAGGAAAAAAATATAGTAGTATAGTATTTTTCAAGTTCGTTTTGTATTTTACCATCCATTTAAAAAAACTTTCAAATTTATCGTATTTTTCACTTGGCCGATCTTAATAAGACCGGCCATCTGAAAATTGGTTGTGACCGGCCATGGTAAAACCGGCCAGTTGAATTTTCTAACTGATCAATCTTATCAAAACTGACCACATTGAAAATATTCATTGCGACCGGCCGAGGTGGTGACAATCGAAGTTCTAACAATCTTAATTCTTAATTCTTAATTCTTACGTGGCCGGCCATAACAAGGCCGCCATCCCAATTAAATAAAAAAAACAAAAAATTGTAGAGAGCACAACGGAGATCATAGAGCAAAATCAAAGCAGAAAAAACCAAACAGTGCAACAATTTATCCTGGTTCCATCGGTTCTTTTCACCGGTGTCAATCCAGCCAAAACAACGTTTATTGAACACAATCGAGCACAGATTACAAGGATGACTTACAGACGAGCTTCTTCTATCATCGATTCATCACATCGATCACACCCTGCTAACCCTATTTCCAGATTAGCAGCCTCAACGTTCTTCCCTCCAAAAAATTTCATCTACTGTGTTTTTCACAAAGGACAAAACTACAACTATTTGTTTATTACAAAGTAGCCCATGTACTAATTAAACACAGACTTTGAGAATAAATAGAACTTTGCCCTGAAAGCTAATCCATCCAGCTCCAGCTCTTCTCATCCTTTGCACTCTGCACTTCCTATTTCATTCAGCAACACAACAGCTTTAATAAGCTTGAGATCAACAATTCACAATCTCCACCTTGATCTCAGATCTTATTCCAGCTGCTAGAACCTGAAACTGATTCCCAGTTCAACAATTCCAACTTTTTCCTGACCGAAATAAAACTTCTCACCAGGAACAGATTTAGTAAACATGTCAGATGGATTCTCAACAGTACTTATCTTTAGTACTTTCACTTCTCCAGTCTTGCCACATCTCTTACAAAATGTAATTTTACATCAATGTGCTTTGACCTTTCATGGAACACTCGATGCTTAGACAAGTGAATGGCGCCCTGATTGTCACTCCAAATATTAACACAATTCTGCTTATAACCTAACTCACCCAGTATCCCTTTTAACCAAAGTGCTTCCTTTACTGCTTCAGTTATGGCCAGATATTCTGCTTCAGTTGTTGACAGTGCAACCACCTGTTGTCTGGTAGCCTTCCAACTAACAGCAGTTCCAAAAACTGTGAACACCATCCCAGTTTGAGACTTTCTGGTATCCACACACCCTGCATAATCTGAATCCACCAAACCAATAATCATATCTTGATTATCCCCAGCTCCACCATATTTCAAACCTCTGCCAATACTTCCAGTGATGTATCTCAGCACCCATTTCACTGCATTTCAGTGATATTGTTCAGGATTTGCCATAAATCTACTTACCTGACTAACTGCCTAGGCTAGATCAGGTCTTGTACATGCCATTGCATACATGACACATCCCACAATACTAGAATATGACACTGACTTCATAAATCCAATTTCAGCTTTATCACTAGGTATTTGACTCTTACTCAGTTTAAAATGATTAGCTAATGGGGTAAACACAGGTTTTGCACTAAGCATTCCAAATTTCTTTAACACCTTCTTCAGATATTCTTTCTGATTCAGAAATAATGTTCTATTTCTCCTATCTCTACTAATGTGCATACCAAGGATTTTTTGAGCAGGCCCCAAGTCCTTCATTTCAAACACTGAACTCAACTGCACCTTCAGGTTTTTAATTTTATTCTTGTCTTTGCATGCAATTAGCATATCATCAACATAGAGAAGCAAATATATAAAATTGTCTCCTAACTGCTTATAGTAGATACACCAGTCATACTTGCACCTCAAATATCCAAATTTGCACATATACTCATCAAATTTTT
Organism: Umbilicus rupestris; assembly: GCA_963678935.1. Classification (NCBI taxonomy): domain Eukaryota; kingdom Viridiplantae; phylum Streptophyta; class Magnoliopsida; order Saxifragales; family Crassulaceae; genus Umbilicus; species Umbilicus rupestris. Next base: position 1,290,307 of record OY787623.1, on the reverse strand, counting down.
TATACCACTGACGAGGAGATTGTTTTCAGCCATAAAGTAATTTTTTCAGAAGGCATACCTTTGTTCTTGCATTTCCAGAAATAAAACCTTCAGGTTGACTCATGTAAATCTCCTCCTCTAACTCTCCATGAAGAAATGTAGTCTTTGCGTCAAGCTGTTCAAGCTGTAAGTCAAAATGAGCTACCAATGCAAGGATAATTCTGATTGATCTGTGTTTCACTACTGGAGAATAAATCTCATTGAAGTCAACACCTTCCTTTTGCGTGAAACCCTTTGCCACAAGTCTGGCCTTGTGCCTTGGTTTTTCTACGCCAGGTATTCCATCCTTCTTCTTAAAAACCCACTTGCAACCAACCAATTTTTTATTTTCTAGTTTATAACAATTATCCAAGTCTCATTCTTATGCAAAGAACTCATTTCTTCTTCCATGGCCTTAATCCACTGATGTTTATCTTTTGAAGTGACAGCCTCATCATATGAGGCAGGATCTGCATCATCAACACTTTCTACCACATTTAAAGCAAAAGCTGCTAAATCTTCAAAACCATATCTAACCGGTTGTTTAATGGTTCTCCTGGTTCTATCTCTGACCAATTGGTAATCATCCACATTATCAACTTCTTGTAAATGTTAATTATCTGGTTCAGTGTCAACATGTTCAGGTTCTTCAGCATTCATATTCATGTGTCTCAATTGTTGTTCCCTAAGCTCCACCTCAAACCTGACTTTCTCAGAATTTTGCTTATCATCTCCTGGTTCTTTTGCTTTAAAAGGAAATTCTGACTCATTGAATATCACATCTCTACTAATCAGATTTTTCTTTAGACCAGGTTCTAAACACCATAACTTATACCCCTTTACTCCTTCTGGGTAACCCAGGAAGACACATCTCATAGCTCTGGGTTCTAACTTGTCATGCCTGATGTGTGCATAAGTAGCACATCCAAAGACTTTCAACCTTGAGTAATCATCTGGGTGACTAGACCACATCTGCATAGGTGTCTTAAACCCCAAAGCTGACGAGGGACATCTATTTATTAGGTAACATGCAGTATGAGTTGCTTCTGCCCAAAAAGATTTTTCCATACCAGCTTAAATCAGCATACATCTAACCCTTTTTAAAATGGTTCTATTAAACCTCTCAACCAAACCATTTTGTTGAGAATTACCAGCTACTGTATGGTGTTTGAAAATACCAAACTCAGCACATAATTTCTGAAAGTCTTTATTCAGATACTCTAGGCCATTATCTGTTCTTAATCTTTTCACTTTCTTACCAATTTGATTTTCTACTAACTATTTCCAATTCTTGAAGGTCTGAAAAGCTTCATTCTTGTGCGACATAAAATAGATCCACACCCTCCTAGAGTAATCATCTATCAGTGTCATGAAATAGTGCTTACCACCACTTGACTTTGTCCTTGAGGGACCCCACAGGTCTGAATGTATATATTCAAGAATTTCTGTTGTTCTGTGAATTCCCTTTTTCCAAAACTGACTTTACTAGATTTTCCTAACACATAATTTTCTGAGAACATTAATTTCCCAACATCATCATTTCCAAAGCACCCCATACCCTTCAGCTTGTTCAAACCAAGTTCACTGACATGCCCCTCAAATGCCATAACTCAATTTTATCAGGATTTCATTCTGACACACTGGCAACAGTTCCCACAATAGTGCTTCTAATAAAATTATATAAACCACAGTGGCGAAGCCAGGATTTCTGTTGATCGGGGGCAAATTTTTTTCTCAAGCCGGAAATTTGTTACCGTGGACATAGATTTAAAATTACTGTTGACAATTTGTTATAAACTTAAAAAAATTCAAACTAATCATACGTAATATATAGTAAAATTCGAAAATTGATCGGGGGCGGCTGCCCCCACTTCCTTAGGCATGGCTCCGCCACTGATCTCACACCTTTAATAACCGCCATGGAACCTTTGACAACTTTAATTATCCCTTTTTCAGCCTTAAAAGAATAATCTAGGTTATCAAGAACACCTATGGAAATTAAATTTCGCTTAAGTTCAGGAACATACCTCACATCAGCTAAAATCCTTTCCACTCCATCAAACATTTTGAATCTGACAGATCCTCTTCCAAGAATTTTGCAAGATTTGTTGTTACCCAACAATACATGACCTTCCTCTTTCCCCTGAAAATCCTCAAGCCAAGCTTTGTTTGGTGTCATGTGGAAGGAGCATCCACTGTCCAATATCCAGCCAGTTTGAACCTCTTTTGTTGTAGTTACAAGGACCTCTGCACTTTCATAGCCTTCTTCCACTACTGATGCTTCTCCTTGATCATCTGAATTCTTGTGTGGCTTTTTCTTTCTCTCAGGACAATCCCTCTTAAAGTGACCCTTCTTATGGCAGTGATAGCACCTTAATGTTTTTGATTCTTCATTCTTTTCGGAATTTGAAAGATTTCTGCGTTTGGACTTTGATCTAAATTGTTTCTTATGTCCCCCACTTCTCTTATCTGACTTGCCCCTAACAATCAATCCTTCCCCAGATTCTGGAGTTAAAGCTCTAGTCTCATTCTGCTTTGATTTAAGAACTACCAATACCTCTTCGAGACTTATTGTCTCCCTAGCATATTTCATAGTCTCAACAAAGGTTGAGTAAGAGGCAGGTAGTGACTTTAAAATCATAATAGCTTGATCTTCGTCCTCCACCTTTACTCCAATGTTTTCTAGGTCTATGACAGTCTTAGAGAATTCATCAATATACTCCTCAATGTTCTTATCATCTCCCATCTTAAAACTAAATAGCTTCCCCTTCACATACACGCGATTTGTAAGTGTCTTGGTCATATACAGCTGCTCTAACTTGAGCCAAACTCTTGTAGCAGTGGTTTCCTTTGACACTTTACGCAGTACTCTATCTCCCAGGTGAAGTATGATGGTGCTATATGCTAGTTCGAGCATATCATCCTTCTCTGTCTGTGTCAGTTCTGCTGGGAAGTTGTTTGCACCTCTCAAAGCCTTTGAGACTTTCATCCGGTGTCAATCCAGCCAAAACAACGTTTATTGAACACAATCGAGCACAGATTACAAGGATGACTTACAGATGAGCTTCCTCTATCATCGATCATCACATCGATCACACCCTGCTAACCCTATTTCCAGATTAGCAGCCTCAACCTTCTTCTCTCCAAAAAACTTCATCTACTATGTTTTTCACAAAGGACAAAACTACAACTATCTGTTGATTACAAAGTAGCCCCTGTACTGATTAAACACAAACTTTGAGAATAAACAGAACTTTGCCCTGAAAGCTAATCCATCCAGCTCCAGCTCTTCTCATACTTTGCACTTTGCATTTCCTATTTCATTCAGCAACACAACAGCTTCAATAAGCTTGAGATCAATAATTCACAAGAACAAATCCCCTAACTAATAGGTGATCGGGCGCCGATTATTCCCGATTAAATAAAAAATAAGAATAAATCCTTCATGAGCGGTCACATGAATATTTTTAATATGACCGGCCGCGGTAAGACCGATCAGTTAGAAAATCTATGAGGGCGATCTTACCACGATCAATCATAATCATTTTTTCAAACGATCGATGTTAATAAGACCTATCAAATAGAAAAGACAGATCTAAACTATTTTTTAAAATTATGACAAAAGCTAAAAGCCAAAGACCAACTACACTACTTCTCAATTTTTTTCTCGGTAGAGTTAAATTTTACCTATTCACGCTGCTCCACTGCAAATGGGTGGCGCCAGCAGAATCCTGATGCTTCTCACCTCACGCCACTCTCTCCTCCTCCGCCGGCTAGATCGCAATTCACGCATCCTCTCTCCCAGCCTCCCACTCTCCACCCCCAACTACTCCACTCGCCACTATACCTCCTTCTCCCCGCTTCGCGCCGATCAATCGGAAAGCTTCCATTCGCAGTCCAGTGCCGCTAAAGATGGAAGCTTTGCTGGCCAATCTGGCCGCGGAGGAGGGAGCTCAGCTTCGTCACCTAACTGGTACCATCCGTGGCCCGAGTGGTCAAAGTTTATTTACGGAGTGAGGCAAGCTGGGTACTTTGAACGCATGGGTGATGGGGATACGTGGGGGGTTTCTTCTGGTGATAATTTCTCGTCGCCTGAGTTTTTCAAGGCCGCTAGGGCTTGCCTGGAGTTCGCTCGTGATCGAGATAACCTATTAGGGTTTGTGTTTGAGCATAGAATTGGCTAATTTTAACAATATTAATTTTCCAATTGGTGTTGATTTTGGAATTGGATGTGAACAGTTGCCTGTCAAGGAGTGATATCAGAGTAGTGGTGGAAAATGGATCAGCTTATTTGTTCAGAGATGCCGAGAAGTTGAGGAGTAGGATGAAGTCATTCCTGGGCATTGTGGACAGCAATGTAAGCCAGTTTTTTTTTCTGAGATTGATCGGTTAGACTAACTGATACCATTATTTTACGGTTCGGGCTTTATGTTGAATTCTAAGTTTGATATCTCATATCAACCAACGAACAATTTTCCTTTTTTATAGATCGAGCAACACGAAACTTAGCAAGTATGTCAAGGTCCTTTCTTGGTGCCAGTCTTTTAGTTTAGTGTCATCCAAGATAGTACTTGATATAAGCGCAAGCCTTTCCTAAATGATATGTTTACTCCATCAGAAGTGTTAGTTTTAAGAAATTTAAAAAATGGGGAGTTGCTATGAGTTCTGCTTTTGGTTTTTTCACCTTGTTCACACGTCTTCATTCATAGAACCCTGTCAAAATGAAACTTTTGAGTGTCCATGAGGCGTGAAGCATATAAATTTACTCAAAGGTGGGGAGGGCGAACTCAGACAAATGTGTTTGCTTGTTTTAATGACAGTCATCACGCATGATGTCTGGAAGATGTAACTGTCTCGCCAGCTATAGTTAGTGCAAACTATTCTGTATTTTTGAACAGTTGCTTTTATTGATCACATTTATTTTTCTGAACTACAGGTTGCCAAGCTTGATAAAGCTACCATGGTTGATCTCATGAAGTTTTTACTCAGTTATGCTAACATTTGTCCAGTTTCATCAGCTGATGGTTTTCACTCCACTGAGCAAATTGTTGTATCATCTGTAAGGAATTTGTTGAGTGAGTTGGCCAGCTTCAGTTATGGGGCAGGAAGGTTAGATTCCCCACGGTCCATGTACAATCATAATTCAGATAGATATGGACAGGCGCCTAGGCCTCAGCGGCGGATTGAAATGAAAATGGGTGACTGGATTTGTCCCAGGTAAGATATGTCAACATATAGTTTGTTTTTTAGTCATTGTGTCGGAATGATGAATATATGCATCTTTGTTTCATTCATTCATCTTGTTTAACCAGATGCACTTTTATGAACTTCGCGAGGAATGCCAAGTGTTCTGATTGCGAAGAAGCTCGTCCTAAGAGGCAGCGCGCTAATGGGGAGTGGGAATGTCCTCAGTAAGAGTCGTTCCATTGAGCATTCTCTTTCACCAACCTCATTGAAGTACATCATTTTTGCTGGCCATGTTAATAGTTATACATCCATTTTCCTTTTTCAGATGTGAGTTTTTCAATTTTGGGAGGAACATGACATGCATAAGGTGTGACGGCAAGCGCCCCGGTGAAATGACCTTGTCTCCTGCTCACCCTCAATCAAGCAGATTGAATACGAGTGACACTGGCATTCAGCCATCTACAAGTCAGAAGGCACATAAGGGGTCATTTCAGAATATCACCAATGGTACCCGTATCTCTTATAAATATTCCGCAAATGTGAGTGATAAGAATTTGTACGGCGACACTAAAAGTTACGGACATGCTGGTAACAGACCATCTGCCCTTGAAAATTCAGTTCAGAATGATGGGACTCTCACCAAACTAAACCATGGAGACACTCAGAGATCCTTTGAAATTTCAGGTGTTGGCAGACAAGATTTTAATGATAAATATAGTGTGAGATCTGTGAATACCCAAATCTGCAGCACTAGTAACTCAAGTGGTTATTGTCAGGAAGAAAACACGACAGTAAAATACTGTCGGAGTGGAAAGAGCTTAGAGGGGTCTGCGGTGAAAGAGACAGACCCACTTGACACGTCAGAGGAAGCCAAAGCTGAGAGATGGTTTCGCCGTGCTGCTCAGATCAAAGACATCTCAGAACTGAGCCAAATCCCGGATGAAGACTTTCCATCTATAATGCCAATGCGCAAGGGGGTTAACAGATTTGTGGTGAGCAAGAGAAAGACGCCTCTTGAACGGAGGTTAATATCCCCTCAGTATAGGAGGAATCTTCCAGCTGTGGAAGAAGCCGATCCTTCAAAGACACAAAATGAAAACAACTGATGAACATTATACAGGTAGTTCAGTTTTGACGCTGTTTTATTTTCTCTAGTGCTTAACAATTACAGCCAGACTATTTTGAGGTCAAGTGCTGTACATAATTGTCTTCTTTAATAGGATAAAAGTTCATAATCTTTTCTATGTATATTCTTCTCAATCATTTTTGTTCTTTGCAGGTTATTTTTGACTTTGCTGCTGTCTATTTCTATTTTCATCTCCAGCAAAATGGAGTTAGGTGGTGAGTTTGCTCTGTTGTTTCAGCTCGACATGGATGCTGGATGGACTTGAGCAAGTGAAAACCAGGGGAATATGCCTTGAGAAATGTCATGCGAGGAGGTAGAAGCTATCTTCTAGTCATTATCTATCGGTGAGGCGTCAACTGCTTCCTTGCTCTTCATCACAGCCCTGAGATCAATACCTGACAAGGATGTTAAGTTCCCATTTTTTTTACAGGTCTCCCCAAATCAGCAGTTTTTTATTCCCCTATTTCCAGGCAAGCAAGATTCTGTACACACATAGATAAATATGAGAAAGCAAACAAAGTAGAATTCAAGCTGAAGCTGCAACAAGAAACACTGTAATCCTCAGCAGCATCTCTAGGCTGAGATGATTACTCTAGCATTCAAATGGCTCATTTCGGGGTATGGTAAGAGATGCAGGTCGCTTGCTGGATGGTTTGAGTTAGGTAAACATCATATTATCCTACGTGAAATAAGTATGATCTACATACATACATATTGCATCATGAGATTGTAAAATTTGTTATTCTATGATAATTTCGCATTTTGTTACGCGTTGAGAAATTTTGCGTTTTGTGTGATGATCCAGATGGCCAGTGACGACTGCCCAACTATATGCTTTTGTTAGTTGCACTACTCATTCTGACCATTGACGCATTTGCATATGTGCATTTGAATAATCTGATTATCCATTAGTTGGTTATTATATATATTCAAGATTTATAAATAATGTAACTCATTTATTTGATATGTAAGAGTATAATCGATTCACCCTAGTATTACCCCTCTTTTATACATGAGTGAGTTGTTCGCTGCACAACTATTTATTTGTCTTCGACGCGAGAGCATGTCACTTTCATACAGTGTCATTTTGTTCAATTGTTTGTATTAAATACATGTGTCTCATGGATGTGTGTAACATGTTTTTGGCAAACAGAGTCTGTATCAGTCAAAAGTCTGTAATTTGTATCAGGGGTGTCGATACAGACCAATAAGGTTCACAAGATCAAAGAAGTTCAAGCTTGAATCAGAGGTGAGCCAGAGTTAGCTTGAACAGAGGCGCGTGCAGGTTGTCAGCAATATTGCGAATATTGTCTTGCTCGAATTTCCTAAAATAGACTCAAGGATATACGAAAGATTATGATCAGATCTTAAGGCGGCCTGGATATACGGAAGATTTGGTGCCACATTAGGAAAGTATGATCATCGGATATACGGAAGATTGGGATGCATGATCATCAGAATATTCGTTGCCTAATATATATAAGAATTTGATAGTATATTTGATGGATTCCGAGGATCAACATGGCAGGTGATAAAATATTATAAAAAGAGAGAACCTGCGAGGTAATGGTATATCGAGAATCACATAAGCAAATATCAAATTCGTGGGAAAGAAGACATCGGGAGTGAGCTCAATCATCATTGCAGATCAGGTGGAAGTAGAATTCACTCGAAGTTAACTACAGGCTTCACTGCTGTACGAATAATTTGTGAGCTGAACAGGGTAGTCATATCTTATGTCGTTTATATTTCATCGTACCGTTTGTGATGTTACTAACAACTATCGAAATACTATTCGTTTTAGTATTGTGAAACAACTAATACAGAACAATGACAGTGGAACAGCCATAGGAATTTTAATTTGCTTTGAATTCCCTATCTTATTTTTTTGTTTCATTCATTTTCGTTGTATTAAGCAAGTTGCTTGGAACCCAATTTTATTTTTTTTAGTTAGTTAATTTGTTACCTTGAATATTTAAATCTTATAAATGAATTTGAAATAAGCCTTGGATTCATTTTATAACATTACCATATACAAGCTTTATTTGATTGTGGGTTAAGGGCCGGTCTCCAACCTAAATTTTTGAAACGTAAGAGCATCTCCAATCCCATCGTGTAAATCCATCCATTAGCTATATTTGTTTAACTTTCTTCAAAATTATACATTTTCTCTTCTCCAACGCACAACTCATATTCTATATAATTTTAGAGAATGGAAACTTCAATCGCCAAATCTGCTAGTGTGGTTTCTTCTCTATCCCGTCTCTCTTTCTTCTCAAATCCATATTCTAGAGCGCGGAGAGATGAGGTGAAGGAGACGGAGAAGAGCATGAGTTTGAGCGGACTGTCGCCATCGTGGATGTAGAGCGGAAAAAGCCTGGCGCGGAGTGGTCGAGGAGGCGTTAGCGCCGTTCATTAAAGGTTCGGATCCTGACGGTGGAGAAATTGGGATTCGAAGCGGAGTGGGTTGGGGAATTGGACGAAGAGGCAGCTCTCTTTCGAGCTCTCCTGCATCCATACCGGACTCGTTTGATTCCGATCTGGTCTTCTGGATGAAGCTCAGTTATTTAATTTAATTTTTTTTTTGTGAATTGTTGATAAGTTGCTGTTTGTTTTGTCTTATTGTTACGAATTTGATCTGGGGTGGAAATCCTAGCTACTGATTTGGGGTCTGATGATTGATGGGATTGGTTAAATTTTGGTAAATTGAAATTTTCTACATGCTTGGATTGGATATTAGAAACGGAAAATGCTCAGAAATGGTGAAAATGGCAAGTCTATGGAGCTTCAATTTCGGATTTCATGGTTAGATGGATCTTGTTGTTTGAATTATCTATTTGGATTTAAATGGTTGACAAATGTGGCAGGAGAAGTTGTTTGAGTGATGGATTGAGTTGATCAAGTTTAGAAATTTGTTTATTTGTATTGATTGAAGTTGTAATTTGGTACTGCGATGGGGATTATGGGGTTGAACAGGGAAACAAATGAGAAGGTTGCTATCAAGAAGATACACAAGGTGTTTCAAAACAGGATTGATGCTTTGAGAACTTAGAGGGAATTGCAGCTGCTGCGGCGGATTAGGCACGAGTATGTGATTGTTTTGAAGGATGTGATGTTACTTTGATGTATGAGCTGCTGCTGCTGCGGCGAATTTGGCACTTTGATGTATTTGGTGTATGAGCTGATGGATACTGATTTGCATCATATCATCAAGTTGATGCAGCCACTTTCGGCTGATCAGTGCAAATACTTCATTTTCCAGGTATTGCTTAAAGAGTTCTATTCGTATTGAATTGCGTAGAGTACTCTGCATTGCATAGAATACTCTGAATAATCTCCCTTTTACATTCGCATTGGATCTGAATAGTCTCTAATAGTTTGTGCTGTTTTGAGGGCTAGTGGGTGTTTATATTGTTGTGACATAATGGAAGTTTAGGTCATGGCTTTAATGGTTCCTTTTGGGGTGTATTGATTTCGATTATGTCCAATACATGGATGAGCTGATAGTAATTTGATTTATGTTGTGCAGGAAACTTCATCAACACATTACATTCTGCAACAATACACTGCTGCATGTGGAGGACCAAAGCTTCAAAACTTCGTAAAAAATTCATATGTTATGGGGAAAATTAAGATGATAGATTCCGAGTTTCAGATTGCCACAAAGAACTTATTTGGCGTTCGTAGTTAAATAAAGAAGTTACTGTTCATTTTAGAGACTATGTCTCCCTTAAACATTTTCTCTCAAGTAGTCATTGGTGTTGGCAGACTCTGTATTTACGTTTGTTCAATTGTAGCATAATGACGAGGCCAGCACTTGTAGCATACAAAAAAAATGTGCACGCTGCATATCGTATAATGTCCATAGAAAAAAAAAAGTTCACTGCATATCATATAATGTTCATACAAAACAAAAAGTTCACACTGGATATCATTAAAAAAAAAAAATTCACACATAAAGGCACTACAGAATTTCAGAAGGGAGGACGCTGCATCAGTCTTGGTAGGTACCATATCTTTGCCAAATATGCTCGATGAGATCATTTTGCAATTGAATATGACCTTGGTTGTCCCTAATTTGATGATGTACTTGTATGAACTCCATAATATTTGGTGTACCATTCCTGTTCAATTATATATCTGCAATCTCAGCAGTTGAATCATAGTTGTAGTTCGGAGTCTGTAACTCTCTCTCGTCTTCAATAATCATATTATGCAAAATGATACACGCCGACATTATATATTTCATTGTGTCCACATTCCAAAATCGAGAAGGCCCGCGTATCATTGCAAATCGAGACTGCAACACTCTGAATGCTCGCTCAACATCTTTTCTAGTAGACTCTTGGATAGCAGCGAAGTATTTTCTTTTGTTTCCTTGTGGAGATGGAATAGTTTTAACGAAGTAGGCCATGAAGGATATATACCATCAGCAAGATAATATCTCATGGTATATTCGTGCCCATTAATATTGTAAGACACTGTAGGATCACGGTAATGATCCCGGTCTAATACATTTATATCATTTAATGATCCCGGTAATCCAAAGAAAACATGTCAAATCCAAAGGTCATATGAGGTTACAGCTTCTAAAATAATATTGGGTTCATGAACATGTCCAATGTACATACTTTGCCACGCAGTTGGACAATTCTTCCACTTCTAATGCATACAATCAATACTGCCCAACATTCCTAGAAAGCCTATGTGTTCGGCTACCGCCAACAGTCTAGCCACATCTTCATCATTTGGTCTTCTCATATATTCAGCACCAAATATTTCCACAACTCCTCCTACAAATCTTCTGAGACTTTCTATCGCCTTGCTTTCCCCAATTCTTGTATAATCATCAACCGCATTTGCGGCAGTTCCATAGGCAAGCATTCGAAGTGCCGCTGTTATTTTTTGGAGAGGCGATAATCCAAGAGCTTTGACCGCGTCTGTTCTTTGAGTGAAATAGTTATCATGAGCCGATATTTCTTCTTGAATTCTTAAAAATAAAGATCGGCGCATTCGAAATCTCCTACGAAACATTGATTCTGGATATGTAGGAGTGCTAGAAAAATAATCATGATAAAGTCTAGCATGACCTTCTTCTCTATCGCGTTTAATAACACGGTGGTTCATTGAAGATCCACCACGGCGTGGTGACAACTCTTCATTCTGACTTTTACAATGATGTTGAGCAACAATAGCCATTGTTTGTAGTTCTTCATCCTTCATCCTCATTTTCCACCATTTTCGTAGATTGTGTGGCATGACTCTGGTAAAATAAGCTAGAAAAATAGTTCAAATCGAACTATACCAAACACTCAAATAAAAACTTGTTGTAAGGTAGAGAGAAGAAGGCTGAGGGAATGATTTTCTTATTCGGCATGCATCTCTATTAATAGCATACTCGAGCGCGGAGCAGGTGAGCTTCTTTTGTTCTCTTGTGTTTTTTTCTTTCGTTGCAGACCTTTTTTTCTTTTATTGCAGGCTTTTGCAGGAAACTTTACTTTTGTTTTTCCTTTGTGTAAGACCCGCAAAAGCGTGCGGGTCTTATATAAAGGAAAAACAAAAGTAACAAAAGAAAAAAGGCCTGCAACGAAAGAAAAAAACACAAGAAAACAAACCACTGAAATTTGATTTTGATCCTTCATCCTCATTTCCCACTATGGATCCCACGTTGATCATATTTGATTTTAAATTATAACCATTGAAATTTGATTTCTAAATATATATAATCATTATGCATAATTTCATTAGAACACAACCTATTTTTCATCATCTAAATTATACATAACTAATATAATATTATATTTTAGCTACTCCTTTTACATATCCGTCCTACATGCTCTAACACACATATAAATTACTCTCTATAATTGAATATATACGATGATACAAGATAATCAATAAACTTGGTGAATATTACAGGAAATATTGAATCCACTGAAAATAAGAACAAAGATGTCTAGGTTAAGAAAAGAATCTCCTCGATCAATGTCCACAAACCGAGTATACGCTCAGTGTGAACAGAGGGATCATCAGTTGGCCGACTGCCACGTGTAGAAAAAACCCCAGCAAATCTAAACTTGTGCCGAATGACGAGTGCAGCGACAATGATGGCTGGCTCGGTCGCCATCATCCTTATTCAACAATCTTCCATATACAACTTTCTCAATGCCCTCGACCTCGATGTATCAAATCAAGTCCACATCTTCAGAAAGCCTCCAACTTCAGCGTCCATTTCTGGAAAAAACGGTCAGTTTTTCTCATCTACTCGACTGCTGTGTTGATTTCATTTTCTCAAGATTCCCCAACAAAGCCCGGAAAAAGTCAGCTGGTTGTTTACATGATAAAAACCTAATCTCGGTCACAAATAATTTCATTAGGAAAGGGCAAGTAGTTATTCAATTAGGTTAATTTCTTGAGATGGGCATGTTGATTCCACCATTTGAATCCAGGAAGGTGACCATTTTCCTCAACATGTCTTTCATTCTGTTGTTGGCCTTGGCCATGGCCATGCTCCTGATGATAAATCGAAGATCTGATTATTCAGAAGCAGTTGTCCTGAGACATTCTGGAGAAGTGGGCTGTGAGGATTTTCACAGTTTGAGCAGCATCAAGGCCAAGTGCTTATACCTTAAATCTCGAGGACCTTGTGTTACCCAAGGCTATGTTGACTATCTGCAGCTTTTTTATTGCACATTTGGGAGGATGAGGCATTGGGGATATGTCATGTTGTTTTCATGGCTTTTGGTTTTGTTCTACTTACTGGGCGACACTGCTTCCACATACTTCTCAACAGCCCTGGAGAGTTTATCAAAGCTACTGAATTTATCTCCTGCCATTGCTGGCGCTACGCTGCTTTCTCTCGGCAATGGGACGCCTGATATTTTTGCTAGCCTCGTTTCGTTTATGGGGTCTGGGACAGGTGATGTAGGCCTTAACACGGTCCTCGGAGGAGCCTCCTTTGTTTCTTGTGTTGTGGTCGGAGTTATCTGCATCACATTGCATTCCAAAGAAGTTACCGTGGACAGGACCGACTTTTTCAGAGATGTTTATAGCTACATTATTGTGCTTGTTTGGCTGCTTCTTATATTGGTCACTGGCAAGATCAACTTTTGGGGCTCCCTCGCCTTTGCTTCGCTCTACATTGCTTATGTGCTTATTGTCTACTACTCACATCCGCGTCGAAAGAAAAAGCACCGTGTCTCAGATGGCAGTCTTGACGAACTGAGTGTGCCAATTCTGTCAAATATAGACCGGACAGAAGTGCATCAATCTTTAGAAGATGGAGAATTAGCCGATGAGTTTAAAAGAAGTTGTTCTTGTTTCAGTGCATCATGTTCTTGGAGCTTATTATTATTCTTCAGGATTTTAGAAACGCCACTTTCGCTACCGAGGAGATTGACTATTCCACTTGTGTGGGAAGAGAAATGGTCGAAGCCTTATGCAGTTCTTTCAGCCACATTTGCACCGATTCTCTTAGCCATGCTGTGCAGTCATCTTTTTGGAGGAAGGAATCCGGAAGTGGCTTTGATGGTATATGGAGTTGGGGTTGTCGTCGGATGCACGGTTGGAATGGTTGCATTTCTGACGACGGAGAAGGGAAATCCACCGCGAAAAGGCCTATTAGCTTGGCTCATTGGAAGCTTTGTTATGAGCATGACTTGGAGTTACATCACAGCTCAAGAATTGGTTGGCTTGCTGGTCTCTCTGGGGTTCATATTTGAGGTCAGTTCTGCAATCTTAGGCCTGACAGTACTCGCTTGGGGCAACTCACTCGGAGACTTGGTGACCAATTTGACAATAGCATTGAACCACGGCCCGGGAGGAGCTCAGGCTGCTCTTTCCGGCTGCTACGCCGGACCTATATTCAACATTCTGGTAGGCTTGGGGTTTTCCCTTGTTGGGAAATCTTGGCGCGAATACCCATCTGCAGTTGTGATTTCAAGTGACCCTTACGTCATGGAAACACTGGGATTGTTGCTAGTTGGATTGACCTGGGCTCTTGTAATGCTTTCAAGGAGAGACATGAAACTCGACAGATTGCTCGGGATAGGACTCTTGGGCATATACATCGTCTCTATTTCGTTCAGGTTAGTTCAGACACTCGGAACCCTGAAACAATAGGATATACATACCTTAAAACTTAAGACATGCTCAAATGTTCAGTATACTAAAACTTCCTTCTTCTTTTTTTCTTTTTCTAGGACTATACCGTAATAGCCTTAACTGTTGTTGTTTATATTTCTGAAGAATCGTCTGTATGAGAAAACAAAAGCTTTACGAGGAAAAAGTACAAAAAATAAAAGCCACCCTACGGTGATTGGGAGCATGGAGCATGGAGCATGGAGCATGGAGCATGGATAGGATAAAATCTGCAGGTTGCAAAACTTTGAAAATTGGTGAATTCATAAGCGATAAATCTATAAAATAGAATGCTGGAATCTATCGAAAAATTTTAGAGAAGAATTTTGAAAATTTATTTATAAAATAATATTAAAAAAAGAAAGAGTACTAAAAAGGAAAAAAAAATTGTTGTCAAAGGACTACGAATGATCGAAAAGCAACATCCGTCACGAGCAAAACGGATGATTCGTGTTCGAAATTTTGTTTGGCTTCAAAAAAATCAGACAACGGGTACGATCTAAATTTTCTTTGAAAGTGAGTAAACGTGCAGGTGATGACAAAGTAGTTGTTTTCAGGTGCTACCACTTGGTGATCCCTAAATTCATACACTTTGCTACCAGTTATATGATTGCAGGAAATTCCAGTAACATATTTATTATGATGGATAAGTCAATATTATGACGAAACTAATGTCATGGTCATGATGGGTAGAATCTAATAAGTCAGGGCGATGAAGATTTCAGTGATGCGCGATTTGATACTTCTGCTGTGGCGTAACGATAAGTATATGTACGCGTAGTCTAAATTGATTCTTGTTTACATCAGGTGTAGAAAATGGTGGAATGACTCAAGTCCAACCAACCAAGAGCTCGGGCAAGCCTTAAAGAAAGAAAACACAAGTAGATAGCCAAGCAACCGGCGCCCAAGGACCAATCCAGCCGCATATTTTTCCGCGGTAATATCACCAGCGACCACAGCAAGCCGGTGATCAGAAATCCCAAAGTTTCGTAAATAGAAGAGTCCACAGGGATGAGATAAGCTGCGGGGTATGCTGACCATGCTGCAGATACAATCGACAAACCCAGACCCACGAGCGTGCTGAACATCGGTCCTGCGTAGCAGCCCGATATCGCTATCTGGACCCCATCCGACCCGCCCTCCTTCGCCATGGTCACATTGGCGATCAGGTCCGCCACCGAGTTGCCCCACGCGAGGACAGTTAGTCCCAAAACTGAAGGGCTGGTCCCTAGTATTGTACCGATTGAGAGAAGCAACGAGACCAGCTCCCCGGCTGTGATGTATGTCCACGTCACGCTCATTACAAAGCCTCCGGCGAGCCAAGGGAACTCGCACCTCTTCGGCGGCTCTGAAGCTTTGGTGTTGACAAATGCTAAGTTGCCGAAAACTAGTCCTACAAGCCCAGCAGCCATGTAAACAACTTGTGATGATTTTGATCCCAAGTTCCCTATCTGGAAGTTGTAGATTGTTCCCAGGAGCAGGGGAGCCAGAGTGACTGAAATCACGGCGCATGGCTTGGACCATTTCTCTCCGTGGATCAGCGGTATGGTGAGCCTTCTCGGCAAGTAAATCGGCAGCTCTGCAACATACAGTAACAGTTTGAAGTAATGGACATATGCGGGGTTGGAAATTCCCAGGAAGCTCGGGACTTCTGTCTGATCTTTTAAACTGGATTTCTGCGCATCCTTGTCGGCATTTACGCTGTACAATAATGGCGCGGCCATGTCCCTCAGACGGACCTGGCAAGGGCTGCATCCTGTTGATGTCGGCAATAGTTGCACCATTTTAAGGCTATTCAGCCTTAAATAGTGTAACGCAGACACTGCAGAGACGTAGATGATGTAAATGGAGACGAAGGAAATGGCGCCCCACAGGTTGATTTTTCCGACCATAATGATCACCAGAAGCGCGCAGAGAGAGAAGATCAGGAACATGACGTCACGGATGAAGCTCTGTTTATCAAGCAGGATTTGATGAGATCTGACTATCAAACTGATGATCCCAACAACTGCGCTGGACACGAAAAAGGCTCCTCCTAAGATGCCGCTGAATCCGACACTAGCGTCGCCGGAGCTTGTAAAGGAAACGAGACTAGCGAAGACATCTGCAGCGCCATTTCCCAGGGAGAGGAGAGTGACTCCGGCAATGGTCGGAGATAGATTCAGTACTCTGGACAGCCCTTCAA
This sequence comes from Umbilicus rupestris, assembly GCA_963678935.1. Classification (NCBI taxonomy): domain Eukaryota; kingdom Viridiplantae; phylum Streptophyta; class Magnoliopsida; order Saxifragales; family Crassulaceae; genus Umbilicus; species Umbilicus rupestris. Next base: position 1,273,652 of record OY787623.1, on the reverse strand, counting down.
GCGACGGACAGAAGTAGTTCGAGACGGTGTTTCCTGATAAGTAGAAGAGAAGAAAGAGCCATAGGAGAAGTACCGTGTAACCCAAGAAAGGATGTTGGCCGCAGATGCAGTAGAAGATGTTGAGATAGTTTATGTATCCCCTTGGACGACACCCGGGTTGAGAATTGACAAACGAACACTTCGATTCAGCGTCTTTGAGCTTATGCAGACCTTCACAGCCATCGACCTTTGTGTCGCCGGAAAGAAGTTGAGAAGGGTGAGATGAGTTTGCTATGCTCGGCCTGGCTATATGAGTTAGAGTGTGTGAAGGCTCAGAGGCCTTGAGATGGGTTTTGATGTAAAATGCGAGGAGGAAAAGGAAGGATAAGTTGAGAAACAAATTGAGGTTGGGAGATTTTGAGATGGGTCTGAAAGTTGCCATTTTGCGGAAATGGAGGGTTGTGGGAATGCAATGGAACTGAACTGAATGAATGAATATATTGAGGGTGAGGTGTGAAGTAGTTCGAAGTTTATGACAACATTTGTTAATACAAGAAAGGACAGTAGAAATTGGTTAGATATTTCGGTTTACATTTCGATATTACTTAAAAATCTTAAATCATGAATCATGGTTGTGTAACTCAATATATACTAGTATTTTTTCTATTAATCAGCCGATGTGGAACAAATTTCCAAGTGCATTTAACAAGGACAGAGATTGATTCAGAAGAGACGAGTACGACAATAATTGAGAAGCGGATGAGTTTTGAGTTAAATCCCTTCTTTTCACAGAATTTTGTTGCGTCCTCCAGTCGGTCAATCTTCAGTAACAAGTTCGTAGTAGCCTGTTTTTGTACCGACTTTGGAAACTTCTGATCCTTGAAAATTTGTGTGCTCAAAATGGATGGAGAATGTGCATATAACTGTAAACTAGCGTCGTGTGTATGTTTTCAAGGACAGTTCCCCGCCTTCCTATCTGGGGCCATGACCACAGGTACGTTCTTATTTGTTTTGGAGTAGGAAAGAGGTGAGAGCTTGTTCAAGAGTCTCAGACATGGTGGTTCTAAGATAAAGTTAGGCGCAGTTTGATTCGTTTTATATTTTGTTATCGTCATGATTCTTCCGTATTAGTTCTTATGCCATGTAAAAAATGATTAGCATGAAAGATATGCACCAAAGAATATGAATGAGGTCCTAACAGGGAGGTAGGATTGAAAAATATAAAAGGCTGAAATTTTTTGTAGAGAATCTGGTGTCGGGAATAAGTGGCGGATTCAGAGGCTCGAGGTACGGGGTCACAAAATTTTTTTTAACGGATTTATTAATATTTTTATTAAAAATAATTTTTTTTTAAAATTTAAGGGGCCCGGAACTCCTGAAACCGTCACTGCCGGGAAAGGCAGCTATCAAGTAAAAAATAAGGGATGCATTATGTTATATCTTCGTCAAGAGAATATTCAAGCCAAAGCCACTCCATAAACCATTTATGATAAAATTTTCGACCTTGAACTCCATCCCAAGTAGATGAATGACATTTTAAGTGAGTTTGATTCGGTCCTAACACGACATAAGTTCTCCGAACACTATCATATTCATTCAAAGGATATATGCATATTAGATGACGTTTTCCGGAATGTCTTTTACGTGAAGTAATATCAAAGATTTCTTCTTTCTCAATTGTTTATTTTGATCATCTTCTAATGATACTTCCGAAAAATTTCTACTCTCCTCCCCACTTCCACTACGTATCTCTTGACATTTACTATTGCTAGCATTTGAAGAAACATTATGTTTAAACCATTGTAATAAATTTATGTAACGCTTAACATTTCTTTGATCCGTCATTATCTTCAATAAACCTATACATAAACAATCCGTGAGCAACTCAAAACTAAATACCACAATCCGTGCTAGTATGCAAAACCCGTTCTTACTGATTTCAAAGTTCAAACTTTACGCAACCCAAAACTAAATACCACAATCCCCAATTAAATTAGAAAACACCAAAACTAAACACGTGGTTAATTCTATTTTGTGAATCAACATTCAAAATTATAAAAACTGAAACATGTTATCAGAGCAGAAAATCATACTGATTCAATGTGATGTTGGACTTGCAAAGAAGAGGTTGTTGTTTCCTTCGGTCCATGAATTGTATGCTCTTCAAAGTTCAACCCCAAGAGATTTATTATCTATACATAAAATATGAAATTTATCATTTGATTTGTGAACATTCATCAAAATTCAAACATTCAGATTTCAGAAAGTATACTTTAAAACAGGACTAAGAAGATTAGAACTATTATGGATACTATGAAGGTCCTGGGCTCTGGCGATGGAAGGCGGAATCTCGAAGATCCTTAACAGTTGGCAATAAGGGTGATTTAGGATTGGAAAATTTGTTGTGGTGTGAAGGTTTTGGCTCTCGAAGATCCTTACAGTTGGCAACGAGGATTTTGGGTTATATAGAGTTGAAAATTTTGTTCTGGGTGAAGGTTTTGGCTGGCAATTGCCTGTATTGGCAACTAAGTGTCGGTTTTTTAGAGGTGAACTTATACTTAACTTAATTTAATTTATTTTAACTTAACTTAATTTATCTTAACTTAATTGAACTGAACTGAACTTAATTTAACTTAAGTACTTTTACAAACATATTTTTAACCTTTAATAATCTGCGAATTAAACAAGTATATAGTGGTTGGGGTGGTGGTGGTGGTTGTGGGTTGTGGTAGTGGTGTGGTTGGGATTGTGGTGGTGGGTTGGGATGGTGGTGGTGGTGGTGGTGGGTTGGGGTGGTGGTGTTGTTAGGGTGGTGGTGGTGTTGTTGGGGTGGTGATAGTGGTGGTAGTGGTGGTGTGGGGTGGTGGGTTAGGGTTGTGGTGGTTGTTGTGGTGGTGGTGGTGTTGTGGTGTTGTTGGGGTGGTGGTGATGGTGAGTTGAGGTGCTGATGTGGTAAGTTATGAAAAGCTTACGGTAAACTATGAACTATGTGACCTCCTCGGATTGGATTCTCGCCTTCTCGGCTCTCGCCTCGGGTGATCTCTGTTATGGCAATTCAGAATTCTCGACTTCTCACCTCGGATGAACCATCCCTGCTCAGGAGTATACAGCGTGACCTCTTCACGGTAAGCTACAACATGCTTTTTAATTTTTTTTTTATTTGCCTAAATAGCCAATTTATACTCGGCTTAAAATTTTTGGGTTTATGTTCTCGGTTTTCAAAATTGAATTTCGTTTATTATCGAACATGTTTTCGATCGTAAATTTAACTATTTTTTTTTTCTTGCTTAAGTCGCTTGCATCCAAGATATTATATGGTTTCATCAAAACAAGTTTCTTATCAATAAACTAAGCTCACCCTCCCAAAGAACTATACGACGTCGTTTCGGTTCCATCGATTCGACCCGTCTGAGTTGACTCGTCGTCTTCCTCGTTTTCCCTTCATCGGTAACATCGATGAAAAATCTTAAGCTTCCTTCACCTGGCGATTCCCTCCAAGCTCATAACCCTCCTCAGCTTCGTCGTCTTCTTCTTCTCTCTCTATTCGTCGCTCTAAATTTTTTGATTAATTGATTGTAGTGAGTTTGAATCGCGATTTATGGATTCTGTGCTCAATTTTTCCGCCATTTCTGTGCCAATTGTATCCCCGCATCGTCATCATCGACAACATATCCGTAAAGCTTCAGCATTTTGTGTTAGGGGAAGGAAATGCAACGCGGTATCTCCAAATGGGCGCGCCTCGTCTACTTCCGCTTTTTCTGCGGTATGCAACGAATTGGATGCCCTAGGGGTTGAATTTGAATGTTGATTGGTTGATTTTTTTGAGTGAAAATGTCATGTCAGAAATTTCTATCGTTAGAGGTAAGTAACTCATGGGTTTCTTACTTTTACAATTTGAAGATCGTTTAGGTTGAAGGTAGAAAGATGCCAGTGTTGAATTTAGGAGTTTCACGATTAGGTGGATTAATATTACCAAATGGATAATGCTGTTGAAAGTTCTCATTGTTCAATGCGAAAATGGGTGCTATAAACTTCTAGAACTGAATGGCAAGTTTTCATAAATTGTTGCGGTTAAGAAATGTTTTTTTGTTATGTCGCATGTTATTTCCGGTAAGTCGTGTTTATAGATTGGGAACTGTGTGATGTGATATACTGTAAAGAGTTTTGGGTTTGGCACAAATGTATGCATTATTGAGTAATTACATTGTAGGCCAGTTATTGATATGAATGTGATAGTGTCACATTTCTCGTGTCATGAGCTTTTGAACACATGAAGATTTGTATTCGACGTACCATGTAGTTAGGGGCCAATAAGATTCAGATTCAGGATCTTGTCAAAGGCATACCGTGTTAACTTCAACAGAGCTTGCTGATAAGTGATAACAATGGATATCTAAGATCGACTTTTTCTTAAAATGTTTTAGGTTGTCGCAGTGATACGAATTCAAAATTGTAGCGATATAAGGATACAAGTTTTGATTTCATATTGTGATGTTGTGCTTTGTCAGGGTGGGCCATGTTCAGCAGGAGATGCTCGCAATCTGGAGTCTTTGTTTTGTTATGATAAGTCAATCCCAGAGGAGGTAATTGAGAAACCGGTTGGTTTATCATTGTCTGACAGAGAAATTGGAGACAAACCCCGTTGTTCCAGTTGTCAAGCTAAAGGTGCAGTGTTATGTCTTACTTGCACTGGCTCAGGCCTGTATGTGGACTCCATTTTAGAGAGTCAAGGGATCATTGTCAAAGTGCGATGCCTAGGTAACTACCATTTTCTTGCAACAGTCATAACATAAAGTTAAGAGTTTCTCTAGTTACATCACCTCAATATCAAGCATCCTTCAATCCAACTTAGGGCCTGTTGCATAAAATATATTGGCGGTTAAGATGGCTCTCTTAGCATTTTCCTACTGTCGCTGTGGTGTTTACCACACACCTTCCAATGGCTGAACTGGTTTAACATCGCTACAACACAATATGTTATACCCTTTTTGTTCTAATCTCCAGCCTGTTGCAATGTTCAGGGGCCACATCTTACTTAGCACAACTTTTGCAATTCATGACTATATTTTGGATTATATTATTGAAATATGTAGTCTTGGTATACTTTGATTTCAACTGACAAATCCTGGTGCACATTGCCGTAACTTTTTCAAGGTTCAGTTTTACTTCTTGATTTTTTTTTTTTTCAGTATGACATCTTATTAGTACCAGAGTTTATCCCTGCTAGGTTGCTACAGTTGGTTATAATTAGTATTACTATCATCATTAAGATCACCATCATTTGTGTTGTTATTATTATTTTGATATAACCTCAAGTTTTTTAGATAGATTTACCATTGGTATTTAAAGGTGAAAGGTTCGTTCAACACAAAAACCCAAAATACCAAACAAATATGTAAAATGAGTAAGAGTGTTTAATTGGAGTTTTAAAAAAGAGAAGAATACCTAAGTTTTTCGATCTTTGGTATAGAGACGAAGAAGATAGTGAATTGTATTCAGTGAAAATGGTCATATTGAATGTTAAATTGGCCCATAATTATACCCGGAAATAATATTTTAATGTCTCCAACTAAACCATTTGCAGGCTGTGGAGGTACTGGAAACATTATGTGTTCAGAATGTGGCGGTCGAGGTCATGTATGACCCTGATGTTTTCCTCCGTGAGTTCAGGACAAGCTTTCACGGGATCCTCAAAATACAGCTCCCGTATGTGGTTTACATTTACCCATGGCTGATTGCTATAAATAGTGCAAAGATCATTGCTAAACCCTCAAAAATATTGTTTAGCTGCTGGATAATTATTGTTTCCTTAGCTTTGTTTAGTTCTTGAAAAATTTAGTGGAAGAAAATGAAATGGAAAACAGGTTAAAAATGATTTTCGGAAAATTATATGGAAAAATTTGTAATATGTTTTTTTATCTTTTATTTTCCATGATACATCAAACACAATCATTTTTCTTCAAATTTTCTTTCCATCCCTCGGACTTTTCAAAACCTAGAGAGAACCTTAACTTTTTGAAGTTCTTAGAAGGTTGTTTCTCTTCTTAATCCTATTGTCGGCAGTGACACAAGCGTGCATAAACGTCATTGTCTCAATGACTGAGGATGAGAACCTTGGTATAGTTCTCAGCTTTCCCAATAAGGCACATCAAATCTTGTTTATTCCTCGCATTCAATGCGACATTTTTTCATATATTTGACTTGTTTGAATGAAATTTTTGAATAGTACATTGTGCATTTTATTATGAGATTTCATATATCGCATAGACATACATGCGTTGTAAATAAAAGCATCCAAAGCAACAATTTTTCATAGATTTGGTTTGTTTGAACAAATAAGATGTGGCAACTTAATATGAGAATTCATAAGATTTGAAAAACACTGCTTAAATCTTGATTATCATAGAGATTCAATGCGATAATGTACTATGTATATGTTTTGTTTGAGTAATAAGATAGTTATTCAGTCGGATAATGTTCCAGATATATAATTTGTTTGAGTATTAAGATAGACATTCAATGCGACAACGTTCCATATATATATGGATTGTTTGAATAATAATATATTTATATAGATATAAAGTGTAACATAGAACTCGATGCATCACGAGTCGAATCTCTTCCCTAGGTATTCAAAGTGATAATTTTCCATACATTTGGTTTATTTGAAAGAAAATGTTTAAACACGAAGGTGTTTCAACTTTACGTAAGATTTCACAATATTTTAATAATAATGCGACACATGTCAAATTTTATATATTTATATACATTTGACATGATAGTTCGTCTTGTTTGAATGAAAATGTTTGAACGATAAGATGTGACATTTTAATATGAAATTTTATAAGATCTGACAGACAATACCATACACGTCGAATTGTAAATACTCATAGCTATTGATGTATCAATATTCAGTATATATGGTTTATTTGAATGATCAGACATGACATCTTAATAATAAAAGTGAAGCAATGAATTAGCAAGCTAGGAACGTGTCCCAAACCGGAATATATAAGAGCAAAATGTGTCAGCCAGCCCTATAAATACTGGACTCCACTACCCTTTCTTCAACCAGATTCACCTCTCGTAGGTTTTGCGACTCTCTCTTAATCTTCTGCAACTTCATAAAACAGCTTGTGGTCGATCAAGGAGAAATGAGTGTCAAAGGCAGCCAAGAACCAGACACTGGCAGCAGCATCCACTCAAATCCAAGCCAGCACCACACCCGAGTGGCTCAAATCTTAGATAAGGAATCAAGTGAGCCAGCGAGGTCAAGATGGGCACCGAAGCCTGATCAAATACTCATACTCGAAACATATTTCGATAGAGGGATGGTGAATCCTACCAAGGATGAAACCGTGGGGATAAGGACGCTTCTCGAAAAGTTTGGTCCAGTAGGAGACGCCAATGTCTTCTATTGGTTCCAAAACAGGCGATCAAAGATTCGCCGCCAGCGCCGGAAGGATGCTCAAAACGCTTTTCAGTTCGATCCGAGCTCACATTCTGACAACCCTAGTAACAACATGATCATCCCAACTCTCAGTGTCTCAGCATCCTCCTCCCTGTGCGGTGGCGTTGAGGGTTTTTTCTCTGAAATGGGATTTGAAGAGAATGAATCAAAGGCTATTCCGGCATCATTTCTTTGCCCATCTGATAAGAAACCTGGTAAAACTGTGCATGTCCAGCGTAAATTATTTGAAACCCTAAGAACTTGGTTTATTGAAAAATGAAGTTCTTCATACATCTGGGAAACTCAAAAACCCTAGTACGCGCACTGGCATCAGTCACCTGGTGAATTGTTTTTGCAGGAGCTGGAGGAGGGTTTGTGGCAGTTTTCATAAACGGAGTCCCAACAGAGGTACCAAAGGGCCCACTAGACATGAAAACAATGTGTGGTCAGGATTTCTTGCTGCTCCATTCCAGTGGACAACCAGTTCTGGTAAATGAATATGGATTTTCTGCTCACAGCTTGCAACATGGTGAAAGCTATTTTCTGGTAACTGATAATTCCAATCCTAATTGCATTTTGAACAATCTCTCATTGTATAAATTTAACTGCAGTGCCTGATTTTGTTCCTTTTCTCTATTTTACAGGTTGCTAAATCAATTTAGAGGGTGGCCAGAATTATCCTCTTCTTAGAATTGGCTTATTTTCTACTTTCAATCATCAACAAGTTGGTCTTGTAATTTGCAATTTAGGATGAACTCATAATTTACCCTTTTTACCTGACGATTATGGGAATTACTGGGCTATCCATTTACAGTCTTCCATCAATATAAGAGGTCATAATCTAAATGCTATGTATACAACATAGTTGTATGTGCTTATTATATCTGTGATACTTGAAACCCTAAACTTGAATATTTTACTGTGTCCCCATTATAAACTTGAATATTTAGACATTGGATGCGACAATGTTCCATGTATTAAGTTTCTTTGAATAAGAATTTTTGAGCATAGTCAGATATAACATCTTAATGTGAGATTTTATTATATCAGAAACACAATGCGACACATGTCAAAACTTGTCTATTTCTGACATTCAACGCGACAATGTTCCATATATTAAGTTTTTTTTTTTTGAATAAGAGTCTTTGAGGATAGTAAGATATAACATCTTAATGTGAGATTTTATTATATCAGAAGCACAAAGTGACACATGTCAAAACTTATCTATTTCTGACATTCAATGCTACAATGTTCCATATATTAAGTTTCTTTGAATAATAATATTTGAACATATTAATATATAACATCTTAATGTGAAATTTTATTATAAGAGAAACACAGTGTGACACATGTCGAAACTTGTATATTTCTGAGACAATGTTCCATATATTAAGTTTCTTTGAATAAGAATCTTTGACCATAATCAGATATAACATCTTAATGTGAGATTTAATTATATGAGAAACACAATGTGACAAATGTCGAAAGTTGTCGATCTCTTACATTCAACGCGACAATGTTCCATATATTAAGTTTCTTTGAATAAGAATCTTTGAACATAGTAAGATATAACATTTTAACGTGAGATTTATTATATGAGAAACACAATGTGACACATGTCAAAACTTGTCTATTTCTGACATTCAACCCGACGATGTTCCATTTATTAAATTTCTTTGAATAAGAATTTTTTTACTTTAAAATATAACATCTTAATGTGAGATTTTATTATATCAGAAACACAATGTGACACATGTCGAAACTTGTATATTTATGACATTCAACGCGACAATATTCCATATAAAGTTTCTTTGAATAAAAATCTTTGAACATAGTAAGATATGACATCTTAATGTGAGATTTTATTATATCATAAACACAATATGACGCATGTCAAAACTTATCTATTTCTGACATTCAACCCGAGAATGTCCCATATATTAAGTTTCTTTGAATAAGAATCTTTTAGCATAGTAAGATATAACATCTTAATGTGAGATTTTATTATCAGAAGCACAATACGACATATGTCCAAACTTGTCTATTTCTGACATTCAACGCGACAATGTTCTATATATTAAATTTCTTTGAATAAGAATCTTTGAACATGATCAGATATAACATCTTAATGTGAGATTTTATTATATCAAAAATACAATGTGACACATGTCAAAACTTGTATATTCCTAGACAGTCAATCCGACAACGTTCCAAAATTTTGGTTTGCCTTCGGTAAAAATGTTGAAGCAATAAGATACAACATTTTAATATGAGATATTATTATATGACGCGACACGCATACCTTTTATATTCCTAGGCAATCAATGCGGCAATGTCCCGTATATTTAGTTTTTGTTTCAATAAAAATGATTGAGATACAACATCTTAATATGAAAATTTGTTATATCTCAAATAATATAATATGTGACACCTGTATACCCCTAGGCCCTAGGCATTCAAAGTAGCATTCTTACTTATATTTAGTTTGTTTGAATAAAGATGTTTGAAATTATGATATAACCTCTTAATGAGAGATTTTATAATATCTTGAAATACAATGTGACACGCATCGAAGTTTGTGTATTCCTAAACATCCAATCCGACAGTGTTCCATATATTTAATTTGTTTGAATGAAATTGTTTGAACAATAGAAGATATAACATCTTAATGTGAGATTTTATTGTATCTTAAACAAAATATGAAACGAGTTGAAACCTGTATATCTCTAGGCATTCAACGCGTCATTTTTCCATATATTTAGTTTGTTTCAATAAAAATGTTTGAACGATAAGATATAACATATTAGTATGAGATTTTATCATATTTAAAAACATAATGTGACACATGTTACAACTTGTGTATCCTTAGGCATTCATCGCCCAAATGCTCTTTATATTTGATTTGTTTGAATGAAAATGTTTGAACGACAAGTTATAACATCGAGATAAGACATTTTATTATATCTAATGTGACACACGTCAAATATTGGGAATTCATAGGCATTTAATGGGATAAATTTTCCTTACATTTGGTTTGTTTGATTGAAAATTTGAAAGCTATCAACAATTTTTCATACATGTGGTATGTTTGAACAAATAAAATATGACATTCGTGAAAAAGTGTCGAATTTTACATATCCCTAGGCATTCACAGCGGCATGCTTGAATGAAAATTTTGATCAATAAAGATATAATGTCTTAATATGACATTTTATATTATAAGAAACAAAATGTGACACGAGTCGCAACTTGTATCAATGCATTTTCTCTAAATTAGTCGTTTAAGGGTCTGTTCTTTAGAGTAGATCTTATATTTAACTTAACTTAACTGAATTTAACTTAACTTAACTTAACTTAACTGAATTTAACTTAACTTGAGTACTTAAATTACCACCACCATCACCACAACACCATACCACTACCTCATAACAATACATCCACACCATTACCACACCACCACCACACCACCACCAAAATAATAATCTACCACCACCACAACAATATACCATCACAACCACCCCACCACAACAATTCACCACCATCACCACTACAACCCACCACCCCACCACCACAACAACCCACCACACCACCACCAAAATAACAATCTACCACCACCACAACAATACACCATCACAACCACCCCACCACAACAATTCACCACCATCACCACAACAATCCACCACCACCACCACAACACCATACCACCACCTCACAACAACACATCCACACCACCACAACACTACCACCAAAACAAAAATCTACCACCACCCCACCACAACCACCACAACAATCGACTACCACAACACCAATCCACCACCACGACACCACTACCACCACCACAACAAGCCACTACCACCACTCACCATACCACCACCCCACACCACCACCACCATAACAATCCATTACCACAACACCAATCCACCACCACCAAAACAATCCACTACCACACCCACTACAACATACCATCACCACCACAATCCAACACTACCAAAACAATCCACTACAACAACCCACCACCACCACAATACTATTACCACGACACCACTACATTACTTCCCCACTTCCAAAAGCACAACAATCCACTACTAAAAAAACAACACACTACTAATAAAAATAATAATTTAATGTATTTAACTTAACTGAATTTAAATACTGAAAATTTAAGATTTAAAGAACAGGACCTAAACCTCTACACGAGGAAATTTCCCTTCAAAAACTTCATTAACGTTCGGACCCAACTCCATACCCCAAAATTCCTAAAACTCCTCTCCTCCACAACTCCACTATATAACCTTTTATTTATTCATATTGTGCCACAAAACCTCCGTCATACCCCTGCTCTCATTGCTGAGATGTTCTTCTATTACAAATTGTTACGGTAACTCTTCTCCCTCAATTATTAATTTTAAATCAATAATTTAAACTAGTATTTAATATAAAATATATAAAAAATCTTTAAAAAATTGTAGTTATTATTGACAACACACTCTCCTGATGTGACCAAGGTTTCTGGTCAACACTTGATATATAATTATATTTTTCTAAATTAATTTGTGGGGAGAGGTTATCGAAACGCAGCGTTTAATATGTGAAAAGCCCTTGACAAATTCTCTCCAGCTTTCAAACGGATAAAGTTCACAGAGGGAGCAGCCGAGAGACGCACCATGTTGCTGTTGCTGCCGATGGCTTGAGCTTCACCTTCGTCCACTCGACCTTGCCTATCTCACCTGCAAAAATGCTCGCCAACTCCACTTTCCATTCACGGCCGCAAATACCAAACCCTAGCAATTGCGGACTCTGCGCCGCCTCGTCGTCCCATCGCGCACGCTTTCTTCGTCCGAAGAAGCACGTCCGTCGTTCCCTTTCGTTACTTGTCTCTACTCAAAGCAAGAAATTCGGTATCAATTCCTTGAAGAATTTGGATGTGTCGGAGAAAAATGCGGGAACGGGCGCTGCGCAGTATGTCCCGAAGCCGTATTCTGTCAAAATTCCCGTCGGGGACCGACATGTAAGTTTGCTGGATTGATTGGTACTTTTTAGAGAAATACGTATGGTGATTGGAAGTTTGAATTATCGAAACTTGTTGACACTTGGCTAATGTTTATTGGACAAGTATTGGTTGCTTTCCATGGCTTAATGCAGCAAAATGTTTATTAGTTGTGAGAAGAAACTGTATTGATAAATCTTTTGTATCTTTCAGATATTGGTAGAGACAGGCCATATGGGGAAGCAGGCTAGTGGTTCTGTAACCGTCACAGATGGTGAAACTGTAAGATTTTATCAAGGTGTACACTGCAAATAACAAAAATGTGTTCTTTGTTAGCTTTTTGTTTCCTTTTCGTTTGATGATATGATGACATTTAGTAGTTGTCTAACTTGATGCATGTAACTGTTAGGGTGTTGACCAGTCACGTCTAACAAGAACTATTATATGCCTATCAGAGAAAAGTGTGTACCACATTGCGGTGGTGTATACGTTCAATATTTGAACCATTGATGTTTATCATGGTTGCCCGCGCAACGACTACCATAAGAAGAGCGTTTTAGAAAGGCAGTATGAATTATATATAATCTGACAATTTCTATTAGAATACATGTTGGTTAGCGTCATCCTGACTTTTCTTCCATATGTATGTGTAAGTAATTATGTTTATTGCTTACTTTGTTTTGTCGAATTCATTTCAAAGATAAGATTAATTCTTGTGGTCAGGGAAACAAAGTGTGTAGTTGTGAGTGCTGCCATTTGACATGTTGATTTTGCCCAGGTTTCCTGATTCTGGAAACCTTTTGTTTACCCTGATCTGCTCTTGACTTGTCCAGAAAAACCTGTCAAGGTTCATGGGTCTATTTTGTTTAATGTGCTTTGTCCACCTATTATAGTGCCGAACCACATATTTTTTCTAAGCATAATTTTTTTTCTTTGGTTACAGATTGTATACACTACTGTTTGCTTAGCTGATGTTCCGAGTGAACCTTCTGATTTTTTCCCTCTGTTCGTAAATTATCAAGAGCGTTTTTCAGCTGCAGGCCGGACTAGGTACATTGTATAATTCATCAGGTTTTTATTGGTAAACTGAGTGATACGTTGATCAACTCTATTCTCTCTTAAAATCTTATAGTGGAGGTTTCTTCAAACGAGAAGGGAGAATCAAAGATCATGAGGTACTACTCTTGAAACTTCACACAAGCAGTTCCTGATGTGAAACCTATATTCCACATATCATTACTGGAAGATGATGTTTTGTTACTTCACTAAAACAATGTACTCTGAAAATTGTTTGGAAAAGAATAGTTATGGTTATGGCCTCCTCCTCTATGGATGCAAGGCCTAACATTTCTTAGTTTCGTTGGTGTTATGGTGATTTGTTTTCCTTTTAAACTGTAGGTGTTGATTTGTAGACTGATCGACCGACCATTGCGGCCGACTATGCTAAAAGGGTTCTACCATGAGACCCAGATACTTTCTTGGGTAAAAAATTCATGCTTACATTTCAAAATTACATTGCTAATATAGTTTTTGATAAGTGTACTTTTCATTTTATATCTTGTGCCTGCTTCAAGAAAACCTTCAAAATTATGTTTTTATTTACGCTTCTGTTGTTACATGATCGCTTGTGACCAGGTATTAAGCTACGATGGACTTCATGCTCCAGATTCATTGGCAATTACAGCAGCTGGAATCGCCGTGTAAGTTCATCGAGCCACTCGTAGTTACACGGTGTAGAGTTTTATGTTCTTTGTCTGTCCTAATGATATGTTTATCACAGAGCACTTTCAGAAGTGCCAAGCACAAAAACAGTTGCTGGTGTTCGAATAGGTTTAGTTGGTGATACATTTCTAGTGAATCCAACAACCAAAGAAATGGAGCGATCTGAGCTGGATTTAGTGATTGCTGGAACTGATAGTGCAGTTTTGATGATAGAGGTCAGAACGACATAAATAATATATTGTGTAGGTGTACATACAGTATTAACTCATAATGCATTTATGCAAATTTCCTGAATATTTTCTGAATTAATATTTTGTTTCACGCTTCACACATATTTGCTATGTTATACATGATTAAATAGACAAACAGCATTGTGAAACCATTGACTATTCTGGAATGCAACTATGATATTGATGAGATTTTACGGTCATAAGCTATAGAATACCGGTCATAATAAAAGAAATATATTTTTTATTATAGTTTTTAAAAGATATTGAATAACAGTGATTTGATCCAAAGCTTCCTGGCCAAACCAATTTAGCTTTCCATTTGTTTTGGTAACAATATGAGTTTTCCCTGTAATTTTGGAAAATAAGATGATGTGTGTAACTTTGCTATGGTAAAATCTTTTTCAGTTCTTATTGAGATTCCAAGAGCTATGGACATTGCTGTATGATTTACATATGGTGTCATATATTGATTACAACGTGATCATTGAGGCATTGTCACAATTGTCTATTGTGTTATAAGTACTGTTACAATGTGGTGATACATTCCATTCCAGAGAGTGGTATCACTGAATAAATTGGGGAAGAAGATTGTCTGCTTCTTGTAGTTTCGAATCCTTCCCTTTTTTTATATTAATCTTTTATATAAGTTTATGCGTTCTGCATTAGAGAATCTGTACAATGATGCTGCCTGTCAATCACAAAAAAGGGACAATGTTCAGTGTCAAAAAAATATACAGGCAAACTCAGTTTTCCATTGTATTCATTACAGGGGTATTGTAATTTCCTTCCTGAAGAAAAGCTATTGGAAGCTGTAGAAGTGGGGCAGGTAATTTTGCTGTGAAATCTTTTAGAAATCACTTACCGCCCTGTTTTATATTGCATTAATTATTATTTGCTTCTGTACATTGATCGTTTATGTCTGAAAGCTAACTTCACATGAAGAATTTTCTTTGTTTTGCTGTCACCAGTTCTTTCACTGTTCGTGTTTGAGCCCCCTTACTGCTTAATGTCATAATTGTGTTGCTGGAGATGTAGTTGTGTTATTGAACCAAACATTGATAGATCTTTTGTCACTTATGATTTGAATTCTAAGAAATGAAAATTCAGAAATTCTCTGTTGATATGATTTATTTGTGTACGCGTCAGGATGCTGTCAAGGCGATCTGTATGGAGGTGGATAAATTGGTTAAACAATGTGGAAAACCAAAGATGTATGATGCTATCAAATTGCCACCACAGGATTTGTATAGGCATGTCGAAGTACGTCTTGCGTGTAAATCTATAGTGATCCTACTCCTTTGGTTTTTTTTTTTTTCACTTAAATTGCAGCAATTTATTTGCCTGGAATAGGAAATCGCTGGTGACGAATTATTGCAAGTGCTACAGATTTATAATAAAATACCAAGGAGAAAGGCTCTTTTATCATTGGAAGACAGGGTTATTAATATACTTACAGAAAAAGGGTATGTCAGTAAGGAAGAACGACTACCTGAAATACTTCCGGAGTTGTTTGAAGATGAAGATGAGGAAGTGGTTGAAGATGGGGAAGTAGATGAAGGTGATGTCCATGTTAAACCAGTTCCACGAAAAGTACCTCCATTGGTGAGTCATGCAAATTCTTTCCCACCTTTTTGACATAATCATCTCTTTATTTCCACTGCTACGTTGAGTGCTATTTTATTCATTTTGGGTTCTCTGTCACTTTATAATCATTGAATGGACTACCACCTTCTAACTGTACTTCCGTTGGCTTGATTGCATCTTTGAAGTCTTTTGGCCATAACCGAATTTGACTTTAAAATCCTCATTTCCAATTGCATTTTTAAAAGCCAATTGATGTAAAACGCCGTCATAGTAATGTGGATGGATGTCAACACAGCATTTTTATATATGAGATTGTTTTGGAAAATGAAATTGCGATATTGATGGATGAAGTTGTATGGGATACAATTGTACTAACTTTCTTTAAGGTTGAATATCTCGTACACATTTGACCGCCATTTTCTGTTCAGTCATCTAAAATTCAGACTGGCAAAAATGAATCATGAGACGGCCATTATTCCTTTTTTATTCTTTTATTCATCTGGTATCCATTTCATTGAACCCGGTGTACCAGCTGAGCTGTTGCGTATTGAGAATGTTGGTAGCGACACCAGTATTTATGTTCAGTTTCTTTTGTTTCTTTTTTTCTAACTTTATCATTATTTTAGTTGTATTCTGAGGTAGATGTGAAGCTGGTTTTTAAAGAGGTTTCATCAAGATTCTTGCGCAGACGCATTGTAGAGGTATTCTAACTTGGTGTTTCCCTAATACATTTTCTGAGTTAATAAATTGCTGATTACCAGATTTTCTTACACATGTAAGCTAATAACTGATCTCAGCCATACACATCATTGAATTTGTCAAACCTTTGGTTAATCTAGCAAACAAAAGTTTGCGCTGATGTACAGCATCCAACTAGATTATGATTTGGTTTTGCTCAGATGGTTGATGGCTATCATGAACGATTTAATTATCGCTTGCAATCCAAATTACAATACAATGAACATACACGTGTGTGTTGAAGAAGTTATTTTGATGGGAAGATCAGAATAATAGACTCAAAACGATCATCGGCTCAGTACTTGAAAGTAGTATTTAGTTTGTGATTTTTTGACATGGCAAAACATGCAAAAATGTGTCTAACTAACAAAATAGAACAAGTGGAAGTGCTAGTTTTAGTTCTAGTTTTGAATGAATGAACTAAATTTTATTTTTACTTATGAGCTGGATTAAGGAAAATAAAACATAGTAAATTTGTTGTGCTTTGTTTTATTTATTTAATTTAACTTTCAAGAATGGAAAGGAATTGTCTTAATATTGTACATCACTCTAACCTCATCAAATTAATGGAAATGGCAAAGAGGCTAATTAATTATATTTATCTTATACTCCATTCACCTTCTATCTTAACATATAGTGTACCACTCACAGTGGCACACTTTACCACCCAGTCAGCCAGATGCTGGAATGGCCACGATACTCTTGCGGTGTCCAGTGACTCTGGTTTTGCATCCTTTAATTTTCTGTTTTCCTTCTTTTTTAAGTCACATACTCTTTTCCGGAAGGCGTCCCCAAAACGTGTGGTGCACTGGTGCAAACTAAGCCACAGCAAACCCTCAGGACTCCCTGTTTGCTTTGTGCTTGACGTACTTATTAAACTAAGCTTCATCCCTAAATCAAATGACCTAAGGTGAACTTTAATTTTGTATATCCTGGTTCTGTCTAGATTGCATCACCAACCTCAAGTAATATGCAATTTTGATAATTCATCTCAAATGAACTGGCTGTTCAAAATTGGAGACGATTCAAACATTGGGATGGAGTTCAAAGTTAGGGGAAAATATTGTTTCGTGATTACATGATTGTCACAAGTTGCCTGGAAATATATGTGAAATCCTAGTGATTGTAAGATGGCTCCTGTATGCCTGATTGATTGAACCCTTGGTTTTTTAATATTCAAATAAATACTTGATTCTCTCTCAAATTTTCTGATTGTTTTTGTTTAGGAGGTTGCTTTGTTGAGTATTTCTTGCAACTATTTCACAGGGCGGGAGAAGAAGTGATGGACGAACTCCAACAGAAATACGCATTATCAATTCACAAGGCGGATTACTACCCAGAGCGCATGGGAGTTGTCTTTTCACACGAGGAGAAACACAAGTTTGTTGAAGTCAAATTAACTTATTATTTCTCGTCTTGGCATACACCAATAACTTTATTTGTTATTGCAGGCTTTGGCAGTTGTGACACTTGGTGATAGACAAATGGCACAGCGAATGGATAATCTTGAGAGTGATGATGAACTCAAGAGGTTCTATCTTCAGGTATATCCTGAAATGATCGTCATAAACTATAGACAGTGGGCTGGACAACTCTCTGGTTCTTATGTCATGTTAGATTCTGCAATCTGTATAATTTGAAGTAACTTATTATGTGTTGAATCACTAATCATTATCTGATATCATGCAAGAGGTCTATTTTTAACTAGACCACTTAGACACCGTAGTGTTTCTTTGTTCAACAGTGGAAAATTGTAAGAAAGGGTAGTTGATTAACTCGAGTTCAGTCTGTCTCTCGTTTTTACATTATGACAATAAGTTGGTCCCTTCACTCATGGAACTCTTAGAAATATGTGGACATGTCTGCGTCGACCTACATCCTTGTTTCATTTTCCAGTACTCCTTCCCCCCATCTTCGGTTGGGGAAGTTAGACGCTTGGGAGCCCCTAGCAGGAGAGAAATTGGTCATGGAGTCCTAGCGGAGCGAGCTCTGGAGCCTATTCTGCCTTCGGAAGATCAGTTTCCGTACACTGTTCGGGTTGAAAGTACTGTTTTGGAAAGCAACGGTTCATCGAGGTATTATCTTTGGTTACCAGTATTAAAGGAATCAAGTTAAAAGGTGGAAATATTCAGATAATGCTTAAATGATCTAGAAAGTTGTCCTATTTTCTACAAGAAGTAGACTTCGTGTAATGTCTTGCTGTTTTTAACATGTCAAGTTGTGTATCTTCCAGCATGGCTTCAGTTTGTGGTGGTTGCTTAGCGTTGGAAGATGCTGGAGTTCCTCTGAAGTCCTCCATCGCCGGCATAGCGATGGGTTTGGTTTTGGATACAAAAGAGTTCGGGGGAGATGGATCCCCACTTATTCTCTCTGATATAACTGGATCTGAAGATGCATCTGGAGACATGGATTTCAAGGCAATCTATTAAACTTTAACTTTTTATGTCAATTTGCTTTTCATCTTTTTGTGAAATGTCGTAGTTCATCTTTTTGTAAAATGTCGTTTCTTGCATGAGCGGAATCCAAATGTCAACACGAAAAACCAAGGACCAACAAACTTAACTTTTAGAAGCAGGAGAGTAAAATGAATATACTCAGTATCTCACTGATGCAGGTTGCTGGGAATGAAGACGGAGTAACCGCATTTCAGATGGACATAAAGGTCCCTTTTAATTATTTACCATACAGCTTGAGTTTTCATTACGTTTTTATGCGATGTGTGCTGTTTGGAAAACTAAGCTCTTTAGTTTTACAAATCTATTGACCTATTTTATGATGTTTGACAAAACTCAGCTCTTTAGTTTTACAAATTTATTGACCTAAATTGATTCAGGTTGGAGGAATTACGTTACCGATAATGAAGCAAGCGCTGCTGCAAGCAAGAGATGGCCGCAAACATATTCTTGGTACAGTCTTTATTCTGATGTTTGTCTGTAAACAAGAAAAAGCAAAACAGATGACTCGGCAACAACTACTCTGATATCATATTCTGTACACTGTGCAACTGAACTAGAGCAAATAATAAAGAAGATATGTTGTGCTGACTGATAAATTTACACCCATCTATGTTTTCAAACAGGAATTCAAGTGTCTAATGCTAGTATCATAGTCACTTACCATTTCCCAAATTGTTGGACTTTTCTTGTATTCCTCACAGTATAATTAAGATAACATGTTCTGCTAATTGTACACACAAATTGGCTGGAGGTCACGAAAAGTGTCAACCATGTGCAAGCTATTTATACTCTTAATGAAAAAGTCAACATGAGGAGTGTTATAAGTAGTTATGGTTTTGGCTGTAGACCTAGAGCTCGAGGCCTGCCAGCAATGTCTTGCTATATTGTGTCAAACTTTCATCAGCTGTTTTTTAGTGCTTGGTATATTTATGGTTGGCTAAGTGTCTTACTATCTGCTCATTCAGCTGAGATGTTGAAATGCACACCTCCTCCATCCAGAAGTATCTCCAAGTATGCACCATTGATCCATGTGATGAAGGTTTGCTCAAAATAAGTTTCTTTTCTTGATTTCAACTGAAATAAGTGACTTCTGATAATGCTCAATTCCCAATTTTCTTGATTCAGGTCAAACCTGACAGAGTAAATCTTATAATTGGATCTGGAGGGAAGAAAGTGAAGAGTATTATAGAAGAAACTGGAGTGGAGTCTATTGATACACAAGATGATGGAGTAGTAAGATAGCAAAAGCTTCATTTCTGTCTTGGTATATTTAAGCGTTATATAACATTCTCCATGTTGTATATACTCTGTGTTTTTAGGTAAGAATCACTGGCAAGGATTTAGCTAGTATCGAAAAGTCAAAAGCCATTATCAGGAATTTAACAATGGTTCCTTCCGTGGGAGACATCTACAGGTTGCACTCTTCTTCCATTTTTTTTCAGTTATCTTTTAATTGTTAAGGATGCTCGCTGAATTATCAGTTACTTAAATTGATTCTTTGTTTGTTTTTTCAGTTAGTTGTTGAACTAATACCATTGTGTTTTCATTTCTTCGAATTCAGGAACTGTGAGATTAAAGGATTAGCTCCATACGGAGCATTTGTGGAAATAGCACCAGGGCGCGAGGTATATTGTGTAACTCAAGTCCGAGCAAACTTGTTTAGTTACTTTGGGAGATGTCATATGAATTATTTCCCTGATCGTAATCGAAATGTCTCCCCATGCTAGAGCTTATAATTTTTTGAGAAGGGGAAAATACAATGGTTTCATTATTTGTTTTTTCAGGGGCTTTGTCATATTAGTGAGCTGAGTTGGGATTGGCTGGCAAAACCAGAAGATGTATGCCTCCTTCAACTTCGTTTTTTTCTTTTTGTTGGATTCAAAATGTATAGTGGTTGGATTAACTTATAAGCTTCGTATGTTCTCAGGCTTTCAAGGTTGGGGATCAAATTGATGTCAAACTGATCGAGGTACTCCTTTTTTAGAGTAAAAATTACACAGATCTTAAGTCCCTGTTGTCACTGCTCTTTTCAAAATCAAAATTACGAACAGTCGTCCGGTTTAAATGGGCTAAATGTGTTTGCAAGAGACAGTTCCTCAGCTCAGTACTCTTATTTTTTGGTTGCGTACCTGCTCACCTGGGCATAAAAATGGAGTTCTCACTCGTTACATCTGCTGACAATTTCATATGGATTCTTGATTTCAACTGCATATCCACTGCAGATTAATGACAAAGGACAGCTTCGCCTAAGCCGGCGAGCACTGCTTCCTGATACAAGTTCAGACAAAGCAGATCCAGCTCAACAGTCAGGTGATTCTGTCAATGAAAGTTTAGATGCTTCAGCTTTTGGAATGGATACATTTAAGAAAGTCCTAATCGCATCAAAAGATGGGTCAGACGACACACAACAGTCTAGAAGAAAAAACAGTCCTTCCAGAGTGTCAACATCGTCAAAACGAGACTCAGCAGAGAACAATGCTACTCCACAAAAAGTATTTAGAAGATCAGCCAGAGAGACACCGGATTCCAACAAGGAAGAACAAAACAGGAACATCAGTAAATCTGATAATATCAGTGCAAACATAGATGAATCGAAATTGGTGAATGGTGAGGCAAAAGTTGGGTAGGAGGGGGCATGATTTGTGTTCCAAGCACACAACATTGAATAAATGACATCCTAATACCAGCAACAGATGCATGGGAGATGGAAGGTATATGATTCACCATTTTACTTTGCTTTTTTGGAATGAAAACTAAATATTAACATGACCGGTAACAATGAACAATTTAGCTCTTTATTGGACAATAAAAGTAGTATTTTAGCTAATAATATTCTTGACTTGCTTGCAGGAGCTTGAGGCTTGGTTTTTGGGCTCCTGAAAATTAATCCCCTCTGGAATTGTAATGAACGTCTTCCCACGCATGAAGGTCATTCATGAATGTTGAGACGCCTTACGGGAGGATTGGTGAAGAGAGTGGCTCAAGTATTGTCCTATTGCTTAATTTCATGTACTGTATAATTCTGACTGAAAGGATGATAGTTATGCAATATTCTTTACCTATACAGACAGGGCGCCAAGCTTTCTGTTGTATCAGTTTTGTTCTTAGTTCTTGAATTCTTATTTTCATGCCAGCCAATGAAGCCTAAATGTTCAATTATGAGAAACAAAATTTTGTTGTAAACTTGAAGCACAAAACACTTCAGAAGAATATCTGACTGAACGTCTTATTGAATTCAATGCAAACTGTTAGCTTATATAAGCCATACAAAGACTAAAAATAGACAACCCACGATGGTTTTGTCATGATGTCAGCAACTTGTTCTTGTGTAGTACAATACTTCAGCTCAAAATCTAGTTTAATTATGCAAGAAATGAAATCTTACATCAATATGTTTGTTACGTCCATACATGGTCGGATTCTTGAGCCTCTACTCCAAGAAAGTATTTCATCTTCCTCATATCAGTAATATCAAATTAAGTTTCATGGAACTCTTGAACTTAAAAAACATATAAGCTAACAATCATTTATTACTAGTAAAAATGAGATCATCAACATATAAGCTAACTATCCAAATCATACCTTCTAAATCCTTCTTTAACAAAATATGCTTCAATTTGGCTATACCATGTATCAGAAGCTTGCTTAAAATTGTACAACGTTTTCTTCAATCTGTACACATTATGCTCTTCACTTTTCTTTTCATATCCTTGTAGTTATTCAACAAACATTGATTCTTTTAACTCGCCGTGCAAGAAAGTGCTTTTAACGTCAAGTGGATACACATTCTAACTGTTTCGAGCTGCTAAAGATGGTATCATTTGAATTGTATCCCACCTTGCCATTGGTGCAAATACTTCAGTATCATTTATGTCATATTGCTGTGAATAACCTTTTGCCACTAGTCGAGCCTTATACTTGTCGACTTCACCATTTTAATTGAGCTTATATTTGAAAACCCACTTTACTCCAATCTTTTTCATCTCTTGAGGTTAAGTCTGTCAGCTCCCAAGTCCCATTTCTTTAGATTACCTCTATCTCCAAATTTATTGTAGTTTTCCATTTGGAATTCTGAGGAGCTTCCTCAAACGTAGCTGGCTCTATTATTGAGGTGAACGAAACAAAATTACTATGCTCAGCTGCTTCTTCTGAAAATTTCCCCCCACTCACATAATCTTCCATCCAAAATGGTACTCTTCTGTTTTTTATGATGTTTCTTCAGATGTTGGAGAATTCTCAGTTGGTGACTCACGTTAGGATATCAGAGAGTTCTCTTCTGGTGACTCACTTAAAGTGTCTTCTTTCCTCTCCTACTGCCACCACTGCTTCAGATTCTTGTTGACTTTGTTTATAATCACTTCCATTTTCATTACTATCTTCCCACTCAAGGGTTCGGGCTAAGTATGCATCAACACTCTCACCCTCTTTCATTTGTAGAGCCTCAAACTCTTTCTGTAGAGCTTAAAGTTGTGCTCTTTTCACTCTCGTTAAGCCCTGATATTTTGTATCATAGAATCGGATGTGCTTGGTTGTGTTTTTGTTGAGGATCGTCTTCATAATGGTTTGATCAATTGCTTGAAACAGATAATTCTTGACCTGTAAGTCCTTCAGCTTTTGTTCAAGGATTGATTTCTGTTATGGTTCACTATGCTCATGCTACATCAGGGATTCCATTTTCCACAAACTCCAATAATCCTTTGATCTAACACGAGGTCTAAGATTGAAAAATCATCTCAAGGTTTCTTCTTGGCGTCGATCATCATCAATGGAGTCATATATTCTTAATGTGTAATTCACTTTTTAACTGGATAATTTTCTAAAGGTGCGTTCTTCTAAGCTGAAATGATATAATGAAACATAAACTAACTCAAACATATGTTAACGTCGCTAAACTAAACTGAACTAGTGAAACCTTAAGCTCAAAAGAAGTGAGTTTTTTTGGAAAATAATAGGACAGAAAGAAATGCGCATCTAACAAGTTTGATTTGAATGAAGTATAAATGAATGTTAATGTTTGGGAGAGGATGCTGTCTTAACCTAACCTCGTACAATTAATCCAAGTATAAAAGTCAGGTTGTTATCAGAAAAGAGCTGTTCAGAGTTCAGACACGACAGAGTTAGCTAAACACGGCAAGTGCTGCAGCACAGCTTACATTTTTTTTTACAGGAACTAAAAGTGAGAAATGCAACATTATTGGCTGGGTCTTGGGAGTAAAGCTGAATCAGACAGGCTCTTACTTTTTGCTTTACATGAATGGCTGGCTGGCAGGCAGACATATCTTCAGTGGCCAGGTGATGCATGCCCTAAACCCCTAATATACAACACAACAGGTTGAGGCACGGTCTTGGTGTTCGGATGATAATTTCAGGCAGTGGTTGTGTGTAGCAGCAGAGTTTGCTGAATCAATCAAGTTGCATGGCGTTTTCTGTGTCGGCAGCCCCGTCTTCCGGAAGCTGAAGCCATAGATTCTGGTTTCTATCCCCAGCATTGTTTGCTTCCCAAATGTGTTGCCTCACACTGCGTTCATTTGTATCATCACCATCAGAAAACTGGGCCCACACGCTCTTCCCTACACTTGCTTCATCCTCGCATCCCACCACTGTCTTCAGGAGTTCAGACTGGAGAAGGGGGCAGTTTTCTTTGAGATACTCAAAGCCATCTGTTCGCATGACAGCTGCAGCAAGGAAAAATGAATCAGCCAAAAAGAAGGATCATCAGCTGCACACAAAGGCAATCTATGTTTGAACCTGTGACAACTAGCCCTATAGAAGCATAGAATTCCTAAATGAATCAAAAGTTGCCCAGGCGTTAGGTTTCAGAACCTACAATTAGATACATATGAGCTCAAAGAGGATGATATGAGGAGGTTTCTCTTTTATGGTTTCCAAATCATTTACTCCAAGGAATTAGAAGGTGAGGTCAAGGATACTAATATTTATGTTCACCGAGTCCCAGATGTATTTAATTAAACCTAACACAGCTACAGTTACCACTAACAAGCAGAGAAAGTCTCATCTGCATCATATGTGCAAGTAAAATACTGGGCAGGTAGCTAGAATTTGTAAATATTGCTGGTAGAAAATAAAAAAGTTTCTAATCACATTTTAGTAGGGAGTCCTCCCCAAGTTAATAAATACTTTAATCAAACAAATTTCCAACTATATCTTCCGTTAATCTTATCAAGCATATTGAAACCATTGAAATCCTACGAATTTCTTACAAAATGATCACAGTCTAGGATATTTTTTAGGAACACAATCTATATGACATACCAACAAGATTTTCAGCAGCGAATTTAAGGCACACAGCTTTTAGTTCCATTGCATGATAATGGTCAGCCAAAGCCAAAATCTTGGCCACTGAATTCACAGAGATGCCCTTGCAAAGCAAAGATTCAGAGATTAGTCTTAGTCTTCCCAACTCATATTTGTCCGCTGCAGCTAACAATTTGGCAGCCAGTGTATCACACACAGATGTTGCAGATGAGATTGATGAGAGTAACTCGTCATCTTCATCTAGAGTGTCTCTGTATATAAAATGTAGTAGGGCCTGATTTCAATATAAGAGAAACCAGAAATGATCATAAGAAGAAAAATAAGGAATAACAATAAACAACTGTGCTAAAAAGCTTTACTTGAAAAAAAAAATGAAAAAAAAAGGTCTTAATTACCTTGAATACCACAGGTTCTACATCTTGTAAGAAGATTTCACTATCGGTATTATCTGGCCCATCAAATAGTTGAGCTTCAAATATCGGTGATCGTGCGGCCAGAACTAGCTTATGAGCATGAAACCTTTCTCCAGCCACATTAAAAATAACATCTGAATTTTCTTCATTTTCCAACAACATTCCGAAGTGATCTCCAATATCAGACTCTGGGACCTTTATAGCGTACAATCTTGAACAATCTATTGCAGATACAACAACTCCAACAGTACAGTTAATTTTTAGGCAATCATCCTTGAGGAAGTCTGATGTCTCCAGCATTGCTCGCCTGTAAAAACGCTTATAACCCCTGAAAAAAAAGCACCAATTGTTCTCATAGAACTAGAATCACATAAAAAGCACACATTTACATGATAAATCCAAATATATTTGCACAGCACAACCAGTATCGGGAAGACCATTTCTAGCATACCTTTCTCTAAGGGGGATACACAACCCCGGATTTGAAGCATTTCATAGCGCAAAAAGTACAATGTGGAGATTCAGATACTTATATTATTTTTCCCATTTGAACTTTTATCTTAAGCCAAAAAATGTGCACCAGAAATATGAAAACCAGTACATAAAAAATGGAAATTTAAGAAGGAGAGAGGAAATAAAAACAACCGACCCTAGGGGCTTTAAAGTATTTGGAGGTACATCAACACCCTAATCCCGTTTTTTTCTGTCCAATATGGAGAGGATACATGATAAACTTTTTCAATTAAAATTTTCTTCCAGCTCCATCCAATCCAAGATACGTCTTTTTCTTAATTATTTCTCTCAAACTTCCGTTCTTCCTTTCATTCCCTCTCTTTCCAACGCTCTCCTCCTTCATGCCCCCAAAACCCAGGCAAAGAGTTCATAATGATTAGGGTATGAAATTCTCTATGTGGTGCACCACGAATAAGATTCTTTAGCTTCTCTCTACCACTCCAATGCAAGGAAATTGAGAAAACCAGATAAATGATTTGACAAAAGGCCTGGAAATATGTATTCTTAACAATATATCATACATAAATTATGCATATCCATCCAAATCCAAAAGGACAGAACATAATACAAACATGTAAAATGAGCGTTCCTTCATCATTAATAGTACATTCAGCTCACTCTAAGGAGATGTCTAATATACAAAATTCACTACTACGGCACACATGTTATTGCAGCAATTCAATTTCTATAAGTGTTCTTAGCTAAACCACATTACTCTCACGCCTTCAATGAAATGGTTGCCAGGCTCCATTTTTATTTTGTTTATAAAAGGATACAAGGTTCCTTGCAACTGAGATCACAAATCAAATTATCTACATTAAAGAATATACACTGATACAACAAAAGTAGACAATCCATCAACTACTGCGTGAAACAAAAGACACGTCGTATCAACCACTCATATTAATTCAGCTAGAACATCAATCATGCAACAGCTTCATAAACCCCAAAAATTAAGCAATCCAAGCTAGGATAAAGGCACTCACCACATACTGCCTCGATACTTGAGCGTATAAGGCCCACTCTCAAGCGACCGATCAAAATGACTATGCACCTTATGCCTCCCTTTCCCGCTCTGATCCACAAGCGTGAGCTCAAACAAAGCCCTAACATCCGTCCCCTCGCTAGCCAGCGCGATGAATGCTGACACATAAGTTGAGTTATCCTCGGGGTTCTTCCCATCTGGATAGAAGTAGATCGCCCACTGGTAACCCCCGACGGTGAAATTCTCGCTGGCGATGTGCTTTCCGACGCCCATTCCTTTGGCAAGTGAGTATCCGTTGATGAGGAAGCGGTGTGAGCCGTTCACGGTCTCGGTCACGGACCGGGAGCTGGTCGGCGAAGTTAGGGTATTGTTCGCCATTTTCTCCGTCGGCTGAGAGAAACCCTACGTCGATCGGAATCGGAGAAGTGAGCGATCTCCGCAGGTGAAAGGGCGATAGAAATGATTCTGAGATTTTTTCTGTAACTAATTTTAATTCGGAACGTTAATTAGACGGAAATAATACATTATAACATTATTTATTATTTCCAAACTACGTCGTTTTGATAGAGTGAAATAAAACAAATTTGATAAATTATTGTCAACTTCAAAATTATTGATTCGATTAAAGTTGATTTCATTCGAACAAATATGGAGAGTTTACATTCAGTACAATTTCTAAAGTTGGCATTCCTATGAATTAATAAAATCTTTCAGATTTGTTCCAACCTACGACTATTACCTAATAATTTATTGATTCGATAAAAAAAATTTATTTCAATTTTTGTCCCAAGTGGTTATTCAATTTTTATTTTTTGTTGCGCAAAACATTATTACGAAAATCACCATATAAGACTAAGTTCTTCATTTACAATCAAGGGAAAAATGGTTTGAAAAGTTCCAGCTTTGGTAGACATTGATGTTATTTTCACAAATGATAATTTCCATAAAAGACAATGAATGATAAATTGCTTGTTCAACTGGACTGAGATATGCAAAATGTAAGGCATTGGGCATGAACAAAATAAATATTCACAGTTGAAATTTACCTGAAAAGTCTGATAATGAAAATTCTTGAGCTTCTACTAGTTGCCCGTTTGGTTGCTTATACACTACGTTACATCAAATAGCCAGCCTGACAATTCAATACTTGAAGAGGCACTGCTGTAGGCTGTAGTTGCATAGACACAAATGACAATACATTAATATATATGAACATATATATAAGGTCGATCCAAAAAAATTATCAAGCTCGAATATTATTGATTGATAAATACAGAAGAAAAAATACTGGCACATACCTACATCAGGATGGCGTTCTTTACTATATCTAATGGTGCGAGGAAGACAACTGAATCAGCCCGTAGTCATGAGACCAACAGCAGAAGATATAGTTCCTAGTAAACTCCTCAAAATATTTGGGATTGTGAGTATACTGTTTCCAACCCCAAAAAGCATTTCAAACAGCACAGTATAAATATTTATTTGCTATGAGTCGGTGGTAGGAGGTGAAAGCAAAACTATAAGCAATACCCACACATGATGAAATCTGCACCCGTATATCTGCCATCAGTCTTTAGTTCAGCTCCTTAGTCACAAGTAAAGTTTACACGAAGACTTGCAGTCGCTTCCACAGAAAATTATGTACACAACTCATGCTGTAAGACGATCTGTTAGCTGATGGATCCTTAAGAAGTTCCGTGAGAAAACTGTTCCACATATTGTAAAATTCAGCATGTGCAGCTAAAAATCTGATGCCTGACATTAGCTAATTTCATCAACTAAGAATGCCTCGAGATCCTGGACTAAAAGGTCCGTTGCTGAATTTAGTAAGCTCAACATCTCGTAAATTATTTCACTCTCTGGATGCAATCTATCACCAGAAACAAATGCAGAAACTCCATCCTTGATCTTTATCCAAGACCACCCAGGCTCCTTCAAAGCACCTTTTGATCTCATTAGCTTTCTTAACTCTGCCATTTCTGTCCATCTCCCCCCTGCGGCATACAGGTTTGCTAATGTTATATGGGTAACAGCACAGTTTGGATCATATTCAAGAAGTTTTTTAGCAGCCCATATGCCCCTAGCGACATCTCCATGGATCCTGCATGCGTGTAGCATAGTTGACCAGACAACATCATCCCTTTGCAATGGCATGCTTTTGATCATATTCTCTGCGTCTCTTAACCTTCCAGCTCGACAGAGGAGGTCTATCATGCACCCATAATGCTCTTTTGAAGGATTCATATGGTATATTTCAGTAATTGAATTAAAGTAATCAAAGCCTAACTCAACAAGTCCTGCATGGCTGCATGCAGTTAAAACACCGACATAAGCTACTGCGTCTGGTTTGAGACCGGCACTTGGAATTTTACTGAATAAACTGATTGATTCTCGACTCAAACCATGCTCCGCATACCCGTTTATCATAGCAGTCCAAGAGACAATATCACGAGTGACAGAAGCATCAAAGACAGCTTCAGCTTCTACAATGCTGCCACATTTTGCATACATATTGACCAAGGAACTTCTTATCCGAGCTGTACAATCTAAACCTATGGAAATGACATGAGCATGGAGTTGCTTGCCTTGCTCAAGAAGCGCCATACTGGCACACACACTCAGTACAGTGGCAAGGGCAAACTCATTAGGCTTTGGCCCTTCTCTTCTCATCAATGACAAAAGCTCAAAAGCTTCCTCACCTTGGCCAGATTGATAACATGCAACCATAAAAGTGCTCCATGAAACAATATCTTTTTTGTCGATTGCTTCAAACATTTGTAAAGCAGAATCCAGCTTCCCGCATTTTGAATACAATTTTACAATAGAATTTCCAACCGATGAAGACTCCTCAAGCCCTATGGTTAATACATGAGCGTGCAATTGCTCACCAAGTCTAAATCCCGAAAGGTTGGCACAACTTGAAATGACTGCTGCAAAAGTATATTCATTAGGTTTGACACCCGACTCCCGCATCCTCATAAACGCTTCAACTGCTTTCTCCTCTTGACCCATCTGAAGATAAGCTTTGATAGTTGTTGTCCAAGAGATTACATCTTTAGTGATTGTTCTCTCAAACAACCGCAAACCATACTCTATTTTGCCGCATTTGTGATACATATCAGCTAAAGTATTAACCACATACGAGGTCTCATCAAACCCTTGCTTCAAGGTCTGGGCATGAATTTCCCTTCCGTAGCTCAAACAGCCCAGTTCGCCACATGCTTTCAATGCACTAGCAAATGTGTAAGAGTCACACGCAACATCTGAATCCAGCATTTTGGCCAAGTAACGCAAAGCCTCCTCGTTATTACCGGTATGAACCAACCCCGTTATAATCGCAGTCCATGAAACCACATTTCTCAAAGGCATCTCATCAAATACGCTACAAGCAAGATCTACCAGGCCAACCTTCATATACATATCCAGAAGCGAACTACCTACAAACACAGAATTCACCAAACCACTCTTTACAGAACATCCATGCAACAGCTTCCCACAACTCACATTGACATCAAGACCACAAGCCTTGAGTGCCACACTAAGCACAAATTGATCAACAACTATAGTTAAATCACCCCACATCTTCGAAAACAAATGCAAGGCTTCCGAACAATTAAATACACTTACATATCCAGATATCAAAGCGGTCCAAGAAATCACGTCTCTGCGCGGCATTTCATCAAACACATACCGTGCAGCATCCAACTGGCCCGTTTTAACCAGATGCTTCAAACGAGAGTTTAAATCAACCATGTCTAATTGAGAGATCGAATCCGCTTTCTGTCCCAGATGATCTTCTACCCTCGAAAGGTGACCGCATTCCGCCGCTAAGGTACTAAATGAGGCGCTTGAACAGCACCGTCGTCTAAAATGCAAGTGCAGTGGTGCTCCCACGTCAGATATAAGTTTGACCGAGGAGTAGATTCGGAGAAGTAGCATTGCGGGATGCATGAACGGACGGAGGTGGACCCCAGTGTGCCGGAATTCGGGTGGACTTGAGTCAACGCTAGAGATCGCTTCGGGGCTCCAGCATGATGACCTGAAATGTTAAAAACTCAACGATAGCGGGAGTAAATTAAAATATTAAATATATATTTTTAAATTATTAATTAGAATAAATTAATTAAATGTATTTTTTTTTGGTTGAAAGATTATACATACTTAAAGTTTGAAATGTTTTTATGAAATTTAAATTTAAGTTGTTCGATTCAATTCAATACACTTCAAAAACATCAAACACACTTTAATTCCTCTGTTACATTCAGTTCAATTCAAAAAAGGCATTCTAAAAAAACTAGAAGGCATTTTAGTGCCACTTCTGCCTCAAACACAGCAAAATCCTGAATTAGACATAATTTGGGGTAGGAAAATACTATCCAAGAAAAGAGAAGGAAACAAGAATGTCAGAATACAAACCAGGAAAAATCAGAAACACATACTAAAAGACCTCTCAACAAGATTCCTGTGTTTCTTTTTGCTAGCCGATAGAAGAGTGTATAACTGCAGACCGAGCATGATGATTTTACTTGGTACTGGCAAGCTGTTTCCGGAGAAGCTTGCAGGCCTCCACCATGTTACTAAGTGCTGGCTTTACCTCAGTGTACTTGCGGGTCTTGAGACCACAGTCGGGGTTTACCCACAGTATGTTGGTTTCAAGAACAGCCAGCATTTTGTTGATCCTGTCAGCAATTTCCTCAGTGGATGGTATTCTTGGGGAGTGGATGTCGTAGACACCCGGGCCAATTCCAGCACCATACTTCACACCCTCGCGGAAGACTGAGAGGAGTTTCTCATCTGAACGGGAGTTCTCGATGGTGATCACATCTGCATCCATGTCGATGATCGAGTGGATGATGTCGTTGAAGTTGGAGTAGCACATGTGTGTGTGGATCTGTATGAATTCAGAAGAGAGATTAGACATATCTGAAATGAAACTCACTCTTCAGTCTTATCCAAAGCTCTAATTATTGGATTTAAAAAGTGACTGGCTCAGGACTTCTTTAACTTCTTCTTTTTTTCCAGAGCATATCAAACAAATGCTTCCGTGTGATCTGATTATAGCAGCTTTTCAAATTATATTTACTGGTAATCGCAGTGACTACTAAATTAGGATATATATTAACTTGTGCAGTACATACCTGAGTAGTGTCTTGGACCCCACAGTTGGTGATCCTGAAGGAGTGAACAGCCCAATCCAAATAGAATGCTTCCTCTGATTTCCTAAGAGGCAAACCCTCTCTAAGTGCGGCCTCGTCAATTTGAATAACCGTGATACCAGCTTTTTCAAGATCCTCTACTTCGTCCTTAATGGCCAAAGCAATTTGATAGCAAGTTTCAAATCTGGATGAAAAAAATACCATGCCAAATTTATGGAATTGAACACCAAAATTTTGGATTACCCAACAATGTATTTCAGTTCTGAATACACAAGTTGCATACCTGGGCTGATCATTACGGACAAAGGACCAGTTGAGGATGGTGACAGGACCAGTGAGCATACCCTTCATTGGGCGAGAAGTCATGCTTTGAGCCATGGTGGACCAAAATACAGTCATGGCTTTAGGGCGGCTCACATCACCATAGATAATTGGTGGCTTAACACATCTAGATCCATAAGATTGAACCCAGCCATTGACAGAGAAAGCAAAACCAGATAACTGCTCTCCAAAGTACTCAACCATATCGTTCCTCTGCACATTGAGATGATAAACCCATTAACGGAAATAAAAAAATGCATCCACAAGCTGAGTATTTTGTGGTTAAACCAAATCTGCCCACCTCGGGTTCCCCATGAACCAAAACATCAATATCAAGCTCTTCTTGAAGTTTGACAACCTTGCTGATTTCTTCCTTGATGGCATTAACATACCCATCCTCTGAAATTCTGTTAAGGAAACAGCGAACAAGGAATCAGATAACTGATACAGATATGTTTTTACAAGTAATACAAGTATCTATATTCACTCACTTCTTAGCTTTGTACTCACGACGAACACGTCTGAGCTCGACAGTCTGAGGGAAGGACCCAATGGTGGTTGTTGGGAGTATAGGAAGGTTCAGTTTCTTCTGTTGGGACTCTAGCCGAGCACTAACATTAGTTGCACGTCGGTGGTCAGAGCCTCTCAAAGCCGCAGCCTAAGTGAGAAACAACGGCTCAGTTTCAACAGCAAACAAAACTTTAAGCTTCATGGTTAGCTGAGAATCACAGAGGCATTCAAATACTTACAGCCTTCTGAACTGCCTCATTTGTTACTCTGGGAGAGGACTTTCTAGATGCAAGAGCGGCGGCATTGGCAGAAAAGAACTCCTACAAGAGTCAATATTGACCAGTCAACAAGCTATTAAATATCATATTTCGTTGTATCCAGATGATGGCATGGATATCAATCCTTAAACAGTTTTTCCACTGATAAACAGATCCCATCACCCAACCCATTGCGATATCCAAGATGAAATTAAAAATGATGATTACATAGGTACTTCAAATGAATGGATTAGAGATTGTGATGGAACCTCATCTTTCTGGCCAGCCAATGCCTTAGCTAGAGCATTGACTTCGATGATCTTCTGAGCAGCAAATGCAAGCCATGATTTCAATTCACTATCCAGCTTGGTCTCATTTACGAGGTCAACAGCAGTGTGCTGAAGTGAGCAGGAGGTGGAGACAACAAGTTTGTCTGCATAACAACAAATAATATCACTCAATCAGTATATGCTCATCTAAAGGAACCGGGTCTAGAGTAATGACATGCTAATAAGGCCGCTACCTTTCCCAACTATGCCTTCAAGCTCACTTAGAGTAGAAATAGATGCAGCAAGATCATTAGCCCAAATGTTTCTTCCATCAACAACTCCAGCAAAGAGATACTTGTCAGCAGGGAACCCACTCTTGATCAAATCAACAGATTTTGCGCCGCGAATCAAATCGAATCCAATACCACTAATGCCCTTCAAACCAGTCACAGTTTTGTATGCCTCAGCAGGGACATCGGCAAAGTAGGTTTCAATAATAGCATTAATGCCAGAAAGTGACGATTCTAGTTCAGCATAAGCTTGAGTGAATGCTTGCAAATGATGAGCATCAAGATCCTTAACAAGTGTTGGCTCATCCAGCTGAATCCATGAGGCTCCAGCTGCCTTTAGTTCACCAATTACTTCCCTGCAGAGGTAATCCGACAATGCAACAGGATAAGAGAAGGTCAAAGTATTACCAATCATATGAGCCTGGAATTCTAAACTATGTACTTGTAGATGGGGAGAATCTTGTCGAGGAGTGAGAGAAGAGGAAAGTTCTTTTCAACTCCCTTAGCAGGTTTAGATAGCAACAGATAGGAGACAGGGCCAACAAGAACTGGAACAGTGTCTACTCCGAGCTGCATTTTGTTGAAAAAGAACCAGGGTAAACTGTTAGCCAAATATCTAAAAACAATAATAAAGGAACAAAGTGAGACAGATACGCCATTTGAAACAATCACTCGAGCACACTGAATAATCATATAGCATGGACACATACATTTATCCATGCACATGTATACAACTAATATGGGAATTCTATTTTGTAATTCTTCACCGAATAAAAATTCCGATGCATCCACTATAAAACACAATGATTAGTGTTGCTAATATAGCATTTTGACCATTGCAAGTTACCATTTGGTTCTTCAACCTGTTCTTTCGGCCTAAGAAGACGACTTTAATGGTGGGAAATCTCAAGTTTGTCTTTCTTACGTATAGGTGCGTGGAGAAAAAAAAAATCATCTTACCGCCTTAGCTTCATTGTATTCACTAACTGCCTTGTGGGAAGCGTATGAAAACTTGACATCAGGGCCCAATTCAGGGACAATGTAGTGGCTGCACCAACATGATGGAACCGCATTACTATTTGCGGTTCATAACACCCTAACTAAAAGATAATGTTCAGATGGTACAAAAAAATTACTTACTAGTTGGTGTCGAACCACTTGGTCATTTCCATAGCTGGTACAGAAGCATTTCCCCTTGCCATGGAGAAATAAGTGTCAAATCCGATCTCACCACCGGTCCAGTTGTACCTAGGTGGAACAGCCCCAAGCATGGCTGTGGTGTCAAGCACCTGGTCATAATTAGAGAAGGTGTTGCTGGGAATATACTTGATCCCAGCGCTGGACATCTGCTTCCATATAGATGACCTCAAATCGGCCGCAACCTTTTTCAGATCATCTGCACTGCTTTTACCATCCCAGAATGATTCCAATGCAAACTTGAGCTCCCTCTTGGGCCCCATGCGAGGATATCCAACAATGTGTGAGGCCATTTTTCTGTTACAAAAACATCAACAAGACTAAAATCAGTCCACAAGTGAGGCCAAAGAACATCCTTCACCGAACAGAGCATTTCATCAGAACATCCAAAAACATAAACAGAAAGGGTAACAAAAGATAAAAGATCCATTTGTATATTTTACAGAAAGAAGTTAAGCAACTGGTGTGTCTAGATCTAGCATCCAATACGACCAAATAACATAGATCATTAAGTAAATATTTTGAAGCTCAGTAGATCTGAACTACAAATATGCAGATTCAATAACTGCAATCAAACCAAATGTGGATCTGATCTGTCACGCACATTCAAAATACTGGAAGCAGGATACAAACCTACAAACTAGCATCATATTGACTCATCAACAAAACAACAACATCAATAGCTCAACACTTAAATCGAACTCCATTTCCACTACAGTAATCCAGATCTGACTCCAGAACTCCTCAAATCACCAGATCTAAACACTTAATCAAACATCATCACTCAAAACAACCAACTCGAATCAACCAGATCTAGCAACACAAACCAATCAATTAGTCCCGGAATCACGTAGACGAAAGCGGAAGCAAGCAAAAACGACGACAATGTTTTTGGAAACACGGATGTGAGCAAGTTTATTAAGCATGAGGTCGACGAGGAAGAAGCGTAGCCAATGAGGCATTCGTGGAGCGGAGAGAGCGAGTGAGAGCGAGCAAGCGTACCTTGCGGAGGTGAGAGTTTTGACTTTGCTCTGCTGCTTTCCGTTAGATCGAAATCAATGGCGAATAGAGAGCGGCGATTGAAGGTGAAACACTTGGGTTGCTATTTATAGGTAGCCGAACTTGATGCACTTTTTGCCCTGCTGCTACCAGAGGCACTGAATGTGTAGTTGGTGGTGGCTGTTGATCGATCGCTTTTTGTTTTAAATAAAGTTTATTCACTAAATAATTACCAAAGATAATTATTTGCTCGATCCATGCAACAAGTGAAATAGAATGATATTAAAATAGTTTGAAAAACTTATATTTTTACTAGAAAAAAGTTTTGAAAATAAAATATTACTTTATAAATTTGGAATACAAAATAACGTTCCATCATAATTGATTGTATTTTATTGCACTGAATTTTATCTTATTAGAACGGATGATCGATTGTTTTTTCTGTGTCGAGTCAAGTATGCTGTTTATTTTCTAGGCTTATGACAATAGATGAAGTTGAGGAATCGAAAACGAGACATTATTTTACCATGGTGAATGACATGTTCCTAAATGCCAAATAAATTCCGACAGCAACACCTGTGGCAATTATGACGGCTGAAGCAACCTTTGCTGCTAGTCTTTTGTCAAATCCTTCCACCGATGAGTAACAGCCATTTTGATCCCCGGTTTGATCGATTCGGGCATTTTTTGGCAGAGTAATTCTCAGGCACCCATTACCAAGCCTTGGATGGATGTCCTGTCGGGGACACTTGTTAGATATTCTAAATGTCGTTTTGAACTTGGAACCTTCCAATTTTCTGTCACCGGTGACCGTTAGCGCGCCGTTCTCCAATGTAACACGCAACTCATGTTCTTTGTACTCTGCAAAATGAAGTACCAATTTTTTCTTACCAAGATGCATAATGGCAGGATTTGAGGTATTGAAGTGTATTACCTGGAACATGAAGCAGAATGACATCGCACCCATCCTTGACCTCCCATTCGTGGCGGGGCTGGAGGTCCACATTCGACGCCTTTCGTGCCATACCTATATGTATTCAGTCTAAATTCCTTGGCCTTCTTTTACGCCTGAAGTTGTCAGGGACGGCTTACGGACAAATGCGAGGATCAGTAGACTTTTATAGACAAATAGGAACTTGGTTACAAGTAACAATGCACGAGAGGAAGGTGTTGCTTTTGGGCTATCCCAAGTGAGAATAAAAACATGTTTTGGGGTTTAAGGTTTTGAAGTTTCTTTGCTATGCCGACACCACATGTGGAGAATATTGCAGCACATTTTAAAGATCCATGAAATCTTGAATTTTTCTCATCTGATATTCTCAGCAATGAAGACCTTTTTTCATTGTAAATAGGTACATTCCATTTCAATAAACATCAAAGAGATTTGATCATATTGACCAATAATAAACCTCTTAAAGAGTTATTCATGACTGAGTTAAGTCCTATTTTGATCTGATCAATTCCAACATTTCCTCCCCCAATCTTAGCTGATCTAAGCTTGGTGACAGCAGCCCTGGTTGTAACTTCAAACTTACAAATTCTAAGAAATTTCCTCAACTTCAAGTTCACCGGCTTTGACACGCATGTCGCGAGTTCTTCTCGTTTTCAGGAGACATGGAGATCTAGAGGTTCGAATTCTGGCTTAAGGCTTTATTTGTTCCTAATAAGTACTTGCTGATAAGTTCCAGAAAGTGTTCCTCTTGGGGTTATGGACATGAATTGTTTTAGGATTGTTGCTAGTGATTTGATTTTGTAGATTCACTTTTTTCAACTTAATGGTTTGTAGTTCAACTTAGTGTGATTCTCTTTTTAAGCTCCTGCATTCAATAAGCTTGAAAATCCTTGATCGTGTAATGTATCTAGCACACTTACTTATATGTTGTGCACTTTGAGCATCACGCTGAAGGACTGTTTTAGTACAATAAATGCCTGAGATGGTTACTGTTAATTTTTAATGTCAGCATATGTTGTTTGCTTTGTTACTTCATTTGATCCTTGTCCAACAAACCATTGAATCACAACATCATCATTTCAAATGCACGATCCTCCAATGGCAGTATAAACAAACAAAAATAGTGTTGAACCTTTGGCTAAAGTAGGCTCGCTCCTGAGAGGTGGCAGGTAGGACCGACGGCTCGCAACTTACTGTCTTTGGAGTCTATTTTTTTCAGGGATCCACTGTCATGTTTAAATTATAACAGTATTTGCGAAAAAAAATATTGAAATATATTCATAGAGTGTTATTATGTTAAAATAGGTCCAACATGTTAAGCTTTGGTATTGATACATTTACAATTGTATTTTTGTTGGAAAGTCGATATTTTCTTCTGATGGACGAGATACAAATTATACCTTCATACCGAAACGCTTAATGTAATAACGCCTTGTTCTACTGAGGTCAATTTATAATTGGATAAATGTTTGATAAGGCGTTGTTATGTTAAGCAATTTGTAGTGTGTTATGAATTATTTTTAAATTATTATTTTTTATAAAAAATGTCTTCGAAATATCACATGTCAATTATTGAATTGGGCGAATGTTATAAATACAGGTTTTTAAGTTGGGATTGGAATTCACAAGTGGGCGTTAGGAATAAGTTTCAATCTGTCTTTATTTTAAAATTTTGTTTCTAAACTGTCATGAGTTTGAAGTTCATTTATAGAATGTTACTTTTTCAACAAATCACTATTGAGAGTAGCGGCTTGTACGTATTTTTATGTTCAAATGCTGACTAGGCAATGATTTAGCGCTGAACTGTATATTTCACTACTCGCAGTAGCGGTTTGTCGTGAAATATACAGCTCAGCGCCAAATCATCACACAATCAGTATTTGAACATAAAAATACTCACAAATCGCTCCTCCCAATAACGATTTATTAAAAAAAATATCATTTTCAAATGAAATTCAAATTCATTACGGTTTAGAAAAAAAGTTTTAAAATATTGGCAGATTGAAAATTTTTCTGGCCGTTACAATCCACAATTATTTCACAAGTCCCGGAGACTAAAATTATTTCGATAAGAAAATTTCATTCACTTCGCATCTTAATTTATTTATAATAAAATCGCTTTAAATTATAGCCTTGTCACTAGAATACAAACTCAGATTTGAAATTAAAATTTATGGGAAGGAATCATTTCCCAAATACTTAAGAAAAATAAAAAAAATTAAATGTGGACTAATTAAAAGATTTTTAATTAGTTATAATATCACACAAGTGGTGGGGTGCACATTTAGATTAGATGGGGTCAAATCAAATATTCTATTTAAATATTTGATAGAAATAATTTAAATACTTTAAAGAATAAAAGTTGAAACTGCGGCAGGCTGGCAGGCCGGTTCTGGCTCTCTCTCATCACGTCTCATTGTCTTCTTCGCCTAACGGAATTATTACTCCCTCTTTTCCAATCTCCTTATCGCACCGCAAATCAAAGCCCTAGATTTCACATCAGCAAGCCTCGTCACGCCACGCCGCCGGATCTCGCACGATCCGCTCTTCTCGATCCAGTTTGAGCGCTTGCTCCAACTATCAGCAGCATTCGAATTGAATCGCTGTACTAGCTAGGCAGCTAGCTATCAGCCCATCCTGACGAGATGAACGACCTTCTATCATCTGTACGTACCTCTTATTTCATTCTATCTCCCTCTTTTGTAGTTGATGATTTTATTGCTTTGTCTGCGCCTATTTTGGATCTTATCGCTTAATTCTATTGTCCGCGGTAGCTGAATTTTTAATCGGGTTTGTGTGGATTTTGAGATGGGTTTGAGTTTTGATGGGAAAGTTTTTGACTGTGGATTTATGCACTCTTTTGTCGATATACATGCTGTTCAATTTTATATAGGAGATTTTATAGCAGGATTAGTTTAAGTGTTGATTTTGATGTGGGTGTGAGCAGCCAAATATGAAATTCGAATTATTTGATTTATGTACATTTGGATCTTTTTGAAGTCCACTGAAGCTTTCAGACTTTGTTGATTTGGGGATTTCTGATGTCTTTATTAGAAACCTACTTATTTCCCTTAAGTCACTCAGGTTTTGTTTATATTAGATCTAGG
The DNA here is from genome assembly GCA_963678935.1 of Umbilicus rupestris. Classification (NCBI taxonomy): domain Eukaryota; kingdom Viridiplantae; phylum Streptophyta; class Magnoliopsida; order Saxifragales; family Crassulaceae; genus Umbilicus; species Umbilicus rupestris. The sequence continues at coordinate 1,233,261 of OY787623.1, read as the reverse complement.
ATACAAGAAACGCAGATGTGGATTGTGTGTGTTAAGTTTCACAAGATTTGCAGGGTTCGTTTAATGATATCCCTAGAGGTCAAAATGCTGGAGGTAGAGATATTGAAATGGGAATGAATCCTTCGATGGATTCAGGCGAGTTGGGCTTGGATAACTTTTTCAAGCAGGTGATTACACCACTACTGCGAAAACTTACTCATGCATTTCTTATTGACAAACCGTTGTCAAGTTCTGAACTGAGGTCTTATTTATTAAATGTTCTTCTGTGTTCCATGTTTTTGTAATATTTATTTGTTGAGTACAAATTTTTCTAGTCTAAAAGTCGCATTCTACAGTTAGGGCTAAATTTTTGTTCATCTTGTACCATCGCCTCCACATCCTTTAGTAGCAAGCTGCTGTGTGTTGGTGATTTCAAGGGTCAAATCATGTGTCTGCTAGCAATTAGATGACACACATTTCAATAGCTATCATTGAGTTGTATCTTTATTTGAGAATATTAATATGCTACTAAAAGTAATGCCTCAATGGTCTTCATAGGAAACTCAGTAAACAGCATTGATGAAATTGAGTTTTATATCAATGAACTTCTTTTGATATCAGGTCCTGTTTTCAAATTGTAAATGTTAGTATATGTTTTCCAGGTTAAAGAGATAGAGAAGCAATATGATAAGCTGGATAAACTGCTCACTGCACTCCAGGTATGTTCCCATGTCAGACAGGTTTTCATTTGTTTGTAGTAAGTGGACTGCCTGCATGCCTAGTCTGAAACTGCAATAAAGATACGCACTTTCAGAATTTAGTGATTCTGATAGAGTGGTAGTCTGTGATGGCTATTTATATATTTAATCCGTCCTTAGATGACAACTTCTACAAAACTGAGACAGAAAGCCTGTCAGAGTGTTTGATTGAAGAAGTGAAGAAAATGTTTGGTATGAATTTTGGAAGGGGTTTATTGGTGATAGACAGTCCATTTCTTTATGCATTCCTGCATCCTCAAAGGTGATGATCTCAATGTTATCATTTCCGTTTGATTTAAATTCTATCTTACAGGAAGCTCACGAAGAATCAAAGGCTGTGACGAAAGCTGCTTCCATGAAAGGTAGAACATGCTCTATTCTTTTGACTTCGTCTCCTTGCTGTTTAAAATAGTAACTGTTCATGTTTTGAGTAATGTTATTGCATGAACACAGCAATTAAGCGGCGTATGGAAAAGGATGTTGATGAAGTTGGAAAAATTGCCCTCATAATCAAAACAAAGATCGAGTCACTTGATAAAGATGTAAGATTAGGCGCCAGTTATCTTTCGAACGGAACACACTTGTATTCAGTTACAAGTATTTTAATAGTATACTTGTTGTCTTTTAAGATTTTGAGCTTCACCACTAAAAATTAGTGCTTAATTGAACCATAGATGCTAAGCTGAATAATCTCGTGTCATGGTGTTATATGTCTTGGCTCAGAATTTAAGTAACAGACAGAAGCCTGGATGTGGTAAGGGAACAGCTGTAGACCGAGCAAGAACAGCAACAACAGTGTAAGCTTCTGCACTTGATTTCTATTACCATTTATGTATTTTCCAGGTCACGTCTCTGCGTTTCATTCGTTCAGTATTCACAACTTGTGAATCACAAGTATGAGTGCTAGGTACTTACCAGCCAAATTTTAATTGTTTGGGATGTATATTCTTACTCAAGTGCAATAGGCTATGCTCAGAATTTAGAAATGCTTAAAATGCATTGGCTCGCATAACCCCATTGCAAATCTTTTTAATTTTCATTTTTAAGAAGTCATTCTCTTTTCGTTGACACTGTACTTATTTTTTTTAAGTCGAGACTCACTTCCAAGTGTGAATATTTTCTCTTGCAGTTCCGTAAAAAGAAAGTTGAAAGACAAAATGTCAGAGTTTCAGGTGACTTGATTTTTTATGAAGATGAGCCCTTAGTATTACCAGCTTCTCGATCCCTAATGAAAGGTTTTCTTGATCAAATTACTATCTTTTATCTTTCCTCAGACCCTGCGACAGAATATTCAACAAGAGTATCGAGAGGTGGTGGAGCGGCGCGTTTATACTGGTATTTAATCTTTAATTTCTCCACACTAGTTTTATAAACATGGCCAACAACTAATGGACTTCTGGGTCTGCTTTATACAGTGACTGGCACTAGAGCTGATGAAGAGGTGAAACTCGTTGCATTTTCATGACACAAGTTTTTTTTTTTTTTTTCTGTCTTTAGTATTTTATGATGTTTTCCATTTACATGTTTTTTTATTGTGGCAGACCATTGAGCGGTTAATAGAGACTGGAGATAGCGAACAAATTTTCCAAAAAGCAATTCAAGAACAGGGGCGAGGCCAGGTTCTATTTCGTTGGCTATTATTCATTTTGTTTGTTCTCAACTCTTTAACCTCTTGGTGGAATTGTGATATCTTCAATAGTTTAGTAGAGCCAACAAATTAACTCCTGGGTGTTTGTAAACTTTAAGTGCGACTTGTAGATAGTTTTTATTATTCTTTTTAATGACGGTACAAATTGACCAACAAAGTACCACAGCCAATAGCCATATCTTTTTCTTCATGAAATAATGAATATTGTAAACAGAGCTTGAACATAATACGTCTGGTCATTCAAGACAAAGGATTGCCAATCATTTAATTTAAAAACTATTTCAATGCAGGTAATGGACACACTAGCTGAAATTCAAGAGCGCCATGATGCAGTCAGGGAGGTCGAGAAGAAGCTTTTAGACCTCCAACAGGTATTTGAATCAACTTTTTCCTGTGTAGGATCAACATAACTTTAATTTATTGATTCAAATACTCAACAACCATTAAAGTGTATACCAATTTTTCATGGGGTAAGTCTTGGACGTATATGTTTGATTTCCATCTTTAATACTTGTTTACTTAATATTCATTGGTAGTCTGATAGATACTATTGGTCGAATTAGGCTCTTCGGGTACTCAAAGGTAACCTACAAATCATGTCTTATAATTAGAAGGTTAAGTTGGACAAGCTAAAAGCTGTGAACTTATTGGCAGAGTTTTGTTTATAATCTGTTTCACCAATGCAGCATAGTGTTCTTGCCAAGTTGAATGGAGTTTTTATTATAGTCCAACTCAGATGTTGCTCTAGTGTTCCGCTCCGATCTTTGTAATATTTGGCTTAATGCAATTGAAAATTGCTAGCAGTGCCGTTACTGAATCTTAATTACATTTTTCATGTGCAGATATTTATGGACATGGCAGTATTGGTCGAAGCTCAGGGCGACCTTCTTGACAATATTGAATCACAGGTAGTAGCAGCTAACAAAATACATGTACATTGCTTATTACACTTTTCTGTGTTCTAGGGAATTTATTCATGGTGTCATGTCTTAATATCCTGAAAATGCCATCTCATGTTCGACTTGATGCATCTCACAATCGAAGCTTTTTTTTAGGTGTCAAATGCAGTAGATCATGTGCAAACAGGAAACACAGCACTCCAAAGGGCAAAGTCGTTGCAAAAGAGCTCGAGGAAATGGATGTGCATAGGCATCATGATTCTCCTCATCATAGTTATCATCATTGTGGTTACAGTACTCAAGCCATGGAAAAACAAAGGTGCTTAGCTTACCCTTGCAATGCAGCTCAACTCCTCCATTTGTGTTATTATGTGTCACCCATCAGTGCGACGAGGAAGAGCTTATTGAGAGAACCAGCTCAGGCTAGACGGCTTCCATATCGTGACATCAATCGTTCATCATTTATTATTGAAGTGTGTGTGGTATTTATGTGAGTTAAATTGCAAAACCCGGTATCTATCCATAGATTGAGAATTTTAGAAGCTTTTGTATGTTGCAAACACTGTACACAAGTTGTAACTGGACGCAGCTATTGTGTCATTATTACCTAGCAGTGTCGTGTCCCATGCTTGAAAAACACATCCAGTCATGGTTGGCTGGTCCTGGTGGGTTGCTGATTAGGGTTTGCAGTCAGGTGGATTTGCAGAGAGGCTGGTGGGTTTAAAGTGGGACAAGGACGGAGTCAGAAATGAAAAGTATACATGGTTGGAATTTTTTTGACAGCTGGAATCAAATTTAAGTATGTATTTTTTATATAATTTATAAAATCAAAATATGTTATAAAAGAATGAATTAGACAAAATATCTTATTAATTAAATTTTACACGTCCCTTCATTTTAAATTCATTGACTACATCATCATTACTAATATAATCTACAAGTGTCCTTTCCACATAAAGGAACATAAGATCATCGAGAAATTCATTATTCATCTTATTTCGAAGATTATTTTTGATGAATGTTCGTGGATGAAAACGCCCTTTCCGTTGTTGCTGTAGGTACCGGAAGAGTTAAAATATGACAAATCAATCGATAAATCATGTGATAAGTTTACGCACATCTTCAACTTTGAATGCTCTAAAATCATTTAGTGGATGAAATATACTATCAAGCTCTGTTAACTGAAAGTCTATTGCAGTATAAAGTATGTTGACCCCAAAGTAATGCTCGTTTGTTATATTCAATTCACTATCTCTCACACCTCTCTTGTAACGAGCTGATATATTCGACGCAGTAATACCTCAGAACAAAATGCTTCAACTTTCATTATCAAATCATCCCATTCATTGTCTTTCATATCTTGAAATTTTTCTTTCGTTATTGAAAGAAAGTGCATAACATTTAAAAAATATATATATTCATCCATTTTGAGGCAGAGATGGAAGGCATGAACATAAGACCATTGGCTAAACAAACAGCCACATACTTAGAGATCTTCCTCTCCTCTGATCTCATAGCAGCCTTCCCTGATCCCAACCCTGCCCCTCCCACAAAAGAGAGACAATGGACACATTCACACAAAGATCCCTCCCTGCATCCCAAGCCGATACTAAAATATCCGCCGATTTCCCCCCCCCCCCCCCTCGAGAAGGCAGGCCACCTCCAGCCTAGGCCCCATATTAGCCTCCCTATAAAAAGTGTATAACGCATCTCTCACAGCGTTATGCCTTCGAATCCTTCTCCCACCTCCCGGACAATGGGAATCGTGATCTCCGGCCGCGTCGGACGTCAGAAACCCCCCACAGGCCGTACAAGCCCGGGAAACTGCAAACACATCGTGTCCGGTACGGTACCTGAGGACCAAGCGATAAGCTGCCGGGTTCATAGCCCAGAGAAAGGCATAGGTATCGCTGTGATCCAAATACCACTCCCCGACGCAGAAACAACATCCACCAGAGTACTCACCCAGACCCCTCCCTGCCCCTTTATCTCTATCCTGATGACTTCTGCAGCCAGACCGGTAAGCCACTGTTATGGCTTAGCCTTCGACCTAAACTCCTTAAATCCAACTGGAGAGGTAGGACGAAATCTCAAATTCCACCTCTCAAGCAAGACTCCGCACCTGGACGAAGAGAACGAATCCTTCGTAAGCATCTCCCATAAACCCCCAGCCTGCACCAAGGAGGCCACTGCAGCTGAGAGAGCCACATCGCTCCCCACCGGAATTCCAAGCCCACCAAACTTAAGAGGCAAACCCACCAACCTTCTTTGCTCCACCGTGAAATCCGTGTTCCAGATATGTACCAAACTTGATGCACCGTTGTGTCGAAAGAGCGAATTGACCCCTCAATCCAATCGGGCGGTGAACTCCGCAAATTATACATCATCTTCGGCATGCCTACGCAGGCGCTCAAAAGCAACAACTCTAGCTGCAGATTATCTAATTTAGACACCTCAGTTAAAATGTCCATGCCTTTCTGTTAAAAAGCATGAGAAAGAAACTCTGTAAACTTCATCACTTTATGCATCAAATGCAAACAATAGATAAAGTCAAATTTTTTCAAAGTTTTAGCAATTCCTTTTCCTTCCCCTTTAACTTTGTCTACTCCATTTTTATACAAATCCTAAATAATTATACGGGTATCTCCAAATAACTTGATTAAACTTGAAATAGAAAGAAGATGTGATCCCCAACGAGTAGACCCGGCTCGTTGCAAAATGCAAGTCTGATTCATACTCGAACCCGTCTTGAGTGTACCAACAGCCACCAAATCAAGAATTTCTCCTTTCTTACAAGCTTTTAACATCGCATGTCTTTTTGAAGAAAAATCAACAAAGTTTACAATCGTAAGCAGAGTAGAAAAGAATTGCCACACATCTCAGTTAATTGATTTACTGTCAAAAATTAAATATGGGTTTCGTCGGAGAATCGTCGTATTATAACCGCATGTTTATCCACGAACCGTAAACCCTTGTATTTCATGATATCACCGTCGAATGATATTGTCGTATTGCCGCCGTAAAACCGTCGAAAATGTTATGCGATAATCCTTTATGTTACGGTTTTTACATAGGAAAACCATTAGATTTCGGATGGATTTATGACTGAAAGCTACATTAAAGTTAGTTAAATTATGGCAAATTTATTAATTTTAATTCATATTTCAAATCATTATTATTGTTACTTCAATCAACTCCCTCATGTACTTAGGAATTGAGCTTGAGATTTCTTAAAATATAATTTTGACTTCGGATACAAACTCTAAAAAAATGAATTAAAAAAAAAAAAAAAGAAGAGAAAGCTGATATAATGTTTATAATTATTGTACAAATCTTGGATCGAACAAGTACTGAATTCTCTATCAGAATTTAGTTTAATAATAAAAAAGACGTCAAACATCTCATCAAGCAGAGTTTGATTTTTAATTCAATATTGTGATGGAAAAAAAATAGCGAATCACGAACCCAAATGCCACGTCAGGTATTCAACACACACGAATTCCAATGTTACCCTTCCGTTCTACCGTTATTCACAACTTGGCCCTGTCTGCAACTCGAATTGAGATCCATCTGTCTCTAGGCTCTTTGGTTCCGTTCCAGCAATTTTCTTCCCTCTTTTTTTTTTCTTTTTCTTACGTTGAAGCTCTATCCTTACACTTCTCTCCATCTCGCCGCCGGATTCGCTAAACGAAACTCGCACCGTCTCCAATCATGACTATGATCACTCCGCCGCCGCTCGAAGTGCGTCGCCTCCAAATTCTGAAATTTGCGGTTGCACTTGTTTGTTTATCCGCCAGTTTGTATTTGTATGTGTGTTTGCGTCTAACGTATTCGACTTGTCAATGCGTCGGTTTCGTATTAGGTTTTCTGAGCTGATTGCAGTGATGTGCTAATAGTGATTTCGTATTTGATTCCGCTGCATTGGATCGAGTTCAGTCTGGACGAACTTTTTTGAGTGTCGCCTTCTTCATTTTGTTTACTGTAGGGTTTTTTTTAGTGTTAGGTTTAGGGAATTTTTTAGATTCTCATATGGTTGTTTCCTGTTGTAATTTGCAGCAGGAAGATGAAGAATTACTTGTGCCGCATACTGATTTTGTAGAAGGTCCTCAACCTATGGATGGTATGGTTTCTTTTTGGATTTGGTATACTTTTTTTTTTTTTGTTAGAAACTAAGCGAACTGATAGACTTATTTTCCTTTGATTTTAGGTTAGTTGGAAGTTCTGCATGATGTAGTCTGTAATTTTCTTTTAGTGAACATGGGAGGACAAAATGACCATAGTCCAATTTACCAAGCATAAATTTTAGGTGTTTGATTTTCTTGCTGTGGGTTTGGTTGTCTTGTCGCATGAGTTTATTTATGTCGCCTATAGTTTGTGCATTATGCTGAAAGATAAGATTTTTTTTATTGCAAGGATCACTAACTTGATATTTTGGTATGGCTTATGTCCTTATTGTGTTTCATCAGTGGTAGCACAACCCGAACCACAGACTGCTGTCGAGAATCAGACAGTTGAGGATCCCCAAACATCGAGGTTCACATGGACGATAGAGAACTTTTCTAGGTTGAACACCAAGAAGCATTATTCAGAGATATTTACTGTTGGCGGCTATAAATGGTACTTTTTTCTTCTAGACGTGGTATGGTTCAAATATAATAGCATCACTAATTGATGTTTTGATCAACCGACTTTTGGTTCATTGTACAGGCGAGTACTTATCTTTCCTAAAGGAAACAATGTCGACCACTTGTCATTGTATTTGGATGTCGCAGATGCTGCTACTTTACCGTTTGGCTGGAGTAGACATGCACATTTCAGCTTGTCCGTTGTTAACCAAGTTTATATTAAGTACAGTATAAGAAAGGGTAAAGTAGTAAACATCTCTATGTTGTTGTGTTTGGCATTTCATAGTAGTGTGGGCAGTTGGGCACTTTTTTAGGTGAATGCAGTAATAGGCACAGTCTTTGTTTCTGTATAATTAAGCATCTAATTGAATCTTCCTCTTCATATCTTAAAGCTTTCAAAACATATATTTTTATAGTTTCAGCTAGCATTTGCCCACAAATAGACCGTGAGATTTCAAACTTGATAGATTTTTGATGCAAGGGTAGGAAGTAGAAGCCATATACGGTGAATACCTAATTTTCCCAGAGGTTGGCTGCTTGGATATACCTAAAAAAAATCCAAAGTAGTGATATGAGAAGAAATATAGATATATATTCCACCATTAACTTTGCTTTATGACTTTTTTTCGAGAAAAATTGGAAGAACTAAATGTCTAGTGGTTTTGTTTACCCGTTGCAGTTTATATATAAAAAAAAACTACATATTTAAGGTAATCAGGTTTTTTCCTGTGCTTAGTTGTGTGTATTCTGTATGAAGTGGTTAGGAATTTTGAAGGTCCTTGTCATAGATCTAGACTACGTAACGCTATTTCATTTTTTTGTTGGTGAATTATTTCACCGGCAATGATTTCTAAAGCTTTTTGGTCATTTAGTTTCTTGTCCACCTGATATGGGCCTATTGTTATAAATAATGTGATTCAGGTCTCTTTTCTAGATTGTACGGTCATAATTTAAAATGTAGCAGTCTTAATTATATTATAAGTCTCTACAATGTTTCTTATTTTATGCTTGCTGATATGTGCCTGTCATGCAGAAACCCAGCATCAGTTTAATGCAAGAGAAAGTGACTGGGGCTTCACATCATTCATGCCATTTAGTGAACTCTATGATCCAAGTAGAGGATATCTTGCAAACGACATAGTTATTGTGGAAGCAGAGGTTCTTGTTCGCAAGGTATTGGACTACTGGTCTTACGACTCCAAAAAAGAAACTGGGTTTGTTGGACTGAAAAACCAAGGAGCAACTTGTTACATGAACTCCCTCTTGCAAACTCTGTACCATATTCCTTATTTTCGAAAGGTTGATAAGCTTTATACATACATATTTGGTTTCTTTTCTTTTTGTTTGTGCTTTGTTCAGTTATGCAATAACACTAACTTTGCTTTGAATTTATATGTTTCAGGCTGTGTACCACATGCCTACAACTGAGAATGATATACCTTCTGGAAGCATCCCACTGGCTTTGCAAAGTTTATTTTATAAACTCCAATATCATGATTCCAGTGTCTCAACTAAAGAATTAACCAAATCTTTTGGATGGGAGACACACGATTCCTTCATGCAGCATGATGTTCAAGAACTTAATAGGGTTTTGTGTGAGAAGCTTGAAGATAAAATGAAGGTATTAGCACTATTAGCGGTCTTTTGGCTCATGTTTCTATTCATTATGTGAATCATTATGTGTTTTCTTCTCAGGGAACTGTTGTTGAGGGAACCATACAACAACTCTTTGAAGGGCATCATATGAATTACATTGAATGCATTAATGTAGATTACAAATCAACAAGGAAGGAATCTTTTTATGGTAGATTTTGTGTTTTATTGGTTCTTCTAGATAAATTTTGTCTGTTGTAAATGTTGTTGTAATGCATATGTTATGTGCCAGACCTTCAACTTGATGTCAAAGGATGCAAAGATGTTTATGAATCTTTCGATAAGTATGTTGAAGTCGAACGTCTCGAGGGTGATAACAAATATCAGGCTGAAGGACATGGATTACAGGTTTGAACGCTTTACTCTGAGCAAAATATTAGCAGTAATCATTCTCTGTATCCTTGCACAACCCTGAGACTGGTAGTTTCCCCGCAGGATGCTAAAAAGGGTGTCTTGTTTATGGACTTTCCTCCAGTCCTTCAATTGCAGCTGAAGAGATTTGAATACGATTTTATGAGGGACTCAATGGTTAAGGTTAACATTTGGAAGTGGTTCATTATCTTATTTCAACTTCTACTTGTTGATCTAAACGTTTAAGTTATGATCTCACTTAAACCATTTAAGTCATTAACTTATGAGTTGTTCACAAAGGTATAGTGTAAACCATCCATTTGACCATTTATTGTAAGGATATTTCCTAACCATCTAATAAATTTTGGTACATGGTTGAACTATCATCCATTACAAAGCTTATGACAATTTCATCAAAGAGCTTGTTAAAATTCCCATCAGCTGAAAAACACCATGTAATCTGGTCATTCCGTTTGGGGTTTTTGTTGAAATAGGTCTAACCTCATAAAAAAAAAAAATTGTTCTTCTTCCTCCCAAAGAGATAACCTCTTCTCCAATTTCAGCTCCCAATGCCATCTGCCACCTTCCCATGAAAAGAACAGATTTTTAGTATACTATGTTCACTGTTTTATGTAATATCGATGACTTTTGCTGCCATACCTTTAAACATTTGGTGGGGAGTACTTTGGTCCAGAATATTACTTAAAGTGCTGTGTAATATTGCAATTATGTTATGTTAAACCGTTTGTTTTAATGTGTCATCTGTATTAAGATGACTGGTTCTCTATCACTCAATACACTATGATTTTACTTTCTTTAGAATCATGATTTTTATCCAAGCAAATGATCAGTGATCACATGTTGTTTTATCTTGTCAGATGGATGTGATTGCTGTTTGCTCAAAACAAATAGCCTAATATTCTTTGTGACAGATTCTGAAAGTCAATGTTTTTCCACAGATAAATGATCGTTATGAGTTTCCTCTACAACTTGACCTTGACAGAGAAAACAGAAAATATTTGTCACCTGATGCCGACAGGAGTATACGTAATCTTTACACTCTTCATAGGTAACTGTTTGCTCTGTATCCTATACATGATTATATAAACCATAACTAGCAAAGTTACTTGTTATTCTCAACTTTTAGTATACCCCTGAAGCCGTTACAATGACTCCATCAGATCTCATAATCTGGCAATAAGGAAAATTTTGTATTTTACTGTTATGTGTTGGGAAAAAAGACAGGCAAATACTGTTGGAATTGAGAGGAAGAAGACTTTGAGTTTTTCAATATTTGCAGTATGCCAGCCTCTTAAGCTTGGATACACTTAAATCCTCTTACATTTATTCTTATCTGCAGTGTTTTGGTTCATAGTGGTGGTGTGCATGGGGGGCATTACTATGCGTATATAAGGCCCGGTCTTTCTGATCAGTGGTATAATTTTTTTCGCAATAAATATGTTCTAATGTTGAATGAACTGAGAGTTCGCATTTTTCTACTGATCCTGCACACAATCTGATACATGTAACCCTTATGACATCGTTGTCTTAGGTTTAAGTTTGATGATGAGCGGGTCACGAAAGAAGACATAAAAAGGGCATTAGAGGAGCAATATGGTGGTGAAGAGGAGGTAATGTGTTGCTAATGAAGCAATGTTTATCACAAATAAGTCTCATAGTTATCTAATTTTTTTTAATTCCCGCATCAGCAGTTACCTCATACGAACCCTGGCTTCAATAACACCCCCTTCAAGTTTACGAAGTATTCAAATGCGTACATGCTTGTGTATATACGTGAAAGTGACAAGGAAAAAATAATTTGTAATGTGGATGAGAAGGACATTGCTGAGCATCTCAGAGTAAGCTTTTCTCCTGTTTCACGGAATTTTACAATTCAGTTTACATATTTTTAATAATTATCATCACTGTTCATTACATTTAGATAAGACTGAAGAAAGAACAGGAAGAGAAAGAGCAAAAAAGAAAATATAAAGCGCAGGCCCACCTTTACACGATTATAAAGGTAGCTGCTCCTTGCTTTGATTTTCTCAAGGCCTCATCAACTGTTGATCTATGGTTATTGTAGATATGAAATAACGCGTGCTGCTAGGTTGCAAGAGATGAAGACCTCCGAGAACAGATTGGAAAAGTTACATTCTTTGATCTTGTGGATCATGACAAAGTTCGCAACTTTCGTATCCAGAAACAGATGCCATTTAATATTTTCAAGGCAAGCAACTAGTTGTTTACCTGATTATACGGTCCTTGTTTAATTACATTCTCATCTATGACCATATCATTTTTTTTCATTTATGAGTATGTTGGGTAATCCATAGGAGGAAATTGCCAAGGAATTTGGAATACCAGTGCAGTGTCAGCGTTTTTGGTTTTGGGCAAAACGGCAAAATCATACATACCGTCCCAATCGACCATTGACACCACAGGAAGAGCTACAACCAGTAAGTTGCTGTTTGTGTTTGCTTTTATAGCAGTTATGGTGATACTTTTGAGGATCTTCTGTTTGCTTGTTATTTTAATTCTGAACTTATGGATTCTTATATGACATTATAACATAATATTTCCTATAATTTCTTTCTTTCTGCCATCACATGATGCCCTAATCTAGTTTATAGTGTCTTCATTTTCTTTGTGGTAAGTCATGTTCCTGTTATGGTAGGAATTTCTTTGGTATAAATAAATAAATAAATAAGGTTAAGGGTCTCTTTTTTAAGTAAGGGACTGAGAGGATCAGATTTCAGTGGCTTCACTCTGGCATATGACATCCTGATGATCACGTTGAATATGGAAGTTGTGGATCATTAACTGGCGTAACTAAAGTCATTGTTTGTGATTATTAAATTCAGCAGTCTCATTAGTGTGATAATTTACTTTTAGCATCTTTGTAATATGTAATGCTGTTTTTGTTCTTGGGAAAGAACACCAGGAAGATCATAAAATCTCTGATGTTTGTAATGTTATTCGTTATTCGTACCGAAATTTAGCATTATGCTTTGAAACACACACTGGCAAAGAGGATTTCTAAGCATTGTTAACATTTGATGATTTTATGACTAATAAATATGTAATTACTATATTGTTCTTGTCTGGTGGCCCGTTTACTGGCAGGTTGGGCAATTGAGGGAAGTGTCCAATAAGACGCACAATGCAGAACTGAAACTGTTATTGGAAGTTGAGTTCGGCCCAGTAATACCTTTTCACCTTTAACTATTCATGTGTAATATCTTTATTGAACTTTCTGGAAACTGAAGTTTTATATCTAGGATTTCTATCAATTTATGTGAATTGGTTCTTTAGGACACACGGCCAATTCCCTTGCCTGAGAAGACTAAAGAGGACATTCTCCTGTTCTTTAAGTTTTATAACCCCGAGAAAGAAGAGCTTCGGTTCGTTTCACTGTTAATTTAGCATTGTTCTAGCCAGTCTTCTTTTATTTACAGTATATCTTATTATGAACTCATTATCTTTGGTGCACCTCTACCAGTTTTGTCGGCAAGCTCTATGTAAAAAGTAGTAGCAAGCCTGTGGAAATCATAGGAAAACTGAATGAAATGGTTGGACTTTCTCCTGATGAAGAAATAGACCTCTATGAGGTTTGTTTTTTTTTTTTGTTACTTTCCTGGTGCACAGTGCTGATTTATTGATGAGTTTCCTGCACTTGTAAGTAAACTTGTTAATTAACTACTGATCCAGGAGATAAAGTTTGATCCGTGTGTTTTGTGTGAACACCTCGATAGGAGAACCGCATTCCGAATTAGTCAGGTACATGTCTCTTCAATATTTTGTTATTCTATTGTGGGGATCTTACTAGACAATAATCTTACGCATTTTTTTTATCTTTTTTACAGATTGAAGATGGGGACATCATTTGTTTCCAGAAAGCCCCGTTGCAGGGTAGTCAAGAACAATTTCGGTACCATGATGTACCTTCATATCTGGAATACGTGCATAATCGACAGGTACTGACAGCGTGAGCTAAGCCTTGTGGAGTTCACTTATGCTCATTCTTTATTACATTGAATACAAAATAGTGTTTATTTAAACTGGAAATGCTACCACATGTCTTCTTCATGGAAGTCGGTGAAAAAACTTAGATCTACTCCTCCCTCTCAATCTAATTTCAAAAATGCATCTTCTCCTAAAATCGTTTCTCAAATGCCCCGGTTCATATTGAGCCAAGACCGGTCTCATTAAAAAACGGGAGACCGGTCATAACAAGACCGATTTGTTACGATTTACAATGAGACCGGTCTTAACAAGACCGGTCTCATTAAGGATTATGGTTTACAGGAGATCGGTCATAATTGGCCGTGCAGGGAGAAGGAAGAGAGAAGATCGGCCACTGGGAGAAGAGAACGCCCATCCCCAGATCTGTAATCCATATGAGACCGGTTACAACAACACCGGTCATTGTAAATCATAACAAACCGGTCTTGTTATAACCGGTCTGTTGTTTTTTTAATGAGACCGGTCTTGATAGGAAACGGGGCATTTGAGAAACGATTTTAGGAGAGGAGGCATTTTTGAAATTGGAAACGGGGCATTTGACTTTTCTCAATAGGAAACGGGGTATTTGAGGAACGATTTTAGGAGAGGAGGCATTTTTGAAATTGGATTATGAGGAGGGGGCAGATCTAAATTTTTGTCGAAGTCGGTCTGACTTTTGTATTTAAAATTAGGCCATGAACTCACTTCTCAATGTTGATTGATGTTACTCGGTGGCTATATAGATAGTAATCAACAAATTATCCTATTTGTGAAATGCATATTCTATGGAATGTCACTAAGACGTAATTATGAAATCTTAATTTTGTACTGAACTGAGGGCTATTAGTTATTATTAATTTAAGCTTGAAAGAACACACCTTGCCGCATGTACTTGTTCCCTATTCCTAAGCTGGTCCCTCCTTTATAAGTTTCAACATAAATGATGATCAATGACATTTGTTTGTATATTTGGTTGCAGCTGTTATATTTTATGAATAACAGGAGGCCTGTGGTTGTTTATTTTATGAAGAACAAGTTAATTTGCTTGTTTGTTTTATGAATAACAGGGGTCTGTTTCATTTAAAAGCTTATAATTGCTTTTCAACTGTGCACATGTAGACATCTTTTCAGGCAATTCAACATTGTGTGTTCTGGTTCTTTGTTTCTTTGGTTAGAGAAGAAGGTTTACATTAGTGTATTCATTTCAGATTGTTCATTTTCGATCTCTTGAGAGGCCTAAGGAAGATGACTTTTGTCTGGAATTGTAAGTCATATTTCGAGGAAGGGTGTTCCGCTACATAATTGCTTTCCTGGCGGAGAGTATTTGTTTGTACTCAAAATTTAATTTTAGGTCCAAGCTGCATACTTATGATGATGTTGAGGAAAGAGTGGCTCAACAAATTGGTTTGAATGATCCGTCTAAGATAAGGTTTACTGCGCACAACTCCTATTCTCAGCAGCCCAAGCCACAACCAATAAAGTATCGTGGAGTAGAGCATTTGTCGGACATGTTAGTCCATTACAGTCAGGTAAGTGTCGTGCTTATATTACATTTTCATTTTCATTTTTTTGAAGTGGCAGGATGGACTCATATCTTCAAGATATGTTTCTTTTAAACTATGAACCTTCTTAAATTTCAATTGGAATGGTTTTGGACAGGCCTCTGACATATTGTATTATGAAGTACTGGATATTCCTCTTCCTGAATTGCAAGGACTTAAGAACCTGAAAGTTATATTTCATCATTCTACGAAAGATGAAGTATAGTGCATTTTGATCTTTTATCTGCGCTCACTATCTGTCACTTGAAATGTGGTTGTATGTATTTTGTATTATAATATGTGCAATATCATTTCAGGTTGTTATTCACAATATTAGACTTCCAAAACTGAGCACAATTGCAGATGTGATCAATGATCTGAAAACGAAGGTGATTTTGTGGTGATCTCATAGTTTATGTTCCTAGCATTTAATCATACATATTTGCTGTTATAGATAATTTCCTGCATGACATTAGTAGTTTCAAAAATCTTTTACATCATTAGACAGACTCTTGCATTTGTTTATCTTCTCTATTTAATATAACTAGGGGAGGGTAATTGTGATAATCAGTTAGTTTCCGTCATGCAAAAAAGTTTTTTAAAACCTAGATTTGACTAAATATACAACCATTAAACATTAGAACCCTGATACAGGTTGAGCTATCTCACCCGGATGCGGAACTCAGGCTTGTTGAAGTGTTCTATCATAAAATATACAAGGTAACACAGTTTTAAGTTTTAACTATCAGTTTATGTCCGTATAATGGTCGCCTTGACTAGATATTTTCTGAGGCGTGCCCAGTGGTTGGTTTAGATTAAACTTTTAATTTATGACATTATCTTATTCACTTGTCACCTTCTATTCTGACAGCTTGAAATCTGTTGTTTTGCTCTTGCAGATCTTTCCTCTCACTGAGAAAATTGAGAGTATAAATGATCAGTATTGGACGTTGCGCGCAGAAGAGGTTCCTATTCCCGTTCTTGTTTGCTAATAAATTGAATCAGTAAATTAGATCTACTAACAGTATATTTTCATTATACGTTTTTAAACTCACAGTTACCTTTCTACTGTTGGTTCAGATTCCTGAGGAAGAAAAGAATATTGGCCCTCTTGATCGCTTGATCCATGTCTACCACTTTAGCAAGGATAATGCACAGAATCAGGTGGTATTTTGTATACAAATAGATGTTGCATGTATGTTAATGAACCTAACTATATTCTCATCATAGTTGTCCCTTTTACAGCAAGTGCAGAACTTTGGGGAACCCGTTTTCCTTGTCATCCGTGAAGGTGAAACTGTAGCTGAGATTAAAATGCGCATTCAAAAGAAGTTGCAGGTTCCTGACATGGAGTTCTCTAGGGTATGCTCTTTTGTTTGCGTCTTCAGCATGTGCATCTTGATATGAGATGTAAGATGCATACTCCATGCTCACTAAGAAAAATGTTTTTTTTTGTTGGCAGTGGAAGTGTGCTTTTCTTTCTATGGGTCGGCCGGAGTACCTGCTAGATTCTGATGTTTTATCGGCCAGATTTCAGGTAGTATTCCACGTGTTTTGGTGTCTATCTTGTTGTCTTTGATTTCGACTTAAATTTTAGTTTGCTGTATTGCAGAGAAGAGATGTGTATGGTGCTTGGGAGCAGTACCTTGGGTTGGAACATTCTGACACCTCTCCTAAGAGATCTTATGCTGCAAACCAGGTACTCTGTCACCTAAATGTTACCGTTGGAATTTACTTGTGTATAGGAATAGTATTAAGCTGTTTGTTCGGGCATGAGTGGCCTTTTTATAAAGTTAGCATCATCCATTCAAGTCCTTTTTCATCGGGTGACAGAATCGTCACACATATGAGAAGCCAGTGAAGATATACAATTGAGCAAATGACAATTTCAACACCATACTACATTGCTTCACTGAATTCTGAGGAATGGAAAAATTCTTCGGTAAGGAAAGTAAGCATCAAGATAAAGATAGTAGAGGTTCGGCTTGGCTTCATCCCAACTGTTTGGTATACATATAGAAGGCCATTATGGTTTTTTATTGTTTATAGGAGAACCTTACATTGGCTTTTCCACATGTCTACTCTTGGACTTCTGGGGTTGGAGAGGTTTTCTTGTACCTATCTTGCTTGCAGTGTACAAACAAGAGTTTTGATATATCAGGGTACAGTGTTAGTTTGAAGCCTCTTGTGTTTCTTCCGGTATTTATATCGGTATTTGTATGTGTAGTAGGCTGCCTGACATCGAGAATATACAGTTTTAGTAAAGTTGAGCAATACAATGACAATGCGCTTTTACCCCTCTCTGTTGTATTCATTTTGGTTGGTTGGTTGGTTTTAACTCTCTTACTTTACTTTTTCTCACGCTGCAAGAAACTGATACATTCTACTCAGCTCCAGACGAGTGCATTTTCTCCTCAGTGTCATGCTCGTAGCAGGTACATGAGATTGACAGTTTCATAACATAGCAACTCAGATGCGGTGCAATGTAATTGTAATGACTGATTATATTTGAAACATTTGTTACTTGTCCAAATGGTCACTAGTTTTGGAGACCACACAACAAGTTTACTGATTGAGCTCACAAATCTGTTCATGAAAAAGAAATCATTTGAACAAGGAAGAAGAAGAAGACTGTCCCCCATAACAAGTTTTTTTTCTCCCACTTTTTGTAAAAATATGTTGCAACACTTTTACTAAAAACGACCTAGTTGTCAAAAAGGTGACAAATCCGAAAGGAAGATTCTTTTAATAAAAAGTGGCAATCTAATTATGTTCCATGAGATTTGGATTTGGTACATTCAGTCAAGTGTATTTAATTTTGTCTAAAAAATAAAAACCACCAGCATTATTAGAAGTGAACACAAAAAATTTCATTGAAAAAGTATGACTATTATGTGTCCCTTCCAAAATAGAAGAGTGCTCCCCTAATTAATTATTAAAAATGGTCTATTAGTTTCTGCCAATTACGTGATCATCCTAAACAAAACCATCAGCCCAATCATTCCCACTTTTGTTTCTCTTTCTCTTTCTCGACTATGCCTACTTCAATAACATATTCATTAAGATTAATAAAACCGGCTTTGTGGGGCGGTTACAAATCTAATCATATAACCATTATCATTAGACTATCCTACACAGTTTTTTTTTAAGACAAATTTTGACCTCTCAGTGCAATTGTCAATGCCCTGTACATCCTCCTCATGTATTCATATCCATATGGAAGACCCTAAATAAATCATTCAATGGACAGACGATTAACTTGCTTAATCCATCCTAAATATATAAAGACTTGTTCCTTTGTGGCTAATACAATTACGTACTCTTTCTCGTGTGAATTTCTTTATAAGATGTTTTGCGTGATTTGTAATTTAAAGTAGTCAATAAATTGAGAATGATATACTCTTTGTGTGTGAACCTCAATAAACCATAAATCCATGTCGAAATCTACGACTTGGTAGTGGATCTTTTTTGGTTCCCATTTGGCTTTAAGACACTTGTCTTTGATCAGGTTGTCTATTTTTAATTATGCATTAATACTTATAAACTAAAAGATTAAAATAAAATTTCAGATCAAATCGGATGAATTTTTACACTTCTGTATTATTTTAAGTCTTATGTTTCATATTGAATAAAAACATGTCGGTCGAATTTAAAAGAAAGTTTATTAGTTAAACAGTAACCAACTAGTTATGAAGATGTTTTATCACGAACTTATTGGTCTAATCGGATTATTTAGAGCTTCACCTAAATTATTGAAAATTGAATTGTGGGCATGCCATTTTTGAATAATGGCCTTGCGACAGTTATGGAAGGAAACAAAGACAAATGCGGCTCTCTCTCTCTCTAACCTTTCATGTCGCCATCGCCACGTCAGCACTCATCCCCGACCACATCGGAGTTAGAAGAAGCACATCTTATTTACGTAACTCCCTCGTGTACATGACAATGACACCAGCTTCATTCATTCTCACCACGAAAACGACAACGTCACGTCTCTCAAAGTTCCAGCTCAGCTCTAAACGCAGCGTTTCGACTATGTAAAAAAACTATTACTTTCAACAATCATCCTTTCACTTTAATCTCTATTTGTTTATGATCTCCTTATTTTATATTAAATTACAAAAATTAATATATATTTTAATCTATCCAATCACCGACCTAAAAACCACATTTAAAACGAATATTATTTATTTAAAGTTACTTAAAATTTTACTATTATTTTATTAAACATATAAAAAATGTATTGATTTATTATTAACTGTTTTAAAGTTCAAATTCGTATTGCTTTCATCACCATATTCCGTCCGTCCCAATCAAGAAATTAATTAAGTTTTATATTTTTCTTCGCGCATGCCAATTCAATAGGGTGGTACGGATTATGATCCTCAAGTTGGTTCAAGCGCCAAGAACTTCAAAGTTGATTGAATCAAAATGAAATTTCTAGTCCAAATTGACCATCAATTTGATTCAATAAATTTAATTATCAATCAAATCTAAGTCAGTGACATGCACTAAATTTCAACTCTCACGATTAGATGTTATATTGTCTTTTTCCTTGCTAAATTTAATATAAAATATCATTAGTGGCCGGATAATATTTCGTGGCAAAGCCTAATAAATGATGTAGTTTTGAGTATGTAGTTTTTGATTCATACAAATCTTGTCCAGCTAAAATCACGTCATTTTAATACAAAGACAGTTGTGTATCATGTCATTTGAATATTAAGATAGCTGTATCGTGATTGACCGCAACGGATCTGAATCTAAATTTGAATCATACAAATCCATAAATAAATTAGGTGAACAACTTAAATAGAATTAAAAGATGCATGTATGAATTAGAATGTTAAAATTTACTAATTTGATTGAATCATATTTTAATTCCAACTATAAAAATAGTGTGAAATATGCTTCTAGTATCCGCGTCGAAACGACGTCGTATTAACTAATTAATTAAGTTATTTAAAATTAATTAATAAACTTAATCGACGATTTAATCTCCCACTCAATTTGATCATCTCAACGTTCACACGCCTCTACATATCCCCTTCTCTCTTTCTCTCTCCTCCAACCTGAAACAAATCACCGTTCTTCATCTTCCTCCACTTTTCCAGGTACTCCAACCCCTAAATTAACACCCACCCAGATCGTTATTCACTGCATTTATCCTCATCCCATCATCAATTTCTCATCTTTTTCATCATCCATGGCTGACGACGCAAATCTCCATCTCCTCTAGCTTTCTTTTCCTGCTTCCCTCTCGCTCCCAGGATTTCAATTTCTGGAACTCCGACGAGGAGCGGCAGAAGAGCTTTCGTATTTCGGCATTCCGGTTGCTGATTTTATCTGGGTCTGGATTTGTCGCCGGTTTCGTGTCCGCCAGGTTCGGAAAGGAGCTAACTTGCAACGGCCGAGGTCGTAACTCGTAACTGGTTAGAATTCGAAATGACTGGTCAGGTGGTTCTCCGGCCGCATCCGATTCTGTCAAATCAGCGGACGGGGAGCGCGAGGTTCGCGGAGGTCGCGGGCGGCACAGCTGCCGAATGCGCTGTGATCTGCTGCTGCTGTCCGTGCGGGATTCTGAACCTGGCGATTCTAGCTCTGTACACTCTCCCCGCCGGAATCTGTCGCCGGATGTTGCGGAAGAAGCGGCGACTGAAGCAGCAGAGGTTGCTGAGAAAAGGGCCGGTTCCCAGGCGGAGATCATGCGCGTGCGGGTGTGAAGGCGCTCAGGTGGATCGCCAGGTGTATCCCGTTGGGATGGCGGCGACGTTGAATGAGCTGGAGAGGTTGAAGGAGGAGAAGGAAGTGATGAGATTGGAGAAGGAGATGTGGGACACTTTTTACAGCACTGGGTTTTGGCGAAGCCCTTCTCAGAGAGAGAACTGAAAAATCATCAAAACAAAAATTCAAATTTCTTTCGAATATGAAAGTTTCATGTTTGGTTTGATCATCTGATCTTCATCTCCACACAAATCAGTTTCTAAAACGTATATATACTCGATTATGTCGTTGTGTATATACATTTTTGGTAGGATCTGGTGCTGTGATGAGGCCTGTGGAGCCGGAAGGATGAGGTTGATACTACTTGATCTCAAACTCAACAAATGCAGTTTGATTTTTCCAGTGTCTGAATCCAATCTTGGAAGTGAAAACGGTTAGTTAGTAAATTAGCCGCAGATATGAGGAAGCTGCTGCTGCTGAGGAAGCTGGAGTTACAGTACAGGTGGCCTTTTCACAGTGGTGTGAGAGTTTGAACTCCATCTTAGTTGTAAAAAAAATCAACCCTTTTTTGAGCAAGTGTTTACAGTGTGTAATACTTCATTGTGTAGGTTTAGGGTTTTGCTGAATGATGAGTCAATGTCCAGAAAACCAGCTTTGAAAAAGCTCAGGTGTATGTAGTAATGCAGGATGCTGCTGGACCACATCCACATGAGCCTGCAAATGAATTTGCTTCCATTTCTGATGCTAGATAGTTTCTATGTTTTGTGGAGCAAGGATTGGAGCAGGGGCTGGTGCATGTGATGTCTCTCAGACATATTCAATCAGTAAGTACTTGTCTAAATTCACATGACCTACTTTTTGTTTTCTTAGGTTTTATTTTGATGGGTTGTTGATTGTTGTTGTTGTACAAGTCAAACTTATCTCATTACTGTACAAGATGAAACACTAGATTTACTGACAATGGTACACAACCTGTTATAAATTTTCATTTACATACCCAGAACCATAATGATTCTGTTAATGCTTTTTTTCACAAGTTTCGCTTGAACCCATCTTTCACCAGTTTCAAAAATCATATTTGAGCTCGGTTTATCAATATTTTGTTAATATTTTTAGGAATTTGAGTTTAATATTTCAGATGTCTGAAAAACACATATTTGAGTTCGGCTTGTTTTCATCCATATTGCACCGGACAAGACCAACAACACTGAGCATCATTGACAGTGGAGTTGGAATGTCCGGAGCAGATTTGGTGAACAACTTGGTACTCTTTCCAGGTCTGAGATCAAGGAATTTATGGAGGCCATTGCAACTGCGGCTAATCAAAAATTGATAAGCCTAGTCCGGCTGGTAGGTAAAATCGGGTCGGGCTGGGTCAGGTTTTTTTAAAAGTGGGTTCGCTGAATTATTCAAATTCGTACGAATTATGAGCCATATAAGGTCGGACCGGACCGGGTCTGGACAAGTCTCGTCCAACAAACAATTTTTAATTTTTTGATTAAATCAACGGATCAAATCGGGACGGACTTTAATTTATCAAGCTCTGATCCATGAGACCGAATTTAGTCGGACTTTTCATAGGGCCGGGCTTCTGGGCGGGCCATTTACTGAGGGTTAGGCATTTATATGAAATTACTTGTTCGAAACGGTGTCGTGTTAGTCAAAGACTTTTTATCTAATTCGACCTGTCACGTTCCAGTGCGTCTCCAGTCCATCGCGGTACAATTTCTTTCAACGCACACCACCACAAAAAATGGCGACTTCGAAAGCCCCGGCGTCATCGATTCTGCTGACGATTTTCGCTCTCTCCGTAGCATCGATCTACGCCGGCGACTCTAATGGAGTCTTCTCGCCGTGCACGGACACGACTGTTCAGAAGTCAGACGGATTCACCTTCGGGATCGCCTTCGCTCCGAGGACATCTTTCGTCTTCAACAACACGCTTCAGTTGTCTCCGTGTGATTCGCGTCTTTCACTTTCATCGGCCAATTCGCAGCTCGCTGTATTCAGACCGAAGGTCGACGAGATCTCGCTGCTCACTGTCAACACTAGTAGTTTCATCCCGGTAAGATTTGTGCTCTCTGGCGGAGCATAGGTTGTTCTACTTTTGAATCTGGGATTCTGTTTTAGATTCTTGCATTTCTAATTGCTGATTGTACTTGTTTTTGTGAGATTTCTGCTTTCAGTTTGTTACAATCTCGATGCTTTGTAGATAAGTTGAAAAGGGGGTATTTTTTCTAGGGTTTATCTGAATTCAGATCACCAAAGAGTAGCTTGGTGGTCACGGATCTTTCCACAAGCTTATTCCTTTATGTCAACGCTATGCATGTTTGGTTGCTCCTCGTGGGAGTTTAGATCCCAATTTAGGTTAGTTTGGTGCTTCATCAATATACTAGGGAGTGCATGTAATTATGGAAGTGAGTTAGGATTTTAGCTGTTAGATACATAGTATTTCACTCCAAGAGATTGAAATCAATATCTTTTTTCGTATACGTTTGCAAGCACTTCTTTAGTTCTTTGAATGCGACTTGTGCCCCCAGCCCCAACCTCATTTTTTTCTTGTTAATGAATAAAAAATTTAACTTCTGTCAAATGGATCGGACAATTAAGTAGCCTGCACAATAATGATGATAAACAGCGAACCCTTTGTTGGAGGAAAATAAGTTTGGCACCAAAAATGAGAAAGCTTAATGAGAAACTGATGGTTCTTGAGAGTTGATGTTTGGCAGTTTTCTTTATTCTTGGTTCTCTTAAAATTGATATTTTTTAATGCATAAATATTTGATTCGATGGAGGCTTTCGTTATGCCAGTGTCATATATGTTTTTCTTTTTCATCGTCAAGCCATCCCGACTGATCATAAGAATGAGGCTTTTATTGACGGGCAGTGAACGCAGCCGCATTAATTGACCCCATTTAATAGATACTTTTGGTGGTATAAGTGTCTGCATTGGGTTACTGTGATTCGATTTACAAATTCACCTCTGCATTGCTAACTCTGACATCTTTGGTTATGAACGGAATGGTTCATGGTTTCTCTTAGTGAAGTCAGTGAGATATGAAGTTATTGACTTATTCAGATTGGAAGGTTGCTATTGTAGCTTTGCCATTGTAGCTTTTGGATATCTTTGGTTTTCTTTGCGCAGTCTGCTAATGATTTATTTTTGTTTTTTTTGGGGCAATCCTGTATTTAAAATAAAGCACTTCTTGAGGGAAAGAGAATTTTACTTACAGAATCTCAGGGTAGCAGATGTAATATTGGGGCCGTTGCAAAGGTTTGGAAGCACCTTACTGAATTGGTTTGGTATTGTTGTTGTTTTTTAATCAAAATCAACTGAGTGGTGTGAGAATCCACAAATTGATATGGCAATCATGACTCCTGATAATTACTATCACAGAATGAGATGGCCTGACTTTGCCACATGGCATCATTCATGTGTGACAAGTCTCTGTAGCGTAATTATCTGGAAGTTGCTAGCTTGAAATTTCCTACTATATAGTGTATCTTCATATATTACCGAAATAATTGATTGGTTTTGTATACTTAATATTGTCTCCGACACCTTTTTCTCTAACAAACTTCAGAAATTAGTTCATCTTAGTTTTTATTAGCGTTTTTCCTATCATTCAGATGGCTTATATAGATGTGTCGTGTTCACAAGAGGCAAAGATAATATGATTTTTATTTTGTTGTGATGCAACATGCACTCTCTTCTTTTTGTAAATCATAGTGACTCCAGTTTCAATCATTTTTCTGAGGTGCATTATGTAACCATTGTAATTTCATGAACTTTGCAGGAAAATTATGGTGGCTATATGGTTGCATTTGCGGGCAGAAAGTATGCTGCAAGGTCTAATGCTGCTTTTGTTGCAAACAGCACCTACACTGTTACCAGCTTTACCCTCGTAAGAACTGAACACACACTTCTTGTTCATGTGTCTACAACTAGTCATTCTACAATTTTGCTGTTCATCAGTCACCAGCATTGTACCATTGTTTTAGGTACTTGAGTTTCAAAAGGGAAGGCTCCAAAATTTATTCTGGAAAAGAGATGGATGCGCTGCCTGTTCTGGAAACTCCAGCTTCGTCTGCCTCAACAATCAAGACTGTGCAATTAAAACAAGTAGCTGCAAGAACCACGGTGGAGGTGGGACTGTAGATTGCAGCCTGGGTATACAATTGGCATTCTCCGGTACAGACAAGCATATGTCAGTTTTCAACTCCTGGTACGAGGTTGAGAACCTGCGCCAGTACTCACTCTATAAGCTTTACTCTAATCTCCAGGACTCCCTCACTAGCCAGTACAACAGTTTCTTCTAGACCAACGGTGTGTCGCAAAGTTTTCAACTTGAGTGTACTGTCATATCCTTTTGTGCCTGGCGTTTTCAAACCGATTCCTCTAATGTTTAATCCCTTTGTAAAATTACCATTTTTCTTGTATATGCTATTCAAGTCATCTCCATATTTAACCGTCATATGAAATATTATCAATGAGAAATTTAGAATGAACAAAAAGTACGAATCTGATTTTGTGTCTAAAAGGTACATGTTTAATTGTTAACAGTTTCACTGTCAGAAAGTCTTTAACAACTAACTTCAGGCAGCTGGCATGAGTTACTAATCTCATACAACACTTTCTCTGATTATATTAATTTCAAAAAGAAAATTAGAATTTTTGGGCGGGACCCATATTGAAAAAAAAGAGATGTAAAATATGTGATGAGTCTAATGAAAGGAAGATAGAAACATGAACCATTTAAATCTTATCATATATATGGATAAGGTAAAGGACTCCTACACAAGCTCAACTCATGCATTCATCCCATCATAACCAAAAATGGCCTCCCTGTTCGGCTCTTACTCTCTGCCAATCACAAGAACTCGTCACACCTCTGCCTCATCATCACAGCTTCCACCACCACCATCGCCTATAATCGTTACTCCACTGGAACAGCAAGTACCTTTAGCAGCCTTCGCCAGGACGGCAACTAATAAAAAACCAGGCACAAATCCCGAGTCTACTGACTGGATTGCTTCCTCCTTGACGAGGAGGTTCGGCCTAGGGGCCGGCCTTGCATGGGCTGGTTTTCTGGCTGTTGGTGTGGTCTCTGAACAAATCAAAACAAGAATAGAAGTTTCTCAAGAGGCAGCAAATACAAGGTAAGGTATCCCAACTTGTCCGATAACACATGTCATGATTTTGAATAAAGGATTGGAATCAAAGATTTGTCTCAGGGATGTGGAGAAGCAGGAAGAGGTTGTCTTGCCCAATGGCCTAAGGTACCCATAGTTAATCAGACATTCTGATACTGCAATTCAATCCTAAGTTCCTGGAATGATAACTGTAGATATTCTGATCTTCGAGTGGGCGGAGGAGCCTCGCCAAGAACTGGGGATTTGGTAGTCATTGGTCTAAAGGGAGTGGTTCAAGGCACAGGACAGGTCTTTGTCGATACATTTGGAGACAAGAAAAAACCATTAGCGCTAGTGATGGGAAGAAGACCTTATTCAAAAGGGATGTGTGAAGGTATAGATTATGCAATGAGATCAATGAAGGCTGGGGGGAAGAGAAGTGTACTAGTTCCTCCCAATCTTGGGTATGGGGATGAAGGTGCAGATTTGGGTTCCGGCCTCCTGGTCCCGCCCAAGGCCACCTTGGAATATATTGTGGAGGTGGACAGAGTTTCCATTGCCCCATCTTGATGCCTGCATTGTATCACCTTCTTAATCAGTTCAAGGTACTTGGTGCTTGTGGGCAACAAGGGAATTCATTTTATAGAAATTTCATTTTATGTCTGAGATTTTTTTATGGTTTACTTTTACAATATAAAAGATTTTGTAATCTATAATAAAAACGTTGACGACTGAGAATATCTTACTTATTAGATCTCTGATTTGGTTGAAATCTTGGTAGAGCAATTTCGTCCTAATAATGGTGTTTAGGGTTCTTTCCAATTTAACCTGCTAGCTTTTCCATTGAAGCGGATACTTGCCCAATCATGTGTTAGTAATTACTTACTCATTATAAAAATAGTTGGGCGCCGAGTGGAAATTGCACATTTCTTCACCCACTCACATACAAATCACACACCACAAACACATCATCATAAATAACAACATAACGGAAATATAATATTTTTAACGTGGTTTGACTCTCAATAATAGTATTTGTCCACAATTTGTATATAGATGAATATGTCTTATAAGAATGGACGTCATTTGCTCAACAGTCTTAAATACAATCATCACATATAGGTTTTCTTAACCTGAAAGCCTACAAAATAGGGTGGCATGTTTTCTCTAACCAAAAAGCTACAAAAATACCACATCCATTTACATGAATGTTCTAACACGAGAGCTCCTCTCAGAAATCATTGTGCATAGCTTACTAATCTCATGGCTAGGACATTTTATTGTCAACACTTGTTGGAAACTTTTCAGTAGTGACGATTAAATTAATTATCATATTTTTCGGAATATGCCTGTCTAGGATAACTAGAATTTATCACATTTGTCGGGATGTGTTAATGAGTGTACTACATTTGCCGGATTAGACTACGAGATATGATGACATATGATATTTAGTGCATTTGATAAACGTTAGTCACGAATGATTGTTCTGGATTGATACTTCTTAAAGTGGGAAATCTTCTTCTTTGTTTCTTGTTTCCCAAATTACTCACAATCTCTTTTTCATTATTGTTACATGAATAATTTCATAAGAATCAGTTTCTTGTGGATTCGATCTCGACTTACAACTTTAGTAGTGTTAAATGTGAATAATCAAATTTGGCCCATAAAACAAATCACGTACCGTGTCTAGTAAAACAAATCATCTAAATTGGATCAATCAAAATCTTATTTATTCAAATTTAATGATGCTTGATTTCACGTACAAGTTTATATACATCTTTGTTTATGAAACAGGGTTATTTTATAAATAAATAATCATGAAATAAATAAATAAAAAAGTTAGTTAATGGGCCGGTATGTGTTTAGCCCATTTATCCAGGCCCATTTAAAAGCAATCTTATCCAGTTCGGATTTCTCTCCGCATTCCCTCCTTCAACTTCTCCCTCAATTCATCAAACGTCCTTCGTAATCTTCTCGGCTCGGAAATTTGCAGTGCAAAAATGTCGATTTCATCGCTATCAGCGGCGCCTCAAATCTACACTCCGTCTTCTTCCTCCTCGTTTTCTTCCTCTTCCGCTTCGCCTTACTCCAAATTCTCAACCCTATCGTTCCACCCAATCACTCACCATAATCTACCTAAATTCACTCTCAAATCCTCCAACCCTAATCATCTACACTTCGGTCTCTACTCCCGATCTGGCCGGTTTACCGCTTCGGAGGCGATCGACGGTGTTTTTCAATCAGGCGCATTGCTAAGCGAAGAGAATGAGGAGGAGGAAGAAGGAATTTCGGAATCGGAGTCCGAAGCAGAATCTGAAAAGGAGGAGGAGCGGAAGGTGCCGGGTTTACAGCCGCGTGAATTAGGGAGATTGTATGTTGGGAATCTGCCGTATTCGATGACTGGTGATCAGTTGAAAGAGGTTTTTGCGGAGGCTGGTCTTGTGGCTTCTGTTGAGGTCTTCTTTTGATCAACATCATGATGTCGTTTGAAATTCTCTCTTTTTTTTTTCTCTATGCTTCTGTTGTGATTGATATTTGAGAATTTATATGCAGATTGTGTATGACAGAGTTACAGATAGGAGTAGAGGATTCGGCTTTGTGACAATGGCCAGTGTTGATGAAGCTACAGAGGCTATCAGGATGTATGATGGAGCCGTAAGTTCCTTTTTGTCTAATTTCAATGCAAGTGTAGCTTACAATGAAGGAACTCTAAGCTTGGTGATTGTCTTCTTGTTTCACTCATTTTCGAACAAAGTCGGTATTGTTTCTTCTTTGTTTAATAAGAGCATTATACCAACTTAGAATTTGAAGTTGGAATAGATACATTAAACCACAAATGAGCATTAAAATTTTGCAGGAGTTTTTCAGTTTTGGAAGGGACGTCTATGTAGTACAGTGTGAAAATAATAGTTCACATTTCTCACCATGACCTGTATAATTCTTTATAACCCTTACTATCAATCAAGTCGAACACTGTTAATATTGTCATCCTAGTAACATGTTGTGGTGAGTGCTTGTTTGTAGATATTTAAATAGAAAACTTCTCTATCTTGCTTAGAAACTTGTTAAGGGAAGTGGAATGTTGATATTGTACTAGGAAAGATACATTCGCATTCACATGTCTTATTGTTGATGACTCTTTCATTACACATCTATACTTCACTTTTTTTCTCATGGTCAAAGTAACTGTTTTAATATTCTACTGCGTTCTCTTGCGTGTACTGTGCATATTTTTATATGGTAATTGTCAAACAGCAAATTGGAGGAAGAACAGTGAAGGTAAACTTTCCGGAAGTGCCTAGGGGTGGTGAGAGAGAAGTAATGGGTCCAAAGATAAGAAACAGCTACAAAGGCTTTGTAGACAGCCCCCACAAGGTTTATGCAGGGAACCTCAGCTGGGATCTCACTTCTCAACAACTTCGAGACATCTTTGCTGACAAGCCTGGATTATTGGGTGCTAAAATCATCTACGATAGGGATACCGGGCGGTCTCGAGGTTTCGGGTTTGTAACATTTACATCTGCTGTGGAAGTGCAGGCTGCTATAAATGGTTTGAATGGAAAGGTAAACAAAAAAAATATTTTTTCTGAAGGAAAAATCTCATAGACTCGCAACTTAAGTTTTTTACCCATCTGACATGCAGGAGATAGAAGGGCGACCTTTACGGTTGAATATTGCTTCCGAGAGGGCTCCTCCAGTAGAATCAGAAAAAGGTCTTGACAGCACTGAGTTGCTATCGCGCATCAACTCTTAAGGGAAATAAATATATACACCCAGTATTGGAGTGTGATTATTTAGTGTCGGTTGGAGCAAGTCATTTTTCACAGGTCATGCCTACTTTGCCTTTCATTTTTTTCTGTCAGTCTTGAAGGTAGGAGAGAAACTCACATTTGGTTGATCCAAAAAAATTATAACCAAATCAGGTTTCCATAAGTGATAGTCTAAGATTGCACGAAACATGTATTGAAATTATCTGTGTGATTTATTTAAATTTAATAGCAACTACATATGAGTTTATTTGTTTTTTACTTGGGCAATTGTCAACTTCCAACTTGTAATTGTAGGGATGATTGTTGTACCACCAGGACCATCAGCTCAGACCTTAACTTCCCCACAAGTGGGTAGTAGTAGACCAGTGCTTCAGCAATGGCTTTCGGGATCACATTGGCTGGATCCTTCCCTTGGCCTAGTTCAGACCTCCTGTAGAATTGTACGACTGGAACTAGTAATTTTATTAATCATTTTAATTTTCAAAAAAACTTAATTAAAAAATAAATTTACATATATTGTATGAATAGCACCTCCTTTAGAGAAGAATCTATAAAGGAGGTGGTGGAGTAATAGTACCTCCTTTACTGGTGCACATGAGTCAAAAGTCTAATTTGTTGATCCAACACTACAAAAATCTACTTTTAATTTAAACATCATTTTTCTTAACTTGTTTTTGAGACTTTAATTTTTCACAAGAAGAAAAATATTTATTCTTAACTTCTCATTCATTTTCATCATGTAAGTTGCCAAATATAATAAAACCAAAACGCGTAGGCAAACAAATATTTATTATTAATCAGTCGACCCACAATATTCGAATAAATTACAGAAATGCCATCGAAGAGGATCCCAACTAAGAACAAACAAACAATCAAGCTTACGTGGCGGTTTGCGGCGTCGCGGGCGGAGGAGGAGGAGGTAGAGAAGACGTTGCTGGAACCGCCGGAGTCGAACTACTACCTCCATTGCTCTCCCAAGGCCTGACAGTGAACAAAACCACAAACAGCACAATCACCAGCACGATGATGATCGCGTAGCATGTCCACTTTCTCGAATTCTTCTGCAACTTTCTAGCCGTCTGCAGCTGCTGGGTCCCACCGCGCACGAACGAGTTAGCTCTCAACACCTGACTCTCAATGTCGTCAAGCTGCTCGCCCTGAGACTGAACCAGCACGGCCATGTCGAGAAACACCTGGTGCAGCTCTTTCAGATTCTTCTCCATCTCCATAACGCCATCGTGCCGCTCCTGAATCTCCACAATGGTGTCCATAACACTCCCTCTACCCTGCTCCTGGATCGCCTTCTGCAGAAACGTCTCGCTCTTCCCAGTCTCGATCAGCACGTCCAGCGTCCTCTCGTCCGGATTCTCGCCCGTCACGGTGTAGTACCGGCGCTGGACTGTGTCGCGGTACTCGGAGGAGATCTGCTGACGTAGGGCCGTGAAGCTGTTCATTGACTCCTGCAGCTTTTTACGTAGACCGTTGACGACGGAGGTTCGGGTTCGGTCCGATGAGGATCCGGGTCCGCAGTTGGGGAGGCAGAGGTTGGCGGCATTGGACCGGTCCAAGGCTTCTAAGCTCGCTTTGATGAGCTTGGCTTTCTTTAAGGCGAGGGTGACGTCAGCGTCCATTCTGGATCGGAGGTTTTTGATGGATTTGGAGTTGTGAAGAGTCTTGCTCTGTTCGTGGGATTCGAGGAGGCGTCGGTGGATGTTCTCAACCTCCTTGAGGTCGTCCTTGACGGACTCTACGTCCTGGAAGAATTTGTCGAGGTTGACTCCGACGTTGGAGGTCATCTCGAGGGATGAGGCCGTGGAGTTGGGGTTGTTGGGCTCGCTGCGGATGCGGGAGAAGGAGCCGGAGAGGAGGTCGTTCATGGCGGCGAAGTAAGAAGAAGAAGAGAGAATGATATGAGAAATTTTTTTTAGATTTGGCCCTTATGCGATCTCAAATACCCGTCTAAATGCCTTCTTTTTAAGATTGATTTTAGATTTCTTCAATTTTTTTTAGTCTTGTTAAAATCCGTATCTTTATTTTTTTTAAGGATTGTTTTTGCTCACATATACTTTTCTCTCTCAACATTAGATGTTCCTAACAAAACAATCTTATTTTACATATAAATAAAGAGATCGATCTTATTAAGATCGATTTTTAAAATTTTTTTAACAAATTAAAAACATCTATGAAAAAAAAATTCGAAAAACTAATTTCCTGCACAGTATATTTCTAAAATTTTTTTCCATGATATGATGAGATTCCGATTTCGATCGAGGGTTGTAAGAACCGGAGACTCGTGAAAGAGGGGTCAAGCCAGTCAACATTTGACAAAATCGCGCGTCTTTGACTATGTCAGGTTCTTATGAAAACCTGAGATTGTAACTTTTCGTCTTAGATTTTCCATGTCTTCCGATCTTGAAAACTTCGAGGAAAAAAATATAAAAAGAAAATGTAAAATTGTAAGGTTAGTTTATACTCGATGAGTTTATGGAAAATGAAAAATACACTTATCATCCATGCTTATTATATGTCTAAATGACAGTTATACCCTCAATTTAAATATATGTTTCAACCATTAAAAAAAAAAGCTCTAACAAGATATTATTAAGTTATATACTCCGAGTTTGATTTGTGCTAAAAAAAATTAATTGTAGGAAGTTTCCAAGCAGCTGATCAGGTAAGAATGAAGTACTGGACTTTTCATGTTTGGGTGTAGAAACCTTGAATAGTTCGTTTCTTACTTAGGTTACAAGAAAAGTAATGACACGCTTTTGTGGTTGGGAATGTTATTTTCACTGAAGTTAAGGCTATTTAAGTGATGCTTTCATGTCCTACTTTTATTAAAACGTGTGTTAATTTTAAAGAGTCCGCGTCAATATTAAATGAATTACAATTTCACTTACTAATAAGGAATATAATAGTTTGACGCACCAAGGCTATTGGATTTTCTATGGATAAGAAATTTAAATAAAAAATAATTTGAAATTAAGAAATTAAGGAAACTTTAAATAAAAAATAATTTGAAAATAAGAAATTAAGGAAACTACCGCTCGGGGGATGGTTTAATACTTTTTCTTTATTATTAATAATCAAACCGGTTGCTGAATTCGAGTTCCAGCAGAAACCGGTCCCGGTCCAATTTCGTACCGAAAATTAAACCGTCGATTGAACCAGAAATTAAAATGCAACCATCTTGTTACCCGAGCTAAAGAGAATGGAAGATTCAAATGTCATTGTGTTTGTGGTTCCCTTTCACAATTGCGACTCGGTGCTTCCTCTCGAAACGCAACTCAGTGGCGCCGCTTCTCTCTCGCTCGCACTTCTGCAATCAACGGCAACCTTCGTCGATGTCTTCAGGCCCCAATTACCAAGGCGGCGGTCGTCGAGGAGGCGGCCGCCGCGGGGGAGGCCCGGGAAGGAGGGGAGGAGGAAGAGGAGGCGGTGGAGAGCAGCGGTGGTGGGATCCCGCTTGGCGGGCTCAGCGATTGGGACAGATGGCTGCTGAGGTGAGGTTTTTGATTTTTTTGTGAGGTTTAGCTTTGGGATTGGATTGAGGTGTTTGTGCGTTTGAGCAGATGGAAGTGCTTGACGAGAATGAATGGTGGGGGAAGATGGAGGAGTTTAGGAAGGGTGGAGAGAAGGAGATGGTAGTTAGGCGGAATTTTAGTCGGAATGATCAGCAGACATTGTCGGATATGGCGTATGAGCTAGGGCTCTACTTGTAAGTTCGGATGAGTCTTCTGCAGTTTGCTTTTGTCAGTGCTTGTGTGTGAACTTTTTCTGCTAACTGATTGAGGTGCTTCAATTCATTGATTTTTTAAAACTCATTGAAATACAATTCTGAGTGTGGCATTGCTCTAGTTTGTAGCAAAAAAATGGTGCTTTCTGGAATAACGGATGATCATGTAAATGAACTGTACTTTCAACATATTTATATGAATGTTGTCTTATTAACTTTGTGAAGCGAGAAGACATTCAAATTCGAACTGTGCTGATTGCCCGTGTCGTCCCCAATAATGAAATTGAATCAATGAGTTATCACTTTGCACTGTTTGTATGTTAGTAACTGAGAGTAAGTTAATGCATTAGAGGTCAAGATCTGTCTGGGTCATCTTTCTTGATTTGTCTCATCATGGTTATTGCTTTAAAGTTATGACTAATGGAAATGAAAAAATCAATCTCTTTTGTAATTTCCTAAGTGTAGAGTATTTGGATTTATGTTCTCAAGATGGTTGTTAAATGCTGTATGTATAATTTTGATGGAAAGCAATTAGTATCATACTGCCGGTTACTTTCTTTATGATGCACATAGGACACAGTATTCCTTGATCCCTTCAATCTAAAGTAGGTTCTTTATTTGCCCTATCAACAATGGAAAGCCATGCATACAACAAAGGAAAGTCTCTTGTTGTGAGCAAAGACCCCTTACCTAATTATAGGGCAGATCTTGATGACCGCCATGGTTCCACACAAAAAGAGGTATACAAAATATTTCATGAGTATGCTGAGCTTGATGCCGCGAGAAAAGATGTGTAGTAGATGATAATTTGAGTCCCTGCAGATATTGATGTCAACAGAAATGGAGAAAAGAGTAGGGAATCTTTTAAACACTGCAGGAAATTCAGAAATGGCTGGCATTGATGCTTCGTCATCCGCATCGTCCTTAAAAACAGGAAAAGTCTCATCGAGTGGAGTGAGTGCAAATAGCTCCTCGTCTACTTTAAAGACTAATCCTGCCGAAGATACTGTTAGTGCTGAACTGAAACGTAGACACGAGAAACTGAAGGTTCTTCTTTGCTAAGATTGTCTAGTAATGGGTGATTTCAGTTATTAGACTGAAATTATTGCCATAGTTGTTAGTAACATGTATCTTGTCATTTACAGGAAAGTGACAAAGCAAAGGCAATGCGATTATTCAGAGAAAAACTACCAGCATTTAAAGTTAAAGATGAGTTCCTAAGAGCCATTTCAAAAAACCAGGTACATATTCTTTGATTGAACGCCTTGAGATTTGTGTTGTTCTTTGTTCTCCTTGTCTAGAATCCCTATAATACCTAGTAGGGGTAGCATGAAATTTCAAGGTTCTTTGCTACATCCAATACCAATCACAGTGATTTTTCAGTTTTTTAAATGGGACATTTTACAGTCTCATTGGTCAGTGGAGTATAGCTTCTTGAGAATCTCACTTCATTTGTCTTACATTTATGTAATAGGTATTGAAATGTTGGTGATGTCATGTTAGGAAATTAGATCATAATGAGGCACAACATTTCGTCTCAGTGATTGAATTGTAGACGTGCACTCACTTATCCATAACATAAGCTGGTTTGGTGGGGATATCAGAAGGTGGGGATGATGCCCTTGAGCATAATTTGAGGATAATATCTTCTGGCTCGTCAGCAATAGCCATAGCGACCTAGCTTAAGTGGACTTCATTTGTTATTGCATGATTGCTTTTCCTTTGTTTGCCAAATTCCACATGTCCTCAAAACTAATTTTGGGCATTACAGGTGCTTGTGGTGTCTGGAGAAACAGGTTGTGGTAAAACTACACAACTACCGCAGTTTCTTCTGGAGGAAGAAATATCATCATTACGTGGTGCTAAATGCAACATAATATGCACTCAACCCCGTCGTATTTCAGCCATATCTGTTGCAGCTCGAATTGCTTCCGAACAAGGAGAGAATCTTGGCGAAACCGTTGGTTATCAAATACGTCTAGAGTCAAATCGTTCTGCGCAAACACGGTTATTGTTTTGCACCACTGGAGTATTGCTCCGAAAGCTGGTAATTTCACTATTCAACTTTTGTGCTTGTATACAACTCTTATGCATGCTACGAAACCCATTAGTTTACTTTATGAGTGTTGAAAAATGACTTATCCAGACAGTGAGTCCTTGGCATTTCTCTCAACTGCGGTATATAGATTGAAGCATATATCGCCTATCTTTTCTCATTCCTTAAAATATCTCATTCATCAAACACGTTAGTTCTTCAACTACTGACAATATTTTTCTTACATTACAGGTTCAAGACCCAGAGTTGAGTGGTGTCAGCCATTTGCTAGTTGATGAGATTCATGAAAGAGGAATGAATGAAGATTTTCTTTTAATAATTTTGCGTGACCTTCTGCCTCGCCGACCTGATCTGCGACTTATTCTGATGAGTGCCACCATTAACGCTGATTTGTTCTCCAAATACTTTTCAAATGCTCCAGCTATCAATATTCCGGTACCGGATTAGTGAAATAGTTAAATTTCCCCTAATACATTTCTTTGTCAGATTCAAGTTACCTTTGTTTCACATCTTTACAGGGGTTCACATTTCCAACAGCAGAACTATTTCTAGAGGACGTATTGGAAAAAAATCGGTATAAGATAAATTCTGAGTTCGACAACTATCAGGGGAATTCTAGGCGAAGAAGGAAACAAGAAGATTCAAAGGAAGACCCTCTAACTGCATTGTTTGAGGTATGATTGATTTCCGAATTCCAACTAACTAAATCAAACTACTAATATCATTCATGTCTCCAATGTTCATTAAAACGTGCATAAGGTTAGAGGGCCCTGTCATATTTGTCTTATGATTCCTTGTTCATTAAAGGGAATTTTATGGACTCATATTCCCACATATCGTTGACACGCGTCGTTTTACATGTAAAATTTGATTACTTTAATCTTAGCACTAGTAAAACAATTAGTGAAGATCGAATCCATAAGGAACTGATTCTTGCGATATTATTTCTGTATTGGTAATGAAATAAAAAAGGTTGTGAGTAATTTGGGATACAAAAAACAAGTAGAGTTTCCAATTATGAGAAGTGTCAATCCATAACAATCACTTGTGACTAACGTTTATTACAAACACTAAATATCACATGTCATCAAATCTCGTAGTGTAGTCCGGCAAAGGTTGACAGGCGCTAAAATCATATGTCATTAAATCTCACATTAATGCAGTCCGGAAAAGGTGACATATTCTAGTTCTTCTAGGCATAGTCATAACTAAGCAATAATAATAAATCAGTTGTATAAGAAGGTTGTCATAGGGAAACTCAAAGACTTCGCCGTTTCGCTCCTCGGCACTTCTCTACACTCGCAACTCTCTTGTACAGGACACGTATTCTCATTTCTTGGGTTACTTACAACCCCTTTTCGTTATTATTACATGAATAATTTCGCAACAATCAGTTCCCCGTGGATTCAACCTCGACTTACTTCTTTACCAGTTTTAAGATTAAAGCAATCAAATTTGGAGCGTACAACGACGCGTGTCAAATTTTGGTCGATGGCATTTGTGAATATAAGCATATTAGTAATAGGTCACTCAATCATAGGCATATTGTTATTAATTGCATTAATATCCAATATGCATTTGTTCTCTCATAGCAGCCAGTTTTATTTTTGTTTATTCCTGTTTACAGGATGTTGATGTAGAGTCTCACTACAGACAGTACAGCTCAGCTACAAGGCAATCTCTTGAAGCTTGGTCTGGCTCACAGCTTGATTTGAGTTTGGTATAAGCCTCATGATCTAAGTATTCCCCATCATTGTACTTAGCCTTGTGATCTTTCCTAAGTTGTGTACTTAGGAAAGATGGTTTTTATCTTTTTTTTTATAGAGTAAAATTGATTGAAGTAAACACAAAGTTCACTTAAGGCAGGGAATTGATATTCCTTGCCTTGTTACATCTATTAAAATATTTAAGATTTGAACTAAGCATTTCACCACTGATTTTGCTGCCTATTTGAAGTTCTTTACGTGGACTGGATCCCCTTTTTCCTTTACTTTTTTTCTTTGATGAGGAATTGATCCTTACTTCTTCAATGCATCTCGTGATGGTCGAGATTGAATATGAACTCCCTGAATTCCTAAATTTGATCCACCAAGCCATCCTTGTCTTTATTAATTCCTTTAGTTCCTCTCTAGATCTTTTTTGGCTTTTAAAACATCTTCTATTCCTCTCTTCCCAGATTATACAGATTATGGAATAACATAATGTTTTCCAAAATCTTTTGTACACTCTTGAGCACTTCCTTATTGACCAACTTTGTATTAGCTCCTTCGTAGTTTTAGGGAATACTCAAACTACTCCCAACAAAACAAGATGTCAGCCCATAATCTCCATATCCACTTGTAGTGCACTAAGAGATGGTCAGTGGTTTCTTCTTGATCTTCACAGAAGTGGCAGTTTAGGTTAGTTCCTGCCTTAAGAATTCCTCTCTTCTGCAACTCTTTTTTTGATGGGAGGCTACTTTGGCATATTTACTATATTAAGATCTCCATCTTAGGAGGAGCTTACCCTGTCCAGATCTGATTGGACATTTTTTCACACTTGAGTTTCTTCATCTTAAGCTCCAAGACTGTTTTCATTAGCGACTTCGTGTAGAATTCCCCATCTGAGCTGAATGCCCAAATAATTCTATCCTCCGTCTCAGTTTTTGGCTGAATGTGGTTGAGACTTCTCAGTAACTTTTCTTTCTCTTCTTCTTCCCATGAATATAAATTTCTTCTTGTTTTGATTACCCAATTCCAAGAAGTCCCTGACCACTCTCCCATTTCGTTCACAACTGCATTCCTATTTGGTGTTAGAGAATATAGCTTCGGAAATTCCTCTTTTAAGCCTTTTTTCTCCTATCCAAAGATCTTGAAGATGGTTTTTATCTTAATGTAGTTTTCGGTGACCTATGTAGGTGGAAGCTACAATTGAGTATATATGCAGACATGAAGGTGACGGGGCAATCCTTGTTTTCCTGACCGGTTGGGATGATATCTCGAAATTGCATGACAAAGTCAAAGAGAATTATTTTCTCAGGGATCCAAAATTTCTAGTCCTCCCCGTGCATGGTTCGATGCCTACAATTAATCAACGTGAAATATTTGAGCGACCGCCTCCTAGTGTCAGGTATGCACAATTAAAACTTATTGCTGTGCACAGCTGATGAGGACTTAATATGATTAGTTTTCCACAGTTTTTTTCATGGTAGACAGCAAACTGCTTTTTTTGTCTATGTGGCCATTTGTACTGGAGCAGTGGAGTTCTCATATCTAATTAGATCACTGTGCATTTACAATTAATCAACTTGTGCTAGTTTTTAAAATATTATGGATCTTGAGACTTTGTAATCACATCGTGATATCTGAAGTATTTAAATATGCACTTGCATATGCTGTCGTCCAAGTAAGGTCCATCTTGTATTAATTTTAGTTTTCATTAAATTGTTTTTGGGATAATATAGGAAAATTGTGCTAGCAACAAATATTGCGGAGAGTAGCATCACCATAGATGATGTTGTATATGTCATTGATTGTGGAAAGGCAAAGGAAACAAGTTACGATGCTCTCAACAAGCTAGCCTGCTTGTTGCCATCATGGATATCAAAGGCTTCAGCACGCCAGGTATTTATCTGCATGTTGTTTGTGTAACTTACTAGTTGATTATTACCTTATTTATATTTGCACACCAACTATTCGACCCCCGGGTAGCATTATCAAACAATTACTCACAATTTTTCTGTGTTTTTATATTGAATTAATGCCAGAGAAGAGGTCGAGCAGGCCGTGTGCAACCAGGAGTTTGTTATAGACTATATCCAAAACTCATACATGATGCAATGCCAGACTATCAGTTACCTGAAATACTCCGCACGCCTCTACAAGAGCTATGCTTGCACATCAAAAGTTTGCAGCTTGGTGCAATCGGATCATTTTTAGCAAAGGCTCTTCAGCCTCCAGATGCTCTTTCTGTCCAAAATGCAATTGAACTTCTTAAAACAGTTGGAGCTCTTGATGACCGAGAAGAGCTAACTCCACTTGGTATCTGATATTATTTTTGAGTTCAGGCTGTTTCGTTAACCTCTTTCACCATTTTTATTGTTCTCTGAGTATATTTTTGTTTAGGTCGGCATCTAAGCACCATACCTTTAGACCCCAATATTGCAAAGATGCTTTTGATGGGATCTGTTTTTCAGTGCCTCGATCCTGCTTTAACAATTGCTGCTGCTCTTGCGCATCGCAATCCATTCGTCCTTCCACTTAATAGGAAAAAAGAAGCAGATGCTTGTAAGAGTTCCTTCGCAGGTGATTCATGCAGGTGAGTCCATCTTATATACATTATAATCTTTCATGTTTCATTAATTATGCTCATCTGTCAATGAATTTATGTTCGGGTATCAGAATTTTGTTTTTCTAATTTTTCTGACAGTTACTCTAGCTAATGATATTTCATTTTCTCAGTGACCACATAGCCCTTCTAAAGGCATTTGATGGATGGAAGGATGCAAAACGAAAAGGAAATGACAGAGCATTCTGTTGGGAAAACTTTTTGTCAGCGGTAACTTTACAGATGATGGATGACATGAGAAAACAATTCCTAGATCTGTTATCCGACATTGGCTTTGTAAACAGATCTCAGGTTTCAAATGTAAGATTATCATTTCCATAATTATCTAATATTTCACTGTCTGATAGTTGAGCCTCCATTCTGATTAACAGAATAATTAAAAACAAATCAAATATGCAATTGTTAGGGTCATTCTGATTAAAGTCATTTTGGTATCTCATAGCATAAACAGACAGGATACGTGACTTTTTCTCTCATTAAAGCTCTGATTGTTTTCTTCCCCCAAAGTATCACTCTTATTAGCCTTGGCCCCAGAAGTGAAATTTGCTACATCAAGTCGGTAGCCTACAGACATCTGTTTGTTTAACTAACTATGAAATGATTATTTAGTTTTTAGCTGTTTATAAATTTGGTTTTGGCTTACTGATGCTTTTAAGATTTGAAAACTAAAACAAACTTTTTCTTCCCAAATGTTTTTATAAATGGCATGTTGCTTTTATAGTTTCCATTGTTTACCTGTACCTGAATATCTTTCTGATTTCATAGATGCATTACTGAGTCCCATTATCGGCTTAATGAGATCACTTAAATATCCTGGGTTATGTTATTATTGGTGTAATTTGGTACTTGTTGTCTGACACCAGCAGGCATACAACAAATACAGTTCTGATATGGAAATGGTCTCTGCTATCCTTTGTGCCGGTCTCTATCCAAATGTGGTGCAGTGTAAAAGAAGAGGAAAGAGAACAGCATTCTTCACAAAAGAGGTGGGGAAAGTTGACATACATCCAGCATCTGTCAATGCAGGCGTTCACTTGTTTCCCTTGCCTTACATGGTGTACAGTGAAAAAGTGAAAACTACTAGCATATACATTCGAGACTCCACTAACATATCCGATTATGCATTACTCCTCTTTGGTGGAAATCTTACACCTAGTCAAACTGGAGAAGGCATTGAAATGCTTGTGGGTTATCTCCATTTTTCTGCTTCAAAGAGTGTCTTACAGTTGATACAGGTAGTTGGCTTCTCTACTACCTTTTTGCTATCCTCTTTTGCAAATATAGAAATTTTCAAACTTTAAAACTATGACCAGATGGAAACGATTTAATTTTAATCGTAATAGTTCTCTGCATCCATAGCTACTGATGGTTAGAACTTAACTCATTTTTATGGTTTAGCGTCTTTCCTCTTTGCATCAAGGAAAGTGCTGATTTCTGAATATTGATTCTTGAATGTGCAGAAGTTGCGAGGGGAACTTGATAAAATTCTGAAGCGAAAAATTGAGGAACCTAGCCTCGACATAAATGTTGTCGGGGAGGGAGTAGTCTCTGCTGTTGTTGAACTGTTACACAGCCACCGCACACGGTGATACCAAGCCTCTACCAAGGCACACTTGCCCATGTAACATAATCATTTGGCCACTTGACACTTAATTTATGTCACTAGTATGCTTTTACCAAATTTTGGGGGCTCATATAACATGTTTTCTCATTGGAAAGCTGACTTCATGTTTTACATTTTGGTCCCATTGACACTGTATTTTGGAGGAAAAAATACAATCGACCGCAATTAAGATTATGAAACTACATTATGTATGTACATGGAACCTTAATTTTTGTCTCAAAATATTTTGTGGATGTATAAGTACAAGTTCATACCGTAAAATTTGATTTTATTTACAAAGGAATTTTGGGATTGTAATATTAGCGTTGCACAATTATAGAACGGTTATTTGATGATTTAATCGTTTCGGTGGTTGATGTGATGTGTTTATGACGAAGTTGTGATAATATTGTTTATGATCATAAAATTCGTTGTATATCCATCATAGCATACAACGGAGATTCGAGAATGTTTTTGGAGTACAAGCAACATAATCCCGGTGAATCGTATAATAATGATATATTTATGGATGGTATCGGGAGATTTCTTGAAGCGATATCTGCGAATGGGTAAAAATTGAATGGAAACAAGATGCGTTGTCCATGCAGTAAGTATATGAATATGCTATTTCGTAAAATTAGATTTGCTAAAAAATCATTTGTTTACCTATGGATTGGTTAAAGATTATTATAATTGGCATCCTCAAGAAGAAGCAATAGCAGAACACACATATACACTATGTGTTAAGGACCATAGTTTTAATTCGCATGTAGGATCGACCATCCTTTGCTGAAATTGATAGTAGGTTTCAGAATATGATAAGTGATTTAGTTTGGATGTATCAAGAACAATCTGAGGAATCTAACTAAGCAACATATGAGTTGTATAATATGAGACAAAATTATCTATTTCAATGAAATTGCTTCAAACCAAAGTAGACCATAGATTGTAGGAAGCAACATATGAGTTAATTTGAGGGACAAAGAAAATTTTCTTGATTGCGATGTTTCGTGAAACAAGGAAACTTGTGTGGACTGGACAGGGGGTGCACTTGAATTAATGTATGTGTAGATGATTGTATGATCTAATATGAGGAGGACCACAACTTGTTAAATTATTATTTTTGTGGAGAACTAAG
The DNA here is from genome assembly GCA_963678935.1 of Umbilicus rupestris. Taxonomy (NCBI): domain Eukaryota; kingdom Viridiplantae; phylum Streptophyta; class Magnoliopsida; order Saxifragales; family Crassulaceae; genus Umbilicus; species Umbilicus rupestris. The sequence continues at coordinate 1,190,316 of OY787623.1, read as the reverse complement.
ATACAAAGAGTAATCCAAATCGTAAAGTTGAGCAATTACAAGAGGAATATGAGATCTCAAATATTCTATCTTCGCTATCATACATTCTCTTCAAAGATTACATATGAACGAAACAATATGTACACACATAAACTGACATTCAAATGCACCTAGAGATGACATTGTTATGGTGCACCATTCAGACGGTGAGTCATGGAAACATTTTGACCGAACATGTCCCGACATCATTTCCGACTCGTGTAATGTAAAACAGTATTTGTGTTCGGATGGCTTCAACAGAAGAATTTTTAGGATGACAAAAATCATTGTTCCATGTAATGTGTATCGTTCGCCTGAATATTGCTGCACCGGAGAACAGTCCACGCGTGAGACTTCCACCTACCAAGATATTTAAGAAGTTGTGCCCTCAAAACTTCCAGCTATGCAATACAATTGTTAAGAACTTATTTGAATTATTTGAGTATCCCTAGCTATCTTCATTTTGATTATGTCCTTATCCCGACTCTTCTATCCCTTTGCCTTTCTAAGTTGTGATAATATTGTTTATGATCACAAAATTCGTTGTATATCCATCATAGCATACAACGGATATTCGACGAGTTACGACGCGCATGTTTTATGTCGTAAACATGATACGGTGGTTTATACGATGTACTTACGGTGGTATTACGACAATACAGTTTGTGACGGTAGCTTTTTTGCTATAAATAATGATTTTTCCGATATAATAGCATCATATCCGTGGAATTTATCTTCTATATATTGAATTATTCTCTCTACACCACATACATAACAGTTTTTCTCTTCACTTCACACATTCTTCAATTTTGGATTCAACAACTCATAATCAGGTGATATACTTCACAATTTATCATTTAATTATTAAATCCGTATATATATATATATATTAGGTTTATTTGTTGCGTATGTAGCTTATTTTGACGAACAACATGTATCGCAGATATGTCTAACATGTTATCCATGTAAGAGTTGATTTGAGAATGTTTTTGGATGTACAAGCAACATAATCTCGGTGAATCGTATAATAATGATATATTTATAGATGGTATCGGGAGATTTCTTGAACCGGTACCTGTGAATGGGTAAAAATTGAATGGAAACAAGATGCGTTGTCCATGCAGTAAGTATATGAATATGCTATTTCGTAAAATTAGATTTGCTGAAAAATCATTTGTTTACCTATGGATTGGTTAAAGATTATTATAATTGGCATCCTCATGAAGAAGCAATAGCAGAACAGACATATACACGATGTGTTAAGGACCATAGTTTTAATTCGCATGTATGACCGACCACCCTTTGCTGGAATTGATAGTAGGTTTTAGAATATGATAAGTGATTTAGTTTGGATGTATCAAGAACAACCCGAGGAACCTAACTAAGCAACATATGAGCTGTATAATATGAGACAAAATTATATATTTCAAAGAGTAGACCATAGATAGTTGGAAGCAACATATGAGTTAATTTGAGGGACAAAGAAAATTTTCTTGATTGCGATGTTTCGTGAAACAAGGAAACTTGTGTGTGGACTGGACATGGGGTACACTTGAATTAATGTATGTGTAGATGATTGTATGATCTAATATGAGGAGGACGACAACTTGTTAAATTATCATTTTTGTGGAGAACTAAGATACAAAGAGTAACCCAAATCGTAAAGTTGAACAATTACAAGAGGAATATGAGATCCAAAATATTCTACCTTCACTATCATACATTCTCTTCAAAGATTACATATGAACGAAACAACATGTACACACATAAACTGACATTCAAGTGCACCTAGAAATGACACTGTTATGGTGCACCATCCAGACGGTAAGTCATGTAAACATTTTGACCGAACATGTCCCGACATCATTTTCGACTCTTGTAATGTAAAACAGTATTTGTGTTCGGATGGCTTCAACAGAAGAATTTTTAGGATGACAAAAATCATTGTTCCATGTAATGTGTATCGTTCGTCTGAATATTGCTGCACCGGAGAACAGTCCACGCGTGAGACTTCCACCTACCAAGATATTTAAGAAGTGCCCTCAAAACTTCCAGCTATGCAATACAATTGTTAAGAACTTATTTGAATTATTTGAGTATCCCTAGCTATCTTCATTTTGATTATGTCCTTATCCCGACTCTTCTATCCCTTTGCCTTTCTAAGTAACTACCTCTACTCATATTCCCTTTTTTTTTTATTTTTTTCTATTCTAGATCAAACCCCCCACCAGAGTCTTTAATCTGGGCTCATCAAAAGTCGAACCTCTTTTTTTATCACTAGATCACGTCATGATGGACTATTCATATTCTCTTCATTGCTCATGTAAACGATCAAAGAAATCCTCATCCCATTCAAGACAACAATGATAGAAAAATGGTGGATACAAGGTGTGCAACCAATCAAATTCTTGAATACAGCCAAGTTTTTGTTTTTTAAGAAAATATTTCTATTATATAGGGATAACAATCAATTATAGAAAAAGTTTGACATGCCACAACATCGGATGAGAACAAACGGTCGCATATAGCATATTTTATTTTATTTTTTATTCCATCCATGTTTCCACCAGAGGCGCATCAAAAATTAAACTAGCACATTGAGATATTTGACATTTTTTTTTAGAGAATCGATAGACATGTAGCATTAATTGAAATGATATACATATAATCACCTTCTATTCTGAAATTCGTATGTCTATCCCACTGTGATTGTTCCACTGTTCTGTATCAGCTGTTTCATAATATTCAAACGGATAGTGTTTCGATAGTCGTTAGTAACTACTCAATTTGTACGATAAAATGTAAAGAACACAAGATATGACCACCCTGTTCAGCTACACGAGCCTACTCATGGAGTTTCTCTGAATCCCAAGTGGAAAACACTTCACCTTCAAATGGTCAAGTATAATATATCTTACGTAACAAGACTCCCTCTGTTACCGTTATATTGTTGCACCACAGTGAATGCGTCTGACTCCTTAAACAGAGATCCCTCTCTGGTTCACCTCGATCTGCCTCCCTCAGATCGGAAGTTCTCCTTCCGAGAACACCAGCGCTCCTTACCTATCTCCCATAGATCGTAAGTTCTTCACCTAAAAACACCAGTACTCCTCGATCTGTCTCCCACAGATTGTAAATTCTCCTCCCGAGAACACCTGCACTTCACCGAGCGTTGCTTTTACAAACTGTTCGTACATCAATGAAACAACCTATAGTTAACTTCGAATGAGCTCGACTTCCGCTCGATATCCAATGATGATTGAGCTCACTCTTGATGTGTTCTTCCCCACAATTTTGATCTTTGCTTATGATTATGAGATTCTCGATAATTGTAGATACCACTGGATGCATCTATTTATATGGATCAATTGCTTGCTCCTTGATCTAACCGATTTGCTCCTTTTAAGGCAACGAATGATTATCTTTAGATTACAGATACTCATCCATTCTTAAAACTTCTCCAACTAATTTATAAAATGCCTTGGGATAGCATAATGCCTGTATCTTAGATTTAGATGTTCATCCAAACCCTAGTCGCCTCGAGATCTCTTTGACGTCATTTTAGGAAATCGGAACAAAACAATCACTGCTGCTGAGTGACCGTTTCTAAAAAATGATTGCGCGGCTCATTCAAACTAATTCTGGCTCACCCTCAGATTCAAGCTTGAACTTACTTGATTTTGTGAATCTTGTTTGTCTGCTTCGACACCCCTGATACAGATTACAGACTTTTAATTAATACAGACTCCGTTTGCGAAAAACATATCACACATGCATGAGACACATCAATTTAACATATTATATTCTCGTGTCAAGAAAAATTATCTAAGACTCTTCCCTCTCAATCTCACGTTCTCACCCTTCAATCTGTCCACCACCTTACACATCAAGAATTTTAAACTTCACACAAACTCGAATATTATTATTCTCCATCTTACCCAACCAACTCAACTCCAAAACACTCTCTTTAAACCTCTCTCTCTCTCTCTACACCTCGACTCAAAAATGGGCCACGACTGCGGCAAGCACGGCTTCAACCACAAGAAGCTCCTCTGGCGCATCCTCGCAGGAGTCCTCGCCTTCCTGGTCGCCGTCCTCTTCATCATCTTCCTCGTTTGGGCTATCCTCCGCCCCACCAAGCCCCAATTCACCATCCAAGACGCCACTCTCTACTCCTTCAACGTGTCCACCAACCCTAGCCTCCTCACCTCCACCATCCAGCTCACCATCACCTCCCACAACCCTAACGGCAACACAGGCCTCTACTACGACCGCCTCGCAGTCTACGCCACCTACCGCGACCAGCAGATCACTCTCCCCACCCGCCTCCCCCCCGTCTACCAGGGTCATAACGAGGTCAACGTCTGGTCACCATTTATCTTCGGCAACCTCGTACCAGTAGCTCCGTACAACGCCATGGCGCTGGCTCAAGACAAGGACTTGCAGGTGGTGGATCTGCTGATCAAAATGAATGGTCAGGTTAGGTTTAAGGCGGGCTCATTCATATCTGGGAGGTATCATCTGGCCGTAAGGTGCCCGGCGCGGATCACGTTCGGGAGCCTGAGCACCGGCGTGCTGGTGGGTGACGCCGTTAAGTATCAGCTTGTCCAGAGGTGCAGCGTTAGCGTCTGATGTTACGGCGTTAGCTAGGTCGTTACGTGCATTGTCATTCTGCATAATTCATAACTAAGACATTGTAAAACATTTATATGGAAGCACCTCCATGAATTTGATAACAAAAGAAACTTATTAAACTTCAATGAAAATAAATATGAAAAATATCATATTTGAACAATTTTTTAGTTATAGTCCAAACTACCAAAAAAAACTTCAACTATGGCTCAAAATCATAAAATTATATATTCATTCTTATAACTCAATATGAGATAATTACAAATGAGGATCTCAAACGAAAAAGGAAATAACGGACTAGCCGGACCATCTCGATTTGCGGCAGAGGCTAATTGTAGTCGTTTCTTAATAAAAATCCGTCCGCCAAAGTCTTTTGCAAGACAAAAGATAATTTATGCATCAATATAGAGTGCTGTCGATGGCTCCATACTCATTGCCTCAACCAATTTGGCCGCCACAATCCTTCTCAGCTGATCCGCTCTCACTCAAAAACCTTGATTCCATGATGAAAGGCACGAACATAAGCCTATTAATAAAGTTTTGAACGTTGATCAACATATCTAAATCAAGTGAATATCTATTAACACGAACTAGAGAACTGATACGTGTGATTTTGGAGCAGAGGGCCACTGATTTAATACAGCTAGGGTTTACTTACGTTGCTTTAGCACAAGTTTAGTTACATAGTTGATTAAAAAAAAGTCAATCTTGGTTGCATAAAAACAACTACAAATGGAGCTTTATTATTTGGGTACCATTATGCATGGAAACTTTGTGGAAGCAAACAAGGTTGAATATAGTTATAAAATTGGGATTGACAGGTTGTGCGAATTTGTTGGTGGCAATGATTTTTAATGAAGAGAAGGTTGTGACATCCTTTTCATGCAAAAAAAAGACATAATTATTATAAAAAATAGAGACAACTATGTTCTGTTTCAATGTATTGGCTTTTGAATCTCTCATCCTAAATGACTTCAGTTGACTTGCAAATTGCAGGTTTTGAGAGACAAAAACTAGCCAACTGCTGATTGATTAATGATATGTTTTATCAGGACTTTGTTGCTTTCAATAATCGCTGCTGCCCTGTACAAGATCAGTGCCTTGGAAGAAGAAGAAGAAGGTCGGCCTCGGATCGGGCGGATATCTTTCAGCCGTCTGCAGACGTTTTATAAGTATAAATGGAACATGGGATTCAAAATATATATAAATGGATCAACTGGGGAACTTGGGTAATAATGGTGTAATGCATGATTAGAGGAAGGTGTCATCTTCATTTCCATTGCTTCTATTCTCTTCAATTCTCCATTTTTTATTTTTAATAAATTTTCTTGAATGTTGAGGGAGGACCTGTTAATGAACTGGTTGATGTTCGTTAAACGAAATTTTGTTGCATTCATTAGGTTAATGTAGTTTAATTAGCTCATTGGAATATAAATTTTCGTTTATAATTTTTCAAGAAAATCAGTCTTGACGCGCACTCAGTTCAGAATAAAAATCGGTCTATTCATATTCAATTGGATCCTCGATTCATATGTTTTTGTGATATGAAGTCCGTTTCGGACCACCTGCTAGCTTAGGGAGATGTCCATGTTTAAATTATTTAGGCTTTTGTTGTTGTCAAGCTCTTTGGAAACACACCTTTATGTACCCTTGTCTTGGATCTTGACATTTTTCTATGAAAAATTGTAATGAAAATTTTGTATTTTATGATATTGTTTGATTTTAATTTTACATGAAAAAAAGTTTTTTTTCCTTCCAAAAGCCTTCATAGACCATGAGCCAAGAAGGTAAAGCATAGTTTGATAATGTAAGTAGTAATAAAACACAGCAAGAAAATATAAAGAATACATGCAACAAAAGATACGTAAGAACTTACTTCTAACCGACAAATCAGAATAAGTCATTGGATTAAAGGACTCTGGTTTCTATATGGTTACTCGGCTAGATTGGGTAATCATGTCAATCTACAATAATGTAAGCTAGTGGGGTATAAAAGTCACAACGCACACGTATTCTTAGAAAGGTTAATGCCGAATGCATTTCATAGGATGCTTCCCAGCAGGCCAGTATTATATGGGAACCCATATCGCAGTTAATGTATATTTTTCTGAGAGTGCTTCATCATTATATATTGACCGCATGATGATCTAAAAGGCAAATATCGTTGAAATTATACAAGCCATGAAAGTCGAACTACTTAAAGAAGAATGCTGACATCATAGGACTTTTGGAATGCGACAAACTACGTTTATATGAACACATAGAAATTTGAAGATTACATAAAGTAAACGAAATTGTTGATTATATAATTATCCCTCTTTCATAATCTATTATGTCTACTATAGTTACTTCCAAAATAAAAAAACATCAACCAGGACTAGTAACAAATCAATGGATTTGGAGACTATTCATATTTTTCATCTATTTGTGCGTCTCTTACAGTTACAAAGATTTTCTACGACCCACCAAATGCTGTAACCAAACATGGAAAAGCAGAATCTAGGAAGATGAAACATGGACAGACGAGGAGGTTGCATCCTCAACATTCTATTTTATTTAGGGTTTTGCACAAGTTGTGTGGAGGAGCTATGCTAATTGGGCCAAGAGATTTATTGCTCATGGGCATCATGGCCCATCAATATTTGATTCAAGTCTCTATTTTTTATATACAATTTTATATATTCACTTTAGTTTAAATAATTTCAATAACTTTTGTTAGTGTCAGTTCAACCTTTTTCTTTTGGCTTTGAACTCTCATTTGTAACAGTCTCTTTTTGAGTTATAAGAATGAATATATATTTTGGAACATGAGACAAGTGGATTTATGATCCTTGGAAGTGGAATTGACCGGATAAGAAAGAAAACATGTGAATATCGAGTCAACACGGCTTCCCATTGGCTCAAATTGACTCGGCTGGCTATCTCAAGACTTTTAGCGTATAGTAGATGTTAATTGATTCAATATCTGCGTAAAAAATGCAACAAAAATATGAATGAAATATTTTCACAGATTTCATATCGGGGGAGTTTAGCGTATGGTAAAATGAAATTTAAACTTATAAAGATGGCATAAATAGGTGGTTTTTGAAGAAAACTCCTTCATTTCTCAATACATGTTATTACCAGAAGCAGACTTGATGGAATGTGATCATCCCATTTGTGATTCATAGCTGATCAATCAAAGTCCAACTGCAAATTTCCAAAGAGATCTAAGACACGTGAAAAGTATAGGCTACAGAAATTAGGACCAATTCCACAGGACCACTCAACACAACCATAGTATTAAACTACATTAGCATCACCCACCATATCCCCCCAAAAAAAAACAGAGCAACATCCTCAAAAATACCAGAAAGCAGAACGGAGCAGAGCTATGGAATCGAAGTCTACTCTCCTCCATCACCGATACTCCTTCGGAGCACCGCCCTATGACCTCATCCTACCCAGAATCTCCAGCTTCCTACCACCCAGCGCGGCGGCTGACACCACCACTCCATCATCATCGTCGTCATCCTCACCTCTGCTGTCATTCCCATCTGTTGATCTTGACCACATCTCACTCGATTCTCAATCCTACACTTCCCTCAAAGACATCCTCCCCACCACATCTGTCGTCAACTCTCCCACCCTGACAGGGCCCTCATCCGAGCCAAGGTACGGGATCCCAATACGCAACCGCCTGGTGAAACAGGCCGCTTGGGCGTACCTGCAGCCTATGGCTGCCTCCCCTGGCTCATCCACCAGACCCTTTTTTCTGACTCCCATCAATGCTTTTTCTAGACTTTTCAACTGCGGCCTGGTCCCCGTGCTGACCCGGGCTTTCTGCCAGTTACTCATCCACCTCCGGATCCGCCCCAGCGCCAGCCGTTGGTGACCTCAGCCAGCTATTTTAAAAGATATTCACTCAAATTGTCGCACATTGCAAATAAAAAAACTTATATTGAATTCTACCATCGGGATTAACTGTTCCGGACTTTTTGTACTCGGACTTGAAATGAATATCTTCACTTTTTTGTAATCCTTCCTATGCAATTTACAGTTTCGTAGAGATTTTCCACCGGTGAGGATCCGGCTGACTGCACTTTTTTTGTTCCGGGTATGTTAATATGCGATGTCTTCTGTGTTCCAACTGTGCAAGAATATAATGAGGGTCAGTTCTTTAGTAAACAGTCATGCCCTCAGTTTGTGGTGGAGGCCATGTATTTGCCGTGGACCGTTGTCGCCTGTGTGATCTACTAAAAAATGTCGCGAACGTGTTGGGAGGCGGCAGCGGAGCAGATGGTTTTGGCCTCTGCTTGCTCTGATCACCTTGCAGCTGCAATGCACAGTAGAGAAATCTTAAGGACAGGAACTACACACATATGATATACTCAGTCTCCCATACATGTGACAATTCTGGCCATGGTAGGTACCTGAACAAGGAGATTCTTCTTGTTTTCGACTTTCGAGGGCTGTGAAAACAAATGCCCAAGAACTTCAAAGAGTTTACTCTGTCCCACTTCAGTGCAGTTCTGCCAGTAAAAGACGGCCAAATCCCAAACTCTGGCCCTCAGATTATGCAGCTTTTGATCTATTTCAGTCTCATGTTCCGACACAAATGGGTGCAACAGAGTTTCATACACATAGCTCGTCCCCTGAGCGCAGAAGAAAATCTAATTTTGTAAGTTGCAACAAACCAATAAGCCTATGATGAACTTTGGGAGTTGAAAATCAGTGATGGCTACGCACCTTAGTTTTCGGGTACCACAAGTAAATTACAAATGCCAGTTTCGCCTCAGAATACATCGGCAACCTGAACGCCAATCAGTGGATAAGTACAAGGAATTAGCGCCAGCGGAAGCCATGAAATTCAGAAGAGGAAAAAAGTAACTGAATAGCAAAGCATGAACTTCTCTATTCGAGTACCATGAGATGAAAATGTCCCCGAATCTCTCCAGAACAGTTAGCATCGCTATGATTATCCTGCAATCAATTCATTGTAGAACAAGGTAATGGCTTCACTTACAGCAGCAGACAGTTCAATAGAATTGATTCGAATGATTCGAATGCTTATTCCTCACACCATCTTAGTAAAGTTAGCATATTTATGCGTTGAAATCGGTATCAGGGTAGCACATTTTGCTACAGCCCCAAGCCCCAAATTCACAAACTAGACATTTCTATGCGAATGGCCAACAAGTATGAAGCTGATCTAGCCTTTTTTATGGAGTATAAATCATTCAAAACTCCTAATGGAGAACATAACAGTCTTGGAAAGCTTTTATAAAGTATCAGCATGCTCTCCTGAATCAAGAATGAAATTGAGATGATGAAGAATAGGGCATACCAATATTCACACCAGAAGCGGAGCTGGGCGTTATCAGCTTTGTCCCTTCTCTCAATGGTTTTGTAGCACTGCAGTGCAGGATAAGCATACCCCAGAATCATCCTGGACCATGATCATCATCATCATCAATCTCAGACATCATTAGGAACTGAAATTGAACAATAGAGACCTAAGTTATAACTAGGGTTTGAATGAGCAAGAACATACAGAAGGATTCTGGTGATAAACTCCCCTAGCATTTTCCAGGACACCTTGGAGAAACAGCAACTGCAAAATTGAGAGGAAGCAAGCAATACCAGTAGGTTGAGGTTGTTCAACCGATTGAGTTTTCCAACTGCATCATTCGGTTTTGTATTAATCAGACCGGCTGATGAGCCGGTTCAATTCAACAATTAGGAAAAGAGAACCTTAAAAGGAAATTTCGTGTTTCAGTAGGATCAACAGAGTGGTGGAGTGCAATGGGAATAATATCATTAAACGGTGCACGCCAGAGCCTGTTGTTCATCACTTAGACCTTTCTTGCAAGCCAAGACTAGCTTGCTTTAAGTATTATATTTTCTTCTACAAAAACTTTGTACAGTAGAGTGCATAATGATGCATCAACATCTGGTCTAGAAAATAAAAATACAGCTCAAAAATGTTATTTTGAGGATCATGGTGCACTTTTACATATGTACTAAGTTTTCCGGACTAAATGTTGATGTTTATTATTTTTACATATACATACATCACTCACTGAATGTTGTGTTAGAATATACAGATATTATTAAATTATTCGAACATGTTCTGAACGATTGTCTTTGATTAAAAATCATTAAACATCGATTCAAGTCAGACTCATGAATTCATCAATTTGAATTTTCTTACATGAATGGGATGGTAAACACAAAGTCTGGGAGTAATCTAACTACTGACTTGTAGAAAAGATGCATTGGTCCTCTCTATACAAAACAAGTCAGAAAAACCTGAGGTTTGTTTGTCTGAATAAATGCAGCTTCTGCCCAAGAGAACCTCCCCAAATTAATGCACAGCACCTCATTTCCACCTGCCCTTCTCAACCGTTAAACGTCTCATCAGAATCCAATTTGGCTGAGTATTTTTTTCCCACAATGAAATGCACTAAACCCTGGAGTGAGAGTGTGGATCCATGAGCATGAGTTTTCCTTAGTTTAATGTTCCTGAGATCCATCTATGAAGGTGATCACTGGCCAGAGCTTCATGAGAGGGTACAGAGGATTGATTAAAAGTCTCAGGAATCAGGAAGCTGGCAGCTGTGAGAGGTTGCCCACTTGAGCTTCTGAGGCAGACGAAACTTCATGGAACAGTCACACTCTTCATTTAATGTACAATGCCGTTGAAGCAACTCCCTTCAACCTACCAACAGCCCACCTCTCTTTTCAAAATACTTCCGAGCATCTGTATCATCTGTTGATCAGCTGTCATAGCAGTTGCTGGATGACTTAAGACTGAAAAGTATTATAAAAGAGTTGAGAATTGTCGAAGGAATTGGTGATTGAGTCTTAAATCTATGACAGTTGCTGAAGTAGATGCTCTTAGTTCCCGACTAAAGTATTCACATTTCGTTAAGCAAGTTAACCAAATTTATTATACCTTTGGAAAAAGCTGTTTTTCTGTTTAAGAGAGATGGATTGATGCATCGTCATCTTTCAAAAAATGAGCTCTTGGATGGGATCTGGAAACATGTAGGACTGGTTAGGGATGGCCTCATTTAATGGTGCTGGTGTTTCTCATTATCTGTTCCCTAGCCAACCCGCCCATCTCTGTTTCCCTGAGCTAGATTTCATGCACTGAGGACTGAGATCTCTAAGTAGAAGTTACATAGCTTGAAGTGCAGGAAACTTTTGGTAAAAGTAGGCCAAAATCAAAGCACTAGTTCTAACTAGAAGCCATTTTGAAGTGGTAGGAGTTAGTGAGAACAGAACATCTTTATCAACATGGTAGTTGGTCACCTCTTCCTCTGTCATGTGCAGCTTCCGGCGGTGCAAGCGATGAGCTGCAGCTGGTTGCAGCAGTGGTGCTAGAGGAGCTAAAATGGAGAGGAGAGGATGAAGAAGTGACAAAAGAATCCGAAACAAGAGATGCAGAGGATGAGGAGGAGGCCAGGTGCACAAAGTGCAAACTCGCCACTAAATCCGTAAAAGCCCGGATAATATAACAGTGATTTCTCTCCTCATTCACCATCAGGTAACATCCTAGGAGCTCTTCGAGCAGGTCCCAGTCGCGCAGCTGGTCGGCCTCCACCATTTCTTTCATGGAGGTCCTGAAGTCCATGTAAGGATCTAGAGACTCCATGTTGATCAAAACTGGTGTACACTTTTGAGCAGAGTGCTTATGATGATCTGTTGTTGTCTTTTCGAGTATGGAGTTAGTTTTGTCGGGTGAGAAAAACAGCCTCTCTGAAGACCTCACGCCTCTGATCACACTCTCCAGCTCCTCCGCTTCGTCTCCCGAATCTTGAGCCAGTGTAAACAAAGCTGCGGACACGTCAGCAGCGGGGGCGTCTCGAAAGGAGAGAGTCTTGGGCTGATCCCTGCAAGACACCCAAGAGTGCCTTGTGGATGAAGAAACTGAGGGTTGGTCATGAGGGGGATTTTTGTGCTTGAAGAGTGGAGGGAGCCTCATTTTCTTAGCCATGAAAGTGAGTGTTTGAATTCCAATCAAACAAGGGTAGAAGGAAGAAGGTGAAGAGAGTGAGAAGTGGATGGTTGGATTGTGATTTTGATTTTGATTTCTTGTTGTTGGGTGTTGTTTGTCTTTGAGAGTGAGCATTTAATGGTTTGGGAGAGACTTGACAGAGAGACTGATGAGTAAGAATTGGCATCACGGACAAGAACTTGTCTCATTTAATTATATGAACAACACAAACCTATCAATGCCATGTTACATTAATTTAATATTGACTTACTTCCCTCTTACAATTTAAATAATTATATGTGTATTAACATAACGATATCTACCATATTATACGAAAGACGAAATTCATAAATATTACGATTATATCTAATCGTTGTTTAATTTTGTTACTCCTAAAAGAAATTGATCATATGACATACAACAACAACCTAAGACTTTTTTTGGAGATTCTATTTCATGAAATTGTCACAGATGGATTCATGTATGTTTTAATTACATTAAAATAATATGTTTGATAATTCTGATATGAGTTAATGATCCTGTTATGTTTCCATAACTTTGAAACATATATACAAGTAGTTATGAATCTGGAGTTTTCTAAATAAAAACTATGTTATAACTCAATAAAGCCGAATTTGAACAGTTACTGCTGGCTGTGGGTAGTGTCTTTTTTACTCCTGGAATTTATGTCGAGCTGCATTTTGACCTATAAATGTACATAACATATACATCTCACTACTGTAACAGTGAAAACAATTCTGGTCACTTGCTCACCCAACATATTTTGGAACATAAGGAATTTACTTGCAACGGCCGGTCACAAGTGTTTGGTCGAAAGTCTTGAGACACTTGCCGATTCTTGGGGGACATTCAAAGTTCAGTCGTGGTCATGGAAATCAATGCTTCTGTAGACAACTTACAAATCTTAAAAGTCAGGACAAATAGGTAAACACAATTAAGACAAACTTTTGTGGAAAAAAAACTGAGAATTGTTTTAAGTGTCAGCAAACATCACCAAAAGAGTGAGTGAATGCAACTGTAGATATTGCTCGCGAGAATGGCACTGAAAATGTAAGCTAGTTTTTTTTTATTTTGGGAACTTAGACGAGTCGTTAATTAACCGTACTGAACGATAAATTTTTGAAAACTGATGGCAGATTGGGGCTCCAAAGTTTTCAGTTGCAAACTGGAAAAGTAGGAGTTAAAGTTTGTTGGTTTGGGCTATTTAATGTATGGAGAGTAGTACCAGTTTTAGCAAGCAACCATGATTTGAATTTTGGCGACTGAAATGGACTTGTTGTAGATGTTCCAACGGCTACGAATAGTGCATGGTTTTATACACTAAATTTCTATAAAGGCAATTGATTAGGCGATAAAACTGATTCTAAGGGTATGGCTTCTTATCTGGAGAGGAGCAGTGGAACCAGAAGCCTGGAGTTCATGAAGTGGGCATATCCAAAATGACAGAAAAATATACCTTCTGGAAAAGGGTCAGTCATGTAGGCATCAGGCTCGGCCTCGAGGAGCTACTAAGTAGAGAAGCGGCCATGTTCAAAGGTTCTTTGGACACTGGTGAAAACTGGGTGAATCTTTAAGTTGGTGAGAGCAAGTCCAGACTATTGATAAATTGGGTCATGGTCACAAAAATTCCATTGGCAACTCCCTCAATCATTTTTGAAAGTGGAAAACTGTTAGATCGTGGTTAGTGTTCTGCAGTGAGTAATAAAGGGTTTTGTTTCTCAGCAGGTAACAAAGCAGTGGAAGTAAATTATGCAAAAAGTAAAATAGACTTGCTCAGTAATTTATAGTGGAAACTCCAGTACCTTAAATGATACCTGAGAGAAAAACCACTATCTTCTAGCAAGCTAGAAGCATTTTCGAAATACTATTGTATTTAGGTGTGTTTATCAGTTATACTTGAATTATATCACAAGCAACCAGACACTCCAGTTCACTGTTTGCTGGGGTATTCTCCAAGAGGCAGCCGCACCACAAATAGCACTTCCCTTTTGACACAAACTACAGAGCCGTCTTCAGTTCCCTCTGGAATAGCAAGCTTCTCATTTCTCAACTTCTTGGCGGTGTAATCTTCCAAGCTTACGCTGATGGGTGTCAAGGACCTTTTCCAATTCGCTGCATAGGTCGAAAGCTCTGCCTTTCTTTTATCTTATTCTCCTTGAAAAAACCCCTAAATTTGCTCAACCGCAAATTCCTGATTTGTCGGGCAACAAATTTCATATTCACCTTCCAGATTTGGAAATTAAATCTTAAATTTCAAGGATTATCTCATACTAATCTTGACAATCTTTGACCGGATCTTCTCAATCTTGATCCTTATTTTGATCCGAGAATCTAACTAGAGATCGTTCAAAGATTCTATCAATTTCTGATGTCATGTTGTGACGTCCGTTCCAGGAATCGTTCCCTGCACATTCAAATAGCATTATTAATTAGATGTTTTTCTCATCAAAAACATGGAGTGGACATACTCCAACAAAAACGATTGGAAAAGTATGTGTTGATGAACTCTGTGAACGCCATAAATACTTTGCTTTGAGTAACATTAACCAAATCTAAGATTGTGAATTGAGTTACTCAATTTTAAGTCCGATTCTGAGGTTGTGTTCAGTTCAAAAAATAGTCAAAAACTGAAAACAACAACAAAGGACACCAAAGCCTATATTCAGTAGCACTCCGTCGCTCGAGTCTTCTCTCTCAATGTCAATCTCAGGTGAATTTGTACCCTAATTCTCAAATCAGTCCTACCTATTTACAATGAGCCAAAAACACTGCGTTTCACAAAAGTCTAGTCTTTCATGAAATGACGATGCATCACTTGAAACTTAAACAGTTAAAAAACCGCGCCACAAATACAATACAAACATGAACCAAAACATAAAATAAAAATCGACCATCATGAAGAACAAAAATCTTTCCAGGGTGTTTGGTTGTCGTCTTGTCGAGCCGCGGACGAAAATTGGCTGGCCACTGGTGATGGCTGAGAGAGACAAGATGGTTCAGTTTAACAGGAAAAAATTATTCAGTTTATACCGAATCAAATAAATTCTGAAGACTTAATTCAGTTCGATAATGAACTGTACTAGATTCTTCGTTATCTTAACTATGAATTGTTTTCTTGTATTTACTGAGTTTTAATTGCGTTTGTTGGATCTATTCAAGTTGGAGAAAGTTGTATCATAGTGTGCTGTTGCAACATCCATCATTAATCCCTCACTGATAGGGTAAATTTGAGAAAACCAAATTGAAAGTATTATTTATAGATTAAACTCTTTTTCTAAATTACACTTCCTATTTCCTAATCCCTATTTATTTAAGAAATAAATAAACAATATATTGATTGATATATGGATCGGAGGACTTTAAGAAGATGTTGTTCAAGGGTTTTAGAGAGATTTGTAGGTCATATTTCTATGGAAAAACCCCAGTTTTAAGAAAACCCTACTTTTATCACTAGTTTGTAGGTCATCGTGTTTTAGAGAGAAATTGTGGAGTGTCTTCCACAAAGGCCAAACAGAGAGAAAAAGCCCCTCTAGGGTTTAGAAAACCTAGCCCAGACCTTTAACCATTGGGGTTGGACCAAAAGGCTGATGGGCTACTATCTCCTGTTAAGCCAGAATGTTGTGCTTGCACCAACACGGATCATTACCAATTTGCCTAATAAAAGACAAGAATTTTAATCATTTTTTCCAATATCTTCTCTTGCAATTAAAGTAATGAATTTCATTTTTCATGATTATTTTTTTATTTTCTGCTTATTTTTTTTATATAAAAAAAAACTCACCCGTTAGAGCCACACCCCTAACACCCACCGGGAATCGAACCTGTCACATAAAGTTTATAATGCACCACCACCATCATCGAGCTTATTTTCTTTGTAATTATAAACCCCTAATAATCCTTAATTTATATATAAATACCTCTCTCTTTTTTTCTTTGACAGACGGGAGCTTTGCGAAAATTCTTTATCACATTTCTCCATTAATGGCAAAGTGAATTTCATGAGACAATCATATTTTCTCAAAATTTTACCGTCCGTTTTGTTATTAAAATTCAAGTGTGCTAAGCAAACTAACAATCCAAAACAACCTGCTAATCGAAAGATTGACTGAAAAATTAAAAATGCAAGACACAAGAATTTTTATAAGGTTCACCAAGCAAACTTGGCTACATCCGAGGAGGCTCAGCCCAATCGTTCACTATAATCAAGCGTTTGTTACAGGCACAAGAGATCAGCACAACGACAGAGCAACCAGCAAGCATACTGTTATGCAAAATAACAAGAAGAGAGCAAGAAGACAAGACGGAAGGGATTTAGCCCCCTTCCAAAGCCCCTGTGTGAAGCCGCAACAAAGTTGCGTTGTCCACGAAGAACTTTGCCTGAAGAAGCTCGGTTGCTGTTCTTCGCTCCCGAGTTCGGCGCACCGCGACTCCACGACACTATCGCACGAGCAGACCTTGATCGTGCCTAGAAGTCCCTCTGCGCCCGGCCAGAATCTCGCTCCTTCGTCTTCGAAAGCTTTCTCGCCGCCTTCTTCTCTCTCGGCTAAAATCGTGCCCTAATTCCGATTTTTCCTCTTATGTGTGTTATATTCTAAAACGCTGAGTTTGGCCTTCTTATAGGGCTGCAAAACAACGTAATTTCTTTTTGCCTTTTAAGTTCCAACGGTCACTTTATTTGGCTGATCAAAATCAAGCCACAAAAATAAAACAATATCAAAGCCAAAACGAGTACCATGTAAAGCTTAAGCTTCTAACACCGCTAAATAAAGCCATTCTGATCAAAAACAAATGACTTGAATTCTCTTAGCAAAGCAGCAAAGCTCATAACAGAAATACTAAATTCAACCCGTTTAACCTGATATGGTTCCCCTTGGGGAACCGGAGTTGTGCTCGATAAGAGTTTTTTTCCATCCATATATGTTCTATGATGAATTTAACATTACAAGTTTCGAATTTTTATTCGGCGGTCAATTTTTGCCGCACGCATCGCTAAACTGTTAAATAACAAAGCAAATTGGCGACTTTCGACGAATAAAATATTATCGTATAATTAATCAATAAATAAATTATTTGACAGAAATATAATGGTATTTACGATACTTTTACGACGGAATACAATACCGTCATAAACGAATAGGATAACAGTGGGAAATCCACCGCTCAACATGCGGTTATTATACAATGGTGTTTTGACGACAGAAAGTGGTGATTTTCCGACGGTGATACGTCAAAATTTAGTTATTTGGTACGGCCGGAACTGCACCGCGGATTATATGATGGTTTATGCGAAGGAACCACTGTCGCATATGTGATGGAATTTCCGGTTATGCCACGAAACCTGGAAAATGAAAAGCGATGGTTTTCCGATGGATATTTGACGATTTAATAAAATATTTACAATTTTAATAAAAATGTTAATGAATTTTTTTAATTAATTTTGAAAATTTTAAATTCCATCAAAACTTATACTATTGCATCAAAGGGTGGTCATACATACGGTTCATAAGGATCATTAAACCTATGTTCGTTAACGCATCCAATATATGTCACTTATACTATTGCCTCTCCAATAAGAGCTAATTATAATCATCCATAATGATTCCGTAGGTAAACAGATTTTCGGTAACTCCAACTTCACACTTACTGCATGGACAACGCCTCTTGTTCTCATCAAATACTTGATTATTCGCAGAAACCACTTCAAGGAACCTTCTTACATCGTCCACAAACATATCATTATTATACGATTCACCAGGATTACGTTATTCATACATCTAAAGACGTTCTCGCACCAAATCTTCAATGGAAAACAAGTTGGACATATCTACATAACTCTTGTTCATCAAATAAGCTACAAATGAAACAAAGAACCCTACATGTATGTGTGATTCCAATGGTGATACGATGGTGCACAAATAATTGGATTTTGTCGTATTACTGTCGGAAAACCACCGTTTCGTTTTATCACTGTCATATAATCACCGAACACTTATTTGTGGATAGTTATCCGACGCGTTTACAACGATCATATTTTCTATGATAAAAGCTTTGTAATTTTGATGGTTAGTTTTATGCGGTGTTTTCACCGTCCAAAAACCGCCGAAGCAAATGCCAGTTTACAAATACAACCAATTCATTTCATCCAATCATAAAATAGTGGATAAACAAGCCCAAAGGCCAAATACCTTATTCCTATTCATGGTCATACTTCACCATTAATACAAGTGGTTATGAGTCTTGTCATGGTGGACTTTTACATATCTAATGATGTTAATTATACATAAATCAACCAGTCTCATCAGAGATAATAAATTCATGCAGGCCTCCATCAAAATGTCAAACATATGTGGAGCCACCCTTTTAAATTCGGGTCCTTCTCGTGGGTCTACTCGAGTCTTATGTCCTTCAGATTGCGGTGCCATAATTAGGGTTTTTAATACAATGCAGAACTGAGAAGTCCACTAGCTGCTTCAAAGAACCTCCTCATAAAATCATCATGGCCCTCATATATGAGGTCCTATACCCTCCCGGAGCTGATGTTAACTATAGGTGTCGGTCGTTGATATTTTTATTTGAATTTAGGGTTAACTTGAAAAACATTGATGAAAAAATTAACATGCAAAAGGCGATTTCATCTGAGTCACCATCTATCATCTCTATCGCCAGTTGAATTCTGCAAGACTTTTAGGGTGACACCTATCACATTTTGGCTCGTTTTGATCACAGTACAACCTCATGTCAATTCTATCTACTCTTATTTATTTGACAGACAAGTAGAGAAGACAAAAACTTTCATTAGGATAAGATTGGATAAGAATAGTTACAGTAGTATTAGGGTTTTGATGACCTAGAACCTTCAAACTTTTGTTGTCTCTTTATTTCTATTTTAATTTTTTATTCTAATTCAAACCCCATCAAATTTTTATCTTGAGATTTTCAATAATTGAATTCAAATTACTTAAATATTTGACGTTTTTTTACTATTAATTCACACGAACTGTACTTTTATATACTTTATTAACATGAGAAAAATACCTTAATCACCCACAAAGTTTAGTAAACTAAAATCATCATTGCCTGTAGGTCCGACCAAATATTTAAATAAACAAGTACCTAATAAAACATATGTCTTCATTTTGACATGTGTCATCTCTACTCTTCATGATTGTGGTAATAAGATTCAATACATATGTTGATTTAAACAATTGAGATTATATGGATACCCAGTTAGTACTCAACTGCTTCATGACTTTTACCTTTCAACGCATTAACTTTATAATAATTTACTGGGCTCAGAAGTAAACCCTACTTTTACCATGAGCAATTTATCAGGGCAAGTTGCAGAAAGATGTGATCAGATAAGCTCTACTGTTAATGGATCTCTATCAACTAGCTAGTAGACATTATATCGATGTTAGCAGATTTTAGTACGTAGTGGCATCTGTCCTATCTGCGTGTGTCTCTCAGTCTCTCACTAGGTCTCTCTCTCTCTCTAGAATGAAAGATATGTAACTAAACTAATCCATGTCGAATTGTCCCTTATGCTGTCAAGTTGAAAATGAATGTGAGCAAATTAGTGATCTTAACGTCTACCTACTTTGACAAACAAAATCTTCACAATTAGATGTTGTACTAAAATCTGTACCTATAAGCAATTATTAAGGACTCCATAGATACAACTTTGGTACTAATTAGGGTTTTTTTATTGCAAAGCTCCAACTATATAAACGAACCTAGACACATTCATTTCATACCCATACTCAAAAAACATTCTATCGAGTTCTTGCTGCATGCTCCTCGGCATGACCGACGTAGGCGGAGCTCAGCCGCAGACCACCGCCACGTTAGATGTCGTGCACCATGACGTCATCATGAGTTACATCCTCCCGTGTCTAGACGCTCAGAGTCTTGCATCAGTCAGCTGCGCCTCCACCACCCTCCGCGACCTCGTCGTTTCCAACGGCCACCACCTCTGGTCCCAAGTCTGTCTGGCCACGTGGCCTTCTCTAGGCACTCCACGTCTGCGAGAAGTTATCTCCGACTTCCTTCCGGACGGCCCGCGCTCCTTCTTCTCACAATCTTACGCTCCGCAGCTCCGTGTTCCAGGCTGCCGTGGATTGACAGAGCTCATCTCGGCAGTGGATTTACGGTACAAAGGAAACCTTATCTTCTCCAAAACGGTCGAAACGGCCGACACGAAGACGAGCTGGTTCCGCTGCGCGCCGTTTCGAGTCGACCTAGTGGACCAGACGGAGGTAGTTCAGACGTCAGCCGTCAAACACCCGACCACAGACGACTCGTGTAACGAGCTTTTACACGACTTGACGCTGAGCTGGATCTTGATCGACCCAGTTAACAGTCGAGCCGCCAATCTCTCGAGCCGCCGGCCGGTGAGCGTGCAGCGGCACTGGCTGAGCGGGGAAGCCATCGTGCAATTCAGCTCCGTCCTCGCCGGTGGAGAACCCATCAGTAAGAAAGGGTTCCGGTTCGGGTCGGCAGGGGAGGAGCTGGTGATGTGTGGGATCAGAGTTGCTCTGGGTGGGTCCGAGGATGGCGCGATGCAGGTGATGGAGGTGAGCTTGGTGATGGAGGACATGGATGGGAAGCATTTGAATGGGGGGAGTAGTTTGGTGAATTTCGAGTGGGCTTTGGAGGGCAACCGAGGGAGAAGGTATGAGGAGTTTTTGGAGAAGAAGATGGAGAGAAAGGAGAGAGAGTTAAGGAGGGAGCAATGGTTGGATTTGTTTTGTTTAGGACTTGGTGTGTCCTTGTTCTCATCTTTTTTGATGTTTGTTGTTCTTCGGTAGTGTTCTTCTCAAATGGAAGTTGGAACATTCATAGTATACACTCCCAGATTTCATGCTGGAGATTTTAAGTTCAGTTGAAAATGTGGTGGAATCTGGTCCGGTCTGGAGTCCGGTCTGGTCTGGTCCGGTCTGGTCTGGTCCGATCTGGTCCGATCTGGCGCCTACCAAAACAGGCAATTTCAGATTGGTATAATTATTGAATATTTAAATATAAAAATTTAATATGACCGTTCATATTTTTCAATTTTTTAAGTGGCATGGGACAAATTCAATTGAATATGCTTTACCCATATTCTTTTGTCGAGTGGCTACTCAAATTAAATACAAATAAACTACCAAAACGACAAATGTGAACGAAGCTTCCTCTGCGTTTAACGGAATCAAAATAATAGTAGCAGAAGAGAGGCCTGATTGGTAGAGGAAGACGAATAAAAAATACCCTAAAACGCCCGCCTTTCAAAAAATACCCTAAAACGCCCGCCTTTCAATAATTCCATAAACATTACACTGTTTTTTTTTTTTTACAAATCTCAACTTTCATTTATTATTTGCGACCCACTAAAATAAATTATAATGAACATCCTTTTGTCCGATGAGTTTATAATATATTTTTATTTTAATTCTGTATACTGTTTCGGATAAATATTTTTTTGATGGACGACATATAATTCATCATGAGTTTATAGAAAGAGTTTCAAAATACATATTATCATACTCGTACACAGGCGAATCGGAATTTTATTATCTATTTAAGAGCGACACGATATACTCGCACTAATTTATGTTCAGACAAATTTATGTTCAGAATCAACTCTCGCATATATTTGAAGGAAAAAATGAAATATATAATAAAAATACAAAAATGAATTTAAAATATCCTAGAGCTGTACACCATTTCGCGACTCAAAGAAGAAAACGCGAAATCGTGGCTAAATTGACGGACCCCGATCGGCCCTTTTTCTCCGAATCGATTCATCCGTCTTCAGGTCGATTCGTAGCTACGAGTTCAGACATGCCGATGACTATCGAGGGTAAGCCTTTTCTTTTCCACCTATAAGTTCACATCTCTATGGTCGGAGGGGCTCCTGGAGTTGGATTCCTAATTAGCTCTTTTAAAGAAAAGAGAGAGAAATGGATTTTATCTGTTTTTAGATTGCAAGGTGCTTGCGTTTGATGATTTTCTTGTATGTTTTGTACCACTTGATTGTTGTTCACAGTTTGGATTTTGGTTCTAGCTTGGTGTTTTAGGGTTCATGATTTGTTACTTATTAAATGCTTGTTGCTTTTAGCTGTTAGACACTCATTTTAGTCATAAGAGTTTTGTACTGGCCTTTGCTGGTTTACCAGTGTTTAATTTCAACTGGGGTTGCATCTTACAGAGACCCCAGCATCGAAAGTTGAAATGAAATTAATTTCTTGGACGTATTAATAATCCCATATAAATCTCTTTTAGAATTGATATGGAATTTTGAATTACATATTATGATGAAAAGCTGGCCTAGCTCATAGTTTAACTAACCATTTGATGGCAAGGAATAATAAGCTTCAAGTCATATAGCCGAATGAAATTGATGGGTACTATTGATCAAAGAATTAAAGTGAAAAGTTTTTGAAAGCTCTAGTTAATAGTGTCTTGTCATTCTTGTATATCAGCAGTATCTTATCAAGCATTTGATTTTTTTCATTTTTGTTGGCAGCAATTTTTATAGCATTTTTCATTATCTTCTGCATAGATTTAGTCCTGATATAGATTATTGAGGTTTGCTGGAATCGTGTAGCTCACATTCTGAAGATGGATGATTGATATTGTAATGGAATTTTGATATTGATATTGCTGAACTTTCTCTCTAATAGTTTTGTCAAATACATATTGTGAATGCACTTGTTTATTGATTTTTACCCTTGATACTAACTAATTTTCCTTTTTTCCTTTCTTTCTTCGGTGTACTGATAATGGTGGAACTCATGAATCAATAGTGTAAGATACAAATTTCCTGTCTTCCTTATTGTTTTATGTTCGTAGTAATTTGAAGTCCTGAATTCATATCTTTTTTCTGCAGACTAGCTGGGCTCGCTTGTATGTTCTCATCTAGCATCTTGCTACAGATCCTGGTTTGTCTCTACTTTTGTAACCAACGTTATAAATTTAGGCCCCTGCCTAGATATGAATTAACCCATCGTCTATGTTTCTTTTACATATAAATAAACTTTATTAGAGGAAAAAAATTACAAGGGAAAAAGTTACAAGCGATAAAAAACAGTGATCATAATCATAGGCTCAGAGAATGGTGAAAATATTGATTGCTTTGTTAACAAAAAGTAAAACCATAGTGATATTATAAACCAGCTATGCTTTTTAGTAAAACCTTCATCCAGTGACTGATAAATACAGCTCACTTGAGATATTTCTTCATGACACATAATTGTTTAGTTATCTTATTTCACATTGATGAATTAGAGTGTTATTGGACACCAACTTTCTTTTCCAGAATATACAGAACATGACTCAGTTTCTATTTCTTCTAAACTAAAAGCAACTTATCCGTTCCGTTTTTAAACGTTTACCAGACACATCACTCCTATTCATGCTAGTTTATCGTTGATCTATAAGCTTAGCTAGCCAGTTACAGGCTTAACTCAAATATTTTTCCTCAGTTGCGTCGATGATCAATTACTTTTTAGTCCCTCTCTGTTGTTGGCAGATGGAGCTTTTTTCAATCCACTTTATCTTACCACACTGTTTCCTATTCGTTTACTCTATATGTGTGGCTCTCTTAGGTTTCCTTACTATTTTCAGCAATTGTTTGTTAGCCTGCAGTGATGTATTCATGTGGCTTGGTGTTGATTTCTCTTCTTTCAATTTGATGACAGGCATGCGCACTTTATAGTAATTGGTGGCCAATGCTATCAGGTTTGCCCTGCAATATGGTGTACTATTATCATTATATATTCATTTCTGCAATCATTGGATAAAGAGGATTAATGAGCTTATTGGTTATCCAGCTTTAATGTATGTACTGGTGCCTATGCCTTGTTTGTTTTTCGGAGGGGGGTCTACTCAGTTCTTAACTAGCCGTGACGGAGGGGGGTGAGCATCTTTTTTGACTTGTTAATAACATTTATCTAGTTTTACATTTGACCTAGTTTGATTTTTCATGGCCAACTATGGACTTATAATCTTCCCAAAAGAAAGAAAACAAGCCATCACATTTCTAGGCTTCAGTTGACCGTCATATCCCCTTCCTTAATGACAGTCTCTTCTTTGTCCTTCATTTGGAAGTAACTGGTCCTAGTGTAGATAAAAGATTCAGAATCATTCGCAGATGAAGTTTTTGCGCACCAGTGTCTTTATGTCTCAAATGATGCATTACCATCTCAATTGCAGACCTAAGATGAAAATTAAGATTTGCTAGCAAAATTAGCTGGTCCATTGTTTATTCATAATGACAAGGAAAACGATACTTCGTGTTAGTGTAGAATTTTTGTTTCTTCATGTTAGTTCTGCTTGTGTTTTCAAATAAATAACATTTATTTGAAATATACTCCTGTAAAGTATGATCACTTTCTCAGTACTGCAATTCAGGAGTTCTTAAAAAAGATAATAGTTTCGATTATTTTCTTTTTCCATTTGTAATGCATTTTAGCATGGTGTGTTATGTGGGGCCTGAACTCTCTAAAGTTTGGACAGCCACTCAATGCATGGGATTTTAAATCATTTTTTCACTCGCAGATGGATAAATGCAGCTAAATTTTTAACAGGCGCATCTGCAGTGGGGAGCGTGGCCATCCCCATCATTCTCAAGCATGCCGGCTTAATAGGAACAGGAGCTATGTTTATTGAGTTCACATCGTTCCTCATATTTGTATGCACCGTTTTGTGTTTCCATAGAGCAAGCTTAGAAGAAGATTGGTAAATTGTTAAATAGGAAAAGAAAAGCACCTAACAGAGTTTGTTGAATATCAGTGATTGTCATGGATAAACTGCAAGAACCCCAGAATGTAAATCTCAATGTATATGTTCAAAAGATCAATGATAAATCCTTTTTTATGTCCAGATTCACATGATTTTTGTTCATTTTGCAAAAAAAAATTTTTTTTTTAAATGGAACTTGTATTTACAGACAATAATTAATTTATTCATCTAGTTTATGGACAAAAGATTAAAGAGGTATCATCTTGTCAAACCAAGATACAGTTGAAGTACAAACCAGTTAGTATTGAGCTTATGGACTCTGCATACACTCAATTTTGGTAGTGAGGACAGACATGAGTGAAATATGATGAAAATATATCTTCCAAACACTTTCTAGAAGTTACATGAATGTTTTTGTAAAAAGAGAAAAGTGTCGAACAAGCCTCCAGTGCCATATTTACACAGAATAAGCTACCAGTGGTCTCTGACTGGTACTTGAACTTAACAATCTAGTCAGAAAAAAAATATTACTTTCACGAATCTGGAATCATTTTCCCCGACTGAATCTTACACATAAGGGCTAATACACTCTCTCTGGTGTCGATTACTATGACCCTGGTAAAAATCTAAATAAGGTGTATATGATATATTTTAGCTAGCTAGGAGAAAAGCGAAAAAGTCTCATTCAAAATGGGACTGAACAAGAAAGCTGTTACACCTCAAAAACTAACAAAATTAAGATCACCAAACCGTTAAAAAGCCCATTAATGATGCGACATCTTTATCTCCTAGAATGGTAATGGTAAATCCGGAAGATTTCGTTGTTTCGTACGGCATCATGGTCACTATGAACCACCTCAGACACTTACATACTCTGAGACCTTTTTTTTATAACAACAATGACTAAGAGCCTTGTCCACTGTATGGAAGCGGCTAAAAGAAAACTCCCAATAATGTACCAACATTTAGAACAGCCATCACCATGAAGAACACTACCAACATTTATAACGTAGAACTCCAGAATGAAATAGGAAAGAACTGGCAATCTGACATAAATATCCAAGATATACAACTGGGCAACAAACACCTATTCCAAAACAAAACAAAAAACAGAAACATACTTTTAGCAGAACATTCCACTCACCATCATAAACCCTTAACAAGTTTCTGAGGCACCATTTCCAATCTAAACGGGCCGTCACCTCATTCTACTCAACACTACAAATGTTTCAGGACTCAAGAATGTGACAAAAAAATCCAGCAAAAAAATGAAGAGACAACCACAGCTGTAGAATTCAAGAATGTACTAGAAAGGATAGACCTCGGCATCAGTCCAAGAAGCCAGTCTGCCTGAACACAGCATTCCTCACTCGTCGCAGATCCCTCCCCTTCAACGTCCTCCCAGCTCCCTCCAGCATGGAAAAAGTTGTGCTGGGCGACTGAGCGGAGCCTCTGGCCACAATCTGATGCGGGGGAAGCATCTCATCATCATAATCATCATCCGGGGCGTCAAAGAACGCCCTGTTCCTCCTCGCATTCGCCTTCATCATCTCCTTAGACAGCACCGGCACATTCACCGGAGCAGAATAGTTGAACCTGGGCGCCGGAGCTGTAGTCACCGACACCTCCCTCTCCCCGCTCGGCGGCTTCGGAATAGCCAACACATTCTTCGCCGCCGACGGCGTAAAAAAAGGCTTCCTGCGCAAAGCTTGAACCTTTGCATCATCACTCAACGCCGCAAGAATCCCAAACTTATCCTCCTTCGTGAACTGCGATCGGGTCACAAACATCCTATCGCTAAACGACGAATCCTGCAACTTCTTCCCAGTCCTTTTCTCCGCAAAATCTCCAGTCCAGAACACGTCGTCCTCGTTCAACTCATCTTTCTCTGAACCGGAATCAGAGCCTCTGACAATCGACGAGTCCGGCGGAGGCGAAAACACTCCGAGGAAGCGGTCAGAGGTCGGCGATCTGCGCTGGTAACCGCCCCCGAAATCCATGCCCAACTGACTAATCAAATCACAAACCAAACAGGCCCTCCCGATTCGTGGATCTGCAGAGCAGAGTCGAAGTCGAGTAGAAGAAGACGACGCGGCGCGTCGTCGGAGAGAATTGAAAGCGAAGTTTTCGACAACAGAAAAATTATATTTATTATTAAATTATAATAATAAATTAGAGCTGAAAATGAAGTGGATAAGGATTTTGTTGCGATTGGTCGACGACAAAAACATTGTACACGGGCACGACGTGGGACATGATATTCATAATAATATTTAAAAACGAAATAAAATTATCCCGCCAAAATCAATAATTCTCGAAAGAAAATATATTAAAGAAACTACTACAATTAGTTCCGTCTATTAAAAAAAGTCGAAAAGTCTTAAGAGAAGAAACAAAGTTACTAGCAGTTAAAAATAAGTAGATAGTCTGCGTACGGAATGCTCGATTCAGGTTCGGTTCATCTTAAAAGGACGCCCCATGCTCCAAGCAGTGAGTTTCTGGATCTTCACCGGAATGGACCCGTTGTTGAAAACAAATAAGTGCGCGTTGTCTTTAACTGCTAATGTCGGATAAACCCTTGAAGTGATGCACGTCTTGCCTCCTTCTCCAAAGCTTTCCACAACAGAATGATCAATCTGAGACATCATAGAAAATATCAGCAAGCATTTACCTTAATACAGTATAAACAAGATGAAAAAAAAGTTACCAGGCTCCGGATTGATAATTTTCCCTCACTGAGGTCGGCCTCAACATAACCTGCGAAAGGCGGCTTGTACCACTTTTTATCTTCTTCTAAGGAAGACCTGAAAAAAATATAATTTAGATCAGAAAGGGGTGAAATTAACAGGCGAGGGAGAGCACTTTACTTACCTTCTTGCGTCCGAGCACATGAGAGCGATGTGTTTGTCTCGAGTTTTATCCCTGAAAATTCTGAAGAAAACGGGAGTGTACTCTTCGAGATTTTGTGAAGCCAGGGTGATGAGACCAAATGGGCCAACTGCTCCTTTAACCTCTGATCCCTTCTTTTTGCAGATATCCAATGCATCAAGTTTTTCCCAGCCAGCCTCAAACTCCTCAGCCTTGTGCAAGCTTGATCGAGGGAACTTGAAGGTGATTTCAACGTCTGCCTGCGCGTGTCAATTGTTAAAAATGTCAGTACAAGGTACAATACATTCATTAAATTCATGTTTTGTAAAGAATCAAATTCATTGTGACCTGTGCAGGAGTGATTCCTTGAACTTCAACTTTTGTTCCATAGGAAAGCTCTTGATTGGTAATCTTAACTGGTTCCGATCTCAGTCCCTCTATCTCCTTAATCGGCCATTGTACAAGCTGCTTTCCGCCGCGATCCAGCCACACTTCCCTGGGGATGGCCTGATGTTAAACAAAAAAAAGTGTCAGCAAAAAAATTCACCAAAACAAAGGAATGAGCAAATCAGTGAATTTTATCTGAACCTGAATTCCAGCCCATCCTTTTTTAACATCGTTTTCTGCAGAATCGGATTCATTAGCCCAACCCCACAAGATCCTCCTGTTCTTGCCACTGTCGTAAAAAGTCTTGGAAGCATAAAAATTTCCATAATCATATCTCAGTCCCTTCCAGCCATCTACAGAACACCCATCCGGAACATACCGCTCCTTGGCCTCATCATAAGTCCCAACAGTGTAATACTCATACCTAGTCTTGTCTAAGCTGAGCTTCAAGACATGCTTCAAATCTTCCCCGGCCGCTGACGTGTCCAAGCCAGTTCTATTCTTTGTAGAAACTGGAAAAAAATCAGGACACTCCCACATGCCAGTGTCAGACCTGGAATGCAGTGGATGCTTATGCTTAACCCATTTCAAAAAATCATAACTTTTGTACAAATAAACTATGCCTCTGTGCTTGTTCCTACTTCCAACAATCATTCTCCAAATCCCATCTTTGCCACGCCACGCGGTTGTCGGGTCACGAAAGGCACTGGCATTGACTCCCTTGGTGGGAGGTACAATGGGGTTGTGCTCCAGAGGCTTCACCCATTCGATGAGATGCGGGTCAGAGAGGTTCTTGGGGATGGCATAGTTCTGAACTTGCCTTTCTTTAGGATCAATTCCCGTGTATAGGATGACCGGTTTGTTACCGGGGAGGACTGTGGCTGATCCGGACCAGCAGCCTCTAATGTCGAAGTGCTCCGTTGGGTAGATAGCCGGAGGGAGGGGCTCCCAGTTCACTAAATCTTTTGAGACCGAATGTGCCCACACTATGTTTCCCCATGTTGCACCTTCTGGGTTGTACTGGTAAAACAAGTGGTAGTATCCGTTGAAGTACATCGGTCCTGCGAATCACATCTTTCTCATTTCATTTTCTTTCCATGAAATTTTCAAAAATCACATTTGACAGAAACTCACCATTTGGGTCTGAACGACGTTCAAGATGGCCGGCAGAGATCCCAGGAGAGAAGACAAAAAATGAAGAAAGTCAGAAGCTTGAAGACGATGTTTATGACAATGTTAACAGAGATTAAGATAACCATGCATGCATGCATACCGTTGATCCAGTTTTGAGGAGGCTGGAAATGATAGCCAGTCCGGCCATCAATCTTAACCTCGCTGGCCGTCAGAGACTGGTACTGAGGATACACTTTGTGGGAACCTTCGACCACAAGCACAGCGCCATTGTTGCATAGAGTAAGAGCAACCAAAGCAATCCCAACGCCCCACGTGGACGACAACAACAGATGCAATGTTGACTTCTGCATTCTTTATCGATGCCAAGAAATGGAGAGAGCAGCGATAAATATACCCAGGCGGTTGAAAATCGGTAGATAAATAAAAATAAAATAGGATAGGAAACAATTGATGATAAGATAAGGGATGATGATTAAGAGTTTGAAATTAGAGAAACGAGGGATTGTGAGTATAAATAGGAGAGTTTTGGATTGAGATGGTCAGCTTTATCTCATTAATCGAAATTTAAGTTCCCATATTTAGGTTTATCCGAATCTGTAGAACATTAAATGCCCTCTTTGAATACGGATTTTCCTTGATACACGCACTGTAATTTTAAAAATTTATTTTACTATTGATATCAATAACTACTACTTATATTGCAGGAAGATAGAAGGTCATTGGATGCTATGAGATTCTGTGCTGTCAATGTATTTTTTCGAAATAAATTTTTATTAGAGGGAGGTAATCAATCTAATACTTTTTTATCTAATCTCTATTTACAAACAACTTGTGTAAAATGTGAAAAAGACATTGTTTTGCTAAAAATATGAGGTTGAATTTGGAGAGCATAAATTATTAGATGAACGGATTAATTTTGAACAATTATAAACCAGAGCATTTCAGATGCAAACTGTGATTATGAACATGCTTGTTAAAATGAATTTTAAGAAATTCTAAAAATTTGTTTGTGAGTCAACATTTTTCCCTATAAAACCATATTTTATGTTTATTATTTATAAAAAATAAAAAAATTACTAAATATGAACTTTTTTATGATGAATGATTCATCTCTTTCACTTCGCCTCTATTTATATTCAACTACCCCTCAAACCGAATGATATAATTTTCTATTCTAGATAATTCTATCCAAATATTTTCTTTCTTCATTATCCATATTTTTTGATAGTTTCTATAAAAATCTTCAAACGGAATGATATAATATGCTATTCTAGGTAATCTTATCCAAATATTTTCTTTCTTCATTATCCATATTTTTTGATAGTTTCTATAAAAATCTTCATTTGGGCTGGACTTTTTGGAAATGTGTACATCTTATCCATTCTTTATTTGGGTTTAGACTAGGTATTAATTAATAGTTAGATTTGGCTTATCGTTGAATTATAGAAAATGCAAAAATATTACTGGAATTTCAAAAAAAGGAAATGATTCCCAGTTCCCAGGTCTTAAATTCAAACCAGCCCAGCTGGTATAACTTCACAGTCCTGACTCAAAGAAGGCCCCAGAGGTGAGTGAGCGAGTGAGTTCCAAAATAAAATGGGTTGAATCAATGTGAATGTAGGAAGTCCTCAAGAGCTTAAGCTCTGTGCAGGTTTTTGAAGATCAGCAGGTCGTAGACTTTTGTCGCTGGCCAGTGCTGTAACCAACTGGAACACCAACCCTTCCTAGACTCGATGATGAATGATGTATCAAACATGCGTGGAGAACCACCACTGGAGAACAGTAAGGATGCCAATGAGAAGGATTCGGTCAAACCAGAGATAGGCAGATCAGACTGCAGTGATCAGATTGATGATGGCCGGAAGGAAACTGGAAAAGACCACAGGCAAAGTGTTATATGATCAGGAGGGCTAGTCAGGCTACTGGAGGCTCTGAGTATGTTAGGGCCAGCTGCAGGTTGCTGGTCACAAATGTCTTTGAAGTTGAGGTAATGCCTTTCTGCTGTGGCTGATGGTCTCTTGAAATGTGTAGTTAAAGAGCGACAATGAAATGGTTGCTGATGACCTGAAAAACTCATTGCTGGAGCTTACTCGGATCCCTTTCAGCTCTGGATGGCCACATGATCAGCTACCCAATAAGCCAGAAAATGGGATTGACGGCCACCATTGACGCCATGGCTTGCTGAACACCATGCCAATTCCTCCCACCTATAAAATTGAAACCATAACTTTCTCATAAGAACTACGCACCATTTGCACCATGTTATACTTAATGCCATTTGGACGCTACTGCTATATATTCAAATCCATACATTTTACCACTAAAATTCCTGAGATAGAATCACACAACAAACATCTTAACCACATCTGAAAATAAGATGAGCATACATAACTATATATCTTCATCAAGAAGAAACTAGCGTTATTGTCCTGAAGAAAAAAATTTCGCACAAGACGTGCCTCTGTATAAAGGAAGTAAATGAGCTATAAATATAAGGACACAAGAAAATATAGAAAACAGCCCAGGCCAGGTCTGTCAACTGTTCCTTGTCTACCTTCTAGCAACAAAGATGAAATCTCCCTAGCTCTCATATTGAAAACTAACATGAAAAATTTGTAGACTTGCCTTGATTTGGAATCATCATTTTTGTTTTGTCCTATTATATCCAAACATTTTTGATTTGCCCTGTTTTTCAATCGGTCGGTCTTAACAAAATCGATCGGTTTAATTTTCCAACCGACCGGTCTTGTTAAGACCGGCCGGTTTGATTTTATATGCAGTCCATTTAAAATCATCTTTTAAAAACAAGACAAGTCTAAAAAAATTTCCAGATATTATCAAGAAAGTCGTTTTCATCACAAAGACGGATTATTTGAGGACATCATGTGGAAAAAAACTATAAGCACTTCACAATAAGCCTATTCTAATCGGTCGATTACCTCCATTAGAAAAGAAGCAATTTTTATTCAAAATGAGATTAGGAGACTGAAATTGTTTAACAGTTGCTACACAAGGATGCCTATGAAATGAAATGTAATCGTATGGAAACAAAATCCGGCTCAAAGGAACAAAAAAAAAGTATCACAATTCAAATCGACCATCCTGCAGTTCAAGAACATAACTATGCAACAACTGATCTTAGTAAGCTAATATTCAATACTCGATCAACACAGTAAGAACACATGCTGATAAAAACATCAACTTTTTACCCAAATTCATTTCACTTGAATTATCATCCAACTTATTTCATGCAACATAAGCGAATTTGAAAACAAAATCAAACCAGAAATTAGGGTTTAAACATGAAATTAGGGCTTTATTTCATGATGCTTATGACTTTGGACGCATAGAGAGTAGACAACAGCCTGCCTTTTGGCCACTTCCAGTTGCACCTTGCCGTCCGCGAACAAAGCTGCTGCATCTGCTGCATCCCTGTTCTGGCGAAACTCATCCGCCGTTCATCGCTTGATATACTCCCGGATGTTGTAGTTAGGAAATTGACGAGCAAGTACGGCGCAGTGAACAGAAAATGAAATAATATCCGATGGAGAAGCCATCCTTCTTTCTTCGAAGCTATGATCCTCCGAGTTCCTTACCGACCTTTACTGAACAAGAAACCTGCTTCGGCAACTTCACTGTATTAAACTTTCTCTCCACTAAAACATACGTAAGTATTGACGATATGGACATAATTGAACTCAATATTACTATAAAAGCTTATTGATTTCAATCTAAACACTATACTTTGTACCAAATGAAAATTTTATTAAATATGCTTTCACTTCTTTTGTATATAAATTACCTCTCAAATTCAGGAATACACTTTATTATTTCAGATAATTCTATCAGAACGTTTTCTCTTTTTCATTATTCATAGTTTTTTATAATTTATATAAAAATCTTCATTTCGGATAGATGTCTTTAGAACTCTATGCATCTTGTATTCCTTTTCCTCAAATTGAGGAATACAATTTATTAAGATAATTCTATCAGAACGATTTCTCTTTTTCATTATCCATATTTTTTTTATAGTTTTTATAAAAATCTTCATTTTGGCTACACATGTTTAGAACTCTATGCATCTTGTATTCCCTAATTTTTCATATCCCATTCTAAGTTTAAAGACTTATTTTACTATTAATGTCAACAACTAACTACTTATATTCTATGACTTTAGATTGAAGGTCATCCCGATGGTACGAGATTAGGTAGGTAATGCACCTAATATTTTTTTATCGATTTTTATAGAGAAAACATACAAGAGAAAATATATCTCTATCCATAGATAATTTAGGTAAAATATGGAAAAGACATTGTTTTACTAAAAATGTGAGTTTGAATTTGAGAGAGCATAAATTATTAATTTTGAACAACCATGAATCAATTCAGATGCAAACCATCATTTTTTTTCTTCAATTAATAATAAGTAATTTTGTTTCTTCTCTTAAGACTTTTTCTTAACATGATCGGTGTGAGCATGCTTGTTAAGATGAATTTTTCGAAAACTTTAAGTTCTTGAGTCAACATCTTATTCTATAAAAACTTATTGATTTCAATCTAACCAGTATACCATCCTTTATGCTTATTACTTATCAAAATTATCATTCTTTTCTATTTTTGTTATGACTTGAGTTGAAAAACTTGTTACAATAATGAAAATTTATTAATATAAATATTTTTAAATGAATGATTCACGTCTTTCACTTTACCTGTATTTATATTAACTACCTCTCAAATCGAGGGATATAATTTACTATTCTAGATAATTCTATCCAAATATCTCTGCTTTTTCATTATCCATATTTTTTTTATAGTTTCTATAAAAAAACTTCATTTGGCTAGACTTCTTTAGAACTTTATACATCCGGTTCATTCCTATTTGAGTGTAGACTAAGCATTAATAATTGGATTTCGTTATTAATCGGATTTCAAAAAAGTTATCCACCACATTGAGATTTCCCAATAAGCCATCGGTGACAATCAGGGTGTGAAGTGAAGTAGAGGTATAGATGATAGGTACCCATGATGACATAGTTTTTGCAATGAAAGGGTACTAAAATCTGAGGTTGAACATGAGAGATCGGAAATGGATAGATGGTTTGGTGGGAAGCGCATTTTGATTCATATCAAGATATTGAACCGATAATGTTACATAACCTTTGATCTTGTCATCTATAATGTCAATTTATCTCGTTAAGTGGTGCACGAGGTATTAGCGACACTTTTGGTTCCTTCAACGAAACAGAAAGGCATGAGTTGTTTTCACGGAATTCTTCTGAAAGGGCTTCCATTGGCATGGCTCGCAGGGATTCAATTGTTCCCTTGCTTGGAATATCTGGTTCACTTCTGGAGGGTGTTGTGCCACTTGGCTCATAGTCCTGCTTGTTAATTTTTAAATTACTTGAAAATCTTATTCAACTGAATCTACCAAGCAATGGAAACAGTCATATTTACCATGTATCGCTGCTCAAAAGTTTCTTGTGTCGTTTCCACTATGGATGTAGCTCGGCAAGAGTGGCTCTCCTGGAGATTCCGAATAGTGCTGGCGTGTCCCTGGACGGCAGCCAGGACTTCTGATATGCATCCTTGCTCCTGATCGGACATACCTGTATGAGAATTGAAAACATGAGACATTGATAGAGGAGGCCTTGGCAATGAGTGAAATGTAGATCAAGAAAAACTTCCAACATGGAATTGAACCATCCGACTTTTGGACATTAAAATCAGCATATATCCCCTAACACACACAAATACACAATAAACTGTTCAATTTTTATATGCTCAGAAAATATATACACTTACTTTCAACTCCGCGAAGTAATTCTTCGCTATTTCTAGATATATCATCCTCTGCCACTGTTCTTGCAGAATCAACTTCAATGTTGTGTTCTTCACTGCTCTCAATAACATTCCTGTAGAAAAACTATGTTATGTATAATGCCGTAGAAAATGGGATCCGGAAGTCCCTGTGTACAAATTGTATACTTCCAGATAAATTTTGAAAAATATCCTTCATGGGACTCTCTGTGTGACATTTTCCCCGATTGACAAGAAACTCGCCATCTCATTAACAATCATTTTCTATAACATTGAACACCATATTTAGGAAAGCTCTAAACTGGATAAATAAAACATTGTGAAGTATACAGAAAGGAAATGGCCCAAAGTTTAACTGACCTGACCAGGGATGCCATATCGAAAACATGTTTACTATTTAATCTCGTTACAGATGTTTGGGTC
The DNA here is from genome assembly GCA_963678935.1 of Umbilicus rupestris. Classification (NCBI taxonomy): domain Eukaryota; kingdom Viridiplantae; phylum Streptophyta; class Magnoliopsida; order Saxifragales; family Crassulaceae; genus Umbilicus; species Umbilicus rupestris. Next base: position 1,154,315 of record OY787623.1, on the reverse strand, counting down.
GCTTTCCGGTGGCTTCTAGCTGTTTCTGTAGTGTTCATACTGGAATTATATGGGAAAGATATTATTAAATGAATATTGAACAGTGAAACATGAGTTGCTTACATAAATTATTATGAGAACCATCCATTATAACCAAATCTGTAACTGAACATACCATTGTTGCAAAAGTTGTTCAACCCGACAATGTTTGGCAGCGGAGAAATCAGCACCTTCATTGCAATCATTTTCAGTCTGTTCTGAAAACTCCTGCCATTTTCGTTTGGCCTCTGCTGTGGTGCCCTCAAATACAGAAACATGCCCATCCAGAAATGCCTTGTTTCCAATAGCAGTGTCTCTGAGACCTCTAATTCGAGCATCAACCTGCCATTTAAATTATCCAAGTGTTAAAACTAACAAGCTGCAATGATAAACAAGTATCATAAATGGAGTCACTATAACAAACCAGCTCATTCTGGCGGAGAACGTGATCAGAGAGTAAATTGGTCACATCATCAATAAGCTTCTTGGCACTAAACTTTGATTGCTCCTTCACAGTGTTAAGGAATGGATAAGGGTCCGGGCACATAAGATATATAATGTAGAGAAAACAACTACTCAGACTTTGAAAATGTACCTCAAAAACCTTCTGGAAGTCTGTCAAGCTGTTCATTTGGCAGTCATTGGCTTTTGTTGCATAATCTCCAAGGCTCTGGGTTTCATTCATTAGTTTATGTATGAATCCAAGCACGATGTCAGAAATTTGGTGTGTTTGCTGTATACTGGCATGGAATCGCTACAGAAACATCACAACTATAAAAGGTTAAACATAAAATTTACTCATTTTTTCCATAACAAGTATAGATACCACAAGAGATAAGATATACACTGGGATCGTAAGAAACTATGCATTTCTCAAAATAGATTTAATATGTTCATTAACTAAGTTTAATATGTTCATTAACTAAGTTTGAGAAACTATGCATCTCTCAAAATAGATTCAAGGAAATGTATACATAATTTTCAAATTTCAACAAGCAAGAACCTTACCTTACGCAGTTCATTAACAAAATGTGCGCATTCTCCTTGTTGAGCGGATAAATTTGATTGAAGACCATCAAAGATAGTCTCCGTTTCCTTGGCTTCTCGATCAAAAAACTGTATATGGGTTAGAAGGAACAAGTCATTATTCAAAGTAGAAAATTATCTGATTTGCTTCAAATGTCTCGTGTTTTTGGAGGAGATACGAGAATGTGCTTAGCAGGAAATATAATACAAAAGTTAACTCTTGGCCACTCACTTCTTCGATAAATTGTGCGCTCGATGATGCACATGAGGAAATGTCTTCTAGACTGCTGTTCGAATTAGCTGTATGCAAGCGAACAACGTTTTGAATTGCCTCAATGTGAGAAGCACACAGAGATCTCGATGTTGCCACTTTATTCTTTAAGTCCACTAGTGCCTGAATATAAATTAAAAGCGCCGTATAGGAATGAGCAACCAGAGAGGAAAGGCAATGAAATATCGAATTATCAAGGTGAGATTATAATACCTTTTTGTGCATGTCAGTAAAAGAACGGCATTGTTCTTCAACAGACTGAAGATGTTCTGTCTGTTTGGAAATAGAGGTAGTTACTGTATTGCAAAGAGAATCAACTTTCTGAGCAAGCTCTGCTTGAAAGGCAGTGATCACAGATTTGTTTTCGGCACTCAACATGTTTTCCCTGTCTGAATATTTTCCAATAAATAATCAAAGTCATATACTTAAGTATATGTGAAAATCATATTGCTTACCAATCTTAGAGAACAAAGCAGCATTATCTTTAACTGATTTCTCCAATTCCGATCGCAATACACAAGCTTGATAAGCTAGTGCATTTTCTGAGTCACGCAAAAAGCTTTAATTAGATAAAAAAAACAGAACATAGTTAAGCTGTAATACGAGCTTGCAGGTTACCTGCTTTCTTCTGTTCTAATATAATGAAATCCTTCTCCTTCAAAGAGTACCTGCATCGCTTTAGTTCTTCCTCACAATTGGCAAGCAGTTTTTGGATACTAACCAGGTTATTCTGCATCAGTACCAGACTGCATAAGAATCACTACATAACTCTATACTGGACCAGGGTTCGCATCTCACCTCTGTGAAATCCAGCTTACTACTCAAATCTGAGCAAATTTGAACCTGAGACTCATATCTATCCTGCAGTTCTTCGAGATGCTGCACAAATGAAGCAACATGCATATTTTAATTAGTACAATGTCGCACCTTAGAATGATCATACATTAAAACATAAGCTGAGAAAAAACATGCCTTTTCATTAGTTTCCAACCGCGAAGTCATTTGCTCTATTTGATCGGCCATATCCTGAAAACAAAGAATTCGTTAGCATGAAAAATAATCGCATTTGCAGAAACATTACTGCATGACGAATTCCTTATTTAAATAAATGAAATCAACATTCAAGCTCCGTGTAGATCTGCAGGCAACAACAGCTGTACCTTCTTCTCCTTTTCTTCCTGATAATACCTTTCCTTCGGTATGTAGACCCCATTTTTCTCACGTGTGGCATAAACTTCTGCAGATACAACGGTAATTAGTAACAGTAAGCACTCGGAGTTAAATGAATTATTAAAATATGCATCATTTAAATATGGAAATTCAAGACTCAACTTACCAGCCTTCAGGCGATCTATTTCAGCATAAAGGTCTTTAATAAGAGTAGATTTCATCATTTTTTGATTCACCTGCATTGATGCGGAAGGCCAAACAACTGATCAACGAAATACTTCCTCTATTGCACTCAAGTAATACAACTAATTTGATATGTTCTAAAAATAAAAAAAGATGAGGAAGAAGAAATGGCATTATTAAACATCACCGATTTGACAAACCTCGGGTTTGTTTCTAATGTTCTTTGCCCTATGTGCATAGTCCAGTGTACTTAATGTTTCTTCCAAACATAGAACAGCAGGAGAGACAGTAGCGATGATGCATGTCTTAGTCCTGCCTCCCAGAGAATCGCGAAGCAACCGAGTCAATTTGCTATCCCTGGAAATCATTTAAGACATGATCAACCATATAATAATCATACAGCAGCACAATGTAAAGCCAAATTTAGAAAAACTTTTAACCTGTAAGGAACATGCCCGAGGTGCTCGACAAGAGCATTGATCACCCTACCCAGTGTAAGCAAACTTTTATTAATCTCCCCTGCTTCTCGAGCGCGGCCCTAAGACAAAAATATTAATGGCCCTCAATCTTCAGTGAAATGGGCAAGAGATAAACCACTCTCAACATGAAATGCTAGTCAGAAATCAAAGCTTTAACAGCATAAAGATCAAATTATGTATATCTTATTCTACACTGACCTCCCTTGCACCAGAGCGTGAAATGTTTTCTGAACCAGCCAAATCAACAAGGTTCAACTTTCCACATTTAATAAGCTCTTCCCCTTCAGGGTTTGCTTCTTTTATGTGAATGGTAATAGAAAAAAGAGAATGTGATCGGCTGAAACAGACAAAAATAATTACCATATTAGTACAAGGGACTAAGATTGAGCAATAGATGGTTCACATACATATTCCCACCTTGATTGCTTATTTAGTAACGTCTCGGCTGTACGGCGCTTGGCGGAACCCCTCTCAAGTAACGTAAATATTTCATTCGCACTAGTTACTATTTCTTCTTCTAATCCCCTTACAAGAACTCCCCCCTTCCCATCCTCCATGAGAGGTAGCTGTTTTTTCGACTTATCATCTGAAGCCATTTTAGATATTTCTTCTGGTGCAAGTAAGTCAGTAATCTCCTCATTATACAGTTCTAGGAAAGTAACTTTCACACTGTATTCTGCATTCTGGCGCTCCAGCATATCAAAAATCTGCTTCACAGCTCTAGGTATGACACCAGAACTAGGTGGCAGTTCACCATTAGCGCCACACTGACATGTTTGAAAATGATATCAGTCTAACAACATTTAGAACATACTTACACCAATACCAATGTGAGCTTCCCAATAAAAAGTACCTTTGCCCTCTTACAGTCTCCTTCCATAGTAAAAGTTTTTCCAGTTCCAGTCTGGCCATATGCAAATATCGTACAGTTGAACCCTTCAAGTACTTCATTTACAATGGGAACCACAGCTTGGTCATAGAGATGCTTCTGTTTGGCTGAAGGACCAAAAACCTGCGCATCAGTTCATCTTTTCAGCTAAGCTAAACATCAACCAACAACGAGTTAACTGTTCGCAAGAAGCGTCAATTCTTATCCAACCAATAGTATCTGTTTTCAACAAAATCCTCAGGGTGCTCATGCCAACAGAGGTATTTAACATTTCACAAGGTGTAGACTATTTCCCATATATGCATCACAAGTCACAACACAATGCCTGAGTGTATGCAATAAAATACATCAACTCAACTCCAGAACCCCACGTAATATGAAGTAAAATGAGCTAAACTTATCATCTAAATTGAACAAAAATTTCCACTATTCTCGCCATTTAGAGAACAATACATGCAGATTTACCTTGTCAAAGGTGAAGATCCTATCAATCTGCTTTCCAGCAATATTCTGCGTGACAGCGACTTCTCTCTGGTAATCATTACACGTCACAACCTGCGGCGCATTGGTCCTCAACTCCTCCTCACTGAACGGCCTAAAATCAAAACACAAATTCATTCAATTTCCACACAACAAACATCCGCACACGAAAAATCACATCCAAAATCCATCAAAACCCTAATCCTCCCAAATCCATGGAAATGAACTCACCTACAACGCAGCAGGACTTGAACATTCACGCCTTTCTCCTTCGACATCCGTGTCGTCCAAATCACCACAATACACAGACGACCAAAGGACAAATTGAACAAAGATTTCCGCTTTCTCTCTCTACTCTCTGATAATTTCTGGTGGAAGCGGGATGGGAGTGATATTTGAATTTCGAGATCTGGAGAGCGTTGCGGGGTTTTTAAAGAAGTGTATTTTATTTAATTGGACGGCTCGTATTCCATTCCTTTTTTTTTTTTCCAAATGTAATTTAATTGGACAGTCAATATAGCGTAATACTTTGCAATGCCGTTTTACGGCTATGCCTTGTTGATTCGATTGGGCCGACGAATATGGGCCCTATCGAATCCCGGCCCAAGAAGCCTCCAAACACCATCTCCATTCTCTGGCTGGTTTTTGCTCGTCTGGATCCGATCTGAGCTTGTAGCCTGCGCGATTGTGACGCAGAGATGGATGTGGGTTGGTCTACGAATCGGAGTGGATCAAAATGTCACAATTTATGCGAGCAAAGGCTTGATCCAACTGGGTTCAACAAAAAAAAGTCAATAAGCGAATCCAATAGAAAAACTTGAATTCAGGCGTTTATAAATCAGTTCGTCACCAACGAATTGAGTTGGTCTAACTCATAAATTGCGCTCACAGATTGGATCCGAGTTAAGCCCACTGACAAAAATTAGGATTTTAAGGTTAAGAAACTTGCACATATATTTTTTTTATCTAAATTACATTTAGAATATAATACTAAATAAATTTGTGTTCAAAATAATAATTTTTTTTTAATTTTATTTAAAAATCCACTCATTTATTGAATGAGAGTCAAAAATCCTGGTTCGAGAGAATTACACACTAGTGGTTAAAGTCTGACGCAAACTCTAAATTGAATTTTTTTAAAATAAATAATTCAGCCTTGTAATAATGTAGGTCCAATTGGCCATAAAAAATAATGGTATGTCGTTATAATTCATCTCTAGTTTCATAATCAAAATTTGTTTAATGGTATTATTGTCTTCTTTCGGCAGCGAGCCAACATTTTAACAAATACACATTTCAATTGAATTATCATTCAATCTTGACCTTTTGTCATCCAACGCCCTTGAACCTACAAGAAAAACAAGCTTTGAATGCCACGTTTGACGTCGGAGCGATTAGTAGTCCTTAACCATGACAGATAATACAGATCAAGTATGATCGTTTACCTTTTGCCATGCTAAAAAATCTAATTTTTGATCTATTGGAGCCTTTGATCGTGACAAATAAAAGTGAAGCTCATTGTAATTTGAAGGTATCACACTCACTTGTGGCTTGATACAATGTAAAATCTTACTCACAAACGAATTAAACATTAGTTGTACTTTTTTTAGGAGGAATCGAATCCACTTTCGCAATATAGAAATCATACAATTCAAATGAACATCATAAACGTATTGTTTAATACAAAGTAATATCATTACTGTCAATAGCGGTTTGTTTTACCGCATGCTTCTTCCTCAGTTCCTCTGCTCCCCTTCCGTTGCCTTAGCAACAATGGTGGTCATTTCTTTCTGCCACCAGAATCAGATCCAGCTCCAATACAACGGAAAGCCTTCATCCCTATAGACGGCCTTCGCCTTGGATATAATGAAGTCCTCATGCCTACAAGCCATGAGAAGGCTGCCTGTGTCTGGACGGAACAATAATTGCGGGTCCTTCTGCTCTTGTCCTTATCCGCAGCTAAGCTTTGGACTATGCACTTTGATGGAACATGAGAAGCAGATCTCTTCGATGCTCTTCCTCCCGAAAGCGAGGGTTCTCTTTCAGCGTTATTCACAATCTTCCTCCCTACAGAAGCAGATCTCTTAGAGCTAGCGGGAGACGAGAACCTCTGAGGCTTCTTGCCGGAACTGAGATGCGCTTCTTCAGTTTCTTCCGGTAGCAGCCTTCCCAACTTTCCCTTCACTCTTCATCGCCTGCAAACTCACATTCTCTCTTTCTGAATCTATCTTCTAGGAAGTTAATATACACTCCGTTAATACGAGCAGCCGTTCGACTAAAATAAGGTCAAATAGCGATTTATTTTATTTTATACATCTCAGCGCCCTCCCGTCAATATTTTAAATTTTAAAAATACAAAAACCAAAAAATGACATTTCCAAAAGTCAGTTAAAAAATGTGGCATATTCGAAACTAAAAACGGCACAGTTCAAAAATTTTCACGAGAAAAGGCTAATATAAAAGGAAGCTAATTCTGGAGAAAACCCTAGATCGAGTCGTCCCCTGCGATCTTCGATTTTCAATTAATGGCCGAACACTTGGCGTCCATCTTCGGTACCGAGAAGGATAGGGTTAATTGTCCATTCTACTTCAAGATCGGAGCTTGCAGGCACGGCGACCGATGCTCCAGGCTTCACACCAAGCCCAGCGTCAGCCCGACCATCCTTCTCTCCAATATGTACCAGCGTCCTGACTCGGTTACGCCTGGAGTTGATCCCTTGGGCCAGCCCCTTGATCCTAAAAAGATCCAGGACCACTTTGAGGTCTGTTTCTTCGGTCCTTCACATTTTCGTTATCGTTCGCGAATTTGTTATGTTTTTTCCCTTGTTTCATTCAGATAAATATGTACGAATTAATGTAAGTTATGATTTGAAATTGCTTGCTGCTTTATTTTTTCTGAATGAGTTATTAGGCAGACAAAGCACAGTGACTGTGGTTGGGAATTAGGCATATTGTGAGCTTTCTCCAGAAGGTTTTTGTTGTTTTATGCTCCAAATTGATAATCTTTAGATTTGGTTGGGTTTTGGATTTTGATGTTCGTTGGGAATGTAGTTCATTGGTCGGTTGCTATGTCTTTACATTGATGATGCTGACAGTACTGTGTTGGAATTATGGGAATAAATGTGTGAAGAACCAGAGTGGTTAAAACTTTGTCGAGGATATTACTCAATGGACAACACTTGTCCCAACAATATGTGTATATTGTGATAATCAATCAACAATTGGAAGAGCATAGAATGTCATGTATAATGGTAAGTCTAGACTCATACGTCGAAGACACAATACCATTAGACAACTTATCTCATCTGGAATCATAAGTATTGACTACATAAGGTACAAAGATAATATAGCGGATCCATTAATTAAAGAGTTAAATAGAGACCAAGTAGAGAAGATGTCTAAGGACATGGGCATGTGACTAAAGTCCTTGGATAAATAAAGTCAAGACAAAGAAAAATTCCTACCATGATGACCGGAGATCCTAAGAATTTGGTTCAAAGGGACAGCCTACTTGCTAGACTATATAAGGTCATTGTAGCGGTAACACTTCGGTCCTATTCCCTTATAAAATAGTGAATCTCGTACGAGGTTAAGTTTGTAATTTTTAGTTATTCTAAAAGTTTGAATAATGAGATTTCAAATGGATAATGTGGGATTATCTTAAAATAAAATCACCTATGTGAGAGAGAAGTTGGGCCGCTTTAAAAGAGTATTAATAGGATTTAGTTCTTTAAAAACTCTTGCACAACCAGGAAGGGGTACCATAGTCAAAATAGGTCCACCAGTAAGAACTGAAGTTGGTCAGAAAGATATCCGTGGGAGACTTGTTTTCATTTACATAATAAGACGAACAGCTCAAGGACATCATGTCTACTGAATAGTCAGTAAAGAGAATATGTTTTTCCAAATAAAAGTTCAAGAGTGTTGTCTATCTATCCTATACAGATATTGACCGTAAAAGATATCACCACAATGTGTCGGCTTTGATTAATTTCATTTTAATTTTCCATTACTTGATTTTCTTCATGTGGAGATTGTTGGAATTATGAAGATAAATATGTGAAGAAGATGAATGCGTCTCATTTTGTGACCAAAGTTTGAGTGTGGAGGACACCTTGGATTGAGCGGATGAAATCTAATGAAAAATTTCATGTAATGAGGAGCATGAAATCGACACTTGAAATACTAAAATCGGATGGGTATTGAATGAGAAATTGATGCTCAAAGTTGAACTAAAATTATGATAATTTTTGAAAGAATGAATGGGTGGAATAAAATGACTCAAGTGTAATTTTTCCACATTTTTGAGAATAAAATTTTTTTTAGTTTATATGTAACTTCATTCCCATCATTGTTAAGTAATTAACTAAATCCTTCACATGAGCTCTACGCTCTGGCGAAAGGGGTGCAAATCCTCGACGTATTTGGCTTGGCTTGTGTGCGCACATGCGGACATGAATGGAGCACCAATTCAGGGCTCGATGGACCTGTTATATATGCAACTTAACATCAACTATGCGAATTTAGTTTTACAAATTCTTTGTCAAAGTCGTTTTCTGATTTCATGGAAACTTGGAGACTTCTGCGGAAGTGGGAAGGAATCCACTTGTTTCTCTATAAAACATCAATATCACGAGCAGATTGATATAGAGAGAAAGATCGCAGCCTTCCTGTTTTCGTAAATTGCAAACTTCTTTCCGTTAAGTCTCTGCGTGATAGCTGAAGATCAAATGACGTATTCAGCAATGCTCTATTTCTAGTAAGGCTGAAGAATTGTTTTATCCTGGGAAGCAAACTGTCAGTTGAAGTTCTACGCATTTGGGTGACAATTTTGCTTCAAGAACAGCGTCTGACGCGCTTAGTTCAATCAAACCTTACCTAAGTTCAATTTAATTTCTGTTGTGTTCATTAATCAGAAAATTATTGCAGTTCAATTTTGTTTTGCCCCGTGAATAACATATTGTTTGTGATGCAGGATTTTTATGAAGATTTATTTGAGGAGCTGAGTAAGTATGGCGAGCTTGAGAGTCTCAACATATGTGATAACTTGGCTGACCACATGGTATGCTGATGATGTAGTCTCGTTTGGTTTCGAGGCTATGTTTGATGCTGTGATATGAACAGTTTGACTCCTTCATGCAGGTTGGTAATGTTTATGTCCAGTTCAGTATAGAGGACCATGCAGAGAATGCAGTTAAAAACTTGACTGGTCGATTTTATGCAGGTATGTACTCTACCTCAATCCTTACTGATAGGAAAGAAGTCGAGTAGGGAGGGGATCTGGGTTATGATTTTTGATGAAATTGTGTAACGCTTGTTCCTTTAGATGTAAAATGTATCAACTTTCTTTGGGGGATGATTGATTAATGCTAATTCGTGCTCAGTGCGCATCAATTTGTTTTGAGAAATAAGCTTGCATGATGGTTGCTTATTAGCAGGTATTGTATGATTTATATTATCTTGACAGATCAAGTTTTAACAATAATTCTAATTTTCTCCTGTTTTTATTATTTATGCTTTTTAATTATAAAAAAACATTCCAGGACGCCCCATCATTGTGGACTTTTCACCTGTAACGGATTTCCGTGAAGCTACATGTAGACAATATGAAGAAAATGTCTGCAACCGAGGTGGTTACTGCAACTTTATGCATCTGAAAAAGATAGGCAGGTTTGTCTTTGTAAGAGCTGAAAATCATAGTTAACTCTTTCAGATATTGATTTTACAACTTTATCTGTTTTATGTGCATAGAGAATTAAGGAGGAAACTCTTTGGAAGAAGTCGCCGCATGCATAGCCGCAGTCGAAGTAGAAGCCATAGTCCCATTAGAAACCGTGGTTACGATGACCGTCCTCATGGAGGCCGTGGTTATGATGACCGCCCTTATGGTGGCCGTGGTTATGATGACCGCCCCCATGGTGGCCGTGGTTATGATGACCGTCCCCAAGGTGGCCGTGGTTATGATGACCGCCCCCAAGGTGGCCGTGGTTTCGGCAGAAGGGGAAATGACAGGGACCGTCCATATGAAGGTAGGGGGCGGAGGCCTAGAAGCCGAAGCCCTGGGTTTAGAGGGCATAGTAGAAGCCCTGGGGCAAGAAGAAACAGGAGTCCAGTCAGGGAAGGGAGTGCTGAGAGAAGAGCTAGGATTGAAATGTGGAACAGGGAAAGAGAACAAATTGATGTTGGAGGTCGGAATGAGGATCTTGGCACCAAGAATGAAGGTGGTGTTTATGGGAATGCTCCGAATGTTAGAACAAATCATGGCTCTCCTCAGCTTCAGCAAGATCACAATGGAGGTTATGACTATTGATTCAATAGGTATCCAGGTTTGTGCTTTTGCTTCTTTCCTCGGTTCATTTAGTTTGTGGTTTCAGTATCATGTTCTTTGAGTCTTCTCCGTTGACAACCCTCATAGCATAGCTTACGTCCTTTTGCCGCTGTGCAGGTGGAGTACAGGTCCATAATTGCATCAAAAGTAACACATATTCACCATTAACCTGCTTCTATAAGGGTTAAAAGTTAAAATAAAATAACAGTACATAGTAGTAATTGTTGGTGGCTGATCACATACTAGTAATTGGTAACTAAAAGATAAATGAAATGAGTTCTGATATATATATTTTAGGGCTCAAGCACAATTTTTACATCATTGGTCCCATCGTATTCGCCAACACTTTCTAAAAAAGTTAGCCATATTTTCATTTTAGGCTCTAAATTTTGGATAGCCTTTATGTATTTAGACTACAAATGACTGTTTAGTTTCGAAGAAAGCCTCAAAACGGAAAAGGTAGAGAGCTTGATAACATGTTCCCTTTAGTTTTAATATGACATTTTCATATTACTTTAAAAGAATAAGTATTAGACGTTTCATCTTCTTATGTTAATTCAGGAACAATTTTAGGTATTATTGGGATGACTGATATTGTAGCCTTTTTTAAACAGACCTAAAGCTGAAATATAACCTTTCAAGGAACAATATTCGAGTTCTTTATAGTTGAAGTTTACGCATTTTCTTACCTGTTTAACTAGTTTTGCAGGTTCAGGTAGTCCTGCTTGACGGTTGAGCCCCTGGATATAGATTTTTGCCCTTACCTATGATATTTGTATACAGGTTATAGCTCTTGTGCAGTTGACAGGATGATAAGGAATGTTTTCTAGGAGGAGTCCGCTTTAAAGTCCTCAGGCTGCCTTGTACCATGCTGAAACCGCTTCCAACTGTTGTTTCTTGTCGTGTGACAAAGTTTGTAAAAAATTATGGCGTGAAATACTTGGCCAAGTCTTGTGCTGGTTGACGGGATCTCCTGCTTTAGTTGGATGGGTACACCCAACTGGCAGTGTTGATCGTCTCTAGAATGTCGTGTTGTGTCTTCTGGAGAACTTACAAATTTGGCTGTTAAAGCTTGATACGCCTCGAGGAACATCTTGTTTTCAGTTTGATCTTAGTTAGTAAACCAATTTCTATAATTATTTCTTCAAGTGAAATGCAATCAAACCATAAGGTTATTTATGTAAGGGTGTGTTCTTTTGTACTTATATTTTGTACTGAAACTTATTACTTTATTTATATTTATTTATATTTACTTATATTTACTTATATTTATTTATATGTACTTATATTTACTTATATTTACTGATATTTACTTATATGTACTTATATGTATTTATATTTACTTATATGTACTTATATTTACTTATACGTACTTATATGTACTATTCATCAACAACAACACCATTACCAACAACAACACTTGACTTAACTTAACCTAACTTACCACAACACCACCATCACCTAACTTAACTCCACCAACAACACCACCACTCCACTATCACCACCATTACGACAACACACTTCCAATATTAGTTCAATAATCACCACTCCACTACCACCACCATTACCACAACACACTTCCAATAAATAATCTAACTTATTTTTTATTATTTTTAATAAATATTAATAAATCGTACAATTTAATTTTGTGACTCCCCTCTCTCCACTCTCTCGATCCGCCACTGACTACTGCCACCATTACCATCACACTTCCAACATTACAACAACCCACCAATACAAAAATAACACACAACTAATAAAAAATAATAATTTAACTCAATTTAATTTAAGTTAACTTAACTTAACTTAAAATAATGGAAGAGATGATGAATAGTGGTGGTGGTGGTATGTTGATGAAAGAGATGATGAATAGTGGTGGTGGTGGTGATGTTGATGATGAATAGTGGTGGTGACGTGTTGATGAAAGAGATGATGAATAGTGGTGGTGGTGGTGATGAATAGTGGTAGTGACGTGTTGATGAAAGACATGATGAATAGTGGTGGTGGTGCTGTTATGGTGGTGGTGGTGATGAATAAGGGTGGTGGTGTGTTGATGAAAGAGATGATGAAATGTGGTAGTTGTGGTGGTGGTGGTGATAATGAACAGTGGTGGTAGGTTGTCGATTAAAGAAATAATGAATAGTTATATTTACTTATATGTACTTATATTTACTTATATGTACTTATATTTACTTATATGTATTTATATTTACTTATATTTATTGATATTTACTGATATGTACTGATATTTATTTATATTTACTTATATTTACTTATATGTACTGAAATAAGTACTTTATAAGTACAAAAGAACATGACCTAACAATCTATGACTCTTGAGTGTGCATTACCCCGTTTTAAATGTTGTAATGATACCTTGAGTGTTTGTTTTGAAAACATTTCAGTTTTGTAGATCTAAATGTCGGACTAAACAATTATTTGTTATGACAAACTAACTAAGATATGCATATCATTTAATTAACCATATCATATAACTATATATTGAATGTACCTGAATCCATTAATAAATACATACAAACCTAAAATAAGACTTCTAGGCTTCTAATTTAATCATATGTGTCTAGAGTGGTTTCGTTTTTGAGTAAAGAAACTAGAAAATCATGTCTTATAATATGCTAGTCAATGCTAACATAGCCAAATTAGATTTATTACAATCTTATGAGGCATCATGTTGAAATTAGCAGCATAAATGATTTCAAACGATCCGACATCCAATAATATATGCATGTTTCTTATATGTTCTTAAACTAAATTCAATCATAAATTCCTTGAATATTTGCACAACATTCAAAATATGTACGTAACTTCTGAATGCTAACATACCCAAATAACGAATATGACAGTACATTTTTTCCTTTACGATGTGTCTATCACAAATTTTATTATGTAAAAGAAAATATATCTCAGTATCTCACTCCCACCGAATTGTAATATAAACAAAACATAATTAAATTAATTGAAAGGATACCATCAAAATTGGTCTTTTTGAGATATTGAGTTTGTCATACTGAAAATATTTCAAAAACATTGAGCTCAAGTGAAAATGCAACAGGCCTAAAGATGTGCTTGAAATCATGCTGAGACTAAGCTGTGAAAACAGTTAAAATCGTCTGTTTTGATATGAAGGCTTATGTCTTTTGCCAAGAAAATTGGTAGAATCTTCTCTGTCAATTGTTCTTGTACATTTTCTGGACCTGTCTCTCTGCCTGGCATCCACCATCTTGTTTTGGCGAATCTTTTTTTAGGGAAGGACGATTGCTTGACGAGAAAGGGAGATGTTGTTATGTTTTTTCTTCTTCACTGCCTCAAGCTTTTTGTCAGATCTGTCTCATAACATTCTCTCAAAAGTGAAGAACATTAACAGGTTGCTTCCTAGATTACCTTGTGCATCATAAGTAGGAGAGCAATGACATCATCACACTCCCATCAATGTTTTCCTCCACACTTTGCTTCATTCAGGCTCCTTTTTGGATTCATAAAAACTGGGACCTGACCTGCAATTGCCTAATCGACATAAATCATAACTCCGGGTTCGCATTCAATCACCGTTTCAGTTAATTTCAATTCGACGAATTACGATGAAAACGGCACGATCATTCCACGTAGATGTTACTTGTCAGAGTTTTTACGTTATAATTCCAAAGTCGTGTTGGGTTACATTGTTAATAAAAACCGACCAGAAAAGACAAACATGTAAACAAACCAAGAAGAAGTTGAGCACACGGTCTCAGACATGGCAGGACAAGATCCAAGTCTAAGGGACAACATATATGATTAAAACATATAGAGTTGTTGATATGATGCAACCCTAAACTAATCAAACCATAACTTATCCAATGGGTCAAAACCTCATATCCATTAGATGAGCTAACTTAGACCAACTCCTCTCCCAAACCCCAACTTCCTTGACATTTTCTAACCTGTTGCAGTCACCAACTAACCATAAATTTCTGCACATCTTCACACGTGTGCACTGATCTATTCATCATGATTCAATCTATAAGTTGGTGGAACTAATGTAGTGAATTTTACCGGTTCAGTTATACTCTACCTACAAATCTATTGATAAACATGTATTTTTAGGTTTTGAAATCGGACAACTCTTTACCGATATACCGGATCACATCTTTATGTGATTCAAAAGTTTAAGCTCAAGAGTCACGATTTTGTAATCCAATATATCATAACAAATTATCCGATGTGGGATAATTTTTCAAGTGCATATCTTTAACATATAATATATACACAAAAATGAAGTTGATATGAACATGTTTCCATTTGTTAAGGAAACCTTTTTTTTATATAGCAAAGCCATGTGAGTTGGGAGCCATGAGGTTTTATCTACATATATTAAATCCTTGATTAAGGCATTCGTTTTCAGACAAGCAAACCAAGACCTGGTACGGAGACATTGTTCATTTATGTATTGCCTGAATCAGATCAAGTCAATCCTTTCTTTTTCATCATCTTGGTGCCATATTGCATCTCATTTCAACTTTGATTTTTTAATGAAGTTCTTGAATGTGCAGGATTGAAGACTGAAGAAATGTCTCTTCCTTTTCTCCTGTCTTTCAGTTACTTTTGTCTCTCACAAAAAACTGCAAAACTTGAAGTTAAGAAAGAAAGGAATAGTCTTTGATCATAATTTGGTGTCATTCTGATTCCATTCTTTATCTGCTCTCTCCAGTTTTCTCTCACTTTCTGTTGCAGACCCTTTCAAATCCCATGAGTAGTAAATTTCCAATCTTTCTCACAAACCCATCTCAGAAATCTTGATTCTTGACCAAAACCCCATCTGGGTATTGTATTTCTGATCATGAAGAGCATAGCAACTTGTTACAGTGAGCATGCCATCAAGATTTCAGATTCCTATTGCTCAGGCCCCAAGCCTTGCCTGTCCCAAAATCTGATCCCATCAGTTCAAAACTCTGTTACAAGTCTGTACAGGTCAAGAATTTTGAAAGAAGATGATCAGATTCTGACAAGTCTGACATGGACAAACAATCTTATGGGGAGAGGGTTCAATATTCAGATTGTGTATAAGTCCGTTACAAGCTCTGATCAGCTGAGGAGAACCAAAGGTAGCAAGAACATCATTTTCCAGTCAAGCAGCAGCTCAAGAGTTGAAGTCAAGTGGGACTTGTCTGGTGCAGATTATGACAATGGGCCTGAGCCAACAAGCAACTTCTATGTAATGGTTTCTGTAAATTCACAGCCAATTCTGTTGCTGGGTGATTATGAGGAGCACAGCATGAGTCCAGGCTATGCAACATTTTCGCCAGTTTCGCGCACCGAGAGCTTCTCAGGCTCTGGTGTGTACTCAACCAAGGCACAATTCTGTGAAACTGGAACACAACATGACATCATGATCAAATGTGGGAGAGAAGAGGATGGGCTGAAGAACCCCATTTTGACAGTTTCAGTTGACAGGAAAAGAGTTGTTATAGTGAAGAGATTGCAGTGGAATTTCAGAGGGAATCAGTGCATATTTGTGGATGGGATTGTTGTTGACATGATGTGGGATGTTCATGACTGGCTTTTCAATCCAGTTTCTGGAAATGGGCTGTTCCTTTTCAGGACCAGAAATGGGTTTGACAGTAGATTGTGGCTGGAGAAAGAGAGGAGCTTGAAAGACAAAGAGGAAGTTAAGGTCGAGTTCTCTTTGTTGGTGACTGCATGTACCAGGCATCCTCACTGACATGTTCTCTGCATTCTTAGTACTTTTGTGGATATAGACATGACACAGTTTTCCAAACATGTGGTCGATTTATGAACTTCAACTTCCACCAGCATTTGGATTGAACAGAACAAACCAAACATAACCTGTCTTACATTTCTCTACTTTTGTTTCATGTGAAGCCTTTGTTGTTGGCCACTGCAAACATTGAGAAAATTTGAGTTTGGCCATAATCTGTTATGTTTTCTTTTGTTGAAAGACTTGTAGTGATATTGTATATAGATGACATTTTTGGAATTTCAAAACAAAAAATGGGAAACATGTTACTTATGTTCCAATGTTGTTGGAGAAATCCAGAAATGGATGAGGGGTTTGGAATCATGTTGTACCTTAAAAGACACACCTGAGAACATATGCTATTTATTCTTGTTTTGCAGCTTGAAAAAAGTTAACAGCCTCTCACTGCTTTTGCACACTTGAAGCTCATGTTGAGAATTGTCCACCAGTTATCCATAGACAAGTTTACAGTGATTTTTTAGAAATTAAGACTTGTGTTGTTTTGAATTTCAGTGGTGTGAATTGAGAGAATTATGGTTTGTCCGATTATATTATTTTGACCTTTAAATAAACTAACAGCCAATTACGTTAAACAAGTGTAGAAACTGCACGCATTCCAATTAGAAGTTTGGATTGAAGTGTGGAGCTGCTTGATTTGGTTTTAGGTCTCTCTTTTTGTCGGATCTCGAATTCGATAGCTCAATTTGAAATCGCGGTTAGGGTTTTCTGATTTGGATGCGTGAGCTAGTGTAATTCAGTGTAGTTGGATCTCGTTAGTTGAAAATGCGATCCTTTTTTGTGTTCCTTGATCAGCTGATTACTGATGGAAAATGGAATGTTCTGAGAATTAGGGTTTTGGAGTAATAAGTTATGGACTGCCTTGAGACTGTATTTCCGGATTCGTTGGGTTTTGAAGTTTCATTATCTTCGAGAATATAAAAACAATTTAAGAAGCTTGTAAGATTTCACAATCACTAGAATGTAGGCTACACAAAAGAGTCAGCAGGCAGTATTTGAATTCCAAGAGAACAACTCTGTTGATCCATGGGTAGTTTATCAGTACATTTCATACTCATATTGTTACTGTCTGATTAACTGGAACTGTTCCAGTGGATACAGTAGGTCTTTCCAAGGGACTGTTATAGCTAGGCAAGCCCTTTGTCTGAATAATGGACATATATCTGTGGTTTGCTGCAGGTGCATAGTATTCCAGCATTGTGGAGCATGGAATTCAGATACATGAAGAGATTGTAAATTTATTAGTGCAACTCTGTTGAGAACAAAATTTAGTGGTAGAGAAGATGGACAAGTGTGTGTATGCCTAACTAATTACCAATCATACAATATCATGACACTTAAAGCTGTTGTTTCCTCCATGACATTTATCTTCTCTGGAAGTTCAAGAACTTGATGCCATAAGCAAAGACCAAGAAAAAGAGGATGACAAAACCCAAATGGGCAGCTGCAACAGCAGGAAGGAAGCTGTGCTCAAAACCCAGAGTGTCTTTAAGGAACACCTTCACACTTGTTGGTTTCGGCACTCCAGGTATGGTCAGGGGGCTGTCTTTGTCTGCCACTTGGGATGTCACTAATCCATAGAGCGTCCAGGACACTGGATTTGCCCAGTAGTACCACCTCCACCACTCAGGTATTTGCTGCACAGTTTTTTCCATCATTATTTCATAGGGTTTTAGACTGATGTTTTGTTGCAAGTAGGGAAAAAACTTACAGGGCGTGGAATGAGGAAGCCAGAGAACAAGTTCCAGAAGCTGAGGAAGAAACCCATGCAAATGGCAGCGATTTGGACTCCAGGAGTGAGGGCCACCATCAACATTCCATACAATGTAAAGCCCATGAAGGACATGTAGATGAAAAAGAAGAACCAAAGTACTTTGCCCACTTGCCACTCAAAATTCATCATGGAGAAAAGCAAGAGTGTGTAGATCACAGACTGAGCTGCATTGTAGATCAACTCTATAACCACCTGGACGACACAAGATCATATCCGTTCAGTTCAGTTCAGTTCAGTCAACATTTGATTTTTAGAATAAGAGACGTCGTCAAGTTCCAGTTTTTTTTTACCTGTGAAAAGGCGTAGGGAAGCTCAGAGTACATTCCAGCTGCTCTTTCTCGGTAGAAGACAGTTCTCTCAATGGAAACTACGCCTTGCACAGTCGCAGCATTTGTAGCTCCCAGGAAGAGTATTGCAGAGTACATGGCTCCCAAAAGATTCATCAGGTCTTGCTGTTGGGAACTGCACAAAAGGCAACTCTGAGTTAGATCAGTAAAACTGGCTTAAGCCTGGTTAAGCATTGGAAGCCTACGTTTTCTGCCCCTTGTCCCAGAAGATGGCGCCGAATATAAGACCAATGACAATAGTCATGAAAAATCTCGTGCCATTGTACTCTGCATTTCTCCAATATGACCAATGCTGTTTCCAGAAACAAGCGTTGAACTGCGTAGAAAATGGCTGGGAGTATTTCGTGGGGAAGTGCAGGTCAGATGTGTTTGGTTCCGGTGTGCTGAGCTCTTTGATTAATTCCTGATTCCTCCTGGAAAAATTCGGGTCAATGTGATTGTGAGCTAGCAGATAACAGTAACCAAGCAACTTAGGCAACCAAGAGACAAAGGAGGCTCACTTATAGAGAGTGGAATTGGCATAAATTTCAGCAAAGTCTGCATCCAGATGAGCTTCTACTGAAGTGCTGGAGACATCAAGCATCCATGTAGCTGGATTTTGCCCTTCCTGTATTTTGGGAACCCCGGGAATCGCCTACAGTTGATTCTAAATGTCAGACAATGCTGCCACTTGGTAAGAAAGAAAAAAAAGCTGTAGATGGATCACACACTTGAAAATATTCGACAAGCCTGTGAGAGCGCCTTCCGAGAGGTCCAGCATAAACGACCTGCCCTCCTCTCTTCATCAACAATAACTGCAACGAGACGATTTCCAGGATTCAGCAGATGTCTGAATATCCAGTGTAGGTTAAGTATCGAGAGGGGTGAAGACTGAAGAGTGTAGTACCTCATCAAAAGCTTCGAATATGTCTATGCTAGGCTGATGAATGGTGCACACAACAGTTCTTCCGGTGTCCACTGTATTTCTGACTGCACGCATTACAATGGCTGCAGCTCGAGCGTCCAGACCAGATGTAGGTTCATCCATGAAGACTATCGATGGATTTGCTACTAGCTCCACTGCTATGGTCAGCCTCTTTCTTTGTTCTGTTGAAAGGCCATCGAGGCCCGGAAGTCCCACCAGCGCATCCCTCAATGGTCTGAGTTCAATCAAGTCCATAACTTCCTCAACAAACATCTGAAACAGGTACCATAACAGATTTTCAAGTACCCATTGATTAAAAAGGTGAGATTTTTCAGAGTTGGCTTACCTTTCTTGTTTCGGTGTTTACATCAGATGAGAGGCGAAGCCAGGCTGAGTAGAGAAGAGACTCATAGACAGTAACATTGGGGGAGTGAATGTCATTCTGCTCACAGTAGCCACTCACTCGAGCAAAGGTTTCTTGTTTTTTCGGGTAGCCTGCTATACTGATGGTTCCCTCGATATATCCACCTGTTTTCCTCCCTGCCAAGACATCCATCAAGGTTGTCTTCCCCGCGCCGCTTACGCCCACAAGTGCTGTTAAAATTCCTGGCCTGAAAGCACCGCTAACATCAGTCAGCAGTTGAAGCCTTTCCTCATCAACTCCCTGAGTCTTCATTTCCTGAAAAAAGGTATATAAAAACAGAAAGCTTTAGTTTCAGCTTCTTAAATTAATATTGCCAATGCTGATACTTATAAGATCAATGGTCTTACAGCAGGCATATCTACGAAATAGTTCACATGGTTGAAAGCAAGCGATAGAGGCTTGAAAGGCAAGACCATCCCTCGCCTCGAGTCATTTCTCATTTCTGTCTCAGTACCTGTAATCAATTCACAAAAGCCAAGCTCGTCAAGTATCAGGACAAAGGAGCAAAAGAAGACAATGGCTCGGACTTGAGACCTTTTAGTGCCTTATCATTCTTGTCTTCGCTTTCTTCAGCAAGTATTGCTTTTGCCTCTCCAGGAGCTGATTTAAGCCAAGGAACACAAAAAAAATTGCAGATTATTTAGTATCAAGCATGACCTCCCCGTCCGACTAAAAGGGTCTTTACTCACGTTTCAAGTAAGCCAATGCAGCAACAAATAGCACATTGAAAAGGATGGAGAATCCTGCGAGCCCGCCGATGCAGATCCAGTACCAGTACTCTTCCATAAAAAAGCTTCTGGATGCTAGAAGGACTTTTCCCACTGTAGTTTCGTTAAACCTTGGGTCTACATTGGGCTGCATTGCCGGAGAAGAAAAAAAAGGTACTTATTTTTCTGATAGCTAACATATCTGTTTTTACAGAAACCGGAACTTTTCAAGCTGATTCACATGAATAGCAACTTACAGTACTCCATCGTTTATCCAGGAACTCGTTGATTACAATGGCATTCTGCCCGTACATCATTGGGGAAATATAATACGCCCAACGCATCCATGGCAGAATGTCATCTGCAAGAAGCATGGAAGTTATTGTGTGTTCAGCTTCAGTTATTATACAGGCTAAAACCGATGGAAGGAGAAACGGAGGAAAGGAAAGAAAGGCCTACCTTTGGCAACTATAAATCCTCCGAGCAGAAACACTACCAACAAAACAAAAGTTCCTTGAGTGTTTGCAGCTACTGGAGTTCTACCAACTGCTGCAATGAACCTAAAGAGGGATAAAGCCATCTGATGTATATTGAAGAACGCTAAGTACTGTTTGAAGAACCTGCGCGGCAAAACAGAAAACAGTACTTAAATCTTTTTCGGGCAACATTGGAAATTCTATGGGGGAGACAAGGACATGTATATATTACCTGCTTGCAGAAGGAGCAAAGCCAATGGAGTAGTATGTCAAAACAATCCATATAGTTGATTCCAAGAGAGAAACAGGAATCCTGGTAAGCGCGATAGGTATGCCAAAAGCCCAGGCTGGATAGAACAGGAAATCCCTTTGCTTGTAAAAGACTGGGAGCCGGAATACTGTCATTGCAAGCTCTGCCATGCCGTTAAACATGACAGTAACAAGACTGAAAAACAAGGCTCCAAAAAATTTTCCTCCGTCTTGCACAGTCCCAACGGGCATTTCAGTTCTCAAGAACACGGTCAAGGTGATCACAGACATAATTGTTAGCTGGGTAGTTTTGAACACGTAGATGAAAGCGCTACGTTTCATCAGAAGCAACTCCCTTGCGAAGCAGGCTTTCAACAGTTCCATGTTTGAAATGCCATACTTCTCCGTGACAAGTGCAGCTGGGTGAGTTCTAGACCTGTCGTATGGAACCCCAAGATCATCCCCTAGCTGCTGCCCAACGCGAAAAGATTCAAATCCTCGGACAAAATCAGGAACTGTGATGAGTTCAAATGGCAAGTCCTTCCGGTACCAGTACTGTTCTTGATCCTTTTTTGAGGTGACCTCTTGCAAAAAATCAGCAATTGCTTTCCTCTCCGGGCACTTGAAGCCCATGTATTGGAAAAACTCAACAACATCGTCTCGAGGACCTTGGTACACAATCTGACCTTCTGAAAGAAGGATGATTTCGTCGAAGAGATTGTATGTCTCAGGTGCCGGCTGCAAAAGAGAGATGACCATAGTCACATCCATTATATGCACCATCTGCCTCATGAACTTGATAATCTGAAATGTGGTGGAACTGTCCAGCCCAGTTGATATTTCATCCATGAAAAGAGCCTTGGCCGGTCCAACCAGCATCTCACCTGCTCAGGGACACATATCAGTTCAAGGGTCACTGTGAATCTGAGCAAAACCATGAAAAAATGCTGCCAACTTACCGGTCGTCACGCGCTTCTTTTGCCCTCCAGAAATCCCTCTCCTCATTTCATCCCCAATCATGATATCAGCGCAGATATCCAGTCCAAGTATCTGCCAGATGATTCAAAAATACCGGTCAAGAGTTCATATTCTAGTTATTCCTACAGGAACCATGCCGTCAAGAAATGATACTGAAACAACAGACCTTGAGAATGTAGTCAGTAACCAAATTGGTCTCCTGGCCTGACACAGCTGTAGCCTTCATAAAAGCATCAATCTCTGGATCCGGTTTGATACCAGCGTCTTTCTCTCGTCTAGAGAGCTCAGCCAGCATATCATACCTGGTACCCACACCCAAGCATCGTCCAGAGTAGTCTAATGTCTCTCTGACAGTCATCTCCCCAAAATGCAGATCATGTTGGCCAATGTACGCGCAGGTCCTCTGTGGAACAAACTCATGCATCTCATGTCCGCAATAGGTGACTTTCCCTCCAACCTGTTACATTTTACTCCAATTGTCAGATTAAGCATTCTAAGTAAACTTTATTATTTTTTTTTACCAGGAGGCATACTCTGAGGTCCTTGTCGAGCTTTCCTGCAAGTGCTAGTTGCAAAGTTGTCTTCCCTGATCCTGGAGGGCCTAGAAGAAGGGTCATCCTGAAATTTATCGAACCGGTTAATATCTATCATCGAGCATTTTGCATTGTCTGGAAGGTAGCATTGGAATGCTTAAAACCATACCTTGATGGTTTAACTATTCCACTCACATCTTTGAGTATACCGATCTTCCTTTTCTTCGACGGAGCGAGTCTTAGCAGCCCCAGAATACTCTGTTGTTCATAACATGAAGAAAGAAAGAAAAAAGCAGGGTTAAGATTCAGCAACTGAATGTGGGAGTTTAGATGGAGAAAGATGAAATTGAGGAACTGAGAAAATCTCAGGAAATGTCCATTTCTTTTGCTGAAGCTGACCAAAAATGTCAATGGGGAAAATAGTACCTCAATGGCGTTTAAGGTTGTGTTTAGCAGAGTTGGGAGTGCTCTACTTCCTGCATACACATCTCCCTCGACTGACAAATGCTCAAACCTCACTTCAATCTTCGGTATCTCTATCCCCACCCTGATAAAACCAGATCACATCTCAAAATCGCATAGAATGAAGCCTAATCCTGATCACATTTCGAGCATAGTCATACAGGAAGCTAAACCGCATACTTGCAGATCAAATGGATTCTCAGATGAAAAATTCAGAGGAGACAATATTTTTAAGGAGCAAGAATTCGTGGGTATACCTGTCGGTTCTGTTTCTGAGCCTGGTCAAGAACTTTTCATTATCATCCTCAACAACTTTAAGAATACTCTCCATCAGCTGTCGCCTGGCCGAAGCCCCAAGCTTAGCCACATCCACCTCGCCATGAACAACGCTCCCATCTTCCTTAACCTGAGCCAGCATCCCTTTCCTCATCCTATCATAAGTCGGCAGCCGCTCAAGCGCCGCCCATCTCAGCTCCTCCTCGTCATCCTGCCTCCCACTCCGGCTGAACACATCCGGCTCCGGCTCCCACACCTCCCTGAAACTCGCCGCCCCGGCCCAGCTCCGACGACTGCTCATGTTCCTCCCCAGACCTTCTCCCATCAGCCCTGCGGCCATGGCTACACGAGAGCTCTCTTCTCAGAACCCAACACGCTCTGTTTATCGCAAGAATCGATCTTTATCGCAACAGAGTCGTTTATATATAACTAATGCGGGAGTGAAACCAGGAACTGCATGTGGGTGAGATCTGACTGAGGAGATAAGTTCCGAATATACGGTTGGGATGGAGTGATTCACACTGTTTAATCTCTGTATTTAAATGGCGGAATCTCAGAGAGATCCATGCTTGCTAGACGGTCTTGTAACATGGAGAACGAGCATCGGAAAGCTGTCTGTGTACGTGCAGAGGTGACCAATGGACGAAGAACAGAGGCGGAGCAGAGTAGACGCGCAGACAGCTGCTCTGCAGATTTTGAGCTGCAAAAGTGGACGGTGGGGTCTTTATTTAAATTTTGAAAAGATTGGGGCTCAAAACTTAAATAATATAAACTTGCATATAATAAAGGGTCAAACATGAGACTGAGTCGCAACGCTGCGTTTTATGTATATCATTTTCATTAGATATTATATATAGTTTTCTTGTTTTAAATTTTATCCATGATTGATGCATTTTGTTATTTAAATAAATTTAATAAGCCTAACCAAACTATTTACTTAAATTATCAATCTTTGCATAATTTAAACAAATCCAAGGAAGTCATAAACCCAATGAATTGGTAATCATGACATAAATTATAGTTTGTATGATGATGACGTAACGAACTAGAAAACATTGACTACGTGCGTACCAACTACACATGCAAAAAATTGAAAAATTAAAGTTGGTTCGACGTACCTCCGCACGATATCCGTGAACGAAAAGTCTGAAACTGACGTACCGAGAGGACAGTAAATCAACTGGCTAAACTTTAAACTTACGACCAAAAAAGAAAGGTTGAGGTCGGAGTCTCCAACCAGCTGGAATGACAACATATACCATTTTCTTGGAAGAGATGCATTTAACAAGGACATGGGGTGAAGACATATTTTTAGAATAACTGGAACTCCAACTGCTCGCAGGTCTGACCCTGGATTTATAACCGGGCAGTGGAATCATATGACTCGGGCCACTCTGGAGGGGAAGCACAGCGTATGAGGGATCAGTTTAATCCTTCGAATAAAGGGTGTTTCTTAATCTCAGCAGATCCTCTTTCTGAGCCTAATCTGTGTTCCGGCTCCTTCACTAGTAATCCTTTAATAAGATCTTGTGCTTGGAAACTTTTACTAGGGGAGTGCCAGGGAATTTCAGACTCTGCAAAACAACTGGCTAGAGTCTCATCGTTTACAACACCTTTGAAGGGTGTCTTACCGTACAAAAGCTCATACAGAAAGACGCCCAGCATCCACCAATCAACGGAACTTCCATGTCCGTCCCCTTTTATTATCTCAGGAGCCAGGTATTCATGGGTCCCGACAAATGAATTGGATCGTGCTTCAGTTGGCTCTGCCACAAGCTGTAATAATGAGTTTGCTTCAACTTGACTTTGAAGATATGCATATTCTGGAGCTGAAGCAAGGGGCTTTACAGGTTGGCTCAATGCAAAGAGGGTCAACGCAGCCTTTTCCCCTGCATGTACCAGAAATTTTTGGGGCTTCCATGGAACATGAAGATGTAAGAGAACTGGATTTACATCGCATCTGAGTGACAAATCAAAATCTGTGAGTAATATGTGGCCATCTTCCCTTGCCAGGATATTTTCGGGTTTCAAATCTCGATACACAACTCCAAGCATGTGCAAGTATTCCATTGCAAGGAGAGCTTCAGCTCCGTAAAACCTGCAATATTAATTAATAAGAATACTAACCAAACATAAATATGTCCTACTCAATGAATGTGAGGTCAATCACGAATCAAAAGGTAAAAAGATATGAAGCAGTTAAGGGCATCACTCATTTTGCCTGCCAAACAAAAATAGGAACCAGGATTCACTTCAACCAGAGCAGCTCAATTTCAATTACATATTTTTATTGTTGATGTTACAAAGAGAGAATGTTATTCAAGACACTCTTAAGGTGAAATTAGTCAAGGTGCCAGAACCTGTGCTGTGAGTGCAAAAATCACCACCCAGGTAAATTTATCCAAACATAAATTGGAAATGGGATAAATAAAGAACTTTCAGTTTTTCTCATACAATCACAACATAAGAAGTGGTTCATAATTGAATATGAAAGAAAAAAAAAAGTAAAATTATAAACTCAGTATGCCTATAACATACCTTGCAGACTGTTCAGGAAAGTTCCTTCCTGGCTGTTTTTGCCCAAGGACGCGCAGATCTCCGCCAGGGAATATTCCATTACCAAACATGGTAAATTGTCTGATGTGGATCGAGTATATAGAGTAGGTAAAAAAGGATGATCCAACATTCTTAAAATTTCTCATTTTGCTTGAGCCCGTGGCAATTTCTTCCTTCTTGCCAAGTATTCATTATCCATGACTTTAATAGCAAATGGGCAATTTGTACTTATTAGCTCTGCTAGGTAAAGTGTACCTATGTCACCACAACCGAGCTTCTTCAACAAATTGAAATTCTTCAGACTTAAAGAACCACTTTGCCGCTCAACATGACAAATTGTTTTCCACCTCACATCCGTTGCCATATGAGGTCTGTTGCTACAGCTAGACCGGTTTAGATTGCTGTCGCCGCTGATGCTTGTACTACTACTAAGTACTAAACTCTCCAATACTACTCTTTGAGCTGTACAAAAATTCATATTTCTCACCCAATTTTGAATAGAAATCAGCCACCCCATCGGTAATGTTCTTGATGGAACCTGGATGAGTTACCCCTGATTTGCTGACTTTATTCAACAATCTAGTAGGTGTGCCCTTAACATCCATTTCTACATCTAGGCAGTCTGAATCTTATGTTTTATTAGTCGATTGCAATGTGCATTGACACCTCTGGCACACCAAGTGGCAGCTATTGATGCTGTTCAAATTGCTTTCTGAGTTGGAATTAGTAGCACCTGCTGTAATGTCCCTTAGTGCATCAACCATGGTAAAGCAAATCAAATCCTGACATAATCATCAAAACTTAGAAATTCAGACAACATAATCAACAATAATCACTGCTCAACCCGTAAAGAATCAATCTTCTCCATTTGGTGTTTGATACATACATGCAGACAAATAATATCTTCAATATGCTAAAGAGATTTCTTAGCATTCCCGAACTGATGCTAACTACAGTGGAGCCATAATGAACCAAAACTCTCCATTTTTCAAATAAAAACTACCCTCAGAATTAAAGTTTCTTTTTTCTCAGATGCAAATTCAACCCTCCAGACAACACAAGTGATGAAATGTTGACGGGAAAGAAGACCATGATTTACTTTACCAAAAGGGCATAACTTCACACTCATTTCCTCGTCCTCATACTCTTAAAACAAAAATATGACATACAATGCAAAGAAGAGAGTCTGTACACGATTGCCCTATGAATCCATTTAATTCGCAAGGAAAGTAGGAAAAAAAAATGTAAAAGTGTCCTAGTTTTGAGTTTCAATTCCCGAATGTCCTATTTGAGTTTGCTCTTTCGTCCATGCCCTTTTTTTAAAAGACATGTCTTGTGACTGTTCTCTCTACTTTTATGCAGAATTGGACAGTTTTGTCCAAGCTGTCGGCAATAAGAAACTCCAACCACTCAACAGAAGTGAGAAAAAAAAAATTCCAATGCTAAGAAACTCCAACCACTCAACAGAAGGAACCAAATAAACAACCTAAATCAGATCCGTTACTAGTTTCAACAAAATCTGCAACCAATCAAAACCAGGCAGGCAGCCAACCAACAAAATTCTGAATCACACATGACATAATGAAATCAACAACAGGAGACCCAAAGTCCAGCACCAAAATCCCGACCTCTCAGAAAAGTAGTTGCTAACCAACACCACAAGGGACCTACCCGAGGCTAAAAGCAGAAGATAATGCAAGGGAGTGGGAGCGACATAAAGGTTTGAAAGCGACAGAGGCTGAGGTTGATAATGAGTAGCACAGTAGAAGGATTGGCTAGTACGAGCAATGAGAAGTGAGAAGGAAAGGCGCGAGTGGTGGTGGAGCTTGAACAATAATGGAGGATTGTTTGTTTGTTGTCAAAATTGAAAACCCTAATAATTTATAAATCGGAAAATATAATTTTCCTGATATTTTATAATGTTATTCTCTATCCAAATATTCTTTTTGTTGTGCATTTAAGTATATATGAGTAGGGGTAGGGGTTACTAATAAAGAGACAGTTGGGCATCATCAGATGATGGTCCATGTCAAGAGTGCTTGTGTTGTCTCCATCCTCAGATGTGCGCCACCAACCCCTTCAATCAAATCTTTTACTCTAACCACACAATTATAACTCAGGTTAAAGCCAACCATAAGTTGTTTTGTGATCTGAGGGAGGTATTCATTACCCCATTAAATCCCGGCCCAAACAAGTTTCAGTCCGAACAAAGGTCGAAGAGAGGTCCAGTCCGACCGACTGCTCACCTGGGTCCAACAAATTTCCATGGCCGAAAATTTCTAGAAAAATATAATAGGAAAATGTTTATTTAGGACCATCTCAAAATTTTTAATTTGTCCTCACTCTAAAATTGGCCAGGTTCATTAAGAGCAAATCGGGTTAGAGCTTTGGAAAATCCGTACGGTGCCTGACCCTCTTACCATTGGTTTTGGAACTCTAGGTCTCCATATCACTTCTCATATGGCCCACCTGCATGTTAAATATCTGGAGGTTATGCATGACTCGCTTAATCTCAGAAATACTAGGAGTATATGACTTATAGAATGGATGGTGTGCTGCCGGG
Source organism: Umbilicus rupestris (assembly GCA_963678935.1). Taxonomy (NCBI): domain Eukaryota; kingdom Viridiplantae; phylum Streptophyta; class Magnoliopsida; order Saxifragales; family Crassulaceae; genus Umbilicus; species Umbilicus rupestris. The sequence goes on along the minus strand of OY787623.1, from coordinate 1,125,449 downwards.
TTTGGTTGCAACGCAGCCATCAATGATGAACATATAGTTTAAGGACAAAAAAGAATAGGTGATTGCCGATTGTTGCTGCTCATGTCGTGGCTTTAAACCAGCCCCTTCTTTTGCCTTCCCCTCTTTTGTAAAATTAAGCCCCATGTCTCCCTCTATACCACTTCTTCAAGTATCCTAATTAAATAAGTAGTGGATTTTCTTGTCTCCACAACTCTGTGTCATTGTACACAAGGATACCACTAATGATATTGACAAGCGATTGAGAATTGTTCCAAGCCGTCTTGGTCTTTTCATTTTCTCCAACTAATATATATACTTCTTTCTGCATCCCTGCTACGCAGATGAAACTGAAATAAAGAGTTGAACTATAGCAGCTGGACTGGACCATATGAAAGTAAATACTGCTTAGTGAGGCAGACGATACCAAAAGATATTTACCAATGCGTACCACGTGCATATGCAGTTACCAGCTAAGGCCGTCAGACTCTGAGCTAAGAATAATGAAACCAAGTAAACTCATATGCGGGTTCTTCAGATAAGCATCACAGTGCATGTTAAAGCTCTATCCCCAGGAAGTGCGGTCTCTACATCCCTGTATTTGCCTAAATTCATTCTTATACTTTCCAATAAATCATGATACACTCGTACACCGATGAAGTTCATACATCAACCACGTAACCACGTATTGCTTCTAACAAAAACACTCTGGTCTCAAAAATCCAAAGTCTTACACTGTTTTCATTATCATAATATATTAGGGAATCTCTTTGGCCTTCTTCATGTCATTCAATGATTGTTTAGCATTATCTATTAGGGATTATTGAAAGAAACAATGTGTCAATAATGCAAATGATTTGGCATTCATTACCTCATGATTAAATATACAGATGGAGCAGCTTTGATTGTAGGTCTGTTTGTCCCTGTCTTTCCTCATATGGGTTGCCTAGCAAAAACATCACAAGAAGTGAATCAACTTTGAAAAAGATATATGAAAATAAACTTAAAATGGCCAGTGACCGTAATTGGTAATTGATCAAACTGTTGCGTACATGTAATGCAGACTAAAATAAAAGAGGAAAGGGAAATCAAAATCAGTCAGGAGAATGCTTCTAGTAGAAAACTTGAAATCTATGGGGCTTATGTTTGCCAGTTGGTGAAGCAATAACCTAATAATAAAAGGACTAGGAGAAGACACAAAACACATAGCTTTGTCAAAATGCAAAACCAATGAATGTTTGATTTTAACGGGCGTTCAGGGGGGAAGCAAACATGAATAAATAGAAAGTCCAGATCAAACCCAACTCAGTATGAACATCAAAACGCATAACTGTTAATATTTGATTGATATGATACCAATACACTTCACACACATAAGAGAATAAACTAGTCTGGAAAATTATAAACTGCAATAATTTTTGACATATTCAGAGAACAAAACATTATCAGCCTACCAACATGCTCATGTGAAATGCAGAGAAGGTAGAAGTAAAAATGGTATATTCAACTCATTGAACAATATCAGGACAAAATAGAGTTTACCTTTTCAAGAAACACCTACATAAACCCATACCCAAATGCTCCCGGAGAACCTTTCATTTCAACTCTCTTATGCATCATCATCATCTGGAGCATCAGAACATTAGTCATTCAAACATGATGGAGACCATCACAGTTTCCAAAAGCTCCTTCAATGGAGGACCTCAGCAGTTCAAACTGAACAATACAGAAAAATATCTTCCTATCTCCCACAACAGTGCACCCAAGCCATACAGCCATGAGACCACCTTTTCCTCCCCCTACCTCAACAACTCTCAGACAATCCATACACGCCAAATCAATCTCCAAAACCGCCCTGCAGACGACAACGAGATAAACATCTTCGATGCTCAGAAGTATTTCAACCAAGGCTATGAGCAGTTCCAAAATCACACCATAAAACTCTCTCCAACCAGTATAACTGGCCACCTCGCCGAGTTCCCACGCTACTCTTCTGTTTCATCTTCTGTCGACTCCTACAGTGCCAGAAACCTTGGAGCTAGATCCATCAAAAAAACTCCAATGGCGTCCTCTGAAGCCAGCTGGAATAGCAAAACAGGCCTCCTGTTCAATTATTCAGATACAATCAAAGTCTCTCATGGCAATCTAAATCCCATTGTTGATGAAAAGAAGAAGAGCAGCAGTTTAAGATGGTACTTTGGGCGCATCTGTCCTTGTAGTGGTAAGAAATCAATCCAGGTAGATGATAAAACAAATGCTTCCCAGGCCAGATCTCCCAGAAATTTCCGATCAGCCAATCTATCAAAACAAAGTGATGATATTCCAACAGAAAAATCGCTAGCAGGAAAAATCACGAACACAAACACGCAGAATACTCACCGATTTTCACTGGAGAAAGATCGTTTTGCAGCCGATCAACCACCGTTAAGAATCTCGCTAACCACCGGACGAAACACCAACCATGGGGCATTCCCGATTCTGAAGCCGTCCACAACATTGCAGACAGTAATGAAAATCAAACACCACAACAAAATCGCAGAGGAGCCACCGAGGGATTCGATGGAGGTTTTTCATCCATCGGGTTATAAAATTACAGGTCCGAAGACGATGACAGCGAACTTAATAGAAGACGACGATGCCAGCGACAGCAGCTCCGATCTCTTCGAAATATCGAGCTTCACAACTCAAAAAACCTATCAGACGTACGAAAACCACCACAATTACATCCTCCATGACTCGCTCGACGAGGCCGCCAACTTTCAAAACCCTAAACGGATGAGCGTAATCACTTCGACCATTAACAACCACCGCCAAAAAAGCGTGGAGGAGCCTCCGAAGCCGACGGAGGGATACGAGCCGAGCGAGGCGAGCATCGACTGGAGCGTGACGACTGCGGAGGGGTTCGATAGAGCGAGCGTTGCGACGTGCGAGGATACGATGATGGTGGACTATGGCGGGAGGAAGAGCAGAGGGAATGAAATGTTGGGCTTGGGCTGTAGGAATGAGAAAGTGGGCCAGGGCCCACTTAAATTTGGGCCGGAGCTAGTTAGTTCGATGCCCATGCCGCTGCATTTCCATGGTTGGGCTTATAATAAGCCTCCTCTCGCTAGTAAGCCCAATCAGGCCCATACAAGATTAGAAAATAGTAGAAAAATAAAATGATGCAGTTCACTACCTTATGTTTACAATAATAAAGTTTTATTTGTCAGATTAGTTTTTTGTTTTGTTTTATGTTACATGAATGCAGCAAAAACATACATAGTTTTATAATGACGATTACTTCTTATAACTCAGTATGAAATAATTACAAATAAGAGATCGTCAAAAAACTAGTACATATCTACTTTGTCGCAACAGCTAAATATAAGCATTCGTTTAATGAAGATTATAGTTTAAGTAGCTCGTTGCACGGAGGATTGTTTTTAATTTGACTGTTCCGAGAAAAAAACCAACTTGAAACAATGTGTCAAAACAGAAAGAAGAAATCAGGTATGTGACGGATGAGGAGGAGTTAGGGTTGGCAAGAATCCTAGGAAGGAGAGTTTAATATAGAAGAAGCAAAGAGAATTTTTTCTGCAGATGCAAATGGGTGAGAAAATGAATGCACAGCCCTTGATATTGGTTTTACTTTTGCAGAAAGCCCAACCACAAACTGCGGCTCATTAATTAATCCATGAAGGTTCAGTATAAATTCCAGGTCTCATGTCTCAGATCAGTGTTCTGAGAAGGGAAGCTACAAGATCTGAGCTGATCCATTTCCTGGGTTGTTATGGCTTCCCTTGTGCTTTTGTTGGCAGAGCTTTTCAGAAGAGAAGATTCTCAGTTACTGTATTCAAGCTCTGAATCCACTGCAGCAGCCTCTAGCTTTTTGGGGGCTCCATGGAAGGAGGTGATGAATAAGGATGGACAGGTAGAAGAAGCTGATGATGTTGTGGAGTGGAGAGTGTGTGTGGATTTGGTGTGGTCTTGAATGTTGTCACTTTCATATCCATGTACATGTGTTCTTCCTAAATACAAAAAGGTCATTAATCTTTGCAATTAGGTGGCATGAAAAGAGAAAGAACATAAACATACCGTGCGTTTTTAGCAAGTCGGAGAATCCTGACACTGAGCTGGCCATGACATCTTTTGACTTCTTTAGGAACAAAATCTTTAAAATCAGCGATTCAATATCCAGGTAGCATCATCATACATGAATCAACAAAAGTAGAGGTCAGTAAAGGCACCAAAAGAGCTAGTTTTGAAAAACATTTGAGAGTTTTCTCCCTGGCAGACCATCCCAAGAAAAGCTGAGACAATACATACTCATATCCTCATTCATATTCCTACTTTGTATCGACAAATTGGGTATTTGACCGAGTGCTAAGAATGACACTCCCTCAACTGAGATCCTATCTTTTTCTTGACTGAGGCTCCAAAGTAAGCTAGAGATGCTTAAAGAATGAGAAGCTCCGTGAAGGAGTCATTTCCGTTGACCACCTAAGGGACATTGAGAAGTCACTTCCTTGAAGAAGTAGGTTTGGATGTGGGAGCAGACGTGTGATTCGGAATGCGCTTCACTGGGTATGGATATAGACGGCCCAGTTCATTGATGCGGTACAGAATTTCCTTCGGTAAGTGACGATGCCCGTTTTTTTGGGACTCCTTGCCCTGTTCCTGTCCCAGGTTCGAAACATGATAAGTGTGAGAACCTTAGTAATGATGCAGGACTTCTAATTACAATGCAACTGTTTACAAATGAAAATTGTAGCTTATCTGGGGCAATGTTTTCTTGATTCCATTTTTTTTATCATTGCTCTTTTGAAATGATTTCTATTATCCTAAGAAGAAGTTAGTCATATTTTTACAAATATAACAAAGGAATTCTATATATTCTAAATTCTAAATATAGATCAAGATGCAATACGTTCATACTGAAAGCAAGAACCAACCTCCTGGTCATTCTGCATCCAGGCATTGCTAGCTTTTAAAAGATTTCGCCATTTATCCTGTAATATTCATAGGTGAAGAAGATCTACAGATGAAAACCACGAAAACCAGAAAAAAAATATTACGCAGTGCGGTTCTAAAACATACCCTGAGATCTACCGGTGTACGATAAGTTGATGTTGGGAAAAAAAGCCTCTGGATTTCAGTCCACCGTCCAACCCCATAGTGAGAAATACCATCTGCCAGCTTTACAACTTCGGGAAGAGTCCAGATCTTTTGATGCTTTCTCCTATCGCCACAATTTTTGGGTCCATTTCTTGCCAAAGAATAGTTAGGAGGTGTATCTGAATCGGTTTCTTCATCAGAATCAAGTCTCTATTGAAAAGTAAGCAACACATCCAGTCAAATAGACAACAATGCAACTTGAAGTTTTAAGTAGCATGCTGCACTGTGATGTTATGATTTACAAGATAGCAAAAGAGAAACAGTAAATATCCTTACTGTGACAGGTGAGAACTCTTTAGATTGTCCAGACTTTTTGGATGCTGATGACTTGTTAGGAGATCTACCATAACGACCCTCATGATGGGCAAGTTTGAATGATTTATATGCCTTATGCCCATTATCGTGTTCATTGGAAGTTCTCGCATTCAGAATTATATTCCTAGGTGTACCAGCAATACTATGCCTTTCATATAAAGAGGGCACAAAACTAGAAAATTCATCTATGTACCGAACAGGGGGCTTACGCAATCTCTTATGCGGGCTTGATTTGGTAGTACTCTCGATGGGCTTATCCTGCTCGCTGTGATTTAATCTTTCTATGTTATGGCCAGCTGAAAAAAACTGTTTGGCTTTCCTAGGAATGGATACAGGGGATGCTTCTTCAGAATCCCGGTGCAAATCAGAAAATGATTTAAAGTCCATGTTATTTGTGCCCGAAGGACCCAAGATCCCCAATCTGCTTTGCAGCTTCCTACGGTTTTGTGATGTATACAGGATTGGACTTTTTTGTTCAGTCTTTTCTTTTTTTTGATCCTGACAGTCGCAATTGCTCTTTGACACACCATGTAGGTTACAGAGAGTTCTGCGTTCATTTTCACCATTCTTGAATCCAGGCTTTCCATTAGAAGTTGATGATGATTCTGAAACTCCAATAGTACTACTTTCACTTCCACTATAACCAGAAGAATGAGTTTCCAAGCTCGATTTGTCAAAACTCAAACCTTCATGGGTAATATCTTCAGTCTCTAAGTCCTTGTCAACAAATTCAGTGTCTGCTAATTCAAAAAATTAATAGAAACAACATTATTAGATCCGCTATCATAAAACATATACTTTGACTTAAGGAAATGCAACCCATAGTTTACCTAAAAGATAATCTTCACATACAGTTTGAGGTCCAATAGAATTTTGGTTATCAAAGCGAATAATGTCAGACAGCTTATCCTATAAAATAGATATATATTTGTCAGACAGAGGGCGCCCTCTAACTATTCCCATTAACGGCATCCACTTGACATTGAATGAAAGAATGTTACAAGCTAGACATCATCTTATTGAAGTAAAAATCCAAATGGAAGCCAGAATAGCAAGCTTAAGATCATTTAAGCTAATGATGACTATGCAAAGACCAACTATTCGATTTGTTAACATTCAAGGACGGACTCAGGAATTGAGATAGAAGGTGACAAACAAAAAAAGCCCGCAACATTAAAAAAAATTAATATTTTGAAAACAGTTCTATTAAATTAAAATAAAGAATGTCTTGTTTCCATATCACAAAAATCATCTATTACATCAAGAAAATGTAATTGGCTCTTTGTCTATTTCAATGCCAAAGTAACACAAACCAACAAGTCCTAATTCCCAAAATTCACATCACTGAAAGTCAAAACAACACAAACTCTAATTCCCAAAATCACTCTAGATGGCTGAATTGATAAAAAAAGCTCCACATCACACTAATTCATTACAAAATCTCATAAATTGAACAAAAGAAAGAAAACTTAGATGGAGGAGAGGTACGGGAAATGGGTGCCGGCTGCGTGAGGATGTATGACAGAAACATTGTTTTTTTTACTATAACTTACTAAATTTAAATTCAAATATTAGTCCTGTTACCGTTTGTTTAGTGCACGCATCTCACAATAACCAATAACAATTTACTCAATTGAGTCTCCAACCTGAACATCTTGCTAATGGATTACAAAGGTCATGAAGAGAAAACATACTTGAACTTTTTCATCAGTGTCTCCTCCTTGTCGAGTATACGATTCGCGTCCACCTATAAAGAACACCACAGTCTCATCATCGTCCAATAATAGCAAACTTAAATCTGTCACCGTATTGACAGTGCTAATTTGTGATGTTCATTCTATAAAACGTCCAACAAACACAAGTCTATTCTTTTCATATACAAAAACATACCTCATAAGGAATGGGAAAATTGAAATTTAAACAACTCAGATCAAATATTCCAAAGCCAACAGTACTCGCCATCTAATGCCAGTATCCATTCACAAGAAAGAAATTCTTCTTTTATTTTAAACAACTGATATGCAGATAGCATCTTGTTTTTCAGATGGTATAAGCTCATCATGGTCAACTCAACAAAGAAAGCATTAAAAGACACTAACTGATATTCCCATCACGAGTCTCATCCACATGGAAGAAGTCATCCACCGACACGCGATCATGTCTAGGCTCGGCCAGCAAATGCTCCTCCTCCATTCCCTCATCGTCTACATCCCGAACTCGAGTCCGGTGCTGAGCACCTTTACCCTGAAATCACAAAACACAACAATGCAACTTCCATTCTTTCATCCCCAATTAAAATAACCGCAACCTGAATTACCAAACTTAACCCCAAAATGCAGCTTCAATCTGCCCTAATTTTAACCCTAAAAACCCTCAAAATGCATGAAATCAAAAAGAAAAAATAAACAGGCAATCAACCATTGGGTCGGAGTGAAGGATGATTAAGCTTCTGATGCGAATCGCGGCAGAGCTGAGGAGTGACGACGAACAGGGACGACTGACGCGTGTCGAGAGCGAGAATCCGACGAAACCGAAGTCGCGCCAATTGAACCATTTAACGGATTTGAAACTATTTTATATTCCTTGTTTTGTTCGTTTCTTGAAATCCGTCCGGCCCAAAAAGGAAAGTGGACGACATAAGGCATTGTATCTGGGGTTTAGTGCATAAAAAATATCTTAGAAAGTTGGATGCATTGTATGACTGACTAGCTGTAGAGGTCATCTTCTTCATCAACTGCAGCAGCTGCAGTGGCAAAGGGATCAGCTGTGCCAGCAGCATCTGTGCCGCTGGATTCGGGGAACCTGAACTCTGATCCGAACCCTCTAGATTGCTGCAGTGTCTGGGCAAATGCTTGGTATTTTCTGATGTCAGCATCACTGACACTGCGACGAGCGTATTTCATCGACTCTTCGAAGTGTGCAGCTCTGATTTCAGCTACCTCATCGTCAATATCTTCCTCCATAGCTTCTGGGTTTTCCGCTCTTCTTTTCTCCCTCTCAATGTCCTGCGCGTAAATGTTAGGTCGCCGACAATGACTAAAGAATAACTAGGAAGTGGCGAGTTGTTACCTTTTCTATATTCTCTCTGATGGCATACTTACATGCCCGCTGGCAGATTTCAGTAATGTCAGCACCACTGAAGCCCTGAGTGTGCTTGGCCAGGACGCGGATGTCCACATCTTTGGCAACTGGAGATTTCCTGAGGCAGGCCTTGAAAATCTGAAGACGGGATTCCTCATCAGGGAGAGGGATGTAGATCAGCTGATCAAGACGTCCCGGTCGAAGTAGAGCAGGGTCAATAATGTCTGGCCTGTTAGTGGCACCAATGATAAAGACCGTCTTCTTTGCAGACATGCCATCCATCTCAGTTAGAAGCTGGTTCAGAACTCTATCAGCAGCTCCTCCAGCATCCCCTGCGCTACTTCCTCTCTGCAAATATTTCAAATGAAATTAAAAACATTCAGATTAACCTGCAATAACTGGCAATAGCTAGTTAAAGAGAAGGTAAGGACATCAGAATTAAGATCGTCTTATTCAGGCATACCTGAGTAGCAATAGAATCAAGTTCATCAAAAAATAGCACACAAGGAGCAGACCCGCGAGCCTTGTCAAATATCTCACGAACGTTGGCCTCACTCTCTCCAAACCACATGGTGAGAAGCTCAGGTCCCTTGATGCTAATGAAATTGGCTTGGCATTCGTTGGCAATAGCCTTGGCCAGCAACGTTTTACCACATCCTGGTGGGCCATAGAACAAAACACCCTTAGACGGAGACATGCCGAATTTCTCAAACTTCTCTGGGTGCTCCACAGGATATTGAACAGTCTGCATATAAACAAACAGATCATTACTGATACGGACTATAAAACATGTACTGAATTGAAGCCACATTCATTTACGGGTCATCTATTTCTACCTCTTGAAGCTCTCTCTTGACATTCTCAAGTCCACCAATATCTTCCCAGCTAACGTTAGGAACTTCCACAACCTACATAACCCAACCAACCGTGTCAAGCAAATCCAGAAACCAGAGGACCATTGTTACGATCAGATGGTTCCCAGTTGCATACATAAATAGGCTTACCGTTTCACGTAGAGCCGACGGGTTGCTTGTACCCAGAGCAGTCTTGAAGTGTTCATCTGTGACAGCCATGGAATTGAGGATCTCAGCATCAATAGACTCATCCTCCAGGTCTATCACATCCATCTTCTCCCTAATACACTGTAAAGCGGCTTCCGTGCACAATGCAGCCAAATCAGCTCCAACATAACCATGAGTTTCTTTTGAAATCCTTTCCAAATCAACCTGCAAAGTGAAAAATTGTTCACTTTCTGATGCTTTGTAATAGCCAGCCTTCAAATGAGTTACTGGATGAAATTTCTTACATCGTCTGAGAGTTTCATGTTTTTGGTATGGATGCGCAAGACTTCAAGTCTTCCAATCTCATCAGGAACACCAATATCAATTTCTCTATCAAATCTACCAAACCTCCTAAGAGCTGGGTCAATACTATTAGGACGATTTGTAGCTCCCATCACAATAACATGGGCTCTGGACTTGAGACCATCCATAAGGGTTAGAAGCTGGGAAACAATACGCCTCTCCACCTCTCCATTAGTCTTCTCTCTCTTGGGAGCAATTGAATCTATCTCATCAATAAAGATAATGGATGGCGCATTTTTTTCTGCTTCCTCAAATGCTTTCCTCAAGTTATTTTCACTCTCACCAGCTAGCTTAGACATGATTTCGGGTCCATTAATGCAGAAAAAGAACGCACCCGTCTCATTAGCAACAGCACGAGCAATCAAAGTTTTACCAGAACCGGGAGGTCCATATAGCAATATACCCTTTGGTGGCTTCACACCAATAGATTTGAATAGTTGAGGGTGCCTCAAAGGCAGCTCCACTAGCTCCCTGATCTGTGCCATCTGCTTCCTGACTCCACCAACATCATCATAGCCCACTTCATCAAGCCTGTCCTCGTCTTCCCTTCTGACTGGCTCCCCTTCGCAAAAAATTTCGGTGTCTGGGGCAACAACACAGTACTCGGCAGGGTCGGTTTCAATCACCTTGAATTCAACACTTCTCATGCCTCCTCTCACAAGAAAGAAATCACCTTTCCTCAATGGACGATAAGCTTCCAAAAAGTAAGCTGCAAATATCACAAACGGGATGTTCATATCAAAGCCATCATGCAAAATCGAATATAAACCAATATCCAAATGAATCAACAGTGTATGCATGTTAGGAAGGTATTTTGTAGACAAGAAAAAACTGAAACACATGATACTTACGCTTTAGATATGCATCAAACAAATTCCCAGTGACACCTTCGATGGTATCATCTACAGGAAGAATGTGAACCCGCTTTCCATACTTCACATCCCCACATTGATGCACAGATACAACATCCCCAAGTCTAACTCTCAGATTTGCCCTGACAACCTTGTTCATCCTTATTTTCGGCTCATCACAGGTATCATCAGCTAGCGCAATGCATATGGTGTCTTTCCTCTTTTTTCCCTGAAGAAGAAAGCACAAACATCAGAAACATTTCAACCAAAAACATTATAAACCTAAGCCTATTTGTTAAAACACTGGCAGTACTGAAATTTCAACACAATGATGAACAAAATGATCTGTTGACTGATGATCTCAAAATCCACAGGCACTCGGATCGTGACTAACAGCTCACTGAAAACTCAACAGGCACAAATCATGTTATTAACCTTCTCCCAACTTCGGCACTAAAGAAACCGTCTCGATCCATAGCATCCAACATCAAAAACACCCATCATCGAACTCCAACTAATGTCAACCCAAAAAAGAACCCAATCCAAACCATCACTAACCCTAGAAACCACACAGCCTCCAATTCAACAAAACCCCAAATCGACTAACGCCGCACAAACCCTAAAACATCCCGAATTTCCAACCTTGATGAGAATTGTATCGCCGCGGAACAACTGCAGCTTCTCCATCGTATCGGGATGCATCGCAACCACCGAATTATCATCGTTAATCGCCTCATCCACAACCAGCCTATTCGCAGCCTTCTTCCGCTCCAGTATCGCCGTGCTAAAGTCCCTCTTCGTCCCCTTCCTACAATTCCCAAACACAACAACAACTCAAAGTAAAAAAACCCTAACAAAGAAGCCCAATCGAGCATCGGATCGGGCGGAGATTGGGGCACGGATGACTTACGAGTCCGAGGTTTCAGCTTGATTCGCCATGGTAGTGATTTCGAAGAGAGAAAATCGAAGGACGCGAGATGAATGGTTCTGCAGAGATCTGGAGAGGTAGATGAGAGCCGCTTACTTGTGTGATTTTGTATTTATTTTTATATTTATCAAGAGTGGCTTGAGAGAGAAGAAAACTTTGCCTTTTCTATTTTTTAAATACTTAATATTATTAAAAACAATTAAAAATTTAAAAGCTGGTTACGATTTATAAGCTTATACTATTTTGTAATTATTTTTCTATTTCTTTATAATTCTCTTGAACAGATGATCAAAACGACAAGTCACAGTCGAGTATTGGGCCGTTTGGGCCTCTGGAGCTTTGTGAAGAATGGGCTACACTTTGATCGTTTTGGGCCTCAGTTGAAGGATAGTTTTGCTTATCGTGATAAAAAAAAAATATGACGTATAAGGTTCAAATGAAGATTTGATTGGAACCTCAGAATTCACAGATCGTCAAAAGCATAGAAAACAGAATAAGAGTAAGAAAGAGCTCTTTCTCACCATAATCGCTCATATTGCAAACATGACGCGGACGACTTCCAAGCACAATCGGTACTACACCATGTGATACCATGAAATGACATTTTTCATATGATCTCATTAGCTTGTTCCAAGGATACACAAGAGTATTTTCCTGAAGCATCCTGAGATTAAATTATATGAAGCATCCTGGTTAGTTACTTATTGGAGGCTGACACTGAAGGAGCTAGAGGGTCATATTCTCACCGTAAAGCTATCAACTAGTTTAACATATGACAAACAAGCAACACGAGTAAGATTGCGGTTCAAGGCTTCCCCTACTCATGCAACTAGCTGTCTCCGTATGCACAGAATTAATACGTAAACTTTACTTGTTTAGTCCCATCACACAGTTGGCTGATGCTAATGAGATTAGCCTTTAACCCTTCCACTAGAAGAACATTGCTCAGACTCGGCATTCCTTCCACAGCCAAAGTTCCTCTTCCCAGAACTATAAACCTTTATTGGACTGTTCAGACCCTTTGTGTAGTTTATGCCCAAGTGCATAGCCTATAAGCTTGTAGCAATTTTCTCCTTCATGGCCCAATCATGTGGCCTCCAGCTCCCTGAAACGCTCGTAATACTCTGACAGTGACTCTCCTGCGCCCTGCCTAGGCGCGGCCAACTCCCTCCTGAGTAGTGCGATCTTTGCTGCTGGATAGAATTTGTCCAAGAACTTCTTCTGCAGCTGCTCCCATCTGGTGGCGACTCTGGCACAGCAACCTGCGCATCTGCTATCTCTGGCTCTGCCAATTCAACTTCGCGCGCTGTGCCATCCCAAGGTTCTCCTAAATACTTTTTGACTCTCTGCCCACTGACCTGAAAATGATGCCCCCGACATCTTTCATAATATTGCCAAATAGAAAATTATCAAATAGTTTTAGACATCTGTTTGCTATTCTGAGTCACAAATGATTAGTGCAAACTACCATTTTTTATATGGGCAATCCCTCACCGAATTTCTTACCTTTTCGTGTATCTCCCCTTGAGCCTTCTTCATGGACAACCTCTTCTATCACCACCGATGTGCTGGTCACAGGCTTCCTGGCACGGACCAGTCTTCTCTTTTTCTTCGAGGGTTCCTCTTGGAGTGGTTTGAAGTCTCCAAGCTTCAAGCTTTGCACTTCTCCATGGTAGGCTTTAATTCGATGGTCATTTACTTTGAAAGTTTCACCTTCTTTGTTTATCAATTCGAAGTGGCCATCTTCATCCATTTAAATAAAGTGATGTCAAGCATTAAATTATTTTTAATACGGAAAGCTATAGATAACAAGGTAGAGAGAGAAATTAGAGATCTGAATAATTTGTAATTAAATCCACAAATGATTAGTGCAAATTAGAGATAGGTACTTTGCTTTTTGGGAGATGAAAGTCACCCAAGTGATAAGCACACTTACTTATCAAACAAGACGTCAGCCTCATCTTATCTAAATAATATAAAACGAGGGTGGATTTAAAACGACACCGTTTAAATAATAAGGTCATAAAATTACATAATTTTAAATAATTTATAGATTATTGAAAATGCACTTGCAGCATATGACATCATAGGGCTGACACACACAAATGTCGGGTGTGGGTCATAAACAAGGGGGTCATAAACAAGGATGGCAGAAATAAGAGCAACATGTTGGTTTAAAAACTTCCCTGTAGGATAAAAAGACAGTAAGAAAAGGTCGGAAACCTGCTTTGACAGCGAGATACTAAGATGTGTAAGGCTTGGGGCTAAGGCCGAGTTCTGAGCAAAGCTGATCCCACCGTGGAGTGTCCTCCTCAAATATGTATGTAAGCGGTGAAACCAGAACACCACTACCTCCAATCTACATGGTAATGAAAACACACGTCAATAAATGTAATTATGGAGCAATAGTGAGAATCAATTGTAAGATATAAACGACAGAAAGTTAACCGGGGACGAACAAAAGACTAGACATCATGGGACTAAGGGCAAGCAGTGATGTAAAATTAACAAGAACAACACTTCATGATGAATAAATTGGCTGTTGAAGATAAACTAAAAGAGTTTTTTTTTTCCATATCAAACTGCATTTGATGTACAGATTCATGTGACCTGACGAGTTTTGCGCAGATGAAGGGTAAGGGTCTTACCATTCTTAGTTGCTGAACAGACTTGTAAAGTGCCTTTTTAGGTACACAGATGACTATGGCATATGTAACTTGTCCATCTTGTTTACAATACACTTTACTTATTGTGGGTCCCTATACAGTTAAGCAGCGTCAACATTTTCTGTAGCAAGCGCAAGATAATAAGAAGAATACTCAACCTACGTCACATTATGATCCAAACCTGCAATCCTGACAGAGAAGGCTGACTCAGCACTTTTTGGGCGACTTCTTCTTCACTCGATCCCCTCATATTGGCTACTACCTGCAACCAAAGTGATCAGGCAAAATCGAAAGAAATATAAGCAGTTAAACATCTTTTATAATGTAGCTGATGCAAGCTGCGAAAACGTTTACCGTGAACTGACCAGCTGCTCGTAAATGGGCCTCCAACCTTTCAAGAATTTCATGCACTGTTTCCAGTGCCCCGCTTCGTTGAACCAATGATTTCCTACTGGCAACAAGAACGGCCTAAAATGGGACAAGAATTTTGGGGTTAGGCTAAGGAAAAAATCGCTGGTTAACAATAATTTAGAGCAAACTTTAAAAACTATGAATCCACACCTGGCTCTCTAGGACAACTCCACCATCAATTTCTTTCAGATTGTTTTCTCTCAGAGTTGTTCCACTACTCACAAGGTCCAAAATGCAATCAGCTATGCCCATCTAGACATGAAATAAGAAGATTTTGATAAGAACATACGCATAGGCGACGCTGATCTAGAAACATGACAATAGTAGATAGGTAGATAATCAAGGAATCAACCGAAAGCTCAAGTATTTGTTCATTGGTGAAGAAATTCTAGGTTGAATTTCAGCAAATTGATCTTGTTTTGTAAGAGTTCCACGTACTATTTGGTCATCAGATTCTTACCGCGGGAGCTGCCTCTAATGCACCATCAGCAGTAGAAAAAGTAACAAACTTGAATCCATTTTCTTCCATAAATTTTGGACCCAGCTACAAAAGATGAAAAATAACTTAAGAAGAATCTAGCCTCATGTCAGGCGTATAATCTATACGATAACGAGATAACCGGTATAGAATATTCCGAGACACACATAAGTGAATCCAGTAGCAACTCGCAGAGGTTTCTGCGGTGACCATTGAGGCATCTCCATTAACTCTCTTAAAGAGTTGACATTCTCAAAAATTCCATATTTGGGTATCTACAAAAGCCAAATTTGAGTGACTTCCAAATAACAAAAAAAGATTAAAAAAATTGAACAAGTTTAGCTGCTGATTATAACTCAATAGAGATCGAAGGCATGACTTACAGCAATTGAAAGATGGCATTCCCCGTACCCAAGTGCATCATGGACGATGACAAGGTCTTTGTTACCCTGAGAAAAATAAACAGATCTGCATCAATTCTATCTGCCAGAAAGTATTACTTCACATATCTTTACGACTAGGACTAACATATACGCAGCAAATAGAAGGAAAGTTTCATAACATACTTGCCCATGTTCAGTGGCTGTATCAAATCCCACGATTCCTAAATCCAAATCGCCTGTTAACAATTTTCTTGTGATATCTACTGGCCTCTGAAACCAGACCTCCATATTGGGCATCTGCAACAAGTATTTGTAAGACACTTCCTCTGTTCCAAATTGATTCCATTACACTCCAAAAACGGTTACATTTTTAATTCCAACTAGAACATCAGAAAAATCATAAAATTGGATGAAAGGAAAAGGCCAAAATAATAATATAGACCTTCCATTTTTATAAGGTGCATCATATTAAACTGCTCTAGTTTAATATTTAACATGAATAACCTCTGTTATCAGGATGTGCTGTCAGAATGAGAAAATAAATTTTTAAGCATCAGAAGCCGATAAAGAATTTGTAAGACACTTCCTCTGTTCCAAATTGACTCCATTACACACCCAAGACAGCTTACATTTTTAATTCCAACTACATTTCTACAACATCAGAAAAATCATAAAATTGGACGAAAAGAAAAGGTCAAAATAATAGTATAGACCTTCTTCCATTTTTATAAGGTGCATCATATTGAACTGCTCTAGTAGTTAATATTAAAATGAATAACCTCTATTATAAGGATGTGCTGTCATAACGAGAAAATGAATTTTTAAGCAACATAAGCTGATAAAGAACAACGGTCTAATAAGATTAGTTCACCTATGACGCGTCAAATATTTGCATGATATCTGCTCAATCTAGTTTTAAATCGAAGTTGAAACAGTCAATCAAGAATTGGATGACGTACTTCAGGAATTTGAGCAACATATTGTCTAGGGTTGACTTGTTTTACCGAAAGTTGACAATCCTGCAATACAAATAAATAAAAAGTTGATCTCATTATATTTCATATAAGCATCACAGGTAATAGTCCCTGTCATCTTGCATGAAGTACGTAGAGGCAAAAGCATGCAACACATTGGTAATGCGACTCTGAACAAGATACATGACTCTTTTCCTTCCGTATCTTACAACCAATCAGTACTATCGACATCGCCGAATAAACATAGTATTCTTGCAAATGTGCGCAAATTACTATATTATTGGCCATCTTTTCATTTTGAAGGCAGTAATCTTCTTAAAAACGTGCCATTTCTGAGATGATGATCGTCGGTAACTAGTCATTCACACTAGAGCACACTTGACGAGTACAATAAACTATGGCTGAGTCCAAAATTTCACACTCGTTACTATAATTGACAGTAGACTATTGGACTAGAAAGATACCAATAAAGTTCAAGATTGAAACTTCGGCAGTAGACTATACCAATTGGCCAGAAGATACATTGATAAAACCTTTATATACCAACAATGAACTGAAATCGTCAAAATGACACATTTCCAGCATAAGGGCAACCTTAAAAATTAAACCTTTAACAACTCAATGGTGTCACTAGCCATTCGCCCTTTACTAGGGAGGCCGAGTCGAATCACACTTCTGTCATTCACCACCTTCTCCGTGCTTGCTGCAGCTGAAGGATACGTCGCAAGCGAGAAACGGATTATCATTGCTGTCCTGGACCTCCACCGTGTAGAAATAGGATGCGGCAAGAGCGTGTACGCCGGTGACGGAGTAGCGATCCCCATTTGAGCTTCTCTTCCAAAACAAAAACCCTAATAAGGCACTCTTCTTTACGCATTAAATTTTCAGTCAGTTAGTTCAGCTAAATTCACTTCGGTTAAGTGAGAAAAAAATTTAGAACTAACGCAAAAGCTAAATCAGTTTTAGCTTTTAGGGTTTAGGGTTTAGCTTTTGCCGTGGTTGCATAATTGATTTCAATTCTACCGTGTTTTTAACACGGCCTGTCTTGATAAAACCGGCCAGTTGGGTTTTCTAACTGGCCGGTTTTAGTTAGACCGGCCATCTCTATATTTTTATGCTGCGACCGGTTGGTTGGGTAGTTGTGGGTAAAACGTGTGGCCGGCCTTGACAAGGGCGGCCACACGTTTTACCCACAATTATGATCGCTGCAACTACCAAAATGTAGGTGGCAGGTGGTCGTTGTAGCGGTTCTATGGCCGGTCTAGCAAAAACCGGCCATCGCCTTGTGGCCGGCTTCTGCTAGACCGACCATAATTCCTTTATAAACAATTTCATTTCTCATGTTTTTCATCATCTCTCAACACTTCATTCCCTCTTCTCTTCTCTAATCCCCATCCCCTCCCCGGTTCTGGTCGAGTTGACTCTTTTGGAGAAGATTGAAGTGGTAATTGTATAGTTATGTATTTGATTTACTTTTTGTATGATATTATTTTTCACCGTTTCTCATTGTTTTTGGAGAATTGAACTTATATGTGGATGTTTTTTGTCAAGGAATACAACAAGCAATGGATAACGGTGAATCTGACCCTATGATTATGTCGACATTCGACACACTTGAGATGTCGGTGACGGATGACTACGATAGAGAGGAAATGGAATGGATCGAGGAATTAGAAGATGAAGGTGAATTCCGTGTTCCAGAACCGGAACGTGTATGGGATATTCCTGCATTCCATGATGTGTCAGCGTGGGATGTGAATAATCCTGTGCAAGACTATTTTGATGGTAGCAGTAGACGGGTTTCCACACTGGCCGTGGGATCGACATTTAGCAGCAAGGCAGAAGCCATTTACGCGGTACAAAAGTATTCAATTCTTAACCGTGTTGAGTACATAACGACTGAATCAGAACCGCGTTTGTTGGTTCTCCAATGTCGAGAAGGGGTGGAAAACTGTCCGTGGCGCATAAGGATTGCGATGAAGAAAAATGCAAGCTACTGGGAGGTTAGAAAGTACAAAGGGGATCACATATGCGGTGCCGACAAGATTACAAATGAAAACGTGCACCTCAATCGACATTTCATAGCAAAGGAGATCGGCGATATTATCAGTGAAAGGTTGCGACTAGGCGTCGGGGAAATAAGAGCGAGAATCTTCAAAGACTACGGATGCGAAATTAAGTATTTAAAGGCATGGCAGGCGAGGCAACAGGCACTAAAGAATTTGTTTGGGGATTGGGATGAATCGTTTGGTAGACTTCCCTTACTTATGCAAGCGATACAGGACACTAACGATGAGACGGTCGTCAGATGGGTGCGATACAGAGATGATGAAGGTGATGTGATGGTTGTCCACCGGGTGTTCTGGGCATTCGGACCATCAATAAGAGCTTTCACACATTGTCGTCCCGTGCTTTGTGTAGATGGAACCCATATGTATGGGAAGTACGAGGGGAAGCTACTTGTTGCAGTTTCTCTGGATGCAAACAACCATATTCTGCCTGTTGCATTCGCCTTGGTTGAGAGTGAGAATAACTCCAGTTGGAAATGGTTCATGCAATGCATTCGGGACAGCGTTACAGATCGAGATGGAATCTGCGTTATTTCTGACAGACATAAAGGAATAATAGCAGCAATGCAGGAGCCGGATTGGTCCCCTCCTCGCGCTTGTCACAGGGTGTGTATCAGGCACTTGCAGAGCAATTTCAATGTGAAAGTGAAGGATTCTACACTGAAGCAGAAACTTGGGCACCTAGCACATCAAAGACAGCAAGTTAAGTTTGACAAGGAATATGTGGAGCTGATGACATTGCTGAGAGACAGGCCCCGGAGAATAGAATGGCTAGATAGTATTCCTTGGTCCATGTGGTCTTTGGCATATGATGAAGATGGTTGCCGATGGGGATCAATGACCACGAATGCTAGCGAATGTTTCAATAACATTCTACGCGGTGGCCGGGACCTGCCGATATGTGCTTTGGTTTTGTTTACATTTCATCAGTGCAACGAATACTTCTGCAAGCGTCGCGTGTTATACGAGAACTCTGCTTCAATCCTCGCCCCCCGAATAGACTTGATTTTACGGGATATAAGAGACAAGTGCATGTTTCATCGGGTTACTGTATTTGACGCTGAACACGGTGTGTACCAAGTGCTAACCACCCGGAAGCATCACATCCATGAAGTGCGACTCGAAGACGGTACATGCACCTGTGGTAAATGGGTTGCCTTCCACTATCCGTGTTCTCACGTTATGGCTGTGTGCAAAACGCAGAATATTCCGTACACTCAGTTTGTCAGCAGTTATTACACACTGGATACGTTCCGTGAGACATGGAGCTACAGATTTTTTGTCATTGGAGACGAATCACGTTGGAGGCCGTACGAAGGACTCAGACACGTTCCGGCACCCGGATTTAAGAGAACAAAGTTGGGTCGTCAACCTTCTGTGCGGAGACGTAACGAAATGGATCGGGGTGAATCAAGTTCACAAGGAGCAACACGGACAAGAAAATGTGGTTTGTGTCACAACACAGGACACAACAGAAGATCGTGTCCAAATAGACATGACATTTAGTACTGTTTTTATTGGTCAATGTAATATTTATTGTGAAACGATCAAAGCAATGTAGGTTGGTGTGGTTTGTCAAATTAATATTGTATCGAAGAATTTAAAAACAAAAACCCGATGAAAAAACCACTGCTTAGTGTCAACAAAAACATTCAATACATAAACATTTATCGTCGACGGGGCTGACTGAAAGTGAAACGGACTGGGGGTCTCCTATACCTGTGACATCGTCTAAGATCATCGGGTGAATCCATGGGACTACTAGGACCCGCGTCATCATGGCCTCCTCCACTAGGCCCGGCCTGGTATGGGCTGGGTGCACTAGGCCCGACCTGGTGCTGGGTCTGAAGGTCTGTCACATCATATGATGAATGAAATTGCTGATCGAGGTCGTCAGGTCCTACACGTACACACATCCGGTTATATTTGTGAAGTGAAGAGAGACTACTGAATTAATTCAGATTTAATCCTTACCTATGCCAAACTGTATTGCAGCCGGATCCACACCAATTGCATCCGCCTCTCCTAGCTGTTCCAGCTCCTCATATGATGAATGAAATATGCTATACGGAGCATCCTTAAGTGAGTAATGTAGGAGGGGGTTTTGGAACAACTCTGCCGCGCGGCGTGCATGCATCACCAAGGTGCGTACCTGATACAAAATGATGAACTATAAATAATTATACAATTTTATATGAGTCACAAACCAACAACACTTACGATTCTTCTCCTCTCGGGTGCGTTTGGTCGGTATGGTTGAGCGTGATCAGCACGGGGCTGGATGAATCGACGGGTTCTATGCGTGTACCAATTTGCATATTCCGGATTACCCTCGTCATGTACTGGAACGGGCTCTCCGACCACAACAGAAGCCAACCTGTCCGCCCAGAGATCTATGTAGTACTTAAGCTCCACGGACCAATCCTTACGTCCTTTTCGTGTCATCATATGCTTCGGGTCGGATGACGCCACGGGTGCTGGTGGAACACGCTGTACCAGGCCAAACTATCGCATCACCCTGGCCGGATGATGCCACTCCACAATGTTGTAGCACAGTAATGGCACATCGGCGCACCAACTCGCAGCCCCATCAGTACATGCAGGATTAAGCAAAGGGAGGACCTGCTCATCATATGGTGTCCACTCGAAGTCACCATCGACCATGCGGTCTAGCTGATCACGGTAAAATGTCAACGACCCATGAGGTGTCATCGTGTAGGACTTCGGCCCGTACCATTTACTGCGATGTAAAACGTAAATCAGACGTAAAATAATACAAATCAGGTGAATAGGCATAAACTTACGTGTACGACCAGGCTCCTCTGAACAAGGGATTCATCTCTTCATCCATGGGCTGGAGTGTCCTGCTAAACCCCTGTGGCCGCCCTATGGGTATCCTCTCCCAACTCCATAATTGCAGCAAAATAATGCATCCACCCATCACCTTGTGTCCACCGCGTGATGAGCTGCACAACTGTCTGTACAAATATCCAAGGACTGCACTACCCCAACTATATGACCTCGCAGCATCGAGATCCGCCAGCAATGGGAGGTAGTGCAGTGGGATCCGATCCCCGGACAAGTCTGGCATCAGGGAGGAACCAATCATACACAAGATGTACGCCAGCGCAAATCTCTCCAATACTTCTTCAGTAGCGTCCTCGGGTACAATCTGCATATTGTTCACGAACCATCTCCTCTTTGCTAGTGCCGGCCGTGTCGGGCAATCGGGGTAAGCACCCAACAGTCTGGTGCATGTCGTGACCCACTCGTCCTCCTCCTTACCTGTTACGACATGACCCTCTATGGGTAAACCGGTAAGAAGGCCCGCATCTTGTAAAGTGATAGTGGCCTCCCCGGTCCTCAGATGAAAAGTGTGGGTCTCTTGCCTCCAGCGCTCAACTAGAGCTGTCATCAAAGCCCAATCCACTTCTGTATTTTGGAGTTGGGTCCACGGATAAAAGCCAGCTCGAACAATATATGGAAGGATCTGATCGTCGATGTCCCACATCCAACGGTGGACCACCTTCAGAACTTGCACATCATCCTGCAATACAACATTAGAGAATGTGAGATAACGAAATTAATATACGGTATAACAATTTAAAAATACTGAGTCACTATTTACTAACCGGGTCATTCCAAACTTGTTGCGACCGATGTGTTTGCTGTTGGCTCAATAGTGAGTCGTCAATGGGCCCAGGCTCATCAATCCGATCAATATCCATCTACACAATATAACAAAAATAAAATTATATAAATATTTCACAATCCAATGACAGTCACCATGTACATGAAACAATCATCGATTTTTTTTAGTCCATCCGACTTCTTCATCTCAAATCTCCAACATTACAATAAAAATTTAAAAAAAATAATGATCAACAAAAAATCAATCATATTTCAACAACAATCATATTTCTCCCACATTTCAACCTACACTTCCAAACAATCCACCACAATCAAACAATTCCAAATACAATCCAACACAATTCCAAATTTATCAACATAATTCCAAAAATACTAATCAACACAATTCAACTTTATCAACACAATTCCAAATACAAACAATCCACCACAATCAAACAAACAATCCACCACAATCAAACAACTCCAATAACAATTCCAATAACAATCAAACAATTCCACCACAATCAAACAATTCCAAATACAGTCCAACACAATTCCAAATTTATCAACATAATTCCAAAAATACTAATCAACACAATTCAACTTTATCAACACAATTCCAAATACAAACAATCCACCACAATCAAACAAACAATCCACCACAATCAAACAACTCCAATAACAATTCCAATAACAATTCCAATAACAATCAAACAATTCCACCACAATCAAACAATTCCAAATACAATCCAACACAATTCCAATAACAATTCCAATAACAATCAAACAATTCCACCACAATCAAACAATTCCAAATACAATCCAACACAATTCCAAATTTATCAAAACAATTCCAAAAATACTAATCAACACAATTCAACTTTATCAACACAATTCCAAATACAAACAATAACTCTAACCCTAACCCTAACACCAACCCTAACACTAACCTGCCAAACGAAATCAGTACAACTTGCCTGAACAACGTGGGGTCGCTGGGAGGTAGAGGAGGTCGCGCTGGGAGGTCGGGAGGGCTTGGAGTCGGGAATCGGCCGCGGGGGAGGGAGAAGAAGGAGAGAGCGTCGCGGCTGCGCGGTGGATTTGTAAACAATGTGTGGCCGTTCTTGGTAACACCGGCCACAACACATGGCCGGTTTTGCGTGAACCGGCCACGTAAAAAACAATACCCGGTCACCCGGTTTCGGTTCGATAATATTTCCGTGTGGCCGGTCTAACTAAAACCGGCCAGTTGGGTTCCGTGTTAAAAACACGGTAGAATTGAAATCAATTATGCAACCACGGCAAAAGCTAAAACTGATTTAGCTTTTGCCGTAGTTCTAAATTTTTTCGTTAAGTGAAGGTAAGTTCAGTTAAATTAAATTAAATTAAGTTAAGTTAAATTAAATTAAAGTAAGTTAAGTACTACCCATCACCCCAACCCACCATCATACCTCACCACCACCATTCCAACCTACCACCACCATCACCCAAATCCACCACCACCACCACCTAAACCTACCACCCCAATCACACCACCACTCTCACCACCAACACCCTAACCCACCACCCCAACCACACCACCACCATCACAACCACACCAACGCCACCCCCCACCCCCACCACCCCAACCACACCACCACCATCACCACTACCACCCCAACCACCAACCCACCACCACCACCACCCCAACAACACCACCACACTACCACCATCCCAACCCACCACCACCCCCACCATCACCACCACCAACACTCCCACCACCACCAACCCACCACAACCCCAACCCAGCACCACCAACACCCCCACCACCACAACCCCCACCACCACCAACACCCCCACCACCACAACCCCAACCCACCACCCCAACCACACCACCACCACCATAAAAATATGTTTGTAAAAGTACTTAAGTTCAGTTAAGTTAAGTTAAGGTAAGTTCAATTAAGTTAAGTTAAGTTAAATTCAATTAAGTTAAGTTAAAGTAAATTAAGTTAAATTAAATTAAATTAAGCATAAGTTAATGTCTAAAGAACAGACCCTAAGTGATAGGTTAGTAGTTTTTTAATATTCTCCATTATTCGAATTGTGCTTTTTTTAGTCCCAAAAAACAAAACTAATTTTACAAATATATTAAGCAAGATAGAAGAGTTCGATTGTCGGTTGGACACATATATTCTCATCATCTGTGTGATATTATTATTTATTTATTCGGTGAAGTTGTTTGTTATTTTCTATGTACGAGTGTATCGTGTCGTCCTTATATGAACTAATAAAGGTTCTATTTGCGTAGATGTGTTGATTCTCGCCTATGTACGAGTTGATAAAATGTCATACGTAGCTCGTGCTTGATAAGTTATAATAAGTATTTGAATCGTTCTCTATGAATTGATGATGAATTGTATTCCAGTCTATCAAGTTTTCTACAAATATATGCCTATGTTATTAGGAGGAGATTGCTCTAAAATTTAACAAAAGAAATTGGAGGAAAATGTATTTCTTATCTTTCCAAGTTGTATTTTAGGACATGTTCTTTTGCACTTAAATTTTAAATGCTTAAGTTAAGTACACTTAAATTAAATTAAATTAAATTAAGTACATTCATGCATGTGTACATAACGTCTTTCTTTATCACCATCACTATTCATCACCACTACCACCACTATTCATCACCGCCACTATTCATCATCAACACTCACCACCACCATCACTATTCATCACCGCCACTATTCATAACCACCATCACTATTCATCACCATCACTATTCACCACCACCATCACTATTCATCACCACCACTATTCACTAAGAGGTTGTGGTGTGTGATGGTGAGTGGTGGTGGTGGTGGCGGTGATGGTGGGTTGTGGTGGTGATGGTGGTGATGGGTTGTTATCAGTGGCGGATCCAGCCGATCAACAAAGGGGGGGGCGAAAAATTGCATATAGTAGTATATATCTTTTACAAAAAGACATCGAGAGTTTAAATCATTTTACTTCATATAAAATGACAATGAAACATAAATATTCAATTTAATTAGTCATCAAAAAGATGTTATAGCTAAATAACCACTAATTTTGTGTCGTTTTGCCGCCGAAGGCGGTAAAAAAAAAAAAGAATTTGTTTGCGAGTCTTCATGTCCTGAAAATAGTGCATTATAACTTCATTGACGATGTTCTTAAACACATCCCTCTCAATGTAACACACTAAACAATCATTGAGAAATTCATCTCCAATTTACGCAAATCCGTCTTAACAATCTTCATTATAAAAAAACTCTTTTAATTGTAGCTGTCGCAACCGATAACACCAAAATTAACTCAATAATACGATATACCAAGAAAAATGCAGTATAATAACCGACCTCAACCATCTTTCTGGCCACATCTTTAATGTCTTGTATCTTTAAAAATGTATCGTTTTCTCTCATCTCATAAATCCAACCTTTAAGTTCTTCTTCCAACTCCATCAAAGCACACTTTGAGAACTCTTGTGGATAAAGCTCCGGGAGGTGAATTATGTTTGACGCTTTGAAGTTGGAGAATGAGTTCTTAAGATCAAGACATCTGATACAAGTGAATAATTCTGTGTTTGACTCACAAAAGCGATTCTCCATCTCTTGACTAATGCGATCAATTATTTAGAAAATATATTTTATAATATTAACGTACAATTCTCCATCTCTTGAGTTGTAGTAATATTAAAAAAAAAAATTGCATTGGGGGGAGGGGGGGCAGGTGCCCCCCCTAGCCTCCCCCTGGAACCGCTCCTGGTTGTTATTGTGATGGTGGTGGTGGTGATGGTGGGTTGTTGTGATGGTGGTGATGGATTGTGGTGGGTTGTGGTGGTGGTGGGTTGTTGTTGTGATGGTAGTGGTGTTGGGTTATGGTGGTGGTGATGGTGGGTTGTGGTGGTGGCGGTGGTGGTGGTAGTGGTGGTGGTGGTTTGTGATGGTGGTAGTGGTGATGGGTTGTGGTAGTCGGTTAATGTGGTGGTGGTGGTGGGTTATTGTGGTGATGGTGGGTTTTTGTTGTGGTGATAAATAGTTTAAGTACTTAAATTAAGTATTTAATTAATTAAATTAATTATTTAAGTAACTGATTTAAGGTCAAAAGAACTGACCCTTTGTCATTTACAATAGCCATTATTTATTAAGCTTACATAAGAAATATCAAAGGACACAAATAAATATGTTTTTAATGTGGTGTCATAATATATAGGAATATATTGGACATTCCAAATGTCAAGAGTCATCCAACTTAAATCTTCTTATTTATAACACTCCCCCTATTTGGATGACTCGTGCAAATATTATGACAGTCCCCTTAGATAAATATTTTTTAGTGTAAATGGGCCTCCAACCTTTCAAGAATTTCATGCACTGTTTCCAGTGTCCCGCTTCGTTGAACCAATGATTTCCTAGTGGCAACAAGAACGGCCTAAAATGGGACAAGAATGGGGTTAGGCTAAGGAAAAAATCGCTGGTTAACAATAATTTAGAGCAAACTTTAAAAACTATGAATCCACACCTGGCTCTCTAGGACAACTCCACCATCAATTTCTTTCAGATTGTTTTCTCTGAGAGTTGTTCCACTACTCACAAGGTCCAAAATGCAATCAGCTATCCCCATCTAGACATGAAATAAGAAGATTTTGATAAGAACATACGCATAGGCGACGCTGATCTAGAAACATGACAATAGTAGATAGGTAGATAATCAAGGAATCAACCGAAAGCTCAAGTATTTGTTCATTGGTGAAGAAATTCTAGGTTGAATTTCAGCAAATTGATCTTGTTTTGTAAGAGTTCCACGTACTTTTTGGTCATCAGATTCTTACCGCGGGAGCTGCCTCTAATGCACCATCAGCAGTAGAAAAAGTAACAAACTTGAATCCATTTTCTTCCATAAATTTTGGACCCAGCTACAAAAGATGAAAAATAACTTAAGAAGAATCTAGCCTCATGCCAGGCGTATAATCTATACGATAATGAGATAACCGGTATAGAATATTCGGAGACACACATAAGTGAATCCAGTAGCAACTCGCAGAGGTTTCTGCGGTGACCATTGAGGCATCTCCATTAACTCTCTTAAAGAGTTGACATTCTCAAAAATTCCATATTTGGGTATCTACAAAAGCCAAATTTGAGTGACTTCCAAATAACAAAAAAAGATTAAAAAATTGAACAAGTTTAGCTGCTGATTATAACTCAATAGAGATCGAAGGCATGACTTACAGCAATTGAGAGATGGCATTCCCCGTACCCAAGTGCATCATGGACGATGACAAGGTCTTTGTTACCCTGAGAAAAATAAACAGATCTGCATCGATTCTATCTGCCAGAAAGTATTACTTCACATATCTTTACGACTACGACCAACATATACGCAACAAATAGAAGGAAAGTTTAATAACATACTTGCCCATGTTCAGTGGCTGTATCAAATCCCACGATTCCTAAATCCAAATCGCCTGTTAACAATTTTCTTGTGATATCTACTGGCCTCTGAAACCAGACCTCCACATTGGGCATCTGCAACAAATATTTGTAAGACACTTCCTCTGTTCCAAATTGACTCCATTACACACCAAAAACGGTTACATTTTTAATTCCAACTACATTCCTAGAACGTTAGAAAAATCATAAAATTGGATGAAAGGAAAAGGCCAAAATAATAATATAGACCTTCTTCCATTTTTATAAGGTGCATCATATTAAACTGCTCTAGTATTTAATATTTAACATGAATAACCTCTGTTATCAGGATGTGCTGTCAGCATGAGAAAATGAATTTTTAAGCATCAGAAGCCGATAAAGAATTTGTATGACACTTCCTCTGTTCCAAATTGACTCCATTACACACCCAAGACAGCTTACATTTTTAATTCCAACTACATTCTACAATATCAGAAAAATCATAAAATTGGACGAAAAGAAAAGGTCAAAATAATAGTATAGACCTTCTTCCATTTTTATAAGGTGCATCATATTGAACTGCTCTAGTAGTTAATATTTAAAATGAATAACCTCTATTATAAGGATGTGCTGTCATAACGAGAAAATGAATTTTTAAGCAACATAAGCTGATAAAGAACACGGTCTAATAAGATTAGTTCACCTATGACGCGTCAAATATTTGCATGATATCTGCTCAATCTAGTTTTAAATCGAAGTTGAAACAGTCAATCAAGAATTGGATGACGTACTTCAGGAATTTGAGCAACATATTGTCTAGGGTTGACTTGTTTAACCGACAATTGACAATCCTGCAATACAAATAAATAAAACCAATTGGCCAGAAGATACATTGATAAAACCTTTATATACCAACAATGAACTGAAATCGTCAAAATGACACATTTCCAGCATAAGGGCAACCTTAAATATTAAACCTTTAACAACTCAATGGTGTCACTAGCCATTCGCCCTTTACTAGGGAGGCCGAGTCGAATCACACTTCTTTCATTCACCACCTTCTCCGTGCTTGCTGCAGCTGAAGGATACGTCGCAAGCGAGAAACGGATTATCATTGCTGTCCTGGACCTCCACCGTGTAGAAATAGGATGCGGCGAGAGCGTGTACGCCGGTGACGGAGTAGCGATCCCCATTTGACGAGCCCCAAGCTAGTTATTTTTTTGCGTCGGCTATATGGTTCCGACTCGAGCTTCTCCAGAACAAAAACCCTAAAAAGTGACAGGTTATTAATTTTTTAATATTCTTCATTATTCGTTCTGTATGAATTGATGATGAATTGTATTCCAATCGATCAAGTTTTCTACAAATATATGCCTATGTTATTAGGAGGAGATTTCTCTAAAAATTAACAAAAGAAATTGGAGGAAAATGTATTTCTTATCTTTCCCAGTTTTATTTTAGGGCTGTTTTTTTACACGTAAATTTTAAGTATTTAAGTTAAATTAGTTAAATACATTCATGAATGTGTACATAACGTCTTTCTTTACCACTACTATTCATCACATCATCACCACCATCACCAATATCCATCACCGCCACTATTCATCACAACCACCACTATTCACCACCGCCATCACTATTCATCACAACCACTATTCATAACCACCACCATTATTCATTACCATCACTATTCACCACCACCATCACTAGTCATCATCACCACCACTATTCACTAAGAGGTTGTGGTGGTGACGATGGTGATGGTGGTGATGGATTATAGTGGGTTGTGGTGGTGGTGATAGATTGTGGTGGATTGTGGTGGTGGTGGTGGTGGATTGTTGTGATGGTGGTGGCGGTGATGGATTATAGTGGGTTGTGGTGGTGGTGATAGATTGTGGTGGGTTGTGGTAGTGGTGGTGGATTGTAGTGATGGTGGTGGTGGGTGGGTGGGTTGTGGTGGTGGTGATGGTGATGGATTGTGGTGGTGGCGATGGGTTGCAGTGGGTGGTGGTGGGTTGTGGTGGTGGCGGTGGTGGGTGGTGGCGGTAGTGGTGGTGGTGGTTTGTGATGATGGTAGTGGTGATGGGTTGTGGTGGTGGTGGGTTGTGGTGATAAATAGTAATTTAAAATTTAAGTTAAATTAAATTAAATTAGTACTTAAGTAACTGGCTTAAGATCAAAAGAACTTAGTCATTTACAATAGTCATTATTTATTAAGCTTACATAAGAAATATCAAAGGACATAAATAAATATGTTTTTAATGTTGTGTCATAATATATATGAATAAATTGAACATTTCAAACGTCAAGAGTCATCCAACTTAAATCTTCATATTTATAACACTCCCCCTATTTGGATGACTTGCAAATATTATGACAGTCCCTTTAGATAAATACTTTTTAGTGTATGAACTGCCTCATTAAAATCATTACAAGAAAAAACCTAAAAAATGATAAAATCAAGTTAGGCAAAAAGAGTACAGCTCTAATCTTCCCCCTCAAGTTGACATATCTTTCAAACTGCCAAATTTGTACTTGACTATATTTGATGAACATCAATCTTTCCTTTAATTTGAAGTTCTTGTGTAGAGAAGAATTTTGGAGAAGGTGCAGCAAGCACGGAGAAGGTGGTGAATGAAAGAAGTGTGATTCGACTCGGCCTCCCTAGTAAAGGGCGAATGGCTAGTGACACCATTGAGTTGTTAAAGGTTTAATATTTAAGGTTGCCCTTATGCTGGAAATGTGTCATTTTGACGATTTCAGTTCATTGTTGGTATATAAAGGTTTTATCAATGTATCTTTTGGCCAATTGGTATTGTCTACTGCCGAAGTTTCAATCTTGAACTTTATTGGTATCTTTCTAGTTCAATAGTCTACTGTCAATTATAGTAACGAGTGTGAAATTTTGGACTCGCCATAGTTTAGTGTACTCGTCAAGTGTGCTCTAGTGTGAATGACTAGTTACCGACGATCATCATCTCAGAAATGGCACGTTTTTAAGAAGATTACTGCCTTCAAAATGAAAAGATGGCCAATAATTTAGTAATGCGGCGAGAGCGTGTACGCCGGTGATGGAGTAGCGATCCCCATTTGACGAGCCCCAAGCTAGTTATTTTTTTGCGTCGGCTATATGGTTCCGACTCGAGCTTCTCTTCCAAAACAAAAACCCTAAAAAGTGACAGGTTATTAGTTTTTTAATATTCTCCATTATTCGTTCTCTATGAATTGATGATGAATTGTATTCCAATCGATCAAGTTTTCTACAAATATATGCCTATGTTATTAGGAGGAGATTTCTCTAAAAATTAACAAAAGAAATTGGAGGAAAATGTATTTCTTATCTTTCCCAGTTTTATTTTAGGGCTGTTTTTTTACACGTAAATTTTAAGTATTTAAGTTAAATTAGTTAAATACATTCATGCATGTGTACATAACGTCTTTCTTTACCACTACTATTCATCATATCATCACCACCATCACCAATATCCATCACCGCCACTATTCATCACAACCACCACTATTCACCACCACTATCACTATTCATCACAACCACTATTCATCATCCCCACCACTATTCATAACCACTACCATTATTCATTACCATCACTATTCACCACCAACATCACTATTCATCATCACCACCACTATTCACTAAGAGGTTGTGGTGGTAACGATGGTGATGGTGGTGATGGATTATAGTGGGTTGTGGTGGTGGTGATAGATTGTGGTGGATTGTGGTGGTGGTGGACTGGTGGTGGTGGATTGTTGTGATGGTGGTGGCGGTGATGGATTATAGTGGGTTGTGGTGGTGGTGATAGATTGTGGTGGGTTGTGGTAGTGGTGGTGGATTGTTGTGATGATGATGGTGGTGGTGGGTTGTGGTGGTGGTGATGGTGATGGGTTGCAGTGGGTGGTGGTGGGTTGTGGTGGTGGCGGTGGTGGGTGGTGGTGGTAGTGGTGGTGGTGGTTTGTGATGATGGTAGTGGTGATGGGTTGTGGTGGTGGTGGGTTGTGGTGATAAATAGTAATTTAAAATTTAAGTTAAATTAAATTAAATTAGTACTTAAGTAACTGGCTTAAGGTCAAAAGAACTTAGTCATTTACAATAGTCATTATTTATTAAGCTTACATAAGAAATATCAAAGGACACAAATAAATATGTTTTTAATGTTGTGTCATAATATATAGGAATAAATTGAACATTCCAAACGTCAAGAGTCATCCAACTTAAATCTTCATATTTATAACACTCCCCCTATTTAGATGACTTGCAAATATTATGACAGTCCCCTTAGATAAATACTTTTTAGTGTATGAACTGCCTCATTAAAATCATTACAAGAAAAAACCTAAAAAATGATAAAATCAAGTTAGGCAAAAAGAGTACAGCTCTAATCTTCCCCCTCAAGTTGACATATCTTTCAAACTGCCAAATTTGTACTTGACTATATTTGATGAACATCAATCTTTCCTTTAATTTGAAGTTCTTGTGTAGAGAAGAATTTTGGAGATATGTGCTTTATTTAATCAAATTTAATATATCATTCTTTAATTTGGGCGGTACAAGTACCATTATCTTCGTATATCATTGTTGGTCGTTATTTTCCTGATACTAATTCATAAGAGGTCTTGACAAGGTGGATAAATGATCTAAGTTAAATACATTCTCTTACAGCTTCGTATAATGCAATCAACTCTGCATAGTTTGATGATGTGGCTACCACTGTCTGTTTTATCTAACGTCATCGAATGACAGTTCCTCCACACATGAATAAGTAACCTATTTGTGAAATAGCCTTGTGTGGATGGGAAAAATAACCCGCATCGCCACAATCAGTCATTTCAAATTGTGTACTCCATATGTTCTTCTGAAAAATAAATTGAAATAACATAGAATGTGCTTAACACCACTCCAATATCTGTTTTCGGGTGATGAATTATGTCTTGAGAGTAAATTAACTACAAATATATATGTATTATTGGCAAGGTACATTAAGGTATCAATTCCACTAAGATAAGGTATTTCAGGACCTAAAATCTCTCATTATTTGATGAATCGATTATACCATAACCGACCAGATTGTTTCAACCTATATATTGATCTTTTCAATTTAATGGAGTACATATGACGAGACTTTACTTGTAATGCTTCGGGCATTTTTAATTCTTCGAGGACTTTCATGTATATGTCTTATCTAATGACTCATATAAGTATGTTGTTACGACATCCATGAGTTGCATTTTAAGTTGTTCAACAATGGCAAAAGAAAATATATACCTTAGTGTTGTTGCATCGACTACAAGTGGATACATTTCCATATAGTCCACTCCAGGCTTTGTGTAAGACCCTATGCAATCCTTTTAGCTTTATATCTTACAACTTCATTACGGTCATTAAGTTTTCGCACCAACACTCATTTATAGTCAACTGATTTTACACCTTTAGGTGTTGGAGCTACATATCCAAAACACGACCCATGTTTATTTAAAGAATCTAACCCTGGTTGAATTGCTTCTTTCCATCTCTCCTTATCATTTCGGTGTTGACATTCTTCCATTGTTTGGGATCATTGTCATCTCCTCAGATGACTTATAAAAGACAAATGAATAAACAAAAATATCATTTAGATTTACATCATCTCCATACCATCCCACACTAGATTTGGCATAATTAATCGATATTTTAAAATTATCGTCAGTATATTTATCCTCATTTTCAAATTCCTTAGGTAAAGGCTCTTCAGGAGTCTTACTTTCATGTTTGTATTTGACATATAGACATTCTTTTTACATCTTACGTGTTCTTTCGCATCAAATAATAATATATCCAATCATATATAACAAAAAAAATTAAAACATACCTTGACCTTGTCGTGCTAATAATGTGCTATAAAATGATGGAGGAGATTTTTTAAAAATGATAAAATAAATTTGAGGAGAATGTGTTTCTTGCATTTCTTGTCTTTTCAAGTTGCATTTATCCTCTGCAATAGTCTTCATATATAGGCTAACACAAAGGAGTATCAAAGTACACAAATAAATAGGTTTTAAAAGGTGTCGTCATGACATATAAGACTAACTCATTAGGATACGTGATCTAGTGATAAAATGAAACATCTCAATGACTAGGATTCTATTCTATTCAATTGAAATCTTCATATTGTTAAACACTTAGTCTACTGCCTTTGCTTGCACAAGATCACAATGCTGAGCTATCAAGCTTCTACTTTTATTCATGAAGGAATTGGCTATTTATAAGCCTTTGAACATAAGAGAGAAAGGAAACAACTTTCCATGATCCTGTGTCTATGATCATGGAATAATTATGACTGAATCAAATTAACAAAATTACTGCCCCATGATTAGGACCTTATTCAATAACTAGTATTTGACTATCCCTAAACTTCCGCAACCATCTGTGCATTACGTCCAACATCCTCCCTTAAACTGAGCTGGCCATCAACATTCAGTTTACCTACTCCAAGCATCTCCCTCAATCTTATGAATGTATCCAATTTAAGTGGCTTAGTCATAATATCAGCAACCTGGTCTTTGCTTCCACAATGTATCAGTTCCACTACTCCATCTTTGGTCATATTGCGCAGGAAGTGAAATCTGATGTCAATGTGCTTGCTTTTTCCATGCAACACAGGATTCTTGGACAACTTAATTGCTGAACAGTTATCACAAAATATCTTGGAACACTTACTGGATTTATGATTAAGTTGCTCTAACATGCGTTGCATCCATATGCACTGACATGCGCATGAGGCAGCAGCAATAAACTCGGCCTCAGTTGTAGATAGTGTGACAACAGGCTGCTTTCTTGATGACCATGCCACTGCGCCAGAGCCGAGTAAAAACGCATAGCCTGATGTGCTTTTCCTGTCATCAATGTGTCCGGCATAATCACTGTCCGAGAATGCCACCAATTGGCCATCTCCTCCCTTCTTGTACTGTATTACAAACTCCATGGTGCCCTTCAAGTACCTCATCACCCTTTTCACAGCCTGCCGATGTAGCTCAGTTGGTCTTTCCATGAACCGGCTAGCTAAGCTAACTACAAACATTACATCTGGCCTTAAGGCTGTAAGATACATCAAACTACCAACCATTTGCTTATAAGTAGTAACATCCACACATATACCTCCTTCATCCTTCATGAGCTTAGCACCTGGCACCATTGGATTTTTCACAGCATTACATTCAATCATTTCATACTTTTCCAAGACCTCCTTAACATACTTCCTCTGAGTGATGAAAATTCCTTCTTCATTCTGCACAACTTCCACTCCCAAGAAATACTTCATCTTACCAAGGTCAGTCATATCAAAGTGCTGCTTCATAGATAGCTTGAAGTCTTCAAACATTGCCTTATTATTTCCTGTAAAGATTAAGTCATCTACATACAAATTGATTATCAACAACTCACCATCTTTTCCATGCTTCACAAACAGTGTGTGTTCACTGGGACAACGTACAAAGCCTTCACTAATAAAATATGATTCAATCTTACTGAACCAAGCTCTAGGTGCCTGCTTGAGTCCATATAATGCCTTCTTCAGCCTGTATACTTTGTCCTCGTCACCTCTCTTCACATAACCTTGTGGTTGCTCAACATACACGGCCTCTTTTAATTCACCATGTAAAAATGCACTTTTAACATCAAGTTGATATATCGTCCATCTTTTATAAGCTGCAAGTGCAAGGATCATCCTAATTGTGTCCCAACGAGCTACCGGAGCAAATACTTCATTGTAATCTATCACATGCTGTTGTGCATAGCCTTTGGCAACGAGTCTAGCCTTATACTTATCAACTTCCCCTTTCTCATTCAGCTTTGTTTTGAACAACCACTTTATCCCTATTTTCTTTGCATTTTCAGGCAATGTGCATAGTTCCCATGTCTCATTCTTCTCAATTGCTCTAATTTCAGAGTCCATTGCTTCTCTCCACTTCTTACTCATTGCAGCTTCCTCATACATCACAGGATCATTTGTTTCAGTGTACATGACTAATGCTCCCCTCTCATTGTCTTCTTCGTCTGATAAGCCTTCACCACTAACATGGTCCTGCATCCAAGGTGGTTCTCTCCTTACTCTTGGTGTCCTCCCTTGAACCATGTTTGGTATTGCATCAACTTCATGTAAGTCACTGAGACTAGTGTCATTCTGCTCCTCCGTCTCAGCATCTTCTTCTGTATCACTGCTTTCGATATCACTTTCATCACTCCATCTTAGCTCCTTTCTCATGGTATTGTCACCTTCTTCCCACTGCCATGCTGCCGTTTCATCAAATTGAACATCCCTACTTACCACTATCTTCTTTTCCAGTGGATCATACATCCGAAACCCTTTTGTTTCTTTACTCAGACCCAAAAAGACACACTTATGGCTTTTGTCATCTAATTTCTTTCTCTTTTGATCTGGAACATGTACAAATCCAATGCATCCAAACACTTTGAAGTGATCCACAGAGGGTTTAAGTTCACTCCATGCCTCTTCTGGAGTCATACCTTTCACTGCCACTGTAGGACATCTATTGAGGATGTGAACTGCCCAATTACAAGCTTCAGGCCAAAACTCCCTTGGCACTTATTTTTCTATTAGCATACTACGCACCATGTTCATAATCACTCTATTTCTTCTCTCAGCCACTCCATTTTGCTGAGGGGTGTATGCTGATGTGAGTTGCCTACTTATTCCATTCAGGCTGCAATATGCATTGTACTCATTAGAGGTAAACTCACCACCTCTGTCTGTCCTTAGGCACTTAATTGACATTCCTGTTTCCTTCTCAACCATGTTCCTGAATCTTTTAAACATTTCAAAAGCCTCTGACTTGGCACACAAAAAATAACACCATAATTTCCTGCTGAAATCATCAATAAAAGTGATGATGTACCTCTTTTTGCTGTGGGATTCCGGAGTGATTGGTCCACAAATGTCAGCATGTATAAGCTGCAGCTTCTGTGTGGCTCTCCAGTTGGACTTCCTAGGCATTGCTTCACGATGTTGTTTGCCTAGCTGACAACTTGTGCATATGCTAGCTGGGTTTTTGATGGAAGGCAACCCTCTAACCATCCTTTTATAATACAATGTTCTCAAGCCCTTGTAATTTAGATGGCCATACCTTTGATGCCACAGCTGAGCCTCACTTTCATCCATGGTTTGAAGGCAAGATACAGTTGGGTTTTGAGAAGTGACTGAGGCAATTAGTACAAACATCCGGTTCACTGACATTGCTGTTTGCATGATCAGCCCTCTCACTGGGTGGTACATCTTACACATACCTTTATAAATCAATATAGCTAGTCCTTTCTCCTGTAACTGACCAATACTTAACAAATTAGTCTTCAAGTCAGGGATGTAATATACCTCCTTAATCAGCTGAGACACTCCACCAATCTGCAGTCTAATGCAACCCTTCCCCATGACAGCCATCTTAGTGTTGTTGCCTAGCTTCAATGCATGTCGAAAAGTCTCATCCAGGTTAGTGAACCATTGCTTGTCACCACTCATGTGGTTGCTGCAACCTGAATCAAGAAACCATACTGCATCCTTTTTTGAGCTTTGAACTTCAACATGTGCCATTAGCAGCAACTCTTGTTCTTCATCAAACTCAGTATAATTTGCTCCCTTCTCCCAACTGGGCACTCATATTGAAAGTGACCCAGTTTGTGGCACTTGAAACACTCCATAAGTGCTTTGT
The DNA here is from genome assembly GCA_963678935.1 of Umbilicus rupestris. Classification (NCBI taxonomy): domain Eukaryota; kingdom Viridiplantae; phylum Streptophyta; class Magnoliopsida; order Saxifragales; family Crassulaceae; genus Umbilicus; species Umbilicus rupestris. The sequence continues at coordinate 1,088,026 of OY787623.1, read as the reverse complement.
TAAATGACATGCTCCCTCGGCCTCTACCCCTTCCTCTAAACACTCCTCTTCCTCTTCCTCGAAATCTACTTTTCTCTTCCTGTCTGACGTTCAGCACTTGCTCTTCACTCACATGAGCATTCATTCTTTGTTCATGTACTAGGAGACTGCTTTGCAACTCGTCAATTGTCAATGTGTCCAGATCGTTGGACTCCTCCACTGAGCATACCACATAATCAAATCTTGTTGTCATTGATCTTAGTATCTTCTCTATAATCACAACCTGTGGCATTTTCTCTCCATGACTCTTCATCTTGTTGGTTATTGTCAAGGTTCTGGCAAAATATTCATCCACCTTCTCTCCTTCCTTCATTTGCAACACTTCGAACTCCTTTCTAAGAGCTTGAAGTTGAGCTCTTTTCACCCTAGTTGATCCCTGATATTTTTGCTTCATAGAATCCCAGATATGTTTGGAAGTATCCCTATTCAGAATAATTTCCATAATGGATCGATCTATGGCTTGAAATAGGTAGTTTTTTACCTTCAGATCCTTCAGCTTCTGGTCTTCTATGCTTTTGCATTCAGCTTCAGTTGGTGTTCTTCCTTCTTCAATTTCTGGAACTCCATTAGCCACCAATCCCCATTATTCCTTTGAACGAAGGAAGTTCTCCATTAACATGGCCCAATGATCGTAGTGGCCATCAAATTTTGGTATAGCAGGCTGCACAAAATTACTCTCACTCGTCATCTCTTTCTTTCTCTCAGTGTTTCACTCTTTCTCTCAGATCAGGCCCCGTTGTGGGGCTCTGATACCACTGTTAAACACTTAGTCTACTGCCTTTGCTTGCACAAGATCACAATGCTGAGCTATCAAGCTTCTACTTTTATTCATGAAGGAATTGGCTATTTATAAGCCTTTGAACATAAGAGAGAAAGGAAACAACTTTCCATGATCGTGTGTCAATGATCATGGAATAATTATGACTGAATCAAATTAACAAAATTACTGCCCCATGATTAGAACCTTATTCAATAACTAGTATTTGACTATCCCTAAACTTCCGCAATCATCTGTGCATTACGTCCAACACATACTTATAACAAATTATCATTTTTCTTTTTGAAAAAATCGATTTTTGAAGGTTGATTGTGAATTTGCAACAATGGCCATTGAACTGGCTGATGCATGAAAACTCACATTTCATATAGTCGTTCAGCCTCGTGATGGAGGTTAGATCCCTAGCATTCTTCATTCGTTTTGATCTAGGGTTTATTTGTTTGGTGCAGTTTGTGATAAAATTTCCCCAATGAAACAAGGATGAGCAGATTGACATGTCTGCAGATTTTCTAGGGCTTTGTCTGCTTGCTGCTCTTCAGTTCCAACGTTAAATAACATTTAAAATCCTGCTTTCAATCTCGCTTCCTCATCCGAAGCTCTCCAAATGCATACTGCAGTTTATCAGTCGAGCAGACACGAGGTTGTTCTTGTTTTTTTTCCTAATTGATGGTCAGCATTTTTGACTGAGATTGGACAAATGCTGTTAAGGCCGGACCTTGCAGCTCTGGATATTGCAATTTCTCAGGAGTTCAGAATCAATGAAGATTCGGGAGAGAATGGTATGCGATTTTACTCTCATGTCCTAGGTTTTAGTTTGACAAATCCTAGGTTTCTTGTCCAGTGAGGTAGTGTTGAATTTAGGGTTTATGTGTAGATGTTGATGTTTCATGGGTCAAGTGGAGATGGGGATAGGGATAGGGCTGTATTGAATATTGACGCCGCCATTAAACTGATCTCCAAAAGAACAAAATTTATAGCATCTGAATACAAGCAATTACAAACATGAGTTGGCTCTGAAACTCTGAAGATCCACACAACCAGTATTGCACACGGACTATGTTGAGACCTGTAAATCTCTTTGTTTTTTTTTTTTTTTTCCTCTCAACTTATCTCTAATGTTTTGTGTAGTTTATGCAGCAACAAGCTGTTCAGAACAGGAAGAGGATGGTGATCTAGAGCTCAAAAAGATGCCGTAGATGACCGGAAAAAGATAGAAAAAAGGAAGAAACACACAAGGAAAAGGTGTGATCAGTTGGTGGGCTTGACTGTGGAGGATGCAATTGCCACTGCCTGCGCCCAGACCTTGAGACGAGCCTTGACCTCTCTGGGATGATCACCTGTGTGTGGAATAAGAAGATTAATGGCCTGGAGTTGGTTTAAACTCATTACAGTGCTTTAGGACAGTGGCTTACCAGGACTGGATATGCGCCATGAGGCAATGGGTGAGTTGCCACCACTGCTGGTATCTAAATTGGAGACAGAGACCGAAAGTCCGCTTGGCATTTCGAGCATTCGCTCGTGTTCCAGTTCAAAGCCAAGCTCCCTGCAAGCCTTGACCTCATCCATATCCATACATAATGACCTGGTTCCGCCTTTGGGCTTGGTGATTACCATCAATCCGCTGCCCTCACTTTCCCCGCCGCTAAGACCATAGCTGCTGTTATTGGCACTCAGGCTCATCTGAGCTGTGTTACTATCCTCCTGGCCTTCTAGCACCTTCCCCTTATCAGCTGCAACTGCTATATAATCCTTCAAGGTACTATTCTTCCTACTAATCTTACTTCTGCCTTTTGATCTTTTGAAAAACCTGTTAATTTTCCGGCCACCGTCTAAAATACTTTTCTGGGCATCAGTCTCACTCCCATAATCCTTTTTTGCCATGATCAGCAGGTGCTGTGTGCTCAGAACAGATGGCCTTTTTCTTGGAGGGGTTGCAGGCAATGAATAACAGATTAAATCCTCATCATCTGAGTCTGATGAAAACCCCATCCCCATCGAGAGCGGCCCCTTTACCTTATTGTCATCTGAAAGTTCCTCATCCCCATCAGCACCTCCATCGAAGCTCTCAATGGACAAAAGTGACATGCTGTGTAAACTGCACATAGATGTGTAGCCACAACAATCAGGGTTGATGTTCCCCTGATCAACAACCTGGCCATTGCCCAAGCTGCTGCAATCTGACAACCTTGAAGACGAGTACTTTTGAGGTTGCAGATGATTTTGACTCAAATTGTGATCATACCCACCTTCACAATTCATCATATCTTCCAAACACACATCCTCCAGTAGCTGGCCTGACGACGAAAACTGGCTCTGACCGGTAACCGTCTCGTCTGAATCCATACTTCTCAAATCAGTGTTTCTCACAACTGAACAAGATTTTTGTTTTCCTTTCAGGTCATGATCCTCACAGATATTTTTATGCTGCTGGTAAGGTAAAGCAAGCTGTTTCTTCAACTAGCTTATATATAGATAGATATATACATTTCTTCATCCTCTAATATTCTGACCTCTATTATATCTTCAAGCTGCCCTTTTCCAACTTCCTTTTTATATATTCCCTTTCAGTATTGCATCACCTCAAATTTAATATACTCCGCCCATCCATGGCTTCCACATAATATCTCTACATCTGTCTTCTACAGGTATATTAAACCCAGAGGTGTCATTCCAAAGCTTTGTGAACACATTACTGATCAATTTACTAAGCAAAATTATTGTCTTGATACCTTTTGTTTTCTAGTTTTTACTTGTGCTGATACACTTCCTCCTTCCAGGTACATAGTCAATTCAGATAAATGAGCAGAGAAAGCGCTCCTCGCCGTCCCCACCCCACCCCACCAAGTAAGTGACACGTATTGTTATACTGAGTGGTTCAGCACTAATCTGTCGGCACAAGTTCACATTGGTTTGTGCCTTGTTGAGAATTACCTGATCCTTACACCCTATGAAATTTTTTACTGCATGTAAAATCTAGACATGTTCTAAATGTCCACCTCCATCTTTCGAGTAGGGTTGTTAATGCTGAAATTTATGAGAGGAACAACTTAGGAATGAGAATGAAGCTCCATGGAACTTTATTGGTGGGATCGGATTAATTATGTTTCAGAGTATTGAATTTGGGAAAGATGAGATATTTCTTGAAAGCGATTTTTAGTTCATGTATTGAATCATATCCCTGCTGCAGTATTTTATAGCTAACTAAAGCAGAGGTTATGGGCATGTGGCGAGCTGTACTGGTGTGTCCCAGAAGCCGCGTTGGTGATGGTATGTACTGCAAGTTTTTACCAGCAATTACTTTCAGTACGCGGGATGGTGGTGGGGGCATAGCGAGACAATGACAAAGGTAACATCCTAGGCAAGGAAAAGCACAAGGCTTTCTTGCTTTGGTTTAACCAACAAAACAATGGTATGATAATTTAATTCATGGTTTGGTCAAGTGTCTAGGTGTTGTGTTTTAATGGTGTTTATGTGTCTATTGTACATCATCAACATGACCACATGAGCCATCTGTTTTGTAATGTTCTTCCCTAATTCCACCACGCTTCCTGCCCGGGTCTTTTCTTTTCTGTCAAAGCTTTGTATTTTTTAGACAGGATCTCAAACATGGGATTCTTTGTTTTGTCCTCAACTGCAGGGCAGGCTCCTTAACCAGGAAGAAAAAGAAGGAAACTCTACCTTGTAAGTCCTTGGAAACCTTTATCCGAGGAGTATTAAGCATCAACCGCATTCCTATATTAGTAAAACATTTACACTCTTAGAGAGTCGATCTAACGCCACGAACGATATAGATATAGATTGAATAATAATAATGAAGAATGACACACGATATAGTGATTCGCTTCCAAGGTGGGAGGTATGTCTACTTGCCGTTTGCAGACTTTAATCTACTATAGTCTTCCAATCGGGGAGATCGTTATACCCTCAGAACTTGCTCACGCACTCTCTATTTCTTTTGAGATACATATGGTGACGTAGCAAGTCGTATATATAAGAGAAATCTAGGGTTTAGGGCGACTCATTAGGACCAGTATGATCCATACAACCAATACGAGTGGTACGACCCACGCTACTTATATGTGAATTTTGTACAGGGCCGCTGCCCCATTCGACTCTCGTCGAGTTTCAGTAACACTTCTGTGTAGATTAGGCTTCACACTCAACACAGCATACTTATGAGGTTTACCCATTAAACATTTGCGCCGGTAGAATTTAAATTATTTTCAAAAGGCGTACATAGACCGTTTCGTCTTAGCTAAAGTGACGTTATGAGATCATATCTTTGATTGGGAACTTTGACGAGATTTTGTGTTATAAATGAGGACGGTGGTTATGCCATAAGTCTTCTTTAACATCTAGTGCATGATAACCTCATTGAATTCAACTAGCTAAATTAATACCACTAAGGGTGCTTTGTAGATTCCAGGAATCAGGGAGGATTTGCTCTGACGGGTTTTGATAATGAGGCTAACGATATAAAGAAAAGTTGAAGTGAAAAGTGATAGTGAGAAAGGAAGATTGTTGGTGGGATGTGGATTTACTAATCTCAACCATTGGTGCGGAAAGAAGAGGTATGTAATGGAAGTAATGGGGTAAGCATCATATGTGTCGGAGCATGGAAATCCTCATGTTAAGGTATTGAGTAGTTATGGACATGAAACTTTGACAAACACATTTATGTGTAAGCAGGCAAGCATTTATATGCAGTTTGAGAATCAAGTTCCATGGAGCAAAACACTAAGAGGTATGATGGAGCAAAAACATCATAGTTCATGTTATGATTAATAAGTATTCTGACGTAAATGAGGGGTAGGTTGGGCCAACCAATGGTACAATTCATGGATCAAAGTGTAAGTGGCTAGAAGAGTCAATGATCCTCCTTTGAACCGGACTATTTCAGAAGGTCACAAAAATTCATATTTTTGGCCGGTTTGACCTGCACCGGCGATTCAGTATCCAAAATGGTGGTTCAGTTAATGAAACGGCAGTTTGGTCTTTAACCGGGCACAGTTCACTCTGGACGACGATTCTAACTTTGCTCACTTGTTGAACCTTTTAAACCTTCTAATTTGGTCTTGATGTAAACTATGATGTAGCTCTTTGCGTTAGCTTTCCAACAATATATGACACACTTCAATCGGACAAATATGTCAATCTGTCCAGATTTGTATTCATCTGAATCTTTTTATTTTTCCTTATTTTGCTCCAAATGGATTACCAAGCTTCAATTTAGTAAATTTGACCTACAATAAGAGTAGCATGGTCAAATGAAATAAAAAGCTCGGGAAACGAATAGAAATCCATTGTAAACGAGTGAATAATTAGTCGATAAATCCTCCGATCAGCAGCTCTAGGGGAACTCCGGGGTAGAATCCTCGATTTTCCTTAATTTTACCGGTGCATAGTGTGACTCGGAACCCCCTCAGTCCTGGACCTTAATATCTTCTTCCCCGCCAATGTTGTGAGATGAAGTTATGGTTGTATCGCTGTCCACTAATACTATGATGTCTCTGCCGCCAATGTGACCTTTTAGTAGAATGTGGAGCGGTTAGCCTCGATACGCTGTTAAGGGACACTTCAACAGGTTCTTGATGTAGACCCTTATCATCCTCTTCGTCCGAACTAAGGTCCTCGATCTCATGCTCGACTACAAAGATGATTTGCAAAGTTGTTTTATTTGCATCTATGTCCAGGGAAAAATCACTCGCAATATTTATAGCATTGGCCCTCGCCCTTCTTTCGTAAATCTCAGCCTCGGTCACATATTTGTAACCTGAAACCATTGCTTTCTCCTAGGCAGGTTCTTCCGGTTTCGCGTCCCCCTTCAAAATTAGGAGAAGACTTTTCTTATCTCCCAAACAATCTTCGTTGCGGCAGCCCTGCATACTTGGTGGCCCTGCTGGATGAGCCACCACATAAGTGGAATTGGTTGAACTGTGTGTTGAGCCAGAAAATAGGATAGTTTCAGCTTTAGAAATCCGCTAATAAATTATAGATATGTTTAAACTATACATATAGAATTAGGAGGGCAACTGTTGAACTATTAGTTCATATTTGTAATGTTTTGATACACTAAAACCTATTCTTACCTTAATATTATTGGGTGAAAATTTTCCACCGATTACATTATGACCTATTTGGTATGTGTTAAAATTTCATGATTTTTTGGATCATTCGTTCTGAAATTATGAATAATTAAAGTTTGCAGTACTTTGCGAGTTTCTCTTTTGGCCAAGTGAATGCAGGTTTTGGCTTGATAAAACGTCACCGTTTTGGGTACTATATCTTGTTTTGCTGAAGTCTGGGCCTGGCGCTTGAAAGAAATCAGAAGACAAGAAAAAAAGAGCAGTAGCAGATTTTGTTTTTGCGATGCAAGAGAAGATATTAGGGTTCCCTTGAGTTCGGAGGAGAACGCAGGTCATTTCGACAGCAATGAATTCGTTGGATGTCCGTAGTTCGTCTTGGCAATATTCCTCAAGGGTTGAAGACGCGTGAGGCTCGCGAAGGACTGCGGCGCTCAAGGGGCTCCTATGGGATTCGATTTTGAAGACTAGGGCGCAGAATTGGGGAAGTCTTTGTTGGAGCTGCTATTGAGGTGATCGTGGTGCAGTTTCTATTTGAACGGGTCTAATTAGTTTTTTTTTTGTTAACTATAATTGTACTATTTAGCATTCTGAAGTAGTCCGGATGGAGTCAGTTTCCTTCTTTTCTGCTTTTCTGTTAGTGTAAGGCTGTATTTCAGGTTTCTCATCAATGGAAATAAGAACTTTCACCAAAATTTCAGTTTACCAGTTTTCTATGTTTAGTTTTTCACATTTGGTATCAGAGTCTGTGAAAGGGGCCTGTTTGAAAGGGCAGAAGAAGAGTGAGTGTTGAGAATGTCAACAGACAATTTTATGCAGCCAGCTATTTCGAAGTTCGATGGACATTTCGATCATTGGTCGATGTTGATGGAAAACTTCTTGAGGAGCAAGGAGACGTGGAATTTGGTAGAAGAGGGGATACCTACCTGTGATGGAAAAGCAGCTGCCAATGAGACTCAAAAGAAAAGTATCGAGGATGCGAAACTTAAAGATATGAAGGTGAAGAATTATCTTTTTCAAGCGATTGACAGAAAAATACTAGAGACAATTTTGGACAAGAGTTCCTCGAAATCGATTTGGAATTCGATGAAACAAAAGTATGAAGGTTTTACTAAGGTGAAGAGAGCCCAATTGCAAGCTTTGAGAAGGGAATATGAGCTTTTATCCATGAAGGAAGGTGAAAAGATCGATGCTTACTTTGCTAGGACCTTGTCGATAGTCAACAAGTTGAAGGCCAACGGGGACACTTGTGACACCTCAATTTGTTGTCGAAAAAATTTGCGATCGCTCACTCATAAGTTTAATATTATTATTGGCACTATTGAAGAATCGGACAATTTTGACACCATGAGCATCGATGAACTACATGGCAGCCTGCTGGTTCATGAACAAAGGCTGATGGAACAAAAGGAATAAGAGCAAGTCTTAAAAATATCCATAGACTTAATTGTCAGAGGAAGAGGCCGTGGAGGCTATAAAGGTCGCGGAAGGGGCAGAACGATCAATCGAGCCAACATTGAGTGTTCCTTCTGTATAATGTTTGTCGCTTACATGTTAAAGGAAACTTCATCAATAGGCTGATAGAAGAAGTTCTCAGCAGTGATAAGTCAAGTTCATAGAAGCACGACTACAGAGAGGCTTTGTGCGCCCATTAAAAGCCTAGTGTGTCATCCGAAATTCCAATAGCGTGAGTAGTAAACTTTATATATATAAAAAAATTTTCTTTTACTACTATGGTAACTTTACATATTTACAATCATTTATCCTTGACCTCTCTTTTTTTTTTACACAAAAAGGAGTTACATAAGAAATTACTAACAACAAAAGTCATACATCACTATATTACATCCAAAAAGTTCTAACCCCAAAAGTATTTCATGTCTCTTTGGAACTTCGATTCAGTTCTCGAAATTCCCTGTAAAATATTTAGGAATGAATTTTTCCAACTCAGTAGGTTAATTCCAACTGTTAGTTTCATATGTTTTACATTTATCCAAAAATGCATATGCAATGATCTTGATAAATGTATATATATGATACTCTATACAAACCATAATATTAACTATTGATAGACCTTCCAACTCGGAAAGCTACCGGCCACATTTCCCACCGACCTATCCCCAACTATCATCCCTTTCACGGGATCTTCCTGTAGAGTTTGAGGATTTAACCCAAGGATAACTCGTATCCCTATTCACATCCTTTCTTTTCTAATACTTTTCATGTTTCATAAATATCATAGATGAGTATATGACAATAGATCATGAATTGGTTGAACCGTGTGTTGAGCCAGAAAATAGAACAGTTTCAGCTTTAGAAATCCACTAATAAGTTATAGATATGTTTAAACTATACATATAGAATTAGGAGGGCAATTGTTGAACTATTAGTTCATATTTGTAATGTTTTGATGCACTAAAACCTATTCTAACCTTAATATTATTGGGTGAAAATTTTCCACTGATTACATTATGACCTATTTGGTATGTGGTTAAAATTTCATGATTTTTTGAGTAAGCCACACCGTTTGGGTAAAGCACTTGTTGGATCAACTAGGTTGCTCGCAAGATCAGTGCATTGCAGTTCTTTGTGACAACATCTCTACCATCAAATTGTCGACGAATCCTATTATGCACAAAAGGACGAAGCACATTGACGTTCATTATCACTATTTGTGGGAATTATGCAATCAGGAGGTGATAAACCTGACACCTTGTGGAATGAGTGATCAAATAGCGGACATTATGACTAAGCCCATGAAGCTTGACACGTTTGTTAAGCTGCATTGTCTACTTGGAGTTTAGCAACTAAAAGATTAAACTGGATATTCTTTGAGTAATTTCAGTTTAGGGGAAGATTTATTGGAGCTGCTGTTGAGGTGATCGTGGTGCAGTTTCTATTTGAACGGGTCTAATTAGTTTTTGTTTTGTTAACAATAATTATACTGTTTAGCATTCTGAAATAGTTCAAATCTGATAGAGTCAGTTTTTTTTTTTTTTTTTGATTTTCTATTAGTGTAAAGCTGTATTTAACAGTAGTGTGTGTTTAATTTTTAACAGTCTTTTTTCATTATGCGCGTATTAGCTTCTTACATTGTTGGTTTAGCAGCGGTTTCAATTTTCTTGGCTCTGCCTCTTTAAGTTAGGGTTTTGTTACAGGAAAATGTTAGCACGGTTCAGCTACAAAATATTAGGTTTATTTTGGTTTGATTGGGTTTTATTTACGGTTCAATATTGGTATGTAAGCACGATGAGTGCCATTTGACAAATCAATCAATTGCATAATTCCTTTCCAAACCCTAATCTGTCTTCTCTCCCTCCCTCCCTTCCGATCAAACCGAATCCTCCACCTCGAAGAGGGTATTCTGCTACTCATCCTCTTCTGGTCTGGGTTTACCTCGCTCTCGATATCTTGGTGATTTCTGGGTGAGGATTGACGTTGTAGCGGACTTATCTGTTACAGGTTTGCGCTTAGATTGTCTTTGGTTGTTGTTAACCGATTATAGTGGAGTTCTGGGCTGAACAATTACGGTTGTGGCTCACGGATGTACGATTGCTTGCAATTTGAACTGAGTTAATATATCTTGTGTCTTTAGATTAAGTTCTGATTTCCGGTTCTTATTATTCTTCAGCTGGATCGGTACACTGATATTAAAGCTAGAATTCTGATTTACTGACATCATGCGACTCCAAAACCCTAATCCGACGAAAAAGCGTAAGGAAGCGGCTCCGGATTTATCTCACCATCAAAAGTAAGAGTAACGTACTTACATCAAACCCTGATTTTTAATTTGTGCAAAATCGCCATTGACGAATCGCGGCGTGTTTTGAACAGGTGTTATGAGGGGGAGCGGCTGGACGAGCTTCTCCAATCGATTAAGAGGTGAGGAGTGTTGAGAATTGTAATTAGGGTTGTAAGTATGGAAGCTTTTGTTATTTAATTGTAGAGTTTTGTTTTGACAGAGAAGTTGAGTCGGAGAAGCTGTTGAATCGAGCTCTGCCTGAGAAAATATGGCTCAAGGTTCTTCCTTTGAATTTCTTTTGAATGTGTTTCTTACTGCAGTTTCAGGTAGTGTTATTGTAGATTGATGCGTAGAGTTAATAGATGAGCGACAATTTAGGAATCAAGTTGGTATAGCTGTGCCGCAATGTTGGTGGGTTGGTTGATGATCGGATTGTATGCGAACTTTAGTTTAGTGAAAACTAATGATGAGGAATTTTGTTGTCAGCAACAATTTGCTATAGGAGTGAATGAAGTAACTCGAGTGCTCGAGCGGATGGCCGCATGTGCTGAGAGTGAGGAGACGGCTATATTTGCGCAAAAGAGCAGAGGGGCTTCAGCTCAGCTTCAGGTCAGTCCGGGCATTAAGGTTTTTAAAATAACAGTGGGGTTAGATGTTTTGGGTCCTGTAGGCTGTCAGTTTTTTAAACAATGTCAATGTGAATAGATGAGTGATATGGTGTGCTAATAATGCAGGCTATCGTATTGGCATGTGACTGCAATCCACGGTGGCTTACCAGACATATACCGGCCTTGGCTGAATCGAGGAAGGTGCCTGTGATTCTCGTGAAGGACAGCAAGCGAGGTTCTTTAAGATTAGGTGAAGTTGTTCAGCTGAAAACCGCAATAGCTCTTGGTGTCAAGGTAAGCTTGCAATTATTAATACGTAGGGAAATATTTGGCGCACGGTGTCAGCAATTAATTCCTTCGGTAAAATGGCTGTTGCTTACAGGTTAAAGGAAATTCCATCAATAGGCTGATAGAGGAAATTCTCAACAGTGATAAGTCAAGTTCATAGAAGCACGACTACATAAAGACTTTGTGCGTCCATTGAAGGCCTAGTGTGTCATGATTCGAAATTCCAAGGAGTGAGTAGTAAACTTTATATATATAAAATTTTTTAACTCCAAAAGTATTTCAGGTCTCTTGGGAACTTCAATTCAGTTCTCAAATTTCTTGTAAAATATTTAGGAATGAATTTTTCAAATTCAGTAGGTTAATTCCAACTGTTAGTTTCATATGTTTTATATGAATATGCAAAATGCATATGCAAACCATAATATTAACTACTGATAGACCTTCCAACTCAGAAAGCTACCGGCCATATTTCCCACCGGCCTGGTCCCAACCATCATCCCTTCCGCGGGATCTTTCTGTAGAGCTTAGGGATTTAACCCAAGGATAATTCGCATGAATTATGAAATAAGCTATATAAATAAAGCACAAACTTCAGACAAAATATTATCAAAGTTAACATTATAGTATGAATGATAAAGCAAATCATTAACGTGAGTTTCATGATAAGAAGCAATATTATTTGACTAGAAAAACTTCTCTACATTTTTTAACTATTATTAAGGTAATGAGACATGCAGGTCTCTATATAACAAACTCTAACTTTGTCCGTGACATTTTTAAGCATAAAAATCATGCTTTCAACAATTGAGAACTTTATAAGCTTAATTCTAGCACTTGCACAACACATAAATCATTGAATATAGCTCTAAAAGAAGTCTTTAACTATTCAAATTCACCCAATCAAGCAATCAATGCATAATACACAACATACATGCACATAAAAACATAAGAACTAAAAGAAGAAATTAAGAATTCTACTTATATTTCTTCTAGCTAAAGTTGCTGTCCAGATTTTTCTTGAAGCTCTTAGTTCCTCTCTCTCCTTTCTTAAAAACAAATGACTTCTATTAAAATCTTTGGACTAAAGTCATTGATTTGTAATGCTTAGGTGGTGAGTTTGGGTGACTTTTAAAGACTTATAACTAAAGTCGTTAATTTGCAATGCTTATGTGGTGAGTTTGTATGACTTCGATCAAAGTTTTTGAACTAAAGTCATTAATTAACATGCATGCACGAGTGGTGAGACAAGTGACTACCACTTGTTATCTCCAAGTAAATTGTGTTATTATTATTAATTTTTATTTAATTTAAAATTTTGTTTTTATTTTATAAAATCAAGCCTATCATGCATAATGGAGATAAACAGAAATTACATACACAATGAACAAAAGAACTTCGAAGACTAGAGAGATGAAGCACTCATGTGCAGAGCAACTAAAGAAGCATAGAATCCATCTTTGATATGGATCAAAGTTTCATGCCTGCCCTTTTCGACTATGACGCCATTTTTCACCACGGCAATCACATCGGCGTTCTTAATTGTGGAAAGCCGATGAGCCACCACGACGGTGGTTCTATTGACCATGACTCTGTCCAGCGCGTCTTGGACCACCCTCTCCGACTCTGCATCCAGTGCGCTTGTTGCTTCATCCAGTAATAGTATCTTGGGACTTTTGACCATTGCTCGAGCTATGGCCACCCGCTGCTTCTGGCCTCCGGAGAGCTGCACTCCTCTCTCGCCCACCATTGTGTCGTATCCTTGGTGCAGGCTGCTGATGAATTTGTGGGCATTGGCCATCTCGGCTGCTTCTAGAATCTCAGCTTCATCGGCCACTCCTGACTTCCCGTAGGCGATGTTGGCTCGAATCGTGTCGTTGAATAGAACGGGCTCTTGGCTCACTAGACCCATCTGCTGCCTCAGCCATTTCAGATTAAGTGTCTTGATGTCAACTCCGTCCAGAGTGATGTGGCCTGATTCTGGATCGTAAAATCTCTGCAACAATGAGATCACCGTCGACTTTCCGCTCCCACTTTCTCCTACCAGAGCGACCGTCTAAAAAATAGATCAAAAAATAGATCAGTCAGAACTGGACTAGAATTCAATTAAACCGCGAACGGGAAGGCAAGGACGTACCTTTCCATCACGGATCTGTAAATTGAGGTCTCTGAAGATCTGGATGTCAGGCCGAGTTGGGTACTTGAAACTAATGTGCCTCAGCTCAATCTCTCCCCTGACAGTTTCCAAACTTGTTCCAGACTCATCAATGGGATCTATCTTCGATTTCCTGTCTATGATCGCAAATATGGAAGCGGTGGCGGATTTGGCTTTGCCGGAGTCAGGGGCCAGTGTGCTCGACTGGGAGATTCCAACAGACGCCATTGTCAGCGCAAAGAACACCTGCAGAGCACCATGCACACAAAAAAACCCATCATCAGGAACTGATCAAATATTTGAGTGTTTGTTTCAATGGGATCTTACTTGGAAAACATCTGTGAAGTTAATCCTCCCGGCGTCGACGAACCGGGCTCCGGCGTAGAAGCTGGTAGCGTAGACTGAAAAAAGCAGGAAAAAGGATAGCCCAAAACCAGCTCCACTGATCAGTCCTTGCCTTATCCCGGCCTTCATCGGTCCTTCACATTTCTGCGCATAGTGTTGCATCACTTTCTCCTCCGCACAGAATGATGCAACCGTTCTTATACTCCCCACCGCGTCGTTGGCCACTTGGCTCGCCTCCTCGTACATCATCTGCAGCCACGGAGGAAAGATGGTAAGGCGGTCTAGTACTAGAATTCAATATAAGCTTTTTGGTTCGTACCTTAGCATCTGCGCTGAATCCTTTCGTGAACTTGACTTGGACGTAGCCGTTTACTCCGATGAGAGGTATGAGAATCAGGATGATGAAAGCCAGCTCCCAGCTCGCGACGAAGGCGATTATCAGGCCAGCGATGGCCGACGTAGCGTTCTGAACATACTGACCGAGTGCGTCTCCGACTAAAGCTCTGACAGTTGCTGCATCGGAAGAAAGCCTGGCTCCGATTGCCCCACTGGAATTCTCCGCCTCATCGAACCAGCTGACCTCCATCCGGACCACCTTCTGGAAGCACATTTCTCTGACTCGTCTGACCAGCTTACAGCCGGCAAGAGCAAAGAAGTATGATTGAGCTGGAAGTGCAAGGAACGACACGCCTCCGAGGAGGACGAACATCCCTGCCCAGAAATTTGACTCCTGCCGGAGCTCGTGTGCAGGCTTGAAAAACGATGAAATGACTCTGGAGACCAGTGTGCCGAACACAGGAAGAATTGCACCATTGATCATTGCAGCAAAGCTTCCGATGACGAGTATTGGAATCTCCGGCTTGTTTAGAGCTGCCAGCCGGCCTAATGGGACTTGTGGAGGCGGCTCCACGTCCGGGGCGGAGGGATTCTCAGCATCTGTATGGGTAGCTTCCTCCACTGCTAATCCAGTTCCTAGCCCGAATATGGAGAAAGACCGGCGGCTGCCGTTTCCTCTACCGGATGATCCCTTGCTCAGAGACCTCCTGATTGAATTTCCTCTGCTTGAATGCTTAAAGGACTCCATGGAAAACTCCGGCTTCTCTTGGCCTTGGCGCCTTCTGGGCTCCTTGGTCACTTCCTGCAAGCGGATTAGCTGGGCATATGCTCCCTCCGGATCTTGCAGCAGCTCAGAATGGGAGCCTGAAATTGTTACATCATGCAGAATATCAGAACCTGCCAGTCAGTTTTCTTGAGCTCCGCATGGAAATTTTTTTATTCGATTTTAATAAGATCGAACCCTGCTTATTTTAAATCAAACATTTTTTTGAAAATTCGGACTTATTAAAATCGAATAAAATGAAACGGAATTTGAGAAACAATTTTCAAAACCAACATATTTGAGAAACTTTGGTGAAAGGGGCAAATCTAAAAAAACTTCTTCTGAATGGAGAAGGAAAGTACCTTTCTCTACCATCTTGCCTCTGTGGATCACAGCGATCATGTCTGCATTCCTCACCGTGCTGAGACGGTGAGCAACCACGACGGTGGTCCGGTTAACCATGATCCGGTCCAGTGCCTCCTGCACAACCCTCTCAGATTCTGCATCCAGCGCGCTTGTTGCTTCATCCAAAAGTAAGATCCTGGGATTCTTCAGTATCGCTCTGGCTATGGCCACTCTCTGCTTCTGGCCACCGGACAGCTGAGTTCCGTGCTCGCCCACCATGGTGTCCAGCCCCTGCACAATTCATGAGTTTCAATGGTTTTTTTCTCAGACTGGATGGATACAAATGGGAGTTATGAAACTGTGCAAACCTGTGGGAGTTTATCGATGAACTTGGCCGCATTAGCAAGCTCAGCCGCGGCCTTTATCTCCTCCGCCGTGGCGCCATCCTTCCCGTAAGAGATATTGTCCCTAATGCTGGCCGTGAATAAAACCGGCTCCTGGCTCACCAGACCGATTCTCTCCCTGATCCATTTGAGCTGAAACTGTTTAAGATCGATGCCGTCTATGAGAACTTCCCCAGCTAGAGGGTCATAGAATCTCTCAATCAGACTGATCACGGTTGATTTCCCACTCCCACTTTGTCCGACCAGAGCCACGGTTGCGCCACTGGCGATTGAGAGCGAGAATCCCTGAAAGATCTGCTCCTCAGGTCTAGCAGGATATGCAAAGAAAACATCCTTGAGCTCAATGTCTCCCCTGATGTCTTCTAGAACTTTCCCACTCAGATCTGAAGTATCTATTTCCGGCTTTCTGTTGATCGTCTCAAACATCTTGAACGCCGCCGCCTGGCCGGAAGCGAAGGCACTCAGGCAGGGAGATGTCTGGCCTAGCGACCTGTTTCATCAACCAGTTATCACATTCTGCGGCGTATGTGATTAGATATTTCGCTTTACACTTTTATATGATTTAAAAGTATTGGTTCGTAAGTCATGATTGTATAAATCAATATAAATTTTCAACAGCATATACTTAACAAAACTTACATAGAACCGGTCAGGACAGCAATGATGACGTTGAGCACATCGCCGCCGATGTAGTTACTGTTTATGATCAGCCTAGCGCCGTACCACACGGCCAGCGCGTAGGCCCCGAATATGATCAGAAAGATAGTCCCAATGCCCACCCCGGCCGCCGTGCCTTCCTGAATTCCTGACTTGTACGCACTGACCAGAGACCGGTTGTAGTTGGTTATGGCTTGCTTCTCGCCGGTGAACGATGCTACCTGGGAAAAATAAATCAGTTCAGAGCCAGACCCAAAACTTCATGAAGCAAGAAAATGTGGCCGTGTCTTACTGTTCTGATCGCGCCAATAGTCTGTTCTACAATGATCGCCGCCTTGGCATACGCAGACTGTCCCCGGGAAGCCATCTTGGAGATGAATATGGCCATAGCGCCACCGGAGATCACAATGAGTGGGATAGCGGATAGCATAACCAGCGTCAGAAGCCAGCCTTTGACGAAGGCGATTATAAAACCTCCCAGGAATGTTGACATCAGCTGTATGAATTTCCCAACCTGCAAAACCAGACAACCTTAAATTCATGTCCCTGGTTAGTATCTGAAATTTCCGGATTGAGTGAGATGAGAATATAAGTACCTTCTCTCCCATGGCGTCTTGGATGAGGACCGTGTCACCAGACATTCTTCCGACCACTTCTCCGGTGTTTGTTTCCTTGTCAAAGAATGCGATATCTTGCCTTAGTATTGTCCTGAGGTACAGACTTCTGATCCGGGCAGCTTGTCTTTCTCCGGTGACCATCCAACAAGACACCTCTGAAAGACAGACAGGTCAGAATTCCTATCAGCATTTGCGGATAAATCAATTTTGATTCAGTCAGTGATTGATCTTACGAAGAAATGCTGCCACGCCAGCGCCAACGGCCAAGTACACGAACTTCAACGCTACCTGGAGATAAACAACACGTGTGAGGATTCTGATTCTGAAATGGTTGGTACAATCCTAGGAAGTGTCTGAATCTTACGCTGGTGACAGCATCGAGCGTGTCGTTGGTGTTCTGATTCTGGCCGAAAGAGTTGATGAGTTCACCCATCAGTATCGTCATAAGTGGCATACAGACTCCGTTCCCCATGGCGCCAATCGTACCGATTGCCATCATCGCATAATCCTTGGAGTCAGCAAAAGCGAAAAGCTTGTAGAATGCAACGGTTTTGGGCTTGCTCTCCTTCTCCTTTTCTTGATCCCCATTTTCTCTGGGTCTGTTCTCGGCATTTTGGGTAACTGAGCTGGCACTGCCGCCATCCTCAGCCATCTGCAGGAATTGAGCTGCTGGAAAAGAAAAGACAGGAATTCAATGAAAACCAAAATCATAGGAAAGCTTGCAGTGCAAGACAAGATGATCGAATGCTTTGAAGATAAGTATGTAGAACTTACTCAGGAAGCGATTCAGGGTCCAGCTGCAGAGGATTTTTCAGATGGAGAAAGATGGATTTCAAGAATGGTTTATATAGAAAGAGATGAAGTTTTTCCTTCCTTGAGATTCAAGCATCTCATGCACACTGGTCAACTCTTACTTTATTTATATTTTTCTACAATTAAAATTCAACTTTTTGGTTCTCACATTCTCCACTACTGTATCATAAGCTACAAAAATACACATAAAATGTAGCCAAAAGTAATTAGATTTAATATAATCAAAGTTAATATCGCTGTATTTGATTTGATTGTCCGATACTGTACAAAAAAACAACGATGAAGTAAAAGATTACATATGTTAAGGGTAAAATTAGGTGGACAAGTGTGGTGGCGGCTTTAAAATTCAACCGGCAGTAGCTGGAAATTAGTGGAGACAATTAACACATTTTTCATAGCAGAAAGGGAATATGGATTTCTAGAAGGAGGTGGCGGCCTCCTAAACGGGAATGGAAACTCGCATACAAAAATGATGAACAAGTCAAACATGTCTTCTTTTTTCTTTAAATGTCAAGTTAATACCTTGTTACTGATGAGTTAAAATGATCCTTGGCATCATAACATTACAGTCTGGAACCCTAAAATATGCTATTTCTTCTTAACAAGAATCAATGGAACAGTTAAATCACTTTCTAAGAGTTCTATCTTATATGGAAAAAAGAATATATTGACAATTTATGCTAAATTAAAAGCCACCAGTACCAGTTGTTGTTTCTTGAAGTTGACCCTTGAATTCTAGATGATGATATTTCAAAGATTTTATGCTCTTCAGATGCATTCATATATTGCAATTTCATCAAATATTTCCCTTACCTTAAATCAAGCCTGCTTGCCATTGCCAAGCACATCAGCTGGAGGGATTTAACTTGTTTTGATATCTCTGTCATCTCTCAAAGATTGAATCTTTTAGTGTTTTTATGCTGTGAAAGAGAAACCCACACCTCAACTTTTGCTCGGTGCTGCGGAAATGGCAGGAGCAGAAGCAGCTTCCATGGAGAGGAAGCTAATGCTACTTATGAGGGTTTTCTTTGTGGTGGTGGTGGTTATTTTTCAGCTTCCTGAATTGAAAAATTGAAAGTCTTGTCAACTCTTGACAAACTACAAGGACATAAATTTGTATTCATCTAATTCAGTATGTATGCATGGCAAACAAGAACTGAGGACAGCTTTTTTCGGAAACCTTATTGTACTTCTTGTCCGAGTTCATGCTATCAATCTGGGTTTGCAAAAACTATGGCCGAGTGGGTGGGCGTGAGTCCAGACAAGACTGGGCAAGGTCTCAAGTTTGAATACCATGCACAAGAAAAAAACTATGACAGCAGGAGTTTAAACTGAAGTATTTAACTGAGAATAAAAGAAATTTCCCAAGTGGCGTCCTAGAAAACGAAATAATAGAAGAAAAACCTAATGCCAGCCGCCCAAACCTCAAAGATTAAAAGTATTTGTACTGTTTCTCTAACCTGAATCATGACTTGAAGTAGGCCTGGAGACATGCATTGACATTTCTTGTATGTTACGTTTCAACACCAAGATCAGGGGTAGAGATTTCACTCTCCTAGCGTGGAATCTGATATAATGGAAGGAGATTAATATTTCATTTGCAGACCAAGCTATATACAAACATCAATGGGTAATATCTCGCTACCAGGATCAGAAAGGCAACACTTGGAAATAAGACAGAAAATAAATTTGACAGATCACCATCATGTTTGGCACTGCAAAACCAAGAGCCAAAATACTTTGAGTGGCAAATTCCTACATAGGATGCCAAGCAGTGCTCAATCAGATCCAAAAACAAAGGCACCGAAAGTCACTCATCAATTCAAATCCAGCAAAGAAGTGATGCAATTATGAAACGTGAAAATTGACTGATTTTTAGATGCAAACCAATCAATATCTCTTGTAACAACTTTGTGACACTGCTAGCTTGTAAGGAAGGACAAAGATCTATGTGGGCAAAAATTACTCACTTCCACAACTTGATCCTTCTTTGCCCACGATTTCTAAGCAAACATACCATATTCAATCATGTCATTTTTATAGACTTTTTTTAAGGCTAATAAATCTCATCCTGTACAAGAAAATGAGCCAAGCTTTAATCTGATAAAAGGAAGGAAGCTTTCTGTTTTTAGGTTAGCAAACAGGGTTTGTGTATTGTTTCAAATTTTCTTATGTTAGACATAATTGATTAACAAGATAAACATCTCACAACTTATTTAGGGAAAAACTAACCTTTTCTTAATCATATTTATCGTTCATGTCTGCTTCAGTCCAGACAGTTGTGGACTCATCCTATTCACGTCATATCTTTGAATTACTGGCATTCTACAGTTTTCACTGTCCTACAAGAAAATAAATCATATGTTAATATTCATGATGAGTACAATATTGAGCCTCCTTATCTGAGGTTGTCGCTCATTTTTCCCACATATAAAGTAGCAAAGATAAGTACATAAAATCAAAGGGATGACCACCCTACCTACAAATCAAAGTTACTTGCCTAGGAGGCAAGGCAGGAGACACCATCCAGAGTTCACCAACTCCTTGTGCTCGTGTCCTGTCCTGTCTACAATCTACATGTTCCTGTTTCTCAAACAAATCACGGAACTCAACTAAATTTGGCCACTGGATTCTAACGACTCCCTTGTGAAACTCACTACATTTTGTCCTATTGACATATCAGAAATAATATGATGTAACCACTTCCTTATTGATATGTTAAGAAGTGCCTTACGCCAACTATGAGCACTAATCAGCATTATCAAATAAAACATGTTGTCTTAAAGAATTTAATGCCAAACTAACATTAATAAATAATCAATAAAGATTATTTGAAACAACACAGATTATTTGAAACAAAAGACTGCCAAAAAACGACAAAGACTGAAATTACAATAAACATTCTTCAATAATGACTAACAATGACAGGTCTAACACAGTACAGGAACACGCAGGCATGTAATCTGGAAAGGGCATTGAATGAAGGCACCTTTGGGAGACATCACTAGGTGGCTGTGAAGGAGGCAATGGCGTCCATTTCTTGCTGTAAGAGAAGGGTGTCAATGAAAACATCAAGGTCCTCCCCTTGCAGCACACTGTCTAAAGAGTGATGAGTAATGCCAACACGATGATCAGTTACACGCCCTTGCGGAAAGTTATAAGTCCGTATGCGCTCAGATCTGTCACCGCTCCCAATCTAATAAACGAACAAAACTAAATCATTTAACCAAATAAAATATGATACCAGCATTCACAGAACTGATTGAGCTGAAGAACTGCAATATTTATTTTCACCTGTCCCATACGAAGTTTTGAGCGACTCATTTGAATCCGGTTTCTTTCCATTTCATAGAGCTTGGCACATATTACTTGCAGTGCTTTTGCTTTATTCTGTGAAGGAACCAACAACAGGTCAAATTAAAAACACAAGATACTAAAAAAGAAGATGCTTCATGTGTTAATATTTACAAAATTTAGTTAAACTTAATACAGATACCAACGTAAATGAAGTGTCCTGAAAAATATTATGAACTCTGACTAGTTCTAAACAAGAAATAACAATTTAGGGAACACAAATACTCTACCCTATGTTGGGACCTTTCATCTTGTATGGCGACGGTAATACCGGATGGTATATGTGTTATTCGAACAGCACTGTTTGTAGTGTTTGCATGTTGACCACCTGAACCACCAGATCTATACGTATCAATTCTCAAGTCCTCATTCCTCAAATGGACATCGACCTTGAAACATGAAGTTTACAATGAATCAGGGAAATGCAAAAATAAAATTATATTTAAAATACAAAACTGGTAAAATATACACCAAACAACTGAAAGCAACATGACTTGAAACATAATAGTACCTCGTCAGCCTGGGGTAGAATCGCCACAGAAACTGCACTTGTATGTATCCGGCCAGACTTCTCCGTCACAGGAACTCTCTGGAAAGTTATATTAGTTTACAAATTGTTGCACATATACAGCATGGAGTATAACCAAAGCACCTAACCTGTACTCTGTGAATCCCACTCTCAAATTTAAGTTTTCCAAATGCTCCATCCCCTGAGATTGCTCCACTTGCTTCCTGCCATGACGAGGGCAGACAACTGTTATAGTCAACTAAATGCTTATCAGTAAAACACATAACAAAGATTTCAGAAATCCTATTCGCACTAACTAGTTGTTTGAAACTCTTAATGCCACATACATCACATATACTAGTTATTAAAACATGACCACTACAATATTGTGCATGGCTACCTTAATCCCCTTCAATTCACTCTCTGTAACATCTACCACCTCAAATTTCCAGCCTCTCTTGTGTGCATATCCCTCGTACCTAAAGCAGAATATGAAATAATAAATGTCGGCTTTGGTTGATTAGACCGACTCTACAATAGTCATGCTGAATACGTAGCTCATTACATCTTAAATATATCCACCGCGAATAGTGAAGCTTCTTCCCCTCCAGTGCCTGCTTGGAATATTGGTCAAGCGTAGTACCAATGGATAACAAAATGAAAAAGGCATTTCTAATCAAGATGACAACATGAGATGTGGAAACAATCACCTAAGCCTCCCCAAGGCATGTATTACCTGCTCTCACCTCTACAATGCAATCCCTATCATCAGCATCATCCTTAGGAAGCAAGGCTTTCAGCAACAGACTGTGCAGCCTTTTCTCCTCCTCCAGGGCAAGTTCCAATTCCTCAATTGCCATATTCAGCATGTCTTTATCATCATGGGTCTCAGCCACCATTGTTTTTAAACTGTTGATTTCCTATAAACAAGCACAACTTGCTACGAGAACTTTTTTTAAAAAAAAAAAAAGAGCAATGCACCATCAACACAATACCTTCTGCTTTAATCGAAGATCCTTTATATGGTCCATCAGACCACTGATTTTTCTGAGCTCCTTATTCGCATTTGAATACTCAGTTGGTGAGGCTTCTGGCTGTCTTCAGTCAACCCCACATGTTCAACAAACATAATACGCCCTCTTTACCAAAAATTGCATGTGATATGGTTTAAATAAAATATAAGAATCGAGCCACGCAGATGTGCATTTGTTGAGAATTACTTGAAGGAGCTTACCCGATTCATAACCCCTTGGAGATATGCATTTGTGTTTTCAATGGCAGACAATCGGTTCTCCATGATCCTGATGATGTCAGTTGACAGTTGTGGTTGCAATTCTGCCAACATTAAACATTAAGTTAGTTATCGTAATCAACAAGCATAAAAAATTTCTGTGGACTTCGGCATACAAAGCCACCGACTTAAAACCAGTAAAACTGCAAAGAACTAAACTTTCAACCTTGGAATTTCACATTACATATAAAATGAATCAAGTACAAAACAGAAAAAAAAAAATTCATATGTTCCAGTCTCCAAACACACATTCAGGGCTAATATCAAATCTCGAGCTAGTCACTCATCAGCTAAACTCTAAAATAAAACCCGAACAAGCTGAACTTCCGGATGAATTCGCCCATGAAAAAAAAAATGTAACATTTTGAGAATTCGCAACAACAAAAAATTAGTTATATGAACACTCGATTGCACACAAATGGCGACATCACACAGCACAAAACGCGTAGTTGTCGGTTAAGAACGCACCAGTTACATACGATCGTAAAACGGTGAATCGCGTGATCGGCGCATTCCGGATAGACGAGAATGATTGGAGTTCGACACCAGCACTAGCTTTAATTTCCTTGAGCGACTTCGCGATCAACCTGCAACGACTCAAGACTCGTCGGAAACTCATTTCTGGGTTTCTTTCCTCACCTCTCCCAGAAGAACAACGCATTACGTCGCTTAGGTTTGTTGTCA
The DNA here is from genome assembly GCA_963678935.1 of Umbilicus rupestris. Classification (NCBI taxonomy): domain Eukaryota; kingdom Viridiplantae; phylum Streptophyta; class Magnoliopsida; order Saxifragales; family Crassulaceae; genus Umbilicus; species Umbilicus rupestris. The sequence continues at coordinate 1,064,219 of OY787623.1, read as the reverse complement.
TGTTGGGCTGGGCCCAAAATCTCTACCGGACCGGCCCATTAAATCCACCTCTTTATCTAATTATCATTTTGTCCTCGCGAAAGTAAAATAATTTATTCTATTGTCGTATTCTTTTCTTTAAAAATCCAAATAAAAATAGGTCATTTTAGCATCGAAACTGTGCCGTTTTGACATGAGGAGAATAAATGTGAAAGTTGTACTTTTGTGATGGAAAGGACAACTTTTAATAATCAAACGGTTAAAAAAAATGTAAAACAAAAACCAGACAGTTGTAAAAAAAATTCTATGTTGTACTGCTCTATTGATGGTTCAAATCTCTCTCTCAGAAACTAAATTCATCACTGTGTTTGATGTTGCACGTTTCACTTTGAAAGTTATAAAAAATGTATATGTAAATGAATAACGAGATTTTGTGGGCAAAAAGGACAGCGGATTTGAAACGAGATGTTGATTTGAAGTAGTTGGCAGATACAACTGGGATTTTTTGTTTGATAAAAACGACAAGTGAACTCAGCAAGCATGGGATTGAAGGCCGACATGGGTGGCATTAGTGAGGCGGCCTGTATCAACATGTCTGCCGACACATGTTTGACAGAAACCTCTGATGTCCTGTCCCGCATGCATGAAGTTTCTGCACAGCAAGTTTGAACCGAAACAACGTACTGAAGCTGCTAAAGTGACCCATGCAAAGATGAACTCCATTACAAGTAATTTAAAGCATTCAAATCCATACATTTTCTGGTAAAGATAACAAGAAAAGTTGTCAAGGGAGAGAGAGAGAGAACCAAACTTAAGAATTCAATAGGGCTTCTTCCTAAGGAGGCCAGAAGAGGAAGGAAACAGTAGCAGATCACACTGCCAAGGAGGCACCGAGCATTCCACAAGGGTCCTAATAAACCCTAAATTTAGGATTTCTCCCACTTGAGGGGCTTGACAACCTCCCATGTGAAGTCAGGGTCGTCTCTTCCGAAGTGTCCGTAGGCAGCAGTCTTCAAGAATCTGTTGCCACCCCTCTTGAGGTCCAGGTTGATGGACATCATACCAGGCCTGAAGTCGAAATTTTCCTTGACGATTTGGAGGATTTCCTTGTCTGGGATTTTGCCCGTTTTGTAGGTGTCAACGAAGACGGACAAGGGCTCAGGCACACCAATGGCGTAAGAGACTTGGACAATGCACCTGCGAGCGAGTCCATTGGCAACAATGGATTTGGCTGCTTGTCTGACGATGTAAGCACCACTTCTGTCCACCTTGGTGGGGTCTTTACCGGAGAAGGCACCGCCTCCGTGGGCTCCCCATCCTCCGTACGTGTCGATGATGATCTTGCGCCCGGTGAGACCAGCATCTCCGTGAGGTCCACCAATGACGAAACGGCCCGAGGGGTTAAGATGGAAGATCGTCTTCTCATCAAGATATTTCTCTGGGATGACCGGCTTAATGACATGCTCCTTCAGATCAGCAGCGATCTCGTCATTTGTAACTGTCTCGTCGTGCTGGGTGGAAATTAGGACTGTGTGAACCCGAAGAGGAACCATGGCACCTTCATCATTCTGGTACTCGACCGTGACTTGGGTCTTTCCATCAGGTCTCAACCACGCGCAAGTGCCATTCTTCCGAACCTCAGTCAAACGAGCACCGAGCTTGGTGGCAAGGACGTGACTCAACGGCATGAGTTCAGGGGTCTCATCAGTAGCATAGCCAAACATGTGTCCTTGGTCACCAGCCCCAATCTCCTCAGGTCGCTTGGTCAGATGTCCGTGGACGCCCTGGGCAATATCAGGACTCTGTTGCTCAATGTTAACCAACACCTTGCATTTGTCAGCATCAAGACCCACATCATCTGACACGAACCCAATGTTGCGGCAAGTATCACGCACGATCTTCTCGTAATCAACATTCGCCTTGGTTGTGATCTCTCCGAAAACCATCACCATGTTAGTCTTCGTGCAAGTCTCACAAGCAACCTTGCTCTCAGGGTCCTGAGCAAGGCAAGCGTCAAGCACTGCATCGGAGATCTGATCGCACAGCTTGTCAGGGTGTCCCTCGTTCACCGACTCCGATGTGAATAGGAAGGTCTCCATTCTCCCTGGCTGCTCAGCAAAAGAAATAAGCTCAGCATCTCATCAAAATTCAAAAACAAGATTCCATTTTTCACTCAATAATGACTACAACATCCACTAGCTAGCACAGAATCACACCCTAGTCCGCCCACTAAACTTGCGGATCTTATGATTCTGTAACCACGATGATCATACACATATTCGGATAAGATCAAAGATGCTCCCCTAAAGTAAACCAAAAGAACTACCTTGAGATCACATCATATACAACTTCACTGCACCCTAAACATGAACCTTGCTCAGATTTAGTACTATCAGCTTCAAAAATCTAACCACAGGACACAAAATCAACGGATCTGAGAGGTGGGACCCCATGACCAACCATTGAATCTGCATACACACGCGAAGTCAAAACCACTGACAAAAATTGAATTTTCTAGTCTCCGATCCACCGAATTCATTGTAACCAGATCTTTCTAAACAAAGACGCGCAAAGTTCGGATCTCAAACCACAAACCCTAACACCAATGTTTTCCAAACCGCCAGCTCAAACACATCATATATCGAAAATCAAAACAATACGACGCGCACTGGTCCAGATCTGAACATTCTAGTCAGCCACAACTGGTGTAAACCCAGCGAATCGAGTTGAATGATCAGATCTGGGGACTTGGCTACGCCACTGGTCAAAATCAAGCAGAACATCGTTCATTTCTGCATTGAAATGGAGCGGGAACAAGCAGCAGAGGATCTACAAGAGGGAAAAGAAGAAGGATAGACAGAACCATAAGCAAAGTACCTTGATATTATAGATGAGGGTTTCGCAGAGAGATCTGAAGGAGAAGAACACCTTTCAGTATAAGCTGCACTGGACGCGTTTCCATGGCTGCTCCACCAATCTATTTATAGCATCAAATGCCGGTCCGACCGATTATGCTCGGTCCGTTAAAACTATTTTGGGTTTGGCCGATTTGGTTTGATCTACACAAAATTAAAAACTAAACCGAACTTATTAATGATATTACTAATAATTAAATGCCATTTTAAGTAAAAAAATCTGTTTTATCTCATATATCTTTATGCAAGCAATACGCAGTATATTCTCAACTTTATAAAATGAATCGAATTTGATAAATTTTAAATAATTTTAAAATGAACAATTATTTTACTCACACAATCACCCGTCATTTCATAATATTAATCATTTTATCAAATGCAAATATAATGAAATATAAAATTCCAAATGAATACAAAACCGAACGGTTCAAACATGTTTTTACTACTGAGTAAACCGATGCTGAACCGGACCGAGAAGTTTACAAGTAAAAAAAAAAAAGCGTACTACTTGGTTTGACCTTATCGGTTTTCTTGGAAACGGAATAATTTCCAACTGTTTACAGCTTTCGACGCGGAGCTTGAGAATCTTGGAATCCAACGGTTATTATCAGCTTTACCAGACAAATGGGAGCGGTTGGATTGGTTGATGAAGTTGGTAAAACTAGTGATGACGTGGCTGAAGTTCGTAAAACTAAATGTTAACTGGCTATAGATAGCCCTTAGCAGCTTAGCTTCACCAACTCTCACGTTCATCGGCTCGGTGGCTCGCCAGAACGGCTTCGGCTTCAAACATGAAATTACAATGTTAACCTTCGAGTGATCATTATGGAAAATAGGATATGAGTTTGCACAATATGAACCAAAAATAAATAATTTTTATTCTATTTAAGGTTAATTTAAAAAATTGATGAAGAGAGATTTCATTTAATCTTCCACTCATAATATAGAGAGCGATACTTAGAGTATAATATCGATACATTTCAAGCAAACCACACAATGCGAGAATCAATACATCTATGAAATGAAGCATAATATTTCAAAAATATGTACCTCTAAGAGGAATCAAACTGTTTTCTTCTTAATCATAAGTGAAGAATTTAGTCAGTTCATCCGATATTCCTTTAGCAAGTTGATTAAAATTTACTCATATCTTTTATTTGGGAGTAGGTGCGAGGATAAAGGTGACAAAATAACCAAGAGAAAAGTAAGTAGGTGAATGAAGTTGGTCGACGCCAATAGTACATATCAATACATTTCAAATAAATCACAACTAGAATCAACATACCTACAGAAAATGATAAATAATAAGTACATATTAATAATGCGAATACGTGCTATAAGGGGAATTAAATCGCTTCATTTTTTACCGTAAATCAAGAACTTAGTCAGTTGATAGGTTAATTAATATTTTGATATATATATATGTGTGTTAGGTTTTGGATGAATTGTTTGGATTTGGGAGTGGGTGGGTGGATTAAGGTGACCAAATAATACCAACAAAAAGCAAGTAGGTGAATGAAGTTGGTGGAGGCCGAATACAAGCACTTAAGCAGCATGATCAAGCTAGAAGAGTAATTAAGAAGTGAGTAGTTTAATGAAAATGACGTGTCGACAACTAAGGCCATTTTTTTAAGACAGCATGGAGCAGCAACTATAATGAAACTGCATGCAACTATTTATGAGAAAATAAATAAATGCGGTGAAGGTGGATCGAACACCTGACCTTCAGATCTTCAGTCTGACGCTCTCCCAACTGAGCTATCCCCGCTGCTTATTTAACTATTGCAAATTTACAAATTGTTAAGTTAATGGGGGCCAATTTGTTAAATGTAAGACTTGAGGGGTTAAATCGTGAAAAACCAAAACTTTCATCCAGTGGTGGCTGTCGACTACGTTCTTCAACCTTTACATCATCAATCAACTATCTGACAAGACCAACCATGTCTGCAATCTCTGCTGTGTCCTCCACGTCGCTTATCGCATCGACCAGAAACCCACACAGGAGATGTAAAGCTCAAATCATCAACAACTGCAACATGTACGGATGCCAACTGAAGCAGCCGACACTCGGCGCAATCTTCTTCAGATGCCCTAGTGGATTGCTCAAGCCCAGATCGATTTCGAAGAGAGCTCGGCGAGTTGCGCCGGTCATGGAGTGGCAGGATTGCACGTGAGTGAAGTATTCGAGCTCGTTTTTTACTTGCCGAAGTTCGATGATGCAAAGTTTGAATCTTTACTGGATTCATTTAGTTTGCGGCATGAATCTTTTCGCCCAGATTAGGGTTTTATTGCTAGTTGTTACTTTATGGTTTAAATCAATTAACCCCTTTAGAGAATCTAGGGTTTTGTTTCAGTTGGCATATAGATTCGAAAGCTGCCATATCAAAGTGCTTTAATTGGGTTATGTGATTCTAGGGTTTCTGATTGTGTTCTTTTCTGCTGAAACATGAGATTATGCAGGGTGAAGATGGAGGTGGATGTTCCTGCTTCAGTAGCATATAATTGTTACTTGGACCGTGAATCGATTCCTAAGTGGATGCCGTTCATTTCCAAAGTAAAGGTATGGTTGGACTCAGGTTCAGTATAACTTTCATTAGCCTGAGAAGCTTTAGAATCCTCCTTATGCGCGGCTCACTGGCTTTCATTAGACAGAATTTAGAAGACAAGCCTGATATGTCAAGATGGTCGCTGAAATATGAAGCATTTGGTCAGGACTTTGAATTCTCATGGCTTGCTCGAAATATGCAGGTCCGGAGTCATATCACTGATTGACTTTCTTTTTGAGAAATTGCATACATGCCTACTCAGTGCATCGCTTAACTTGAATCATACTCTCTGCAGCCTACTCCAAATCAAAAAATTCACTGGAGGTCCATGGAAGGTCTCCCAAACAGGTAACATAATTCTTAAGTGAATTCTCAAATGTCAAATCAAAATAGTCATCCTTAATATCATATAATTTTCGTTTCGTGTTTAACAATATGATATAATTTGTTTACTTTCAAATTTTGTCTTCAGATAAAATAACGTCAGTATCATATTTTGAAATGTACTGGTTAAGTGTCTTCATCCAATTGTGAATACGCACGTGATGTGCAAATGAAGTTATTATGGTAAATTAGCCGATGACCTTAACCGTGTTCAGGAACCGTGTTTAGTAGACTTCACTGTTTTATCGCAGGGGAGCTGCTCGATTCTTTCCAAGAGGTCCATCATCATGCCTGGTGGAAGTAAATTTCAATATGATGAATTTCCTTGATTCTTATAATATGTGATTTTATCTCCTTGTGTTTACTAGGACTGTTAATTTTGATGAAGAGTTTTTTTTCCATCTTTTTTATTGATTGCAGCTGACGGTATCTTATGAAGTCCCGACAATCCTAACCCCTGTTGCTTCCGTAAGCCTTCTGCTTCGAGCTTAGTATGCATGGATCGTTTAAGTTTTCGGACGATATATGCTTTCTGGAAAATTATACGCAATAAAAAATTTTCTCAGGCATTGAAACCATTGCTCGGGAACCTATTGCTACGTGGCCTGCAGCGCTTTTCAGATTTTGCAAAAACCTCTACCAAAACCAAACCTTAAAGTGACAGGATTTTGGAGGATCAGGTCCCACAACATTTTATTTGTGGGAAAAATTTACCATTCACAACAGATAACATTCTGTACAGTACATATTTTTGGTTCTTAAAGAACATCTTCATGGAACATTATTCACATCAAGCAAAGACAATGTAAACTGTAAATTGGTTCTGTCCTGAGGAATTTGTCACAGTTATGAGAGGAGTGGGTGCGCCATTGAAATTTCGTGTCCCAGTCCTCTACTGATATGGCTCCCCTGAGATACCAGTCGTCAATGAAACCTCTCAGTTCTTTAACCAGCCTGCATTCTCACTGGTAAATAGGCATGTGGTCTTGTGACATGCCGATTACGCTCAGAGCATTGGATATGACCTGAAACTGTTGAATCAAAGACAAAGATGCACATTCATAAAACAACTGCTGAACTACTTGGAATTGTGTCCGGAAATTAAACAGGTTCTTTTTATTATTCAACAACAGAAACGTGGGTACAACAATCCACTTGGTAATCCGAAGAGGAATGGAATCACAGTAAAACAGATACAATAAAAATGTAGATCACAATAAGTAGTAAAAATAAGATATTACTTGAGAGAGAGCAGATATCAAACCAAAAGCGGAATAGAAGTCAACCAATCAGCCGACATCTGAATACCCCGCCTGAGAGAGATATCTTCTCTGCTTGTGTCACAGCATCCAAAGGGAGAGGAGCAAAGCTTCGTGAAGGGCCATAAAAATGCGGGAAGGTATTGGATTCATCAACAGCTTCATAAACCAACCCCTCGCCAAGCTGCAAACAAGTACATAAATATTTATATAGAGCAGGTTCTAAAAAAAATTCTAAATGTTTTGAGAACCTAAAAACGATTCAGCTCCATTTGATGTATTTAAATCAACTGTGAGATCTAAACCACAGTAATTCTACCAAATTTGTGAGCTTTCCTTTGTAAAAATGTAACACTCATAAGATAAGCCATCGTAAAAAGAAAAAACTTAACGTTTTCTTTGTAGATTTTCACTCAGAAATCAAAGCTCCTGAAACAATCACCAAAACCTGAACGAAATGGCTCTAATGCATAAACTTCTAATTTCAAGTAATTTCATTTCCAGCAAATAATCACATAAAATTATACCTTTGTGGAATCGATCTGAAGCAAGTAGAGCTCCTTCTGAGAGTTCAAGAAGAAGTTCTGCAACGTCGATAGCACCTAACAATAACGAAAACTTTCAAACCGAAAAAATCGACAACAGATGATTTAAATAAGGAAAATAGGGCAGATTGATGAACCTGGTCCAGTTTACTCAGGTGGATGCATCCAGTATTTTTATCAAGCTCTCCTCCAGAAGCTGCTCCACTCCTCTGCATCTCCTCCCACTCCTCCGCCGTGCTGATACGGTACACGAATTGAAGCGCCTTCTCGTCCGCCATTGTCGTCTCCTTCGAGCTCGATTTCGATGCTCGGTTTGACTTTGGAGGCTTACAAGGTCAACGGTCGAATTGGGCCATCGTGGCTAAATGGGCTTTAATCAGGCCCAACAAGTGTAAAGTCTATTGGGCCTCACGAAGTGTGACGGCCCATTAAGAAGGCGTGGTTTGCTTCCCGTCGATCCATCCTTGGGTAATGGCAATTCAGGCTTCATCTAACTACGCGAAAAGCTCGAAGAGGTTGTAATGGCTGCAACAATGACGACGCTGAATCCCTGTGCGCTTGCTTTGGCAAATTTCCGACTCAGCGATCCTCGTTTACTAAATTCGGTTCCAATTCGTCGAGTCTTCGGAGGATCGAGGCTTTCAGAGCGTAATGCGAGGGTTTCGCGCACGGGAAATGGGTCTGTTCTTCCTGTAATCAAAGCTCAAGAAGCTCCTGGTACGCTCGCCGTTTCGTGTAACGGCTTTCTTTTTACGGTGATAGAGAGATTTGTTGTTTTTGTATTTTTGATTATTTAGGTCGTTTGATTGATTGGCGATTGGGTTGGATTTTGGTTTGATTGGTGGTAGATTTTTTGCCGGACGCGAAGTTCTATAAAGTGGAAGCGATAGTCAGGTATGTTGATCTAAATAGAGATTAATATTTTTGTCCGTTTTGTTAGGGTTGATTTGATTGATAGTTATGTGCATGTGGCTGGGAAGGGAGGAAGGTGTCAGATGTTGTATTTTAGGCTTGATTGATTTGTGGCTTTGAGTCGCAATTTGGCTAACTGTGTTGTTTTTCCCTTTCTATGCATGTGGATTTTGGTGATTGTAGGCCATGGAGAGTTCCCCAAGTCTCTGCGGTGAGAATTATTTCATTAATGTTGGAGTTTTCAGTGCAAAATTTAGTTGAAGTTGATAAAATAAGATCGTTAAAGAATTTTCTTCTTCTGTTATTTCTTAACAAATTATCTGGTAAATCGAAGTGTTGTTGAATGGTCTCTTCTGATTTAGTTCCATATGTTAATAATAGGAAATCCTTAAGCTCGCAATAACTTACAGTAGACAAAAATTGCATTCTGACTTTTGGTGTAGTCGTCAATTATCTCTAGCATATATCTTTATTACCAATACAGCCAAGGGTATGGCAAACAAACATGTATAGTGTTCTTTATCCTTTGCTGAAAAATGTAGTGCTATCTTATGAGATGGAGATATCCAAACATACTGGTGCTTCAGTATTTTCTCTTATGATTGTGGAAGTATATAATTCATTAAAAGTCAGATTATTGTTTGAAGCTAGTATGTTTCAAATTGAAGTACTGGATGTATTTGGTTTTATGACCGTAGGGCTTGCTGAAGATAGGTATTCGTGGAGTAACAGTTTCTGATGTTCGAGGATTTGGTGCTCAGGGAGGTCTACCAGAAAGGCAGGGTGGTAAGTTGTAGTGGTAAATGAATTTACTCCGGATCGTATGTGGAGTATTTGTAGACTGGGAACTTCATAACACTGGTAAAATAGTCTAGTTTTTTGGGATACTTTGCAGGCTCTGAATTTTCTGAAGACAATTTTGTAGCTAAAGTTAAAATGGAGATTGTGATTAGCAAAGATCAGGTAACGAGCTGTGAAAGACGCAGTGGGTTTCTCAAGTAATATTATGGGAGAGTTTTTATAATGAGGTCTACTTATGTAATCCTCCACCCTTGTTTCCTAGGTTGAACTTGTCATAAACAAGTTGATAGAGGAGACAAGAACCGGAGAAATTGGTGATGGGAAGATTTTTGGTAAGATACTTATCAACTCATGTTGCTTATGTTCATTCAATGTTTACCTATATATTAGATTATCCAATTTTTTTAATTACTGTTGGGATGTAAATTCCCTTCGCCGTTGACACTGAATTAATTAATGAATGAGATAGATTTATGAGGAGAACAGCCAACCCTGTCATACATTGAGTTGGTCACTGAATAGTGATATCAAGTCACCTATCTTTGGCATTTCTGTTCTTGAATTCTTGTTCTATGGCAGTTCAGTAAAGTCTCATTCTTGCTTATGCTATGGCGAAATATATCCTATTTCTCTCAAGCAAGTTTCTGATGAACTTTTTTACTATTTCAGTTGTTCCCGTGGCAGATGTTATAAGAGTTCGTACTGGTAAATCTTTACCACTTGTACATTGGTTACATCTGGCGTTCCAGCATAACCTTTATGACACATTTCTGAAGCCTTAAGCTTTTGTTCACATTTCAACTCACGGATGTCTAACATAATGAACTCAGGTGAGCGAGGAGAGATTGCGGAGAGGATGTCTGGTGGGCGTCATGAAATGTGATCTACTGCTTCATGTCGATCAGTTCATTTCATATGCAGCGATGGAAGCAGTTGTTTGACTATCATCATCTAGTCTAGAGAGCTTCAGAATGTTATGCTCACTTGTGTTAATATTACCCTGCAATGAGCCTGAGAATAAATTCAGCATCACTCTTGTTCCTTGACCAGTAATGATCAATTGCCATCGGAGAATAAAGTTAGATGATTTTGTCAACTCATCACGTAATGCTTTTCGTCACTTCAGCAACTAACATTATTTTAGCATAGATGGCGGGAAAACATTCCAGTGGGCTTTCTTACATTTGGGCCTCGGCCAATCAGGCCCAGTAAAAAATTTCATTTTTTAAAATATATAATATTAAAATAAAATCCCAAATTATGCCCTAGCTGGCATTCCTCATCGTCTTCCGGAACTCGAGCTGTCGTCGACTTGCGCTTTTCCGCTCGCAACACGGTATGTAGGCTTTGATGCGTTGGTTGGAATGTCAATCGCCTGGTTTAGCTGGATGTTGAGTGTGCTATCCAATTTGCTTTATCTTTCTGCGTTTGTTGTCGAAGCTTGGATGCTGGATTTTTGTCTTTTAGGGTTTTTGGAGCTTAGGGCATGTTCGGAGCAGTTCGCTGTCTTTTACGAGTGTATTTTTGGTTGATTAGCTTATGAAATGTTCCTTATTTGCTAAGTTTTGCTTAGATTGGATTCAGTTGGGAGACTAGTGACTTGTGTGGAGTTCTTATGTTAAAATGATGGCCTAGCCTGTGGTCATTTATTTGGATTCATTGTTGAAATGATTTCACTGTTGAGAGTGATTAACTTTTTGATCATTTGGCTAGTTGGGTTTTTTGTGTGTTAATGAGAAAGGGGTATTTATTTGCGGGTGCAGGATTGAGTTGGAAAAGAGTTTATAAATGGATACGCGTTCTGATCAAGAGGATGATGATGATGACTTTAGTGATCTTTACAAGGAATATACTGGTCCGCCGGTGCTAAATAAAAGTTTTCAGGAGACACCAATGACCAATAAAAGGTCACTTTCTGGTTCAGATGAGGAAGAGGAAGATCCGGACCCTAATGCTGTTCCGACTGATTTTACAAGCCGCGATAAAAAGGCATGGGATGCTAAATCCAAAGCCACTGAGAGAAATTGGAAGAAAAGGAAAGAAGAAGAAATGATTTGCAAACTATGTGGGGACTCTGGTCACTATACCCAGGTATTATTCACACATATTTATCATAAAAGGTCTCCAAGCTTCAGTGGGTGCTTTTTTGTGTTTTTATCCAACTCCACATGTTTGGAACACATTTATACTTGTACACGGTATATATGAAATGTATTTTGGAGGGACATGCAAGTTTCTGAATTTAGTACTTAGTTAATCTATAGGATATTTGGGCTCATCTTCTTGGACGGTTTCCATTTATCTTTGCATTTGAATAGCTCTAGGTGCAGTGTGCTATCATTGCGGTGACACGTGCAATGCTCATATGTGGAGTAGACAGTTTTTTCTGATGTTATGTTTATTCCGCTTGATAGGGTTGTCCTTCTACTCTAGGAGCAAATGGGAAAGAATTTTTCCAGCGAATAGCTGCACGGGACAAACATGTAAGAGCACTTTTCACTGGGAAAGTGATGGCGGATATTGAAATGGAGATCGGGTGTAAACTAAGACTGGATGAGAAGTTTCTTTTTGTAAGTGGCAAGGACAGGCTGATATTGGCGAAAGGTGTAGATGCTGTGCACAAACTGATGCATAACGATGGTAGCAGAAATGTAGTTTCTAATTCATTGATTCCCCAATCTAAGTCGCCAGATATGGGTCCTACTGATTCTCGCATTACACAGTCTGATTCACAAAAGTCATTTTCCAGTCCAAGAAATGTGTCCCGGTCTCAGCCTAAAAATAGTAAACATGAAAAGGCAATGAAAGACCCTGTAAGAGAGGACCCTCAAAAAGGTTTTTCTCATCCTAAGACCAGTAGATCTAAGTCACCAGATAGGAGTTCTACTGATGTGCGATTTGGAAGGAATGATTCCTGTAAATCGAATTCTAGTCCAAGAAAAGCCACACAGGTTCAGCCAAGACTTAATAAACATGACAAGGCAATGGAAGACGGTCTAAGAGAAGACCTGCAGAGAATGTCCAAGGATTCCCCGCAAGGTAGGGACTGCTATATTGTTATATGAGTGTTTAGTCTCGTGTTTGCTGTCTCGTTATCCCGTTTGCTCCCACCAAGAGGTAAGTTACTTGTTTTTGAAGTGTTGTGGACTACAAAGTGTGTGGATTCGAGTACAATGGGTCCAACAGTCAAATATTGTAACCTGGAAGAGCATGTCCTTACATGTCTCTATGGATGGGTTGCATCATGTGGTTTTGTGAATGTTCATAACATTAGAGGTGTAGCTCCGACACAGTGCTTGACCTGCTCTTCATTTGATGAAGCTTATGGAAGCAATGGAGCTAGAGGTCCTCCAAGCCATTCTAAGTCTCCTCTGAATCACGTATACTCAGGGAACTCATTTAGCATGCATGGTAGTCATAATCAAGATATAGCAGCTTGTAAGACAACTGAGCGTGACACTGGGAGATTGAGGTCTGTTATCATGCCTCCAACTAAGGTCGAGAATCCTGAATTCTCTCGAGCTTTACAAGAATTGGAGTTGGAGTTGGAATTTAAAACGGAAGCAACAGATCTTAGTTTTATACGGGACAAGGAAGAAGATGAAGAGAACCTCAGGCACCGTGAGGTAGGGCATCTATTATTTCCATTGTTATGCACTATGAATCTTCAAATACTGTATATGGTTTTTTCTTCTGCTTACTTTAGAGTGTCAGAGTAGCTGAAATTACTATTATGGTCGCATTTACTGAGCTGTTTTTTTGAAGGGAAAAGATTGTTTGTTTTTACTTCCTTTATTCAACGTATAAAAGGGTCGTTGCATTGAATTTTCATTGCACTTCTTGAATTGTATCTGACTGTTTGGTTCTATGGGCGGAAGGCTATCTGGGGAATTAGGGAGTCATACATTAAGAAACTATCTTCCCTTCGGAGTGCACATACCAAACAATGGGAAGAGTTCCTCCAACACGATGCTCAAAGGAGGAAACAACAACTTGATTCACAAAGGCAGACTGAACGGTGGGATGCACGGCCAGTAACTTCAGGTTATGATGGTGGTGGTAGTAAACAAGCTAGTTTTGGAAAATATGGTGCTGGTAGTGCTTCTTCTGCAAACCGTCAATATACTGGCTCTAGTTATCCATTGGAGGCAAACCAGAGGTACACTGACCCCCCAGATAATTATGTACCCTCAAGAGTGAACGACATTTTTGGGGAATATCATCGCCAGAGACGAGAGGACTTCGGAAGAAATTACAACCGGTACTGAGGAATCAGTTGATTAGTTGTAGTAGGTGAGTATTTCTCAACTGGTTCATTTTGGGATTTTCTTGGCCTGTGAAGATTTTTATTTAATCATACAATATCAACATGATTATGTGGGATTGATATGAGAAGGAAAACTGTCTTTTGGCTGGCAGATCAAATCGAGCCAGTAGCTTTATGGTCTATAAGCTCCTTGGAGGATCAGGGGAAACATTTTCCAGAGTTATTCCCAGAAGAAGAATTTCTGAGCAGGGGGTGCAGATTGAACTTGTTATTGTCACCTGATACCAGTAAGAAATTGTACTCGGTTTAGTTTCTTATATGCTGGTCATGCTTCAAATTGTTGGCCACATTTCTGTTAGACTTCATTTTGAGTGGCACATCAGCAGCAGTAAACCTTTGCTATTTTACAGGTAGACTTGCCATAATAACACAGGCCAAGTTGATTTTAACTGTGATATGATAATTGAGAAAAACCTGTTAGTACGAGAAAGAGGCTGTTGGATAGGTTTCTAGTCCCAATGTTGTCCTGGTCTCTCATCATCGAGTCTTCCTTGAGACTCGATTTACTTCGTGAATTCTGGCTGTTTTTGTTCAGATGTGCTTGAAACCAAGCTCAGACTACATCATAAAAATGGCGACTGTGTTCTTTTGGACTAGTAACTTTATTAAGAATGTGCAATGCAATTTGAACAAAAAAAATGAATAGACAACCTTAAAAACGTCACCAGGTATCCAATCGTTCTATCCATTGTAATTTTCTGGCGGCCACGCGCATAAATGATCCCCACCAGACTGAAAACAATTCCCAATCTGCTGCAGGCGCTGCTGCTGCTGCTGTGCAGCAATATATGATCCCACTTGATACCCCATTCCATAATTCTTCAGCCCATCAGCCGTATGGAAACTTGTCTGAAAATACTGAGGAGGCTCCTGAGCCTGAAACTGGCCAAAATTACCCGCTCCGACCGGATAATCCCCGGGAATATAATCCCCCATCACCGGAAAGTAGCCGTTGTAATCAGGCACCAGAGGCTTGAAATGCTCATAAGTTTGGGTATTGTAGTCATGAGTTTGAGGATGATCGTTCACCATCTCCACTCCGATTCCTCTGCTCATCTTCTGCTTCTCTTTCTCAGCTTCAATGCAGCTCGCAACCCTCTCACTCTTCCTATCCACTTCCACCAGCACGCCGTTCAACTCCTCAACCGACAAACCCTCCGGGACAAACTCCATCCTCTTCCCAAACCTGGCCCTCGCAATCTCCCTCCTCATCTTCCCAATCCGTTCATTTATTTTACACGTCTGGCTCCCAAAAAAATCCACCAAATTCAAATGCTTGCTCGAGCTCTCATTCCTCTTCAGCTCATACTTCTGCAAAACCCTCTCCACCTCCTCCCGCTCCGCCGGCCATGTATGCACCTCCATCGCAGCCGCAGCTCCCTCCTCGTTGCCCCGCGGACCGTAAATTATCAGACACGCGTCAATCCCACAGAGTATCGACAGCTCCCTGATCTTCTTCACCAGCCCGTCTCTTCTCTTCTTGAACGAAGACTTGCGCGCTTTCTCCATCGCGATGTACTCCATCGCCAGCCTTCCCCTGCCCATCTCGAACCCTGAAAAAACTCCAAATCAATCAAACGGTAAAACCAAGCAGCAGCTTCATTCACGTCAACCCTCAATTCAAACAACGCCTTTTTATAACGCAAACTGATGAACGATACTCGATTTCTTGCTCATTAAGGTAACTGCATTTTCTGAAATAGGTAAATTATTTACGAATATTTTCACTTGACAAAATGGGATTCTTGATTACAATTAATTTTGGACTCAACCCATTTTTCAGATTATTTATTTTTTTCAAAATCATGTATGTGAACATTTTCTATGATTATGGTCTCATAGTAAAAATGATGATTCTCCAATTTTTATAGTCTAATTCTCCTCGACTACACTTTTGATACACAAAAATAATCTTTAAACTTTAACGTTCAGACTCAATCTTGAAAATTTTAATGAAAAAAATGAGTTGGAAAGTGACTTTCCTATTGAAAGTTATATGAAAAAGTTTGAAATGTGTTATTTTATTTTATTTTTAATTTTAATGACAAACCAAATATAAAAAATTATTTTGCTAGCAATTTTTTTTTCATCTTTTAAAATTTCCAAGAATCCAAACGGGACTAAAAAATTATCATTGTTAAAAAAAACACTAACGACAAGTTTATGATTTCAGAAGCGGTTTATGGATCTTTTTTTTTTAATTTAGGGTCTATTTTTTAGAATTGAATTTATACGTAACTTAACTGAATTTAATTTAATTTAACTTAGTTTAAATATTTAATTTTAAAATATATAATTTTGTAGGTGTTCACATATATAAAATTTGCAACACAAAGCATACAAAAATAAACTTAGACTTTGATTGCAACATAAACCGCAATAACTCACCATCACTACAACAATAACAATCTACTACCATTACAACAACTCACCACTACCACCACAACAACAACAATCCATCATTACAACAACCCTACTTTACAGTAGCACAAATGTATTTAACTGAATACTACTAAAATTTAAGTTCTAAATAACAGACTCTTAGTTGTCAATTAAGCTACATAACTTAGAAATAATTAACGTCATCGCATGATAGCCATCCGTCAAAAAAGTGGCAAAATGGATTTTTTTTAAAATGACATTTATATATTTATTTTTCAAATATGTTTTATATACAAAAAAATGGTAACGAACCATCATATTTTGGGGGAAATAATTTAAAATTAATCAGTTTGATAAATTATTTTTTAGTTTTTCAATATTGAAAGTGTCGTACTTTCTTAATAAGACTGGGCTTCAAAAAACTGAACATCTAATGGGCTTGAATGAAGTTTAATGGGCCTACGTCTAGCCCCAGAGTCAACTATCCATTAATTACAATCTGATCCCAAATCGGGTTATATGTGCAAATATATACAAGTTGGTATACTGAATTACTATTTATAAGTTTTATGGCGAACTTTATAAGCGATCGGACCGTCAGCAAGCCGCCTCACCCTCTCTCCTTGTATCCCCATCATTTTTTAGGGTTTGCAATCGACTTCCCCATCGCTCAAAATTCGCGAACCCTGGTCCGAGAAGGTTCGATTAGGGTTTCGGATTCGTCGAATTTGTGGCCTACTGGGTTGTGCAATTTAGGGTTTGGGGTTGAGTTGATGGGGACGGAGAGGAAGAGGAAGGTGAGCTTGTTCGACGTGGTGGACGAGGCGTCTGTGGCGGCGAAGCTGGTGAGATCGAACGGAGGGGTGATGGCCGCTAGTGGGAATAATGGTTCGATCAATAAGTGGAACTTGCGGCCGTACTCGCAGAAGTATTTTGATATTTTGGAGAAGAGGAAGACGCTTCCTGTTTGGCAGCAGAAAGATGAGTTTCTGAATGTGTTGAAAAAGAATCAGACTTTGGTTCTTGTTGGTGAGACTGGGAGTGGTAAAACTACGCAGGTGAGTTTTGCAGGATTAGAGCTTTCCGTGATTTTGCAATATGTTGTTTTGAGATTTGACTGAAGAGTTTGTGTCTTTGGTCTTGCAGATTCCTCAGTTTGTGCTTGATGCTATTGATTTGGAGACACCTGATAAGAGGAGAAAGATGATGATTGCTTGCACCCAGCCGCGAAGAGTTGCCGCTATGTCAGTGTCCCGGCGTGTGGCTGAGGAAATGGATGTCACCATTGGAGAGGAAGTTGGTTACAGTATTCGATTTGAAGATTGCAGCAGCGCGAAGACTGTTCTGAAGTAAGTTTCCTGCTTTGCAAGTTTTGCCTTGCACTTGTTATTGGAAATAAATGGATTTTTTATTAGGAGTTGGAATTTACTTGATAACATGTTGTGTGAAATTTAGGTACTTAACGGATGGTATGCTTTTGAGGGAGGCCATGACAGACCCACTATTAGAACGTTACAAGGTCATTATACTTGATGAGGCTCATGAAAGGACATTGGCTACAGATGTGTTGTTTGGGCTTCTGAAAGAAGTGTTGAAGAACAGGCCGGATATGAAGTTGGTTGTCATGAGTGCCACCCTTGAGGCTGAGAAGTTTCAGGCTTACTTTAATGGTGCACCTTTAATGAAAGTTCCTGGAAGACTTCATCCTGTTGAGATATTCTATACTCAGGAGCCTGAGAGAGATTACTTGGAGGCTGCGATTAGAACAGTTGTGCAGATTCATACTTGTGAACCATTAGGTGACATTCTAGTGTTCCTCACTGGGGAGGAGGAAATTGAAGATGCATGTCGGAAAATAAACAAGGAGGTTGCCAA
This sequence comes from Umbilicus rupestris, assembly GCA_963678935.1. NCBI lineage: Eukaryota > Viridiplantae > Streptophyta > Magnoliopsida > Saxifragales > Crassulaceae > Umbilicus > Umbilicus rupestris. Next base: position 1,046,294 of record OY787623.1, on the reverse strand, counting down.
CCTCGGGGATAGCGTGGGTCCTGTTAAAGTGGTCCCTTTGTACTCCACACTTCCTCCGGCCATGCAGCAAAAGATTTTTGAAGCTGCACCTCCTCCAGTGAAAGAGGGTGGTCCTCCTGGAAGGAAGATTGTTATCTCTACCAATATTGCAGAAACTTCTTTAACCATTGATGGTATTGTCTATGTCATTGATCCTGGTTTTGCTAAGCAAAAGGTGTATAATCCTCGGGTACGCGTTGAGTCATTGTTGGTGTCTCCCATATCAAGGGCTAGTGCACATCAGAGGTCTGGTCGCGCTGGAAGAACTCAGCCGGGAAAGTGTTTTAGGCTGTACACAGAGAAAAGTTTCCAAAATGATCTTCAGCCACAGACTTATCCAGAAATACTAAGGTCGAATTTGGCTAATACAGTTTTGACATTGAAAAAATTAGGGATAGATGATCTTGTTCATTTTGACTTCATGGATCCGCCTGCCCCGGAAACACTAATGCGTGCCTTGGAGGTATTGAATTATTTGGGTGCATTGGATGATGATGGGAACTTGACAAAGCTCGGAGAAATCATGAGTGAATTTCCTTTGGATCCTCAAATGTCAAAAATGCTTGTTATCAGTCCTGAATTCAACTGTTCAAATGAGATCTTGTCAGTTTCAGCCATGTTATCAGGTACATGCCTCCTTATAAATGCAATTTACTTTACTATTTGGATCTTAGTCTGCATACCTACAGACATGTTTAAATTTTGTATGTGAATATGATGTTAGTCGGTAACAGCATGCACTCCTCTTTTATGGTATTTTGGTCTCAGTATATACGACTCTTACTTATTAGTATTCACACCTTAGACAGTAAATGTGTGCACTCATTTCTATATACACAGATGCACTTCTAGTTGTTAGAGATGCATGTGCGCACATAGTTTGTCATCAGAAAATATCTTGTTTGGGTTCCATGCTCTGAGTTGGCATGCTCCATAAGATTTCTAAGTAAGCGCTGATGCAGATAGTTGCAGTTACTCAGTATTCTCTCATCAAGCACTTAAAGTCTGACTCTATGCAACTGACCTCCGTGGGCCTCGTCTGTGATAACCAATTTTTTCTTTAGTACCCAATTGCTTTGTCCGGCCTAGAGAGGCTCAAAAAGCAGCAGATGAAGCTAAAGCTCGATTTGCGCACATAGATGGAGATCACCTCACCTTGTTGAATGTGTACCATGCATACAAGCAGAACAGTAAGTCTCCTTTATTTTTTTTCCTTAATGAATCCTTTACAATGCTTTTTTAGAAGGCTAATGAATATGAAAAAAAATGCCGTGTTGCAGACGAGGACCCATCTTGGTGTTATGAAAATTTCGTCAACCATAGAGCACTTAAGTCTGCTGACAATGTGAGACAGCAGCTTGTGCGTATCATGGCTAGGTTCAATCTTAGGTTATGCAGCACAGATTTCAACAGTCGTGACTACTACGTCAACATAAGGAAAGCAATGCTGGCGGGTTACTTTATGCAGGTGGCTCATCTGGAGCGTACTGGACACTACCTCACCGTGAAGGACAATCAAGTAAGTGATTAATGGATAATACATTTTTTCTTTCGATTTTTATTTTGATTTTGGAAAGGGAGACTGCTTTTTTGTCGCAGTGTTTGGGGACTGGATTTTTAGAATGTGTAGTATTTTGGACATTTATCCTGTGTCATAGCATAAAAACTGGATGACATGGCACAGTCTTTATATCCTCTCGCAAGTAACAATCATGGATATTGCTTCCCACATCTTCTACTCACTCACGAGTGCAATGACATGCCGTCTTGTGCCATATATGATATATGCACATTCTAACACAAAAACCATGCTTGCGGCAGGTTGTCCATTTGCATCCATCAAATTGCTTGGATCATAAGCCAGAGTGGGTAATTTATAACGAGTATGTCTTGACAACTAGGAACTTCATCCGCACAGTTACAGATGTTCGTGGGGAATGGTTAGTTTTCTTACGCACTGCACTGTACCGCATTCAAATAAATATAATTGCTACACAGTATCACGATCTGATCGTGCCCATTTATTTTCTCCCTCCATGTACAGGTTGGTTGACATTGCTACACACTATTACGATCTGGAGAACTTCCCCCAATGCGAAGCCAAGCGTGTTCTTGAAAAGCTATACAAAAAGAGAGAAAGGGAAAAGGAAGACAGCGGCAAGAACAAAAAATGAACTGAAGAGGAATCAAAGTCTGTAGACCCTCTTCTGGTCACCAGAAAGATACAATACGTTTGATACCCGAGTCTTAAGGTGTACCATTTGTATCATCCTGGATATTATGCATCACCTTCTGCCTTCCAACAAGTGTAGCAGTTTCACTTTTCTAGTTATTTAAAAGTTGGGTTCAAATTCCCTGTTCTTTTTTTTTGCTTATTATGGAAATGCAACTTCGCCAAAAGTAGATATCTTAGAACATTCTAAACACAATAGAATTACACATATCTGGCAGACAGAGTTGTTACACATAGGAAAGGCATAGCTCTTCAAAACCTCAAATCCACAACATAAATTATTTCCAGAGAGGCTCTCATTCTTTGTTGCGTTCCTCATCCAATTTCACATACAGTTTGTCAATGTCCGCCTGGTTCAATCAAACTCAGCCATTAATACATTACAGTGAGCAATGCGATGAATTATGCAGTTCTGTCTTACCTGGTAAAGTTTGAGCAGCTTGTTCCGTTTTTTCTTCATTGTAGCTGTCAGCAGTTCCCTCTCCACATCAAATATCTGTGACTCCACAATAATGCCTTTGATGGCCTCAAAACCGCGAAGCTGTAGGGATAAATCAAACAAAGCCACAATCATCAGGCCTTACAAGATGCTATCAGAATGTCATCTAAACCCTACCTTGTTTCGCGCAGCAGTTAACTTTAGCTCAGAAAGAATGTAACTCTTGAACTGATCAAGATCACAAAGTTCACTGAAGGTATTATCATGCCCGTTGTCACGAGCCCATATCTTGGCGCTTTCTTCGTGTGGGACTACAACAGCAACCAGCATAGACTTGAAGCTGTCCCCATACACCCAAATCTTCAAAAAAAATATCAGTCAGTCCCAACGCCTCAATTTATAAAACCATTGACTCGAATCCTGCAGAAGTCGCTTACATCTTCAACAATGGGAGTAAAACCATAAACTTGCTCCAAGTACTCGAGAGCAACATACTCTCCTTGGGAAAGCTTTATGACGTTCTTTTTCCTGTCGATAATTTTGAATGTCCCATTTGGAAGTACTTCTCCAACATCCCCTGCAGGTACCATAAACAGAAATTAGAAAATAGTTGTCGGGTCAAATGTGGTCTAATACTGTCTTGAAGATGTTGCGGTAACCTGTGTGAAACCAGCCATCTCTTATGGACTCTGTAGTCAGTTCAGGGTTTTTATGGTAACCAGAAAAGAGATTCTTCGATCTGACACAGATTTCGCCACGTGGGGGATTCGCCAGGGGATCGTAGCCCATGTCTGGAACTTCTTCCAGACGAATTTCACTGCAAACAAATGGAGCACCCACACATCCCACCATGCTCATTTCATCAGGGTAGCCTATTGTTGCCAGCCCACATGTCTCCGTCAACCCTGAAACAAATATTTCATTTTACAGTTGCTCAACTGGATTTCATATTCTCCATCATTTCCAATCAATTTACGGAAACTCTATGCAGTCGGGAAAAAAATGAGGAGTCTCACCATAGCCTTGAACCACAAAAGCGCAGCATGTCACTCTTAAGAACTCCTCGATTTCAGACCCCAATGGAGCACCTCCCGATACAATCAAGCGTATGCGTCCACCTAGCCTTGCTTTGACCTGAAACGAACATACGACACATTCATGATGAAACCGTTCGGTTGTATCAAAGCTGACAAGTGCTTATGAAATTAATTAGGTACTTATATTTATCATTGGGAATATATTTCTACCACCCAACTGAATTGTTCAGTTTAGGATCGAAATCATCTTCATTTGAGTTTTTACCTTTCTGAATGCAAGCAGGTCAGCCAAAGGGGACGCGTATTTCTGTTTGTATCCCCGGTTCATCCAGCCAAGTTTGCTACGTTTGACGCCATTAGAATTAGAAGAAGAGAACTAATCGTAGTAAATTAAGTCTACAGTGATGTCTGCATCCAACAGGAAACAACTTACTATCGGTACAGAAGATCAAAAATCTTTCTTCTCCGAGGCCTTACTTCCTGCAACCCCTTTTTTATCCCTAAGATACCGAATCCAGTTAGTTTTTGCATCCCAACCTAATTCAAAGAAAAAGGTTACTCAGTCATGAAAAGGATCACATACCTTCATATATTTTCTCGAAAACACGAGGTACACCAGCAAAAAACGTTGGCTTCAACTCCACTAAGTCATCTCTTATCGCATTTAGATCCTTCAGAAAACACTTGACATCAATACTTTGCCACCTCCAACGAGGAAAAAAATGTATGCTTAAATCAGTTACCCCATGGTAATAGCCGACTGAAGCACCCTTGTGGAAAAAATACTCTTCGATAGTTCGGTCAAGTATATGCGCGAGAGGCAAGAAGGATAAGTACACATCATCCACCGTCATCTACACGAACCAAGAAATTTGCAAGACTTTCCGTTTAAATTGAAACATTTGCAGAAACAAAAATGAGTGATTTTTTTCATATAAGGACTTGTTCAACCTTCTTCCAGGGTCAAATATCTCAGAAAAATTTCAGAGGGCAGCATACCTTGTCTTCAAACTGTTCTAAGAATATATCGACTCCCCTGACGCTTGCAACTCCACTTTCATGTGTTATAACAGCACCTTTGGGATCTCCACTGGTGCCGCTGGTGTACATTATTGTGCAGATATTAAAAGGTTGAGGAGGCGAAGGTTCTGTAGGATTCTCTTTTCCCTGATGCGAAATTTATAACTATCACTAACTGAACGAATCTCATCCATAAAATTCAGATAGCAAGCAGTACTTGAGTAATAAATAACTTGGAATGTTCTAAATTCTAATGGACTTGAGAGCGGTTTTACTAACAAGTTTGAGAAACTCATTCCATGAATATGGCTTTACTCCAAGCTTCGCAGCCGTGTCCTTCTCATCCTCCGTCAGCAAATCCAGCGAAACTAGAGCTGCAACGGCAAGGAACTTTCAGTAGTTAATTTCACACTGCAAACTTAACCAGGCGACGTAAAGAATTCTGACCTTTCAGCCTTTGAGCAGAAAAGCAGTCAGGACTAAGAATCTGCAATATGAGAAATTTGACGCTGTAATACCAATTATTTCGACTGAACCACACTATGCAGTTGATATCGGTTTCAGTTACTTACTTGCTTCAGTTTCTTATCCTGAACGAATACATAGTCAACCTCGGCATGGTCAATGATGAAATTCACTGCTCCAGGCCCTGAAACGAAGATCTAGTAAGTTAATTTTATGTTACACAGTTTTCCACAAATAATCACAAGCCAACTCACCAAGAGTATCGTAGAGGGGTACACAAATCAGGCTGTGTGCATTACACGCCTGCATAGCTACGATCCACCGGGGGCAGTTCGCCCCATAAATCCCCACTCGAGCACCCTGTCCCAGACATTTCAGTTGGAGAAGGAATCATGTATACTAATTTGTATACGCATAATCTTACAGGTTCTGCGCCGGATGCTCTTAAGGCGGAACCAACCACCAAGACCTCATCGTACACTTCCTTGTATGTCTTCCATAAGTAAGGCCCCCACTAAAAGCGAAAACAAACAAGTTTAGAAACGCAAAGCAATCGATTCTGATATAAGCACACTCTACAGTCTACAAAGGCTAATTACCTCGCCATCAACAAGTTCGCGCCATCCTAGCATTTTATTTCCAGCATGTTTCTCTGCAGATGATCTGAACATCATGAACCATTTTCTTGTCAGTAAAACAAGTCCACCACTTCCATCAACAGAACCAAGATCCAACTACCGGAATCATCACAATTACCCACATACAAGTGAAATTAAAGTTTTTGCAAAAGTCTCAGGATGGAACTGAATTAAACACTAGCACAGCAAGTAGTATGCGAAACAATAGAACAAATTTTAAGGACAGGAAAGCAGCTACCTGAAAATATCCCAAGATGTAGTCAAGTTTGGATCAGACGGAGGGAACTCATTCTTGGCAAGTATATTTCTGTAAACAGGTCCAACAGACGGCTTCCCGTCTTGACCCTCTTTACCATTCTCTACTTGAACAGAATATGTCTTCAAATTCATCTCTCACAATTGCTGAAATCAAAACCCAACAAATACCTATTTATACTCTCTACAAAGCTTATGAGCACACAACACCCGGAAAATTACTCTATTGCAAAGTCAAGTATGAAGCTCCCCGAAAAGTCAGGAATTGAAACACAACCGTAATATTATTGACCAGATCAATACATTTCTTTGTCCCTGAAATCAAAGTCTTCAACCAGGTAGGATTGTCCATGTAGTTGAGATAATCAATAGGGAGACAGAAAACTGAGAAGCTGAGGTTGAATCTCTGATCCACAAAGCCCAGATAAAAAGTTTGAAACTTTATCATTTACTAGACAGCATACTCTCCTGTGTTTCACCGAACAATGAACCTAGATGCTTCCAGACGTTTTATATAAGAAAACCCAAAACATTCTAAGAGCAAACCGACATTAGAACCACATGGGGGGCTCTCCAACCAAAACCCTAAGCAACCAATTCATGGCATCAATAAATACATATGGGTATTTCAAAAAACAACTGAAATCAAACCCAGAAGTCAACAAAGTTTGAACCTTTCAAGTCTCAACTTCAATAAACAAACAAACAAGTGGGAGATCAAAACCCAAAAAGCAATGAATCTGCATAACTGAGACTAGTCAACTTACAGTGGAATTGAAATGGAGCAGGCGGCTTGAGATGGTGGAAAACTGAAAGATGGAGTTGCAGAAGGGGAAGATGGGCATGGAGAATATATAAAAGAGGGAACATAGTGGGCAGATGAAGATTAGAGAGATGGGTAAATGAGTTGGTTGAGACAGGTGAAAGGTGTTGTTATGTTGTTCAATTAGTTTAGTACTTTGGTTTGTTTATAATGTATTGGGATCGATGATGATGCTTCTGTCTCTTTCAAGTTGTAATCTTTCTTGAATCCCATGCTCTAAATTACCCTAAAAAAAGGGAAAAGAAACAAAGTAACTGATTCTGATCATCTGGGGATTCGAGGATGTTTCCATAGCTTCACAGCCAATGAGACCTCTCAGGACCATCACTCTACTAATCAAGGGCATATCCAGGCGACCAATGGCCTGCAGCGCGAAGTAATTGGCGGACGTTTTTGAAGAATTTAGAGAACCTCCACTCAGAAGTTGTTCACAAAAAAATTGGAGAAGGAGAGTGCCTTTCACGCGCGTATATTTGATGATTTTTAACCTAATTCTAGCGCATGTCTCACGAATAAAAATTAAATAAAAAATTAGAAAAAATATTTTAAAAATCAGAAAAAATAGAAAAAAAAATCAAAATAACTCTGTTATACGATATTTAAGACGATAGTTTTTTAATTGAAAATAATTGAGATATTACAAAATATTAATAATATTATAAAACATTAATGATATTAAACATTACTAATACAAGATAATAATTAAGCGTCGTCTAAAGTTATTCATTGGTTTTCGAAAATTAGTTGTGCTTCACTAAATTATTTTGAAGTTGTATATGTAGTGAAGAGTCATGAGACGATCAGAAAATGCATGTGATTGTTTAACTCTTCTAATAAGGTTATAGAATTCAATTACCACTGTGATCGATTGGTCCATCATATACTGTGAAAGCAGCTGTTGGACTCTGAAGATCTTCTTCTTCGGTCTCACAAATTCTTTTCCATGAATTCTTCTTCAACAATCATGTTATGCATTATAATGGAAGCTAGTATAATTATTTTTAAAATACTTTTTGGATGACAAAAATCTACATGACGAAGTGTTGCCCAATGAGATTGTAAGATCTTAAAGCATCATCCCCACATCTTTACTATAAAATTCTTTTCTTTTTGCATATAATTTCTATGCATCATTTGGTAGATTGACAATTGTTTTAACAAATGATGAGTACCTTGAATAAATTCCATCAGCTAAATAATAATTATTTTTATACGTGCTCCCATTGACTGTATATGTCACTTGTGACAAATTTCAGCAAGAAGATAGTCAAATATATCTGACTGATACAAGACTTTAAAATCATTCTGCGCTCCAGGCACACCGATGAAAGCGTACCATATTCATATATCATACAAGGCAATTGCCTCTAATATAATAGTAGATCAACCTCAATGCCCTAAGTACTACCCTTGCCAAGCAGTTGATCAGTTCTTCCATTCACAATGCATACAGTCGATGCTTATAACCGTACCTGAAAATCCTCGCTGCTATGCTCTGTCGAGAAATGTATGCTGCACCCAAAGACCATAGGTAGCGGTCTTTGTAGGGTGGACTACTTGTGCGCACCACTTTTTCATGCATTCCAGCATTATTGATTCACCCATTCTAGGAATCTCGACACACTGATCTGCACATGATACATATATAAATATTCGAATAGCTTCGGTCATCGCTTGTTTTGAAAGGAGACTAAGCACTCCAGTAACATCACTCCATTGATGCAGACATAAGAATTCCTATTCAATTAATAGTAATAAAAAATATTTGTTGAGGATGTTCTCGACGGATAGAAATTCCTTAATGAATACGTATGTCCTAACAAAAGCATCAAGCACATCCTACGATTGAAATTTTGATATTTGCCTTATCTATACTCACCTAGGCATTGCATATAAATCATTCATAGATTCTTGACATCGATTTTAGTGATAGTTTTTCGAAGGCTAATTTTCACACAATCGATTCTGATATGGTCCTAACTTCTTTTACCATGCCTCTCATTGAAGCAGCTTGGGGTAGGTTAGGTTTGATCCAAAAGTGGGGCCCAATTGGTGAGACTTGAAAGGTACCCTAAACTTAACTCCACACACAATGGAGAATCACCTTTGAGTTGTCCATCATTTACTTGTCACTCACTTTTGATTAGTTTTGCCCGGATAGGTGGTAAGTTTACTTATTAAGTTTCGGCACAAAATTATGAATTTGACATGTTACAAATCGATCGCTTTTCAATATAACATATTGCGTAGGTGGAGGAAAAGATATTTCTAGAGGACAATAAATTGCACATGGGACAAGATTGGGTGATGCTAGATCAATTATCGGTAAGAAGGTTTGAGAGTTATGAGGTTTTATGAGGATGTCAGGCAGCGGCCGAGATGTGACAAATCATTATCCTCCCAATGCAAGACAACTCTATACTATACCCTTTTGCTCTCGGGAAAAAAAGGACACGAAAGGATACTTTCGTTAAGGAACCAGCTAGGATAGCAGGCAGCAAATCCTATAGGGTTTGGTGGGACACTATCCTACAAGATAAGGGAGGTCACTTATTGCATACACAAGGCCTAGGCACACGCAACCCGATGGCTTAAAGGAGCCCAAGTTGAGCTTTAGGTAAGAGTGTAAGACAAGTGTGATCTTCTTTGAGGACTCGTCCTCAGCATTGATGTTGATCACACGGAAAGACTCCTTTGACCGTTAGGAAAATTACGAATCAAAATAGAACGATATAGACTGATAGGAAAAGTGACACACGAATTATAATAGTTCGTTCTCAATGTGGGAAGTACGTTCACCTGCTGTTTGCTGTCTTTAATCTACTATAGTCTACATCCTCGTAACTCGCTCACATACTCTGTATTTTGCTACAATACATATGTGGCGACTGCAAATCGTATATATATATATATATATATATATATATATACGGTAATCTAGGGTTCAGGTCGATCAGATTGACTGCTCTGTGTCGGATCTTAGTAACGCTTTTGTGTGGTTATGCTTTACACCGATTTGTGGAGATTCTTAATTACTTGTCAAATTGATATGCTGACAGATTATTCATGAAATTATAATACGAAAAAAATAAAAATATGTAAAAGTCAAATACGAGGGCTTAAAAGAGTTAGAATAGATTTGTACTAAAATTCAATCATAAGTATCGAGCTCCCACCTACAAGACCTGACCAATCACAAGCTGCATGGGCTGGAAGGGCGCATGGCTGCATGGAATTGAGCCACATCTTCATATATTACAATTTGCCATTAAAAATTTCGGTGGAGGGGTGTATGGTCATGTCTATTAATGGCAGCGTAGTGTGACCTCAACCATAAAACATGATGCTGGAACTTTGGAGATACTTTCTTGCCGGTGAAGAATGACAATGAATCTCTTATTCTGTATTGGTGGCGGATGCAGTTGGTGGGCTGTTTGGGCTGCGGTAATAATGAGTGCAATTTTTTAATTATAATTAAAAAAAAATCTAAAAATACAATCGTGGCTTTGGTTGAATGGAGGAGGGTCAGTTTCGGAGTTCGGAACTGAGTTGGTAGCCGTACAAGAACTTGAATCCTGGCTCCGGCCCTGTTAAGTATGCCAACTCTTCTACATAATTTGCATCAATAATGTGATATGTATAATTTGCAGTGAAAGAGAAGATGAGGACTCATCCATCATCAAGCTACAAAATGAGGATTGAGCCCTTCTCTTCCTTTACCCCCATTCCTCTGTATGCCAAGATTCGAATCTCTAGCTTTTTGAAGCTTCTGGGCTATCAATGGCGAGTCCTTTTTATTTTCAAGTTATTTATTTTGTTGCCCATCTCTTCATGTTGCTAAGACATAGTCAATGAGGAGCACTAAAACATGTATCTTGGAGGTGATTGAAGAAGGGGTTTGAAAGCCTCCATATCACATTGAAGTATTGATACTCAAATTAGATATGAGAAAAGCTTAAATGAGCGAGACTTCATTGCAGCTCTGTGTAGCGTCAGAAAAGTCAAAAGGGACATGATCAGACTTTACTACTCAACATATATATCTAAATATGATGCAAGAGAAAATGAATTTAGGGTGTATTGAGTACCACTGTGAGGGATTCAATAAGGAAAGGGCAAAGATTCTTGGTCTTTCAGCCAGAGGAGTAAAATGGTTGAATGAAGATGATGTAAGTTATAGTCGATTTGCTATTACACTTCACAATTTTATTGTTGATTGTGGTGACCAACAAATAATGCTTATAGAGGAGGATGAATAGGGCTGTAAACGAGTCCGAGTCGAGTCGAGTATTAAAGTTTGGCTTGTTAAATTTTCTATAAATTGAAACTCGAGTCGAGTTATCACGAGCTTGAAAAATACATGTTTGAGGTTGACTTGTTTAATTTTCACGAGTTCGAGCCAAACTCAAGATTTAAACGAGTGGTTTACTTCATTATAGTTAAAGTGTATTTATGTAGCAACGAACTTTAAAACGGGTTCGACATTTAAACGGGTTTGAAAGAGTTCTAAACGATTTCTAATGGGCTTAAACAAGCTATTTATTTAACTAAATTACTTTTCTAACTAAAATTATAATATTTATATGAAAAATACTTAAAATCGAGCTTGCAATCAAGTTTTATAGAGGTTTATCAACGAGCTCATAAACAAGTTATTCACGAACATAAACCAATCAAACACTTCCTTGCTCATACTCTTCTTGTTTATTTAACGAGCTCAACAACTAAGCATAAACTTGGTTCATTTGTTATCGAATGAGCTTTTGACCAAACTTTGACCAAATGCTTGCACCCATAAGTGGTTGATAAAATTGGATAAGATATGGTGAGGTGGAAAATAAGGAAAATAAAGAATATCTAAAACATGAATGTGGTAAGTGAAATTTCTAAGGTCAAGAAAACTTTTGTCCAAGGTTTCAAACTACAAACTAGTGTTGGTGAAAGGGTGAAAGATTTCTTCTCTCAAGGTAAGATGTTTTGATAAGTGAAAATGATTCTAAGAATAAGGTAACCAAAATTATACTCTCGTGGTTGTCCACAAGAAGAAAAAATAAATAAAATAGAAGAATATATATTCATTCTTATAACTTAATATGAGATAATTATAAATAAAAATTAGAATGGTAAGGAAAGGACCGAGCATGATGGTCAAATTCTCAATAGCTTAAAGAGAAAACAACCCATGTGGATCCAACCCAATGCGACCATATTAGGCTATACGGCCAAACGTGGAAAACTCGTATTAGTGGTCGACAGGAGAAACTCAGGAGCCTCAACAATAATGTCATTAGGGTTCAGCAGTTAACATAAAATGGATCAAGTGGGCTTTTGGTAAAGAAGATGTTCCGGGTGATTCAAAATCAGATAAAACGGCGATTATTCTCGAAGCAGGTCGACTGTATTTGATATTTATATCATGTCGATTTTAAAGTTGTATATATAGTTGTAAAGGATTTTATGATTTTTTACCTAAAAACTTTTACTCTAATCGTTCATCTTCATCCACGACAGAAGATTTTGAGGCGGTGCGCCACTTGAAGTCGGTGAGATAGGATTACATGATATTGTTGCCAAAGAAACTAATTTTAATGAGATAGAAGTCAGAAACTACATACACAAAAAGACCGTTTGTTGATGACGATGATGGTGAATGGTGATCAGATGACGTCACCTAGGGTTATTGCTCATCTCTGTTCCAAGATCGAGTAGCTACACTCCTCTTTAGGGATCAGTGATGGGATCAGGTCTTCAAGTAGCCCATGATCTCTGTGGGAAAGCGCATCCGAAGGTGAATGTTTAAAGCTGGTGAAATTTGGAGGAGAGGCAAAGTACGATGATGGTAGTTGCTGTTCACAGCGAGAATGGAGATTCATCTGCATCAGTGTCGGGATTGCTCCGGCGGCCGGCGAGTCTTGAAAAATGGCGAAGGAGATGCTGCCACGTGGGATGAGAGGGCTTGGGTGGGTGTGCTGGCCTTCGTAAGTCGTCACGACTATGGATTGTTCAGTGCATGATCTCTCCACTCTCTTCTTCACTCCACATGATGCGCTAGTGCACCGGTAATAATTCCTGCAGAAGTTAGTCAAACTCAAACTGATGATACATAGTGAGCAACTCTTAGGGTTTTGTATAGGTTTCAGTCTCGTTCGTTTCTGACGTTTTATGAATCCGGATCATATATATATATATATATATATATATATATATATATATATAGAGGTCCTGTAACATAATTTAAATATATAAAAAATGAGCTATGAGAGTAGTGGACCATGGACAGCCGCTCGTCGGGGCCGGGACTTTTAGGGTTGGAGTCGGTGATAAGGATTTGTAAGTGGATGATTGTACCTTGGGAAAGGGCTGTTCTTGACAGCTTTTTGGCCGTACTTTCTCCATCTGTAACCATCTTCAAGATGGTCAACTTCGCTGTTGGTCAAGAAAGCAAACCTGGGCTGTTTTTGCTTCTTCAAGTTGGCTTTCTTTGCCTTCAACCTATTCACATATGACACACGTATAGATATCAAGAAAATCATCATTATATCAGTTCACACCATGAAGGTACAAAACTACAAAAAAAACAGTAGCAGATAACATCTGAAGACATCAAAAAATAACATCTTTGTAATTCTTACATTCTGGGTTTGATCTTGTGAATGAAAAATCCACATGAACACAGACACAAAAACATGTCAAAGTCATCAACTTTACTCTTTATGTACACCCACAAGGAACAGAGGGAAAGATGCAAATGCCAGAACTCACTTTTTCTTACTCTTGCCGGACCCTTCTTGATCTTGTTCTTCCTCCTTTTCCTTCTCCGGCTCCGATTCAACCGCCGCTCCTTCGTTATTGGATGCAAAAGAAATCGAGGAGGAGTTGGGCGTCCCTGGCGCATTCCCATCTTCAAAATGACGCTTACCATAATACCCTAAATCCCCAGCAGCAGCAGCAGCAGCCACCTGATGCATCTGCAACGACGTGACCTCTCTGTCAGGCATTTCTTCAAACATGTACCCGATCGGAATCTGAAACTCGTGACCCAGCATCTCCAAAAACCCTAATTCCCCTCCAGCCCCATTTCCCAGACCGTCCAACATAAAGCGTAGATTCTCATACCCAGCTCCGCCACTGCCTGGCAAATCCGAGCAGAAGGACATCCCGCTCGAGCTCCTCGCTCCGTAGGTTGCGTTCTTCATCCCTGTACCCTCCTCGTTCTTCATCATCATTTGTCACAAATCTGGAGTTTTTAAGGAAAGGACAAAGATCAGTGAGAGATGAATGTGGAATGAAAAAGAGCGAGAGAGAAAGTGGCGTTTGGTTCGGTTCGAGTAAAAATGTTTTTTTATACGCAGTGAGAGAAGTGCGAGAGGTAGAGATAGAGACTGTAACCGACGCGGCCAAAAAATTATGGACATCTCAAGGGAGTGTACGGACTATCTATGTTTCTACGCAAATGTCATCGGAATGTGTGTGGTAGTCGATCATCAATCGAATTCTAGTCGCTGAGAGACGAAATTGATTCGGATAAAAATACTTATATATGATAAAACACACTATGAATACATCTATATCGATGAGCTAATTGTGATGGAAAAAAAACAGATGAAAAGCTCTAGAGTAGAAGACTATTGCCATATCCTCAACAAAAGACAAAATGTTCCACTTTTTCTCCATTCGATTTTTAGTTGTACGCTTTTTATGCAGTGGAAGGGAGATTTGCAGTAAAAAGCACGTGCGTGAGAATCTGAAAAAAGCGCGCATTTTATTCTGCAAATATTCAAAAAATGCATGCATGAATTATTTCTTCATTTGATTGATCGGTTGTTAATATTTTCTTAATTATTAATTTCATGCTCTTACTAGAAGATCCAATTATGTACAATATTCAGTATTGTTGGCGAGGTGGATTATGATCAAGGGTATGAAAGGCAGAAATCGACTTTTGTATAGCAGAAGGGATAGATTTTTATTAAAAAACGGTTATAGCCTCTGTCGCAAATCGAAATAGTTCCGCTAGTCCGTAATTTTTTTTGTAATTATTGAGTTATAAGAACGAATATAAATGCAACAATATTAAACTAATCAACTATTAATCATAATGAAACGGGCCCACAAAGACAGCGGCCCATGTCACTGTCGGCCCGTAATCAGCTGCGCAAGACATGGGTTGGGCTTATTATTCTCTCTCCATACACGTGGACCCATTCGATTCGTCCTCATAAGAAAAAATTAAAACCACTCCCCGCTCCAAATTTTAAATATTCAAAAATCGCATCAATCAAATTCATTACAGATATAATATTCGAATCATAAAACAGCAAGTGTAGAAGGTTCGTTGAATCACTTCCAAATTGACACGTCACTCAGTCGATGCCATTTTTAAATAATTAAAAGCATGATGAACCAACTACATTATTTGAGACAATTTAATGTTCATTAAACTAAGCCTTTCGGCTAAATGTTGGACATATGTGACATCATCAATATTTTTTTCTAGCTAACGTTCTTGCTTGTTGCTTAAGTCCAGTCAATCATGCTCAATTTGGGTAGCTTTTTATCGAGTTTCAAGATGTTCATGAAGAAATAGTTGAATGAAGACCAAAGTAAATGAGATTGATGTTGTTGAACAAGAACAAAGACACACTTGTCTAGTCACATACTCATAAGCTTCTAAATATGAAATGACTATTAGTTGACTTGATAAAGCCTCTCTCTCTCTACCACAACATGTTAAGAGATATTTATTTGGATTGTTTCACAGCGTTGAGAATGAAGAAATGATGAAAGTTTATATTAAATTTTAGTAGCAGGACTTATAAGTTCGAGTTTTTGAGTCTAAACCGAACTAGAATTATATTCAATTGGACCAAATCCTAATAGTGGTATCAGAGACCATGATTTGTTGGACCGTGTGATGATGCCATGTGATTTGTCATTCAATATGATGCTCTCTCTCAAAAAAATTCTATACGTCCGCTCCCGCCTACATGATTGCAAGTGTTGCACATTTCACCGTACCTTGCAACAATCACATTTCAGATAATGAAAATGTAGAAAGACCTGAAACCCTAATTATCCTACATCTGCATTGCTGTTCTTCAACACAAAAATCTCTCTAAACTTTCTAAACCCTAGCTATGAATATAGCTTGCCAAACCTACATGCTCCCAAGTGACGTTCCACTATTGTTGGCAGGTAACTTGTGGCGCCAAAAACATGCATACGTTGTTAATTACAAAATGGAAAATCACAAACCTCATTTTGGAAAAAACCCTAAATTATGAACTCTAAAAATCAGCCAAACCGCAACACGGTCACCACACAATTATTGTAGTAACCCTCTCAGTACGGGGAAACCAGACCCGATCTAGAGGGGTGTCAGGTATGAGCGACAGTATGGGCCCACTTTTGTTTGCGAAAAATAATATTGAAATTATATTTATAAAATGATATTATGTTATAAGGGCCCTACATGTATGTTTTGTCTAGTCACCTAAAAGATCAGGAACGGATCTGCTGAAAACTAAATTTATAAATTCGTTCATCAAACCCGTAGTAGTAACAGAAAGTGTATCATGTATGACTCATGATGTGGGTAGAAGGATCAATAACATAAGGGTTTTGGGAGAAGGGAATAGTCAAGAGTAGAACTGATGAAGAAGATTTATGAGAGCAACACAAGTGTAGGGTTGTGTTGTCACATTTGTGTGTTGGATTTTAGATGCAGTTTTAGGGTAGAATGAGGAGTTGTATAATCTTTTTTTAACAGAAAGTGAAAACCTAAATCTGAGGTCATCAATTATTTCAAGTATTGGTATCCAATGAAGCAAACAGAAAACCTAGTTTTGCTCCTGCTTGCAATTTGAAAGAAATCTGCAGGGAAAGAGACACCTTCTCTTGAAATCAACAGTGGTATTCAGGGCTTGTAAAACCAGGAATATGTGAAGTTTTGAGTCCTTCAGGGCTTGATACTTGATTGGATCTATAGGGGCTTACTTGGGGATATTCAATTTACAGTGACCCAAAATCTGAGGCCCGCTTCTGGAAACTTGTTCTGGAACATGCATGCTCTCCTTAAACATGTCCATCCATGATGTTTCGACCTTATACAAATATAACTATGAGATACCAAGTGCGGAAAACAATGGTCTTTATAGCATTTATTTGTCTATTGACATCTGAACCCAGAATTAGTAGATCAAAAATCGAATAAATTCTTGATTAGGATGAAATGAATCACTAAGAATGATATCGCTTTTGTATACATCTATAGCTACATTATGTTTCAAGGTATGTATTAGGATTCGGTCGATTTGAGACAATTTCAAATGAGTATCTCTCAGTATTTCTAGATAGTTTCAAGCCAATATCTCTCAAAACATTCCTTTGTTAGAGATAAGTATTTGAAGAATTGTCCCACATCGCTAGTTTGAAGGATAGTTTGCTATGATATATTGGATTATAAAAACCGTGATTCTTGACCTTAAACTTTTGAGTCACATGGAAATTTGGTCCGCTATATCTAGTAAATTCACACTTTTCTCTCTCTAACCGAGATGATATCAAATGAATATCTCTCAACATCTTCACAATATCATAAAACAAATCAAGAATATCATATCCTTATCAATGTGAGCAAAATTCACACAAATCAATCAGTGCCAGGATTGGACACCAGATCGATCATGGTTTGCATGAGTCGGACTTTGAGCTGTAGAGCCAATATGTACTCAGCTGTTTCTCTGAACAATCCATCCACGCCTATGCCCTTATGACAATTTGGAATGAGCCGCTTGAGTGTCGTCACTCTCCTCCCAAGAACTCCAGTTGATGACGTCCTCCTCCTCCTTAACTTGTTCTTCATTTTCATGCTCATTCTTGATGATGGAAGAATCTCCATCTTTGCTGTCACAGCTTTTTGCTCCACCATCTTGAAATCTGCTAGGGTTGAGGATCACTGTATTTATAGCCAACTAGAGAATCCAATCCACACAACACCGATTTGAAACCTTGTACAAGATGAACAAGAGATTGAGAGGAAGATGACTTGTCTTGCAAGCAAATGGTACAAGTGGGGAGGGTTTTATAAGCGATTTTGAGACATGGGTATTCATTTGTTGGGAGGATAAAGTGGCACATAACTGGCAAAAGACGAGGGAAGCTAGCTAGCTAGCATGGAAGTTGTCGTTTGTGACACCCAAAAAACATCCTAAAAAACAGGGTTTTATGAATGAAACCAGGCCACGTGTGCCATAAAAACACTAGTATAAAATAAGGTAATAATTATAAAGGGTTTGGAGCATGTTCTAAAACTAAATGCACATGGATTCACATGACATCTCTTCATCACTACTATACAATCCCCCCAACCCTATTGATCATGAAATCTCCACTACCACCACCACCCTCCAAACCCTAGCTTTATCTCCATCAAAACACCCTGTATTATTCCCTCCCTCTTTTCAATTACCCACCTTCCGATTTCGATCCGTTTTCTCTCATTCATAATTGTGTCATAATTCAAGAGACAATGACTTAAATCAAACTCAAAGAAATTATACCTAATCGATTCGATATAATAGTGTTTAGAAACCAATTTGAGGACATTGCGGGTCCTGAGGCGGCTTTCCTTGTTCATCATTCCAGCTAAGCTCTTGTTCCATGTGACTCAAAATCAGATAAATGGACGATTACTCACGAAGCAAAGTAATCTTCTGGGTCGGAGACATTTATGTCATCTCGGTTTTAGAATTGTATATATAATAGTATAGGGTTTTGTGATTTTTTGGTATCACACATACATTAAATAAGAAAATCTATTAACTTTTACTCTAATCGTTCGTCTTCATCTGCAACAGCTCTCTACATGGGCATTTTGCTAAACAATAGGTCCATAACACGTGTGATTGAAACTAGGGTTGAAAGGGTTTAATTAGTATAGTAATGTTTCCATGTAGGGAACCCTACTCGAGTAGGGGTTTTTTATAGACCAAATTAAATAGGGAGTGTTGAGGTATAGTTGAACATTTGAGATCTTAATGTTGGAGGATAAGTAGAAGAGTTTGATTTTCTTCTGACAAACTTGTATCAATATGCATTTTTTATAGAGTGAGATATTCGTTAATTAAACTTAAATAAAGCTTAGTTTTGAAGTTTGGAGTATAGGGTTATATGAAATAGGTTGAATTTTCAAAACATATATATTTTGAAGTGAATTGGTAGCCACGTTTTTGCACGTGGCTGATTGATTAAAAGGATCATCTCTACTTCTCATTCCATTATTCTTCTTCATTTTTAGGGTTTGGGTAATGCATGTCGGGCTCTTTCCTAACAAAAACAGATCAACACGTGCGCACTGTTCTGGGCTGTCATTTGGGCCCAATAAAGGCCCATTTCACCAAAGCCCATTACATGCTTCTGCACATCACCGTGATATGTCCTCGCTATTTGCTTCATATTCGTCGCTATTTTTATCATTTGCGTCGCTAAATATCTTATCAGACATACTGCTTGTTGATGAGTGTCTTCATTCTGGCAGAAGCGATAATCGCGCGCGTCGAGTATCGATTTGATTATTGAGATTATCGGGGCTATCTCTGAATCCGATTTACATCGACCGAGCCCTAATTTCACAAGCGTAAGAATCCGCACGGTCACATGCAACTCCAGCGATTTCAATTCGGTATGATTTCGTGTTCCATTGGGAAATTTCTGTTAGAACACAATCACTCAAATAGGAAATTAAACAAATAGAAAACTAGAATCGTTGTTGAAACTTGATTCGGCAATTTTCTTAAAGCGTCTATGTCTATGGTGTTTAAGAATAACTTTTAATTTCTCCGAACGCCCTCGTAAATATTTGAGAATGGCTTTCGTTAACGATTTATACATGCCCACAGTGAGTTTATATAAGTAGTGATTTCAATCACGTCTTGATATTCACTCCCAATAGAATCAAATTTCGCATGTTTTCTATATAACTTCGAGTGTCGATATCTCATTCGATACTTGATCAATTTAGACGTTCGAATAGTCAATCTTATAGTACACCTTGCAATAATTTTTTACCATGATTTTTATTATTCAAATTCGATGTAAATACGACACCGAAATTGACTTTTGAAAACGAGACAAAATCATTTTCTTCAAACATTGAAATTCAAAATTTTCTAACAATTTCCATTTGATTTTTTCTGGTTATGCATGAGCATTGCGAAAGATTTGGTTTATTTTGTAGATTCTGATTTCTTGGACGAGTTACAAATGGTGGAGATGGGTACTATAGTATTTATATATTCATTCTTATAATTCAAAAAGTGATAAAAAAGTGCTCAAAGTAAAAAAAAAGACGGAGCTAATCGAAATTCTTTCTTAATAAAAATTATAGTATTTATTGAAGTTGCTTTGGGTCTCTCTTGAGCGCGCACTGTAGATTTGCAGAGGCTTCCACCGAGATTGCGCAGCTAATATTTGGAGAGGGAGTCAATTACGCTAATTTGGCTTTTAGAGGTGCTTAGCGGATATAAGAAGAGATGAAGGAGCTGTTTGTATTTTGTTTTTGGTAACTGGATCCATCAAATCTCATTCCAAGGATTTGATCTTCATCAATCATTTCTGTATTTTCGTCAATATTCGTTTATGATTTGGGTATATCATAGATGTGATGCACCTCATTGTTATGGCATGTCGAATATATGATTGCTAGCTTGTCTGACTCCGGACAGATTTTGTTCCACATGATTTTGGAGTCCTCTTCCCAAATTGAAAGCCGCCCTTCCTAAAGGCTTTTTTTCAATAAAAGTCGCGTTTGGAATGAGCGGCTTTTGATGAAATAGAATTCATTACCAGTGAGTTGTAGAAAGTTGCGTTTGAGGATATCGGTTTCAGTTTAATTGCTACCTAAAAGCCACGTAAGCGATTATTGGACGAGGTAAATTAAATTTTTTCGAAGACTGCTCTTGCCAAAAGCGATTTTGGAAAAAAAAAAAAGACAATATAGTCAAGAAAACTTCGAATTTAGAAATTAGCAAATGTAAGGAAGAAACAAATAGGAGTGTTGATGATGCAAATTAAATTTAGAAATTTTATAAAGTTAAATTAGTATAATAAATTATGTAGAACGAAACTAAATTAATTAATTAAAAGCTAACTTCTTTTCAGTACAAAAATGTAGAGAGAGAGAGCAGAGTGACGTCAACGACATCTATCAGTTGTTCGCTTCTCTCTCTCCTCTTTCCCAATTTACATGGCGTTTTCATCTCCCTCTCCTCCGCTCCGGCTGCTTTCTCCACCGACGCCCAATATGCTCGCACCACCCCCTTCCTCTTCCATTTTGAGCCCCTCGGAGCTCCGGCTACTTTAACGTGCTGCTTTGTGCATTTTATTAGTTTCGATTTGGTTCGCACTCAGGTTGCTTTGGTGTAGGATTCGGATTCGGATTAGATCTGAGCTCGGTGACGCAGCTGAAAGCGATGGTGCTTTCGCTGCTTGATTTTTCTTCGTCTTCTTCAGGTGAGGATTTGGTATTAGCTGCTTCTTGTGTAGCTGGTTTTGATCTGTCAAGTGTTTGACGAAATTTGGGAACTGGGCAGTGAATGGAAGTGATGCGTTCTGTTGCTGTGCGATTTTAATGTTGATTTTTGTTGTTGGTTTGTTTTTTCTTAGGTATTAGCTGCAATAACTAACTGCTTGTTTATATAGCATTGTTTTATACGTGCGTGTACTGTTCTTCCTTCCAATTTCTGCCCCAATTAAGGTTTAGTTTTGTATCACTTAACCGTGCAGGCTTTTCGAGAAGGATGACCTTGATATTGATGAGATGGTATATCATAGTAGTTTGCTTGATATATACTATTGATGCTGATACAAGCACAACTCACCTGGAAGCATCTCCAGTGTTTCCTAGTGTGCCTATGGATGGTCATGTAGTTGCTGATAAATTATTGCCAGCCAATATGCCGTTATTCCATGGTTTAAGGAAACATCATCCACCTAGTTTTGCACCAAAAATGGTTTATGGTCCTTCAGCTTCACCCCCTTATTCGGACGTATCTTCAGATCAATCCCCTGCAAGTTCCCGGTTATCAAAACCTCCAAGTGAAAGGAATGGCTTGCCCACTCCAAATATTGGGCTTACACCTCCTAGTTTGGTGGATATTTCCCCAACGCATTCTAGAGGTTCCTCAGACCCTTCCATTTTGGCTCAGCCGCCTTTGTCTTCTAATATTTCAAGTTAGTTATCTCCTTCCATTATGGCTCAGCTGCCTTTGTCTTCTAATATTTTGCGTTTTTTAAGTTTCTTTTTCCTAAAATTTCTCTTTATATAAATGACTGTGTGTGCATTAACGATTCTGTTCATTTTGGAAAGGATTAATGTAAGCATATGTGTGGCTCAACTATGTGTTAAATAACATTTCCACGTTCTTCTCCCTCAGATTGTTGTAAACAAGACATGGTAACGAAACGAGGAGTTCAAGGTTGCCATTGTGTCTATCCTGTCAAGATTGACCTTCTCCTTGTTAACGTTTCACAAAACCCTAATTGGAATCTTTTCTTGGAGGAGCTAGCTTCCCAACTTAGTCTTCGAGTATCTCAGATTGAGTTGATCAACTTCTACTTTCTTACTCTGTCGAGGCTAAATATTTCCATGGATATCACTCCTCATACAGGGAACAGTTTTTCTGCTGATGTTGCAGCAGCAATAAACTCTTCACTCACCACCCATAAAGTTAAACTAAATCCTATGTTTGTGGGTGACTATAAACTACTCAACTTTACCTGGTTTAAGGCTCAATTACAATCTACAGGTACTTCAACCTGCCTTATTCAAGTTTGTTTGATCCTGATTAGCTGTTCAGAATGTCGTTATTGTTTGTTATCATGCATAGCGGTCATATCTGTCTACTGAGTAATGAGTATAGGCATGTCCATTATACAAGTGATTGAATCCACATTTTTTGTTGATACTGTTTTTCTTTGTTTAAACAGTCCGTCCTACCTTTCCAAAATGTATTTTCTGAGTTGGAGAATAGTCTGTGAAATGACTGTGTATCTTGTTGTGAACAGTTCCTGCAGTGGCTGCACCACCAACAGAAGGGACTCCACATAAGACGTCCCCAACTTCTGTATCAGACAATGCGCAAGAGCACAAAAGCCACTCAAGTTTGAGTCTTGTCATCGGCATCGGGGTTGGGATCATGATCATTGTCATTATAGCCATACTTATTGTATGCTTATTCGCATCACGTCAAGTGAAGAAGAATTTTTCTCCTATAGAGCCTGGTAACTATTTCGTCCATCTGAACGATAGCTTATACAAAATGATATAATATGCTCCTGAATAGTAAGATGTCCTTATATAAGAATGATAAAAGGGGCCAAATCATTCTTGTTCGGGGCATATTCACTTAAATGATGGTAATTTTTGTGATGCTTATACATACAAATCCTGCAGCCACTATGGGTTTGAAAATTTTAATGGTTTACTTGAGAGCTGAGGCTGCTGCAGTCACCTTATGATATATTGTATTTAACGAATTGATGCTAGCTGTACTTCAAACCTTGGAATTATGATTCCTTCTGATCTTGAATCTTTGGGGAAGCCCATATTTTAATTTCATTTCCGTTGTCGATACATTGAATATCTCCTTATTATTTTAGGTCCTCTGTTCTCTTCAGAAAAGCCAAAACCTTTGGATGTGAGTCCTTATGGTGGATCTTTCCCCCAGCTAGCCAGTACACGGTTTATCGCATATGAAGACCTCAAAGAAGCGACGAATAATTTTGAAGCGACCAGTGTACTCGGAGAGGGCGGTTTTGGTAAGGTTTTCAAGGGTGTGTTAACCGATGGTACTGCTGTGGCAATTAAGAGGCTTACAACAGGAGGACGACAAGGAGATAAGGAGTTTCTGGTGGAGGTTGAGATGCTCAGCCGACTTCATCACCGAAATCTTGTTAAACTTGTTGGCTACTATAGCAATAAAGACTCGTCACAAAATTTGCTTTGCTATGAGTTGGTGCCAAATGGAAGCTTAGAGGCTTGGCTTCATGGTATTTTGCTTAACTTTGATTGGTTCCTTTTGCTTACAAAAAATTGTTAATATCAACACAGAGGAACGTTTAGTCCATGGTTCAAGTTAATTCACTCTATTTGTATCATCATGTCAGGACCCTTGGGAGTCAATTGCCCTTTAGATTGGGACACAAGAATGAAAATTGCACTTGATGCTGCCAGAGGGCTTGCATACCTTCATGAAGATTCACAGCCTTGTGTTATACACAGAGATTTTAAGGCTTCCAACATACTGCTTGAGAATAATTTCCATGCTAAAGTTGCGGATTTTGGTCTTGCCAAACAAGCACCTGAAGGCAGAGCAAACTATTTATCAACTCGTGTTATGGGAACCTTTGGGTTAGTAATTATGCT
Organism: Umbilicus rupestris; assembly: GCA_963678935.1. Lineage (NCBI taxonomy): Eukaryota > Viridiplantae > Streptophyta > Magnoliopsida > Saxifragales > Crassulaceae > Umbilicus > Umbilicus rupestris. The sequence goes on along the minus strand of OY787623.1, from coordinate 1,021,920 downwards.
TAAACTTGCTGCGTCTCTGCAATGCAGTTTGATACTAACAGAAATACATGGCTGCTGCCTGCTGGCAGGTATGTGGCTCCAGAGTATGCCATGACTGGACATCTACTGGTTAAAAGTGATGTCTACAGCTACGGGGTTGTGCTCCTGGAATTGTTAACTGGGAGGAGGCCGGTAGATATGTCACAGCCATCAGGACAGGAAAATCTAGTCACTTGGGTTGGTGATTTCTAAACCTAGCGCCGTGGCTACGTTGTTTGTTTTTTCATCATTCTCGACGTTAAATAAATTTGTATTGCGTACAGGCTAGGCCCATTCTAAGAGACAAAGAGCGACTGGACGAGCTGGCAGATCCGGCCCTTGCTGGCAACTATCCAAAGGAAGATTTTATCCGGGTTTGCACTATTGCAGCAGCATGTGTTGCATCTGAGGCAAGTCAACGCCCTACAATAGGGGAGGTGGTACAATCACTTAAAATGGTGCAAAGGGTCACTGAATATCAAGACTCAACATCAACCACCATAATCAGCAGGACCAACATTAGGCAATCGGCCACAACATTTGAATCTGACGGTACATCATCCATCTTTTCCTCCGGTCGGTACTCTGGTGAAAATGATCCCCTATCTAGAACAGCAGTTCAATCCGAAGATCTTCACGAAGGTCGATAAACCCTAGCTATGATCAGAATTTCAGATCTTTCAGCTGGCAGAATCAGACGCAGTGGCTGCCTGAGTTCTCTGATTGAAATGGAAGGTATATATATTAGTCTTCTCCACGCATTTGCTACCTGACGGCTTCTGACAGGAACAGCAAGTTTAATCTTAAGTACACTTGTCAAACTCCATCTAAGAATATGGCCTCGCATAAATCCACAGCTTATGTTTTTGCTTCTGTAATGAACCTTCAAGTTTGAGTGTAGTTGGTAAACTATAGCAAATTCGAGATGAATCAGTTTTTTGACGATCTCTCATTTGTAATACTTTCGTTATAAGAATTAATCATCGATATCGCTTCGTTGGTAAACTAATTCTTCTCTGTATATATTTTGCAGAGGCTGAATGGGGGAGCTCTGTCAGTGAGATTGGTGTTTCTTTGCTCGGCCTTGGGACATGGCAAACTCATCGCGCTTGGAACTCTCAGGCTTACGAGCCCATGCAGGTGCCTGATCAGGGCCATACCGATAATCATAAAAAAGCTCCTCCCCGGCTTCAATCCGCTCCTTGGCAAAAATCCCAACTCTATGGTCCCCGGCAACCAAAATCACCTGCATATCAAATTTCCTTCTTTTAGAGTTCAGACCTGAAAATTCTTGGAGAAATTTAGGTGCTGACCTGAGCATAGCAATTGGGGTGTGGTGAATGATTGGCAAACTTCAGCTTGTCTCCTTTCCGATAAGCATCGAGAACATACTGTCCGGAAAAAAACATATTTGAGTTGAAGACCGCGCACAGCTGAAGACATGATTGGAACTTGTTTATTTACCTGATCATTCAAATCGAAAAGGAAGGAGGAATTAGCAAGATCGTAGATCTTCCCACGCTTGTCTGCTTCGCGGTGGGAGATCAATTCGCCGGTGTACTCTCCAAGATAATCATTTTTGTTGACGGAATTCTGAAATCGCATCAAGTAAATTTTAAGTTTCATAAAACAGGATGTCGGTGAAATGTGGTTTTAGATTTTAGTACCTTGATGAATGCACCCCAGCCCGCAACATCAGACTTCCCCAGAAGTATCTATTTGGAAACACGATGATTGGACATGAGCTCGACTGTTTTTTTACATGGTTAGATGGTCGTGCTACTATGCTGACAATTGGTATAAAGAAATTTGTATTGATCACCTTTTGTTGCTGCCTTAATAGAAGTCTCATGTTTCCGCACTGGCCATCTCCTCTTCTCGGTGGCTCACCGAGAGTGCCATCGCCACAACTGCAACCATAACCATGAGACTTGTAAAATACAGATGGGGTGGTCGATAGATCTCTTTTTTTGAACTTGAAAACCTCAGAAGAAATTTTTAGTCGTTGTCTATTAACATTACCTGACCCAGCAATTGCGGCAAACATCTGGGTCGCATTCGCGTCCAGCGGCAAAGCATGGGCATTGTCGGCTTCTACACTGGCTCTTCGCACACTGGCATCCTCTAAAGCGATTCTTGCAGTTCTTTGAGCACCTGCAAGGTCAATTACCCGCGAGAGGCAAATTAACTCTCTGAAAAATTCTAACGGGTTAAGGACACAACTCGGTCAGATACAGTCGGTTTAAAGCTTAGCGTACATCACCAATCAGTCATACAAAACAGCAGCTCGAGCTTATGATAAATTAGGAAGTTTTTCATAATGAACCAACCAAAATTGAGACATAAATAGAGACCACTTTGACAAGAATGAAATGTTTATCAAATGGCAGTGAGCATACCCACAATACTTCTCGCAGCAAGTTTCATTCTGTAAGCAAGAGCACTGCTTTCCGCACATAGACTGGCACTCGCAAGGTGTATATTGCTTACATGACTGATTTTTTCCATCCACTATTCTTTTCCAGAAAGATGGATGGCCAGCAGATTTCCATGAATACTTGAGTTTCTTTGTTTTGCCCCGTTTACGAAATAGTCGTGATTTTGTTGCAATTTCCTGCATAAAGAGCCAATTCCATAAATTGGCTAGTTATTGCAGACGAGTTTTATTGGCCGAGGAAGAATATCTTAAAGCGAGCCATTTTCCTCGAGGAACCCAACAAAGTCAGGTATCACGTAAAAGAGATCATATCAACATTTTGAATTATTACTTTCATAAATCACATATAGGGAAATTCTTACCATACTATCGGCATCGGGGTTCTCATTGTCTCCGAAAGATGAACTGGCTAGTTTAGAGGATTTATGACTCGCTGAGGCACCATTGTCATACATGAATGCAAAGACCTCGCTGCATGTTTTCCATCCAGAAAGCATATTTCGGGAGATGAGGCAACTGCAAGGTACAGAAAACAAGTAGCGGCAATTATTAAATCAACCATACAGTAAAATATTTTTTATGTAAATATAAAGTATAATCGACTAATGTAATCATTCTACAAGAAGCCGCACAAGGCTACTTCATACAAGCTGCAACAAATTCAAAATGGTATTGATCAGCTATTGAAGGTAATTACCTGTTCTTCCCAAAAATTTCAACTCCCTTTAAGTAAAGTTCTCGCTCAATAGGCTTCCAATCAATCTGGAACGATGGCTTAAGTTGTTTTCTTTGACTACTAGAAGACTTGCACTTCTCAAGTCTGTCTACCACATGTTTCGCTTCATCTTCGTTATGATCTGCATTCTCATAAGAGGAATTTCTGTCAGAAATTTGAGTACCCTCACTAGTTTCCGGAGCAAGCTTCGGTTTCTTAACCAGAGAACACTCTGAATCATCAGCAACCAAAGCTGAGACTTCAAGATCTGGACTTGTATGGAATAGTGTCTTGCGCTTGTTTGAAGTCTCATTATCAGTTACAGTTGTGGAGAGCCTGGAGACTGCTCCCTGATTTGGAGCACCAGTAGCAAGTTCTTGACAGTTGGTGGGTTCTGACGTGAGCACTGCATCACCAAAATGTTCATCCATGGAAGTCGAAGGTCCAACTGTCGAGCCTTGTTCATCTCTCTTTTCCATTTCAATGACATCCATGGAGTTAGTAACTGAAGCTTCTTCTACCCCCATGGAAGGCTGCAACGTTCAAATACACTAAAACCGTTAATTTTGCAAATGATTTTCAACATGAATAACGGCAATGATTATCGATAAGGAAAATTATTGTTCTCTTGTGCCTTAAGATTCTCTCATCGAAGTTTAATTGGTAGAGCAACCCATAGAAAAAAAATTTGTATGTTTGTGCGTCATACCAAAAGGTAGCACTCGTTGCTGCAAGGCTTCCCCGCCTCCTCAATTTCAGACACACATGAGTACTTCTCACACTGCAAAAAGCATCTCAGTAAAACCGGACGGTATAAAAAAACTAAAATTTATTCAAAGAAAGCTATTAACAACACTGCCTACTTACTGAATCTATTATACTCTGTGAACATCCATGCAAACGGCAGTCAAATACCTGCAGGTCAGGTGCAGTAATATTAAGTCCAAAATCCATTTAAATCACATATACATGATTGTTGCAGTGCTAAAGCAGTACCAAGCAACGTCGACAGAAAAGGTTATCAAAAGAATCTAATGCAACACTAAGGCTTTTGTCCAGACATATGCTCTTCTCGAATCCCCTTTCTTCATAATCTTGTTTCTTCTTGTGCTTTTCCTTGAGTATGTTATACCTCTCCTGCGATCAGAGACACACAAATATGTAATTTCTGAAAATTCTGGGAAGAGCGAAACGGATAACATGGTAACTCGATGCTGATGATTTACTACGTAATTATTGTTTTATTTTGTGGCTAGACAAAAAGAGTTCAACTTTCCCATGGTACAAAACAGGCCGCAGTACTGGATACACCCTAACACATCTAACGAACTGGCGATCCGAGGGCTTATAGTGTTCTACTGATACCTGTAACTCAGTGGTGGTGCCTTTGACAAAATGGCTAACGATATTTACCACCTCGTGATTAACGCCATGCTCCTGAAAGGCCATCCTACAAAGCACGAATGATAGTAAATCTTTAAAAAATCATGTAGTTAATAAATTTATGGAATCTATATCTCTCAGGAAAAAGGATGCAAGTTAGATTTCTATACAGCTGAACTCTATCCAAAAAATCTTAATCTATAATTTCCAGTGGCAGAAATAATTATAAAATTTGACGGTTATGAAAAGAAAAAAAAAGGAAAAGAATTCAAAATTTGTAAACACAATATTTTATGGCGAAGATCCTGAGGCATAACAAAATACCACAATATGCGATCTTCACCCTCAGAAAATTCATGTTTCTCATCTTCGGGCTCAGCTAACTCTTCTTCACTGTCGCTGCATATGAGGGCCTCCCCATCATATTGATTATCATAATAAATACGTCTTCTTCCAACAACAGATTGATCTTCAGCCATTCTCTGATTTCTGTCACGTGACCAGAAATGCTAACATAGTGAGTGTAAAATCTTTACATAACTAATCTGACTATTTCAAATCTATCATAGCACACCATATCCCTCAAAACATAATGTGGTTCCACAATTCTATGCTTTTAGATTGGATCATACCGATCAAGAAAAATCCAAGACGTATAGGGTGGTATTTTCCTAGTAGACCGGAGCTTTAAAGTCGTTGAGACAAAACTACAGTGGACGTAATCCTTGTCTCCCAATACATGAGCATACCCACTTAACTTAGTAACAGGATTACGCATTCGAGATGAAAGTAAATTACTCGACCCCACGCCACTTCTATCGGTAACTTTCAATATCTCAGAAACTTGCGCTCGGAGCCTCTTCCTATTCGTCTTGATTTTTTCCTACAAAGCAATAGCTATGTCCTCACATAGACAAACCAAGCATTTAACTTTTCACTAATGATCAAATACTTACTTTCACAAATGCCGCTCGTTCCTCTTGAATTCGCTCCTTCAATAAGTTGATTTTAGTAGACAGCATCCTCAGCTGCTCACTTCCTTCTGCTTCCTAAAAACCGTAGCAAGGCACAGTTAACTCCAGCTATTAAAATCATCCCATCAACTTTTCTAACCCAAAAATTTTTGTTTCCCAGAATAAAATTATCAAAATTTACTGCAAAACCCAACCTCCAGATCCTCCAAATCAAATCCACAACTCACGATCGTTTCAGATTGATGAAACCTCATCTAAAAGGTTGAATCTTTTATCAAAATATCCCATCACTGAAAACCCTTTATAATGAATCCATGACTAGGGCTAGAAACATGAGTCCATTTCGATCAACTCATTCATCAGAAATTAACAACAACATTAAACTCGAGATCAATTAGATACAGGCACACAGCACACAGCCAGAAATTCAGCGAGCTGAAGAAATTGGTAACTACGATAAAGTGCATAAAAAAGGCGCCTACTTTGAGCTGGTCGGCCGAATCTCTGAGCTCGGCAGCCATGCCTGGTGGCAAGGTCGCGGCCGGATCGGACGAATTATTGGCTGATTCTGGGAAAGATGGTCGAAGTGAAAAGACGTAAAGTCCACAAAACGCTGCGTTTCACCTAAATGTCGTACGTTGTCGGTACATTAGCAACGAGGAATCTCTACATTCAGAACACAAGACTGCACATTTTAGCGTCGACTGGAGTTCACATTTAGCAAAGGGAGAAAATGCATAACAACGACATTGCTACTTCATGGCACCACACATATAGCGACCATGAAGCCATACATTAGCGACACAAACATTCGTCGCTAGAGCCGGTGAGATTCAGTAGCTTCCTAAGTGTCAAGATTGATATATACAGTTGAATGATTTACATTGCTGGTTTCAGCTTTTGATTGCTATGTAGATGGAAGTACAACAACTGGTTCCATGTATCCGGAACGCCGGGGAGACACCAATGGCTGCAATCTTGAATATTCCACGATCTGAGCTTCTTTCCGTAGATGGATGGATGGGCATCAACTCTGTACTCGGACAAGCTAGTAATGTCCAGAAGTGTAACATGTGTTTTCATCTGCCTAAGAACCTCAACAACGAGTAAATTCTTTTCAGGGGTCTGTGAAGGGAGTGTTCCCCGGATTGGATGTGTTGCTTCAGTGCAGCGTCCTCCGGAGTTCCACAACCCACCCCTGGATTTCGAAGAGATAATATGTAAGACATGGCGGTCAGGTGGGTAGAGATTCAGATTGGGAGTTTCAGTTTCAGAGTGCTGACCGGAAATGGGAAGGTGCTGAGCTTCGAAAGAAAACTTGTGTTTTCCTAGGATCGATGTTTTTGTCTACCCATGACGCCCAAGTGGTCAGAGCTTTTTTGAAAGCTGTTGAGACGTCGAGATGGGGGTGAACTTGACCCATTTCTTGGAAGTAACTCGTACTGTAAGTTTGAAAGCTCGGAATAAGTCATAGCTAAACCATGATAAGACTTTTGAATCATATACGAATACATGGCTAAAATACTCACCCAGCCTTTGTCTTGTCGTGTGACCACCAATGAGCTGTGTTAAACACGAGTATATCTGCTCCTCTCCACCTCGACGAGCCTCTATCGATACTGTCAATCCTAAGTACTTGCCTTCTCTTTTGCCCTACTCTAGCCTTGCCCTCGTGAACAAGAAAATGTGTCACGTAGTACTCAACGGTACATGCATAGTCCTGCATATAAAATACAGCATTCAATTCTCAAAACTAAATCTTCAAGCTACATAGAAACATGTCGAGCAAAATATTTACCACAAATCTGAAGCTGTAGTTCCCTTTCTCCTTGGTGATTCTTCGCTTGTGGATTTCGTACACTCTTTTTGGATCTTTGACAGCTCCCATTAGAAGGCATAGCATCGATTCAAACTGGTTTCGATTGATTGAATCACCAACGAAAACCAGTCTCTTCCCTCTGATCGTCTCCAGCATTTGCGACGCATTAAACCTAAACAAACGCCAAGTAGCAAAAAACTAACATAAGCATCCTATGCATCATGCATCTTAGAATCTCCATCGCATATTATGAACACCATTTTTACCAAGTACCAACTAGTGCAGTCTTATTCAAAACCTATGCATTCTTAAGTATTCGAAAACTGAAAATCATAAGCAACAACTACCTGGGAATATCGCAACTTTGAGGCTGCCATCTCCACTTCATGTAATCCTTATCGGGTCTTCCGTTACCTAAGCAATCGAACCCTTCATCGATTAAAGGGCATGAGCTATTGGTGTACAAAGGATAGCTCTCATCGAAAACCCAATTTCCTTTTGTAACATCACACACACTCAACTGATCAGCTTCTTGTAAGACACTGGCATTTCTTGAAGGCTGAATCGCCATAACTGAGCTTTTTTCACTCACATTCTGCAACTGATTTGAAGCACCCCCAGTTTGGAAGATCTGAGATCCATCTGAAATCTCACCAAACCCAGATTCAATCTGAGGTTTTCTAACAAGGGTTTGTGTCAAATTTGGATCTTGAACTCCCACCGCTGAGAAACTCCTACTTGTATTACCGTCAATGTGACTCTTCACGCTTCCGTTTTGTGAACTTTCTGACCCATTCGAAACCCTAACAAGCCCGGATGCAGCCTGAGGTGGTGTTGCAACTGCAACCGAGCCTTTGAATCCTGCGCCTGAGAAATTCCATCTAGAGCCAGTCCCGGACACTGGCAGGAGAACAATGACTTGTTTGGTCGGTGATCCAGCAGGACTCATGCTGAACTGCGCTCGGGTTTCTCGCGCAGGGCTGAGTTTGCAGACCCAGATGGAGCAGAAAGTGATGAACAAAATTGATGAAACAATGGTGAAACATAAGAGCAAGATCCTGGTCGGTTTGATGGAGAAACTCCTCTGTCTCTCCATCTCTGCGCTTCACCGAGCTGTGAACCAGACGAGGCCCTCGGTGGTTAGGAAAAAGAGAGCAGATAAGGGTGGAGAGAAGCAGTTGTGTTCTGACACATCTCCATTTAAGTGTGGGTTAGTGGGCGCCTAATGCGGTTGGTTGGTTATGCCAGCAAATCAAATCCCAGTTTAGTTAAATTATTTTCAACCATAATATTATTCATGTTCATTGTCGTTTCATCTCACAAATTCAAATTCCTTGAAAATTGAATTTAAGATATATCATGCTTTCGCGGTAGCTTAATATTTAACGAAAGCCGCTCACGAGAAAAGACTTATTTCACCGACTAGGAGTCGATTCTGATTGAGCCAAAACAGAGGCTCTGGGATAAAATAAAATAAAAATGGAGCATCAAGGTAGCCGGGAGGCGAAGGCTTATTTTTCAGTCAAGAAAAAGACCAGAGCCTATGAAGGCATGCTGGGCATAAAACCAGAAAGAATGAACAGTTTTAATATGATAAAATCACAGAATTCAGATCCTGAAATCAATATCTGGACAAAGAAAACCATTCTGGAGTACCCAACAGCACCGGTGAAAGATAAAAGACTCGATTCTTTGAAAATATGTAAGCAAGCAATAGAGGTATTTCAGATCCACTACTTAAAGGATGCCCAGTGCAGGTACAGGTTAAATGGTAGCAGAGGTAAGTAAGCATCAATTCCGAATCATGGAGAAAATGCAATCACTGTTGAAAAAGCTAAAGAGGAAATACCTTCAAAAGATATATAAAGGGAAGAATCAAAAGAAGAAACACTCGCAGCATCGGATATTTAAAAGAGGAGAAGCAAATCTTCATTTGACCCGAGACAAAGACATTACAAGAAAACTCCAAACATATGAAAGGCACGAGCACTACAGAGATGCCACAACAATTCGCCACACCAGAAAGAACGCATACTTATTAAAAACAGTGCTTAAGAGTGATAGCAATGAAATAAAACACTAAAGGAGACTCACAGGAAGTATTCGAGCACCAACTGTGGCTATTCAGCACTGGAACATGTTTGCTGAAGCAGTGAACTGTGGAACTTGATATGGTAGCTGCCATGGTTCTATAAAGGACTCAGGAGTTTCCGGAACATCCATAGCCAAATCATTCACCTGCTCCGCAATGTAAATAACTTCATTCAAGTACTGCAGCGTATTAGTCAATGCGATAGCTTCAGCTTGTACGATATCCCTCTCTGCAGCAACGTACACGTACGACTGCTCAGTAGCTGCGATTCTCTGTGTCATCTGGTCATTCTCAGATTTGAATTGCGCAAGTTGACCAATCAGGTCATCCATCTGTTTCAGTTTCTTCATTCTTGACCTCCTCGCAGATTCCCGGTTTGACAGCATCCTCTTCCTCTTCCTTTCATCAAGCATCCCAGATCGAGGACGCCCATCAGAACCTGAGCTCAATGTGCTCGTCGCCTGTTTTTTCACATCCATCACAAAGATTCTATCGTTTCCTTACCCAAAAATATCCTAGAAGCTGCTTTCACCTTTACTAAACTTGCTCGAGTAAACTGAATATCAAGTTATACTTTGAATCCGATTCAGGCGGTTTTGAGGATGTTTAATTCATGAGAAATTGTAGAACCAGTAGAGGAAAACAACCGAGAAAGAATGAAGAACACGGATCCTACGCATACGAATCGTGTTCATAGCGGCCTTATCAGGGTTTTGAACTGTCTATAATCTGAAATCATCGAACCAGCCTCCAAAAGATCTCAACTTTATCCTTAAACAGATCAAATCTAAACACAGCACCTCGCCAATACCAAACCCAGATTGCAGTAGAACCCTAGTTTATCAGCTTCAACTTGTTCCTACAAAACAAACATTTCAACACCAATTAACTCAACACCCAAATCCTCCACAAAAGACCGCATCAACCAGAAAGCACATAACTTCAACCACTACACAATATAACATCATCTAATCAACCAACATAGCTTCTAACCAAATTGCTCAATGAAACTACAAATTACAAGAAAGACAACAAGAAAAGAAAAACGAAACAAAAAATGATGATGAAATTCATACCTGGAGAAAATCAACGAAACAAGAGCAGACTCCGAGTCGATCGAAAGGGGTTTGTATCAGCGGATTAGGGTTTTTATAGGAAAAAAATGGGGATTTTGGGATATTTTTAATCCAAAAAAGTATTCGAGGAAATTGCGAAGAAAGCTGGACATGGACTACAGCTAGCCAGAGAGGCGTGACGTTTATCCACTGCGACAAGTGCTCAGAAAGCTAACCGCAGCGTTTTAAAAATGGGCCTGAGGGCCTGAAATTACTCCGGCCCATTTGATGTCTTCGTCTTCTCCGCCACCTTGAGATTTTGGTCAGAACCTCGTCTAGGAATTTACGGAAAAAAATTAGCACTATCGCGTTCAGTATGCGATAAGGAAGTTAGATTCTCATATGTTAATTCTTCAATATCGAAAGGGAGAGAATAGTTGTTCCTCACAGATTTGAATAATAAAAAAAAAAGAATTTATCGTTTTGGGAGGTCACAAAGTACTGAGGGACCATTCGTGCAACATTGACTTTATCCAGAAGGAGAATGTCCACCTCACGAGTCATTTCATAGTCATGAAAATCAGTGATGTGCTTAGTGAAAGATTGAGATTGTCTCCCGTTGAAATCAGAATTCGAATTTTTAAGGATTATGGTTTGAAAATACGGTACTTGAAAACATGGCTGGCTAGACAACAAGCTATGATAAACGTTTTTGGCCATTGGATAAGTCAATTAAAAAGCTTCCACATTTTAAACAGGCGTTGGAGGACTCTAACACAGGAACCTTCGTGAATTGTCATCGTACTCGCGATGAAGAAAATATTTGTCTGATCATAAATAAAGTATTTTAATTATTTGTTTCAGCAATTCAGGCTTTCACGAATGCAGGCTCGTATTGTGCATTGATGAAACTTACTTGTATAGAAAGTATGACCGCAAATTATTTGTAGTTGTTGCACGTGAACAATCACATTTTGCCTTTTAAATTTGCAAGCCAATAATTATTCATAACAAGGTGTCATTCCCAATAAATGATAAATATAAAACAAACATAAAAAAAAGTTATAATTTTGAAGAAAAAAAACTCCTAGAAGGTGTCATTCCCAATAATTTTTCATTCACTATCCTCGCACTCCCGGATTCATCTGAGTGATCAGATCTTGGAAGTTGGAACATGGGTCAATCTCAGAATCCTCAGATAGCTTCTAAACATCATCACCTATTCACCTTGTCTGTTTATTTAGAAGAGTGAGCGGCTTCTGTGCACCAAAATCCAAGCCAATAAGACCGTGCTGTGGACATGACAACTCCATATCTACCTCGGTGTTTCCCGGAAGCAACAGGAACCGGAACCTGTCTACATTTGCGCCTAATTTGGTTCCGAGTTGCGTAAGCAATCGATCATTGATCGAGCCTACCGAAACTTCCCCCGAGTGTTTGTTTCCCGTCATCATTCCGATCGTCCTTTTCGACACTGAGGATCAAGAAATCGAGAGGATGGTGATCGAGATCGTAAGGTTCCGTTTGATTGTTGAAAATGAATTTTTGTATTTGATCCGTGGATCCCAATTATAATCGTAACAAACTCCTAACTGGATCATGTACATGTGGATGGAACAACTGAGGCTGAGGGAAGTGAAGAGTAGCAATCTAGCAGGGACCAAGAACAGCAGAAACATCTGTACGACAGAACACTGTTTTCCGTCGTACGAGGAGCAGAGAAGTTGAGCTGTTCGGTTGAGGGACGGTTTTTTTGGCCGGAGGGGCCATTGGTCCTTGCTGCGTTGCTCAGTTGGGGCTTTCTTGATTTGACGGAGCTCGTGGCGGATGACTACTCGGATTGCTTTCAGGTAGGATCTCATGTCATGGTCTCTCGAGATGGTGCCCTCGGTCCCATACGCAGCTCTGTCACTCAGGACCTCCAGCGGGTGGGGAGTGTTCAGGAAAACAAGCTGAGCAGATCGAAGAGACAACATGGGTTTGTCGGAAGCTGGAGCGAGTACATAGAGTCCACTGCCGGGAGGAAGCAGGCTGTGCTCCGGCGAGAATCGAGGATCTGGCTGCAGGATCAACAGCTGCCCCATCGGAGCATTCATTATATTCTGTCGAAATCCGGTATAAGCCCGTTAGACGAGAATTATCTGAAAGTATAGTTTGTTATGATATATTGAATTATAGTAGGTTACTCACTCAAACACAGATCGCTCCGAAAAGTCCCATTAACAGCTCTGAGCAGCTCCACGGCGTGGCTCGGCAGCTCTGCCGAGAACGCCCTGGGAACCACATCTCTGTGCAGAATCAACGCCTTTACGTGACTCTCCGGCAAGCCTAGCTTCGCCAGAAGCTTGCTGCCTCCGCACATGATAAACGGAGCCCCAAATGTCACCACCGGTAGTAAATAACACTCCGGCACTTCACGCCGGATTAGGAGCATGAGGCTCACTAGCAGAGCCAAACTTCCTCCGAGAGAATGGCCGGTGAACCGGAGAGTGGCACGCCGGCCGTGAGATTTTAAATGAGAGCTGATCTCCGGCAACATCTGGTCGTATATCCCCTTAGCCGACTCATACATCCCTCTGTGGACCAGCACGTCGAGCCCCTGGACAAAATTCAGAGCTCAGGTCGACATGAAATTAATAACTCCGGTTGATTTTTACTAAAACTCCGGTTGATTAAAAACTCCGCTTCTATATATATATAAGCTAGTCAACATCAACAGCAAGTATGACCTCGAACTGTACTGGGTCGAAGACTAGATTTGCTTGCCACGAGGCTAGTGACTCGGACCCCTAATCATATGAGTTACCTTTATCAGAACATAGATGCAGAACATGGGGAGGAACAGAGCAGCGTTTAAGGTTTCAGATACCTGAATTACTAAGTATCTTGTCGCGGTGAGATACATCGCCGGTGAGATTCAGCCGGAATGTGATCAACACTTCTCCGAGCAGAATGCACCGGAGACTTAAAGGGGCTTAAACTCGACAAGATTACACCTGTTCCCACCTCCATGGCGCAACCACTCCAAAGGGCTCCTGCTCAAAACCTAGCCGACAACTTCTGGCGCGGTCTGTGCCCAGCGCGGCTCACACACGCCCCAGTCCCAGGTAAACCAACTCGCAGCCAGATACTTTCCATCACAACCCCGAGACAGAAACTCAGCTAAAGATTCCGACTTTGAGATCAACGAGCGTGAATACGAAGATGAAGAACTCGACACGACCGTTGAGTGGTTGGGCTCCGAGATTGCGGGAGGAGAGAAGATAAACATGTAGAGGTGGAAGTAGAATGGAAGCTTTCTTGTTTCTAGAACAAGAGGGTTTGGGGAGATTTTATAAATCGAGTAAAGAAAATTTTGATTGGGGGAGGAAGGAGATGGAGTGAGGTGTGAAGAGAGAGAATTTAAAGACCAGAGGATGGAAGCAGATACACAGAACCCCACATCCTTGTAATCACACAAGTTTTCATTAACGTGAACACTTAATTATTGTTTTCAAGATACAATCAGGTATGAATGTAGCCGATGTGAACACTTCTAATCACACAAGTTTTCAAGAACATTGACATTGTTCCCCAGGCTATGTTCATTTGTTCCAGCTTCCATGTATAGAGTTGATTGCGGAATTGATGCTCGGCAAGAAGAAAAAAGAAGTGTAAATTGAATGACATTTCGTATCCCTAAATAAAAAGAAGACCCAGCCTTTGAACAATGAATCTCTCTATCTCTATTTAAGAATCTCCTTTATCTTTGTTTTCTGGTCCTCAGTCAGTGATGTTGGGAACAGAACATCAAAAGTGACATACAAGTCTCCCTTCTTTGTGATGTGATGCAACGGCATGCCTTCTCCTTTGAACTTCCTCACTTCCTTCGGCTTGGTAATACTCTGAAAGAAGAGAATGATAAGCTTCACACCCACTTTACTCCTCTATCTCAAAGTGCATACAGCTTACTCACCTTGGAGCCGATATCTACGGGATGCTCATCAAGGTGTGTTAGTGTCTTTTCAAAACCAACAAGAGCTTGGACCTGCGCAGAAAACAGCATCAGACCCAGAGCTGCAAGCTGAATAGCTAACAACGTTTGAATACAAGAATATTAAACACATGATTACCAGAGTAATAGTAACAGTCGTGTGCAAATCATTGACCTCTCTCTTGAAACGGTCATGGGGTGCAGTAAGAACACGGAACTGCATTGATGAACAAGTTATTACTTGGATTTTTAGAGTTATATTAACTGAGACAGAATGGCCAGTAGTTTGAAAATGAACCTTGAGATCGCCAGCTTCTCCATCTATTATCGGCTCACCCTCTTCGTAGAAAACCACCTCCTATAGGAACAATGTATATAATTAAGGAATGAGATAAGCAACAGAATGATAACCAAAAAATTTACTTTATATTGGCCACATAGAAGGTTCAGCACAACACACGGAAAAATTGCCTTCCTCTCATGAAGTTACACATGAGCACTAAACTTAGTCAGCCATAACTGCCCAAAGGTCTATTTATTTTCCTTTTAAGAATAAGGTTATTGAAGAGGCTGCCATGGCTTAGTAGAATCATTTTCCTTTATCAAACATAGTACATCTTACGGTCTCTTTTGCAATTTGCACCCGTACCAAATACTCTTTCATAGCAAATTTAGATATGTGGAATCATATCTGAACATAAAATTATCATATTAGCAACAAACAGGTCTACAAAAAGTATTTGGAAGAATCAATAGCTTACTTCACCATCTTGCATCCCTTTCTCAATATCCACTGTGATGAAGTCCCCTTCTCTTTCATATTTAACATTTGGACACTGCTCACAGACCTGAGTGACAGAATTAAAAACTTGCTAAAGAGTATTTCGGTAACAACAACAAATATAGGGAATACGCGGGTGCATGAGAAGCAATCAGTTTGACTCATTATCCAAGTGTCCTTATAATTCACTACCTTATAGTTACCATCACGTCCATGTCAGACATTGATGAACTTCGTTGACTTCAATTTTGCCTTTAAGTAATAGAGTGATACAACACCAACACGATATGAAAAGACAGTAAATTTTTTAAAAGTTGGTTTATGAACTAAATTTTTGAAAATCTTGCTATACTGTGTGGCAAAAAGGAAACATGAACTAAATCCGGTTTCAGAACGCATTGTTTGTCTAAATAGCAGAACAAACCTGTTCTGTCATTTGCTGGAACATTCCTGGACCAATTTGCTTATGATAGACTTCGTTCCTACAATTGCAGCGCCTCTTTCCAGGAGCTGGTTTGATTACATTCTTCTCTCGCCAGATCTGAAGGATGCTATAGTTAGATGCTGGACATTAACTTGTAGCTGTATCGTGATTCACAGAAGTCGATGGTGTCAAATATAAACAAAGGATCATAGTTATACTATCTTTTTATGATGTGAGGCTTTTGGTGCTCTGATTCAAAATCTTTAAAACCATAGTAAGATCTACTACAAATGAGAGAGGCAATGCAGAAGGCAAATACTTGAGCCTTAATGCCGAAACCCTAAAGCATACTCATTTTTAATGACTTGACATATAAAAAGTGAAAGATTTTACCTTCAGCGATCCTCCCATGTATAAGTCTTCCAATGTTGCCTCCAAATCAACAATCACATCATCACCTTTAACAACTTTCTCTTCCTCTTCCATGGGACCGCCGCCAAAAAACCTATAGACGATATATACTAATCAGAATATACCATGACAGGTTACCCGTGATCTGACCATCTAAGTTGTGATCATTGTTAACCACTGCATTGTCAATGTGCTAGGACCACGGTTGACTAAAAGGCTAAAGCTATAATCAGGATAACACTAAACTCATCATTGCATAGCAACTGCCATTCAGCTTCACAGATATTGTTTAGATACTCTGTGAATGGCTCACAAATGACAAGAGAACCACAAAAACATCATTTGAAGCTCCAAACATCCAAATATAACTGGACCATGAAAAATGAAGGTACATTTATTCCAACAACTTACTGGCTAAATATATCCTGCATGTTCATCCCACCACCTCCGCCGCCATTGGACGCATGCTGCTTCAACCCCTCCTCCCCATATCTGTCGTAAATACTTCTCTTGTCACTATCATACAACACCTCGTAAGCTGAAAAAAAAAAGTAAATTGCACAAAAATCAATCCCTCAAATCACAAATACCAGACCAAATAAAACTAAAATTCAGCCTCCCAATAGCATTCATTTTTATCAAACAGTACCATTATTAATCTCCGCAAACTTCTTGTTAGCTTCCTCATTCCCATGGTTCTTATCCGGATGATACTTCAACGCCAGTTTCCTATAAGCTCGTTTGATCTGATCATCAGACGCTCCTTTCTGCACTTGCAACATCTCATAATAACTCTTCCTGCACCAATCTATCAACATTGGAAAACAAAAAACAAAACCAAAAAGCTCAAATATGAATTATAAATGCTTACGCAGCAATTGCGGCTAACGCGTAGCAAAAAGCAACCACCATAAACAGCGGAATCGATCTCTGACTCGCCATTTGGAGAGATTGGATCTCTCCGAATGGAGCAAACTCTAGGGGTTAACTTCCAGCAGCGAACTCAATACAACAAATGCCGATAGGACCAAATCAAATCATCCCGCGGCAAGTCGGCTCCGCGTGTTGGAAATTTTTAGATTTTCAAGGTGTGAAGAAAATGAGTGTCTCTTATTTTCATGAGCCAATGTCGGTGTCGTTTATACATCGAATTGAATAGTTAAGATCTTGATAAAAATCCTTGTAAGGTGTACTATAAGATCGACTATTCGAACGCCGAAATTGATCAAATATCGAATGAGATATCGATACTCCAAGATGCATAGAAAACATGCAAAGTTTGAGTTCATTGGGAATGGATGTCAAGGCTTTGTGTTTTCACTTGGTTGATATGTGGGATGAAGCAAAATGTGTAACTTCTTATATAAACATGTTGTTGACATGTATAAGTTGTTAAACAAAGCTATTCTCCAACACCTACGCGGGCGCCCAGGGGGGAATCACGATCCGATTTCGCCGAAAACATGAAGAAACTTGTGTGCGCCCGCATGTTACGGACACGAATGTAGCTCCAATCTCCATTTATGTTTGGGAGGTTACGAGAAGATGGAAGGGAAGGGGCATGAGGGGTTGGCTCTTCATCACTATATAAGGAGGAGGGTAGCATTCTCCTTTGAAATTATCCCAAAAACAACAACAATCTTCTCTCATTTGGTCTCGAGTTCTTCGTTTGAGTTTGCTTTGGTGGTAGTGTGAAGGCTGCAATCCTTTCGCTTCAACTGATTAGTGCAATCAGATTGAGGTTCCGTTGTCGTATCCTGGGAAGCCAATTGTCTAACCACACCCAGCACGTAAGGGAGGCAATTCAGCTTTAAGGAGATTGCCGAGCAAGCTTCAACGTCATTCTGGTTTTGTACTTCGTACTTCAATAACTTCAGTGTTGTGTACACAGTTATTTGCGAACTCTTGTATACTGTGATTATTTATCTAACACCACGCTCCTCTATTCCCCAATCGGATCAATCAATCTGCAAATCGCGAAATTGCGCCGTAGTGATTCGCGTTCGCCTTCTGCAGTTCTGCGGAATCTTCTCGCCGAAGACAACACAACGGGAACGAAAGTGCAAAATCATCAGCCTATGCTAAGTCGACACGTGGAATGCTTCTAAGAATCTTTACCAGCAACGTGTTTTTGGATCGAACGACCAATGAGAGAAGAGCAACGGTAACTTGACCAATGACATCGACACACGTGTGAACCAATTATTTCGTGAACAGTTTTTTCAGTTGGGGGGAGCTTGTTTATTAATGGATTTTGGGCCATTTATTAATGGGCTTCAATGCCCTTCGACACTTTAACAATACATCGATTAAAAAATAATACAATTTTAATTAAAAATGCCATATTTTCTATTCACCGACAGTTATATCTATTTTGAGGAAGAAGTTATTTTTTGTCTCGCAGAAGATTCTAGTTGACGGATAATTACATTTAACGTCTGCGTCAAAATAGATGTGTATCAACTTTTTGAGAACATTGATATTTTATTTAGTAAACATAATATTACAAAAAAATATAAATTGCAATTTGTGATCGAATTAGGTATGACGTCGACAAGTACATCGAAATTAAAGTATCTAGATGATTATAACACAAGATATCACATCATTGCCATTTATGCTGCGACAACTTGTTCGCATCAACTATAAATAATTTTGGTTATATAAAATGAATATAATAATGATGTTTTATTTTTGGCTCATCATCAAAATTAAAATAAATTATTATATAATAAAATAGAAAAATGCCCGAGTCAATTATTTTCCTATAAACTATCATTTCTTTTGGAGTTGGAGCTTAGGGTTTTATTTTAAAATTATTTATCAGGTCGGTCCAAAGTTAATATTGCAAAACTGGAATAAATGCGAGTACGAATGTTCGGGAAGTATCTTCAATGTTCGATATTTATGGTGGTTGGAATAGGACATCAATGCGTCATGTGACTAGCAACTACATTTCTTCTATATATTTCTACGAACGGTGGATTAACAAGACAATAATGGGGCAAATGATTAGGTTCATGAGTTTTTTTCGAATCCTTTGTTCCGGGTTAAATGTTTCGAAAGTTCAGTTCAGTTCATTTCAATTCAATTTATTTTTAATGAAAAGAACAGTCAGTAAAACTAATGAAAGGATTCGAATAAAATGATACGTTTGATTAGATTTTGAAGGTTAAATTGCCATTTATGGCTTACACGGCAAGAAAATATGATATAAATCTTTTTGCAATGCTTTCACTAGCCCTCTAGTGCATATGAGCTTATATGCTTTAAGCTTGATGCATTTCCATTAAAGCACATGCGACAAATTGAATTAGGGTTTCTAAGCAACCATAACAAGCTGGACAAAGGGGACAACCGAAAAGAGACATAAAACCTAGTCAGAAAAAGTGACCTAGAACCAACGGGAGGTGTGTAAGTAGAGAAAAACATCAACGTGGTTGGATGAAGAACCGTGTTTAGGGCTCACGTTGGTGGGGGAGCCACGCCTCATAGTTTAGGGATGTCCTTGTGGCCATGTTAACCACCACATTCTTTCACATTAGGTATACTCCCACAACGAGTGGCGGATTGAGTGGGGTCCGGGTCCCCACTAAAATTTGATAAAAATTTTTATTTAAATATTAATAAATACGATATATTTTGTTTATCACCTTTTCTGTCAAACCTATGGATCGGCCGTACCGAAAACACACCAAGGTTGACTTATACCTCAATTGTGTAGGACTATATGTCGGTCTTAAGTGCAAATTATGTTTTGTACATGCTAACATGTTACATTACACTATAGCGATGTATGATTTTGCATGAGGTTTTGTTACACTAGACTTGTAGATTTTGATTAACCTAGTCAGAATTTCTGTTCTAATTCCATCAGAAATCAAACTCTATTCACTCAAATATTTAATGATGCCACTGGACCATGCCATACATAAAGTGATGGTAAATGTATAGTAATTCGTAGAGCGGGGAAGAGGTATGAAGCACCAATGGGAAGCACAGTTCAGGGTTACGGCCACGTGGCGTAGGGGTGCTTTGCTTTGGTGTCCCTCACTCAACGCTGTCACGCTCTTCCAACACTTACCATTCAAAGTCTATGATTTATAACTATGTAGTACAATTTTTTATGATGTCTTATCGGTTGTTCCCCAAGTTGTTGTGAAATCATTTGCTTACTTGTCGGTCCAGTTCACTTACCTCAAAACGGCTCCTTCTTCATTTTCTCTATATAATCACTCTTGCTTTCGAGTTTAGCCAGTTCACATTTCACTGTACACGTATATCTTGAGAGAGAGAGAGAGGACCAAACCCTAGTGGACTAGGAAATGGGGAGAGCTCCATGTTGTCAGAAGATTGGGCTGAAGAAGGGGCGGTGGACTGCGGAGGAGGATGAGATCTTGATCAAGTACATTCAAGACAATGGGGAGGGCTCGTGGCGGTCCTTGCCCAAAAATGCAGGTTCTTATACTTGACCCAACTCATCCCCACCCTCAAATCAATCATATATATATATAGAATTGCTGTTGATGATGTTTGTGGCTCCATTGAAGGGCTTCTGAGATGTGGAAAGAGCTGCAGGCTTAGATGGATCAACTACTTGAGGACAGACTTGAAGAGAGGTAACATATCACCACAAGAGGAAGATCTCATCATAAAGCTGCATGCCACCTTAGGTAATAGGTGAGTGTGAACCCTAAATATCCTAATGGGAACTTTGTTTGTCCTTTTTCAAACTTGTAGATCATGACATCAGAAATCTAACCCTTATTCAAATTTGTATTTAAGCAAAATAACATTTCTATTAGAAAGCCTATCTCTGTCTTAGACTCGTCTACTAAACGACATCTCATAAAAGAGAGAGAGAGAGAGAGAGAGAGAGAGAGAGAGAGAGAGAGAGAGAGAGAGAGAGAGAGAGAGAGAGAGAGAGAGAGAGAGGGTCACCCTCCTTCGTTGTAGGGTCGATGTAGGAATTTGCGGTTCATCCTGTTTATGGAAAAGTTAACTTTGAACCCTAATTTGTCATATATTATTTTGCAGGTGGTCTTTAATAGCAAGCCAATTATCAGGGCGGACAGACAACGAAATTAAGAACCACTGGAACTCTCATTTACGTCGAAGTATCGATGCATGGCGAAGACCCGTCAACGACACTCTGCCTCAACACATCTTGGATAACCTAGCAAAGCTAATGGCCAAACCCAGCCCTTCAACCCTAAAAGAGACTAAGAAAAACGCCCCAAAAATTAAGGACACGGAAAAGAACCCAACAACCGATGAAAGCATATTCTCATTGGAGGATCAACAAGATCTTGCTGACGTGGCAAGCGACTATGGTGGGGTACCCTTATTGAATGAGATGGTCTCACACTTGGGCCAGTTGTTGATGCCTCAGTCTCATGCTACAACTGAGATTCTAACCCTAAACCTAAACCCTGGAGCTATAAATCTTGAGCTCATGAATGACCTGACCGACTTGGGCCCTAGCCATGCAGAGACGGGCTCGAGCTTGGTGCCAACACGCTCGTCAACAACGGACACCACTGAGCCATCGCTATCATCTCCGTACACATTTGATCAGCTGATGAACATGTCGGATGAGTGGAGCTGGGAGGATTATACGCAGCCCGCAGGTCAAGATTTGATGAATCATGAGGTGGGCAGGTTCATGTCGTGGTCATTGGATTTTGATGACGTTGGGAGTTGGGACTGTCAAAATGGCTAGTAAATGAGTTGGTTGAGCTTCTTCTGGGCTCAGTTATAGTATAGTGTCTTTAGTTTGGAAGTGTCGGAGGAAACATGGTTGTACTATCTACGTGTGTGCCTGAGTGCTCCATTGGGTTGAAATAATGGTATGAGAGGACAGTAGAAGCTAGCAAGGTTTTTGGATGTTGTAATTGAATAGGATGGTGTCGTAAGAGGAACATTTAATGGTCGTTTTGGTTGTTGAACAGGATTTATGAATGTTTGTGTACTTTTTGGCACATGAGCATCTCGTAGTGTTTTGTCAATTTGTCTCGCTAGCTTGAATGTTCCACTTCACTCAAACATAAGATTATTTTTTCTGACATAAACTTATTTACTGAAATATTTAACTTAACTTAAGTACTTACATTATTATTTATTGTCTTTTTCATACCACCACCACCACAACACCATCGCCGCCACTAATCAATTCACACACCCACAACCCGACTCCCATTATTCATCTCTAATTCTGCCATCACAAACCAATATGAAATAATAAAAAATAACACTTAATATATTAAATTTAATTAACAACGTAATTGAAATACTAAAAATTATCTATAAAAAAACATGACCTATCTTCTAATACGATGTCGTTAAATATAAATTAAAAGGGTGAATTCCACTGTAACTCTGTTGAGTCTGCACACACCTAATCACATTCCGCAGAATACGATGTTGACTTTTATATCGACAATTTGACCAACGTATGTGGCTTTTCATCCGATCGGCAGCCGAGCTCGCGTACCCCAGCAAAGCTCTTCACTGCCAAAATGTCTCGATTCCATCCGATCATCGCATTCGCAGCCTTGCTTCTCCTAGCCGGCGCCTCGTTCGCTGACGATGTGGTCGTACTGACTGAGGAAAATTTCGACAAGGAGGTCGGCCAGGATCGTGGCGCTCTTGTTGAATTTTACGCTCCATGGTATGATTAGTACAAGGATTTTATGATTAGTTTTGTTTGTTTGGATTGATTTGGGTTTGGTGATTTGCTGTGGGGATTGGTGGTTTGAGAAGTGTGATTGGGAATGTGATTTAGGGGTTGGATTTTGGATCTGCTTGAGATTTAGGTCATTTTGGAATTCGTATTGCGGCGAGGATCTGCAGATGTTTCATTTGAGTGTTTAGTGGGTATTTTGGATGGTTTAAGTTAAACAAATGCAGCTGTTTGGGAATTAGGGTTTGGATGATCTAAAGTGAGGAGGATTTACATACATAGTGGAAGTTGTGGCAATGCAATTTGAAACTGGGAGTTGATGGGGGTAGCTAGTGGGGACCAAAGTTGGAATTTCATTTAGGTCGGGAGTTGGATGTTGCCTCGATGCGTTTGCATGGAGGACATATTATTAGTTCGAGGTTCTCATTTTGTTATCGTAAAAAAGCAAGCTTAGCGTTTGACTTCCTATAGGTGTGGGCATTGTAAGAAGTTGGGGCCGGAATTTGAGAAGCTAGGTACGAGCTTCAAGAAAGCAAAGTCAGTTTTGATTGGAAAGGTAAGGCATTTGTGGTGTTTCATGAAACCTTAATTGATTATACCTGATAGTGTTATGTAGTTGTTCGCTGTATTTCAAATGTCATGGTTGGTCGGTGAGACATGGATATTGTTAGATGTACGCATAAGAGATATATATTGTTTATATATCTACATGTAACTCTAATGTTATGTCGATTCCTTGATGTAGGTTGACTGTGACGATAACAAGGAAGTTTGTGGTAAATATGGGGTCTCTGGATACCCCACAATCCAATGGTTTCCTAAGGGATCATTAGAACCAAAAAAGTGAGAATTTAAACCATTATTAAGATTCATCCGTGTCAGTTTTTGGTGCAGATTTTATATTTTTACTCAACACTTGCGTAGGTATGAAGGACCTCGCACGGCAGAGGCTCTTGCTGAGTTTGTAAACACTGAAGGAGGTGCTTCTCTTTCTAATCAAGTTTACTCATTCTGGATAAGGGACGTTTTCTATGAAGGAATTTCTCACTAATCGGCATTTTTCAGGGACTAATGTGAAGTTAGCATCTGTTCCATCCAGCGTTGTGGTTCTTACAGCTGATACTTTTGACAAGGTTGTCTTGGATGAGACCAAAGACGTCTTGGTTGAGTTTTATGCACCATGGTATGTCTGAAATCGACTTGTAATTATATCAAACAAATATCTGACTAATGAGGTTTTGTGAGAATCTAACGCCACTTGATTATTCTTACCTTTATTAATCTGCATTTTGTAGGTGTGGTCATTGCAAGAGTCTTGCCCCGGTAAGCTAGTAAACTTTTTGCTTTAAAGCTCAAATACATGCTTGGTAATTATAAGGAAACCTGTGATCCTTCTTTGACATCCTTTTGTTATAATCTTTACAGATTTATGAAAAGGTGGCCGCAGCCTTTAAGTTGGATGGGGATGTGGTCATCGCTAATCTGGATCACAAAGATTTGGCTGAAAAGTAAGTGTCAAATTCATTAAGCAACTATTCCAACGTTGCTTTGCGTACGATTATACCTCAGTATCTATGAAGCAATTACATTTATAATCTATGTGGTTACTACGTCAACCTACTATGTTTATTTTTATTTTTTCATTACTGCTTCAACATTTTGTTTAAACATGTTATGGCTATGCAGGTATGGTGTAAGTGGGTATCCCACATTGAAGTTTTTCCCAAAGAACAACAAGGATGGAGAGGATTATGATGGCGGTAGAGATGTCGATGATTTCGTGTCCTTTATCAATGAAAAGTGTGGCACTAGTCGTGATGCCAAGGGACAACTTACTTCCAAGGTAAATAAACCCCAAATTCTGAAAAATTGTAATACATGCCTTTTCTTTGTAGTTTACTTACATTCAATTGGCTTATCAGGCTGGAATCGTTGAGAGTTTGGACTCCGTAGTGAAGGAATTCTTGGCTGCTGGCGATGAAGAGAAGAAAGAAGTTTTGTCCAAGCTGGAAAAAGAAATCGGAAAGCTTTCAGGTTCTGCTGCAAAGTAAGTCATCAACATTCTCCCGCGAGGCCTTAATTTTTAACTTTCATATTTGTTAGGCTAGACTCCATTACCGAGCAAAATGAAACTGTCCTGGCAAGCAAGCTTTTACTCTTTTGTGTTAAACGATTTCCTTTCTCTTGGTGAAAATTTCCATGCAAGTCGCACTTACGAATATTCTCTTAATAAAGCCACCGGTAAGCATTAGAAAATGCCTCCTTTAATTTCTATTCTTTTATCCTCTCAGGCATGGAAAGATCTACTCTAAGGTTGCCAATAGCTACTTGACAAAGGGTTCTGACTATGCAACGAGGGAAATCGGTAGACTTGAAAGGATCCTCCAGAAGGTATGATATTAATAGATATTTTCACTTATGTGCATAAAATAATCTTCCACTCTCGGCCTTCTGAATGAACAACAACAAAAAAGCTGAAATATCTGGAAAAAGAAATCGCAGCATGACAGGGAAACGTAAAATCTAAATTAGGCATTAGCTTTTTTCAGACGTTTAGTTTGCGTGTTTTGCTCTTATATTTTACTCCATTTACTTGTTGTGCAGGCAATCAGCGAAGCTAAGGCAGATGAACTGACCCTGAAGAAGAACATCCTCTCCACTTTTGCAGCTTGAGTTTTCTGCAATGTTGTAAGTCACAGGATTGCAGCTATTTCAGTACAACATTTTTCGTTTAGATCGAAAAGAACTTAACTTGGTAATGAAAGGATTTTTGAGGATTGGTATATGAGGAACAAATCTTCCTAGTAGTTATGAGATCCAATGACTCAGAAAGTGTCAAAATCCAGCCTTCAATTGTTACAACTTGAGACTCTCAGTGCAGCAATTTTTTTGAGGTCATTCAGTTCATCCCTCTGGTTCCTCAGCCAGTGTCACCTTGCTGAGCCTGCTCACCAACACCTTCTCCTCACAGCTCTTGCTCCTCCTGCTCCCTCTCCGTCGACGACTGGACCCATAAAGCGCTCTGTAAGCGAGTACTTTTCCCATACAGTAATCTGCCCTCCCTGCAGCCTTTTCACCTCCAGTGCAGCCATTAGAGGTCTGTGTATTCTTCTCACTCGATTTCTCCGAAGCCATGTTTTCCTTATATAACTTGTCCTGGAGCATTCTTGTATTCTCAGCTTTTATATCACCTCCTGAGAGAATCTCTTTCCTCCACAGGTTGGCAAATTCATGGTAATCAGCATCAGAGCTTGAAATTAAAAAAAAGGCGAAATGGGACCCTTCCATGAGAATATGCCAGAGAAAAGTAGCCACCTTCTTTTGCTCCATTTTACACTGTATGAACCTCAGGTTGTGAGTGGCTCCACAACATATTCGATTCAGTTCCTCTAAACGGGACCACGCAACGTAAGCCTGTGAAATTGAGCGGTCTGAACTGCCGTGAAATTATTCTGCAATGGGAATGTCAATGGGAACAATCCATCAAGTCGCATTCATGGAGAATGCCCAACTCTTCATCTCAAACTTCGTCGGTGGCGCTTGAATTTCTGGTACTGCATTTCATCAAAAAGTTGCGAATGTGAGACATGAAAAACTATCAGACCAGAAACGATATCGATTCATGATGTTCCCAGAATAGGGATGCAACATATGTGACAGAAAAACTACCCACGGACAATTTCATTAGAACATTTTTAACATCTGCAAGATGAACTTGGGATGTTACCTTGGTGTTGTGTTTTTTAAGGTTGAAAAAGTGTCAGCCTTCCATGGTCGTCGAGTAAATTACCGATTCTCAAAGCGGCTTCAGACAGTGTTTCGTCACTTTTGCAGAAAGCAAATCTTATATATCTGTTTTCGTAGCGAAACTCATTCTCACCGTCCGCTGACGAGCTACTGTGAAAAAAACCACATCCTGGCACAGCCACCACGCCGGCTTGTTTGATTAATTCCGTCACGAATTCCACCTGAAGAGCATGTAAAATCAGTTGGCAAATGAACAACAGAATTAATCAAACACCAACATAAGCTTATTCCTAGGTTCATACATCAGATAAAGGACAGTGCTGGGGCAGCTCGGCGAAAACGAAGAATGAGCCCAGAGGCCACAAAGCAACATTGAAGCCAATCCGAGACAGCATATTGACAATGAAATCCCTTTTCGATTCGTAAACCTACACATGAGAAGAGAAAAACAACAATGTGGTTTCAAAAAAACATAACCTCAGCTTGCAGAGAGCATTTTGAGAAATCGAAGAGCGAGTGGCCTCACGCTTCTCAATGATACAAAATATTCCGATGAACTTTGCAATGCAGTCAGAGCGGCTTCTTGAAAGGGTGCTGGGGCGGAATCCGTTAGCTTTATATGGATGTTACGAACTGCAGAAGCAATGGCCGGTGAGGAGATTGCCCAACCCACCCTCCACCCTGATTTGCATCAACAGAACTGAATCATTGAAATGAAACGGAAAATTAAACCTGTGCCCTCCTTTTTTCGTGATAAAAGACGTTGAAGTTTACCAGTAACGGAAAATGATTTTGACAAGGACGAAGTGATAATAGTTCGTCTTTGCATTTCTGGAAGCGATGCGAGAGATATATGATTTTCCCCATCATATGTGATATGCTCGTATACCTACACGCGTTCATAAAATATATATTAATTCTTATAACTCAATATGAGACAATTACAAATGAAGATCGCAAGTTCATAAAATGTTTTCGCTAGTATGATTATTAACTAGTTATAGTATACTTGACGTGAATACACGCAACATACTTCATCTGTTATAGCTAGGCAGTCCCTGGTACGACAAACACTAGCAATAGCCTCGAGCTCATCTTTGGAGAATACTTTTCCAGTTGGATTGTGAGGACTGCATTCAAAAACACATCAACTCGTTTAAGAAAGGCAAAGCGCAATAATCATTCAATAAAAGCGAAGATTCTAATTTTTAAAAGGCAATGCCTTTCAACGTTATTTATTTTAATCACCTGTTCAACACTATTGCTTTTGTTCTAGTGGTCACAGCCTTTGCGAGCTTCTCCGGATCCAAACTCCAGTAAGGCGGATCAAGCGGCACAAAAACCTATCGAGCCATAAATCACTCATCAAACAACATATCGTTAATCAACCTCATCCAACCTTTTGTTCCATCCACAGCCCAAATCACGAAAATCCAGCTCAATAACTTACAGGGATTCCTCCAGCGAGCGAAATGCTTGTCTCGTATGTTTCATATACCGGATCAAACAATATAACCTCATCCCCATGGTCTACCACTGTAACAACGTCAAACATATTAACCAATGTCCATCCACGCATAAGCTCAAAATTCCCAGTAACATACCAGCGAACACGGCTGCAGCGAAAGCCTCAGTCTGACCACAACATATAACTACATCAGTCAATGGGTCAATAACCAAATTCTGCGTCTCCTTCATCAAAGCCGCCACATGATCACAAATTCCTTGCACATGCCTACATTCATTCCTCATCATCATCACATCAAATATTACTAATTTACTACACCCTGAATAATCAACACATCCAGTAATACATACACTGACGAATCTAAACCCTAATGCCAGCTGCTTCACCCAATCTCATCACTGAAAATCTTTCATTTATAACAAGTTGATTCTGAATCTGACAAGTTGATTTTTTTTTCAGAATTTCCACTACATATCTAAACTTTATATCATATAACAACAACAACAACCTGTACTGATTCAAGTCGGAATTAATGGCGGCAACGGCAGCGCTCTTGACATGCTCCGGCGCCGGAAAATCCGGAAAGCCTTCAGCCAAATTAACAGCATTACTCCTCTGCGCAAGATGCGACAGCTCCTGAATCGGCGACGGTTTCAACGACTTCGCCACCGTCGACAACATCTTCTCCTCCTCCATCAACGACACACAATCCTCTCACTCTCTATCCACATCAGACACGCAGCAGAACCTATCATCGAAAACAATAGCTGGGCTACCTTAACGGGCCTGTTGGGCCTCTAATCGATTCAAATTTCGTTTGGTCGGCCCACTAGCCCAGCCTTATTGGACCGATCAGCGACGTGTAGGGCCCACGTTGGTCGGCAATCCAATACGATGACGACACGTGCAATCATAATCATACCAAATTCGAAAAATGTTCCTTTTTTAAAAATTAAAACTGGGATTTATTATTTACCTTGTAATATAATGTAGCTTTTTGATTAGTACTTTTTTTTTAGAATAACATCATTTTAACATTTATATATTTGGTTCGACCGTATCGAATATAAAAATATATATTTTAATGTAAGAGGTATCGATATTAATTATTTATATCGTAACATATCGATGTATTCGTGTGGGCATGAGACGACAAAAACATATAAATAAGAACATAAAGCTCAGGCTGCTGGCTGTCAAGGTTGGCATACATGTGGTACGAACAAATACGTGCTTGTACAAAGACGATATTGTCTTGTCAACTTCCTGCCACACATGACAAAACCCAGCTGTGAAATGTATTTTTCAATTTTGCATGACCCATTTCGGCAATTAATTCCAAAACTATCCCTTTTCCTAAATTTAGAGAAATCACGTACACTGTGTTTAAAGTATTTACAAAAACATGATACTGTTTTTGACTAATTCCATTTTCATGCCTGTTTTTATTTCTATTTTACGAGCGCGGTTGGGAAAGTTGAGCAGCAGCGGGAGCACAAAAAGACAATAACCAGCGAATAGCGACAGCGATCGCATCGCTGACGACGAGGCAGTGAGAGAAGAGAAGAGACGACGACGACCCTCCTCCTCTCTGCGTTTCGGCATCGGTTCGGTCGAAAGGCAGAATCTTTCGCGTCTCTGTCCGTACTCCGGTGCTGAATGCTGCTCGGAGTGAAGCCACGGAGCAGCCTGGCGAATCGAGCAGCGTGAAGGTTGAAGATTTAAGAGGCGGCGGGTTGATTGATTGGATCCCGCTGTGACCCATTTAGAGCCGACATTGGGGTGTTTGGGATTTTGGATTTGGTATCGGTGGATAGGGTTTTGAAAATTGAATCGGATTTTAGGGATTAAGGGAGTGTTGGAGATGTTGTGGGTTATGAAACTATCCGGGGTTTTCTCGGTGGCGATTGCGCTGGTGGTGTTGTCGCCATCGCTGCAGTCGCTGCATCCAGCGGAAGCGATTCGGTCATCGCAACTGGACGGGTTCCTGAAGCAGCAGAATCGTCATCACCAGCAGCTTCCTGCTGAATCGATCGACCGGTTTTTTTCATTCCGGAAGTCGTCGGATTTCAGCAATGCCGATGACTGCGCCGGGAAAAATCATGGCGGCGTATGCGACCCTTCGCTCGTCCACGTCGCCATCACGCTTGACGTCGAGTATCTGCGCGGCTCCGTCGCCGCCGTGCATTCAATTTTGCAGCACTCGATGTGTCCAGAAAGCGTCTTCTTCCACTTCCTGGTCTCCGACACGAGCCTGGAAACCCTAGTGCGGTCCACTTTTCCCCAATTGAAGTTCAAGGTTTACTACTTCGATCCAGAGATTGTCCGACGGTTGATCTCCTCGTCGGTGAGGCAGGCTTTAGAGCAGCCGTTGAACTACGCGAGAAACTACTTAGCTGAGCTGCTTGAGCCCTGCGTGAAGCGAGTCATCTATTTGGACTCAGACCTGATTGTAGTTGATGATGTTGCGAAGCTATGGAGGACTAATCTAGCCGGGAAAACAATCGGAGCACCGGAGTATTGCCACGCCAATTTCACTAAATACTTCACTGCAAGATTCTGGAGCGCAGCGAGATTCTCTACTACGTTTTCGGGTAGAAAGCCTTGTTATTTCAACACAGGTGTGATGGTGATAGATCTGGTGAAGTGGAGGAGATTCGAGTACACTAAGCAGATTGAGAAATGGATGGAGATTCAGCGAAACGAGAGGATATATGAACTTGGGTCTCTGCCGCCTTTTCTGCTGATATTTGCTGGCAATTTGGCTCCGATTGAGCACAGATGGAACCAGCATGGATTGGGAGGTGATAACGTAAAGGGGAGTTGTAGAGATCTGCATTCTGGTCCGGTGAGTTTGCTGCATTGGAGTGGGAGTGGGAAGCCGTGGCTGAGGCTGGATGCTAAGAAAGCTTGTCCCTTGGACTCAATCTGGGCGCCTTATGATCTATATCAACACACCCAATAGTTGGAATCGTCTCTTGCCGGTAAATTTTTCAGATTATCGTGTTCATTACATGATCATCATCGTCGTCATCGGGTTCTGGTTTGATTGTTATATTCCTTGTCTTCCCATTTACACATCCATAACTTGTTTTCTTGTTTCATTGTTATTAACATATTGATGATAGGTAGCCTCGTGAACAGACGCCTGATTTTTTCGTAGAAACCTTTTTTTTCTTTTCCTTTTTTTTCATTGCTTGATTCCTTGTTTTTGCTTCTCGTGCGATCTGTATCGTATTGCATCATGTCACTGTTTCCACCTTCTTTGAAAACAATAAAACAAGAAATTCACAGAAGTTTGTTTATCTTATCATTGTTCTCCACAGTTCTTCTATCGCCACTGACATTGCGAAGCATGCATTCTTATGTGTTAGATTTTGCATCGCTTCTCAGAATCTAGTTGTATTTTTTTAGACTACAGACATTTTGAGTGGCTTAAATTTTATCTCTCTGGGACTTGGGTTGGTATAGATGTAGTGTAGCCAGACCTGAGCAACTGTTGGCCGATTTCAACCTTGAGCTCTGGCTAATCAATGCAACCACATAATCTAAAAACAGTTTTGATGACAATGACCCTTGTGCTCATCTGCATTTAAACATCTGTAATTTGCAAGATTATTAGATGCCATGTCCTGTCACCTGTGTCGGGCATTGTTGTCTGCTCATTGGTTATTTGTAGTCATTCACCATAAAAGATATTCCTTTCTCTTGTTACCCTAATTTGATGCGTTGTTTTCATTTTTGGTGTTATGCATCAACTGAAGATATGTTTGTTTTCTGGTGTGGTCACTCTTATTACTCCCTACATTTATTGCACTGTTTTGGCTCATTCAGGTTGATATTTTAGAATGTTGAGATCATCCCTCTTCTCAGATTTTAGGATTTATACTCTCCTGACTGTCTCTGCTTCTATATGGTAATGTGTGGAGCTGCCCTAAATGTAGCAGCTGGTGCTTTTCTGTCTGGGCATGTTGAGACTAAAGTGAACCATTGTAAATTAATCATTAGGGGTCAGTCTTTAATCAGATATACTCACTCAATAATTAGACATCACTAACTCAGTGCTAGAAAAATATATGTATAAACTTGGGTCCTGGTTACAATAATGCCCAGCTTGGACTTTGTCTTTGCCATGGCCTCCAGAGCTCTACAAGTACTTTGCTGTACATGGTTTTTCTTTCACAGGTCCACCATTTATGCTCAACTTGCTCTCTTCATGCTTATTGTACTGTAAAGATGGTTTTTTTATTTGGTACATGTTGTTTGGTAATGGTATTGATTACATTTTACATACCCAACTGGAAGTTGGTTGAGTCATTGATATCAGGGAGATGGGTTGAATTCATTGATCTGCACCCAGTTGGGCTGGACAAAATCTTGACTCAAAAACTTTTCTGGGTTTGTTGTCTGTCAGTCAAAAGATTAATGTGATCAGAGACTCAAAGGGGCACAAAAGTGCCGTGCGTTGGCTGATTGGGACAACTTTACAGCTAGAAAGTTGTAACAGAGAGTCTGAACTTTCCCAGTAAGCCAGCCATCTTGACAATTCTAGTGACACTCACTCCCTGCAATTTCTGCCGAAAGTCCCTCCACAACAGTTTAGATGGCAATCAAACCAGACCAGAGATAAAACGATGGTGAATCGCTCCCTCTGGATCTCGCCCCGCCGCCCCAGACAAAACCTGTTTTGATCACCATCACCGACCCAGATTCCAGACAACGCATCCATTTTTCTCTATAAGAACAAATTCATTGGCTGGCAGATGTTTTAACCCCCAACGGTCGACGAATGTGAACCGTTGGATTAAACTAATCAGACGAAAGAGATTTAATGTTAACGGTCAAATACTGAACGATTTGGGCTTCTAACAGGCCGGGTTTTATGGGTCTTTCAATTGGGCTTTACAGATAAAATGCATGGCCCATTCGATATGCCACGTCACATCAAAAAGAGAGTTCTAACTGATTTGCTATCAATAAAATTGGAGCATATCTCTCTGCAACTTCTTCAGAAACTTACATTGTTGCTTCCCATGCTGACAGGAAATCTGAGCCATTCCCGCCATTCTCAGAAGAGAAGGCTCCAAGAAGCCAGGGAATGCCGCGTTCCACATTTCTCCATGATGACTTTTTATGAGACAGCTTGCTCCCCATTCTTCATAGACATGGCAAGTTTATGGCTGATTTAGTAAACTGATCTTGTAAGATGCATGAGGGCACACATATAGCAATCATCTACAACTGTTGCGGCCTGAGCTTTCTTATCAACCATTTTCTCCGCAGCTTCACATCCAAAGCTAGAAATGTTTTCGCCTTCTTTTCATCCTCCAGCAAATCGCATGCGTCTAGCACCAGATCTTCATCCATGTCAGGAAGGGACTGTACTGCTTGAACCACAGTTTCAATTGATGGGGAGTTAGAGATGTCTTGCTCTTTTCTTGGACCAGGGAACGAATACATTACAGGTTCATCAGCAGAAAAATGATCAGTTTCCAGACATGTCTTCTTGTTCATCGGGAGGCTCGGGTTTTCTAAATCATGTATACTTTTCTGGCTGCGAATTTGGTCCACATTCACAAGAACAAGCTGATCCTCTCTCTTGGTCGAAGCTGGGCACGTAGTTCTGTCAGAAGGGCTATCTGCATCGTCATTGTCAAGGTCACTGCAAATGATACATAAATCTTTGTAGTATGGTACTGGACGAGTCATGAACTGGCGTGCGTCTGTGTGTTCCTGATCAGAAGTCAATAACCGAAATGAATATAATTTTCAAGAGTGGAAGCATTACACTAACACATAAAAACATTGACATTCAACAAGCAGAAGCAATATCAGAAGAAAACAAAGATATTCGGGTGAAAACTACTGTGGTATTTAGCATGCACGACAGCAGGCTCGACAATGTTGAATGCGACCCTGAATCATTCCTTGAGAAAGCAAGCCACAGCACAGCCTAGCACTTGATGAGGCAAAAACATAGTCAATATGCCTAAGCTAAATCAAAAAACTGGTCAATGTAAAATTATGGCAACCGACGGAAAACCTGACCATCACAGCATCAGCTTACAATCTACGATAAAAATACATAACTCAACAATCATTAGGGAAAGTATTCCATGTATCCATGAAAATTATTTGCATATTGAGAGGCAGTGCAAAGGCAATTTAGCTACAATAATACGAAATTACCTATGAAAGGGGAGAAATTACACACCTTAATATACTCTTGCCAAACATAATCATCAGCAGCGACCATTTGTCGCAAATCATCCCACCTAAATACATCCATTTCAAGAAGCTTCCTGATAACATTGTACTGTTTTCTCAATGTTTTGTACCTATTCTTCAGAATATCCACGTCATACTTGAACCCAAATTTAGCATTGAATTGAGATATCATCTCGGCCCATGCATGTTTCCTAAACATACCATCAATTTGGTTTCCTTTCCGCACTTGCTCTAGCATAAGATCAATGAAATAACGATCCATTGGCGGTTGCCAATAAGTTCTTGTACGAGAACTTGGGGTAGAACTTGTTGTATTAGTATCGCCATAAGGCTTGACATCGAAATCTTCTGTCGATAAAGATATAGAGTAATCTGCATCAATCGTGGCTTCATGAATCGAAACTAGATTCTCTCCTTCAACATTCTTAGACATATCTTCTGCCATTGCTGCATCTCCTTCTCGACCAGTCAGCGACAAAACCACATTTTCACCACGTTCCTCATTGTTGGATGTTAGATGTACTGGATCATTCGTGAATCCATCCGTATCTACAGCTGACATGTCACGGCAACAATTGACCGCCTCACTACCAGTTTCTTCAGATTGTGCCTTCTCATATATTGTACACAAACCTTCATAATATGGAATTGTTTTAATTCTAAATGACCGTACATCAGGATGAGCCTACAAGTATATCAAGTACGATTTAAAATGATGAATGAAAAGAGAAGAAAATAACTATATGAAAATAACGAAAAGATATGTAGCAAACAAACCTTAATGTACTCTTCCCAAACACTGTTTTCTGCTATCACCATATGCCGCAATTCATCCCATGCAAATCCACTAGAACCAAGCAAACCTTTTACAGCCCTGTACAAGTTCCTCAAAGTCTTGTGGCGGTTCTTCAAAATGTCTTTCTCATATTGACTTTTAAACTTTGAATTGAACGAAAACATCATTTGTTTCCACGCTTGCTTACTGAATGAGGTCTCGTCGACCCTATGACCTTTCTGTACATGCTCCAACATTAAATCTATAAAATATTTATCCATTTCAGGCGTCCATACAGTCCTCAGCCTATCACCACTTTTCTGCGCTCTTATGCCCATTCTCCTACAGTCCGGGCAACAGAATATATATAAAAATGTGCATCATTACGATTCTACAAATGCAAACCGAACAACCACAAAACTCCTCGGCAATAATATGAATATCTACTCAACCAACTGAGCAGTCAAACTATGCCCATATAAAAGCCAACGATTACATCCTCCAAATACAATCATGTCAACATGGACTGCCCTAAATTGCCACTTCAAAGCCCAATCTCTTTTCGAATAGAATTGAAACCCTAAATCTGCTAAACAAGCTAAATCAAATGCATACACTGAATCACAGCACAGAGTTCCAAAATCAAGCAGCATAACGTAACTCGGGCACATCCGAACGCGAATTCCAACACGAAACGAATCAATTCATAAAACAACTTCTAAACTAAACACAGAGAAAAGACAAAGACATGCGATACAGAAAAGGTTCAATCAGAATTGAGATAAACGGAAAGCTGGGAGAATCGAAGTGACTAGTGACCTGTGAGATCGATCGCGAAGTTCTGGTAAGCTGCGCCGGGGAGGAGTTGGGTTGCCGAAATTCCGGGATAAGGTTTTCCAAGGATAAGGTTTGGAACTGGAATTCGACAATGTTGTATTGGGCTTCAAATTTCGGCCTTTAAATGTGCTCAGGCCCATCTTTTAGTTCCTCCATGCCATATCATTTTGTGTTCTCATAATTGTGTTCCAACTTCCTAATCCCTAAAATCCTAAATCAAATCTAGAAGCAAATGCTTCTTTTGTTTTAATACTGACGAGAGACTGAATGATTTAAGACTCAATCAACCGTTTCTTCAGCACCTCCCAGCTCCTTTGTGAAAGTTCCAGCCTTATATCATCCGACAATTGCCACAACAACTGCTTTGACCAATGCTCCAAGAAAATATCGCCGGAATCTTGCCAAAAAAAAAATTCACCATCGCAGACGGTGAGGGCGAATCCAGTGACCAATTTACGTCAAGTCTGTTTTAGGGCGCATGGACATGATCGGAATGCGCCCGGGCAATGTATGTCATCTGCCCACCAGTAGTCGTCTGTCTCAGAGAGAAGCTACAAGCTTTGGATCCTTTTCTCTCTTTTTTTCTTCAGGTTCGTTACATGGGTCCTCATCGAATAAGAAGTTTCTGCATATGTCCGCCACCTTCATTGTATAATGGAAGTTTGTAAAGCTACGACTTTTCAGACTGGTCGGGGTTAGTCTCAGGTGATTTTCCATTTCTGAGAAAGAAGTTGTAGTCTGGATGGTAAACACCGAGGCGCTCTATCCAGTTTTCTGCAGATTTGAACAATGAATTAGATAGCCTTTGTTCACTGTCCATCAGAGGCAGATTGGAGCTTATCAACTTGTACGACGCAAGACCAAAAACAGGAAGGGTCATTTTAGATGATGGGGAAGCTCCAACAACACTCCTGCCACCTACGAAAAAACACAAGAGAATAACGATGTCTATCCGCTAGATACGACTTGCCAAGCTAATTTAAGTGCTTGTGTATTATACGAAAAAGATAGAGGGAGAGAGAGAGAGAGTAGTACTTGTTGGCGGGGTTGACAAGTGATGGAAGGTTAGAAAAGATGCGTCTAAAATTTTCAAGCTAGGTCCTGTTGGTATTCTGTAAATTGGGTACCTGAAAAGATTTAAATGGATCATTGCTTTACAAGAATAATAAATAACACAGCAATTCATATAGGGCAGTAAAAGATACGTCATCGGAAAATCTAAGACTAACCATGCAACCGAAATCCAGCTAGAAGGCAACAATTCACAGCTTCTATACTTCTTAAGGTCAGCATATCCAGTAGCAAGCGCTGATATCTGTAGGTGAAGATGTAAAATGGAATTTTATTTTGAGCTTAACAATGATACAATAACCACGCTATATATGTAATGGACTTGCCTTGTCAAACAAAGGCTTGCGTTGGTGAGGTTGCTCGTGCTCCTTATATTCAAATATCAGCTTTCCGCTAGATTGAGAACTCTCTCCTGTACTCGAGCTAGAAGGCATACTCATCTGACTCATTCTCTGGGAAATCATATCAATGCCAGACTTCCTAGTAAGAAACAAATCAAAGCTAAGACTTGCATGAAATATACTCAAACCTCACCTAATAGCTTGTGCTTTCAAAACATAACGGCAAAGAGATAAACCATGTTTAAACCGTTTGCCACACTTCCGTAAACTCTGAACCCATATGTAACCCTTTAAACGCGCAAAGGTATCTTGACTTTATATTTATTGACTCAATATGTGCCTAGTTTACAAGTGGCCACTACTACGTTTCTGAAACATACCGGTAAGGTAAGTTTTTCGTTAAGCCGTTAGTAACACCTCATAAGCAAAAATGTGTACCAGTTATATTCATTTGAAAACTATCCCATATCTCAATAGAACCAAATGTTTCATAATTATTGAAATTTAAGTTGAACATGTGCAAGTATTTTAGATTTCTTTCCGTTCTAATTTTTACCAACCGTCTAACATGACCAAACAGGGTAACTTCCAAGGAGAACATTTGACTAAAGTCAGGCTCGGAAGCGCCTCAAGCTACATCTGCATAATCTCTCATTTTAGTTATTTTAGAATGAAGAAATAGATCAAGGTTGGAAATCCGACAGTGAGGAAGTCTGAACGACAAAAATTATCAGAAGCATTAATCTACCACTATAGCTGAGCCGTAGCTATACCTAGCAAGTGCTGAGGGTAGTTCATACTACATATGCCTACAGGGTTCGAACAAAAAGTAACCCTTGTGCTAAATGCCAGAACACTATCCATCGTTTACAACTGGTATGCTAGATACGCATGCAGCTTAGATCAGCCAGTCCATGAAAAACATGGACGCCAAAGCACAAAGCTAGACTAGTCTGATAGAGCTCTGTAATAAATCTGCCAGCAGTCATCACAGAAGAAGAATAACACTTGCAATAAAACCATGAAAAAAGACGAACGCAGATAAAAAAACAATGGCGACCAACAAAATAAATAAACATGCTGACAAAGAAGCCAAGGAGAGGTGAAGAGACTCACCTGGGTGCAGCAGGGTCGACATATAATTGAATTATGGACAACGAAGGCACATAATACTGCATCACATTCTCATTCCCATTCAGGGTCAGCTCCACTCCAGCTCCATATGCACTCCACTCCTTGTAGCTCTCCCACAAATCCTCTAGGTTATAAAATTGAATCAAACCAGCTTCATGCGCCTCCTGCCCATTCCTTCTAGGCTGCGTACAAAACTACAAAATTACATCAATCAACCAAATTCCAACCCCCGTTCAACCCGAATTCTACAAACATGTCAAAAACTAAAAAATCCATTAACTTGAAGCAAAGATTAAACATCACACAGCTTCACAAGAATACAAGTTTGTGTCTGATTTTGATCCTTCTTTACCTCGGGCAGGAACCGAGTCGGAACACAAGGCGTCACAGTCTCAACAAGCCGATCAATGTTGGTCCGAATCAAAGATGAATTTCCAGAAAATGTAGACTCCACTGCCTCGCTCCAATTCTCCTTCTCCGCCACCGCCACCGCCGTCGCCTGAACCCGAATCTTTTGCCTCAAAGCCATCCGATGCTCCTGAAGCTGCACCTGCTGCTGAATCAACCTCTGTTTCTGCTGCCTCTTCCGCTCATCAAACTGTCTGCACCTCATCATCATCCGAAGCTGCTGCAGATGATGAAACTGCAAAAACATCATCTCACGCTCCCTCTGCTCCCGTTCCATCTTCAGCTGCTTCCGGTGTCTGCTCACACCCGGCGGGCTGTAAACCCTCCCACTCCCTCGATTCCTCGAGTCGGACATTGCTCCCTAAACCCCAAAACTCTCAGGAGATCGACGTAGACAGAAATCGCGATTGGAATCTCCGAATTGGGAAACAAAAATTAGGGTTTTGCAGGGTTTTGAGAGGGCCGAAATGGGACTCGATCAAGTTTTGATTTTGGTTTGTTGCGATGCAAAATTTTGATCGACGGAGAGGAGAGAGTTTGTATTGAGAAATGGGTGAGAGTTTTTGAACGCAAAATGAATTGCAGCTTTTTTAAAAATTCAATTTACTTTAAGCACCTCGTTTGATTCATTCTTTTTATGCTTTGTTGATCGTCTTCTTAAATTAATTTTTGCGACACTCTTACACCATCTGCAACAGTTGTTGGGCATCTGTCAGACCAAGTGCTCACATGATTTAAAATCGAAAAGTCAAAAAAAAATTAGTATCTGTCACCGATTACTATTTTAGCAGTTGCTGTGGTGCATATGCTCTTATGAAATTTGAATCTTGATGTTCAAGTTGTCTGGAAAAGTATACGCTTCCATATTTGAATTTGTCAAATATGGAACATATTAATTTTTTCATCGTCAAAATATTAAAATTCAATATAAACTTTCATCGTTTCACCAGGAACATATTTGAAAACATGCATAAAGGGAGGTTAAAACTAGACAGCCCACAAAAAGGGACTCACATAAGGACAACATAGATTCTCAGTTTCTAGCTAAATCTTCTACTTCATCAGGAAGGCACTAATGGATGAAAGACTGTCCGTAAGCGCAGGAGAAAGATCCCTGTGTTGAGCAAGTAAAGCACCTAACAGCACCAGCAGAGCCAGCAAAACTGTACTCGCCCAAATCCTCGTCCTGGTCGAGTTACCCACCATCTGATATTTCGTCGATGAACCTGACCCTTCTTCGTAAATGCAGCTCACATTCTCATCATAAATCTTGTTGTGATGAATGTGGTCAACAATGCTGTAGTTTCCGTGGTTCGTAGAAGTCGGTGTTCTTATGTTTCGGGAGTCTAGTTCAACAATCTCGCTCGGGATGGCTTCGAGGTATTTCTCGTATTTGATAGGATGTGATATGTCTTCCAAAGACTCCACTGGCCTAACTGCTTCGACGTAGGACTGTGGAGCGGAATCAGCGGTTCTTCTTGGGCTCCCTTCATTACCATCTTCTCCTTCGTAACCAGGATCTTCGCTTACAACATCCTTACATCCATCGTCAACGAGACAAACAGGAATCAAAGATTCGACCACTTCATCATCCCCTTTCTTTTCATACCCAATTCCATCATCAGCTATACTTTCAGGAGCTGCAAATCGGGTCACGCCGGTCTTTTCTTCAAGCATAATCCCCTCATCACTCTCCTCCACCAGTGAACTCGATCCCGCCTCATCTTCAGAAGCAGACGACAAAGCTTCACCATCCATGGAATCGTCCCAAAACTCCACCGCTTCTTGCTTAATTTCATGAACAACTTCACAAGTTACAGCATCCTCTTCCCAGCTCAAAATGGATCCATCATCTTCAATCTTCTCACCTTCCTGAACCAATCTAAGCAACTCAATTTCAAGACATACAGGACGAATCAGGCAATGAAAAATCTTGACAACAATTCAAGGAAATACCAAGAGTAGTTTTAGGGCTGAGGCATCACTCTCTCCAGAAATATCCTTCTCTACAGCTTCACTGCATATCACCAACACATATCCAAACACTAATTCATCAAAACCTGCAAATTCAAAAACCTTAAAATCCCCAAATGGGACAAAGTTTCACATGCAAGCAACTTTCTACCTCTCATGAACATCAACAGGAAGGTTGGGATTCTGCAGAATCAAACGAAGCCCACCACTTCCTTCATCAACACTCTCCACTTTCTCCAAATTGGGTGGGTGAAAACCCTTCAAAGTTCCCTTCTTGCAACTGGGTTTCGTCCTCCTCCTCCTCCTCCTGAACTCACAAAAAGTCCACACCATCGCCGCCACAAGAGCTCCACCTACCACCACCAAGCCTCCTCCGCCACCCAACCCTCCCAACTTCACTCCACCCTTCTTTTCACCAGACCTCTTCTTCTCCCCCATATTCAACACGCCACCAAAACCGCAAAAAGGTGGAATCTTTGAGGCTCGTGAGTCCAAATGCTGATCTGGGTTTTCTTGGGTTTTGCAGGAAGCCTGATTAGGTTTAGGTTTGTTATGATTTGGGTCTGTCTGGAAATTAATAAAGAATGTTTTGAGTGAAGTTTGGAGCATGAAGCGGACGCCTTGTTTTGGTTTCAGTACCGACTTATTTGCTATTTGGCATCTCATTGGCTCCCCCATTTGTCTCCTTCCCAAGATTCTCTCTTTTTAGCAATACTTGCATCCTAGAGTTCATAGATGAGCATTATAATGTTGCATTTGAGTTTGGGTACTTGTGAAATTCACAAGCAAAAATTTTCAAATATATCCATTTGTCATTTAAGCCATGGAGCTTTGAAAGTTGAAGAACATGAATTCATGTCGAGTTTTCCAAGTCTTTTCACATAAAATTTTTAAGGATTTGCCCATCGGAGGCGGTGGAAGTGGGTGGTGTTGATTTTCACTAGTTCATATACTGATATGGTACTCATAAGTTTGAGTAAAATGATTCCACATATATATAGGCTAGTTATTCTTTCATCTCCTTGACGATGTGAGACATTTCTTCTAATTCTGAACAGATAGGTGGTAAAAGGCGATGGTGATGGCATGTGGTGGTCCGGAGGACACGGATGGTGGTTGCCGGTCAGTAGTAACCATAGATTTATGTATTTAAATGTATAAGAATGCACATGATATTCGCCTCAAGGTCAAATGGGCAGGCAGCATAGGGACTTAAGAATCAGGCTTTTTTGGTCAAGTGTAGATGAATGGTCCAACATTGAAGACTTTCATGTGCTGGCCAGGGAAGCTTTTGTAACTCTTGAGTGGCGCGCCACTAAGTCCTTTGTTGGCATTTGTGGTGACGTTGCAGGTCTTCAAAGGCGTGCTATGCACATAAGCTTTGCAATCCTTCTTGAGATCCCAAGTGAGTTCAATCTCATGGAGTGAGAGTGTTGCCATGAACATGCCTTTATTGTCTGTTGGTGCACTGATGATTGTGAAGGGCTTCTTGCCCTTGGCCGCACACATCACCTTTGCGCAAGCTCCTGTCATCATTTCATCGATACACAAACAGTCAGACTCTGTTTGGATCTTGAAAAATTAATAGAAAGAAACAAACTGCAATTAACCCCTACAGCAGAGTCGAGCGATTCTGCCTAATTTGTCATTTGTCAGTTCTTTTCTATTTGTAATTGTCTCATATTGAGTTATAAGAATTAATATATATTTGAAAAACGACTTTTTGATACATGGCTAAGTTTGTAAAATGATGTAACATGGATAGATTTGTACCTTGGATGGGGGAGAGCGTGACACCATTTTGGCAGTAAACACCGCCTCGGATACCGATAATGGTGGGAGAAACCGGCTCGTTTTCTCCGGCCGGGCCCGGAAACCAACCTTCCCTGGTCTCTCCTTCGAGAGCTGATGCACTTGCAGCAAACAAGGCCAACACTGCAATGATGGAAAAGTTGAGATAAGCCATGTTTAGTGGTTGCTCCTAAGATACTTGTTGATGATGATGATGAGCAAGACATGGTTTTATAGCTCACATAATTTTGACCCTTGTTTGGTTCATCCAAAAGAAGGTGGAAATAAATTTTTTGAGATGGAAAATTAAATTAATATGTTTGGAAAATTCAATTGATTTTCCACATAAATTCCTCCTAAAAATTAACGGAAAATCACGCATTCAATCAA
This sequence comes from Umbilicus rupestris, assembly GCA_963678935.1. Taxonomy (NCBI): domain Eukaryota; kingdom Viridiplantae; phylum Streptophyta; class Magnoliopsida; order Saxifragales; family Crassulaceae; genus Umbilicus; species Umbilicus rupestris. The sequence continues at coordinate 978,992 of OY787623.1, read as the reverse complement.
ATACAAAATATGAAAATATTTATTTTATTTTATTTTACTTTTCAATATTTTCTTCCTCTTATTTTTCCATGAACCAAGCAAGGGGTAGCTGACAATATTCTGTTAAGAATTAGAATTCTGGTAACATGTTTGCACGTCCTGGAGATAAACATTTTCAATAGTCCTATTTGAAGAATTTAGTCAAGAGACGTACATCTACTGATCTCCTCTTAACTACTCTTATTTTAAAATAATATACCGACATCGCGAAATATTATTAATTCTGATGTAATGACGTTTTATGTTTTTAACTTATAATAAACATATTTTGAATAAAAAGCGTCATTTTAATATCGTTATATTCAGTTTGATTGGACTGAATCTCAATTCTTCCGGGTCTGAGAGTAAAATTCTAACCATCTATTAGATTGAAATGGGTTCAAATCTGGTACGATCAAGTTAATTACACTAAAGTTAAAACGTTGTAATTTTAAGATTTAAAACGATATAGTTTAAAAATCATTATGTCGTATTACAAACTTAAAATATAATGATTAATTTTTATAACTCAATATGAGATAATTACAAATAGAAGGTTATGAAGAAGCCGGTACATTTCAAGTATGCCGCATAAGCTGTAATTATTTCGTAATAATAATCCGTCCACCAGAGCCTTCAAGATAGAAAGAACTGCCGGTGGCTTCATATCCTTAGCCTCAGCCTATTTCGCCGCCAAGGTCATGATCAGCTGATCTGCTCTCACTCCAAAACCTCGTAAAAGCACGAATAAAAGCTCATTGGTTGAAAAACGACCACCATACTTAGAGAGCTTCCTCTCTTCTGTCCTCCTGATTGCCTCCACTGGCTCTAGCCACGCCTCTCCCCCACAAAGAGAGAGACAATGAATACATCCATACAAAGATCTCTACATTCACACCGCCACCAATATGTCCGCCAGCATAGGCCCTAAATTAGCCTCTTTAAAAAAGGGAATAAAGCGTCACTCACCGCATTATGCCTCTGAATCCTCCTCCCTCCCTGCAGACAATGGAGTCGTGATCACTGACCGCATCAGAAGTGTGCAATTCTCTACAGACCTCACAAGCATGAGAAATAATGAACACATTATGATCGGTATTTAAGGATTAAATGACCCGTCAACAAATTCATACGAAACCGAGAGAAATTGTACGGATTGAAATGTGTATAGACAAGACATAATAAAAGCAGGGACCGAAATGTAAATATCCGGAATCGGAGAGCCAATTTGATATATTACGAACCGGCCCATTAACTTCAAAACCTTACAGTCAGTGCCGCCTTGGTGTTGCCTCATCCTTGCGCCACGTGGCAGAAGGGACGAATCGAAACTGCATGAAGAAAGAGTCGACGATTGATTACTGGCCTCGCTCTCCACTCGCTCTAAAAATGGTGGTTTGAGAGATTCAAATTCCGAGCCACTGAACTCAATCTCTTCGTCAGACTCCACCCATTTCCCTTCCTCCTCTGCTCCGCACCGAAGATTCGAAAATCGGGGACTGATTTGGCCGGAAACTGTTGCGTGATCGGCAATGGCGCCACATAAATTGAGTCGGATGCCGAGCATGAGGGAGAGGGTCGAGGACACGCTCTCCGAGCACCGCAACGAGATCGTCTCTCTTCTCTCCAGGTACTGAAAATTTTCATGTTGATTGTGAGGATCTTCAGCTGCTAGGTTTTTAAACTGTTCATTACATTTTGGTGTTGAATCTGCGGAAAGAGAATCAACAGTGGAGTGATTGTTACTGATAGATTTGGAAGTGAAACGGTGTTGTTTGAATTGGAAGGTATGTGGATCAAGGAAAGGGGATGCTGCAGCCGCATCATCTGCTTGACGAGTTGGATAAGATCATTGGAGAAGATGAAGCGAAAAAGATGCTGCGAGATGGTCCGTTTGGTGAAGTTCTGAAGTCGGCTCAGGTGAGTGCTTCGTAGTTGCTTAAAGGCATTTGTTCAAGATTAAGCTTAGCTTAGTATTTATTGTTGGTATCCTGGTTATCTTTGCTAGACAGTTTGGTCTATTTACCTTGGCTTAGGATTGTTCAGCTGCGAGTAATGTGAAAGATGTTCTTTTTTTTTTTTTTTTTTTTTTTGTAAACTGTGATCTTTTATGACAGCAAGCCATAGTCCTTCCTCCTTTTGTTGCCATAGCAGTCCGCCCAAGGCCAGGTGTTTGGGAATATGTGCGTGTTAATGTGTATGATCTGAGCGTGGAGCAATTGACTGTTCCAGAATACTTGAAATTTAAAGAGGAACTTGTTGACGGGCAGTAAGATTTTTTTTTCTTTCATTCATTGTTCTCATTTAGGCATGGTTATTTACTTCTTATCTTGCTGTAATGGTTAGTTCTGATGATCCTTTTATGCTGGAGCTTGATTTTGAGCCATTCAATGCCTCGTTTCCACGCCCCAACCGGTCGTCATCAATAGGGAATGGTGTTCAGTTTCTCAATCGTCACCTCTCCTCCATTATGTTTCGCAATAGAGAATCGTTGGAGCCATTAGTTGATTTCCTTCGCACACACACTTATAAAGGGCATGTAAGTGTAAATGAATTCCATATTTCTTCAATTTCTGGTGCTTCCTGATGTTTGATTATCTGTTCAGCTCTCTTGAGTTCTTCCATGCTTTTCACATGAGAGTACATTGATATCCTCTCAAAAATTCCTATTACTTTTGGTGTGAAACTAATATGTGATAAGATGATTTGGCAAGTGCAGGCATTGATGTTGAATGATCGGATACGGAACATATCTAAACTTCAGTCTGCTTTGGTTAAGGCTGAGAATTTTCTTTCTAAACTCCCAGCAAATACGCCTTATTCAGACTTTGAATATGAGTGAGCGCATTGCAATTCTATCTGCAGCAATCTGGGTTCTTTAAATCTAATGATTGAAGAATCTCTGAATTAATTGTTGTTAACTTCGATGCAGATTCCAAGGAATGGGTTTTGAGAAAGGTTGGGGTGACAATGTCCAGAGGGTAGGACAGACGATGCACCTTCTTCAGGACATCCTTCAGGCTCCAGATGCTTCTACATTGGAAGAATTCCTTGGAAGGATACCAATGGTGTTTAATGTTGTCATATTATCTCCACATGGATACTTTGGGCAAGCAAACGTGCTTGGTTTGCCAGACACAGGTGGTCAGGTACTTCATTGTTTTTCTTTTGTACTTTTCTTTAATTTCCTACGCTGAATGTTGGTTTAACCTCATCAACAATGTCAGGTTGTATATATACTTGATCAAGTGCGTGCTCTGGAGAATGAAATGCTTCTCAGAATAAAAAAACAAGGATTAGATGTCACTCCACGGATTTTAATTGTATGTGCATTTTATCATCACCCATAGTTTTCCTTTCTGTGCGCATTTTTCGACCTCTAACATGCTCTATTATTTACGGAGATTACTAGACTAATACCTGATGCCAATGGAACTACATGCAACCAGAGGCTTGAAAGAGTTAGTGGAACAGAACACACACACATCTTGCGTATCCCCTTCAGGACAGAAGAACATGGCATTCTAAAAAAATGGATTTCAAGGTTTGATGTGTGGCCTTACCTGGAGACATTTACACGGGTACCGTAACTGCAAAATTACTGTCCCTACATATAGTATCACTATGCTTACTGCTCAGAGAAATCCAATAGGGAGTGTTTCACCAATCTATATATTGTGTGTTATATTTTAGAATCTGGTGATTTAATATTGGCATATGCATTTCACTTAGTGGAGCTATAAGTATAACTATCTGTTCTTTACCTGATTCGGCTATATTAAACCATTTCTTAAACGTTGCTGACTGAACCAATTATATGTAGCGCGCATACCACTTGATTTTCTTAGTATTATCTTCTCATTCCACCACTATGTATTCTTAACAGGACGTGAAACGCGAAATTATTGCTGAGCTGCAAGGTCTTCCAGATTTTATTATTGGGAACTACAGTGATGGAAATCTGGTTGCATCACTGTTAGCATACCGGATGGGAGTTACACAGGTTAACTCTTTTCATTGATCAAGTTTAATTTCCCTGCCTGAATAACAGCATAAATAACCTTTATTCTGATTGAAATAGTGCACCATCGCTCATGCTCTGGAAAAGACAAAATATCCCGATTCTGGCATATATTGGAAAAAATTTGAGGAGAAATATCACTTCACGTGCCAGTTTACAGCTGATCTCATAGCGATGAACCATGCTGATTTTATCATCACAAGCACATACCAAGAGATTGCTGGAACGTAAGTAACTAGGGTGATAAATGAAGGAGAAACGTTGCCTTTGTGTTAATAAATGATTTCCAGTACCCCATTTTTTTAATAGTCACCAGGTTTAGATTGCATCTTGGCATTCTTTCATTTCCCCTTGATCTGATCTGCAGCAGATTTTCTTTTTCAGTAAGAACACGGTCGGACAGTATGAGAGCCACACAGCTTTCACTCTCCCAGGGCTTTACCGTGTTGTCCATGGCATTGATGTCTTTGACACAAAGTTCAATATCGTTTCTCCTGGAGCTGATATGACCATATACTTCCCTCACACCGAAGAACAAAAGAGACTTACAGCTCTTCATGGGTCTATTGAAGAAATGTTATACAGTCATGAGCCAAGTGAGGATCGCACGTAAGTTATCTTTGCTTGTTTGTTTATGCGGCCCAGATGTTTTGTCGTATGGCATTTACAGAAGTCTGATTTACATAACATGAGTTTACTTGATGTAAAAAATTGTATTACTTTTTTGCTTCGGTTCACATAGTAGTCACTGATACAGATACTAATTTGACCTTTCAGCGGCTTACTGAGTGATCGATCAAAGCCTATCCTTTTTTCGATGGCAAGGCTTGATAGGGTGAAGAACATGAGTGGTCTGGTTGAGTGCTATGCCAAGAATGAAAAACTGAGGGAACTTGTAAACCTGGTTATAGTAGCTGGTTATATTGATGTAAAGAAGTCGAGCGATCGAGAGGAAATTGCAGAAATTGAGAAGATGCATACCCTCATAGAAAAGTATAAACTTGATGGGCAATTCCGATGGATCGCAGCTCAAACAAATCGAGCACGTAATGGTGAACTATATCGTTACGTAGCTGATACAAAAGGCGCCTTCGTTCAGGTGTGTTTCCATTCCATAGGTTTCGTGTACTCAAACTTCACAGTGGCAAGTGGTTACTCCTTTAACTGATTTGCCTGCAGCCTGCTTTGTATGAAGCTTTTGGACTTACAGTGGTGGAGTCAATGACTTGTGGTCTCCCAACCCTGGCCACTTGCCATGGTGGCCCAGCTGAGATCATAGAAGATGGGATTTCAGGGTTCCACATTGATCCCTACCATCCCGACCAGGTTTCTGCTGTCCTAACAGATTTCTTCGAAAAATGCAAGGAAGATCCAAGCTACTGGACTAAAATTTCTGAAGGAGGGTTGCAGAGGATCAATGAGAGGTATGCACCAACAAAACCTTCAATTTGATCACTCATCTTACTAACCACTACTTTACTGTAGGTATACCTGGAAAATATACTCAGATAGGCTAATGACGTTAGCTGCAGTATATGGATTCTGGAAGCATGTTTCAAAACTTGAGAGGCGAGAGACGAGGCGATATCTTGAAATGTTCTACATCCTCAAATATCGCGATCTGGTAATCTACTCTCTTCATTACATTGTATTCCATAAACTTAGACCTATTGGTACTAGTTTAATGGTGCCAAATTTTTACATTTACAGGCAACATCTGTTCCTCTTTCCACGGATGAACATTAGCAGCATAAAGTTTTAGCAAAGATTTTTTTTAATTGCTTTTCCTTTTTATATGTCTATTATGAGGTATAGGGTTTGAAATTGCACCGATTTAAATACTATAATATTTACACGTGGCGGTGGTTGTTGTTTTATATAGTAAAAATAAATTACAATTGGATGTGACTGACACTGACTGCGTATTTACCGGATCTGCTCGATTGAGATTTCCGTCAACATAAAGCAATTAAGGTTGAGATTTTGTAATGTCAACCTAATAGCAATTATTGTTGAGATTTTCATCAATAATACGCACTGTTTAAGTTTCACGTACCGAGACAATTATATCATGTAAAGCTAAACTGCACCGTTTTATCCATTTGGCATGTTGCAGTGAGGAATTGTAATCTTCTCCGATGCCACGTCATCACCATCATTTATCATTTTACCTCTCCCGATGCATGCCGCTACTTTCCTATCCCTTCGTCCAAACGCACCCTGACAAACCTCCACCGCCCCCACTCAAAAACCTCCATTCCAGTGTAAAGAGAGAAAGAGAGAGAGAGAGAGAGAGAGAGAGGTGTCGTAACCATCGAAGCTTGAAGATTTGAAAAATGGACAAAATCGAGCACCAGACAATCCGCACCAACGGCATCAACCTCCACGTCGCCTCCATCGGCCAAGGCCAACCGATCCTCTTCCTCCACGGCTTCCCTGAGCTGTGGTACTCATGGCGCCACCAGATGCTCTCCCTATCCTCCATAGGTTACCGAGCCATCGCTCCTGACCTCCGCGGCTTCGGCGACTCCGACGTCCCCAAATCCACTGACCAATACACAATGCTCCACATCGTCGGCGACCTCATCGGCTTGCTGGACGCCCTCGGAGTCGAGAAAGTGTTCCTCGTGGGGCATGATTGGGGCGCGATTGTCGCTTGGCACTTGTGCTTGTTTAGGCCTGATAGAGTCAAGGCGCTGGTGAATACGAGCGTCTGCTTTCGAACTAGGCATCCTGTCATGAAGCCGGTTCAGACGCTTAGAAGCTTTTTTGGCGATGATTACTACGTCTGCAGATTTCAGGTTAGCTACCGTTTCATTCTTTCTTTTTTTCCTGTTGATTTTGACATCATAAATTCAGTAAGCCACTGCTTTTTGATGTTTGGTAACCATTTCAATAATGTTTGATCATCCATTTAGCTGTCAAATCATCAGTTTAAGTGTTCATTTTTGCAACTCATACATAATTTGCTTTTAATTTGTGTAAATTCCAACCTATTCCGTGTCTACATAGCAACCAACGTATATATTTTTGTAGTAAAGAATGTAGGTTCTCTAGCCGTTTGATGAGGTTGAAGAGGACGGAAGGAATTGAGAGTGATTGAGATAAAAGGGTTGATTGAAGTGTAGGGCTGCGAAATTAGGAGGGTTTGAGGTTGGAATTGTAAGGAGATGATTGGTTGGTGATGCTGGCAGGTTTTGACTGGCAATGGAGTTGTGGGTGAGAGGGTTTGGGGTTGGGATGTGTGGAGATGAGGCTGTGATTGGAGTTGCAAAAGGTTGGGGGCTTGTAGGATGCAGGGGAAGTGGTTTTTGATTTCTTCAATTCTTTATTGCTCTGTCGTTTGTCTGATTAGATGTTTTGAAAATAGATATTTGGTCAGCGAGATGACGGACAGTCAGAGCGGATCTTCGAGGGATATTAATATTATAAACTGGTAGTTTCTGGGATTCTTCATGACCTACAAATTTATGATGCAATGGGTTTACTGATTACTCTTTAAGGATATGTAGTTGGGTAGCATTGATGGAACTCGATGTTAGATCACGGGATGGGGAAATGATTGGTTGAGTAATGTGTTGTTAATGTAGAAGGTGGTTTGCCCGTGTTGACCTAATTTGTTGCAGGAGCCAGGAGAGGCGGAGGAGGAGTTTGCCCGTGTTGGCACGGAGAGGGTTATTAAGATATTCCTTACTGGCCGCAATCCGCGGCCACCCATGATGCCTAAGAAGATCGGGCTTGGTGTTCCCGCTGATCATCCTCTCCCATTGCCTCCTTGGCTCAGCGAGGAGGATGTCAAGTACTACGCTAGCAAGTTTGACAAGTCGGGGTTCACTGGGGGATTAAATTACTATCGATGCTTGGACCTGTAACTCTCCCTCCTCCTCATCTCTTTTTTATCACTTCAAATTTTAATAAAGAAATTTTACAGAAACTGGGAGCTTACTGCGGCATGGCATGGGGATCAAATCAAGGTGCCTGTGAAATTCATCATAGGCGATCTGGACATAACCTACCACATACCGGGCGCGAAGGAGTACATACACGGCCAAGGGTTCAAGCGCGATGTCCCGTTTCTTCAAGATGTTGTTGTCATGGAAGGAGTGGCTCACTTCCTCACCCAGGAGAAGCCAGATGAGGTCAGCAGCCACATCCATGATTTCATTAAGAAGTTCTAGAGTTTCAAAATCCAGTTGCTAGAAACATCTTCTACGAACATCTATGGCCATTTTAATGTCATTGTACTGCCCACTAACTCGCCTATGGATTCACCGAAATTTTCAACATGCCTACAATGAGAAAACATCGTTAGACTTGTTAGATTAACAGACATTAGCTGGCAGATAGCAACATAGTAGTAATTATTAATGGCGTAGATCCTAAAGCAAGCATTACCAGTACTGTTGAAACAGTGCCAATGACATTTTTTTCAAGAGTGAACTGTGGCGAGTCGCAACATATAAAAAGCTTGCAATTGAGGTATTCATCAAAATTCAAGCCAGAGATAACCATCACAAAGCGCATTTGGGGAGGCTAGTTGTCAGGGAATCTCTGCCACAACCTGGCTGATGTTCGAGGAAATGGAAAGAACGAAATAGCTACGAAATGGGATAGGAGTAACTGGAAGGATTTCTTGAAAAGGGGACTTAATTTCTGAAGCCTCTGCTGTTCCTTCTTCCTCTAGCCTTTTCAAACTTCCTACCCTTGGAACGAACATAGGGCTTGGTGTGGCTATGGGGAACACCAGGAGCTGGACCAAAGTGCTTGACGGCCTCACGAGAATTCTTTGGGCCTCTTAGAAGAACCTGGAAAAAAAATACCAGGCATAAAAATACAATTATAAGATGCTTCGATTTACTGTTTCTATTAAGTTATCAAAAGGTTGGGGACGGAAAGAGTAAGGAGAGCAACAAATAACAGACATATGTCAGGTAAAATGTCAACAAGAATGAGAATGTAAAAGTTTCACTGAAACAAGGTTTTGCATATTAGGCAAGGTTCTTAAAAAAACTACTTCCCCCATTCCATTCAACTCGCAGAGAGAGAGGAAGCTAGATTTTATAGAAAGCCAGTTTCAGGAAAAGGATAAAACTCTTAGTCCTCCCTACGTAACCAAACTATCAAAAAAGATATCCATTGCAACACAACAACCTCTAATCTCAAATATGAAGCAACACATCCAAACAGCCCTGGGTTGCATTCAGTTTCTGAGTTAGTCATCATACCGTGTTCTGCCCAAGAGGAGCCCTCAAAGCCAGCTGATCAAACGTCAAGCATTCACCTCCTGCCTTCTCAATCCGGGCTCTAGCGGTCTCAGTGAACCTCAGAGCCGTCACCTTCACTGGGGGAACTTCAGCCACCCTGATATCATCAGTTATGGTTCCAACCACAACAGCAATTTTGTCCCCCTGCCACATTCAACAAAAGACAATCAGACATTGACACAATATTTCTCATACCATAACACATTAATTTTACAACAAATCTCATCTCAAAGAAGCAACAAACCAATATGAAAATGATATACCTTTCCATTCATATACTTAATAAGACGAGAAAGAGACAGCGGAGGCTTGTTGACCTTGCTCATAAACAACCTCTTCAATATCACCGAGTTGAAGTTGCTCCCAGTCCTTCTCACCAAAAACCGGTACAGCTAAACTCAGAAAAAAAAAAAAACACATAAAACCCTAACTCAGCCTCATTCATAGATTAACAAAACAAGCGAGGAAATTGATAAATTCAATCATCAACTACCTTCACGAGAAGCTTGAGGTAGATATCATCCGATTTCGGCGCAGTTCTCTTGGTCTTCTTACTCTTACCTCCGGCAATCAAATCGATACCCTAGAAAACCAACACGCAGATCAAAATACGATTGAAACGTTCATAAACTACGTAAATCATTAATAGGAATCCCTTTCGCGTCTCACCATTGCTGCTCTGCTCCACTCCGCTACGCTTTCTACGGCTTCTTCAAGAGATTAGGGTTTCTGAGTTGAAGACGATAATTTTATCAGCTACACGTAATCGATGTGAGCCTCACCGTACTTATTATGCACCCTCATGGAGGTCGAATTAAGCTTGGGCTTCATACCCGGCCCGTTTAGTAAATCAGCCCGTATCATCGACGCACAACTGGCCCAATAATAATCTCCACGTGGCTTGGTTTAAACGCGCCACGTCACCGAAGCCTTTTAGTGGGATAAACCAAAAACGGTGTCGTGTGGTTACTCAGCAGTATTGTTGCTTCTCGTTTGGGTTTCTCAGATCTCATCACCTTCGGGCAAATCGATCTTCCGCAAATCGTCGTGTCAATTTGTTAACAATCCGCCATTATCAGCCTAATCCGACCTCTGCTCCACCTCCAATTTCAAACCCCATGATGGATTTGGTCTCAATTTTCACACTCTTCATCGCCGCCGTATCCGGCGAGTCGCCGACAGCCTACGAGATGCAGCAAGACTAAAACTTTCCAGCTAAAGTACAGATCGACGATCGGAGGAACGATTTCGAAGAACAAGCTGACGATCGGAGGAAAGTGTTCTTCTTGTGGTTGAAGTTGAACATCGTAGAGGTTGCCAGGGATGGGGATACTCTTTCTTTGTCAGTTGGTAGCCGTTCTGTGCACGAGATTCGGTCTTGACACGTGGCATTCTATTACTGGCCAGATACTTGCATTGACGGCGTCGAATCTTAGTTGTTTAGGTGGGTTTGGTCTATATGCATTCCATTTAGGTTTTGGTCTCCTTCGAACATGTCTTTTAGGTATATTTAAGGGTCATCATACCCCATTTCTTTGATAATCTTCTTACCTCAAATATCATTTCTGGCTTCGTATTAAGATTCAGTTCAGTTGGATTCTGATTCAGTTCTGATTTTCGAATCCATACATATTGAGATGAGAGTTTATCTAACCTTTGGCCTTTGGTACAGGTTTGGTTGGGCAAGATTGAATGCCTTGTAGTATTATATCATGGTGGATGATTAGTAGACAACATACACAACAAGAGCACAAGATTCTTGGTTAGCATGCAACTTGGCCATGATGCTATGACTTTATTCCTTGTTGGATTCAATTAATGTTGCCCTATTCCAAGCATGGCAAACCTGTTAGCAATAATAATAGCAAAACAGGAACTAGTATATTTTGAAATAACTGAAGAATCAGAAATACAAAACCAGAACCGTGTTGAAGCTTGCTCGGCAATTTTCTTAAAGCGTAATTGCCACCCTATTGTGCGGGGTGTGGTTTGGCAACCGACTTCTCAGGATACGACAATAAAAACCTTAAGGTGGCTGCACCAACCAGTTGAAGCGAAATGGCATTCGCTGCCTTCACTATCACCAAGATAAAGAGAGCTATGCTACTCATAAAACAAGTGGAGGATTGATGTGAATTTTCGGATGATTTCGAAAGGAGAACTCAAGCCTCCTTTTATAGCAGCTCAAAGCCAACCGCAATGCAACTGATGAACTGCCCACTCCTTGAAGAACTTCCATGTTCATCATCTAACTACCTAAAACCGCAGCGCAACTGCCTAGGAACTTCCATGTCGCAGCGCAACTGCCTAGGAACTTCCATGTCGCAGCGCAACTGCCTAGGAACTTCCAAGTCGCAGCGCAACTGCCTAGGAACTTCCAAGTCGCAGCGCAACTGCCTAGAAACTTCCATGTCGCACCGCAACTGCTTGAAACTGCAGCGCAACTGCCTAGGAACTTCCCAAGTCGCAGCTCAACTGCCGAAAACTTCCAAAGCGTGGGAGGTTCGGCTGAACTTCCATGGAGATAATCAAAGTTTTGAATTGAGTTGCTTATCTCGAAGCCCCCCAATTTTAATCTCCTTCTAGTTCAAAATTTGAACTTAGGAGACTTTTCTTAACTTTCCGTAAGTTAAGCACATGTTAGAAGAGGTTAGGAATGGACTTATTTATAGCAACACTCAACTAGGCATTTCTTTCTCAATTTTGAACACTAAATTCGCACCCAATTTTCTTCAATTTTTCCAACAAAACCTTGATAATTTGGACTTTCAGCTAGTTTATTGATTCAAATGCGGTACAGTCAAATCATATACAATAATATTAAAAATATATTCATTCTTATAACTTAATAAGATAATTAGAAATGAGAAATCGAATCAGTCTGCCAAATTCAATCAGCCACAAGCCCGATGCTCCAGGCGTCATCAAAATGATAACAACTTCCATGAATTCAGTTCTTCTTGTTCTGATTAAGCAGATGGTCGCGGAGCTCCGCCACGTCGATCGAATTCGCTACGTTCTCCGGCCTGTAATACCCCGTAACCGGATCCGGAATCCATGGAGCTGGCTCCTTCTCCGCCGGCTTCTGAGCCGTCACGTTCCTTCTAGAAGCTTCCACTCCTTGAGAAACCGCCGCAAATCCCCTCCTGCAACCAGTACCATGATTCAGCAACCGTGTCACAAATTTAAAAGCTTTTACACGGAGATTTCAAACTCCGACATCGACCTAGTTTTTATATTTAAGGTTTCAAGTTTTAGCTACCTGTTGGCGGCGACGGAGGCCTGGTCGGCGATCAGGGCCGCGACCATCTTCACGCTGGACAAAGCTCGAGCCATGTTGACCGATTCAAAAGACGTTTGAGTCGGTTGCTTGAGAGCCAAGAAATGAGTTTACGAGAGAGAGTTGGGGTTTGCAGAAGAGCGTGGAGAAGAAGAAGGACGCAACTAGGGTTTATATAGAGAGATGGAAACTGGCGTTTGGCTTCATGGAAAGAATCAGTAATCGAAGGAAGGCTGGAAGACTTCGCTAAAGTCACGGGCGAAACCGTCAAAGTCGTAATCCGTCACAGCTATTATCTTAAGATCGAATCAAATGTAGCCACGTGTCAATCAAGTTACGAAGCCGTTTACTACTTGTGTATTTAAATGACGAAACTGCCCATTGTTGTTTCTGTAGTCGACGTCGTGTACCCGATACTGCGGTTCGAATATTCATACCTGAAGGATTTGGAACTGACCAGAAGATCCTGGCCGTTCATATTCACCTGGACATTGATTCTCCGTCGCACACGTGGAGCCTCGTGATTGGTGTATGCGGAGATTCTCCGCAGTTTGTGTTTGTGTTTTGTTTGGCTGCTGGTTGTTTGAAAGGACTTTGTTGATTATTTAATATTAATACCTAAAATTAAATAATACCCTTCTCGACTATTGATTAAAAAAATTTCAATTTTAAATAAATGAATATATAATTTGTTGTATCATATAATTAAGTCACTATTCAATTCTATTAGCGAGCAGAAAGTTCTACTCCGCTGGATCATGTGAACATGTATTTATTTGCTTGATGACGTCAGCAAGAACAGGAACAAAAAACATGGTCCTCGAACCTTGCTGCTGTCTAGTAAGTAAAAACCTAAGTATGATACTTATGCGTTGCCGGAAATCTTGAACCATGAGGGGAAGACCTGTGCGAAGGGGGACGCTAGCAGTTCTTTGGCCTTTGAGATATCGGGTTTAAACCTCTTTCCATTAGCCCCATGAGCCCTTCTACCTGTTACACAGTCGAACATTATCTGAAAACTGCCACAAAATTCGCTAGTAAAACTAAATAGTTTAGGACAGAAACCTACGTTTAGATGCAGATATGCCCTGAAATGAAACTAGGCGAAACAATGACGCAACGAGGATTTCCAAGTAAATTGTATAGCTTAGAAAACTAACATTCAGCTCAAATATGCAACTAGCAACACCAAGATAAACTATTGTGAAATTTTGAAATAATCAACTTCTAGATCTTGAAAAATCTCTGTAAACAAAGAAAAGAACGAGCTTTATCATCCGTAGACATAGAAAATGGCGCTACTACGGTGGATAACTATTTTGGCAATACTTACCAGATCAGACACGAACTGGAAACTCCTGGTTTGCTTACCGTCTCCATAAGCGGTCAGAGGCTCCTTCCTCAATGCCTGCGGTTTTAAAATGATGAAACTAATATTTGAAACTGTTAAGGTATGTGTCATCATACACAAACTCCTACAAACTGTAGAAGAGTCTATTGTTCCTCCTCCCTGGGAAAAAATTATCAACCACAATCACGCTGTCTCCTCAACCAATCAGCCGATCGACGAGATGACTCCCAACGAATCCAGCCCCGCCTGTGACCACGATTCTCAGTCCCTTACTCTTCAGCCCCAACGGCACCCTCCCTCCCGTCCTCGCCACCGACCCAGCTCCACCAAGCCCGACACGGTCATCAATCCGGTAGCTTTTCAGCTCCGGAATCTGGAACTGACCAGTCTGACCGTGGTTGTAGCTTACGTGCTTGGTGGCGGTGAAGATGAGAGCCGCGATGGAGATGCCGATTACCAGAAACACAAGGCGCTGTTCGTTGAGAAAGTAGCGGATCGGTTTGGTAACCAGGAATGCAGGCTTTGACGGCTTGGTTGAGTCGGAGATCGGATTTGATTCCGGACCAAGCTCGTCGGGGCGTCTGTGGATCAGCTCCGAGCCCATGCTCGATCTTATCCGGGCGCCCGAAAGTTTGGAGCTTTCTAGGTGGAAATGGTGATCGGTGAACTGGGTCGGGTTCAGATTTGCTGAATCGATGGTGAATCAGCCGCCGGGGAACGTTGAGTCTTCTTCTCTGATTTGTGACTATGGAGTTTTTGTTTTGGTTCATAACTGTAAATTTATTTCTTATTTAATTACACTTACATCTCTAAGCACCGTTAACGCCCGTGGAAAAGATGATCTTTAAGTTGTTAGTGGTCATTTATTCATGCCAATTATCATGAAAACATTTGGAATCATTAATAGGTTTTGTAAACGGTAGTAAATGAGTTGAGGCAAAGGCATGAGTTTTCGATACCTCTTTCTATTTTAAGACAGAAGTTATCTTTTATCTTGTAGAAAGTTCTAGCTGATGAATTTTTAAAGATGATTATATTTATCGTCTGACAAAATATATATTAATTTTTTGACAATCTTTAATTTATAATTGTCTCGCATCTAATTTATAATTGTTTCGCATTAAATTATATCGAGGTATATATATTACATTAGAGCATATACACCCATATCAATTGTAGGAGGTGCTGGCAGAGGATGGTGCTATTTGTTTTGTACAGCGGGTAGAAGAAATTGTAGGAGGTGCTGCAGGAGGGAGGAGGTGCAAGAGGAAGTGCTGATGGAGCATTTCTGAGAGGAGGTTCTCTCCCACGAATTGCAGTCAAATTCATCCTAAATTTGACTCAAATTTCACATTAAATTTCAGCAAAATTCAATTTAGGGTTTTAATCAAAATTCAAAATAATTTCAGTCAAATTTCGATTTAATTTCAATGAAATTTTGATTTAATTTTATTAAAATTTATTTTTTAAATATCAATGAATAGTAATAGGAAGTGCTAGTTGTTGAACCGTTGTATAAATAAGCTGAATAGGACTTTCTATCATGATGAATAGTGACAGAAAGTGCTATTCGAGGAGGTTCTCAAAACAGAGAACCTCCTCAACGGGTGTACATGCTCTTAGTATAGTACTTTTTAAGGGAGCGTGATTACTTGGGCTCATATTATTGGGCCATGAAGCAGGTCCATTATAGGCCCATTAAGTAGAATGCTTTGGGCATCCTGGCCCATTACGGCCCAACAGCTCGCTGATTCCTGCAAGGCTGTAACGGTTGAATATCTGGCAATCGTCTATGTGGACGATTCTGATCCATAGGGAGCGAACTCGAGGCGGTGAGTTTTTTTTTTCTTCCCGGGATTAATTGGTGTGTTCTTCTGATGAGTTCATGTTGACTTGCGCGCTTCTGATGTTGATTTATGCATGTTTAAAGTTATTTGATTTGAGATTGTGTTTGGTGTGAGGTTGGAAAATCAAGGCTAGGGTTTTTGTTAACGGGAGCTTGATCTGAGCTGCGTTTTGATGTAACTTGTGTAATGTGGAACTGTGCGATGAATGGTGAGAATAGTATAATTGTATGGTAGTTTTGAGAGTGTGCATTTTACTGGATGAAGTCGGATAAATGCTGAGATGAGGTTTGTTTGTGGTGTAAGCTGAGCACAGGCGCAGCTTGATTTTCTTCCAAGGTGGCTGCATTAATGCATGTTTGAAATGAGATTACTATACTGGTAATGGTAAGGAAACTAGGGCATTGCAGTAAGACTTAATATGTTGTTTGACAAGTTAGTGTGCACTTTGGGGATTAGGTTGTTTGAAATTAAATTTTTACATTTTCCTTGAGTAGCGAGTGAATTTTATTAATATTATTTGTTGAAAAAGACATATCTCTTGTTAAAATGGAGTTTTCTTATCAATGATTGGCAAGTTTATTGTTTAATTTATCAGACTGGTATCTGAATGGTTTATATGCTTTGCGACGATTTGGCGGCAAATCTATGAAATTTATCAGCTGAAATCTATACTAAAAGTCAATGTTGTATGTTGCTTGTTTACACTTTCTGCATTCATGTCATATACGAAGGTAAGACACCAGCTATGGTTTTCAACAGTGCATCATCCTACATATTCGATAAAATCAAATGAGAGTAAACTAATCAAATGGACTATGGAGTTAACATCGCTGAACTTGGGACAATGATTCCTTCAGGTGCAGCCTATGCCTATCGGATGTCCTATAGTGTACAGTAAGTAGAATGTAAGGTTCGAAATGTAGAATTCGTGGTCTTAAGCTCAAGATAAGCAAAAATATCAAGATTCACATTTTACATCTCCTGTTATAGTTTTCTTTCTGGGATAAAAACTAGGTACAGTGACATAATTAAAACCTTTATTTCATGAGACTCAAAAGTTTGAAATCGCAGCCCTGATGCCTCCCATGAAGGAACCAGAATAAGATGCAATAACCTTCCTCCCATCATATTTTGAGGTATGAGCTTCTTTATAATTTCAGTTTGGATTGAACTTTTCACCTGTTTTGATTGTAGAATATTATATGGGTTTAATCTAATTTACAATTTGATTAAACATATCAGATTCATAATGATGTGAAATCTTTGTCTGAGAACTTATCAACCGATGAGGTTTATTCTTCATTAGATAATCAAAAAGATGTCCGGAAGAAAGTTAGTTTGGCCTCAGTAAGTAAAGTTTATACGACGCATCTCATCAGCCACCTGATTTGTCTTCTGAACTCTGTTTCCCAGTTTGTGAAGGATAAAATAATGTACTTGGTTATGCCCCTGCATTATGCAGAATACAGTGCCTCAGTTGGTCACTTTGCATTTATGTTCTTTGGTCATATGGTAAGGCCGTAAGGTCATAGGTATCCGCATTGGCTGGCCAAATCTGACTTCCAAGATGAAAACATTTTAATTGTATATTGTGTTTCAGTAACTTTAGCAGAAGATCATAAACAATGCCGAGTGGGTTTCATTAAATTGGTAGAACAATTAGTTGAGTGGAGGAAAAATCTGCTAAAGACATGACTTGTAATCCTTAGACGTTGACCTATTTGTTGGCCCAAGCTAGCTTTACTCAGCATTTGACCTCTACAAAATGTTTTCGATATCATATGATATTCACACAACAAGAAAATAACAGATTAGTTTAACTGGGACGTGGTGAGATGATTATTCGTCATGAACTTAGTGATTGCTTTAGATAATTTCCACCGAGTCCCTAGCATTATTATATTGCTATAGCCAATAGGCGTCGTAGAAAGTTACTTGCACAATTGTGAAAAGAAAGTAATAAAGTTCTTTAGGTTACTGTATTCAATTGGCTCATGTACTTCAATGGCTTCAGAGAGTCAGGGCAAGAACTAGAAGATGTGCAACAACCTTACTTGTTTGATAACAATACAAATACCTGTTTATTAAAATATTCACAAAAAAGTATAAAACCCCTCTTTGTCAAAGTTATTTCCATTAGTTTTGTACTTCTTTTAACATATATGATATATTCACATTTACCCATCCAAGTTTCAGATCAAGAGCTCTATACTCTCTATATAGAGCTCAGTGTTCTTTAGCCCCGACTTTCATAGTGCTGTTTGATCTTTACTGATGAGTTTTTTGCACAAAAATGCAGCGTATCTACCAGTTCATGTCTATGACTGGAGATGCCCATTTCATGATAACGTTTACATTGGTTCAAAGCAATAGTGGATAACATCATTATGCGTCATGCAACGTTAGTGCATAAACTCATAAGCATCAAAACATCTTAAATGGAAAAGGAGCCCCTTGAAAGGTTTATGTTCTTAGATCTATACAAGCATGTTCTTTGGTTTTCTCTGAGACCTAGTCCCCCATACCTGATTAATCTACAAAACCGTGGACCACAAAGCAATACTCTGAATAGTTTTCACATATGAGATTGTTTGACATGGACACTGCGCGGTTTGATCACTTGAATCAGGTGATTAGCAACCCTCAGAATCATACTTTTTGGGGAGAATGATACTCGTGTAAGCCTGCATACACATGAACTATGGGATTTTGTATATAATCCTCATTGCGAGTTAAGTTGGAATGTAATTATTTGCGGTTCCACATAAGTTTGGCTGGCCATATTAGGTTGACCGTTTTTGGTATACTTTCATTGTCCATGCTCTGATGATGAGAGCAAGTTCGAACAGAAAATTGAAGTATGAGATCCAAATTTTATTTAACTGTGAATAACTAAATTTTATTCGGAGGACTTATATATAATCCAGTCTAGTCTATGCAAAGTGCTGGTTTCAGTTTTTTTTTTTTGTAAAGATTTTATTACTATGCCTTACTATTCCACATTTTAGTTTTTGCAGATTCTCAGGATGAGGAAACCAAGTAACCGACCCTGACCACACCATTTGGACTACAGACATATTCCCACCTGGGCTAAAGGTGCAATGACTCCATGCGATTCCTTTTCATTCTATACGTCAAGGTAATAATAGCTGTCTGCTCAAATGAGGAGAAGCTAAATTTTTTTCTTCAACTTTCATAATAGGATAATAATTCATCATGTTGGGTAGTGCTCATACGCGTGTGTTGGTTTTGCACAGGATATGTTATACGAACAATACCCTTTTTCTCTCTTCTCATCTTTTTGTAATGCAATATACTGATTTAGCAGTTGGTTTTGGTAAGAAGAAGGACGGATGTCAATGGTCTTCATATAGGTACATATTTAGTTGAGTTTCTGGATAATTTTTTTTTTTTTTTTGTTGGTAAAGATACTACATACACATACCAATGCATATACCTTTCACAAACTGGATTTCCTTTATTCAAATATATCTCATATCTAATAGTCAACCAGATTCAAAAGAAGAGGTATTTAAAGCTCTTATTGGTTAGTCAAGTTTTTGCTTCACTTCTTTTCTCGAGTGTTTAATTTAGCAGTGTTTTTAATATGTTATGATAATAAATCCCACAATTATTGACAAAGCATCTTGTAATGGAATGACATCAGCAAACAAGAAGAGATTCCAATGATATATAGCTGATGTGTCAGAAAGAGCCACTTTACAAAGTAATATTGGCTAAAAAAAACTCCTTGTTTGATCTGTATGGTAAACAGCCTCCTTATAGTAAAATGCTGAATAACCAAATTAATTATTTGATTGGCGTACTAACATGCCACTTGTTGATAGAGCGTGCTTTGATTAAAAATTCTAGGGTTCATTAGCCTTGACCCTTGACCCTTGACCCTTTCATATACTGATCCCAGTCAGCTTAAGAGTTACAGATTGAATCTCCTTGATTATGCGTGCCTTTGAGCCAATCAACGTCCGGAATTGTTTGTCTTCTGGCTGTTTATGTCATGTTTAATTTTCTATAGATATCCATCGACAAGCATCCGTGCTTATTTCTTGTCCACAAGCAAAAAAAAATTAGGCTTATTCTAAACATACTTGGTACAAACATGTTGAAAGCATCGATAAAGATTAAAGGCCAATCAAATGGGAAACGTTGGAGTGGTGGTGGAGGGACCGCATGTTTTATATTTGATTATCTGAGTCTACATCTTTAGGGCTTTTTCAAGAGTTCAATAACATTTTTCGTCCCCCAACTGCATCCACAGGTCATGTAACTCTTAACAATGGTGAAGATGGAGCATATATAGCTGAAGCCAATGGAACAGCTTATAAATCATGCCTCCCTGTATCAGCTGACCAGCTTGTCTTGGACTAAAGGTATTCATTTCATAAATCATAATGCATTTACTTGACATGGTGTGCGTGCGTACACATGTATCCATCCTTATGTAATCCTAAGGAGCATTTACTTGTTTTCCTTGTAGAGTGAGAATGGTTGACAATACAGGCACCGATGATTGTGCACTTGACCTCAAGCTGACTTATGAAGGTGAAAGCAGCGGCTCAGCCAATCAAGACGGGGTCCTGAAAGAGCAGGATCACCTGCTTCCAATAGCGAATGTGGGAAGGTTAATGAAGCATATCCTACCTCCCAATGCCAAAATCTCCAAAGAAGCTAAAGAAACCATGCAGGAATGTGTTTCAGAGTTCATAAGTTTTGTCACAGGTGAGGCTTCTGACAAATGTCGTAAGGAGAAACGCAAGACTTTGAATGGCGATGATATTTGCTGGGCTTTGGGATCTCTTGGATTTGACAACTATGCTGACACTACAAAGAGGTATTTACTTAGATATAGAGAGTTGGAAAGTGAGAAAGCAGCTGACCAAAATAGGCCTGGTAACAATGAGCAAAATGACATCCAGCCACCTAGTACTAACCCTGTCGTTTCTGATACTACCACCTTAAACTTCTACCTCTGAGTTCCCCTTCTCAAATTTTGAAGCCATAGAATCTAATCAATATCCTACCTTGATTTTCTTCTTCTCCTTCCTTATGTATGCTGTGAGTTATGTCTTGCTAAAATCCTTGTTTTAATGATGGTGTTGAAGTGTCTTGTTTCATCTATGTTTATATCAAGGTTAGCATTCTATCAACTTGTTTCCAGCTACTCTTGCGCTCACCGGTTAAAGACTTGTGTTTTGTGCTCGTTAGAAGAATCATATTCAGTGCAGCGCGTCAAAATACATTTAATTATGCGCAAAATTTATCGAATAAAATCGTTTTGTTATCGACTTATTTAGCTTGGCCGTATCTGAATCAGTAGATATGTACAGTGCTTTAATGTTTACTGAACTGAATTGGTTCAGTCAGTTATCTACTTGTTCAATTATCCAAACAGACCGTTGCTGACGTAAGCTGACGTTTCGCTCAGATCAAACTCGGATATCTCAAGTTCTCGACTCACCCATTGCACCAAACTCGTCTCTCACTCGATCTCGTCTTCAAACGCTCGCATCTACTTCGTCTAATCGTTTAAACTTTGATCCACCGATGGCGTCGCCATCCGACCATCAAGCTAAGGTAATCGACGGCAAGGCCATTGCTCAGACCATCCGATCTGAAATCGCTGGAGAAGTCCGCGAGTTATCAGCCAAGTATGGAAAGGTATGATGACCTCCGATCACTCCGAAAAAATCCAAACTTAGGTGTTGGCGACCTTGTTTTGTCTAACTTTTAAATTCCATGATTTTGACAAGTGATGTGATTTGAATGGATGTTTGTGATCCTCAGATGTAATGTTGCTTGGTTGTTGAACAGTGTTTAGGATTGGTCCCGAGCAAAGTTAGTCAATTGAGGATTTGTTTGAGTGCTTGATGCATCTTATAGTTTCTGTGAAATTTCATAGGTTCCGGGACTTGCCGTAGTGCTTGTGGGTAGCAGGAAGGATTCACAGAGCTATGTGAGTATGAAGAGAAAAGCATGTGCTGAAGTTGGGATAAAATCCTTTGACATTGCTCTCCCCGAGAATGTTTCTGAGGCTGAAGTAATTTCCAAAGTTCATGAGTTGAATGCTCAGCCTGATGTCCACGGTTAGTGTTTGCATACTATGTTTTTAGTTTCTTTTTAGGTGGTTTATGGCCACGATATAACTGCAGGAGTAGGTGTTGATATTTGATGCTAGCCTGAATATCTCGTTCTCCTAGATATATTCTATTTGAGCCTTTAGCTTCAAAAACACATTAGGTCATTTACGAAACTATAACAAAAAAACTCCACCTTACCGAGTTTATGATATTCTCAGAAAGTTTGGGGTCAGTCAAATATGCATTTTTGCTGAAACATTATAAGCTAAAATAAGTGCTTTTCAGCTTATGATACTGCATCATGAAATTTGGTTATGAAAGACTGCTATGAAACCGCAAACCAGTTGTAGTAGAATCCAGTATGTATTTTGCATTGTGGGTACATGTACTCGTTTGATAGGGAAAAATGGTATTTATATTGTCAGGGATATTGGTCCAGCTTCCACTGCCAAAACACATAAATGAAGAGAAAGTTTTGAGCGAAATAAGCATAGAGAAGGATGTGGATGGATTTCATCCTCTTAACATCGGCAAGCTTGCTATGAAAGGCAGACAGCCACTATTTCTTCCTTGCACACCGAAGGTGAGTAGTTCTAGCATTTAATTGTATCCTATAGCATGAGGCTAGTCAGCCATTTCTCCACGTGTTCATTTTTGCTCAGCATAATTTTCGTGCAGGGATGTATTGAACTTTTGTCGAGAAGTGGTGTGACTATTAAGGGAAAGAAAGCAGTCGTGGTGGGGCGTAGTAACATAGTTGGGCTGCCAGTCTCATTGCTACTTCTGAAAGCAGATGCCACCGTTACTGTTGTTCACTCGCATACTCCAGATCCAGAAAATATTATCCGCGAGGCAGATATCATTATTGCCGCAGCAGGACAAGCCATGATGGTTAGTTAAATTATTTTCAATCAATTTTTCAGTTAAAAAATATCTATACTGCGATCTTCCATTAGATACATTTGCTTAGACTGTACAGACATAAATCAAGACATATTCAACTGATGATTCTGCCGGTTTCAGATCAAAGGAAGTTGGCTCAAACCTGGCGCTGCAGTCATTGATGTGGGCACCAATGCAGTCGATGACCCTAGTAGGAAAGCAGGCTATAGATTGGTCGGCGATGTTGATTACTTGGAAGCTTCTAAAGTCGCCGGATGGATCACGCCTGTCCCCGGAGGCGTTGGACCCATGACTGTTGCTATGCTTCTCAAGAATACATTAGATGGAGCCAAGCGTGTGATTGGGCACTAAGGTTCTGCTGTATCCTATTTTCCAGGCAAGGACAAAATTGTAGTTTCAGTAGTTAAACGTCGCGGTTTAATCTCAAAACTACGTGAAACGACTTGATAATTTGTGTTTGAATATTACACAGTAAATTTAGGCTCAATTAAATTTAAGTAAATATATTAGTTGGGCCGATAAAGACTGACAAGGCCCATGGGCCAGCCAAACGTTGTGTTTGAATATTGCTAATAAATTTATGCTCAATTTAATTTAAATAAATGATTTGGGCCGGAAAAGGCTAGCAAGGCCTACAAAGATTATGGGTCAGCCCAAAACGGCCCAGCCAATTCCAATGGATAGAATGGATTGCTGTCGAGTAATGGAGGACGAAAATGGAAGCTTCAGCAATATCAATGGCTGTGGATGCGTCGGCGGTTCTACTTCGTCACAGCTCGTTCTACTTCACAAACTCAACCTCAACGACAATCATCACTCTGCCGCATTCCGATCATCGGATCATCGGTGTAAAATCGTGTTGGAAATGCCGGACGCGGATTCGCCGGGTTTCGATTTCCTGCTCTTCGTCCGCTTCGCCCGAGACGGAGGCGGCGCAGACGGCGGAGGCGTTCGTTAATGAAGGACTCGAGCTGTTTGCCAGAGGACGCGTAAGTATTTTGATGTAATTGAGGAGTGTGTTTGATTAAGATGATGTCGGTATCATCGGGTAGCTTGGCTTTTCAGTTAATTAACATTTTGCTAATTTGAAAAGTTGATAATGGATGCGCTTAGTTGGTGTTAAGGTTTGGAGTTGAGCTATTTTGTTTTGCTATTTAATATGATAAGGTTTTTTTTCTTTTTTTTTTGATGATGATTAATAGCAAGGGATGCTGACATGTATGTTGATTGTGGAACAGTAGTAGTTTGAATTACTATTGCTCTAAAGCTGTGCAAGTGTTTACTTTGGTGGTTTCGCAGGTTAAAGATGCATTAAGTCTGTTTGAAAGGGCACTTTCTTTCAATCCCACTACGGTTGAAGCGCAAGCTGCCTTATATAACAAAGCATGTTGTCATGCCTACAGGTAGCCTTCTTAACTATCTTAACTCAATATTTATTTTTTGATTTTTTCAGTTTTTTCATCTTGAGTTTCAAGTACTTGATAGTTAAGTAGTTACTGACGGCGAATGAGAACTGCGGATGTTTTGAGTTCATTAGTATCTAATATTGAGCATGGAAAATAGTAAATGAAAATGTTTGGTTGTGGTTTGAATTTTGTATTTGGGGACTGATTGTTGACATATTTACATAGTGTTGTTTGACTATTTGGAGCTTATGGATCTTAAATTGTTTTATTTTGGAGAAAGAGGTGAAGGGAAGAAAGCTGCAGATAGTCTTCGTACTGCTTTAAGGGAATATAATCTCAAATTCGGTACAATTCTCAACGATCCAGACTTGGCATCATTCAGAGCATTGCCTGAATTCAAAGAACTGCAGGAAGAGGTTTGGCTAATATATTATGTTTGATGCTCCTGGAAGTGTGTGGTTAAATCATATACTTAAGTTCAAAGCTCACCTCAGGCTGAGTCAAATATGTCTCGAAAATGGAAGCGGGATTTGCATAATTTTTCATATTTCTAATTCATGTCTAAACTCTGACCTTCTATATTACGCTAATAGGCTCGATTGGGAGGTGAAGACATAGGGTATAGTTTTCGAAGAGACCTTAAACTCATAAGTGAAGTCCAAGCACCATTTCGTGGGGTCAGGAGGTTTTTCTATGTGGCGTTTGCAGCAGCTGCAGGAATTTCGACTTTCTTCACTGTACCAAGATTATTTCGAGCATTTCAAGGTGGTGAAGGTGCCCCAGATGTATGGGAAACTGCTGGAAATGTTGCTGTCAATGTCGGAGGTGCTTAATCTAACTAGTGCTGTGAAGTCAAAGTAATTTATCAACTATCTTCTAAGTTTCTCTGATGATCGAGAATTAGTGATGCTAAAATATTAGCATCCTAAGATGGGAAAAGTTTTGAATCTGAATTGTACAGGTCTTGTTGTTCTTGTTGCATTGTTTTTATGGGACAACAAAAAGGAAGAGGAACAACTTGCTCAAATAACTCGAGATGAGACTCTTTCAAGATTGCCTTTGCGTCTCTCTACTAATCGAGTAGTAGAACTGGTTCAGCTGAGAGACACTGTCAGACCAGTGAGTATTGCCATTTTTTTTGTGGCTCTATTATTTCTTTCCCCTTGCCAAATACTTGAGTTATTTAAAAATCTCTCAAACATAGTCAACTTTCTGTTTCATAAATTGTTAGGTTATCGTAGCTGGGAATAAAGAGATGGTCTCCTTAGCTATGAAGAAAGCAGAGAGGTTCAGAACTGAACTTCTTTCACGGGGTGTTCTTTTGGTTCCGGTCATCTGGAGTGATGGTAAAACAACTCCAGTGGAGAAGAAAGGCTTTGGTACTCCTTCAAAAGCTTCATCTGCCCTTCCTTCAATCGGGGTATGAACTGGTCATATAGCTAACAAATGTACTATGAAGTTGCTTAGGTTTCTGTGAACCAGCAATTATATGTCAGAGATTAAGAGAACAATTCCATCTATATTTATATACTAAAACTATGGTCTAGGGAAGTATAGTACTTCCAATTCGGTTTTTACAGTTTTTTTTGTTCCGAATTGATATTAAGAGGATGCCTACACACTTGATAGTGACATTTCGTTTCCCTCTTTTTTTGCATCATGATTGTGGCATCAATTCAGGAAGATTTCGATGAGCGGGCTCAGTCGATTGCTGCTAAAGCAAGATTGAAAGCTGAAGCTCGATTCAAGGCTGAAATAGTATCTCCTGCTGAATGGCAAAGGTGACACTCTCTTTCATCATTGCTTGCCATCATTTTTCATTAATATGAGAAAATCACTCCAAAGTCCAAATTATTCATCTTGAACTCACATGTCTTACAAATAATTCTCAACTTTTAAACATCCAACTCAAAAGTGTGAGGTTTACAGTTTGAACTTCAAATTCACGCAGATGGATAAAGGATCAACAAATATCTGAAGGTGTTGAATCCGGCGAGGATGTCTACATCATACTTAGATTAGATGGCCGTGTTCGAAGATCAGGAAAGGTAAACATTTTACATTTAAGGAAAACAAAAATTAAACAAAGCATAGAATTTGAGCATGCTAGTTTGGTTTTCTCTGTTCGAGGCAACCGGATGAGTAATCCCTGCACAGGTTGTGTACGATAATGACAGCCAATCAGGCGGACATCTCAATTAATATGACATATGATTGCTTGATTGTCTGTGACTACACACACAATGGTTGGCACAATCAAGCTAAGAGTATCTCCTACCAGAGAATTAGAGAAATATATCTAACCCTGTTTCGAATTCCAGTTAACTATATCTTTTGTTGGATAACATTTTCTGAAGAAGTGTGTAGATTAGTATCAGTTTAACACGTATTGAGTAAACTTGTTAATAAAAGAATCCTCATATGCTTACAGGGAATGCCGGACTGGCAACAAATTCTACAGGAGCTACCGCCTCTGGATGCATTGCTCAGCAAGCTGGAAAAATAGATCTGTCTTTACTATGCCTCTAGTTTTGAATGGTAGCAATGGATTACAATGTCCTTGAAATTCACTAAAGTTAATATCACAGCAACCTTTGTTTGTCTTGGCGCTAATGTGTCTGATTGTGTTTATTTTGTTTATTGGGTCAATATGTAGGTTTGTGTTTCATAGGGGACTAGACTGCAAATTGAAGTTTGTATATATAGTCAGTGTACAGTCTTCTTCCCTCCTAATGAAAATCAGCCTAACGTTTTCCCAAATTTTGAATCCAGCGATTTCCCGAAAGTCGAAGCTTCTCGTTCGACGATCCGGCGAGCCAGCCTTGGTTTTCTTCATGGTATCAGAGCGGGAACGGTGAATCGCTGGTACGTAGATCAAATGGCAGATTTGAGTCCGGTAACGTCTGGCTCCGTAGTTTCAACTTCAAAATCCGCGGCAGTTTTTGATCCGTATTGTGTTGATAAAATCGAAATCAGTAGTAATCCAGTAGTTAGCGATTTACTTGTCGGAAGAAGTAATTTCGTTGATTGGAAGAAATCGATGGAGATAGCATTGAATTCGAGGTCGAAACTAGGATTTGTGAACGGAAAATATCCTAGGCCTAAGGATTTGGAACAGTTAGAGCGCTGGGAGAGGTGTAGTGATACTGTGAAATCCTGGATATTGTCGTCTGTTTCGAAGAGTATTAGAAGTAACATTTTGCATTCTAAAGATGTTATTGAGGCTTGGAGAAGTTTACATGCCAGGTATGCTGGCACGAACGTTTCTAGAAAGTTTGCTATTGGCAGGAGTGTAGGTAGCCTGAAACAAGGAGATATGGAAATTGCTGAGTACTATGAGAAATTGCAAGGTTACTGGAAGGAACTAGATGCAATAAGGAGGCCTAAGTTTGATGGCTGTGATGATGTGGTGAATTGCCGCAGATGTATTGTTACTGAAGCGGAGAGAGATGAGGATAAGGTTATTCAATTTCTCATGGGCCTGAATGAGTGCCATTCACAGATTAGAACCAACATCTTAGCAATGAGATCTATCCCTGACATGGATACCGTTTATGATATGGTTGGTGAGAATGAATCTCAGTTAGATGTTACTAAAGGAAGTTGTGATGAGTCCTCAGCCATGTATGCTCAGAAACAGAATAGTTCTGTTAAGAAAGGTAACTCTGGTCGCCAATCACAGGATAACAAAAACTCTGGTGATAAAGAGAACAGAGATAGGTATTATTGTGAGCATTGCAAGGCGTTTGGACACACTAAGGATTTCTGTTATGATCTAGTAGGTTATCCTCCAAATTGGAGAGGAGGGAAAGGGCCTAAACAAGGACAGAATAAAAGGCCTGGTGGTAATAGCAGAAATATTTCGAACAGTTCTGTTAATGCTGTTTTGGAGTCCGGGAAAGATAAAGATAAAAGTGTGACTGGAAGTCATATCACTCAGGAGCAGCTGGACCAGATCCTGAATACACAGTCACAGTTGAATAGTTTGTTGGCAAGCCTGAATTTGACGAAAGGAAAGGAGCATGAGGAAGCACAAATCCATATGGCAGGTATATGTTTTAACACTGTCTGCACTACTGATGTTGGTAATTGGATCATAGATAGTGGTGCAACAAACCATTTTGCTACATGTGCTGATGTGCTATCTGATGTATTTGACTTACCTAAGGCTTGTAACGTTAGATTGCCGAATGGTGAGATTATTAAAGTCACAACAGCAGGCAAGTGCAGTTTGGGAGGAGGTTTGGTCCTGCATAATGTGCTTCTTGTTCCCCAGTTTAGACTCAATTTGATCTCTGTCAGTAAGTTGACTATGGACTCAAAATGCTCAGTTTCCTTTACTGATTCTGGTTGTTTCATTCAGGATTTAGCCAGCGGGACTACCCTGAGGACTGGTAGGCATGTCGAAGGGCTATATTACCTAGAAAGTGACAACATAAGGAGTTTAAAGAACCAGCTGAGTTGCAGCTTAGTTGAAAATAAGAATGTAAACGTCAGAATTTGGCATGACAGACTTGGTCACGTTCCTTTGAAGGTTATGTGTCAATTATTACCTTCAGAAATTGTTGCTGATGAATCAGGAAATTTTGAATGTTGTGTGTGTCCTCTAGCAAAGCAGTCTAGGCTGAGCTTTGGCTTGAGTAGCTGTAAAACTACAAGAATTTTTGAGATGGTTCATTGTGATATATGGGGGCCGTATGCGGTTCGAACTATGTCTGGTGCACAATATTTTTTGACTGTTGTGGATGATTTTAGCAGGGCAACATGGACATATCTCATGAAGAATAAGACTGAAGTATCTCAGCTGATGATTCATTTTTTTACCATGGTCCAGACTCAATTCCAGAAATCAATACAAGTGCTCAGATCAGATAATGGAAAGGAATTTCTGAGTGGGAATCTGACTGGTTTTCTCAAGCAAAGTGGATGTATACATCAGACTAGCTGCGTTTATACGCCTCAGCAAAACGGCATTGTTGAGAGGAAGCACAGACATTTGTTGAATGTAGCAAGGGCATTGCGTTTTCGATCCAATGTTCCTAAAATATTTTGGGGGGACTGTGTGTTGACTGCTACTTATCTTATCAACAGGACGCCTTCCAAGGTCCTTGGTGGTGTCACTCCGTATGAGGTCCTGTTTGGGAGCAAGCCAATTCTGAGTCACCTGCGAGTTTTTGGCTGCTTATGCTTCGCTAGCACCTTGCGAGTTCACAGAGACAAGTTTGATCCTCGTGCGGAAAGGTGTATATTTTTGGGTTACCCCAATGGACAGAAAGGCTATAAGATTTACAGTATGAGTTCTCACAAGATCACAGTGAGTAGAGATGTGGTTTTTCGTGAGGATATTTTTCCTTATCTGTGCCTTGACACGAACAGTGCTTCTCGAGAGATTAGGCCAAGTC
This sequence comes from Umbilicus rupestris, assembly GCA_963678935.1. Taxonomy (NCBI): domain Eukaryota; kingdom Viridiplantae; phylum Streptophyta; class Magnoliopsida; order Saxifragales; family Crassulaceae; genus Umbilicus; species Umbilicus rupestris. The sequence goes on along the minus strand of OY787623.1, from coordinate 949,402 downwards.
AAACATTGCCCATAGACATCCCTGCATTGGATGATTTTGTTCCTACTTGTGAACCAGATGAGCTGCCATCTGAACCTGTTGCTACATCAGATGTTTCTGAACAGGAGAGTTCCCTACCTGTTGTGACTCCTTCGCTTGAGAACACAGAAGTGAATGATGATGATGCTAATTACCAGTTAATTTTACGCAAGAGTGACAGGATTAAACGTTCACCTGTATGGAGAAAGGATTTTGTTTGCAGTTCTGCCCGGTCTTCACCGCATCATCTTGAGAAGGTTTTGTCATATGACAAGTGTGCGCCCAATTTTCAAACTTTTGTTGGGCACGTTGATGCCATCAAGGAGCCACAATCTTATGCTCAGGCCTCGAAGGATCCTCGGTGGGTTGAGGCAATGAACAAGGAAATTAGCGCTCTGGAAGATAACTGTACGTGGATTCTTTCTACTCTTCCCGTTGGTAAAACTGTTGTAGACTGCAAGTGGGTTTACAAAGTCAAACTGAATTCGGATGGCACAGTTGAGAGGTTCAAGGCACGCCTTGTCGCAAAGGGGTTCACTCAAATTGAAGGTCTAGATTTTCATGACACCTTTGCGCCTGTTGCAAAAATGAATACCCTTCGATGCTTACTTGCTGTTGCGTGTCTTAAGGGCTGGTCCTTGTTCCAGCTCGACGTTAACAATGCGTTCCTTCATGGGGACCTCGACGAGGAAGTTTACATGAGGCTTCCTCCGGGGTTTTCTCAGTCTGCTAAAGGAGATGGACAGGTTTGCCGTTTACTAAAGAGTTTATATGGTCTTCGTCAGGCTTCACGCCAATGGTTTGCCAAACTCAGTGAGGCTTTACTTGGCTATGGTTTTTCGCAGAGTTTGCATGATTACAGTCTATTCATTTTGAACAGAGATGGGGATCAAGTTCTCTTACTCGTGTATGTCGATGATATCGTGCTCACTGGCACATCGAATGATCTGGTGGGCCAAGTAAAACAGTTCATTGACAGTCGTTTCAAGATAAAAGATTTGGGGCATCTGAGGTATTTTTTGGGATTGGAACTGGCTAGAAACGCAACTGGAATTTATCTGCATCAACGCAAGTACGTTCTTGACATACTTGCTGATCAAGACATGACAGATTGCAAGCCCTCTTCCATACCAATGGACTCAAAGCACTCTTTAAGCTTGTCTCAGGCTCCTCGGTTAGTTGATCCTTTCCCATACCGCCGCCTCGTGGGTAAACTGATATACTTGACCATCACGCGTCCGGACCTTGCCTATCCGGTGCATATCTTGAGTCAGTTTATGCAGAGCCCCACAGAGGATCATATGCAAGCTGTTCGTCGTGTGTTGCGATACCTTAAGGCTGCTCCGGCGCAGGGTGTTTTCTTTTCCTCCACTGGCAACCTTGGTTTGACAGGTTTCTGTGACGCTGATTGGGCAGCTTGCCCAATCACTCGTCGATCCATTACGGGTTATTGTGTTCTGTTGGGGTCTTCTTTGATTTCATGGCGGACCAAGAAGCAATCGGTTGTGTCCAGATCGTCCGCTGAGTCGGAGTATCGAGCGATGGCAATGACATGTTCTGAATTGGTTTGGTTGACTGGGTTGCTGCAGGACATGGGCGTGACAGTGAGTACTCCTGTTCCCCTGTTTTGCGACAATCAAGCCGCCATCCACATCGCTCGGAATCCAGTGTTTCACGAGCGGACGAAACACATTGACATCGACTGCCACTTTGTCCGTCAATTGTTCTTGGATGGTCTCATCGTTTTCCGGCATGTTCCAACCCTTTCTCAACCTGCTGATCTGTTTACGAAGCCCCTCGCGGCTGATCGCATTGCTCTGTTAGCAGGCAAGCTGGGTGTGTCGAATTTCCTCCACAGCCCAGCTTGAGGGGGGGTCTTGGCGCTAATGTGTCTGATTGTGTTTATTTTGTTTATTGGGTCAATATGTAGGTTTGTGTTTCATAGGGGACTAGACTGCAAATTGAAGTTTGTATATATAGTCAGTGTACAGTCTTCTTCCCTCCTAATGAAAATCAGCCTAACGTTTTCCCAAATTTTGAATCCAGCGATTTCCCGAAAGTCGAAGCTTCTCGTTCGACGATCCGGCGAGCCAGCCTTGGTTTTCTTCAGTTTGTTCAGGTGTTGTATAATTCTGGGAGCTTATTTTCACGGCATTCATTAAACAAGTCGAGGCTAAGAAACGTATTGGAGACTCGAGAAAGAAAAAAGGACAACAGCCTAAACAAGTCAAGGCTATGATGCTCTGCATCATCATCAGTGTCTAAAAATGCAAAATGTCCAAAAATGGTGATATGGGATTCTAGTAGGAGCCGTAATTGTCACGGACTCCAGGCATGACGGCTCTGTAGATTCCTATGAGTAAAGGAACAATGCCCACGAGTGCAATCTGAAGCTGGTCTGATGTGCTTGTACGAATGGTTATCTGTCCACTGGATTTGTTGTTCAGCCCCAACCGGACCGCCACCTTGGACCCTCGTCCGACAGAAAACTGGGACTGGAGATTGGCTCCCAGTGCCAAGTCTCCCCGCCATTTCACCAAGGATAGGCCGAGGGAGGATTGGTCTTGGCCGATTGGGAAATCTGCCTCGCGGAGTTTTACTTCCACATTTGCTCCATAAGCTGCGTCACTTTGAGATCTCACAGTTCCGGTACTACCAAGTAAAACCAGGCGTTTGCCGATAGGTATTTGATCTTCGAGTTTCACACCAGTGGCGATATTTTCACCCAAGAATGTTACAGAGAATCCTGCAGTGGTTTTGTTCTTCTTCAAGTTTTTGAATTTGGTTTCACCCCTGACGATGTACGCCAACTTTTTCCCGATGTTCTGAATGTCAAAACCAGCCATGGTTGATGCATTTTCCCCATGTTTAGCCGCGACTGAGGAATCAAGATGAAGATTGAACTCTTTCTTATCCTTGGTGAGCTGAACAGTGACGGCAGCAGGGAAGTGACTAGCTACGGCGAGGCTCTGCTCAAGATTGACACCGTCGTAGCCACAGTCATGGTCCCATCCGTGGTTATCCAACACTGGTCTTGCCAGAAACTGAGAGGACGGCTCCAAGAACCTGTATCTGTACGCTGGATTATCGCAATCAAAAGATGGTGGCAGTACCATGTCAGGCAAAGGAACAGGCACAGCCGCAGGAGTCCCATCTTCAGAATCCGCTTCATTTCCTATGAACTCGCTCTCAGGTACCTTTCCTTTCTTCATCTCTTTCATTCTTTTCAACTCTTCCTTCAACTGTTTCTTTTGCAGGAGCTTCACCCTATAATCGTACTCTTCATAATATGCCGTCAGCTGCTCCCTGTTAAGTTTAGCAAGCTGGGATTTTCGTAGAGGCTTGAAAGGTGGGAGCTGATCATAATCGTCCTCTTCTTCTTCTCCTTCCGATTCAGACAAGCTATCTAGGTCTATGTCAGAATCACCATTGTCGCCGCCCTGATCAGCAGATAGCTTAGGATGCGTCCGAGACTGCAGAAGCCAAGATAACAGATATGGGAGCGGGGGTGCTCGCACACGCAACCCAAAGAGCTTCTGATGGTCAAATGGATCTTGCTGTTTGTAGAGCGCACTTGCTTCGGATAAAATTTTCATCGAGTAGCATAACATCAATAACTGAGTCCTCCAGATTTGGCCATTAGGAAGAATCTTCTGTCCATCTATATTCGTCTTGCAAGAGGGATGATTCTCAGCCAGACATATCGAGTTCATCTGACTTGGATTCATCAGACGAAGATCCCCAACAGCTTGTCCGATCGACTGTTGAACAGCATGAGTTCGCTGAGCAACAAATACTTCATAGCTCAAAGGAGCGCCGGATGGCCCGTCTGGGGGAGCAGAAGCAGCATGAGTGAATGTGACAATGGCTCTTCGCCAAATTGATGCTCCAAGCGAGCAGGTGATAGTCTTCAGTAATGGAAGATCATTAAGATCTCTCGTCTGAGAATCCAACCTATCCACATACAGAACGATATCCGGAGGGCATTTCTTTGTGGCCTTCTTGACAGAAGCTAGAATTTTTCGGTTATCACCTTGGTCCATTACAGAAGCCTTGAGGCCAGGTGTATCAAAGACCCGAATGTGAACTCCATCAACCACTCCAGTAATTTCTTTCACAAAAGTTGTAGCAGGCTCAAATGCGTCGATGCCAGTCTTGTTCTCACCGAAAATGGAATTTATGGTAGCGCTCTTGCCCACCCCGCTTTTTCCAATAACAAGTATGTTTAGAGAGAAGTTGAGGTTCTCCTCATCCTGATTCTCAAGCTCCCGAGCAGTTCTTTTCGCAGCGTCAAGGCTAAATGCTTGACTAGAATGTCTGCCAGACACGAGGACCAAACGATATAAAACTTGAGCAGCAATTGAATCTTCAGAGGATTGACCTAGTCTGTGAACAAGCCTCAAGAACTTAACTCTCAACTGCTGAATGCTCTCCAGCTTCTTTCTATCTTCTTCGCTCAAGTTACTCTCAGATTCTGCCCTGGCCGCGATATCAGAAGAAGAAAAGAAATTTGACTGCACTTGTCGAGGTGCAGGGGTAGTAGCCCTGAGGGATGATCCTAAACCAGCTGGACGCTTGACAGAGAAAAGTTCTGATACATCTTGCGCGGATAAAGTCACATTACCTTCAGAACCACCGCCAGTTGCTGCTTTCAAAAGAGCAGCCAACGCAGCAGAATCAAACAATTCCTTCCCGCCGCTTCCCTCCTCAGAATCCGTGTCTACTTCAGCCTCATCAGAATCCGTTTCAATCTGCCCATCAATCATTTGCACACGATCACGTGAACTCTCAGCCCCAGATTGTGAGCCACCGGCAGATCTTTGTTCTAATTCCTCCAGGAACTGTTTAGCAGCTTCTGAGCTTCCGAAAATCATTCCATCCATCTCATCGTCACTGGCGGAGCCTTCCATGTCATGGGTTTCTTCCAGAAAGCGTTTAATATCATCATTCCCACTTTCTTCTCCATCCAAATCCTCAGTGACCGAATCAGTACCTGCAAGTGTCACAAAAGCCGAAACATCATAGGCAAGATTTTCATACAAATACAAGAATTGGTTTCACAAGAAGCCCTCTAGGTTTATTACCTGTTTCTATTTTTTCATCATCATCATCATCGTCGTCAGCGTTTGAGTTTGAATTAACCCCTACATGGGCATCAGCTTCTTGAATTTCTTCAGCCTTCACATCATTAGCAGCAACACTTGCTTGATCAAGTCCACTGTCTCGCTCCACAGCTTCGCCAACGATGGACTCTACCACCTTAACTTCCCGCTTCTCACCTTCCGCGGAATCTTCAGTTACCCCTTTGATTTCTGAACCCTTGGTTTCCTCCACATTATTGACAACCTTGACAGATTCATTTTCACCGCTAAGCATCGGCACTTCATCCTCGAGCGGGCTATACATACGTAAGCTATCCTCTTCTGTTAATCTCGCATCCAACAAGACATCTTTCTCTTCAATGTCAGGCGTAGTTTTTTCCTCCAAATCGTTGATAAGAACCACTCCCGGCTCCTGCAGATCAACTTGTATATCCTCTACAACTCCATCCACTTCACTTGTAAGTTTCACTCCATCTGATACAATCAAATCAACTTCAGTGGCAAGAGAATCCTCTTCAGGCTTCTCAGGACCGGAGCTCGATACAATGGGAGGTTTCACAGCCTCGACAAAAGCCACTCCAGGCTCAGCAACATTGACAGACTCAACAACAGAATCACCTCCAGCCGCGAACTTCACCCCATCAACCTCCAATAAGCCCTCTCCCGCAGGTTTCACAACACCTGATTGAACCTCATCGGTGTTAAAAACTCCACGCCCAGCAATAACATCACTCAGTATTGAAGTTTCCGGCACCTTAACTGCATCATCAACACCATTATCAATTCCAAAGCTGTCAACCTCATCAACTGCTTCATCCTTAGCCCCAGCAAAACTCGACCTAATTCCATTCTCCTTAGCAGAAACATCCTCAACTCCCAAAAGCGCATCCTCGCCACTTTCCGACCCATTCACCACACTACCATCATCATCATCATCATCATCCTCGGACAACTTAGCAATAGGCCTAAATGACTCCGGAGGCTCCACAAAAGCTACATCCATATCTTCCTCCTCCACCTCTCCATCTTCCCCCACATAAGGCCTCTCCAACGCCGTCTCAAACTCCTCCTCGCCACTCAAAAACCCTACCTCCTCCTCGCTACTGCTACTGCTACTACTACCGACACTACTCAAAACCCTAAAACTACTCATACGGCCAATCTCCTGGACAACTCCGCCCTCTTCTAACTCATCAATCCCAACATCAAAATCACTCTCATAATCCTCATCATCAAAACTAGGCGTCGCCCTAACACGCACAGAAGGAACATAAGGGGGTACAGAACCTTTAGGGCTAGTTCCTCTGCCAGAGCTGTCAGCTCCGGCCGCCACAACTGTCCTGAAATCCATGCCGAGGTGGATAAAAAGCGACAAGTAGGGTTTTTACTGATATCGTGGAGTTGGGTGGGTTTTGGATGGACGAAAAAGATAAGGTTTTTCGAGGTCGGTTTTAGGGATTGTGAGGTGGGGCGAGGAGATAAGGTGCCGCTGCTGTCTCCATTTCGCTGCTTTTCTGGGTTTTGGATTTTGGTTGTGAGCGAGCCACAGAGACAACTTGGGGACGAAGAAGAGACAAAAATTGTATTTTTATTTATTTATAAAATAATTAATTATTTCAACAATGTCTTCTTTGCTTCTCACTAAAATTGGCGGCAGAATCAACGGACAACGATTTCTCCAGATTTAGGGTTTATCAATCCGATTCCCAAAGCCTCCGATACCTAATCCGAAAACCTGTAATCGACTTCTGACTCTGACACGCCCGATTTCCGAAATGACCAACTTTGCAGCTTACGGCAATTCCAGTTTCTAGGGCTCGTTTGATTAGGTTTTTGATCGAGTTCAGATGGTGGGAGGAGATGCGCCGACAATCAGGCCCATCAACAAATCGGCTGTGCACAAAATATGCTCTGGACAAGTGATATTGGATCTTCCGTCAGCGGTGAAGGAGCTGGTGGAGAACAGCCTGGACGCTGGGGCGACGAGCATCGAAGTTGCGTTGAAGGAGTACGGGCAGGAGCTGTTTCAGGTTATTGATAATGGGTGCGGCATTTCGCCGTGTAATTTCAAGGTATGTTGTGGGTTTGGTTGCGTGATTTTTGAGGGATTGATTCCTGAAAGTATCCACTTTCCTTTTACCTTTGTTATGATGTTGTTTGTTTTTAACAATGGAGATCGGAGAAGCATTTCTTTCAGCAAGTTTTCCCCTTCTTTGGTATTGTGGTTGGTTTAAGGTTGACAGTCAAATGTTTAATGGCGTGTGGTCATCGTGAAGTTGCTAGTTTGAGATTGGCATTTGATTTGGTGTTGTTGATATGATTGCTGCAGATACTTGCACTTAAGCATCATACGTCAAAATTGGCAGATTTTCATGATCTCCAGTCTCTGGCTACTTTTGGCTTCAGAGGGGAGGCATTGAGTTCACTTTGTGCTTTAGGTAATTTGACAGTGGAGACGAGGACAAAATCAGAATCAGTTGGAACTCAGTTGACTTATGATCAGTCAGGAGTCCTTATGGATGAAAAGAAAATAGCTCGACAAATTGGTACTACAGTCACTGTGAAGAAACTGTTCTCCAACTTGCCAGTGAGAAGTAAAGAATTTAGTCGCAATATACGCAAGGAGTATGGAAAGCTTGTATCACTTCTGAATGTGAGTCGAGCTCATCTTCTTACTCTCCATTTATTATACGTTTTATCTCAACCTTTTTTTTTTTTTTTGTGCGGATTATTTTGAAAATTCAAATCATATCTATTCAACTGTAATGTTGTGGTGCCCATTTTTCTTAACGGTAGGTTCTTTGATTATTCCTAGGCCTATGCTGTTATTTCAAAAGGAGTCCGATTAGTGTGCAGCAACACCACTGGTAAAAATTCGAAATCTGTTGTTCTTAAAACACAAGGAACAGGCTCCCTTAAAGACAACATTATCACTGTATTTGGTATGAACACCTTCAACTGCTTGGAGCCTGTGGCTATTTGCTTAACAGACTGCTGTAAAGTGGATGGCTACATTTCTAAGGCTGGAGGTGGTAGTGGACGTAACTTGGGAGATCGCCAATACTTCTTTGTAAATGGCCGACCAGTTGATATGCCTAAGGTTGGTAAGCTGGTTAATGAGTTATATAAAGGTGCAAATTCCAGGCAGTATCCCATTGCAATATTGAACTTTACTATTCCAACTGTGGCATATGATGTTAATGTCACACCTGATAAAAGAAAAATATTCTTCTCCGACGAAGGCTCTATATTGAGCTCCTTAAGGGAAACTCTAGAAAATACATATTCGCCAAGTCTTGTCAGTTATTCCATCAGCAGAGTTGATAAGGACAAGGTAGAAGAAAACATATCCGAAACATGTTCCCATAGCGAATTGCAGCAACTCCAAGGCGATAAAAGCCAGATTGAACATTTTTCTATGGAAGAAGATACTCCAGATGATAGCCTAATTGCAAAGACGTCGAAGACTGCCTATCAAGACCTGCTAAAGGAGAGACAAGTGGCGCATAAGGAAAGAATAGTAAAAGGCTTTGCTCTTAGAGTTCATGGGAACAAAAGCACCGATACTTTCTCAGGGTGTCAGAGCATGACAAAAAATAATGCTATTAGGTCCATGACTGACCGTGGCTTGCTATCTCCAAAACAAGTGGAAAAGCAATCAGCTAAGAAGGGTGTTTCTGTGCAATCATCAGTTACAGATTTTGTTACTATTACGAAAAGGAAATTTGACACTGTCTCTCTGCTATCCGAGTCTCCGATTTTGAGAAATGGGTCTTGTCATCATCAGTCCAAGAGCCCAAAATCTACCCTGGATGATTGTCCTAGAGTGGATGCTGGATCTTATGATTATAATAACAGCAATTTCTCTAACCATTTGAGAGTTGATACTGGAGTTGTTGAAGTGGATTCTCTATCTTCTCCGATCACATCAAGAAAGGTATTGGATGCTATAGTAATGACTTGTAGAAATTGATTATTACTACATGTTCTCCCTAACGCTGTAGCAGTTTTGTATATTTCCTTGGTAGCTTCTTTCGTTGTTGGAATTCAAATTAATCTTTTAACAATTGCTGAACTACATATATAACAAACAGCTTCGCTCTTTGCAGGAATTGCAAGGTCAGAACAAACATGCATGCAGTACTATAGCTATGCTGACTTCCTTGCCTGAGGATGGTCAGAAAGATATCATCGAGTCCCTTTCGAATTCAACTCCTCTTCTGGAATCATCCAAGTCTCCTTCCGCTGCAATAGTAGTACCTGCATCTGATTCCAAGAGATGTTCCACTTTAATGTTTAGTTTCAAAGATCTGCTAACAAGGAGACAACTGCGAATGTCGAGGTTGCAATCATGTAATTACACACATGACACAATTCGCAAGACAAGGTTTGTTATTGTTTTATAGTTAACTGGTTACTCCCATATTGTGGAGTTTCAACTTTTCAGAGCTACAGCTGTATTATCACCTAATGTTATATCAGGTCCTACACTGCTGCAACATTAAATTCCACTCAACCAGACAATGAGAATGAGAAAATCAATGCTTTGGCTGCAGCTACTACTGAATTGGAAAGGCTGTTCAAGAAAGAAGACTTTGGCCGCATGAAGGTTCTAATTAAAGTAGTTATATTTGAATTTTGTTTACGGAAGATGATCCATGCACATGACTACCAAAAATATTGTTTAGGAGAATAAAGGTCATGCTTACTGGGTGTATGATAGGGTATAACCATTAATTTTGCAGGTTATTGGGCAATTTAATCTTGGCTTCATCATTGCACGGTTGGACAAAGACTTGTTTATCGTAGACCAGGTAGCAAAGTTGTTCTAAAAGCAATTTTATGTATTTCCATGGCATTTGAGTTCTCAGGTTTGAATCGTTAAACTCGCATATTCATATTCCCTCAAATTTCAGCATGCTGCAGATGAAAAATACAATTACGAGCATTTGGCTCAGACAACGATTTTAAACCAACAGCCTTTGCTGCGGTGAGGAGCTACACCTTTGTAGATCAGTTTTATGTGTCACGTATTCAAACTTTGGAATTCTTAATTTATCTCTCAAACATATAATCTTTATGCTGTCGTGGAATCATTCTATTCTATCTTGTTGTCTTGGAATCATTCTATTCTATCTTGTTTTCTTGTTGTAATTGTTTCACCGATGGCTTTATCTACTGCTGCCTGCCCATGCTCTATCTTTTTGGTTATGATATCTGGCTTGTCAAATTGTTTGCAGGCCGCTGAAATTGGATTTATCTCCAGAAGAAGAGGTTGTTGCGTCCATGCACTTAGATACACTGAGGTATTGACTGGTCGATCCTCTTTCGTAATGTTTCGGAAAATTTTATTTTACAAACTACTAAAATTTGCTATTTCTCTTGTCATAACTTATTAAATAAATGAAAAACTATCCCAGTCTTATCATGCAATGAATATATACAGCTCGGACTATAATTTAAACAGCGAAAAATAGAAGCATGCGAGTATTGATGATTCAGTTTAGGGCGTCTGGTTACTCTACTGAGCAATGCGTTGACTGCTAAAATTTGTGAAACTTCTACCACTTGCGCCTTTTTTGGGTTAACTAAGGACATCTCGGGAACACACAAAATATAGAAGGCATGATGAAGAAGTTGTGCTATTTAAAAATCTTTTTAAGACTCGCGAAGAAATATCTTACCCCATAAGGTGCAAAGCCACTCTGCAGCCTTGCCTTGCCTTGCCTTGCCTTGCTTGTTGTCCACATGATCACTGAAAATAAGCACCCTTTTTTTGATCCTCACTTTAGAAATTTGTCAATTCAATATCTCTGGGCGGGCTTTGCAATTAAATTGAAACTGGCATCATGTTGGCAAATTCTTATTGTCAATCTTTTTATATCCTTTTTGTTGTTGCATCATGGCCTTGCTTCCATCACTGCATAAAATGTATTTTCTTGAAACTTTGTTGTACAGGAAGAATGGATTTACCTTGGAAGAAGACTTACACGCGTCACCGGGCGGTCATTTCAGATTAAAAGCAGTTCCCTTCAGTAAAAATATTATATTTGGCGTTGAAGGTATACGTGAAATAGTTCATTTCCATTCTTCAAATGACGACCTGTTAAGCATTAATGTTTTGCACAGATGCACAAGTAATTTCCCGTTTTCTGCCAAATCACAGATGCCAAAGAGCTAATCGCCACTCTCGCTGATAGCCAAGGGGAATGCTCCATCAGCAGTTCCTACAAATCAGACACTCATGATTCCCTCTGCCCGTCAAGAGTGCGTGCGATGCTGGCATCACGCGCCTGCAGGTCATCCATAATGATAGGAGACCAGCTTGGCCGAATCCAAATGCAGAAGGTAAACAACAATAACCTCCACATTAACTCACTCATCAATTTCCACTACTCTTTGCCCATCAATTTCGACACTCATATTCATTTCTTCAGGTCCTGCAGCACCTGGTGAACCTGAGATCCCCATGGAACTGCCCGCACGGCCGGCCAACCATGCGGCATTTGGTGAACCTAGCAGCCATCCGGGGAAGTCCAGACTCTTATGATCCATAATAACATTATTGATCCTTTGATCCTTTCCTTCTTCGCTGTCTGTAGCTATAACTTAATATATAACCATAGCAGGAATCATGTACAGACCAGAGAGCCATGTAACCAGTTTTGGGCCGGACATGAAACTCCTGTCGGCCCGTTAGACCGAACCAGGCCCAATTGGCAGAGCCCGCCTAAGCAGAAACCCTAGAAATCGAATTCTGCTGTCTATATAATCGCAGGCATAAACCAGTTGATCTTCATTCCTGCTACTGCTTCGACATCGATTAAGCTTTCCAGCTCCGGCGACCCAACCGGGTCTTCTGCCGCAACGATTGTCTCGAACGTTCCGGTTGCGGTTCCGCCTCTTGAATTTGATTTTGTGCTTAATTTCAGTTGTTGCGCGTCTCTGGTTTCGATTTTGGTCCTAGGGTTTTAATATATGGGTGTTCGAGGGGCTGTGATGATGAAAAACCTACCTATTTTATGATCGGAGATTCACTCTCCTCTTGGTGATTATAACTATCTACCAATGGATCCTTCTGAGCCTCCTCCGCCCTCTAATTTTCCATCTCTTTTTTGTATTTTGATTTGACGTTTTTGGAGAGAGAAGATTGAGATGAGGATAACAGTGTCTGAAAATCACTATGTTGACTAAAACTACAGACTACAATTATCTGATCCATCCATATCCCTCACGTTCGTTGCACCCCTTGTGCGAACTGTCTCGTTTCCACCATGTGATCAAACGGCGTCGTTTAGATGCTCCTTTTTCTCAGTTTCTGTGTTCCATACATTCATGTCGCTTGCGTCACTGCTTACCTAAATTTCTCGAGTGGCTTTCCTTGAATTTGGCCGTATTCTTTGTATTTTAAATTTTGAGTATTTAAATTAAATTAAATTCAGTTCAATCAATTAAGTTAACTACTATCATCACCATCCCAACACCATCACCGCAACCACACCACCACTATCCAAATTCATCATCACACCACCGCCACCCAATCCACAACGACCACCCCACCAACATCACCACCATCCGACCACCGTATATTTGTTTAATTCTCAGATACTTAAAGGTTAAAAATATATATATAAAAGTACTTCAGTTAAATTATGTTAAATTGAATTAGGTAAATTAAGTTAAAATTAATTAACTTAAATTAAATTAAATATAAATTCAGCTCTAAAAAACAGATCATAAATAAATCTAATTATTTATTATTCATTAACATCATATTCATAACACTTCCATGGTTCACACACCATAATAACTTCTCTCTTTCACTATTATAAGATTAACTGTATCAACTTCAAGCCACCGTCACTAATTATCATTTTTTTTTATACACACAATATAACCCAACATAACTACACAATATCATAATAAAATATCATCGCCACAATCACCATAAAATAATACCTATACAACATCATTAATGTTCTTTATTTTTTCACCCACATACCATCACAATTACAACACCACAACACAATCATAGTTCATGATCTCTTTACCCATCTACCACCGTTACTACCACCACAACTACAACACTACTTTTACATTATATTACACCCTTTAACTTTCTGATAGCTGGTGGTGGTTCGAGTTGAAGACAAGATGTTGATGGTTGTGATGTTGGTCACACTTATTATTCAATTATTGAGATACATCAAATCTCACCAAACTCTCTTAAAACAACTCGAGGACTTGTGCTGCCCCTCACAAAACCATTCTTTTTTCTAGAACCTTCTTGCTTAAATATCTTGTAAAGCCTTCCCTTATGTTCCACAGTACCATGTATGTACAAAATTAGAGATTTCTTGCTACACAAACTTGAGGACCATTTACGCATTGTCCACCACTCCGTCAACGAAGGTCAACACGACGTCGTTTCAACCATGCCTTTCTTCAATCTTCTTCTCCGCGACGCTTCTCGTCCTCTCCTGAAATGAAGCCCGAGAAATCCGATTTCTTACATCTCGTTGTTGTTGCTACGACTGAGGTTGAACAGGTCGAATTGGATCGGTTGGCTGCAGAAAGTTGAAAATTTTTGGTGAGTGCGGATGGCGGAAATGGGCGATTTGGTGGCGCAGGAGGGAGTAGGTGGTGAGTGCGGCGGAGATCGGGTTTCGGAACGGCGTGTATGCGATTTCTGCGATAAAGAGACTGCAGTGATATACTGCCGAGCAGATTCAGCGAAGCTGTGTCTCTCCTGTGACCGCGAGGTGCATTCGACCAACCCGCTTTTCAACAAACACACTCGCGCGCAGCTCTGTGACGCCTGCGACGAGTCGCCGGCGACGGTTTTGTGCTCCGCGGAGGATCTGGTGATGTGTCAGAATTGCGACTGGGAGACGCATAGTAACAAGTCGGAGATGTCGGTTCATGATAGGAAGTTTCTGGAGGGCTTTTCTGGATGTCCGAAGGTGTGTGAATTGATGGTGGTTTTCGGGTTAGAGGATTTGGGGAAGAAGGCGTTGTTGGAGAGTGAGAGAGTAGGGTTTGATCAGTCTGGTGGATGTGGATATGGATTTTCTGATTTCTTGGTTTGGGATACTCCGACTGTGTTTAATCTTGATGATTTGATTGGTGGTGTGGATTCAAGCTGTGGCTGCCGAGCTGCCGAAGCTCCACCTATGCCCAAGGTCTGTGCTTGCTCTTGCTCGCTTTGCTATGTTTAGTTTATCTTGATGAAGCCTCTGTGCAGATTTTGGTGTCCTCATGAACCCCAATTGGTCTGTTTCAGCGGATTTAGAGAGCTCTTATTATCGATTTTATGCCATGTACATGTTGTTAAGTTTTTCGCATAACTTGTCAGATGGATGCATCTCCTTGCTTGAAGCTGGGTAGTGTTTGTTTATTCTTAGGTATTTCATAAAGCCACGTGTGGTAAACATGAGGAGGAGATACTTCGGCAGCTTCGTGAAATGGCCAAGACTGAGCCGGGGTTCAGTTATAAGGACGTTGATCCGCTTCCTGAATTTAATGTGGCTGATCGTGATTTACAAGCTAGAGATGTGCTTGTTGATTGCGAGCATGATGAGAATCCCATCATTGGAGATTCATCTGAGGTAAATGAGCTAAGCTCCTCTTGTAATGGATATTGCTCCTTTTGCTCCAATTTTGACCTTTTTATGGAAATGTAAGTAAATTTAGCAGAGGCATATGTGGAACAGTATGAGAGCGAATGAACTAGTGTTACCTGAAGGCAGACTTTAGTTGTTACCTTCAAATAGTTTGTGGAGCTTCGAGTTACAGACTTCGAGTAGATTGTGAAACCTAATACAGCAATGTGTTCCCCGAGTTAATTTTTAGCTACAGCGGTTACCGATACATACTGATTACTACTCTTGTGATTGTACTTATTCTCAAAAATAAAGTCAGCTGATTTCAAATGCATTCCATCGCAGGAAAATGCACTAAGATGGTTCAGCGACTGTAACAAGCCAACAGTTCAAGCTCCTACTTCCATCCTCAGGAATCCCCTTACCGAAGATGGTTTAGTCCCTGAAAAACCATCTGCCACGGGTGCATGTCCAAGTCAGCTCGCCGACAGCCATGTAGGGGTTGCCAGTGTTCCCAAGGTATGTTCACATGAATTCAACAGCCAGGAAAGGGACACCGCCCTGTCGCGATACAAAGAAAAGAAGAAAAATAGAAGGTAGCCCTTTCTCAGTACAATGCAGTATACAAATACAATGGCTTCACTGTATCTCGCCTTACTCTTGTTTACTCGCTTCATGTCTGTTTTAGGTTCGATAAGCATGTAAGGTACGAGTCGAGGAAGGTCCGTGCAGAAAGTAGAATCAGAATCAAAGGCCGTTTTGCTAAGTCACCGGATCAGTAAAGTAAAAGAATCAATCCTCCTTTCCCCGGAATGTTGTAGCTGTATAAGCACTGAAGAACTGGCTGTAAAAAGTTCAGTAAACGCCTGTTCTGTACATGTGGTTTGTGTTCTGTAGTGTGCAATGGATTGCCCGATGTGGAGATATTTACTAGATATATCGGATCGCATCTTCGTTAGCGAAATGAAATAATTTTTACTGACAATGCAAATTTTGTAGTGTGCAATTTTTCATGACCTCCCAAGCTAATTCAGTTCTTCCTCTTGTAAAGTTTTTTCATGAGTACTTTTTATCGTACGAAAAATATATTTTGATGTAAACTTGGGCATAATGGAGAGAACCTTCTAGAACAAACGAAACTTCGAAACCTCACGGGACGCTATGGCGATGGAAATCGAGCCAGGAGCGACTGAGTAAATATGACTAGCTTTCCTAAGTCCGTGTTACTCTTCTGTTATGATTTTGTGAAGCTCGAGTTTGTAGATTGATTGACGCTTTCGCTCGTTGAGTTGTTTTGTGCTGATGGGTTTGTGAGTATGGATTTCAGGTGGAGTTGCTGAAGCTGAATTTGAGGGGCGAGCACGCTGGAATGAGGTTGGAGGTTTTGAATTTTGTTGGTGAAGGTGTAATGGAGAATGAATTTCGAATTTAGGGCAGGACTGTTCTGGAAGTTCAATCCCTTAATTCATACTGTGTGACTTAGGCTTATACATATGGTAACCTCATACCTCAGTAACTGCTGGCTTTAGGCGCTTGATATGTGCAACCCTCGAGCGTTTACAGTGTATTTCAGTGCTCAGAATTAACGAGAACTTCCTGAAACTGCAGCTTAGTTGTTAGTCAGAGTAGCCGCGCACCAAACTATTTTGCCGGTCCTGTATAAACTATGATTGATGACTTAGCAGATATTTACTTTGATATTGAGAGGATTAGATGAACCACAGGTTATTTTCCAAAAAAACGTCACACTTGATGAACATGATTTGTGTTAACATACTGCAGAAAACTTTTAGTCAGCTGAGCAGCATAACATCAATATGTTGCGAAATAGTTAAGCTAAGCAAGATGTGTAATGCATCCTACATACAAGTTCATCTATTAGCTGACTACTGCTCAGAGTTTTAAGTTACAACCACGTGACGGCATTCAATTTTTTGTGCAGATTAGAAGCTGAAAGAATGACTAAAAGGAAAAATGATCCAAGTGTAGACAACGCAAGCGCTGCAGCGCTGTGGTTGCAGAACTTCTTGACATGTAGCACATCCTGTGCCACTGCAAGTGTAAGTTCCCATCATTGCCGATGAGGCCAACTGCTGCTGCAGCCCCGTTAGGTGAGAGCATCTGCCATTATGAGGGCATGTGACAAGCTGCACTTTCCATCTCTGCTGGCCATCAGGTAAAACCCTAGAGATATTGCTGCATATGTGCATATTATTGCATTTGCTACCACAATTTACCTGAACTGTCAAGAAAAGGAAAACAAACAAAGAAAAAAACAAGAGTAGACAAAGAAAAAGAAACCTCAAAACAAAGTATTTGCAACTGTGAAGAAAATATTAAAACTCGCACCATGGTTGACATGTACTGGTCCGTAGCAGTGACCTAAAGTTGCATAGGAGGCACGTTAAACACCAGCATAAAAAGCCTAGTCCTTATATATGCCTATCGAAACCCACCAATGTAGCTCCCAATATTTTCTAATAAAACCCCTTGAACCTTAGCACGTCCTCCCCATGCTGAACTCCAAGCTGGCCTTTGTCTATACCAGCCTCCATTGCTCCTGTCCCCATGCTACTCACACTCTTCCCCGGCTTGTTGTTGTTCTTCATGTAGATGGTTTATGTTTTGTTGGAGCAAAGAGGGAATCGAGACTGATAATAAACTTTGATAAAGTGGTGTTGGACTTGGTTTTTAAGTGAATAAGTAATGAGATGAACTGTTAGGAGGATTAATTTGATGAGGGAATTGGCGTTCCGTTTATCATGAACTGGACACACCTTAGCAGCCATAACTGGTAAGTAGTTTCTCCTTGTTTACCGCAGGCAGCTAAATTTTGTACCCTGGTTCTATTATTTGTTGCGACGTATCCCATTTTTCATGAATCTGATTCATTTAATTTGAAGGACAAATAAGAAAACTTAGTTGGATCTGCACCATTAGTTAGTCATTGCTTTTTAAGTACCATCTGATTCATTACTTCAATACCTTGAAACAAAAAATGATTATTTCAATAAATAGATTTGAGTTTTATGGATGTCCAAGGATAATTACATATTGAAGTAACCCTTTTGATTCCTGTCCTGAACATTTGAGTGGGTAGAGAGTCAGGATGATAATGAATATGGCAAAATAATGACCTAATAGTTTTTTTGGATTTAGGACAATGCTATCTTTGTTGGGATGATTTTGTTAGGTGTAAATTCTTGGGGGAACACAATTAAGCTGGGGATTTATTAAGTTCTATACAAAGCTTGGTGTTTGCCTTTGTTAATATCTCGGGCTGGATGAACTGGGGCATAGCCAAATTTTATGAGTCAATGGGATATTACTGATATAGAAAACCAACTCAATCTAGTGTTAGGCTAAGACTAAGTATGAATATCCTTTTGGGTTCTTTTACTCGATTAGCAATGCTATTCCTTATCCTCGCATTCAGAATTCAAGTGGAATCTGTTCCAAATGGATTTTGCTATGAGACATTTCAGAAAAATCTTATAATTGCATGTATTTCTGAACATGATAGGTAGACACACAAAGTATCAATTACAAAAAGACTTCCCAGTTCCCAGCTGACCGAAGTTAAGACTATTCATTCTAATTTTTAAAATGAGTGTCTAGTCTCAGTTATAGATGCAGATCTATAATTATTTCACAAGATTGTGACCAAATCAGTTACTCGATTTTTCCAAACATGAGCTGATTGTTGCTTCAGTTCAATGAAGTTATAGTTGATGCCTCTCATTTGCTTCTGGTTGATTGACATATTTTTCAGAATGTGGAAAATCATCATGGTGAATTTAAGTATGGAATTTAAAAACTAAACTAGTGTAGGGAATATGCTAAAACAAGATGCAAGGCATATCATGAGCTTTTTTCGAGAGGAGTTTATTCTCTTGTTCAATTTTTAGGGCTGTATTAATGGTATCAACAGCTAGATTTTATGTGTGAATTTTAGAACATTAGCATTTTGCGGTAAAATTAATGTGATGCCGCACCAGAAGGGATGGATCATGTTGAGATAAGCTGCTCCACCACGTTGATGTGGTGACCAACAAGCCTTGCTTCCTATGCCTTCTCTTTTTCACCCCGATAAGCATCACCCAATAAAGTCACCGGTTTTTCGTGCTTTATGAAACAAAATCATGAAACGCCTCATAAAACACGAGCAAGGTGCATCCTTTAGCTGCTATGCAGTTTGCTATACAAAGACTTAGTCACCGGTTTTTTTTCGTGCTTTGGGAAACAAAATCATGAAATACCTCATACCAAACACGAGCAAGGTGCATCCTTTAGCTGCTATGCAGTTTGCTATACAAGGAGTTTACGTTACCATTTCCCCTTTCTGTTTCATCTGATACTTTAGTCCATGTGAAGCTTCTCCCGAGCACTTATATATAAATGCTCCAGAATTGCTAGCAGTTCTCATACGCTTTCTGTCAAGGTGCGTTTCATCTCTTCCCATACTCTCAACTAGCACCTTCACAGAGAGCTTTGGGTGGCAAAACACCTTCTCATTGTCATGGCTATTTCAGTCTCTATTCATCAGCTGGCTGTTGCTTTCGGCATACTTGGTAGTAGTTATTTGCGATCTTTCATTTTCTTACTTACTTAAATGTGCAATCTTCTACATTCAATGCTGTGCAAGACCTTTTATATCTTTGTAGTATGATCTAAGATTCTGTTTTTTTTTTTTTTGCAGGGAATATCGTGTCCTTCTTGGTTTACTTATCACCTCTGTAATTTATCTGTTATGGTCTAATACTTCCGTAACATAGAATTTCATGGGTAGCAGTTGGAATGAAATTAGTCAGAGAGAAAAACCATCACCTCCATCATTTTAGCCATCAAGAGAACAAACAAAAATTCACATGTTGCTATTCCTACTTGAAGTTAGATTTAATAAAGTCATATGTTTGTTGCAGGCCTACCTTCAAGAAAATATACAGAAGGCGATCAACTGATGGCTACCAGTCTTTTCCCTATGCTGTCGCTCTTTTTAGCGCGATGCTCTATTTGTACTATGCAGTCCTTAAGCAAGAAAATGGGACCATCATCATTACCATAAACACTGTTGGCTTCTTTATCGAGGCTGCATACTTGATCATCTATATGATATATGCCACACCGGCTTCTAGGGTTGTTACCACCTTTGCTCTCTTTTATCCAGCCTTCTTTATTGCAATTTTTTCATTATGGCATTCTCTGCTCACTTGTTTAATCTCATAATCATGCTTACCTCTGCAGGTCATTACAACATGGATTCTCCTCGCTCTCAACCTCGGCGCATATGCATTTGTTATTCTTGTCACGTTCTTTGCGTTCAAGGGTAATGCTAAAATTAAGGCTGCTGGCTGGAGTTGTGCAATCTTCTCTGTCTGCGTGTTTGCATCTCCTCTTAGCATCATGGTCAGTCTGCTTATATAATATATACTCTCATCGTCTCTTCTTTGGCTTCTGACCTTGTGCTTGGCTCTAAAATGCGGTCCCTTTATTTACCTACGTCACTAAGTGCTTTCAAATATTTTCAGTACCAAGTCATAAAAACGAAGAGTGTGAAGTACATGCCGTTGTTGCTATCGGTCATGCTCACATTGTGCGCTGTTGTCTGGTTCTTCTACGGTTTCTTGATAAATGACTACTTCATCGCTGTAAGGCAGTTTGGTTCGGTGACTTCTTTTATTTTTCAGACAAACTTGTCTCAATTTTTGTAACGTTTGTTATTAATGTTGTGTTCTTTCCATGTTTGAAATGCAGTTCCCAAACATCCTAGGCTTCGCATTGGGCATTGCTCAAATAGCTCTCTACACCTACTACAAAAACCACCCTGCTGGAAAGGCAGAGCAAGAACTTTCAGACGTAGCCCGCCCGGTTGTGACCGGAGAAGAGCCTGTAGATGGCACTGGGACGGGTGGTGGTGGCGTTACCGAGCCAGGACACATCGTAGCGGTGAACGACGATGACGACAGTGATGAAATCCAGGAACTTGAGCCCATCAAGGTGGTGGTGGTGGTGGAAAACATCATCGTCGAGGAGTGATGATGAATGATCTTCCTAGTATGTCCGAGCTTAGCCCCTTGACCTGAGACAGGGTATAAATAAACTCTTGCAATGATGGTGTCCATGTGCTTCAAGTGCCAAATTTGTAGCTAAATGCAGACTTCAATGAAAGAATGAATTATGCGTTATGTGATGTTTTTTGCTCCTCCGTGAACACGTGTCGCTCGCCCATTGGACGGTACTATTTCCAGTGACCACGCCAAAGCTGGATTTTGAGCTTGGCTGAATGAAAATTTCGATTCAAAACTCTTCTCCCAAATCAGTCATAGACATAAATAAGGAGTGGATGAGATTTTTGGTAAATCGTTTGCCAAGATATAAAGATTATCGGTGCGGCGGCGGCGGCGGCGGCGGCGAGAGATTTGTGTTGAAGCTGTAGTGGTTAGGTTTTATGAGTTGGAAGATTAGCTTTAGCAAGATTAAGCCCTACAATTGGTTATTATCATCATCATACAAAGCATCACTGAGTCAAAGGCAGCAAATGGTCAGCCAAAAGTAACAAGAGAACATCAATGGAGTTGTAGCCTCAGATTATGAAAAAAAACCCAACAACAAGTTTGAACACAGAGTTCTCAGATCTGGACAACCCACAATGCAAGAAGAAGGCCCAGAAAAAGAGACCCACTGAGCTCCAAATCTACAGATGAAGAATCTGGCATCAACCCAGATGGAGAAGCAGGCATGAGAGGCTGAGGAGCAAGAATGGTCTCGGGATTTGGAGGGCTAGGACTAGAAGGGATTATTGTAGGGAAGGAAGACCCAGATGGGGGTGGGCCAGAATCAGGACCTGGTGAAGGCAACAATGGTGTAATATCAGGTGACATGGATGAGGATGGAGCAGGAGAGGAAACTGGAGAAGCATTGTCTGGGAAGAAGTATGAAGGTGAAGCTGAGATGGTGGAAGTGGCAGAAAGACCTATTTTGAAATGATGATGTGACTGTAAAGCAGAGGCACTTGCAGCAGCATTACTACTCATGATGATGATGCTGGTAAAGAGGAGGAAGAAGAGCATGAAAGTTAGCAACTTTGAAGACATTTGGTGCTCAGAAATCTGGAGACAAAGTGGGGATGAGGAAGCTTAGCTGCAATGAGGAGTTGATGATTATTAGAAAGGAGGGTCTCCCTCAAGCCTCAAACTTTCAAGCTCAAAAAGCAGCAGCAGCATATGGCCAAAGGGTGCTGTACAGCTAAAAAGACAACATCTAAAATGCTAAAGAACAAGACAGAGACAAAGACAAAGTGTTTTCCAGGCATTGAAATTCCCAAATTAATTTCCCCGTGATCTGCTGAGGGCTTTTGTTTTCTGGGTTTTGTCTGACAATTGATATTAAACTGTTCATGAATGTGCTCACCATTGTAGGACCTTATCTAGGGTTTCAGCTCCCTCAACAAGGTTGGCAATCCATTTGGGCAACTAAATCCATTGCTATGGAGATCAGCTCATAAAGTCAATCTTGAGATTTTTTTATTATTATTATCACGCCCACAATCAACAAAAACAAATTATATATTGTTGAATTAATTTAATGCGATATTAAGAAAGGTAATTCTAATAAAGTAATTTATTTCTCATTCTAAATTGGGATGTTGATATCAGCGTTGACATCACAGGCGAAGCCATAGCTAAGGAAAGGAGGGAGGCCGCCCCCGGTCATTTTTTAAATTTGCTATATATTACGTATGATTAACTTAATAATACATATGATTAGCTTGAATTTTTTTATGTTATAATAAATTGTCCCCGGTAATTTTAAATATATGCCTCCGATAACAAATTTCCAGTTTGAGAAAAAAATTTACCCCCTGTCAAAAGAAATCCTGACTTCGCCACTGGTTGACATAGCGTTGATATGTCATTTTTCCCAATTACGATTTGTGAGAAATCCAAACTACCTCGAAAATAGTTCCTCAAATTTTGCATGGACTCTTGTAAGTTATATCTCGTGTTAGATTAAAAATCATACAATAGAAATATGAGCATGATCATGTATAGGTATCTTAACCTTTAAGCATACTTTTTTAATGTAAATTAAAACATATCTCAACCTATTTGGAATCAATGCTTATAGTATTTACCTACGTATCTGTAATAATTTTCTTATAATAAAGAAAAATATAGAATATGTCCACCATATTTGCGTGTCTTAAATAATATACCCACCATCAAAATTTTAGAATTTTTAATTTTTTTCTCCTCTGAAATCTTTTTGA
Source organism: Umbilicus rupestris (assembly GCA_963678935.1). NCBI lineage: Eukaryota > Viridiplantae > Streptophyta > Magnoliopsida > Saxifragales > Crassulaceae > Umbilicus > Umbilicus rupestris. Next base: position 926,411 of record OY787623.1, on the reverse strand, counting down.
AGTTTGTTCCGAAATGCCACAATTTTGACAAATCGCTACTTCCAATAGTGGTTTGTGGATAATTTTAATTTTTGTAGACACAGCGCCTCAACGCTCATGTGTCCGGTCTCCGACAAACCGCTATAGGAAGTAACAGTTTGTGACTTTGTAGAGTTCGAGCTTCCCCACAAACCGCGTCATGTCAGCGCTGATTCGATCCGGGCAAAGTTTGACGAACTATTTTCGAGGTAGTCTAGGTTTGATAAATTGTGTAATTCATAGTTTTCTAATTTCCTTGATTTTTCCCAACTATTTAATATGATTAGCACAACTTCATTAAATGGAACCTAAGCAATTAGTATTATTAATTTTCAATGTCACCTACCTACTCCAATTTCTTAATCTCGTACTCCTGGATTTAAGAACAATTCATCATGATTCATGCGTCACATTTATTTATATTGATTACGACTTTATCGAATATTTTCTCTTGTTGAAACTTCGATTATTAACAATTATATTGTCCGTCAGAGTCTCTATCGACGAAAATTTAATAACAATAAATAAATTAAAATCAATGTTTTTTTTTGGTGGTAAGTGGAGAAGTGTGAAGATTTATGGAGATTGAAACTGAAATTTAGATAGCATAAATAAATTAAGGTGGCTGATAAGAAAGATAGGAATGTTGGGTAAAATTGGTACCACCTCATCTTAATCTATGAAATGTCAACCTTATAACATCTAACTTTGTGCAGGTCTAAGCTTGTTAGGAACCAAGAAGAGAAGAAGATGGAGGATGAGCAAGTGATTGTGGTGGGAGCCGGGCCGGCCGGGCTGGCGGCGGCGGCTTGTCTAGGGCTGAACTCCATCCCATACATTTTGCTTGAAAGAGATGATTGCTATGCACCAATATGGAGGAAGAAGTCATATGAGAGGCTGCATCTGCACTTAGCCAAGCAATTTTGTGAGCTTCCCCACATGCCATTTCCTCCGAAAAGTCCCACATATGTGTCTAGAGAAGGGTTTGTTGAGTACTTGGATGGATATGTGTCGCGGTTCGGTATAAGGCCTAAGTACTTGAGGTCAGTGGAGCTTGCAGAGTTTGATGAAGAGAGCAAACTATGGCGTGTTAAGGCGAGGAAGGTTGATGAAGATGGGGTTTTTGAGGAGTATAGAGGTCGGTATTTGGTGGTGGCGACCGGCGAGACGACGGATGCTTTCATTCCTGAGGTGGAGGGGATTGAAGAGTTCCAAGGAGATGTTTTTCATTCCACAAAGTATAAAAATGGCAAGGAGTTTGAGGACAAAAGGGTTTTGGTTGTTGGGTCTGGAAATTCCGGCATGGAGATTGCACTTGACCTTGCTAACTTCAACGCCAAGGCATCCATTGTGGTCAGAAGTCCGGTTAGTACTTCAAGTTTTCGCCTTTTTCATGATTGAAGCTGAGCCCTTTTGAGCCTTGATCCTCTACAAGTGACCCTTTTGTGCAGGTTCATGTTATATCCAGGGGAATGGCTTATCTTGGGTTAGTTCTATTTGGGTATCTTCCTTTCCACCATGTGGATTCATTCTTGGTTGTGCTGAGCAAGATCAAGTATGGAGACTTGTCCAAATATGGGATCAGAAGGCCTGAAGAGACTCCTTTTCTGATGAAGGAGAAGTATGGTAAGTATCCGGTCATGGACGTCGGAACCGTCAAGAAGATCAAGTCCGCCGAGATTAAGGTATAGATAATGTGAGTCATTTGATCAAATGATAAAAGTCAGTCGGTTGTACTCAAGTGTTTTTTTCTTGTGCAACTTTCAATCACTTCTTAGCTTGCTCGAAGCAAGTATGATTAGAAGTAAACTTGACTCCATCTCTGACCAGGTCCTGCCGGCAATCCGGAGGGTGAGAAGAGGCCATGCCGAATTCGATGACGGAAAATCTCATCCGTTTGATGTCATCATATTCGCAACCGGCTTCAAAAGAAGCACAAACAAATGGCTCAAGGTAAGCATCATCCAAGCCCAATAAGTACACAGTACCATGAACGGTTAGAATTTAATTGGGTCAAATCTTAACGCTGAAATCTCTCATATATTTTGAATATGAGACAGGGTGACGAGTATTTGCTGAACGAGGACGGACTTCCGAAACCGGAGTTTCCGGATCATTGGAAGGGAAAGAAGGGCTTGTACTGCATGGGATTGGCGAGGAGGGGACTTTATGGGATTTCATTAGATGCCATGAGCATAGCCGATGATATCAAGTCAGTCAACATATGATGATGATGATGTCCATATGATGATAAGATGTCGATATGATGATGATGATGATCCGTGGGAAATTTGGTGTGCCTTCAAGCTTAACTTATTACATTTATCTTAATAAAACGGTGCGTTTTATGAATTGTAGTTGAATTATTATTATTATTATTATTATTATTATTTGGATGTTGGGAATAAAAGATATGAAACAGAGCGATTTAATAAACTGGAATAAGAAATAAATTGAAGAAGTTAAATGTAGTAGTTAATTTGATGACCAATCAATTCAATTTTACTAATAAATTTATTAGTAATTCAATACCATTTCAATAAAAATTGGATTTGATTTTGCAAAGCCAATACGTCACCGTATCAACAATCCGAAGGTGTTTCGTTGGTTGCACTTTTGATGTGCTAATTAACAGCCCCAATATGAGCCAATACTCGGCCCAACACGAGATTGCTATTTTTGATAGAACGACGTCTTATTGACCCAATGAAGCCAAGGGATGGGTCTTTTTCCTAGAAATATTTTTATTTTTATAATTCAATATTAGACAATTACAACTGAGAATTTGAAATAAAAGAGGAAATGATGAATTAGTCGGATCGCTCGATTTGCGGCAGGGACTAATTGTAATCGTATCTTAGTAAAAATTCGTCCACCAAAACCTTCTGTAAGACAAAAAAGGTGGCTTCATATCCTTGCCTCAACCCACCTCGCCGCCACATTCCTGATCAGCTGATTCGCTCTCATTCCGAAATTTTCTAAAGATTTCATGATGAAAGGCATGTACATAAGCCCATTGACTGAACAAGCAACCTCATACTTAGATATCTTCCTCCCCTGACCTCAGTCATGCCCATTCTCGCACAAAAGGAAAGACAATGAACATATATAAATAAAGATCTCTATCCGGATCCCTCGTTGGCTTCTCCCTCATCGAGAAGACTAGCCACTTCCAGTCTAAGTCTCAGATTAGTCTTCCTAAAAAAGGTGAATAACGCATCTCTTATCGCGTTATTCCTCCGAATCTTCCTCCCACTCCCAGACAATGGGAATCGTGATCACAGGTCGTGTCGGAAGTGTGCAATCCTGTACATGTCGTACGAGCACGAGAAACCACGAACACCTCGTTTCCGGTATGGTACGTGAGGGCCAAGCGATACTCCGCCAGGTTCATACGAAGTCCAGAAAAAGACGTGAATATCGCTAATTGTTCTGTTATTACTGAAATGGGTTTATGTTGAATTTACACGTCAAAACTTTGGACGGAGAATCTCTATGGGTTCGTGTCGTTTTAAGGTGATAGGAGCTTAAGTGTATCTAAAGACATGTCACATTGTTACATGCTGACACTAGTTTTCAGGAACTAGTTTAGCTGGCCAAGGAGCTCTCGTGAGACCTTCAAACTCCAACATAAACGGCCACGTATTGCTGAACAGGATTGAAATCGTGTGGACTCCATTTCTCAACTCATTTTCATCTATGATATGCTGGCATTTTTTGTGTTTGTTTTTACACAATGTGGATCATCTTATTTATCTGCAGTGTTGCACAATTCTAAGCATATGAACCAAGAGGAGAAGAAGATGGAGGATGAGCAAGTGATTATAGTCGGAGGCGGACCGGCCGGTCTGGCCATGGCGGCATGTCTAGGCCTCAACTCCATCCCATACATTTTGCTTGAAAGAGATGATTGCTGTGCACCCTTATGGAGGAAAAAGTCCTATGACAGGCTGCATCTGCACTTACCCAAGCACATATGCCAGCTTCCCCACATGCCATTTCCTCCGAAAAGTCCCACATATGTGCCTAGAAAAGGGTTTCTTGAGTACTTGGATGAATATGTGTCGCGGTTCGGTATTAGTCCTAAGTACTTGAGGTCAGTTGAGCTTGCAGAGTTTGATGAAGAGAGCAAACTATGGCGTGTTAAGGCGAGGAAGGTTGATGAAGATGGGGTTTTTGAGGAGTACAAGGGGAAATTCTTGGTGGTGGCCAGCGGCCTGACGACGGATGCTTTCATTCCTGAGGTGGAAGGGATTGAGGATTTCCAAGGAGATGTTATTCATTCCACACAGTATAAAAATGGCAAGGAGTTTGAGAACAAAAGGGTTTTGGTTGTTGGGTCTGGAAATTCCGGCATGGAGATTGCACTTGACCTTGCTAACTTCAACGCCAAGCCATCCATTGTCGTCAGAAGCCCGGTTAGTACTTCAAGTTTTCGCCTTTTCCATGATTTAAGCCGAACCCTTTTGAGGCTTGATCCTCTACAAGCATCTCAAGCTAGGGTTACCCTTTTGTGCAGACTCATGTTTTATCTAGGGGAATAAGTTACCTTAGCTCAGTTCTTTTCCGGTATCTTCCTTTACGCATTGTGAACTCAATCACGGCAATGCTGACCAAGCTGATGTATGGAGACTTGCCCAAATATGGTATCAGAAAACCTGAAGAGACTTTTCCGGTGCTTTTGGAGAAGTATGGTAAATATCCGGTCATTGACGTTGGCACCGTAAAAAAGATCAGATCCGGTGAGATTCAGGTATAAACGATGTCATAAGTCATTTGATCAAATGACCACTGTCTGTCTGAAAGTATGATTACTAGTAAAGTATACTAAACTTGACTTGTGCAATATGTGTTCATAACCAGGTCTTGCCGGCAATCCGGAGCCTCAGAGGAGGCCAGGCGGAATTTGAGAACGGGAAATCTCATTCATTTGACGCCATCATCTTCGCCACCGGCTTCAAAAGAAGCACCAATATCTGGCTCAAGGTAACCATCATCAAGTGCATTATCCATTTCGTATGTATAGAATTTAATTGGGCTAAATCATAACACGTAACACTGTATTTTTTGAAAATGTAATGATTTATAATTTTGAAATATCTGACAGGGAGATGAGTATTTATTGAACGAGAATGGACTTCCAAAACATCGTTTTCCGGATCAGTGGAAGGGGAAGAAGGGTTTGTACTGCGTGGGATTGTCGTGGAGAGGATTCAATGGGATTTCATCAGATGCCGTGAAGATAGCTGATGATATCAAGTCACGCAACATCGACATATGATGATGATGATGAACATGTATTTCTACAATATTCTTCATAAGACGTTGCGTTTCAATGAACTTACTATTGAATTATTGCTTACTTGTTCCGGAAAAATAGGGGACCATTTGTGTGGTCACAAAATTGCATCGACCAAAAATCGAAGACAATTCTAAGTAATGGTGAAGTGTCGGATCTTAATAATCATCTCAAATACGTCTTCAACTAAATTGAATGGATGAAAATTGAAGTTCAACATATCATGTTAGGCCCTCGTGCATTAAGAACCTAAAGAAAGCACAAATCAGAGAGCCGTCCGAAAAGATCGCCGGAGAGTTTGGGAAGAAGGTTTCTTGATTTCTCGAAAGAACCGTTACAAAAAATCTACTTTGTTGTTTCAATTTTCTTCTAGTTACAATACAGACAGAGTTCTTTAAGTATTGCTTAATTACATTACTTCCCCAAAAATCAAATTTAAGTCTTCAATTGAAATCCAGCTAGGAATTTCGTCGAAGCTCAGCCTGGCTCACTAAGTTTAATAGAACCTGACAAGTTGGATCATTCTATACCACTACAATATAAATTGGATATACAGTTGGACAGCGGAAACGTCACCGTATCAAAAATCCTTTGATGTTTGTTTGTGGATTGGTTGCTGTTTTGATGTGGGGATGTATCAGAACTAACGCTTTGTTAGAACGACTTCGTATTCACGCAATCAAGCCACCAGGGGTGGGCTATTTTTTTGCAGAATAAATCAAAAATGTGCACGAAGCAAGCGGAAGGTTTCGAGGTCAAAGGCAAAGAGGAATTAGTGTGCAAGCTTTAAAAGAGTTTATACGGTTTAAAGCAAGCTTCGAGACAATGGTATAAGAAGTTTGACAATTCATGAAGAATGCTGAGTTCGCGAGGTACGAGACAAATCACTTTTGCTACTTCAAGAGGCTAAAGAGTTCTTATATTATTCTGCTCCTCTATGTTGATGACATGCTCATTGTGAGAGCAGACTTCCATGAAGTTGAAAGGTTGAAGAAGAGATTGTCAAAGGAGTTTGTGATGAAAGATCTCGGCGCAGCGAAGTAAATCCTTGGGAAGAGGATCACCAGAAGTAAGGAGGGGCTGAAACTCTCTCAAGAAGAATACGTGAAAAAAGTTATCAAGAGGTTTAGCATGGAAGAAGCCAAGTCGGTCGAACCCCTATGGATAGCCATTTTCAGCTGTCCAATGATGACTCGCCTGTGACCGAGGAAGAGATGGCGCAGATGGACAAGATACCTTACGCTTCGGCTATCGGGAGCCTTATATACGCAATGGTATGTACAAGACCCGACACTACACATGCAGTGGGAGTTGATACCCTGTTTATGAGCAATCCCGGTAAACAACATTGGGAAGTTGTGAAGTGGATTTTCAGGTATCTCAAAGGAAGCTCAAGTTTGGCGTTGTGCTTCCGGAAGTCAAATTCTGGGCTTGAAGGGTTCGTTGATGCCGACAACGGGTGCGATATTGATAGTAGAAAGGGCATCTTCGTCTATGTCTATACATTTGAAGGTACGACAATTTGTTGGGTTTCAAAGTTGCAAAAGATTGTTGCTCTCTCCAGCTGCGAGGCCGAGTACGTTGCCCAGACGGAAGCTACAAAGAAATAATTTGGCTTCAATCGTTCCTACAAGAGCTGAACCATAATCAAGAGGGTAGTGTTCTTTATTGTGACGGTCAGAGCATCATTCCCTTGACACGGAACCCAATCTATCATGCCCGGACGAAGCACATACAGCTTCGATACCACTTCATCAGATCGATCTTAGAGAATAAGTTGCTAGTGCCAGAGAAGATCGCGGGGAGTCAGAATCATGCTGATATATTGACGAAGGTCGTGCCGAACGAAAAGATGAAGTTGTGTGCAACTTTAGTGGGGCTCCTCTAGTGCTGAGCAGAGCCGCCGCTTGCATGCTTGAAGACATGGGATAGAGATTAGTCTTCAAGTGAGAGATTGTTGAGTTTCAAGCCTAATCTACACAAAAACGCTTCTGAGACTCGACACAGAGCTGTCCAGCTGATCGATCTATTCTTTCCGATTGAGAGACTATATGTTTGGCTTGTTTTAGAGCTGTGGTGCAATTCGAGGTTATTTTTGGGCATTTGCCCTTTAGTTCTTTTTTTGGTGTTTTTGTGCTATCTTTAAACGCAGGAAAGTTGGGCCTAAAACGGCCGTCTTTGGGCTGAATACACAAGTCAAAACGCTGCGTTTTGACAAGGAAAATAAGAGAAGCATATTTGGGATTTAGGAAAAAAGGTGAGTCGAGCGATTTCACGGGAACGACCAAGAGAGAGCAATTGGGCGACGAGCGACGGGCGAGAGCAAGAGCGTGCGATTGTCCGTGCGAGCGAAGGCGGAGTGGCATTGAAGGACCAAAGCTGTGGAGTCGTCTAGCGGAGCGTCGCGGAGGAGGTGTGTTCGCAAGAGCGAGGACAGCTCTTGCGTAGCCACTGAAACTCGAAAGAGAAGACGAGTGCGAGTGCTGCGGGAGCAACGGACAGCGTCCAGGCAGCGTAGCGCGAGTCATGGGCAGCAGCGGACGTGGAGATTCTCCGGCGCATAGCGCCCAGGGGCTATCGGAGGGGGCTTTGAACCCTCCACTTCTACTTCTTGTTGTTGCTGGGTCTTTCTGCAGTTTGCTCTTCCTTCTTGTCTGATTAGTTTGATTAGGTCAAGTTCTTGGTTGGTTGTTCTCTGTGCTGGTCTTGATTGTACTGTCGACGGATTTGCATAGTGGATTGGGTCGAGCCTCCCCTGCCTGAGGTTCTGCAGATTGTTTTACAACCAGAACTGCGTAAACAATCTTGTGTGCTTTGTCCATTTCTTTTGCTATCTTGCGAAGTTTAATTGAAAAGAATTGAACTAAGGGGAAACAAGAGCTTAAAAGATCGGAAACTGATACTACATTGAGTTTATTCCGCCATCACTATAGTGGATTAAACGGGCAAGCGACAAGTGGACATACCTTCCACCTTGGGAGGGAACCACTATAATTTTGTCTCTTTTGCTACTGTTTTCGTTTACAATTTTGTCGTTATGATGTTGGAACTATTTCGTAGCCGCCTAAGTGTATATTAGACATGTCACATGATGCACTGAGTTTTCAGGAATTTTTATAGCTGGCCAATGAGCTCTCGGGAGACCTTCAGACTCCAACATAAATGGCCACGTATTGATGAATATCGATTGGAATAATATGGACTCTATTTCTCAACTCATTGTCATCGATGTCTTCTTAACACAAAGTTGATCATCTTATATCTGCAGTGTTACATAATTCTAAGCATTGAACCAAGAGGAGAAGAAGATGGAGGATCAGCAAGTGATTATAGTAGGAGGCGGACCGGCTGGTCTGGCCATGGCGGCATGTCTAGGCCTCAACTCCATCCCATATATTTTGCTTGAGAGAGATGATTGCTGTGCACCCTTATGGAGGAAGAAGTCATATGACAGGCTGCATCTGCACTTAGCTAAGCAAATGTGCCAGCTTCCCCACATGCCATTTCCTCCGAAAAGTCCTAGATATGTGTCTAGAGAAGGGTTTCTTGAGTACTTCGATGGATATGTGTCGCGGTTCGGTATAAGTCCTAAGTACTTGAGGTCAGTTGAGCTTGCAGAGTTTGATGAAGAGAACAAACTATGGCGTGTGAAAGTGAGGAAGGTTGATGAAGATGGGGTTTTTGAGGAGTACAAGGGTAAATTCTTGGTGGTGGCCAGCGGCTTGACGGCTGATGCTTTCATTCCTGAGGTGGAAGGGCTTGAAGATTTCCAAGGAGATGTTATTCATTCCACACAGTATAAAAATGGCAAGGAGTTTGAGAACAAAAGGGTTTTGGTTGTTGGGTCTGGAAATTCCGGCATGGAGATTGCACTTGACCTTGCTAACTTCAACGCCAAGGCATCCATAGTCGTCAGAAGCCCGGTTAGTACTACAAGTTTTCGCCTTTTTCATGATTTAAGCTGCACCCTTATGAGCTTTGATCCTCTGCAAGCATTTCAAGCTAGGGTGACCCTTTTGTGCAGGTTCATGTTATATCCAGGGGAACAGGTTACCTTGGCTTTGTTCTTTTCCGGCATCTTCCTTTACAAATTCCCTACTCAATCATGGTAATGCTGAGCAAGATGATGTATGGAGACTTGCCCAAATATGGGATCAGAAAGCCTGAAGAGAAACTTCAGCTGCTTTTGGAGAAGTACGGTAAATATCCGGTCATTGACGTTGGCACCATCAAAAAGATCCGGTCCGGTGAGATCCAGGTATAAACAATGCCATATGTGATAGTCATTTGATCAAATGATTACTGTCCGTCTGAAAGCTTTAGTCATTGAAAAAGTATACTCAACTCAACTTGATTTGTGCAATGTGTTCATAACAAGGTACTGCCGGCAATCCGGAGCCTCAGAGGAGGCCAGGCCGAATTCGAGGACGGAAAATCTCATCCGTTTGACGCCATCATCTTCGCCACCGGCTTCAAAAGAAGCACCAATATCTGGCTCAAGGTAACCATCATCGAGTACAGTATCTACTTGGTACTGATAACAACAGCAACGTTATCCTAGGATTCAATTGGGCTCAATCATAACACGCAATGATTTATAATTGATAGGGAGATGAGTATTTACTGAACGAGGATGGACTTCCAAAACAGAATTTTCCGGACCACTGGAAGGGGAAGAAGGGTTTGTACTGCGTGGGATTGACATGGAGGGGGGGATTCTATGGGATTTCATCAGATGCCATGAACATAGCCGATCATATCAAGTCAGTCAACATCAACATATGATGCGATGAACATGTTTTTCTATAATAATCTTCGTAGGACGCTGCGGTTGGATGAACTTTAGTATTGAATTATTGCTTACTTTTGAGGGAATAAATAAGGGACCCTTTGTGGGTCACAAATTTGCATTATTTATTTGGTTGCCGACAACCTAGAATGATTTTGGGTGTCTTAATCATCATCAATCGAACGGTCACTCCTGGACGATTGAACTAAATTGAATGGATGAAAATTGAAGTTCATCGTACCATGTTAATTGTTAGGCCCTCAGAACTAAAAAAGTTGAATCATTCGATACCACTACAATTAAATTGGATATGTTTTTGGACAAACCGTGTCAAAAATCCTATGATTTTTGTTTGTGATGTTTTGATGTGGGGATGTATGAGAAGTAACGCTTGTTAGAACGACGTCGTATTCACTCAATCAAGCCACCAGGGGTTGGTTTTTTCTGCAGGATGAATCAGAAAATCAAAACACGATCAGCTTCTGATTTTGTCGTGTGGTTAATGATATGGGTTTGTGCTGAATTGGCACAAAGGTTTCTTCATATGTTTTATTCTGCTTGTGTTATATTTCTTCATATGTGTCGTGTTTTTTTTTTTACAATTTTTGTGAAATGAAAGACTGTTAACCCCTCATGAGCTAACCCTCAAAGAATGTTGAGACTGTGAAATGTGTTGTTTTTCAAGGTTTCAACCACATTCTCAAAAACCTAACCCTCAAAGAAAGATTTTCATCGACATGTCTCAAAACATCTCTTCAGGCTTTGCAATTGAAGGAAAACAAAACAAGTCTAGACTGGAAAGGCATATCAGCACAAAGTGCCCAAGAGTCTCAGAACTCTTGAGAAGCCGAATTGATATCAATCTTCCCCTTCCCACTCTTGGTCGGCAACAAATGCTGGTGGATGTTGGGCAGTACTCCTCCGTTCGCTATTGTGACATTGCCCAAAAGCTTGCTCAACTCCTCGTCATTCCTCACTGCAAGCTGAATGTGCCTTGGCACAATGCGGTTCTTCTTGTTGTCTCTAGCGGCATTTCCAGCAAGCTCAAGCACCTAAAGAAACATTCAAAAACCCCGAAAATTAGATGGGGAATTCACATTGACTTATTCAGCTTGTTGTATGTATCCACTGAATAAAAGGCGAGATCAAATCACAGCATTTTTCATTCTGTTATGTAGCGTGATCATAAACAGTGAGAATCAATTGTTGCTGCCCTTTCTGCGTTTCTCTGCACAAGCTGAGTTAGCTAAATAATGAATACAAATCACTATAGTTTGAGATTAACCGTAGTGTGTTTTCGGTTGAGTCACGTTCGACGCTTTCCTTGAAGCGAAATTGCCGTCCAATTCGTCGGACTTCACTGGCAGCTTCGATTCCCAGGATAAAACAACCCTTTTCAGCTCTCTCTGGTTGCACAGAACCTAGCTGAAGCGAGCTTTGTCGATCTCAGCAATCACCACGACTCACACGCACTGAACTCAGAAAGCAGGGACTTGGTTTTTGGTGTTTTTTTGATGATACTATTCTCTGTGCATTTCGTCTCCTTTTATAGGATGAAATGCAGAGAGGATGGAGGAGTCGGTTTCCTCCATTTACGCAGCCCATATTACGCGATATCAGGTAACCGCATCATCCTTTGACTGACTTCGTTTTGAGGTTCCGTCATCTTCGGTTGACCCAGCCCGAGCATGAATCTATCTTGACTTGTTTACTACGAACTGCACTGCATAAGTGATTCGCACGAATCACTTTATGGCTGACCGAATCACTCAGATTGATTCGGTCAATCTCTGGTCAATGGATTTGCAGATTTATACTCATAACTTTGAGCACTCGTATCTTATTCAAAACATATCCGAATTTGACATTTCTTTGATCAATTTTGTACTACATTCAACAAGGAGTATTTTCCTAGTTTACATCAAATTGATCCGAGGTGTTCTCCACCCTCAAAACTTAGTCACAAATGAGGCGCACCCCATTTTCTTCACACCTTATTTCCAACAATCCCCCACATGAAGAAAATCAAGTAATAAAGAAAATTCAAAACAACTCGACTCTTTGTGGTGATAGCTTCTACGGTCGATATCTGCATAAGATAGGTAGGCAAAGCCCTTGAACCTTCTCTTGAGAAAACCTGATTCTTTTACTGACTATTCAGTAGACATAATGTCTTTGAACTGTTCGTCTTCTACTGTAAATAAAACCAAGTTCTCACAGATATCTTCCTGATCAACATCAGCTCTTACTGGTGGGTCCATTTCGGCCATGGTTCCCCTTCCTGGTTCTGCAAGAGTTTCTAAATGATTAAGTCCTATTAATCATCCTTTGAAGCGGCCAAACTTCTCTCTCACATAGGTGATTATTTTAAGATAATCCCGCGTTATCCGTTTGAAACTTTCATAATCATTAAAAGCTTCAAGCTTAACCTCATACGGGAGTCACTGTTAAGTCAAGGAATGGAACCGAGGTGTTACCCCCACAGTGACTTTACACAGCCTTAGCAAGTAGGTTGTCCCTTTGAACCAAGTTCTTGGGATCTCCAGTCATCATGGTAGGGTTTTCCTTCGCTTCGACTTTATTTCTTTAAGGACTTTAGTCCCATTCCCTTAGTCATCTTCTCTACCTGGTCTCTGTTTAACCCTTTGGTTAATGGATCCGCTATATTCTCTTTGGATCTCACGTAGTCAATACTTATGACTCCAGATGAGAGAAGTTGTCTAATGGTATTATGTCTTCGACGTAAATGTCTTGACTTACCATTATACATGACATTCTGTGCTCTCCCAACCGTTGATTGGTTATCACAATATACACATATTGCCGGCATAGGTGTTGTCCATTGGGGAATATCCTCTACAAAGTTTCTTAACCACTCTGCTTCTTCGCCACATTTATCTAGTGCAACGAACTCAGCTTCCATCGTGGAACGAGTAATTATTGTTTGTTTAGAGGATTTCCAGGACACAGCTCCACCACCTAAAGTGAATACATATCCACTAGTGGCTTTAGAGTCTTGTATATCAGATATCCAGCTAGCATCAGTGTATCCTTCAATGACTTCAGGATATCTGGTATAATGTAGACTGTAGTCACGAGTAAATCGTAGATACTTCAGTATTCTCACGATAGCTTTCCAATGTTCAGCTCCAGGATTACTCGTGTATCTAGCAAGTCTACTTACCGTATATGCAATATCAGGTCTAGTACAGTTCATCAAGTACATGAGACTGCCTATTACTCTTGCATATTCAATTTGGGAGATTCCTTCCCCTTTATTCTTAGACAAGTGTTGATTCATTTCTATAGGAGTTCTGCATACTCCTAAATTATCTTTTCCGTACTTGTCTAGAATTTTATCAACGTAGTGTGACTGATCCAGGATATATCCATCGGCCGTTCTTGTAATTTTAATCCCTAAAATTACATCAGCTCGTCCCAAATCTTTCATATCAAATTTTGAATTCAATATAGATTTCGTGGACTTAATCATCTGTTCATTGCTTCCCACAATGAGCATATCATCAACATACAGACATAAAATCACATACCCATGATTAGTGTTCTTAATGTATACACATTTGTCACACTCGTTGATTTTGAAACCATTTGACAGAATAACACGGTCAAATTTTTCATGCCACTGTTTTGGAGCTTGTTTCAGGCCATAGAGAGACTTCACAAGTTTACACACTTTCGTCTCCTGTCCTGGCGCTGAGTAACCCTCAGGTTGTTCCATGTATATCTCTTCATCAAGATCTCCATTGAGGAAAGCAGTTTTCACATCCATTTGATGAATATCTAAATTGCGCAATGCTGCAATGGCAATTATCATTCTAATGGATGTGATTCTCGTCACGGGTGAGTATGTGTCAAAGTAGTCCAGACCCTCCTTCTGTCTGTATCCTTTGACCACAAGTCTCGCCTTGTACTTATCAATAGTACCATCCACTTTCATCTTTCTGGAAAAGACCCACCTGGAACTTAGTGGTTTGTTTCCACCTGGAAGATCGACTAACTCCCAAGTATGATTTTGCATAATGGAGTCTAGTTCACTCTTTATGGCTTCTCTCCATAAAGGTCCTTCCACTGAGCTTATGGCTTCCCTATACGTGTGGGGTTCAGCCTCAAGCATAAACGTTAGGAAATCACGACCAAAAGATTTTTCAATCCTGGTTCTTTTACTTCGTCTGAGTTCCTCTTGGCTTGTATCCTCCTCGGACACTTCCTCTTGCGGCAGAAGCATTTCATCCTCTTCTCCGCCTTGTTCACCTGGTGAACTTAGTATTATTTCATTGGACTTCTTAGGGAATATCTGTTCAAAGAATGACGCATTCTTCGATTCCATAATAGTATTTTTGTGTATGTCAGGATTCTTTGACTCATACACAATAAACCTATATGCACTACTATTTTGTGCATAGCCAATGAAAATACAGTCAACTGTCTTCGGTCCTATCCTCATTCTTTTAGGACCAGGAGCTAGTACCTTTGCTAAGCATCCCCACACCCGCAGGTGCTTATAACTAGGTTTTCTCCCCTTAAATAACTCATAAGGAGATTTATCCTTTCTTTTCCGGGGTATCCTATTCAAAAGATAATTGGCTGATAAAACAGCCTCCCCCCACATTCCTTGAGGTAGTCCTGAACTAAGCAACATTGCATTCATCATTTCTTTGATGGTGCGGTTCTTGCGTTCAGCTATACCGTTTGATTGAGGCGAGTAAGGTGGAGTGACTTCATGTACGATCCCATTTTGTGCACAGAATGTTCCAAAAGGTTCTACATATTCACCTCCACGATCACTGCGAAGCCTTTTAATCTTTGTATTCAGTTGGTTTTCAACTTCCGACTTATACAAGATAAACTTCTCAATTGCCTCATCTTTGCTCCTTAGCAAATAGATTGAACAATATCTTGTACTATCATCAATGAAAGTCACAAAGTATTTGTTCCCACCTCTTGATGGCATGAATTTTAAGTCACATAGATCACTATGTATTAAGTCAAGGGGTTCAGTATCTCTTTCAATATTATGAAAAGATGTTCTAGTCAATTTTGCTTCAACACAAGATTTACACTTGTATTTGGAATCAATTTGAGACTTGGGTATACAGTCCAATTTCATTAGATTCCTTATTGACTCATAATTTACATGGCCTAATCTACCATGCCATAGAGAAGAAGACTCAAGCAAGTAAGCAGAAGAATTTACTTTATTGATAACTTTAGGTTTGATGGCATTTACATTTAGTTTCCACATGCCATCTTTCACATACCCACGTCCCACATACATACCATTCTTGGTAAGTACAACTTTTTGGGACTCAAATACCATTCTAAACCCAAAACTATCAAGTAAAGTTCCAGAAACCAAATTCTTTCTGATGTCAGGCACATATGAGACATTTGTCAGCTTCAGCTCTTTTCCTGATGTCATTTTCAGGATCACAGTGCCCTTCCCCTTGACCTCTGATGTGGCGGAGTTCCCCATGTAGACTTTCTCTCCAGCTTCACTCAGCTGCAGCTCTGAAAAAGCACTCTTGTCTGCACATATGTGGCGAGTTGCTCCAGTATCCAGCCACCAAGCATGAGGATTCTGGTCCACAAGGTTAAGCTCAGTGATTACAGCCACTAGCTCATCTACCTCCGCGAGGTTCACATTCTTCTTCTTCTTAGGCTTCTTGCACTCAGCTGACCTGTGACCCTCCTTGTCACAGTTGAAGCACTTCCCAGTAAACTTGGTCTGCGCTTTCTTCTTGAAGGACTTACCCTTCGGGGCCAGCTTCTTTCCGTGCTTGTTGGGGCTACCACCATGCTCCACAACATTAGCCTTCTCACCCTGGATTCTCAAATTCTTATCAAATCCCTTGTTGTCCTCCTCAATTTTCAGGCGGACCACCAAGTCTTCAAAGGACATCTCCTTTCGCTTGTGCTTCAAGTAGCTCTTGAAGGTTTTCCAGCCCGGGGGAAGCTTCTCAATCACCGCTGCAACCTGGAATGACTCGCTTATCTGCATTCCCTCAGCATGGATCTCATGTATGATCAGCTGCAGCTCTTGTACTTGAGAAGCTACCGTCCTCGAATCCACCATCTGGAACTTAAGGAAGCGGCCCACAATATGCTTCTTGGACCCAGCATCCTCAGTCCGGTACTTCCGGTCCAACGACTCCCAAACTTCCTTGGCTGAGTTCTTTGTATAATATACATTATACAATGAATCAGTCAAGCCATTCAGGAGATAGTTGCGGCACAGATAGTCCGAGTCTTTCCAGGCACTGTACGCATACCGCACACGTGTATCTGCATCCTCAGATACAATCGGTGCATCATCAGTGATGAACCGGGCCAGACCCAAGGTGGTCAAGTAGAACCTCATCTTTTGCTGCCACAGCTTGAAGTTGGCTCCAGCAAACTTCTCTGGCTTCTCTCCAGGAACTAAGGCAGCTGGCACTCGTGCCACTGGAGGGTTTGGAATCAGACCCGCAGGTCCATTCCCGGCCGGAGCCATAGATGGTGATCGCATCCAAGTGCTGGATGTCGCACCCCGAGGAGGAACTGAGGTAGAACTGCCCACAGTAACGGACTGCTCGACTTCCACCTCCATATTCACAGCTTCGTTGTTTGCAGGATTCATTATCTACACTCACGAGGCAGATATGTCAGTAATCAGATAAAATAATTCAGATTACAATGCAGTAAACAACTGCTCGAATCAAATCTGATTCGGGCGAATTAACTTTCAAGTGCACGAATAAAACTTGA
This sequence comes from Umbilicus rupestris, assembly GCA_963678935.1. Lineage (NCBI taxonomy): Eukaryota > Viridiplantae > Streptophyta > Magnoliopsida > Saxifragales > Crassulaceae > Umbilicus > Umbilicus rupestris. The sequence goes on along the minus strand of OY787623.1, from coordinate 909,540 downwards.
TTCGGTCGAATCACACTTCTGCACGAGTCAATTCTCTAATTCGGGCGAATAAACCAATCTGCTCGAGTTGATTTTGATTCGGGCGAATCAAATCTGGTCTGACCGAATTGATTGTGATTCGGGCGAATCAATTCTGGTCTGACCGAATCAATTTTGATTCGGGCGAATCAATCTGGATTCGGGCGAATCAATCTGGATTCGGGCGAATCTATTTGAATTCGGGCGAATCTAGTCTGGATTCGGGCGAATCTATTTGAATTCGGGCGAATCTATTTGAATTCGGGCGAATCTAGTCTGGATTCGGGCGAATCTAGTCTGGATTCGGGCGAATCAAATCTGGCCTGATTTTGATTCGGACCAATCAAATCAGACTCTCCTTCAGCTTTGATTCGGGCGAATCAAACTCAGACTCCACTCGAGTCAGAATTGATTCGGACGAATCAAATGCTCTCTGCTAGACAGTTGATTCGGACGAATCAAACACTGTCTTCCCGAATCAAGTTTGCAGGTTCGCGCAGAACCTCTGCAAATCCAGAATTTCGCTTCAAGACTGTTGCTGCCCTTTCTGCGTTTCTCTGCACAAGCTGAGTTAGCTAAATAATGAATACAAATCACTATAGTTTGAGATTAACCGTAGTGTGTTTTCGGTTGAGTCACGTTCGACGCTTTCCTTGAAGCGAAATTGCCGTCCAATTCGTCGGACTTCACTGGCAGCTTCGATTCCCAGGATAAAACAACCCTTTTCAGCTCTCTCTGGTTGCACAGAACCTAGCTGAAGCGAGCTTTGTCGATCTCAGCAATCACCACGACTCACACGCACTGAACTCAGAAAGCAGGGACTTGGTTTTTGGTGTTTTTTTGATGATACTATTCTCTGTGCATTTCGTCTCCTTTTATAGGATGAAATGCAGAGAGGATGGAGGAGTCGGTTTCCTCCATTTACGCAGCCCATATTACGCGATATCAGGTAACCGCATCATCCTTTGACTGACTTCGTTTTGAGGTTCCGTCATCTTCGGTTGACCCAGCCCGAGCATGAATCTATCTTGACTTGTTTACTACGAACTGCACTGCATAAGTGATTCGCACGAATCACTTTATGGCTGACCGAATCACTCAGATTGATTCGGTCAATCTCTGGTCAATGGATTTGCAGATTTATACTCATAACTTTGAGCACTCGTATCTTATTCAAAACATATCCGAATTTGACATTTCTTTGATCAATTTTGTACTACATTCAACAAGGAGTATTTTCCTAGTTTACATCAAATTGATCCGAGGTGTTCTCCACCCTCAAAACTTAGTCACAAATGAGGCGCACCCCATTTTCTTCACACCTTATTTCCAACAATCATCAATATCCAATGATACCCCCAATGAAGTTTAAAATGTTCATCAATTAGATAATTGAAATCTGATGAACAACAAATGAATCCAGAAACTGTAAGTATCAACAAAGATGAAAACCTATCCTCCGACCAGCTTCCAGCAATCTGATCTATCAAACACCACACATTCAATTTGACCTATTCTGAATCCAAAAGCATTGAATTTCAACATGAACTAATCCAATCGGCGAGTACTCATAAATACTGAAACCCTAATTCCTCACATTTAGGACTTTTATAATCACCTCGTTCATCAATAGACATCAGGTTAACAAATCAAGCCTCACCTCAGCGGCCAGATACTCGAGAACAGCCGCGAGATAGACCGGAGCACCGGCGCCGACGCGCTCGGCGTACTTGCCGGATTTGAGGAATCGGGCGATACGGCCGACGGGGAACTGAAGCCCGGCTTTGTGAGATCTGGAGACGGAAGTGGTGGACTTCGACTTGCCTCTTCCTCCTTTGCTCGGTCCGCCTGAACTCATCTTCAATAAACACACACGAGCCCTAAACTAAAAATGGCGTAGTCAGAAACCCTAGGACTTGCGCGCTAAACGTTTCTCAGGACGATGATTTTCGACAGCGACGTATGCGTTTATTTATACATGTTTTCGGGACACGTGGTTCGTTTTCATTTGTTCGTAAATAGTTGTCCGGATACGTGACGTGGCATACTACGTATTAGCCTTGCTTTTTTCTGGTCATTTATACATTTAAGCGCCTCCCCTTTTCAATTTTTAATTAAATAATTTCCTAATTTTTGTTGTGATTGGTCAGATTGGAGCCAAATTGGAGAATACTTTTTCAGCGTAAATGGCTGAAATACAAGTCGGTAAATAAGATGATGTCATTTCTTGCAAAATGACATCAGCTTATGTTACCAGACAAGTTGAAGAACACAAAGACAAACATGACATAAACTCCTCCAAATCTGATCTTACAAACAGTTTCAGGGATCCACAAACACAGATGCTATCTACAGATTCCGATTCAAGATGAATAATTTCAGAAAGATGGTACCTTTACTCTCCGGCCACGTCCTTGCTTCTACGCATCAATGTCGAAACTATGGCCGGATGACCTTTGCCTACAGCTCCATGAGCAACCAAAAACATGGCGACATCCGCATGCCCAGCTTCTATGGCACAGTGCAGCGGTGTAAACCCGGAAGCATCCACTGAATCAACCCTCGCACCGTTCCCAACCAAAACCTTGACGCTCTCCATCCTCCCCTTAAACGCTGCCCGGTGCAACGGCGTCCACCCATTCTGATCCTGACCATTCACATCCGCCCCGTCAGCCAAACATCTCTTGATCCGATGCTCATTGTCCCGGCTAGCGGCTTTATGCAGCGCGTCGCCAATATGCAGGAGATCAAAGAGATGCCTGTGGCCTTTATCAGCTGCTAAAGCAAAGGCAGTCTTCTTATCCTTGGTGACAGCATTTTTCACGAAGCTACAGGAATTTAAAAGGAGCTCCACGGCTTCCTTATGGCCCTCGGCCGCTGCAGAATGCAGCGGCGTGTAGCCTTTGAGGTCTGCTACATCCCCATCTACTCCGATGGAGATCAAGAATTTCATCGATTCAATGTCTCCTAACTTGGCTGAAACATGTAGTGCATTTTGACCATTTGAGTCAACCAAATTGGGATCAGTTTCTGGAAAACCTTGGACCAGAGCCTCCATGAGCTCCACACTGTTCATCCTTGCAGCATCGTGCAAAACCAGATCAATCGATTGATCGATTTCAGCTCCTGAAGCGATCAGATTCAGCAAAATATCAACCGATCCGGACTTCAAAGCCAAAGAGATTATCGATTCCTTACTCGAATTTCTCCAATTCACATCACCTCCAGCCTCGATCAAAACCCTAGAAAAATCCCCCTTTCCAATCGCGACCGCGATTCTCAGCAAGCTCGTCAATTGAGGAGTGCTGCATCCACGAATCGACTTCCTAAACCTCGCCACGATCTCCAGCCTCTCCGATTGCGCAGATTTAATCATGAAGTCCGCCATATCCAGTCCGACAAGCGTCACCGGCAACACCGCGTCCTCGAACACATGCGGCCCCGGCCTGGCGAACAACCTCTTCAGCTCCTCCTCGTTCCCTTTCCCAGTCGGCAGCATCGACGACCGGACCGTGATCGCCGGCGCCGACGACAACGATGATAAACAAGTCGGCGGCTTGTCGAACGCGCGGGTGAGTTGGAGGACGAAGGTGGAGGTGGAGAGAGGCGGCATTACGTAAAATGGATGCGAGAAGGAGAAGGTTGTTGGGTTGGATGAGATGAGAGAGATAGCAACCGGCATGGTGTGCATCAGGTTGGTCAGCCGGAATGAAGCAGAGCATTTCAGGTTGCGCTTGAAAGTCATCTCCACTTCCTTCACGTCTGCGACCACCAGTCTGTCCATGTCGGATCACAAATCTCGAAACTCTGAGAAAGTTGCAGAGCCACAACGATGAAGAAGATGAAGATGCTCAGATGGTCGCCATTGTTTTCAGCTTACTAAAATAATAATTAACATTTAAAAATAATAAAAATTATATTATATTTTAAAATATTATATTTATCTTTACCTAACTTAAATGACACGTATTTGATTTTTCAATATGGACTAGGTAAAGTCAAAGTTTAGCAACGATGTTTTTTCTCATGGTTTTCAATGGTCAACGATAGCCATTCACTTGAAGCTCGACAGTGATCTGGAAGCTTCGAAATGCGAGCCGGTCGGAAAGTCACCGGACTACTCAGGCGCAGGCTGAACTTGTCGCCACAGTCGTCCTCAGCTTCAGCTCAGGGACTGCACCACCTGCTGCCTGGATTTGCTTCTCTAGCTGCAAACAAGATACAACCCTCAAAACCCTAAACCCTAATCAACATAAGGATAGGTAGGGTTAGGGTTTACCCGGAATAAAGTGTCGAGCTTGCTCTTGAGGATGGAATTCTCGTATTGCATCTGATGAACGTACCGCTTGGTCCTAACTTGGTGAGATTCACCGGTTAAAATGGAATCATCTCGAACACAGAAGAAAAGGTGTGTACTGACTTACATTTCAAGGTTCTTATGATCGCATAAGTTGCGGAACTGAGCACAGATATGCTTCATCTTGGCAGCCCCGATACTGAAAAAAACCAGACACCAGAAGAACAATTAGATACATCTTGAAGGCCCAAGAATGGAGAAACTTAGGAATCATTCATACATAGAGCTGCTGCCTCTGAGCTGCTGAGCAATCTCATACACTCTCCGAAAATCAACTGCTTGTTGCTCCCTGCAGATGAATCGTTCAAAAAACTCATAACGTCTGAACCAAGAATTACAGAGCAGTAAATTGCAGAGATCCGTAGATAGAAATGGAAAGAAAGACGTAATCTTACAGAATTTCAGACATGGAGATGATGAGCTTCTCGGAGTCCCTGAAGAAAACTGATACCAAGCTGACGACGATATTCGGGTTGGTCTCGTTTTTCATCCTGTGGACCTGTATGAACTGCTCATCCAGCACCTCCTGCTTAAAAAGCAGAGCAACAAGTTCCAGGGCTGGAAAAAATTGCACAAGGAATCATCTGAGTCAGAGGATGTTTTTGTACCTCGTTGAAGAGGGACGCCACGTAATCCAAGAACTGTTTCCGCAGCTGGGCAACGAGCGCCATTGGCGATGGTATTAAATCCTTCAACAACTTGTAGTGTCTGATAAATCTGAGAGAGATGGGTTTTGAGATCTTATTGAATTCTGAGACTGTGGATTTAGATGTGTGGAAGAATCATGAGATTGGTGCTAGTTCCATGAATGTCCACAACTGGAAGAAAATCATCACCATTGATGGGTTTGATGAAGTTCATTGCTTTTCACCTTTTCAGTTTGAAAAAAATGATTTATTTCCTCATACTGCACTTTCCACCTTTTATGTCTCCTTAACCACCCGCAAGCTAAGTTCGCTAATTCACTGTAGCGGCAATTAGTAGGTGCATTCAATGCGACTGCCATCTATAAATCCATGCTGTCGTCAAGTTGACCTCTCGTCATGCACTTGGCGCTCATAACAGAACAAATTTCCAAATGCTTATACTCAATACAAATTAAAAGATGATTTGTCGGACAACTAAAACTGTGGTGCATTTTCTACCAACTACACATGAATTCTTCCTGAGAGCAAAAAACTGAGAATGTTTGTTGCTATTTGGGTTCTCCTCTGTACACTGAGATGGGTCAAGTATAAGGTAGATATGGTCGCTGTGCTAGTCCACTTTGGTGTACTCCAGAAGCATGTGTGGCGATCTGTATATCTTTACCAGCGTCCAGTAGAGGACCTCCTCCACTCCAAGCTCACCCTCTGCTCTTGCCGCATAAATATCCTCACAGATTGCGATCAGCCTGAAACAAATCAACCGATACCATGTCACATTCCTGTTTTTTCTTCTCTTTTTGCAGCGAGATCAAGCAACAGGCAAGCTAAGTTGCGAGTAAATGATGAGATAGCGATAAAGAAATAATTTTTCGACAAGTATGTTAAGGATGGAACTTGGGCAGACCTGTCACATGTGGGAAGGTTTTCGTAGGGAATCCTCATTCTTAAATCTGAGCACTGAAGCCTGACGAATCGTCCAACTGCTAACACGAATGTTATGTACAGACCCCAGATGCTGAACTTGCTCAGGGTGTCGCCCAGAATTCCCTCTGCGATATGAAATTATATGAGCTTTCTCACCGGAAGAATTTTTTTTTTTTTTACTGACATTATTATGTAAAAAACCACTTACGAGGCGGTGTTTCTTCAGATACCACGATGGCCATTGGTCCGGTCAAATCTCCACATCCTGTCATGTTTGACGAGCTAAGATCGTAAAAAGACCACCATCCAGGAAAACCATGGTTTAGAACAAGATTTGCACTTACACTCCCCACCTGCAATTTTTAACGAAGCAATGCAAAAATAGTTACCGTTCGTGAGCAGAAACCTATTTAAAACGTCATCAACTGTTAATTTCGTTATATAGATAGCTGGTCGCGATAAGCTTTTCCAAGCAGGCAAACAATGCGTATCATTATATGATTATATCACACTAGGAAGGAGAGACAAAGAAAGCATGATATAAAGAGGATATGCCGGTGTACTACCTGCTGTTCGAAAAATCTTACTTCACCAGACCCGGTAACCCGAAAATATCTTGGATAAATGTTCCTTATCCGAAAGCTGTTGGCAGTGCCATTAAGAACTTCCTGAACCTCAGATGGGTCTGGAAGATCCAGACGGTCAACATAATTTTCATATTTCGCAATTTCCTTGCCTTTAGGCCGGTCCCGGTTTAATATCCATGTAATGCTAATATCCATTCCCATATCTAAGGATTGGATAAATTTGTTTTGAACTGAATTAGGGAGGAGCCATGCTGTGCTCGAATCGGCTTGACAGCAAATCAACTGGACGTCATCTTTGTCATATGTAGACAAGATGCCCAGAGGATCAAGATCAGTGCCTGCTTCGATACCTGCCCATGGGAACTTCTCACACATTGTAGTTTGAAACAATGTCAACCTTCCACCATCAGATTTGACATCAACTTGAACACTCGCATCTGTGATCGGATTTGCCATGTTTGTTGGGTTCCCACTGCTGTACATCTGTGAACAGTAAATGACAATAATGGGAAAATCACTTACCACAAATACGCCTAAAAACAACACTACTGTCGCTAGTTAAAGTCACGTATATAGCAATTCAACGACACATTTGGATAAGGTTATATGCAGTCACTTATTCATCTTCACAAATTCAAGTAAATGATTGCAACTTGATATCTTTCAGAAATCGACTTACCAACATAGGGGCCCAGATGACGCATATCAGTACAAAGAATAAGCATATCCCATTGCAAAACTTCGTCATTTTTGTTTGCTTCTGTCCGATTTGGTGCTGACTTCTGTTCAACACAGCATCACACTTGACAAGGTACAAGCTAGAGTGTATGTCCTCCAGCTAAATTAAAAGCGAAACATCAGTGGCCAAAACCTTAAATTTTGTAGTGAAAGCATTTCAAAATGATTGCGTTGGCTTAAATTTACTGTGTTTCCTCTCACGCGGCTAGATATTTTGTTTTACGAGTTATGCGCCACCAAAAGATTCAGCAAATCAGATGAGTTTAGTATTTTACCTTTAACCAATCATACATGGTCAAAGATGTGGTTGTGCACGACCAGTCAAGTACACACCGCAACTCATATAGGAATGGCAAAGCACGATAAATCCGATAGCCCATATAATTTATCCATGACACTTCACTAGTTAAAAATTGGCAATACAGGGTGCTTTGATGGGGAAGCCCATAGCGGATCTGTATCGCTTGTAGTGCCAGAGATATAGCCTTCATAAAGAATATTGCACGAAGCGCATATCTTCCAGCATGACGTTGAGATGACTCAATGTACCAGGCGTACTGTGTTACTGAGTATGTGTACAGGATAATATTTGCAATGTAAAACAAAACTTTTCCCGTGGCGAAGGAACACAGATATAGGATCCGGTCGAGCACAATCAGGAAAAAGATAATCTGCGTCAAGATAAATAAAATTTCAGAATAAAAATTTCAATCAGGTAATTCCATTTCAAATGATAAACACCTCAAAATACTATCAAAATTATTTTCTAAACGACAACGAAAACGGAAACAGGAGAAAAAAAGCCTTACTATTAAAACAAATACGAATTCTTTTGGAAATTGATCTTCAAGTTGATACACCTCCAGAAACTCCGAGTTGTTCTTTATTATAGACTGGTAGAAGATTGCTACAAGAAAGAACACAGTAAGATCGGCACCAAAAATGTACGCGTAAAGATCAACCTCTCTTTTGCCTCCTCCAATAATAGTCAATATTGGAAAAGGGAAACCGATAAGTTCAACATATCCTGCACTTTTTGCTTCAGAGATCTCCTTCGAGACATCAGCTGCAGGAGTTAAGGATTTATGCCACCCTCCTCGCATGCATCCTGTCAAGGGAGCAGCATAAACAACCTCAAGTACAGCTAAGGCCACACTAGGATTTTCCGAACTTCTTTCAATACTCTGGACATGAATTCTACTCGAAGAATGGCAATGATCAATGCACGTGTCCTTACATCTTTCCTCTTGGACAATCCTTAGCATTTGGTTTATTCCAGACTCGATCCTCTCTGGTTGGATTCCGTCCTCTGGCCACGAGGGCACATCCAATGACAGCTGGATAAAATAAGGAGAAGATTCTGCTCCATGTATCAGTGAGTTCCAGTACCAATAGACTCCTAGGACTGCCTTTTTCAGCCCATCTCTTATAAAATACAAAAGCTTCTTCGCACTCCTAATCCAGTTAGAAGGTACTCGAGGCTCACTCGCATATAGTTTTCTCCGCCTTGCATTCACATATGCAGAAGCCTTCCATTCACCATCTTTTGCGGTTATTGAACTCTGGATGAGAGTAAACAGGTATACTAAAAAAAGAGGCAGTGAACTGATCACAAATGATGATGAGATTTTATGCGTTGGAAACCCTAACTCCATGAGTAGTAGGTTTGATCGGAATCCAAACCCACCATGCTGTATCAGTATTTGATATAGATACTCGACCAATATATAGAACTCTGTGTAAATAAGCATAATTTTCCAGAACATATAGCTCGGGCCAGTATTCACACAGAGTGCATACAGAAAGAGAGCCGCTAAATAAACCATTGACAGCAGCCCAAAGTTCCATAGGAAGATGAGAACAAAACAACAGTAGCATACTATGTCGTTGTTCGACTGGATTTGGGACCAGATGTGGCGAGTGATCCTACCAATTTGAAGACTTGCAGATTCAGACGTGGCCCTATCAGATAGCATGGATGTTGAACGGCCCAAAGACAAATGTCTTATTCTTTGACTTTCTATCTCATCATACATTCCTTCATCTGTGGAGGAATGCCCATTTGAATCTGTGTCGTCCTGTGGTACATTAAGAAAATTCGCAAGATGGTTGACTGCCTGATTTCCGATCAATTGCACATGGGAAACCCCATCCCCTAAGAGCTGTACGGCAGAAGTTAAGCTGTTTTCCTTTGCTTTTCTTTTTGCCTCACTTATTGTTTGTGCGTCAACGAATACACTGTCAGTATTATTCTCATCGATTTCTGTAATCTCACACAATGAGGATCGGTTTTCTGTACCCACACTCGGGGAGTCCCCTGTTGATGGTTCTGTGCTTGCACTGACAGGAGATTCATCCAAATCAAAAGGAGGAACTGTGCCGATGTTCATATTCTGCCCTTCTTTCAAAAAACTGACATCATCCCTATAAGTCTTCCTTGTATCCCTCGCCGGAGTAAGAGAATTGCTTCTCATTCTCAGGCCTGCTATGCCTGGAGAAGTAATGCCAACATCAGCACCAGAGTTCATGCTATGAAGCTGGACTTGTAAATTCAACATCTCCGCCTTCATCTTTTCCACTTGCAAGTTACGCAGGCGCTTCTTTTCCTCGGACTCACAAATATGTTGTAACTGGGCAGTCTTCCTTGCAGCTTTCTTTTCTTGCTCCCGCACAATGGCACCAATCTGCTCAGCTTCTAGATATCGAGAAACATGATTAAACTCTTCAGAGGACAACACAAATGATTGCAATGCCACCAGCATGAATATGACAATCTCAACCAGCGCAGATCTTGATGTGATCCGAAAACCATAGTCATATTTATGAAACCCAATCACCTCGAATATGTAGTCAAGTTTAGGCCATTTTCCCCCATTAGCATCGCCCAAAAAAGGAGACTGGTAAACGAGGGAAAAGACTATAACAGTAAAATTATACATACGTAAGAACCTGAATATCTTATTCCTTCTCTTTAGTATTTCAGGTCTCATCCGGAAGAAGACTAGAGCGAAACCCAAGTACCCAAGGTGAAGTACATCATATTCTAGGGTTCCAGTTATCAAGATCAACGCAAGGACAAGGTCCAGCAAATGACAGTAGCAGTACAGCCTCACATAGTCAAGGAAGGTCCACATGCTTTTAGTTTCGATAGAAAGATCTTTCCATACAAACACATTCTTGCGTTGTGCTATCATTTGATGATATGTAAAAGACCCTGAAAAACTGGACGAATGATCGGCACGAAGTTTGAAACATGAGAACATGAAGACCATAAAGTAGCTTATGAGCATTCGAGGATCATCAACAATGTATCCTAGTAGAAATAGCAATTACGGTTAGAAATGGAACAGTTTGCTGAAAATAATTATGTAAAACAACAAACTCAATGACTTCGCGTTAGTATCGAGATGTTCATTACGCAGTGCACCAAATTACTGTTCTTTTATTCATATCTCTAATATTTATTGCTCACAAATCCACCGATAATAAAGCAAATACGATACAACGCAAATACAAAAGTAGAGATAAAAGATAAAAAAGAAGGCATGTCCAGATGGTGTCGCTTTAAAGAGAGTCTGTAGTTGTTGAACCGTATTAACCTTTTTTTTCAACATATGAATGAAAAGAAAGATAACTGGAAATATACAAAATAAGTTTGCAGACCGAGCAAGAAAGTATTACCTAGCCAACAATATTCACAGTAACGGAAATTCGCGTTTGAGCTCTTATAGCAGTCATGGCAACATATATTAGCTTCACTGGGGGGATTATGACTTTGGACCCATGAACTCTTCCATATTGCAATATACTCCAGGATTAGAACAGAGGCAAACATGGCGACAACTAAAGGCCATGCTTTGCGTATGAAGCGTCGGCCTGAAAGGATACAAGCAGCCAGTGACACTATGTACAACATAGATATCACATTTAGGACAGCGAAACTGGCAAGAAGGAGAACAATCATGTTTATCTCCAGGCCAAATAGATTGGACATATTTTCCAACCAGAACTTTAGATAAACAATTAGAGTAGTTTTTTGAGTTTCAAATCTCTCCTTCTTCAAGACGCTAATAATTTTCTTGTTCCACTTGTGACTCTCTTTTGTGCTTCCCCATATATATTCAAACGAAAATTTTCTTGTGCCCACGCCTACGGAATTCCCAGATTTAGGGGGCACCGATTGAGACGCATTAGTGTTGAATGACGGCCAAAAACTGCTGTTCATGTTTGCATGTTTCTTAGATTTGGTAAATGGCTCCGAAGATTGTGAATTTTCATCTGCGGGGACCTCTTTAGAAGGGACAAACAATAAGCACGGCTCTTCCCATTTTCCTGCATTCAAATGTTCCCTAGGCATGCTTTCCAGCCAGCGGAAGGTATTGTATTGAAGAATACACGCAGAAATGACCAAAAACTTCCCTCGCAATCCGTATTCCAGACCCCAGAATCCAGGCTCAAATACACGAAAACCCATAAATATGGCTATATCCGAATGCTTTTGTCCTGGAAACATCTCAGCCTGTCTACCCAGCATTTGGTATATATATTCAGCAACCATTAGAAGTCCTGAGTAAACCAAACAAGTTTTTGAAGGGACTCGAGATGCTTTAGGTAATACTGAAAACACGACAAGTGCTAGAAGATACACCAAACCAAGAGCACATATTGGGGTCAATGTAGCATAGAATAATGCAGCAAACAAGATCTTCTCACAGTGCCAAATAAGAAGGCGTTTAATGAACCCGAATACTCCCGATTCTACAGGTCTCGAGTACTCTACCCTACTCTGCTCACTCTGTCTTCTCTCATAACTGTATAGCTGCATTACAGTCAATATCGCTAAAGACTCCCACACATTTTGCAGCAAAGAAGCCTCTGGGTCATAACCCAAGTCCGTATATAAATCCATCCACCCTGATAGCCACAACCGTAAGCTAGGGAAAATGCTCAAAATGTAGATAAAAATAAATACCGCGATCGAATAGGCTTTTAGAGGAAACCACAGAGGTCTTTCAGTTTTCTCAACAAGTTGCCTCCCAATGAGCCAAAAGAGAAGAAGGGTCATGTATCCGACCGATATGTAATTAGGTGTCACGAGATAAACGGAGATGAGAATAGTAAAAACTACTATATAAGTTCCACATGACCGATACATACAAAGGAACTTCTGGCCTATCGCACCAAGGAATGAAGCAATCCTCCTCTCTGAAAATATATAAAAAAGAAACGAGCACATTTAAAAAAATGAACATAAGCAACAGGTAATGGCTTTCACTGCAGATGATAAACAATGATCTAATAAGACCGCAGTATTAACGAGCCAATACCATGAGAAAGATGATCGTTGTTGTTTTGGGTATCTTGAGAAGAATAAACTGACAGAAGAACTGATTTGTTTAAGCCAGCTTTCAAAATGCTAAACCCAACAGGAGGCTTAGGGGTGTGCTGCACAACCATCGAGAGTGAAAATAGCATGTCGAATCCATGATTGTGCATTGCACAAAAGCATGCTAGCAGAGCTATTTCCAGAAATTCCCAGGAACCATCAGAATCCAGGAGACCTACATAACAGTCTTTCAGTTAATGAATAGATAGATTATTAATTATCGAGATAGAAGATCAGTCAAACCCAATAATATGAACCCTACCTAGCTGCGACAAGATTTGCTTACTCAGCGAACCTTCCCGAATAAAAGTTTTGGAGATCAGATTGAGTTGAAGTATGTAAATTATCGCAAAATGCACCTCACAGAGAAGAATCAATGACTTTTTCATCTTTCGGCTGATGCTGTGACTTAGGAGATAAATCAGAAAGAATAAAACTGAAACAATGTCCAATAAATGACAGTTAGCACACCATACAGCACAGACTATACGTAGTACAAATGTATACTCGGTACACGCATGAAAATTCACACAACATAATACGAATAGCCTGAAAGAGACATTTGCACGTCAAGATTAACTTACTATATATTGCATGTATGAAACCAGGATTCATGCCGACAAGAAATATGAGTATTAAAATTATTGCACGGGAGCTTTTCCGCAAACCCCATGCAACTGTGGCAACCACTAGAACCTTAGTCTCGTCCTCCACTGCATAGTTACAAAAACACAAGGACAACAACATAAGAAGCAGAAGTAAAATAGACTGATATTCAACTCCATTACATTTACAGAAATAAGGGGACTTGAGTTTAGCTGGAAATGGAAGTTGAAAACAATAGCGCTGCACAAATAGAAGTTGTAAATCTAATAATTCATCATTTACCTTCTTCAATGGGATCCATTGACGACTGGCCTTCCTCACCAGACATGTATTGGAAAACAGAGTTGTTCACGAGATTTCCGACAGCAACCAGAACACCTAGACCAAATTGGGCCAGCAAGTAAAGCCCGGGTATAGGATAGTGCCAAAACCCAACGATCTCCCATATCTCCATGTCCTGAGGTACATATTCCACATATTTACATAAACACTTCAATCACAGAAACCAGCAGCTAAAAGTTCCATCCCATAAGATTTTTGGAAATACCTGGCCGATTTTTTCACTCAGAAGTGCAAATGCAACATTGAATACATAAGTAAGAGCAGCCCATAGAAGGATGAAAACAAGAAGCAGTCCATTTAGCCGATGCAAACGAAATAGGGAGGGGAAGGAGTACAAAATGTATCCCACATATGCAAGCAGACCAAATGCGCAAATACTTGTGAAGTGGAAACTCCAATAGGAAAGAGCGAACAAGGAGATCTGTAAAGGTCAACATTGTAAGCTTTACAAAAAGTTGAGACAAACATGTGAATAGACAAAACTCAACGAATATGATATACATATTGACAAGGGCGATCAGGCGAGTAAGTGGTGTAGCAGTAAATCCATCTTTAATATAAATTGGAAAAACTTAAGATAGCATGTATGAAAAATGAATTTATACCGGAAAACCATATGTGAAGAAATTGATGCTGAAAGTCCTGAAAACTGGCCCCCTTAATAAGACATTGGTATGCCTTACACCAGATCTGGAATGTAAGCAGTGGCTCATGATGGTCAAAATATGCCACGACAATGAGGAAATAAAGAGACAAAGACAGTTTACTTCTGTCCAACCTACAAAAGAAACTCAACACCTACTTGCAGTAATGGCATGCCAAGAAAGAAAGCTAAAGCAGGCATAACTACACGAGTCATAATATGTGAAGGATATATAAAAAAAAAGACTAGAAAGCCCACGAGAAATAGGGAAGTGACAGGTATGTTCAAGACTATAGTGATAGCTATGGGCCATCAAAAGACACGATGAAGTTCAACAAGAATCTCTTCGTCTAGCATTTGAACAAATAAAAATGTTTCAGATTGAGCAAGCTTATTAACAGTAATTGTGAAATGAGAGTAACAAAGAAATTTAAAGGGTACAGTGAACTAAAAATGTTACAGGAAAATTACTTCGACTCCCGAATAAAAAATGAATGCCTTGAAGGAAGAAGTTCCTCTGTTAAGTCATTTCCTTTCATGGAGACGATGAGATTCATCTTTATCAAATCACATTTGATGTAGGATAACTGCATAAGAAGGCAGGATATATTAGAAGAAACAAAAAAAGAGATGCAACATATCCAATTCCAAAATGAAAACAGGAAAAATATGCTAGTCTCGGCCAGCATATTGAACTCAAATAGCGTGTTAATTTTGGAATTGACTATTGAAATACAAACAACAATAACTATTATGCATTATGAGAAAGATGCTCAGTATAAGCAAGGTGGTTCACAATGGATGTCGGATGATAAATCAATCGGAAAGAAAATTGTACCATGATATAAAATACTAACAAGGAAACACCCGAGCAGATTTCTGGCCACTCGGAGTTTGCAGATATCTTATACAACCCAATGAAGTCACATATCTGCCTAATTGGCTTTGGGAGTCGTAAAGGGAGCTGGTATATATACAGGAGAACAATGTTGAAGCCTGAGTATACTCGTAGAAGTTTCCACCACCTCAAAACCACAACAACGACTACAGAATGTAAGTTTCAATTATTCTAAAATTTCAAGACGGAACAAAACACACTAGTGTTTCAATGACAAAAAACCACCTGAAAAGGCCCAAAAAGTTGCTCGTGAGAGACCAATCCACAAGACCAGCAGAGCTACCAAGAAAAAAGGGCAGAGAAACCCAAGAAGGATGACTTATTCCCACTATAAGCTGTATAGCCGGCAAGAACAAGCAGGAGAGAACTCTAAGATTAGAACCTTTGACAAGGCAGACAAGAAAACATCATCAGATCATAACCTAAACTGCCAGTTATGTCTTAACCACATAAACACTTAACGTTTAACACACTTGCGCCCATATTCTCATCTATCATCAATATGACCAGGATGCAAAAAAGTACCTAAATATACTTTGAGAAAGATACGTTGAAAGTTCTAATTTAAGGTTTTCAAACCTAAGTGGTCAATAATATCTGAGAAACGCCTAGAACTGGAACCATCCCTTGAAGACCAATCCAGCCTGCTTTCGTACATGCATAGTAGAGCAACAAAAACCACCAGCACTTGCAAGAGCAAGAAATATATTACAACAGGAGATCTCCATGATTGAAGCCTGCATTAGTACAGTATATCACACATGATGAAACAAACAATCGAAGTAATATATAATCTTTTTTAGAAAAGGAAAAATAAAATGTATAGGGATTGCACCCTATCGGGTATGGAAGATGATATTATGAGCTTAATTACCACTATAAAAATAAAATGATACCCCTCGCAGTCATATCAGTGCAAAATTTGCACTACGTAATAGAAAATTAAAATTGAGACAGTTGCAGTGTGTAAGTATTCTATTATTGGCTTTTACCTCATGAGACCTATCAGATCAGCCCACCAAAATACTTCGGCAGTCCACTCACCTCCTCTAGTAGCCACCACAATGAGAAATGCAGCTTGAGAAAGAATAATGAATATAGACGAAGTAATAACCAACCAAAGTAATAGTGACCGTCTTCGAAAATGAAATCCTAGAAAAGAATAGGGAAGTGTAAGCCTGAAATTGAGATATCTTTTTATAAATGTACTCATCATTGGTTTCTTGAAATTGAGAATCATCCGACAGAAAAGCGAACAATATCTGCTCAACACATTACTAAACAAATTTCAACGTACTGTTGCCTGACAAAATGTCTTAGAAGTCATAGGACCAAAGCTAGTTTTAGAGTGCATAGGTTACAGATCTTTTATTGTCACTCTTGAAGTCTTTGTTTAACGACTATCATCATGCTTAACACTAGAGAAACACCAAACAGGCATATTCGAAAAGAGAGAAATGCTACCATTTCGTGACAAATCACAATGAATGAGCAGAAAAGCCACCAGGTCAACAAGAGAAACAAAACTCCAGTTGAGTAACGCAGCTGCAGAAAATGGAGAAAACATAGTGATCAAATCAGTAAGATTCCTAAATAATGTAAGCATCCACCTATCGAAACTGAGTTCAGGTCGAAAAACAAAACAATCTTAAAGATAAAGAATACAACTACCACAATGCAACAGCAGCCATGTCAACACCCAGAAGCAATAGCCACAAAACAAAAAACATCTATCAAATGCATACATGCCCCATTAACCCAAACTTTTCAATTCATCATCTTACCCCCAATTCGCAGCAAACGAGGTCAATAAAATCTCAGTAAACTCATGAACCCTAAACTAAGCCAACAATGGACATATTCCAGAGCTCGAAAATTCACCTATCAGGAGCAGCAAAGGCAGCACAAATTCAAACAAGAAGTTCCTCATAGCTGATTCCACCGCCAGAAACCACCTTACATCATCTATCCGAAAACTCGGAGTCGCAGAATTACTCCAACAACCTCCAGTTTCTCAAATTCTCGCAAAGCAACCTAACCCCGATACACCAATCAACCCCTCAAACACACGTGGATTTAATGTAAAAATGCATCCAACAAACAGTGCAGGAGCTACCAGTCAGTCCAAAAACTGCAAAGGAGAAGTTGGAGTAGGGATGTTGGTGAAGGAGGGAGATGTTGCTGATGCGTGGCGAATTGGGCAAAAAATGGGTAGAAGCATTTAGGGATCGTGATTGTAAAGATCTAATCTTTCTTGGATTTCAATCCAGAGTTGCTGCCCTAACTGAGATCTCAGAAGGGGTTTTTGGGTCAATTTGACCAAAGAGAGGCTCCTAGGTTGCCTGCCTGCCATATGTCTCAAACCTTTTGTTTTGGCTTCATTGATTCAAGAGAGAAAATTTAGAAATGCCATACATTGATGTTTGAGTTAAAATATGTTCTATCTCAATTTGAACTTTTTCAAATGTTCTAATTTTTAAGAGATCGGTGTTTTAACTTTTTGAGATATGTTTTTTCAAAGATCATTCCTTTCAATTTTCAACGAGACTGGTTTTTCTCCACGATAATATAATGGTTTGGTTCGTTTTGTCTCGATTGACGCTAAACAGAATGCGTCGCGTTCTATGTCATCAGCCACGTATGAGACCGATTTTTGAAAAATTGATTTCAATAATAGATCGGTCTTAAACTCGGTCTTTAAAAGACCAATATCCTGTAAATATGACATTTCCGTTGCACAATTGAAGACAATAGATAGAAATTGACAAATTTAACATGTGTTAAAACTTCAATTGCAAATTTTAAGGTCATACGTTGATTAGCAAAGAAATAGAAATATTAATTTTGACATGTATCTCCAATTGCAGTGAAAATAAATTTATCGCCTGGGAGGTCTTCTGTCGTGCGTGGGTCTTCTTCGTTGTGGTTGAGAGGGCCCTGGATGACTATGATCTTGAGTAATATTGTATTTAAGATTTGAAACACCATGATCATAAAAATTCTGGTCATCCGAAGACACGTATTTTTCTTCTTGATCATCATTGACCTCTCTGCATTAGAATCATATGTATATATATATCATTTGTGAAAATGGCGCCTTGTTATGAATGTTGGAAATTAGAGATTCGGTTTAAAAATACCACTATAAAGCAGAATTAGAGAAGGGTCTGCACCCAGAGCTCCCCCCAACTCCCATAGTTCCTCAACAAAATGGTTGAACTCTGGTCATCGGAGAAAGACAAGTAGTACTTAAGCAATATCAGTTGCAGTACGTGCATGAAGCACCAAGGTTCACACCTATTGCAAAAATATATGTTGGTACACATTTCTTTGCGTAACAATATAAACTTAAATGATTAATTTAGTTTGTATGTACTTATAATCTGTGTGCATTGGGACGGTAAGATTGAGAATCATTATATCTGGTCTAAATAAAGCGACAAGTTTTGTTTTGGTACAGAGTACGATTTTTAAGCATGGGAGCATCGTCATCCTGATCTATTTCGTCCACCTTAATATGCTCAATTCGTCCTTTTCACATGTCAATGTACCCGCACAATTCTATAGACCAATTGTTTTTTCATGATCAAATGATCTTTAGGATCGGTAGTTGCTCATGGTGCCGAGAATGATGATATTCAATAATGTCAACACATAAGTGGTACCTCCATGGACCAACTCATAAAACCCTTCACACAAGTGGGATTTAACAACTTATATAAGTGTGTGATATTTGTGAAAGTCCAAACTCCGATAGTGCGTATTTGAAACTCAAACACCAAACTAACACATTTCTAAATTTTTATCTCGATTCAACTAGTTGAATTATTATGGCACACAATAACGCGGCTGCACATTTCTATCTGAATTTGTGATTCAAGCCGCGCAAGATTGTGTTTATGCATCCATCCCGACTAACTTGATGTGTTTAAGGTTAGGATGGGTAGTGTCGAGACATGGTTTCATTGTCAATGGTATCAGTGCTGCGCATAGCGGCCCTGCGTCTTTTGATGAACTCATCCGTCTTCTCATTTATGTTCGATTCGACGTCCAAGAAATGAGGCCTCGGAAACACCTCACGATGATGACTATGCTTCAGAGGGAGTGCAGCAGCTTCTGATTCCAGATCAGGACGCATGGTGTTTCTCTTTGGGACACCATGTTTGGCCTGAGTAACATCTATCTCAGATTGTGGATTGAACAACGCCTTCCCATTTCTGAACCTGGTGGCTGAAACATAATCTGAGGGACAACTTCTGCCGGTTTGAGGAGGCTGGCAGAACAAGGCTAGTCGGCTGAAGCTTCTAACAATGAGGCTAGTCCTGATGAAGTCAATAATTCTTCTGCAAAAGCCAATAGGCTGCTCCACTTGTCCATCAATCTTCGGCATTGGATATGACTGCTGCAACATATGAAAATTTTCCCAAGCTTATATAAAAGGATCCCAAGCTTCAAGGTGCGGCAATGTTAAGTCAGTCTCCTCAGCATTTAGTAGTATGCATACAACTACAAGCAATAGTAAAAATTGATACCAAGGAGAGGATAAGAGATCTGGAATTTTTCACCTTTGCTTGGAAGTTGGGGGTCATTATATTCTGAACTTGCAGTGCTTGGTCAGACATGAAAAGTAGGTCCGTTACATGTCCCAGAAACCAAATTGTTAATATAAAGCTACGCATAAGACTTGAGGCACGAAAATTTTTTTCCACAATGATGAACATTTGCATTAAACAAGAAACATTGAATAACATTGTACCAAGTTTCTCTAACGACATGCTTACCCTTAAAGATAGGCTCTAATAGACGGTACAATATTGGTTGAAAAACTTAGTATGAGAAACATTGCTGCAAGCAAACAGAGAGTGGGTGGATGAACAAGAATGATATCCAGCTTTCAAAGACCATATCAATAAGAAAGAAGCAGCAGTCATCTGCATTTAGCGTTACCATTACCATTTACATGATCATCAATAGATTTGCGACAATGTACAGCATGACAACTCTATAAGTATATGAAGTTTCAGGTATAGGCCAATGAGCCAGTCATTAAAGACAGACCACAGAATGCCCAAAAGAGGATGATAAGTTGCAGTTTAACCTGAGTAATACCATTCCAGTGAGATGACTACACATCTCTAGTGCCGAAATGTCTTCACTACTTGCTCAATTCTTCTTCGGCAGAGTGGGCAATGTGTCAGATGGGTGCAGCAACTTGTACAACAGCACATATGACCACACCTGAGAATATTCCAAATAGTTAGATGGTTATAACATGATTTGCGACCAGAGACCTACCAAGTGGTGGGTACACCAATTGTAAATGTGTGTCTATACCATTGACATAGATCCCAAATCCTTTCAACCAACTATGTAACATTCTAAATAGTAGTACAGTCCAGCAATACTAATTTGCGGTTTCACCCGGTTAAGGTCAACTTACATTATATACTTTGGCAAACAACAAATTTCAAGAGTATTCTTTCTAAGGAGTGAGTTGAAATCCTGAAAGAGCATAGAGATAGATGGGTAAAAGTGGTTAAGCTAGATGAACAGAATTGCTTACGGGACAAAAACAGCATTGTATTCTTGCTCCAGGCATATCACACAAAGACTCGGCATCACATGTTCCTTCTTCGATCCATCTGATCCATTCTCCAGTTGCTCATCTGAGCCTGAACAAGGTGTTAGATGGTTATTATAAAAGCCACATTATTCACGTAGCGAGGGAAGTGCTTAACCGCTTACCTTCACATTCTTGTCCTAATTTCTTAGCGGCAGCTGCTGCGATAACCCTGAGGAGACGGGAACAAAATTAAAATAAAACCATACTAAAAGCTTGATTCCCAAGTACCATACTAAAAGCTGGACTCCCAAAGTACCATGAATGGAAATAAATAAAAACCATAATCATTGTCACATGACGAAAAGTAAGATAAAGACCAAATTTATCTATCCCATTGCTCGATGAATGCTAACACAAGTTGTTGTGAGATGTATACTTCCTTGATAATCTCTACAGAAATTAATAATAATAATAATCTCTCAAGAAAAGTGTCACTATTAACTCTCACAGAATACTTAAACCAATTAAGTATTCACATCAAACCAATGGTTAACATTACCTTCTCTGCAATTCGCCACGATGTCTCCGTTCCAGGATATATTGGATAGCGCTTTTAGCAATAAGATAGAAACCGCAAACTGTAAGCCCCATCGAAGCATACTTGTATAACCTGGAGCATATTTTTTACACTGATTAGACAAATGTATAATAAGCATCAAAGAGCTGTGCAAATGATGAAAATGCATTTCAGGTAACCTTGCCCATTTTCCGAGATTCGCAATGAGCTGATCAATAGTTTTTGGAGACACATAAAATGGACCTTTGTGAGGTTTTTGGATTCGAACATTTCCAATGTCATCTTTCACAGCCTATGAGACATAAACAAGCACATTTAGATGTAACACTTAAGTTTCTCAATTCTACCAATTGCTATCTTACATTTTATAAACTAAACATTGTATAGAGTGTCCACTTATTCAACTAAAAAAGTCAACTTACAAAAACAAAAAAAATTTGCATACGGATGTCTTTTGTTCTCCATCCTTGAATTACAATCAAATAAAGAGTCCGGAGGAACATTAACGTGCTAGATTCTTTCCATTGTGAAGGCTATTATAAATATGAACTTGAAAGATAACTAAATGTGCACATTGAGGCTATCCGTGAAGCAGCTTACCTCTCCAACTACTGTCAAGGATGTCCCAGTAGGAAGAACCCGCTCAATTCGTTTAACTCCAAGCATCTAAAAAGCATATGTCAACCTGTGACCAGACTAAAACAGAAGATATCTGTAACATTTACTATTCAATCAGAGAATTAAACAAACCTTAAGACCTTGAAGATAATCTAGCGTGCCCCGAACAAGTGACCTTCCTGACTCCTCAAATATCTCACTCGCAACAGCTAATGCAAAACCCGATGCTCCTCGAGCACCCACAACATGCACTCGACTTGTGCCATCATCCTGAAAGTTAAAGAAGTGATGAATCGCCTGAGCTGGCAAGATTGAACCACAGGTATTAATTTCTATTTTAGTAATATCTATATTGACCGAGCAATATGGCAGAACGATACTTCTCAAGTGGATATCTAGAGCAATGATCAAACATGAAGAAGCAAAGGTATCACAAAAAGCTCACCAAGAACCAAGGAACTTCTTTACTCATTGACAGCATCAGAGCAGAGTCTTGTGTCCATGCACCCCCTTCGCCGTGCTTTAAAAAGTATTGCTCTGCCTAAAGAGTCACCAAATGACGGCCACTTAACGCACTATAAACAGAAGAGACGCATTTACACTTTTCAAGAGAAGCACAAATTACCGTTTCTTCAACTATTACACCTCGCAGACCGCTATGCTCGCATATAATTGGTGTATCTGAGCCCACTCTCCCCGTAACAGTAACAACCAATGGCAAAACCTTGCATGCAGTGTCTAACAACTGCGCTGCAAGTATGTGCAAAAGAATTAGAATGCAAACTATTTCAAAAGTACGGTCATTTGACTTTTATAAATAGTGCACAACATTCTTAATAGCACATTACGTAAAATATAACCAAAATCATAGCCAATAGCTACCGCCAATACAGTTCCAGCCTACGGTAATCAGGGGAAACTTAGGGGTTCGCCACTCTTTTGATTCAGTAAAATCAGTCCTCGCACACCTTTTTACTTACTTCTCCAACAACGGCAGCTCGGCAATGAAAACTAGTTATTCAAACAACCCTAAATCGCTTCACCTAAACTCCCAAAATTGATAAAGAAACCGTATCTTATTAAGCCTCGCTACCCATATTACCCAAAACTATGCCTTCCATTCTCCTCTTCGTTACACAGCAATGCTCACCAGATTCCTATGGCAACTTCAATGAATACCAGGCGACAAATGAAACCTATATTTTCCAAAATCCACATACCTAATTCCTGCAACTGATTAACTCGTATCACAGACTTGAGCGCCTGCGCATCCCTGCAACCATCAAGCACAAAAACTCAACAATTTCCTCAAACACACGACGCCAATTAATCACCAACAATATAGAAAATACTAACTAAACTAACCTCCCACTGCTCCTTCCCAGCAAATAAAGCGCCGCAGCGCTCATACAGCAACTCAATCCACCCCACGGTATCATCCTCCTTCCAAAATCCCTAAAACTCAATTCAAATCAAACCAAACTCTGGCACCTCTCCAACCACGCAATCTAGGGTACAGAGAATCACGACAACGCTTCGGAACTCGGAAGTGCGATTACATAAATTTAATTGAGAAAAGTAGGACGAGATCAGTCTGATGATTGAGGTTACGAGGCATCGACTGATCGGGAAATCGAAGCACGAAATCTCAGAAGCGATCAGAAGACTCGAGATCAGCCTTGCCCTACTTGTAATTTTTTTCGAGAAAAAGCTTGCGAAACTCGGAACAGAGAGAGCCACGAATCGTGTGCACGTGCGCAGCACGTGCCTTATCCATGTAAATAGAAGATTTTCGTACAAAATTTACTTCAAGCAGAAGAATTGAAAGGTAAAAATAATAACTGATACACCCAGGTGAGCCATGGTTCGGGCCGGATCGGCTCGTTAAAAGGTTGGGTTCGGGTCGAACGGCCTTGAACATTCGACTGATAGATGCACGCCGAGCAATTTCGTCTTTACATAAACATCGTAAACGACGTCGTTTTATTGCATTTTCCCCAAAACCTTATCCAAAATGTTTCTTTATGGCCCACGGGATCAAACACAAAGATTGTGATTCATCACCAACACGTTCTTCAACACTCATTTATCAACGTTAAACGCTCTTTTGTTCTGTCTCGCCCATTCAGCAGATTCGTCCTATTTAACCCGACATTGACCTCGTCATCAAGCATCACCAAAATGAGGAGCCGACAACTCACAATCCTAACCTTAATCCTAACCCTCGCGGCCCTCGCCGAATCCCAACAATGGCGCGCCCCGTCGCTCCCGGAGCACCCACTCTGCCAGACCCAAATGCGTCTTCTAAACCACGCCTGTTTAGCCATCCCAATCTACTCTATCCCGCCTCCGCCGCCGCCACCGGTCAACCAAACTAGCCACGCCCGCCGCAGGCGCAGGCATCATCGCGCCCACGGGACCCACCAAGGCACGCCCATTGAGCAAGAATGCTGCCGCTGGCTAGAGTCAGTGGACACAGAGTGCATATGTGAACTTTTAGTCCGTATGCCAACTTTTCTCGCTAGACCATTACACCAGTACACTGTTACTGTAGATCATACTTGCAGGGTCACTTATACTTGCCCCGGCCGCTTATTCGGCCGCTAAACTCACACTTAATATATAATATATACTTAGCGGTTAAATCATCGCTCAATCAGCATTTGAATTTAAAAATACCCACAAACCGTTACTAGGAACACTGAGATTTGATAGAAAATGACGTATGTGATAATGAACTTCAAATTCATTTAAGTTTAGAAACTAATATGTAGAAAAATATTACTTATTATCACTCTACATGAGATAACTACAAATGAAAAATCGCTAAAAGTTATATATCTAGTCTGTCCCAAAATTATTTGTTTTGATTATGAATGAATGGGAATCTGAAGGGTATTTTCGTCCATTAACTGTACATCGTCTCTTTCTACTCAACGGTATTTCGTAACGGAATCTGTAAAGGTCGCAGCAGTTTCTCAACTCGGTCATAACACGCCGAGTCGACTCAGAAGCGAGTCAGGGCTTTACGAATCGGGTACGAAAAACTTCATCGTCGTCGATGGATGATGATCTTCGCTCTCAACGACATCAACGGTGTACGTCGTCGGTCATTGATACATTCAGGATTAATCTAGGGCTCATATCGGGCCGAACGAGGTTTTGACGGAGGACGAGCTGTGATGAGTTATCCAGAAGAGACCGAAGTTCGAACCATGGAGCGTGGGACTGATCTGGTGATCACATCAGCCGGCAGCCATGGAGCTACACTGAAGATCAACTAGGTCCCTCAAAGCCGCCGGTACATGTCCGATTTTAACCTAATTTGATCTTGCCTAACTGAATTATTATAAATTGAGAGATTGAAAATTTGACATGAGGAAGTACAATGTGTTGAAAATTCTCACCTATGAATATGTGGACGGCTGGTAGTTGAGATTTGAAATGCAATCCAAATTTGGATAGAGTTTGGTGATGTGGAATTGTGGATAATCATTGAATTGGAAGAATAAATTTCGACATTGTATGATTTAGGGTTCTTGTTGTTTTCTTCAATCGGTGTGAGATGAGACAAGTCATCTCCAGTCTCTATCATCTACCCACTCCAAATCTTAGGTGTATCTGAGTAAAAGAGGTGTTTTAAATGCTCCATATAAAGATGCTGAGTCATCTTCATATTTGTAGAGTTTGTATAGTCATTAATCAGTCCGTCAATCTGAGTCATCTTCATATTTTTAGACTTCAATTACTGATCAAACCCTAAACTTACCTGAGTTTTGCATTGAATTAAAACTCCATTAGACAGAATTCATGCGTGTGACTCCATGTACTGATTTCTATATCTGGGTTGTACTGAATGAAACTTTGAAAGGGATTAATGTAGGAACAATTGGGGTTTGGGGGCCATTGTGTTGTTTTCACAATTTCTTGCAAGTTGGCCACACGGCTCTCCATCTTTATAACTCTCTCTCTATTTCCACACCTCCACCAAATTCAATCCAATCCAAAAGGAGTCTCTTCCTTCTCTACAATTCATCAGGATCCCATAATCCATTGAGAAGCCCTGTTTGATCTGAAAATGGAGGTTTGCTCTTTTTCCCAGACTGCTGTCGGAAATTGGGGTTCATCTCTGTCAGCAGGTACTTTGACCAAATTTATTTTGGAACTGGGTTTCAGTAACTTCTATGGTAGATTTTCGAAAGTGCCCTTATGTGAATATTTACATGTTTTTATTGATTGGGTGCTGGTAACTTGCAGAATCTGTGATTCCTGGCAACCTGAGGATCTATTTGAGACCTAGGAGTTTAGAGTTGAAATTCCCAGTTTCCAAATCAGCCAAAACTTTATCGGTTCAAAGAGGAGCTTCCTTTCAGAAAGAAAAATGCATCAAGGTATTGATAGGTCGCTTGCACTGGTTTGACAAAGTGTATGATTTGTTTGATGAATGTTTTGGTATATTTTGCAGATTTCATGTAGTCAACAATTACAGGTTCCTGCGCTGCAAGCCAGGTGCTGAGTTTTTTTTGTGTGATCTCAATCTCCTTTTGGCTGTGGCTTGAGCTTGTTAACTGTTAAGTCCCTCCAGCCTGTTCCTCTTTATCTAAAATAGCTTGTTTCCTCTTTGTTCAATTTTATCAGTTCTATTGACGAAATATATGACAATTTGGCTGCACGTCTCTTTCCAACTGCCGCAGTAGCCTTCAATCTAAATAGAAAGTAAGATTTCGTCTTTATAAATTGGACAATTGGTGAATCATGATTACTCTTGTATTTTGAGAGTCTTTGTCACATTTCTGAACTGGAAACCAACTAATGCTCGACCGAGGCAAGAAAGCACATGTCAACTGTGATTTTTTCTTGTGTGTTATGCTGAACTTGTTATGCTCACACAGCATATACCTGTGTTAGCAATCACTTTGTGATGGTCAAACAGTTTGGTTGAAGTATTTATTGAATGGCTCATTCCTGATAATATGTTGTTCAAATGTCCCAATGGCATGTGTAGGTATATAGTGGGTTTGGTTGCTCCCCCTGGTGCTGGAAAAAGCACCCTAGCCCATGAGGTAGTTCGACGGGTAAACAAGTTATGGCACCAACGAGGTCCTTCATTTGATGAGCAAGTGACGCTTCCAGAGGTTGCTGCTGTGCTTCCCATGGATGGCTTCCATCTATATCGCCATGAGCTGGATGCTATGGAGGTATATCTCTGATTTCTACTTTTAGTTTCTCCATCTTCACTGGTTTGAAAGCAGAGTTATCCTGTAACTGCAAACAACTTCAATGTCATTTATCAATATTGCCAAAGCTTACGCTTCTCATAGGTTAAATATAATGTGAACTATTCTATCGGCCTTGGAGTCTAGGTTTAACAGGGAATGTCGACCAGAACTACAAGCATAACACTCAATTTTTTTGTTGCTATTTTCAGAATCCAGAAGAAGCACATGCAAGAAGGGGTGGTTAGTTTAGTCTCTAATCACTTGTATTCCAATTTTGCCTGTGTTCAAGTTACAGCATGACGTTGCTCTTTTTTTTTTTTCTTTTTTTTTTTCCGGTTGTTAGCTCCATGGACATTCGATCCTGCACGACTGATGAAGTGCCTTAAAAATCTCAAAGACCATGTATGTTTCTTATCCCGTTGCTAGCTGAAATCTTTAATATTCTTAGCCAGCCCTTTATATATCGTATGAATGTTACAGGGATCTGTGTATGCACCATCATTCGACCATGGTGTAGGTGATCCGACAGAAGATGATGTTTACATTGGTCTTCAGTAAGTAATCCTTGAAGTTTCTTCTATGTGCAAATTTTAATTCCATAATAACACTTGACGTTTTATATTCAAGACAGTAAAGTATTTTGGTAGCCTAATTGAAGACTTTCTTGCTGTAACTGAAGTTCCCTTTTAATTTCATTTCAGGCACAAAGTGGTTATTGTAGAAGGTAACTATTTACTACTGGGAGAAGGGATGTGGAAAGAGCTCTCTTCCATGTTTGATGAGAAGTGGTATGTATGAAGATTGATCATAGTTTAAAATCCTCTTTTTTATGTTTTCATATGCGCAAATACCAAATCCCTACAAGTTCTGACTCATTTCATCAACCTGCGTGTAAAATCTAATAATTGTTCTGGTTCGATTAAATTGTACCAATATGCATACTCTGTCTTCAAAGGTTAATGTTAAAGCTGGTGATCTAGGTTTATCGACATTGAGATAGAGAAAGCAATGCAGCGAGTTCTCAAAAGACATATATTGACAGGTTAGACTTTTAATCATACTAGTACATGCTTACATGGAGCTGTAAGCAACCATTCTCATGTTATCTTATCACAGGAAATCCCCCGGATGTGGCCAAATGGCGGGTAAGTCAGCTCTTCAGAGTCTTGCAGCCTGTTTTCTGGCTAATGTCATATGTAATGCTTTTTTGTGGATGGCTGCAGGTAGAGTACAATGATCGGCCCAACGCCGAACTCATAATACAGTCAAAGACAAATGCAGATCTGTTAATCAGGTCTGTCGATTTCACAGATTGAATTCTCTAGGTCCCTTCATATGCAGCCGTGCTTGGAATAAGCCCAATTGGTTATCTTAGTTAGTTTTCTATGTTTCACTACCATACATATCTTGGCTTCGGTAGGCTGGGTATAAAATTGTTACAGTGGCTCGGCCTATGTATGTCCCTCAGCAACACACTTGTGCCTGCTGAAGCTTCCGATCATCGGAACCGGTACATGTATGGCCACCTCATGAAGTCTTCGAGCATGGCCAGAGTCTTAAGGACTTTCTGGGCAATGTTCTGCCGCATTGGTGCACAAATGTTTGTGAAATAAGGTTGAAGTGTGTTCTTAAGTACCTTTATACTTCAAATGAATGCAAAATTGAGCATGAGTTGAATCATAATTGTGGGCCTCAAATTTGGCAGGTGTCTAATCTCTCTTATAATTTCAGTTGTTCAGATCAGTTCAGTTCGTTTAATTTTAATTATTTAAAATTAATATTTATTTCAATTACGGTCCGTTCAAATAAATTCAACTTACTTAATTATTCCGAATGAGAACAAATGGAAGGGGGGGGGGGGGGGGGGAGCACAAACTCGAGGGGAGCATGAATGACGCTACTTGAGACTTTCACCCTCTAGTGGGCAAGGGAACAAGTTCATATTTTTGGTCTTCAAACGGACACACATCCATGTGGGCTTGGGGCTGTTGCCCTTTGACGAAAGGCCAAGGAGCCAAAATTCAACTTTCCCCATTAAGGTGGACCAGGCCTTACCATCTTCATCATCCTATCTGTTGCCTACCTGGCCCTTTAAGACATTCGATTGTCTCACACACCTGCCTTCGTACCTTCCGCGCGTAGGGTCATGCGGTGTAATTGTGTCGCCCTTCACAGCGACACCCCACCTCCTCTTTCTAAGCTAGCCCTTTATTTTTTCCATATTTGACCTCTGAATTGTCTCCCTTTATTTATGCATTCATTATGATAATAATCATTATCTTTTATATTAAAATGGTATGAGAGCTCATAATTCGTGAATAAATTTTTAATATTAAATTATAGAATTATTGGGAGAGATTGGGATGGAGAGTAAATGACATATAAAATTAAATAATTGTAAATAAAAAATGTTGAAATCGAACATCCAAATTCGAACCTCACAATTTCGCCAATCAACAACCTCTGACTGGGGCCCAACTTCCACGTGCACAACAACCATCTTGTTCCTTAAAATCCGACGCTCCAGATCCACCCGCGACTTATCTCAAATCCAATCTGAACCGTCCATGGTTTCCACTGTCAACGTTGTGTCCCCTATTCTCCTAACAGCTTGTCACCCACATAACCAACATATTCGGACCCGCATCATTCGCATACGACACGTGTTGTTTTCTTATTCGTTGCTGTTAAAGCGCGTGGTGAACGTCGTGTTGCTCAAGCATCTCTTTCGTGTTTTATATAGCGTCTCTCTGTGTGAAGAAAAATCGAAGCTCGTCGGAGAATTTGTGATCGGAGAAGTGAGCGTTGGCTGTGAAGACTGAGGATTGAAACTGTTGGAATCGAGGTTGAGGCGTATTGCTGTTTGCGAGGGAAGAAATGGAGAGCGTGGTGACGCATGAGACGGATCTGAATCTGGAGGCGACGGAGCTGAGACTAGGGCTACCGGGAAGAGTGAAGGAGCCGGTGAAGGATCTGAGTTTGGGCCTGAGACTGTGCAAGCGGGCATCGCATGAGATGTTGTCATCGTCGGAGGAGTCTAGGATTAACAGTAACTCGACAGCGTCCGACGCCGGGAATGCTTTCCGGGAAGCCTCTCCTCCGTCCAAGTAAGTTCTCATGTTCAATTTCAAACCGAGCTCGTCAATTTCATGATCTGGTGTTTGTTTAGGGATTTTGTGTGAATTGGGAATTGATAGATTAGGGTTTCGGATGGATGTGATTTTAGGGCACAAGTGGTTGGATGGCCGCCAATTAGGTCTTACAGGAAGAATAATTTGCAAGTGAAGAAATCGGATGGGGAAGGTGGAGGGATGTATGTGAAGGTCAGCATGGATGGAGCTCCATATTTGAGGAAGATCGATCTCAAGGTTTACAAGACTTATTCTGAGCTGCTGAATGGTTTAGAAGAGATGTTCAAGTTCACAATTGGTAAGAACTTGAGATATACTTTACTCCATTAGGGTATGATTATTCTACAAAATTGTTCGAAATTGTAGCTCTAGAATTCGATCCAATGCTGTTGCTTGGTTTCGATTCTCAGGCAAGTATTCGGAGAGGGAGGGATACAACGGATCAGAGTATGTGCCTACTTATGAGGACAAAGATGGTGACTGGATGCTTGTTGGAGATGTTCCATGGGAGTAAGTTCATATCATATCCGAAACATCTCTAATTTGTGTATTCAAAAGCTTGATTTGGGTTATACAAACCGATGAGTTTCTGACTTGGGCGTTGATTTGTTTTTTCAGGATGTTTATCTCAACATGTAAGAGGCTGAGGATAATGAAGGGGTCTGAAGCAAAGGGCTTGTGCTGCGTATAACATGTTGGAATCAAAACACAGGAAGTTCGAAACTGGGATGCCCTGATTTCCGAACTGGGTTTTATGAATAGGGTCTTTTTTGGATCCTTAGAACGCGGATTTCTTGCTTGTGTACATGGATATAGAGGCCAATAGGGATATGTTGTTTTGATCACAGTATAGAGTATCGGAGGAGCTTGGTGAAGAGCTCGATATGTAGTAAGAAAGTTATATGAAAAAGTCTGCTTGTTGTCGATTTGATTTGTAAAGGTCACATTAACCAGATCTGAGAGCTGGAATCTTACAGAAGAACAGACATAATAAGACCTCCTCCGGCATGCTAGGCTGTTCCAGACATCACGATCATCCTGGTCTGAAGATGATCAGTTCATAAGACCACCAGGCTGTCTTGTTTGATTTCATTGGTGCTATTGATGGTCAACGCAAATGGTCAAAGGAGGCTGCTACACTTTTCCATACTTCATGGGCCACAATTCTAACCGGCCCAATAACCAAGTCTTGATAGAGTACAATTTTTTCAGCTTGAAGATGATGAATAAAGGGTTTAGCTTGAAACCCATTTTGCTGTGTGCCTTGCTCATAAACAAGTTCCTAACCATAATGTTTGGTTACATGGATGGACGCATGTTCCCTACAACTGCCTAAAACTTCCATTACCGGAAAGTCAAGCCGGCGGAGCAAGCTCATCATTTTAGACAACAAGCTCATCGAAGAAGACTTCAGACAATGTTCAGCGACAATTCCACAGCACACAAACTCTGATCTGCAATGAGGGCAAGTTTCGACAATGTTACAAAAGGGAAACATCATCTTACTCCAATACCGTCCAAGAAGAATAATCTAAGACGCTGTTGTCAAAAATCATCTACAGACAAACATAGCTAACAAATAAGCAAATGCAAAATAGTTTATGCGTGTAAACATTAACTAGTCGTTGTCATAATATTCCATTCGCTATATTTTGCAATAGTTTTAAAAAGAAGATGCTAGCACATAGTCTATGCTCTATATGTACACTAATTGTCCACATCTTTGCAAGGGCCATCCACCCACCATAAAAAAAATGGCAGCCCCACTAAAAAAAAAGGCGCTTTCATCACACACCACTGATAAATCCCCTCTTAAAGTAGCGTAGGGTGGAAAAGCAGCGGGACAATAAATCAAGACATGTTTGAAAATATTTTCCTTTTCATTGAGCTTCGCAAGAAATCTAAGGTGGTGGCTAGTTGTTTCTTATTAGGCAATCATATCAAGCTTGACAATAATGGGTTAAAGGTGGAGAGGTGTGGCGTATGACTTTGAAAGCAATCTAAAAGAGCATGGTTGATAAACAATCGAGTGGGAGCGGGAGTGGAATTGGACTAAACGATAAGTAGGGCCATACGCATTATGGAAGATTGAAAAAGCTACTTTAAACGGGAGGGAGACGTACCGGTGTTTTCATGATGGGGGATTTCGTTCAGGCTTGACGAGAGTTGTGGTGTCTGGTTGTGGCGTGTGGTAAATAATTGAAGCGAGGGAGATGGGCATTATGCAAAGTGCTTTGGATTGAAGAAACTGCATAGCTGCTCCAACGTTTTCTTCCATGAGTTTAGCTACCTGTTGCTCTGTACCATCATTTGACCATTTTTCCCAAGCTGGCTGGTTGCGTCCTTCTTCGCCCGACTCCTCCTAGATAAGGACATGCATAGTTAAGACAACATGGTTCCTTCAATCTAAATAAAGAAACCCGAATTGGAAACATAGAAGCGCTTGTTACCTCAATCGATGATAATGGGATGTCTGTAACGAGCGGTGCTACAGCTCCTGCTCCGCCTAATCTACTCATGCTCAATACCTAAAAAAATGATACTGAAATATAAATAAATGAAACCCTTATGACACTGGGATCACGAAAAAAGAAAGACAAGATGTCAAAAATACTTTTTGCGATGGTAGATTTTGAGCGTTATGGAACTCCAATGTCAACCTTTAAACACGGACAGAATGAATAGTGCGAAACGTTGATTTATTTAGGTAAAGAAACATAAGGCTGCACCTTTACTTGAAGCCTCAAGAATTTTACATAGTCCACAATTTCATCAAGCATGGCCGCTCTATCTGTCTGAAAGATAATAACGATGGCTATTAATTCAAGGTTTGGAAAATTAAGATGTTCAACAATTTAAGGAAAAATGTCAACTGGTTGTTGGCGCCGTGAACAGCGAGAGAGCACTTATCTAGCAAGCTTTTATCTCTTCCATGAATATGAAGGAAAGGAGATTTACAAACCTTGTTAACGCTGGGAACTAATTCTTGCAATGCTCTAATTCTTTCTGCTATTCTCTCCCGTCGTAACTGCGTTGAATAAGAGAAATTTGATGAATGACATGGACAGAATAATTTGCTCGTCGGCATAACCAACAGTTCACGTTCGCAGATCTTGAAAAAATTATCAGCCGAAAACATCCCATACAGCGACTTACTGTCTCCAAAAATTAACTATCCGTTACTTATCGGCAATCTTTCACACTCTTTCAATTTCTTTCTAAAACATTATCTTGTAATTTTTAAGACTTTAAGCTTTGTGTCGAGGAGGTTTGACTTACTCGCTCTGCAATGCTGTGGGGATCGGTGGCCTGTCCTCTTCGTGCTCTCACTCTAGGGCGCATTGCAGGAGGGTGAGGTGCTGCAGGCACGGCGTTGTGCGCTGGTTGCGCGTGGAACGTCTACAACAACAAGGAACTGTCAAACCCTAATGTCATAGAGAATTTCCATGATTATGCAAAATTCTCAACAAACTTGCCAGAATCAAACTATCTATCAAGCAGATTATGATCCTGTAAATCTCATCAATCCACAAAACATGAATCCAAAAGGGCATTCAGTTCTTGTCTTATGTTCACTGCTCATCAAAAATGCATAGTTGAGTAAAAGAAAGCCAAAAGAGAGATTACATTCTTAACAATGGGAGGTCTGCTGACGTCACCACCATCCTCCATAAACCGCTTCATACTTCCAGAAGCCTCATCCAGCTTCAGGAACCCACCTGGTTTTCCTTGATCCAAGCTCAACCCCAATGGAAAACCAGACCCAAGAAAGCCTTGCCCAACATGACCAGACCCATCAGCCCCTGAGCTGAGCTGAAGCATCATATGGCTCTGCTGCCCTCCACCCAACCCAGACTCAGATGAATTAGCATAGGAAGGAATCCCAAGTAGGTGCTCCAAGAAGTCATCTGCTGGAGCCTCTGAGTGGTGGTGCTGGTGATGATGATGATGATGATGGTTGTTCGCCATTGACAAGGGTTTAAGCAGAAATGAAGCTGTAGTTGTACCAAGGATGTAAAGATTCAATCTTTGGGCAGGAAGTGGTTGGTAATGGAGCTGAAAATGGTTTCAGGTCTGAGACTGGGACACTGTAACCTCCAGAAGAACTTTGTGGAGAGTTCTATGGGAATGATGAATGGTAAAGTTAGTGGGTTTTCACTGGTTTTAAAATGTCCAATCTTATAAAAAGGTCTCACCTTTCAACAAAATTACAACTTTGGACAACAACTCTTACCTGTTGGTCCAGTTGCAGAAGCATTCCTGATCCAGCAAATCGAATCTAACCACGGCAGTCATCTCGGACATGCCTAATCATATTTCACATAAATTTAAAGTGTAAAAATTATGATATATTGGATTATAAAAGCGTCATTTTTCACTTAAATTTTTGAATTATACGAGGATGTGGTCCGATATATGTTAACACATTCACAAAACTTTCCATACGGCGGCTGGATGAGAGTATCCAACATCTACAGCCCTCTGCTCGAACCATCTATCCGGCGCTGGATTCCCAGGGCCAGTGGTCCTGCAATACTCAGAAAATGAGTCAATGTTGCAAACTACAAGTTTGAGCATTTCCTCGCAAAGCTAGTAAAACAACCAACATATAAGGCAGGCAGGCAGGCACTCAATCAACCTCAAATGAAGCAAATTTATGGGCTCAGGTTTCAGCTCCGGCGAGCATAGAATATCAAAGTGTCTATATTTTTCAACAGGAGTTAACACAGGCGAAAGCCTCCACCAGTTTTTTAATACTCAGCCACCGCGCAACTCATCACAGATAGGAACACCTGTGCTTAGCAGTTCATCAAAATCTTGCCCAAAAAGCCTTGGCTCGACAGAATGAGCTGCTGCTAGACTACAGAGTTGAGATTCAAAACCTTTGACATTGTTCTGCACATAGTTACATTATTATTATTAGGACATATGGAGCGGTTTTCTTTCTGCATCAGCAATTTCTTCCTCTACGAGCAGCAACTTCTTCGTCGCTTTCGAAAGTTCTTCCTTCCCAATCATTCATTCTCACCGAACAATCGCCGCTGTACACAAATTGAAACAATCGCTTGGTGATTGCTCTTATAGAAATCGACCCCTCCATATGCTCTTATTAGGGTTTTTTCTTACCTTGGACTAATAATCTCCCTTGGTGGGGGACTGGATGCAGGAGCAAGAGCTCTTCCTCCTGCCATGGTTTTTCCGGCGGTGGCGGGGCATCAATTTGCCAATGTACTCTCTCAGTACGAATTTCGGACTAGAGATGATTTTTCGGGTTTCGGGCTTATGTTCTTCCCTGTCTAACTTCAGTAGCCAGAATTGCAGCTTCTGGACTTCCGTGTCAATCCAACTCTGTTCAAATTCTGATGGGGAGAATACAAGGCCACCATTCTTGAGCTTCGCATTCATCTCAGACAGCTTTCTGATCCCTTCCTCAGCTTCTTCAATCTCCTCTTTCACTGATTCATATTCCCTCTGCTTATCTTTTTCCTTCATCTTCTCCAATTTTTTCTTCAGATCTTCCACGGTTAGCCGGAGGCTGATCAGCTTCCGTTCATCGACCTCCAGCCTCTCCAACATTTTTCTCTTCTTCTCTTCCTCGATCAGCCTCCTGAAATTCTCCAACTCATCTTGGGTTTTCTGCACTTTGCTGTAATCCCTCCTCAGATCCTCAATCGAGCTCTTTAAAACCAGGTTTTCTCTCTCCGCCGCTTCAAGGTTTTGCTCAGCTTCTTGAAGCTGCGATTCCCTCTCCACCACCAAATCTCTCCCGTCATCAACTTGATGACATAGCTCTTGATTAGCAGTTTTGACCGTTATCAACTCCTCGGTTAAAACATGGTTCTTTTGTCTGAGGTCCGAGGATGACCTGGACATGTTCAGAGCTTCAACGTCATTTCTGACGTCATAAACTAGGCCCTCTAAGAGACAGATCAACACAGCTTTCTCAAACTCGAGACTGAGCTTCTCGTCAGCAATCAGATCGTAGGACTCGGCTCGCTCTTTCAGCCGCCGGGACTCCTCCTCGGCGCTCACGGCCCGCGACTCGAGACAGGAGAGCTTCTTCAAAATCTTGTAGAATTGAGCGAGGCCAGCCTCTTTCTCAGCTTCTAATCTCGCTACGGCTTCCTTCAAATTCGAAGCTTCCATCTCTAACCTGCCCTTGCATCCATATGCCAACAAATACCGCAGCGTAGAGTCCTGATGCGACATTGAACGTATCTCAATCTCTGCAACTCTTAATCAAGAAAAACATCGCAACCTCGTACAAAACAAAAACATTTCAACCTTCTAGAACCTTCTTCTTCCGACAGACATCCTTAATTCAACTACTCAAAACCCTAATTCCAGCCACAAATACGATCCAAAACAACTTGATTAAGATTTCAAGAAAAACAGAGCGTTACGGGAATGAATCCACCAGAACAATCGGCATTTCGGATCCTCCTCGGACTGATCTCCAGTGGGTCTTCCTCCACTTCGATTTTTTGTTTTTCTGGTAATCGATCTGAGCTTTACTCTCTGCTTTATTGGCTGCTGTTGTGATCCTAAAGAGTCGCTCTGTTCATCAACTTCTGAAAATGTCTTATGAAAATTATCGTAATTAAACTCGTTATTACTGTTTGAATTGCCAAGCCAAATACTAAATCTTCCAGATCAAGAAAGATTTAGCGACGGGTTATACAATTTTTACCGACGAGAACTTATCTGGCAGAGTGAGAACTCAACTGGTGATCAATTAATGTAATTGTTCTAGTACAATTATTAATTAATTTATGAATTTCAAATTTGAAAAATTGAAATTTAATTCGATTTAGTTATAGTCAAACTTTGGGATTTGCGTGGTCGGAAATTGTTGAGATTTGCTTTATTTATGGTAATTAGTAATACCTTGACCCGTAAAATGCGATTAGCAAGATAATTTATTTTAAGAATTCCATCAAGATACTAAACTGGTTTCAGATTCCGATCCGATGGAGCCAAACCAATTAAACATCCTGGTTTCGATGTTAAAACAATATAATTTTATTCGAGAATTTTTCTAAGATGAAAAATTATTATAAAACTTTCACAAAACGATGCCGCATTGCAGTTGACGATGTTTTGTTAAGGTGGATCGGATCTCAATCCATTTTGGGTTTGTTACGGTGGATCAAATTTCTATTAAGGGACGATTACATTTAGTTTTTGTGACAGATTAGATATGTCTCGCTTTTTTGGCGGTCCCTCATTTGTATTTGTTTCATATTGAGTTATAAGAAGTAATATATTTTAAATGACCGTTTATAAGTTCTTGCATTGGCGCTAACATTTGAAATTTGGAGAAACGGCGTCGTTTGGAGGAAGTCCTGAAATGAGCCTCTTAATTGTAACATGTTTTATTGATTCTCAGCTCTTGAGTTAGGATTAGGCTGTCAAGGAGTTGAGCTGCAATGGAATGGTGGCTTGAGCCTCGATCATATCGATTTCCGGCAGCCGATGGAGGTGAAGACACTGAGTTAGCTGAGAAATTTTTAGCATCATAAGAACATGTGGTTTGGAATAGGTCAGGAGTATCTTAGAAAGGTGTCACCTAGCTGCAAAGCACATCTTCTGGTCTGATCTTCTTTACTAGCTAGCTATATGCTTGTAGCAACACAAAGCTGATACAAATTCCAACCTGGTGAGATTCCTTTATCATCTTTTTCTCCTCCATGAGATGAGATTCTCTCGCATCTTTTTCATCCAAGATCACATGTCAGAGGAAACCCAGCATGAGTTAAACAGGAGTCTTAAGGACCCAGATGAAATTAGATAAAGAAAGAAAGCTTGAGTGAAGGCCAAGGGCACAGATTGGTGCATGGTTATCCAGACAAGGCTAGACTGAGATGACTGACTGATGCTGTGTATTATGCATGTCTTGCTAGCTAGCTACATGGGAGCTTCATTCTCTTCTGGTCTGCTTCAGCTTCTGAATTCCTAGCTTTACAGGTCTCTCTCTCTCTCTCTCTCTCTCTCTCTCTCTCTCTCTCTCTCTCTCTCTCTCTCTCTCTCTCTCTCTCTCTCTCTCTCTCTCTCTCTCTCTCTCTCTCTCTCTCTCTCTCTCTCTCTCTCTCTCTCTCTCTCTCTCTCAAGATTCAATGTGTTTCGCTTTTTTGTGAATTTACTCTCATATCATATTGAACTTGGTACATAGGATTCAATGTGTTTCGCTTTTTTGTCAATTTACTCTCATATTGAAGTGAATAAAGTTGTGTGATTTTCAATGAGGGGTGTATTGTGGACGAACTATTTGTTGAGTAGTGGAGTCTGATCTTGTCTTCTTTGACCTTTCTGGTGCTACACAAAGCTGTAATGGGGTTCCATTCAAATGAACCACGTAAATTTTCGTATTTTTTTTATCTTCGCATCGATATTAATTCCTAACAGTATTGGTGTAAAAGCCAAAAAAAAAAAAAATGTGAATAAAGCAACATAGATTTTGTGCAGTGCTTGCTTGTTAAGAAACCAAAACTACTCCCGGGAGAAAGCTTCCCATCCCCACATGTAAAAAGGTTGTGCTTCACATCTAATGCTTGGAATGTCATAAAAATGTTTTGGTACCATTTATCTTCTAGGTCACTACAATCGAGGTTTTGTTTCAAAAATCATTATATGTTCATATTTCGTAACAGAAAAAACGGTTTGTCAACTTACACACAGGATTCTCAACTGATGTCGGACAAATCATGATTCAAAAAATCGAATTCTAATTATTCTGATAATCATGTTTGAAATGATTTCCATTCTTTCATCTAGGGTTTAGGATGTATATTAGACTGAGCAAACTACTTATGATTAAATTCTAATGCTACTGGAGATGAGATGCTTCATGAGACCAGTGGAAGAGTTTTGGGATGACATATTTTTACTGTAGATGAGTTTAGGGTTTTAAAGCATAGGAAAAGCAAAAGAAACAAAGAACAAGTAAGGAGAGAAGAAGATAAAAAGAAAGGAAATGCTAGAGCTAGGCTCCATCTCTCTAGAGGGGAATGCACCCTTTTGCTAAGTAAAATTTTTACAAAATTCAAACTGTTTAACTATCTTAATCCTAAATTAAGTGTCCGATAATATCATTATTCACAGACTTGCTATTTCGGTAACCAGTTTCACATTATGTTTTTTGAGATGAATCTTCCTCCGTATACACTGAAACCCTAAACATTTACAATTATGAAGATTAACGTACCAGAAACTACTCTTAAGTATCTGCACCCCAACACCTCTTGGAATGGAGAAGGTGTTCAATCAGCAGCAGTGCTCTTTCAGCCACTATAACCTTATAAATCAACCAGCAGCACCTTCCGCTGCACAATTATGAGCATCCAGTCATTGCGCCACATCAGCAACAGCTGCTAAAGAAGCTGTCCGGTGCAGATGCTATATAGGATAAAACCTAGGAAGGAGTGTGATATGAATGATGTTCAATTATAAATGGGAGCTTATAATTGTTCCTTTTCAGTTGGATAAGGATACAATCTCAAAATTGGACCTACATGTAGTCGGTCACATTGCCCTCTTTTACTCATTTAACCTCTTTAAGTCACATTCCTTTGGTTACACCCTACTCTCATTTTTAGTCCAATGCCACTTTCATTCATTTGCACGATTTATATATATATATATATATAAACACTGCATAGCTTCATTTTTGAATCTTGATCAAAAGGTTAGCTAACTTGTAGAAATTATATGTATATATTAGGGTTTAGGGTTTTGGATATATATATATATATATATATATCTTTAAGAGTTCTCGTTGAAAGTTATATTAAAATTAAAGCACCTAATCCAGATCGAATGTAGTGGAACATCATTAAACAACATGTTTCTAAGAAGCATACAAGATTGGCAATGAGATGTACAAACCCTAGTTCTACTTGATTATTAAGAAGTGGAATATATCATTGAGATATGTAAAAGATGAAGACCTAAGCGCAGTCTCCGACACGTGGCACGTGGGTTTAAGAGA
Organism: Umbilicus rupestris; assembly: GCA_963678935.1. Classification (NCBI taxonomy): domain Eukaryota; kingdom Viridiplantae; phylum Streptophyta; class Magnoliopsida; order Saxifragales; family Crassulaceae; genus Umbilicus; species Umbilicus rupestris. The sequence goes on along the minus strand of OY787623.1, from coordinate 869,298 downwards.
TAAAATAACTTAGTTAACATAAACCAACGCATCACTTTGTTGTACTTAGGCCAATCAAATCTACTCTAACCCTAATCGCTGCACAAGACTCCGTATAATTGGTGTCAATCTACAAGTACAAACCCTAAATACCCTACAAAGATCCTACATTTACGTAGCTTAAATTCCATAAACAAAACCTCTTGTTGGGAATAATTCCTTGTTCAAAAACACGAGACTGAAAAATAAATAACTAATCTGGCGCGGTCGAGGATGAATATATGATACTGGAAGCACAAACCCTGAATCTAAGTCTCCCTAGAATGGGACTTGGAAACATTGTCCTTGTTCCTATCAAAGATCATAGTCCGAGATTGAGATGAAGGAACACATTTAGAAATGGTCACTATGGTTTTGCTCAAAAGTGTCTTCTTGAAGTTCTTTTGAGATGTTCCACACAACCCCAAGCCCCAAGTTAGAGAGAGTTTACCAATGTTATAAAAATAGTATTGTTTGCTTGTTTAATTTGAATCAGATTTGGCTTCTTATCCGACTCCTTACCATAATCACATTTGTTATTTGAATATATATATTAATTTTTATAACTCAATAGGAGACAATTACAAATGAGGATTCAAAATAAAAAAATTGTAGTCGTTTCTTAAAAAATAAATTTTACATGAAAATTAAGTAGACTTTGAAGAGCATTTTTTTCATGTAAATCCATTCTTGGTATAGAGAGAGAATCAAAGTGGATATTCAATTCACCAACTTGGGAAATCATTCGCATGAAAATGATGATGCATTTCCAAAACAATTTGAAGAATAAAAAAGTAGTCATGGTAAATGCAGAACCCTATTTTTTCTTCATAAATATTTGTAAAAATTATGATGTCAAGGTGAGAAAATAAATGCATTGTTGGACATTGGGAGTTGAGGTCGAGCCAAACAAAGCTTCACTGGCCGGTCGGGTCGGGTCGATTTATGGGTATAACATACCCTCTTGATATGAAGCCTCTGCAAATTTGCAGAACTTAGCAAGTTCTCTGCTTTGAAAGAGAGAGAGAGAGAGAGAGTGTGTGAGTGTCTTCAGTCCTTGTTCATCATCTTCTTGTCATTCCTCGCCCAAAGACTCGGACTTTGCCACAACCCAGTTCAGCTTCCTCCATTTTCATCCAAACCCACGTCCCGATCGAGCTCACTCGTCCACCGTTGTATGAAAAAACAAGCCAGACACGAGCCACTAAACACGCTGTTTTGGATTCATCCTTCTTGCCGGATACCCAGATTGGAAACCGCCAAGAAAACTGAGATCCGTTAAACCCCCACGTGGTTTTTGTCTCTAAAATCGTCGTGGCAGGTCAAAGTCGGAGTCATTTCATCCCGAATCGGAGCGAAGGTTTGGGGTTTTGGGTTGGATTGGGAGAGAAATGTGAAGAGGAACAATGAGAGATGACGCTGAGGATAAACCTAAGGTGGGCTTGGTTTTTTTCCTCTTTTAGTTTTGTATTTGGGGGTTTGGGTTTCGATTTCTGTTTGATCGATTTCTGCATTTTGGTTTCCTGAGATGCGATTTTGATGTCTTGCAGCTCTCTTGGACCAAGTCTCTTGTCCGAAAATGGTTCCACATCAAGAACAAGTCTCAGGATTTCCAACCTCAGTATGATCTTGATTACTCAGGTACTCATTGACTGGAATTTAAACAAAATTGTGGGCTTTTGAGGAGGCTGTTGTTGGTGCTTATGTTTGTGAATTTGAAGATCTCACTGTTTCAAAATTTGAACTTTCATGTTCTTGTTTTCAGAACATTAAGATGGATGAGTGTGTTAGGGTTTTGAAGATAGTGGGATGCTCAGCTTTGTAAGCTTTATGTTTGCATCTCTTTTTCAGGTGGTGATGAAGGTTTTAGCAACAGGTTTTCAGACAGGGAAGCATGCAGATTCAGGAAAAGCAAGATAGGTAGGCATGTTCAAGCCCAATGAGCATCATTGCTCTGTGTTTCAAAAACTTTAATAAATCCCTCCTGCGCCGAGAAAGTCATATTTCTCCTAGTGTTGTCTCTGTATCGATTGTATTGTTTCTTACTATGGCGTATACTTGTATCGTGCAGAGAGGAACAGATTTCGGCGTAATGAATCTAACCCGGTTGCAGCTTATTCTCAAATCACCAATGTGGATAACTATAGGTATGCGAGATTGATCTCCAGATATGGCTTGGTGTTTCGTCTCCAATAGCTTGCTTGGTGGTCTAAATTTTGTTGCTATGTTCCCCAGGATATTTGTATCGACTTGGAATGTAGCTGGAAAATCTCCCCCGAGTTACTTGAACATCGAAGATTGGCTCCACACTTCGCCTCCTGCTGATATTTATGTTCTAGGGTATGCTAGTTCGCCGCTTGTGCTGGTTATATACTTTTTTCCAAGCATTAACAGCAACTAAACTTTCCCCGGTTTTCTTTTAGATTTCAAGAGATTGTGCCTCTCAATGCCGGAAATGTATTGGGCACGGAAGACAATGGCCCTGCTAGAAAATGGCTGTCGTTGATAGGAAAAACGTTGAACACCATTCCAGGAAACGGTAGCTACAGCCATACACCTTCGCCCATCCCTGGCCCAGTCGTGGACCTAGAAGCTGATTTTGAGGGTTTGACAATTGGAGGCGCTGCACGGTACTTTCACCACCGCAGATCATTTCATTGCTCGAGTCGTAGTATGAGAGGGGACAATGCCAAGCCGATGTTTGAACCTAGGCTGGACAGAAGGTTTAGTGTCTGTGATCGAGCCATATCGGGTTACAGAGACACTGATTCATCTGACGATGAGTATGGACCGGGTGATTCTCCATACACCACACAGTGTTGGCCCGTGTTCTATTCTAGGTCAGCTTCTCTCGAACATGGAGAAATTTCATCGGAGAACTCGACATACTGCTTGGTTGCTGATAAACAGATGGTAGGGATATTTCTCACAGTTTGGGTCAGAAGAGGTATACGCAATGATGTCAGCAGCTTAAAAGTTTCATGTGTAGGCCGGGGACTGATGGGATATCTTGGAAACAAGGTGCATTTTTTCTTCACCTTTTTTCATTGTCTCGTGCAAATTAATTCCAACTTATGGCGTGCATTTTGACCTCTTTCAGGGTTCGATTTCTATCAGCATGAAGCTACACCAAACAAGCTTTTGCTTCGTCTGTAGCCACTTAACCTCTGGGCAAAAGGAAGGCGATGAGCTGCGAAGAAACTCTGATGTCATGGAGATCCTCCGCAAAACAAAGTTTCCTAAGGTCCATGGAAAGGGATACGAAGATTCTCCTCAAACAATTCTAGATCATGAGTAAAGTCCCTCAAATCTGACCGATCTTTTCTTCATAAATTTTGAATTCGCTAATACTAATGAAATTCTATAAACCGGTAATATTATGACAGTAGAGTCATTTGGCTCGGAGACTTAAATTACCGTATTGCCTTGTCATATCGTTGCGCCAAAGCTCTCCTTGAGATGCGTCATTGGAGAGCTTTGTTAGAGAGAGATCAGGTAATTTATGTCAAAGACGATATCTTACTTCGACCTTTTTTTCTTCGATCACATATTATATCGATTTTCCTTTTTTGGCAGCTTCAAGTAGAAAGGAGACAGGGACGAGTTTTTCAGGGATGGAAGGAGGGCCGGATATATTTTCCTCCAACATACAAATACTCGTATAATTCAGACCAGTACGCAGGAGACGCCGTGCAGAGAAAGGATAAACGACGAACTCCAGCATGGTACAATTCGCACAAACTGTACGCTATAAATAGTTATTATGCAAAACATATTAATTGAGCTTCCATGGCCGTTTATCCAGGTGTGATAGAATAATGTGGTATGGTCGAGGCCTACGGCAACTTTCTTATACTAGAGGAGAGTCTAGATTCTCAGATCACCGGCCAGTTTCCAGTATTTTCTTGGCGAAGGTCGAGTCTATCAACCACAATCTCATCAAGAAAAGTGCTAGTTACTCGAGTTCAAGGGTCGAGGTAGAAGAGCTGTTACCGCATTTATAGAAGGAAAAAAAAACGGAGGGTTCTACTGATGGGCAATTTTCCACAGCAAAATGAAGCAACTGCATAACCATCCTTGTTCAATCAAGATCTGAATTTCATCGACTGTAAAAGGTAAGATAATCTGTGACCGACAAGGTTCCATTTCCTCGCAATAAAATTGTATCATTGGAATGTCTCCTTGTTCTAAGTTTAGCTCTGTTACCTCCATTTTTTTTTTTTGCTACCCTACTTGTAGCTTGGTTTTATTCGTTCTTTTCGCTAACTCGTTGGCCCTATGCATGTGCAGATTTAGCTCGCATCGAAGGCACTAGATCTGGATGAACATGGCATTGGCCGATGATTCTTACATTGTAAATGTCTCATTCATTTTAATGGTAGATGTTCATCATCATGTGGATAAGTCTCAGTAGTTGGTACCTGCAGAGTAGTAGTAAAAGTAGAACCTAGTACATGTCTGGTTTTACCCCATTGTAAATTTGTTCAGTTCTTGAGTTAGACATGAGTAAGTGAAGAAGTGTGACATGGAGACCAGACATTGGAATGGGCTGTGGTGGCCTAGGTTTTGGGGCTGCACCAACTCCTGCAAGAACCATGCCTGTCTTAAAGACTTGCAATATTTTGAGTCAGTCCTGAGCTTCATCTGCATGCAAAGGGTTTATTCAACTTCACAGAGCATAAATGCCAAGTGATGCAAGAATGACATGTTTTTTTTACTTGGGTTTTTCACCATCTTCACTCTCTATCAACTGGGTAGCTTGTAAAACCAGGCATGTCAGATTCACAGTCACACACCACCAAGTTGACAGTTGAAGTTTTAAAGTTTCATTTGGTCTTAATCCATGGAAGTTGAGAGTTCTTAAGAATCTGGAGATTCCAATGTGGTCAGGTGAACAGTCATTCTAATTCATGAGTTCTGCTGAACATGTAGCCAATGCTTGGCTCGCTCACGGGTGATAAAGCTTGCGCCTTTTTTCATTTATGGTAGATTTGTAACCCTAATCGAACAGCCCCAGTTGAGTTTGAGGTGGGTTTTGTGTAAAGGTATAAGCTTTTGTGAGATCGATTGGCTTGATGAGATTGCTATGTGAAATTGGTGGAGGCCAGATTGAGGATTTGAAATGAACCCAACTGAAATGAACTGTTCAAATTTTAAGATTGACATAACCAAATATCTCTCATTTATCCTACTCAATTATGAATGGAAGTAAAAGAAAAATGAAGCCCTACCCTCCCTCATCAATTTACATGATAAGGGACATGGTCTCTTGGATGGGCCTTGTGGGTTAGGGGATTAAGACATTATAAGGGCACACTTCAAATCAATAGTCCTACAAGAATTGAAATTGAGAAGTTATACCAAAACCCAACTACCTAATGATCCCCACCACTTTATCCAATTATTGATTGTAATAACAAGTTGCATAATTTCACCTTAACCTAGTTGGATCATATTTTGTGAATTTGGAGAAGGAAAAAAAAGAAAGTATGGGATTGAAAGATGGAGACTTTGGGTGAAGAATGAGGAGACCCACGTGGCTGAGGGGCCATGTCTGGCTATACAATCCAAGAAATTTCTAATCCAAGTTGGAATCTTTTTATTTGTTGCTATTCAATTCTGTGCTAATAAATTGGTCAGTTGAATGAGTTGGGGTATGTGATTGATTATCTTTTGCAGAAACCTGAAACTGCAAAACATGAGTGGAGGAAGTTGAGGAGAGTTTTGATACAAAAAGTTGGAGAGAAATGTCAACTTGGGTTTCTTGCTTTCTGTTGTTCTCTTGCTTAAACTGAGAGTGGTTATCATCCTCATCACCATCTTCTTCTTCTTTCATGAGAATCATCACAAACTGTTTCATGGGTAGGAAGAATTAGATCATTGGGTGTCTGAAGGTGTTGAACATTTCAGGTTTTGTTCCAGTTTTGGCGTTTGTTTGTTGGATTATATGATTGGGAATTTCACACCCACCAACTGTTTGTTGAAATTCATCACTGAACCCATTTGTTCCTTTGATCCAGTTTTAGCATCCATGGAAGCTGCTGAGGTTTATTTCGATGATTGTTGATGGAGGTGAGTTCTAAATATCAATCTCCATCTGGGATTGTTGTACTTGCTTTGTTCAATAGCTATTTGATTCTAGGTCATTTGTTGTCGAAACTGAGGCTTGAAACAAGATTGAAAGAGTGTATGATTGTGTGTGATTTAAGATGGTTGGAGCATGAATGAGTCTTTTTGGAGTATTGTTCCAGTTGTGGTGGGTTTGAAGGATATGTTGATCTGTGGATTATCTGATTGCAGTAATGCTGAGGAGTAGGGCCATGGCAGCTTTAACTAGTAGCAATGGAAAGCAAGCTTTGAAGGCTGATCACAACTGCAGTTTGAAGTCATCATCTCAACCACAAGAAGATCAAACCAGACCTGCTTCGTCACTTTTAGGTTCTCCAAGGTTGTTCAGGAATCTGTTAACAAACACCGCCGAAAATGTAATGAGCCCAACCTCAATGCTAGACACTAAACACATTTTTGGTCTGAGGACTCCTTCCCCGCTTGATAAAAAGGCGATCAGCTCCCCGGAACCATCTAATGCTAGCAAACATCCTTGGGAAAGTTCGGGGTCTAGCGCTATTGGTCTTGCTATTATCACCTCGGACGATGAAGATCCTGTTGAAGATTCGACTAAAATAACTACCAGAGCATCAATGTTTGGTTCTCAGCTCAAGGTACAAGTTCCTCCGGTATCACCCACCACGCCACCGGCCATCGCTGAGTTTCCTAGATCACCTTCTGACTTTGGAATAAAGACTCGGAATTTAGCTTTGTTGTCTCCAAGTTCCAGTTTTCGCAAAAGGGATACACCTGTGGTTCTTACTCGTCAACTATCGGTGACTGAGATGGAGCTTTCTGAGGATTATACATGCGTGATCTCACATGGACCTAATCCAAAGACCACCCATATTTTCGATAACTATGTTGTTGGCAGTTATAGTGGTGTGCTCAGCCCGCTCGAGTTGAAGAAAAGTGACTGCTGTTTATCACCAGTTTCTGATGGCTCTAGCTTGTGTAACAATGGCGAAAAGGATCACAGGTAATAATCATATTCCTTATCCAAGAATAATGTTGACATAATTTGCTCATCGCCTTTTAATCTTTATGGTTGCCTTTAGTCTAAGATTCGAGAGAATTCTTATATGTTCTTATATAGTTTTTTTGTCCCCGAAAGCGGATTCATCTTGCAGTTCCTTTCGGATAGAATATTTTCCTTCAAAGTTGAAATAATCCTTCACATGTTTCAGGGGCACAAAAGCTTATTGCAGCCATGAAGGATCCCTTCTGCAAAACAATGCGGCCAAGTGAATGTTATATAAACTTTGTTTCCATGAAAAATGCTCAGTATTGACTGCTGAGGATTTATTGATAGTCTCTTGTGGACCTGATTGGCTGATTTCGTCCAAATATCCATGTGGGGTTGTTTTATCCCTTCTGCAAATTGAGCTATGTTTCTATGTATATACTCTTTACATTGCTTATAATAAGATAAACAGAGATGTTGATGCTTTTATGTGAAGTCTACTCTTGTGAGCTACCATTGTTTAACTTATTTTTAAGATAGAGGGGGTCACATATCAGGTATTATCCAAGTTTGTTTATCCTTCCTTGGCAGACCATATCATTTTTGGCCTCTTCCATATGCTAAAATGTCATCAAAACTTGACATTTTGATCCCAACAAGCCTTGTCAAGAACCAAATGCAAACCTCTTCATATCCATTGCTTTCAAGATGATTCACAACAAGATATTAGGGAGTTCACCATATTACCACAAAAAGAGTTCAATAAAAAAAATCACAAGAGCAATGCCTGAATTCCTCCAAAAATTGGGAAATGCATGCTTGACTCATTTATATGGAAATTGTGGGCACATTGTTTGAGGGTCTATGATTAACCACTGGAGAAAACAAATACAACAATTTAAGAAACTGTAGACAAGCTTCACAAAGTTCTTGACAATATGCATTACCATCATAGAGAAAGCAAAGAACATTGAAACCAAAATAAGATTCACCTCAAAATTCTGGAACATAGCTAATGCAACTCAAAAACAGTACCAGAAACTCATGGAGGATTTTAGTTGGTACATAAAATGATTATCGCTTCTTGGAGACACCAACAGTCTTTCCTCTTCTGCCAGTGGTCTTTGTGTGCTGTCCACGGACTCTCAGACCCCAGTAGTGTCGAAGACCACGGTGGTTCCTGATTCACAAAGGTAAAACAGAATGAGACAAAGTTCAGGGATTTAATATGTTCAATAGTTATTGGCGATGATGTGTTACCTGATCTTCTTCAACCTCTCAAGATCATCTCTCAGCTTCATGTCCAGCGCATTGGACACAACTTGGGAGTATCTCCCATCCTTGTAATCCTTCTTTCTATTCAAAAACCAGTCAGGGATGTTGAACTGGCGGGGATTCGCCACAATAACCATAAGGTTTTCAAGCTCCGCAGCAGAAATCTCACCAGCCCTGGCATCAACAAATTCACTTTAATAAACAACAAATAGCCAATCCTAAACAAACATACATCATACTGACCACTGCCATCAAATTAGCAATCCACAAATCAACTGAGTTCACCACGGTAACAGGATCAGAGATCTATCAACTCGTCATAACATTTCCGCCAATAAAATACCAGATACCAATCCACTATAAGCTCACACAGAGAAACTTCATCGGCTTATAATTTACTCAATAGCAGAGCTCATATTTCAACAATTACCAATCCTAGAACATACCGAAACACTAACTGATTTTTTATTCAATTTACTGGAAAATGCCAGTCCTCTAAACAACAACCTAGCACATCTACCTTGCTGCAACTATTGATCAACTCTTGAACAACCCAACTATTTCGGGAAGCAGAAATGTCTTCTTCAATTCAAAAAGTGATGCATTATGTCCTAAAAATAAAGACGAAAATTTAACAATAATAGAACCTTTTGTTCATGTCGACGTCAGCCTTCTTGCACACAATGTTAGCAAATCGGCGACCAATACCCTTAATCGAAGTAAGCGCGAACATAATCTTCTGCTTCCCATCCACGTTGGTATTCAACACACGAAGAATGTGCTGGAAATCCTCGTTAGCCACCAGCGACTGCAGATCAAATCCAAAAACCAAATTCGAAAACCTTAACTTCATATACCAAAACTTTCACCACCTAAAACACTTCATCACGATTGAAATGTCAGCAACACTCACCATGGTTGCGATCTCCGATCCCGGCAAGCGATTTACAGCTGCGCTCGACTGGCTCAGAAAGAGAAGCTTGAAACCCTAATCGCAGAAATGGATCGAAGAAATCACAGCGAGAGGAATATGTGTTTATATACTAAGTCCATCTTGGCTTGAATGGGCCCTAATGGGCCTAATCCTTACTGGGCCTAGTCCTAGCATTCCGCTTTAGGACAGCGTCGTCGTTGCTAAATGTTATAACTCGTAGCTAAATACAATCAATATTACATAGGAAGAGGATTGTAGCCTGCTTACAAAATAAAAAGTCTTAGCAGGGCTGAACCTGGAGATATGCACACAAAAGGGTCTACTAGAAGGTATCCGCCGGAGGGATTTCAGAATTTCTAACCGGGGCTTGCAACCGGTTTCCTTTTCGTCGCAGCGGTGCTTGGTTTCCTCCTCGGTTTGACAGGGGAAGTGGGGAGTGCAAGCGCTTGCTTGGTTGCTTTGGAGAGGGCCGAGGCCATGAAGGCGTCTTTAGTCTTGTCAAGAATGGATGAGAGGATTCCACTCCCTTTCTCGTACTGCATAGAAACAAAGAGTGTCAAGAAAAAAATGAGTCGAGTCTTCTGCATTGTACTGGAACGCTTAACGGGTAATTAAGGTGACAGTAGCCATGTGCAAATATGTAGTGGTTAAGTAACATGAAAAGCGTATGAAATAGCTTTAGCTGACCACTTCGAGTTTGCCTTCCGCAACCGCGAGCTTCTTGCTTAGCTCATTGTTGGCCTGAGTCAACTCCTCGAGCTGAAATCAAATTTGGCAAAAAAAAAGTGAATATTGTTCATGGAGAGAAAGTTAACGGCGAAGTTGCATAAATGACCACGCTGACCTTCTTTTGAGATTCTATGTACAAGGTGCGGTACCGCATCTCTGATTTGTATTCAAAGCCCGCGGAAGGTTTTTTTGTACCCTCCTGCATATGCAAAATTTTGTTAGTGATGCCTGTAAAATGAGAGTTAATTATAAATTTTTGGTTGACCTGGACTGGTTGTTCGGGTTCTGGTTGAAGAGAGTTTTCCTCCGAGTGATCATCGGCATTTTCCTGTTCATTTCCAGCCGGATCCTGAATTTGTGGAGCTAAATTGACGTCTTGAATTCGAGATTGGTTCAGCTCTGGTTCTTGAAAAAGTTCCTCAGAATTTCTGAGATCATCCTTCTCACTTCCACTGTGATCAAGAATTTGTATCACCGGCGGCTCAATATCACGAATCATCGGCTGGCGGTAAACAGCATTCTTGATTCGTTGAGATCGCCTGATGATGCCATTATTATCAAACCTGGCTTTTTTCATTGAAGACTGAGTCTCGACTGGCTTGGTTGTGACTAAGGTACACGCCATGTCTTTCTCCAAAGAGGGATTCGCGAGATTTTGCTAACCATAACCAACAAAAAATAAGTATTAAATTTTTATGAGGTGCCAAACAACGAAGTACGTTACATAGATTGCGGACTCTCTAAACACCTTACACACACGCAAGCAATATTTCACATACCTCAACACATCAGAATCTGCCTACAGCCTACAACACTAAAAATTGCAACGAGCGTTTGACATACAGTTCCGTTGGTTTCTCACAACAGAGACCTTTTATAACACATACGCAAGGCGGCAGCCCTAGACGTAAAATTTATGGAATTCTCAAATGTGTTACAATTTTGTTCCATGCCCTCAATTTTACGGCTCAAAATTCACAAGGGAATCCAACCGTTTCTATATTAATCGCCAAAATGAAACCCAGGCTTGGCAATAACTGAATCTAATTAGAATTTTCCTACTCAACAAGCTCAAACTTCCAACACTGAATCAGTCACAAAATCCTTCCTCCATTTCCTAAATTGTCGGCTGTCACCAAAGATAATGCAAACTCTGATTTTGGCAACAAGCAACATTTACACCTTCAACCACAGCTTAAAACAGTCAATTTCATAAGAAGCAGAAGCCTCAATCCACAATATCATGTCATTGCATAAAAGCCCTAAACTGCCACACCAAACCCCTAGCCCTAAATCGGAAGAAACCCTCATAAAAATCCAATCTTTAAACACCCAACATGCCCACCTCTACAACAATCACACACAAACTCCACTGCAATGTAATAAAGCAGAGATTTTGAACCACATTCAGAAGGACAAACACAAAACCCTAACTGGGTCTGGTGAGAAACCGAGTTAGGTTGAACAACATACCGTTGGAGGAGTGATTTCTTCAGGTTTGTATGGCGATGTAGTAGCTCCCCTCTTCGTCTTCATCGCCTCAAAACGCTGGAGAGGCTGAGAAACAAGTACAGGGACGGTGCTGTAGCTCCAATGTCTCGATTTCTGCACTTTTTTGACGCGACAGGAGGCGTGGATAGACGCCCAAAATTCAACCAGCAACTGTTGGTACTGTCAGCATCAATTTGATTCTGCCGCGTGAAATAATTATAATCTTTTAGTTTTTAGTAACGAAAATATCGTTGCTAATGACCTATAAAAAAATAAAAAAAAATTGATTAACCGAACCACCTCGATTAAAAGTTACGTAAAGGACAGCCATCCCCAGCTATAAATAATCTCGTTGCTCCCCCATCCATCCACATAACCCTGTTATTCCTAAAATACCCTTTTCTCTCCTCCAAGCCTCGACTCCCAAATTTTGGCACAACATGTCATCAAGTGCAACAAATCCTCTGCTGCCGGCTTTCATTTTTCCATCTTCTCATGCTCTGGCCGGTTCCAATGCCGAGCACTATGGCCGGTTTCCTCGACCGCCGCTTCCGGACACTAGTCCTGATCCTAAGCTAGACAATGCAGCGATCTACGTCCATCCCCTGGTCAGAAAATCATACACAAAACTCAGTGACAAGAGCTTGGAAATGTGCACCGAGAGTCTAGGGAGCGAGACCGGGAGCGACGCTATGGGCGAAACAATGCTCGGTCCTTCGACGAGGATTCGTCAAAAAGTGACCAAACTTGCAACGAGGGGGAGGCTTGAGTATAACTACCGGCCCTTCCCGCCACCTTTGACGTCCATCGGTGACTCGGTGAGCTTGGAATGTTGTAGGGAAAACGGGCGGCTAGTCGTGAATGCGGTGATCGGAACTGAGACCTCTGACTCCTTGTTTCAGGCGGAGCGCGTCGATGGCCGGCTCAGGCTGCGGATCAAGAAAGGGGCGCGAGAAGAGGATGAGGTTGATGAAACAAATGGAGAAGTAGAAGAAGGGGAAGAAACAGAGCGCTCTGTTTTTTGTGGTGAGGACTTTGATGGAAATATGGAGAATGTGGAGGGTAGAATTGGAATTGACGAAAAGTTTTCGGGGATTGGGGAGATTTGTGGAATTTTGAGAAATGCGGGGCTGCTACCTGATTTATTTCCAACTTTCTCTAATTTATATTAAGGTCCTCCAAGTTTACAATTTCGCCAGACCTCCCAATTTATGGTAGGTTATCAGGGGTTATGTAATTTGCTTAGCTGCCCCTCTAGTTCTAGATCTCTATTGATCGCTCCCGTAGTTTTTTCTAACTTCATGCGAGGCTGTTTTATTGTTATATATGTCGTTTGTAAGGATTGTAGTTTCTTTTGAACTACTGATGAATCAAATGTAATGTTAGACAATGTGGGAACAAGATTGTTAGAGATGGAGACTGATATAAAAAATACGATTATGTAGCTCGGATATTTTGAAAATATATTCATTCTTATAGCTCAATATGAAACAATTACAAATGATTATCCTAAATAAAGGAGAAAATGACGGACTAGTCGGATCATCTCGATTTACGGAGAGGGTATTTGTAGTCGTAATGACCATTTTTCACCAAGAAAGCGTATGTGAACACATATGATCATTCAAATTTAATGTATCCTCTTCTAACTAATGATGATCCTCTAAAGATTCATGTGGGTAAAATGAAACCTAAAATGTTGAGGGTTTTGACATCAACCCTAAAATGTGGCATGTCTACACATTGTGATTGTCATGCAAACATATTAGGGTTTAGGGTTTAGATAAATAAACCCTAATGTTTCGTTTGATAGATACTTTAGGGTTTTAAATTAGTTGGGTGAGACATAGTAAACCTAGGGAGCTTGAAGGTCATCAGCAAAGACGAGAGAAAGCATCAGTAAGCAAATCTTAAGCCAACCCTCTGAAACATCGACAGCTCAACTCATACTCAACCAATGGACGCTCGACAAAATGTATGCATAGTAAGCTACCAAAAGGTGTCTGAGATCTGAGACAGACAACCTTTTCAGAGGCAATCAGTTTCCCTCCATTCAAGAGATGCGCTGAGATTCAAAGCTGCAAAAGATTTGAGTGTTACTGCGCAAGACCTGGAACAAGATGAGAAGACATTGAGGCATAGAGAGCCTGAGGATGATAAGTGAGATAGATTTTGTTTGACCTATTTTTATGTCTTCTTTCTCATCCATGTTGATGTAAAAAAGTGATAGCATCAGATACAATGACTAAACTGTTCACATTACATACGCTCCTCTCAAATGCATGTCATACGTTGTATCACACGAAATGTTACATATGACATAATGACAATATCTCCATAATCGTGCTCGCCTCTTTTGATTCATATACCTCCTTAGGGTTACACCTATTCCTTTATCATCTGCACCCGAGGAGGTACTTTTTTAACGGTTGTTGGATGATTTAAGACTGAAAATTGCTGTGGAAGATACCAAGAAAAGCTGAGAAATCATCCAGCAACTGCTCCCGTGCAGATGCTCTTAACGAGCTTCCATGTTTAGGACTTTCAAGCTCGAATGGAATTTGTAAACCTAGGGGAAGATGATGATGATGAATCAAAACAATGAATTTCATCGCATAATAACTTGTGGTGAAACTGATAGTGTGAAGTGTGAATCTATAGAATACATTGATGAAGCTAGGAACATGGATATGGACTTGGTTTTGGGACTTTTTGGCGACTTAAGTTGTATGGTGTAATGAGGCGTTGTGAGAGATTCTAGGGAGAGGTTTGTGGGGAGGAGAGGTAGACGACAACATTGTCCTTGATTTGCAGTCAACGGAAGTCAACTGGGAGCTGGAGAAGATTTGGCTGATTGTTCGCATTAGGGTTTGTGCAAGCTCCTCTCCGTGGCTCCATTCGTGGATCGCGGCCTTGATGAGGATGGGATTCTTTGATATCAAGTCCCAGACAGGGAAATTCTTCCTCGGCATGAGATGGTCTTGTTCTCTGAGCTTCAAGCTCGGGCAGTAGTCTCCGGCGCCGTCTCCGAGGTATATGAAGATCTTCTCAGATAGGGTTGTTATGAGCTTCTCGATCACCGTGCCCTGCACGCACAGTTGAGTTTTAGGAATAAAAGTAGAATGTTCTAGAAGAAGCGTGTTATATGACGATGATGATGATGATGGTACCTTGCACATGTTTGGAGGGCAAGGATTGGTGCAGCGATGAGGAGAGGAGTTGAAGGGCTGGATCCTCAGGCTGCCGTTTTGGTCGACAAAGCTGGGATTAGTGTAAACCTGGGAGAAGCAGGCACTGATCCCGAGGTGGTCGAGAATGGTGCGAATGAAGAACAAGTTGGCATCGCTCACGACCTTCAGATCACACCCTAATGCATGAGCTGCCTTGATGGCCGGGACGACGCTGGGATGGATCGGAACACTCGTCAGAGCGGCTCTGATGTTGTGTATGGTGTTTCCTCGAGAGTGAAGCTCCGACATCATCGTATCCTGCAACCAACAAAACATGAGTGTCATGAAAAAGAGAAGATGGGGAAGAAGAGCAGGTTGATGATAGAGTTGGTTACCATGAGAGAGTCCCATGGCATGGTGGGAAGAAGCGAGTTGAATAAGTCGGTGGCGCCTAAGTGGTCGACGACCCAGTTATCGCTGTCGCAGTCGATGATGGTCTTGTCGAAATCGAAGAGGATAACAATCTTGGAACCAGCAGCAGCCATTGGAGCAAAGCTAGGGATGATGATGATGATGAATGGATTGTGTTGAGTGGTAGGAATTTATAGGTGTTGTGAGGAGGAAGGTTCGGTTCGGATATTAGGAAGTTTCTAGAGACGAGGATTTCGTGTTAGAATAGAAATTGGGTTCATGATGATTGAGTGCATGAAACATGGAAACTTGAACATGTTTGTGACGTCACGCGAATGAAATATAATTTTATATTCTAATTGGGAATAACTAAAACAACAGGTGAAGTTGAAACAAAGAAGGGGTATTTATTCAATCAAATATTGATGAGAAAAAAATGTGTTCCACACTAGGATGTTTATTTTAGTAAAGAAAAGTAGAAGCGTATTTTTGGGAGGGAGGGAGTGAGGGGAGGACAAGGTATTTCTTCTTGTCTAAGTTTACACAACAATCGGAATAGCCGCCTGAGAAACATACCCTCTTCAATACGATACAACAAACCGGGATCATGTTCTTGAACTAGCCAGCATGTACTGTACATTGCCGCTTTTTAGGGCGTTTGTCACTTTTATCAGACTCGGAAGGCTGCAAAAAGAAGATAGTATTGCTAAGCGTTATATATGTATGCAAACATTAATTTTAGCCTGATTGAGCAGAGAGCTCACCTCATGAAGGAAGAGAGGAACCCGGATTCTCTTGGAGCTGTCAGGCATTCGTTTTGATGGGAAGTAGTTCTCAGACTCATTTGGGTGAGAGACCTATAATGTTGTTTATAAGAACGACCAGCCTTTTGAAATTTTATTGAGCAAAATAGTGAAATCTTTCAGGGGTGCAATCACTTACTTGATTCTTGATGATGTTGATCAGCTTGTCTGAGCATCCTGATGCATGGACAGTCTGAAGGTTGGGGCACTGCAATAGCAGTCTCTCTGATAACAGAGGGAAGCTATTGTCAGTATTTGTTGCAATATACAGCAAGTGACTATTTTAAGGGAAAACACTTCCCACCTGGCTGCAAGTTCCGGCATGAGTTGAGGTTCAGGTCATTCAGCTTTGGACAGTTCAAGTATAAAGCCTGCATTTTAACTTGACACTCAGTGAAGATAAAAAAAACTCTGAATTTTGTAAGGTCATGGTTGATTGTTAGAAAAGCTCACATCTAAGGCAGTACAACCCCACAAGCTAAATTTCTTCAACCTGTCATGTTTCACAATGAGCTTCTGGTAAGTGAAGTTTGACTTTTTGTTGGATGCAACTGGAAGTTCAAGATCTACGTCTGAAGTTGGAGATTCTGGATCTGGATAGCTTATAGTCATTCCACAGTCCATTAGTTCAAGGAGTGGTAATTGTGCAGTAGCGAATTGAATGCCGCCTGAAAGAAGAATATATTATAAATTGAGGAACAAGTGACCATCAAATTAAGAGAGCTATAAGCCAAGGACAATTGATCACAAGGCTGAGGCAGAAATTACTTGAAGTAATATTTGGGCAAAGAGCCAATAAGAGTCTAGATAGTGTTTCTGAAAATACACCACATATCATTCCTATGCCGCTGTCACTAATGCTTGAACTGCAACCAGATGTATAATTATCGATTAGTAATGGTCTCATGTTTAAAATTGGTTTACCAAATCATTGCTAGACCAACAAGCAGATAACTAACAGAACATACCCACTCAAATCAAGCAGCTCTAGCTCTGGGTAGATAGAAGCAATAGCAGCAACAGACGCATCAGTAATTCCCAAACCCAATACAAGTGAGAGCATTTGTAACTCCCTGCCATTGGAGTAACAGAGGGACACGTAAGAGTCAGCATGTAGGTTGATAAAATCAGGTTTAAAAAGGTTCAATATATTACAAATCTTACAAATCATATGATGGAAATAATTTGACTGCCTGTTCACAAACAAATAGTGTACGATTCGAGTGGATGCCAAAAATTAAACAGCTTAAATTCCAAGCAGAAAGAATGTGTTCAAAGACCTCAAGTTAGCAGCTGTAAGAGCCAGCACCACTTTGTGAGTAAGTCGTACTGATGCAATATGGATGTTCTGCAGCATTGGACAGCCCCTTCCTAAACAATCCGCCATGGCTATAAGATCAGTGTTGTCATTCCCTATGCGTGAAAAATCCAGAGACACTTCTTGCAAATTTGGGCAGTTAAATACCTGGTAAAAAGGATGAGATACAAGCATTAAACACAATATAATCATATAAAAATAGTAATATGCACATAAACAACAGTACAAGTTAATACCATCTTAGACAGGCAGTTAAGATCTGAAAGCCAAAGAGTTGACAGACTTGATGAAGATATTATAACGCTGCCAAGGTTTGAGCATCCTTCCATCTTAAGACTTGTAAGACGGTGCTTATCACCAACAAAACGACTCAATTCATCTCTGCAATAGTGGGCAGAATTAATAGAATGTTGTACAGTATTTCTCTACAAGACCTAACAATAAACAACTAAGAATAGCCTGATAAGTGACATACTGAAAGCACCTTGTACTGATGGCATACCAGCAATTTAGTTTCAAACTGAGTAACACCCAGCATTTTTAAGGATTAAAATACGAGTTGAATTGAAGATTAAAGTAGTATTAATACCCAGTAATTCTATTAACTGCAGACTCCGACATAGCAATCTCCATGGACTCCAAATTAGGGCATGAGAAAGCAATGCATGCCAGAGTTGTAGCATCCACATCACTGCATCCATATAACAAACAACAAGCAATGATTCAGAAACTAGCTGATAGAAAACATCAATCAGTCCAATTTCCCATATCCAATCAGTAACACAATCAAGTGTGCTCAGCAAGAACATGTCCAATGGATTAGCCAACATATTACTCATGAATTAAACTAAGCCAATGATATATTGGTTATCCATATTTATATAATCACTTAGCCAATTGTATCATCCAATTGCAGATCTAGAAGTCTGATCTGTTGAATTATTCTGAAATTACTAAGACAACATCCAGAATATCCAACAAAGTCAATCAAATGCTAGTCAAACAAAGACCACTCCATTTGACACCTGATGACTCCGTTATGAAGTTCAATTTCCCATCTTAGCTATTTAAGCAGTCCAATTTAACGTAAATTATTCATCAGATAATCAATCTGCTAGATCCACAACCAAACAGCTCCGATCTATACTCAGATCAACACCAATTCACAAATCCAACACTCAAACCCTAACCTTTCCATCCTCAGGGCCAGTTTTATCAGCATTGGACACTTTTTCAACACAGATCCAACAAATCCCACCATCGCCGTCGACGGCACTCTAAGCCTCAATTCCTCAACAGACCTCCACACCTTCCTCGTTACATCTCTCCAACTCGTACACACCTTCGCCGCCGCCATCAAATCCACCGGCAGCAACCTCTTCATCACCTCCCACATACAACTCACCGGCAATCCCCCGGCCACAACCCCCTCCCCAACCACAATATCCTCCTCCACACCCTCCTCCTCCTCCTCATCCTCCCCATCCGACTCAGAAAACGACTCCCGCATATCCTTAAACGACAACGCGCGTCGCAAATTCGTATACGGCAGCGCCGTTGAGCTCATCACGGATCCCGCCGCCACCGACGATGCGTCCGGCGCCGCCGTTACCGCTGCCACGTTGCACACGTGGCCTTTCTTCGGCTGGCCGCATCGGCCGCAGTTGTAGTTTCCGCGGCGCTTGGAGGACTGCTTCGAGTCCTGATCGACTGATGCAGCGATCTGATGGCGTTGACGCATTTCGACCGATAAGATTGAAAATGAGAGAGAGAGAGTGCGTGTGCGTAAGAATTGGGGATTAGGGTTTGGGGAGAAATAGATGAGCGACGCGGGAGTGGCGGAAATATTTCGCGCGCTAATTATTTTTTAATTATCCATCGAATTAATTTTTAATTAGCTGAAAGATTAGACACGTCGGTTCATTATTACTTATACTTTTAGTAATAAGATTAAGTTAATAAGTTTATTTTTATAATATTTAAAGGATTGAATAGTTTTAAAATTGAATTAAGTACTTAAGTTATACGATTCTTATCGATACAAAAATAATAATTTGCGGTACTATTTATTTACCAGACGTGATATAATGACAAAATAATGTTAAACATGTCAGCAATAAGATTTCATTCCAGAGTGAAATTTTAGATAAATTAAAAATTTATAAATTAATTTTGTGAGATATTAATCTACAAATACACATTTATTTTATCTATTTTAATTTTTTATTATAAATTAAATATAAAATGCATATCAACATGGGATTCGTTTTTGAGTTGATTTTTTAAATGTTTAGGATGCTGACATGTCAGCGAGTTTAGTTGAAAGTGAACGTGTTGGGTCTGTCTGACGTGGCATTCCCAACAATGGGCTGGTAAACTTTTATGGGCCTGGGCCGGTGACATATTGGACTTTTTTCAAAGCTCAACAGAAGAACGAGTGTATTACGAGCCCAGCCCAAGTTTTGGCGGAGTATAAATACCAAGCGACTGGCCGCTACAGATTTCTAGGGTTTCGAATCGCAGCGCGGAGGAACCTCGTTGAGTCGTCACCATGGTAAGCTAAGATTAGCTTCTTCCCGATTCGGATACCTGTACAAAAAACAACGCTACTGAGTTTTGATTTTGTGGAATTTAGTTTGAATTATTTACGTACTTGATAGTAGATGTATAGCTTCTGTAGCGTATGCAGTTTAATTTGATTTTGGCGGAGCTGCGGCAGCAATTAGGGTTAGGGTTTGATTAGGATGTTATTCGGTTCTCAGTGGTTTTTGTATGATGTGTAATGTGAAATGGAGTGTAGTGTTCATTAGATTGCTTTTGAAGGTTTTGAGAGCGGTGTGTCTTTGTAGTGATGATGTCAATTTGTGTAGTTATTTTTATCGAGATGTTGCTTGGTGTGGATCTGCTTATGTTAACTAGGTGATTTATAATCTGCATTTTGGTGTTTTGGTAAGTAGAATGCTGGAAGGAGAGTATAATGTTTGTGTTGGATTTGTTTGAGTATGTGTTGTTTCTGTAGGTTAATGTTCCCAAGACTAAGAAGACCTACTGCAAGAACAAGGAATGCAAGAAGCACACCTTGCATAAGGTCACGCAGTACAAGAAGGGAAAGGATAGTCTTGCTGCACAAGGAAAGCGTCGTTATGATCGCAAGCAGTCTGGATACGGTGGTCAGACTAAGCCCGTCTTTCACAAGAAGGTAAATGACACTCGTCTTTATGGTTATAGTGAATATAGGCATTTCAAGATAAAACTGAACATGTTAAGGTCTTCTCAAACTTTGTTCTGATTTTGATTAATGGCATCAAACTAGAGTCTTGTAACACCTTTGTTTTGTTGCCATCATTGATTTACGTTGCCAATACTGAATGCCTCTCTATAATTAATAGTTCAATGACATCCTGATGTCCTGATATTTTTTTTTTTGTAAAGGCCTGAATTGCTCTCTTGCCATATTTTCCTCACATTATCTTTTCCTGATTGTACAGGCTAAGACCACCAAGAAGATTGTCCTGAGGCTGCAATGCCAGAGTTGCAAGCACATGTCTCAGCATTCAATCAAGAGGTGCAAGCACTTTGAAATCGGCGGAGACAAGAAAGGAAAGGGAACATCTCTCTTTTAAGTGTTATTCTGAAGTGTACTACTGCATGTCAAACTTCAGCTTCCTTTTTACCTGGTTCAGCAGTTCTGCTGGAACCCAAGAAGAAATATTTTTTTTCATTTTCTATTATGTTCTAGGTTCAATCATTCTCTTGAGAAATCAGTTATATGTTGAAACACTTTTGTGCAATCATATTAGGCAGCTTTATGATATTCATTTTGCAATCTTTTTATTCTTGCTGTTTTTTGATTATTGTTAAATGTATGTCGATAGTCAGATCAAATATAATCATAACTTAATATAAGATAAATATAAATTAGTGATCGTCATATAGTTGGTGCATGTATTTTGCCGCATAAGTTAATGATTGTTCCTTAATAAGAATACATCCGTCAAAACCTTATGCGAGACAAATGACACAATCATTTACGCGAAACCTAAGTTAACCATGCCGTGAAACATGATAACCTAACTAAGTGTTGAACAAAAGATGCCATTGCTCTTCAGAACAAGATATCTCGAGTGAGCTATGAAAAGTGTCAGCAACATGCGGACAGAATCTTGAAGTGCTGATAAAACATGACAGACAACATATGTAACTTCCAGAGGGTCTTATCTGAAATCCTCATCGTGCCAAATCTCCTTGTTTGGCCTGTGAAATTTCCGCAACCTGGTTTCTCATTACATTACCAAAAATATCAATACTTAAACAGAAGAACGTATTATACATTTTTACTCATAATGTGTCGAAACTTACATATAATGTAATCACTGAGTTAACGAGCTAAACTTATGTATTTTCATACGTTAAAACGACATTACATTTATGCGTTCTACGATCTACTCGTTGAAACAATGTTTTTGCTAAAAACTCGTCAAGCCTTTTTCAAATATTTATGTAAATCAATCATACCCGAATATCCATTAATGAATGAATATAAACATGAAAGAAACCTTATTAATCCAAAACTTGGAAATGGTGCTTATAATTTATTAGAATGTGAAAAAAGAAACTGGAAAACGATAAGATAGACGAAAAATCACAAACCATATTTATATATTATACATGGATAATATATCATTAAAATGAACATGAATCATAAATATCTATTCAGTATTCCCAACAAACATCTTTTCCTACTCCCTTTATCCTCCAAAATACCCAAATGTCCCAAATCAATTTGATTTCATGCCCTAATTTCATCAAAGCAAGAACATCTCCAAAGATGAGTCTAAATCAAATTCAACCCTTCTCATTTTTCTTTCTCACATTCTCAACATTCACTTCATATATATAATATATATATATAGAGAGAGAGAGAAAGAAACCACATCAGACCAGAACCGATTCGTCCGCTAGAGCTTCCTGCCCCAACGCCACAATCTCCAAATCGCCACACTCCAAGCACGCAGCCCTCGTGATTCCCACACCCCATTCCGCATTCGCGCGACCCCAGATCGCTCCCGGTTCAATGCAACTCGAAAGTTCGGTTCTTGCGGCTCTCCGGGTCTCCGCAAGCTGAGCGAAAGCGAGCGGATTGATGTAATTTGTGTGAAAGTTGGGATCTTGGCATGAAGAGGATGGCGAACCAGACTGTGAGTGTGGAGAGGGAGAAGCTGGCGGCATGCATGAGGTGTGGGATTTGTGACAAGCTGATGCGCGACGCGACGACCATTTCTGAGTGTATGCATCATTGTAAGTGCCTCTCCTACGTTGGTGTGTTTTTTTGTGTGATGGGTGTTTCCAAGATTGGATCTTGCTGATGATTGGTGTTGTGGGTTGTGTTGATCTGTGTGTTTTTTCTGGATTTGAATTGGGATTTGTTGGTTGGGAAATGTTGGATTTTGATGATTTTGTGTGGATTGGAGTTGCTGAATGTTGGGTTTTTCCAGTCTGCAGGAAATGTATATACAAGAAGATAACTGTTGAGGAAGTCGACAGTTGTCCGGTTTGCGGAGTTAATCTCGGCGCTGATCCATTGGAGAAGTTGAGGTATTCATGTTACTCTTATTCATTCAGCGTAGCCATCTTTTCGGGTCGTTTGGAAAGTAACGCCGCGTAGATGAATAGCAGTATGCGCGACTGGCCGCCACTATTTGTTTGTTTTAGTTTTTCAGGTTTTTCGTTTTGTGTAGCTTGAAAATGTATGTTTGGTGGAAGATGGCTGATTGGAATTTGCGTGCAGGCCGGATCACAATTTGCGAGAACTGAGGGCTAAAATTTTTGGAACAAAAAGATTAGGGGCTCAGTCAACCAATGTTGAGCCTGAGCCCTTGAGCGAGTCTCATATTAGGAGGAAAGAGCGGTCACTTTCGTCGTTGGGGGCTAATGCGCCTAAACAAAGGTCGGAACCTATCCTGACTGGCAAGAGAATGCAACACTTGACAAGGAGGTCGAGATTTGTACAGTCAGCGAGTCATTTGGAAAAGTCAAACAACAAGAAGAATAATCTCATAGATCTTCAGCAGCGCTCTAGCTCATCTGAGGATAAACATAAGTCATCTGAAGACGTAAGTTATAGATGCGTATGAGCATTTAGTTTATGTAACTGGCGGCAATTATTTGAAGTTTGAATTTTAAGATGACGCGTTGATATATTTTTTTTTTCTTTTTGTTGCAGAACTCTGATGACGAGTGGCCTCTTGTAAAGAAAACAACGGACAAAGAGGATAGGAATGTCAAACCGTCACATACTTCAGATGACATTTGGAACCCGTTGAATTGTCTGGTAGAAGTTGCGAACAAGACCAAGCCTGTCGATGCCGATATACCAAACACACATGATGATGAGATTCAAGTGCGGAAAAGCAGAATGAAGGACTACGGTCCTAAGACAAACATTGATACAAATTTCAAAGTTACTAACCCAAAAAAGTCTCGTAAGGCTCATTTGAAGAAAACTCCTGAAGTTCCAATCCGTATCATTCCTTCATCAACTTTCTCAGAGGAATCAAGCTCCAAGGACCAAAGGAATGGCCCAATTTGGCTTCAACTTCTCGCTTCAGAGAATCAGTGAGTAACCCACTTTTTTTTTTTTGCGTGTATGTTATGTCATTGTAGGGCTTGCGATTTTTTTCATTCTCATTTCATGTGGGAATGCTGAGACTCCTATTCTTTAACCATCTTTCGGAAGCCTTATTGTAATTTAATTATTATTCCCATCGTATATACATTTTAATTTGCTGATGAAATGTCTTGTTTGGTGTAGGGGAACTGAAATGTCGTTGCCGCAGATACCAACTAGTTACTTGAGAATCAAGTGAGTTTTTATTACCCTTATATATTTTTATACACCAAAATGACACTGTGATATGCGCCCCTGTTTGACCATCCTCTTTGCCGATGTGGATGTAAATTCAGGCAAAACAGACCTACGTTCTGTTAGGAATTTATTTAATTTTCTTTCCGAAAAAATAACAATACGAATGTTAATATTAGCAAAAAAAGAAAAGACACAAGGTTGCATATTTCAGTGAAATATAAGTTCAACTGATTTGTTGCGTCTGTCTCGATTGAACAGATGTAAATTTTGAATGGCTTCTGAATAAAAAAGCACTCGTACTCAACTGTCATTAGCCGCTTAAGTTGCTCTTGCTGTGTTTTTTCAGGGATGGGAGTATGATGGTTTCACAAGTTAGAAAGTACATTATGCAGAAACTGAATATCCACAGCGAAAATGAGGTGAGCACTGAAAAAAGTTTAATATATATTGAAAATACAGGAGAAGTTTTTTTTTTTGGTATCGTTTAATCATGATCATGTTACAATTTTGATCATGATGAACAGTAATGCAGTATGTCGAATTGCTAAATATTATGTAAGCAAAAGAGCGATACTCGAGCTTCGTATCAAAACTTTCTCGTTCTCATAGTTTTTCATTTCTGTTACAGATTGAGATTGCCTGCATGGGCCTGCCGCTCTTACCTGCAATGCCACTGACGGACGTGGTCAGCACGTGGCTACAAGCAACAGGAACACCACAAAAAATAACAGTAACAGTCGGTTCCTCCGCCAAAGACTTCATCATGGTGCTAACCTATTCAAGAAAAGCCCCAACGCCGCCGCCACCTACTTCATCGCTCGCCTTCTTGCATCTCTAGATCCCAATCCTCTACATTATCAAAGCACACATATTTTCAGCGACAGCTACATCTCCAACCCAATCTTGTCCGTTTCGTGTAACTTCACAGAGCTCTTGTAAGAGCTGCTTGCAGTTTCACAGGCCGAATTATTTTAGCTCAAACAAAATGGTAGTGACTAGTGAGTAGACCAGTGTATCAAACAGCTTCTGCAATTGCCAATGAAGATTGAGAACTTCAAAAATCATGCTTGCTTAAAGCTATCCCCTTTCCATCCTTCTCATGTACATCTCCACAGATCCAAGTCAAATGCATCACCAAGAACCCTAAACAGATTCAGAAACCCTAAAAAAGGACTCAAGTGTAAGACCAGATCTAAATCAAGAAATCCATTCCATTGAATTCATATGATTAAACTCCAAATAGCTTCAATTTTCCAACACAAGCCCTGAAATTCAAAATCCCCAAATTCAAAATTTCACTGGACTACCAACCACAGAAACCAGCAAACCATCACCACAGCCCTCATCCTCATCACAGTACAAATCCTCCACACTCCTAAACACACCATGAACGCACACAGCTACCAAGCTCACCACCGCAGAAACCCCTACATTCAGCCACACACCGGTGAACCCTACCGCCATCAAAGTACCTCCGGTCAGAACCGCAAGCACCACTCCGTCCCCGATCTCCCATCCCATCACCCTCACCGGCTCGTCCCGCCCCGAAATGTAGAAGTAGTACCATGTCAGAGCCATGGTAAGGAAAACGATGAGTGAGATCGGGTGGAAGAGGAGGCTGAGGAACAAGATCGTGAGCGAGATCAGGGCGTAGTTTACACGGAAATGGGAGAGATTGCGGCTTAAACGCATCATTGCTTCGCCGAAGACGTCAGGGCGCGTGAAGGAGGACGTCGAGGTGAATTCGCGCCACGGTCGCCGTTTGACCGGCGAGCGTGAGGCCGGTGACGGAATCGACATTTTTGGAGGGAGAGAGAAGTGGAGAAAAGTTTGGACCGTTAGGTGCGTTGAATACTTTTCCTCCCTGAATTACAGGTCAGCGAAACACGTGGCGTCATCTGAGTGGCTGGTGGGTCCGATACACACGGTTTCACGTGAACCTGGGCCAGCCCATTAAAAAGCCGATTGGGCCTGAAACACGTTGTTTCAAGTGAAAATGGGCCGGCTTAGTTTCGTCTCTCTATATCTAATTTTTTTTTCTTATACGTGGCGTGATGTGATTGGTCGGTTGGCCTCAAGTGGGCCCATTTTTGGGGGTTGTATCAGACGAAAATCTCGAAGGTTGGAAGAGTTCGAATCTGCTGTGGAAATTGTACGACGACGTGGAGGTTCGATTTCGGAGCGAGATGGTGTACTTGGCGACGTGGGACGAGTTTCTGGAACGATCGGTGCAGCTCTTTCGGGCGGATCCTGAATCGGTGAGTTGTTGATTTTTAGTGGTGTGTTGAAACCCTAGATGAGTGTTTTTAATGAATCGAGTTTGGTGTTGTGAATGCAGACTAGGTATCAGACGAAATACAGGAATTGTGATGGGAAATTGGTGGTGAAGGTTACGGATAATAAAGAGGTCAGGATTTTGATGTGTTGGATATTGATGAGTTAGGGTTTGATATTCGTGCTATGCTGAAAGCTGTTGTCAGATGTATGCGCATTAGCTAGTTTTATGTTTGATTGTTGCGTACGAATTTTACAGCTGCGATATTTGACATTGTGACGACCGGCAACATGTTTTTCTGAGTTTTTTTGGATGGAAAGGTTTGAAACGGAACTTGTACAGTCGAACATCCTTGCGAGATTTTTTTTTATTACTGATAGCTGATATGGTTTAAAAGGTAATGGGTGAATCATAGAATTTAGTAAGATCAAATTATTGGGAGTTATGGGCTTCCCGTTGTAGAGTTACTGGCCGACATATTCAATCAGTATGTCTCATTGAAGAGTGCAACGTTCTATTGCATAGGTTGCCTTAAATTTTAAACTGGTTATGATGATTCTTATTGGTCTTTGGTGATTAAGATAGCAGAAGATTGCTGTGCTTTTTGCAAAGAGTTAATCGTATTGCCAAGCTCTATGTCAAGAAAATAAGTTCGGTTTGGCGTCCAAAACTCGCAGTACAATCTTTTTTGAAATTTGATGGTCATGATATCTCTTCTTTTATATTGTCTTTGACAAACATCCTGGATGAAATGCCCATTGAAATTTTGGACTTTTATCTGTCGTGTTCCCTCCGTGTCTATACATGGGTTGCCAGATTATAATTATTATACTTCAATGCCTTTTGAGATTGATGAAAAAACCATGCACATGAATGGATTGGTATGCCGTCTGTAATAGGAGTTTTTTTTTTACATGTGTGTATGTATGATTATTGCTCCTCAGCAATATATAAGAACGTAGGAATACATCAACGGCCCAGTTTTCTGGACAAATGATTTTAGTCGTTGTAAGTAGGTAAGTTACAGCTCTATTCTTTTGACATTTGATTCTTTCCTTCATTTCTGTATGCTGGTAAAGCGAACACTGCATGGTTCATATAGTGCTTCTTTAGTGGTTATTTGCTTGGTATGTTAGTTACATGATATATGCAGCAACAGCTCATGTCATCTGGCAAAAACAAAAGAAAAGAAACTGTCTTACATACTTGAATTTCATCCATTGAAGCATTATGACTTTTTTATTTGCAGTGTATCAAGTATAAGACAGACCAAGCTCAGGATCTTAAGAAGTTAGAGAAATTGAACAATATATTTTTCACATTGATGGCTCGAGGTCCAGAAGGTATTATTTTACAAACTTTGTACTCTACTTGAAAAGAAATTCGTTCTAATGCAGACCAAATTATCTAACGAGTAGAGTCTCTGTTTTCTTCAGCTGATTTGTCAGAGGTCAGCGGAACTCAACAAGCGGAATCACAGCCTGCAAAAAGGGGAAGGGGAAGAAAACAGTAGCTTCTTAATTTACTTAAGGTATTCGAGGAAAACTGATGGATTGTTGCAACATTTTAAGTTGTGTTTCTGCTTCTTTTCCTACTCACCATCAGCTCCAAACACAACTTGGCCATCCTGAGCTTGCTTGTTTGTGCCAGTTCAAAGTGACCCAACTCTGTGCATGTCTTTGGATCTTTATGATGGCATAAAGCATCAAATAAGGAGCTTTCATCATAAACATTCAAATTCATGGTCTCCTCTACCATGCATGAACAGCTTTCTACGCTGCTCAGATCCCAATAACTTTCCTCCCTCTGCTTTTATCCTCCACTGCTTTAAGGTCCCTCAAAAGAGCCAAAATGTTCATATCCCATTCCCATGTGCCTTAAAGCACTCTCATTACCACCAAATCCTCCCTACCCTCTGCTTCCTCCATTAATTCACAAAGCTGAGGGTCACCATCCTCGACAGTGATCCCATTTCTCTTTTCCCACCTCAGGACAAGCCTCTCTTTTTTCTCTCCATAATGTGCTTCAATCAATCTATGCAGCCAATGAACATGGAAACCTAGCATTTCTTTAGGTTTCCCTCTGGCATTTGGGCTTGTGAACTTGACATTTTTGCCCTCAATTAGATTTTCAGTTATTCACCTCCATGACATCAACACTTACAGTGTGATTAAGTTTGAGATATATATTTATTTTTATAATTCAAAGAGACGGATACAAATGAGCGCTCAAAGCCAAAAGAAAAAGACGGAGCTAATCGAAATCTGATTCAAAAAAATACACCCTTTGAATTTCTCTTTAAAGTCTTGTTAAATTAAATTAAATATTTAAATAAATAATTTAATATGAAAAGAACTAACAGAGCCTCCACCAACTTGGAATCCAAAGCTCTTGCTTTCTATAATAATGTTGTGATTGGAAATGATTTGAAATCTAATCCTCTTGACAAATCTCTCTCTAGCTGCACGCTTTTTTGTCTTGATTAGCTTTAAGCGCAGTTTATTGAGTTCACACTTTCAACTCCTTTAGAAGCAAAGACAAGTCCAACTCACCATCATTATCTTCAAGGAAAAACAAACCCTAAAGAACTAATCATATATGCTAATTGAGGTGTGATTTTGAATATCTAATTAAGTAATTATCAATGAAAAATTTCAAGCCCACAATTTCATTAATTAATTAAAAGCAGTATTGACTAAATATACCTTTGAAACTGTTAACCAAATCAACCTTTATCCAAATTTATAAGACACAACAAACCAACCTTGTACTCTAAATGAGACTTTGTTTTGTTCGAACCAAATCCAACCCACATGTTTCAGATATAATAGTAAAAACACAAAAATAAACACATTGATTATGGAGAATATTAAATGCAAGAATCTTGGGTCAAATGCATTACAATGTTCTCCATGTGGCCCCCCACCCGACAACGATCTGTGTTTCATTTCGCCTCCTGCTTGCTCCCCAGCCCTCACTGCTGCTACTTGATTCCACTCCGCATTGCTCTGCTCTGCTCTCATCTTTGTTGACATTCCAAGTCAGATTTTATGCTTCTCAACTCTCCCTCTAAACCTCTCTCTATTTGTTGCTGCTGCGGCACTCGGTGGGATCAGTCTCTGAAAAGATGGGAGCTTTGGGTTATTCCGTGTGTGAAACGTGATGGGTCGTCGCCAAAATTGGGGGTGAGGAGTCTAGGGTTTCTGCTGTTGATTTTTGTTTCAACTTTTTTTTTGTAGGACTCTTTTGATGCAGTTTACTGGAATTAGGGGTTTCTTTTTTTGAGTCGAGTTTTTGAATCCCCAAATTTGAACTGGTTTTCTTGGGGAATGCTACGAGTTTCTAGATGGTTATGTTCCGGGTTGAAAAACAGAAATCCGGAAATGGGGGTTTTGAGTGGATGCTGGTTTGTCGGTAGAGATTGATTGTTGTGTGTTTGAGGTGGTGGGGTTGTTGTGTTTCTGGAGAAGGTTTTTGTGGTGTGTTTTGATTAGGGTTTGTGCTGGTTTGATTGAATTAGTATGGAGGAAGTTGAAGGAGCTAATAGAGCTGCCGTTGAGAGCTGTAACAAGGTCTTGAATCTGCTGTCTCAGCCGGCACTGGCTCAAGATCAGTTAATGCGTAGAAATCTGATGGTGGGGACTGGAGAGGCTGTTGGGAAGTTTCAGAAAGTTGCATCATTGCTGGGTAGAACTGTAGGTCATGCTCGAGCAAGAATGTCAAAGAATCCGCCAATTGCTAAGTTCCCGATGGCGAAAGGGTTAGTATTTGATCAGAGTGAGAAGGTGGAGGAGTGTCAATCTCGGAGCTTCCTGAAACTGAAGTCTGATTTCGACGAGAATATGAAGCAAGAATCGGGTGTCAGTGTTACTAGATCGGCCGTATATTCTGAGAATCCATCTCCATCTTTGGAAATCGGGTTGAGCTTTGACAATCAGGCCGCTCAAATTGGGAAACCGCTGCAAATAACGAGTGCCCATCAACACCATCAGCTGCTGCAACAACAGCAAATGCAGCAGCACCAGTTGATGAAGTATCGGTTTCAGCAGCAGCAGCAAGCTGAAATGATGTTTAACAGGAGTAACAGTGGGATGAGCTTGAACTTTGAAAGCTCTAGCTGCACACCAACTATGTCCACCAATAGGTCTTTTATGTCGTCTTTGAGTATGGATGGAAGCGTTGCGAATGTGAATGGAAGTGCGTTACGGCATTATGGGGCAAGCCATTCTCTGGACCATAGTTTGCAGAAGAAGAAATGTAACGGCAGGGGTGAGAATGGGAGCTTGAAATGTGGGAGTAGCCGATGCCATTGCTTGAAGAAGAGGTAAGTTTCCTACTTTGCTCTAGTTTTTTTTCCTTTTTCGATTCTCATTCTTTTTGTTCGACGTGTGATGACAGGAAACATCGAGTGAAGAGATCAATCAAGGTACCAGCAATCAGCAACAAGCAGGCAGACATCCCACCTGACGATTACTCGTGGAGGAAATATGGCCAGAAGCCGATCAAGGGCTCTCCTCATCCTAGGTAAATTACACATCTCCTTAGCCAGAAATTTCAAGACCATTAAAACTTTCTACTTTTTAAGCTATTCGCTTTGTCATTTAATCGTAACCATTGTGGTTCGTAAGGTCCGGTTTTCTTGCCGGACTGCCTAGGAACTCTTAGATTTGTAACTGGAGTTTGTGGTGCAGGGGATACTACAAATGCAGCAGCACGAGAGGGTGCCCGGCGAGGAAGCATGTGGAGAGGAGTTTGGAAGAGCCCGAAATGCTGATTGTTACTTACGAAGGCGAGCATAACCACCCCAGGTCCGCGGCTCATGAGCTTCCAGACCCGATTCTCCCCTAATGGGAGCTCCGGTTAAAACCTCTACTGGGCGAATTTAGGATAGTTAATGGGGGTATAGAGACTAGCAAAACTTAGACCTGACAGCTTCTTGTTGAGTCCTTGTCTACATTGTGTTGTTCAGTTTTTATGGTCTTGAGAAGGTTGAAAATCGGTCTGATGTTGTTTCTCTTGCAAGGGCATTCAACCTGGTTGGTGAACAACCTTAGCTTGTGAACTTTTTGTTGTGTTAAGGTTATGCTCATTGCTTTATCAAAGACACTGACCTACACCAATAGGTGGTCCCGCATTGTGGGGATAGAGGCCTACAGCGCGGAATAGATACACTTGCTAAGCAAAAAAAGTCAAGAAGGATAGGATCCTTTAACAACAACAATTTAAGCTTTACAGTTAACATTTAGTTAGCAATTCTTGAATCAGGGGAAACTGTAGAAGACAAAATTGAGTTGGGACTCTGAATATAAAAATGGTCTACAGCAATCTTAAAACAGTATAAAAGTTGAGGGCTGTTGTCCAACTTCCATGGAGTTGTGGAGAACTCCAAGTGAATGGTACTGACCAAGACATGCTCTGTAATAACAACTAGCAGAGTCAAGTGGTTTTGCTGCCAAAAATAATGACGATCTCACTTGAGCGGGATGAACCTAGAAGAGTGAGTGGCACCTATACCAGGCCTTCCGTGCTTGACGGGCTTGTATGAGATGGAGAACTCAGCCAAGTAATGGCCAATCATCTCAGGCTTTATTTCAACCTGGTTGAATGTCTTTCCGTTGTAGACACCAATGATGCTGCCAATCATTTCGGGAACAATGATCATGTTACGAAGGTGGGTTCTCACTGGCTCAGGCTTCTCACCTGGAGGTGCCTCCCTTTTCTGCATTTTACAATCAGATTAGATTACTCGGAAGGGCCATAGAATATCAAAAGTGAAATGTTACTGTAGCAATATAACACATCTGAACACAATTATAAAATGGACCCTCTATGATGATACATCCGATATTCAACCAAAATCCATCCAAAAAACTAGACATATTAAGAAATCTGATATACAGTAACTACTATAAACAATAAATGGAAATCTTTGCATCCATAAAACTGTCTCCCACTCCGCAGAAATATAGAACACTGCTTACCATGAATCCCAATTAATAACATTTTAAATGACTTCTATAATTACTAGACAAATGTTCTCTGGCAAATGCTGACTTCCATAATTAATATTCAGAACAGTGAGGTGCTAAATTCATTTGGTAATGCTTTAAAATCCACATGAGTTAAATATAAAATTGACAAATAACAAAGGTTTTCCTCATCTACGCATGCCCAGTGAACCATACACTTACTAAGCAATGCTACCTATGTACAACACAAAATGCTATTGATAAAATTCGCACTATCACAAGCTTGGACATAAAAATACTAGTAAACTAAAAGCTCGAGAGCAACCAACCGCTTTGCGCAATTTCTTAATCAAAGCCATTGGCTTCCTCTTCAAACCTCTCTGAAACCTAAAACACCGGAAACCAAACATCAACACACCACTCGATCAACTCCACACTATAACAATAATCCAGTCACAAATGATCTAACCTTCTACGAGCACGAGCAGTGAAGAGCTTGACGAGTTCGTCAGTAGACATGTCCAGCAGAGCATCCAAATCCACACCTCTGAAGCTGAACTTCTTAAACGTCCTCTTCTTCGGCTGTCCGGCAGTAACATCTGTCTCAATATCCGCCTGAAACAAACAACAAAATTACAAAATCAATATCAAACCCTAAAAATGAAATTCACACCACCGACAATTCAAATTCATAATATGAAGTCCGATAAGGTTGAATCTTTCACCATGACTGCTACAGATGCTGCGTTCTTCGTCGACGAACGACCTCGATACTGGTGCAAGATCGCGTTGGAGGAGAGGACGCGAAGCTAGGGCTTTTCACTGAGCGCTTCCTATTTATATGCTCGTAAATTGGGCCTGCAACCATCCCGGGTTCAAAAGCCCAATGTTTTATTATTGGGTCAGCCCATTTAGATGGGCTTAGAATGACAATGAGTGAAAACATTTTATTTATAATTAAATTAATATTTAAATAAAATTAAAAGCACTTTTGGCAATCCACAATAACGGATTTTTCCAAACGCGGTCTTAAGTCTTAACCGTTTTCTTCTCTCAGCGATATCAATGGCGGAAGAGAGAGGAGAGAGAGAAGAGAGCGACAAGCAAGCAGTTCCGACAAACCAGCGAAGAAGAAGAGAGCTCAGCCTCTTCGCTTCCTCCTCACCCTTCGTAATCCGCAACTCAAGCAGATGTCTCTCCTCCACAAATCCTTCCGCGCCAGCACGATGCCCCATCTCCGATTCACATTTTCCATTTTCGTGCCCAACTTTTTCCCTTCCTTTCATCCTAACACTTCTGTGCACATCGTCTCGTCGGCATGCCGGATCGACGCACGAATCCGCTGTTTTGACCTAATTCCGACGCATATTGCGCTGGTGGCAAAACCTAATCGAAAAGTTGAGGGAAGCGAGGATCGATACATTTCCAATTGCGGTGCCTTAAAAGCGTAATTGATTTGATTCAGAGAGTTTATGTAGCTGGGGTTTTCATTCAGGATTAGAATGGTAATTCATCTGAACATTTTTTTGTGTATGTTTGTTCCATTATTTTACCCGAATTTGGGAGTTCATGAAGTTCGTATATGGTGGAGATTTAGGGGATGTAGGCATAGTTTTGATCCTTTGTGCAAGAGGTGGGCTGTGTTTGGATGAGTTGATTACATATCCAGGAAGATAGTTCATTAAGATGGTTTAATCTTGAGCTTGGATAATCTCAGTCTAGTTGACATTTTTTCTGAATTTATATCTCAGTTGTTTATGCAATTAGTGAATTTTACTTCATCAGCTCCTGAGTTAATATTTATGAAAAGTATTGTTTGTATAATAATCAGAAGTGTGGAGCTGTTCTCATGGAGTAAATTAATTTTTGTAGGGTGCTCCGGTGAATGTTGATGTAGGGTGTCAGGTCTGGGTTGAGGATCCATATGTAGCTTGGATTGATGGTCGGGTCATTTCATTGCAAGGGCAGGATGCTGAGATAGAAACTGGCAATGAAACTACGGTATTTGACAGTGCTATGCTTTTATATCTCAGCAGTAGGATCCCTGCACATAATTTATATGCATAGTTTCATAATGTTTTCTCTAATTGGTCGTTTGAGATGTCAGTTTCTGTCATTCTATAAACAATGAAATCATAGATAGTATTTTGGTGGTTGGCTTATTTGGAATTGTTTGAAGAATGATAATGATGGGTTTATATATAAAACCTCAACATTGATTTGAAAATTTTGTATACTTCCAATTGAAATTCGAAAAGAGAGTCAAGAACAGCACATATTGGTAACATATGCTTGAACTTGTTGGCTTGCTCTTAGATTCAATGAAAACTTGCCTCACATGTAATAGTTAGGTTGCCTGCTTTGATGTAAACTCTGATAATTATTGAAGTAATCTCCATTACGTCACTAGCTTCGCTTCCTTTGCAATTTGTATACTGCCTGAAAAATGAAACAGGGCCAAGTTCTGGCTATCACCTTCTCTTTGATTTGCTTACTCTATTCACAAAGGTTGTTTCACCCATATCCAAGTTACATCTAAAGGAGGAACTTCCTCCTAGCGGAGTTGATGATATGACCAAATTGGCATATTTGCATGAGCCTGGAGTTCTGCACAATCTAGCTGTGAGATATGAACAAAATATAATCTATGTAAGCTCTTTTATTAATCTACATTGCTTACTCTAAGTGAAGTTTTTCAAGTAGGGTTGATTTTTATACTTAATTTATTAATCACAGACTTACACGGGAAATATTCTTATTGCTGTCAATCCATTCCAAAGACTGCCTCCGTTGTATGATACTGATGTGATGGAACAGTATAAGGGAGCACCATTCGGAAAATTAAGCCCTCATGTATATGCAATTGCTGATGCAGCCTACAGGTATTTTTAGATATAAATCACCCTTTGCTCTTTGACTGTTTTTTGCGATCAGCTTACTTATTTAATCAACTACAGGGCAATGATTGATGAAGGAAAACGAAACTCTATCTTGGTTAGTGGCGAAAGTGGGGCTGGTAAGACTGAAACTACCAAAGTGCTAATGAGATACTTAGCTTATTTAGGAGGCCGTGTTACTTCCGAGAGGAGGACTGTCGAACAACAAGTTTTAGAAGTAAGATACCTCCTGTTTACTCTCCAAATGACTGACGTTTCTGTGTTGGAAAAAACATTATTCGAAAGGAGTGATGCGGGGACTTATCATAAAAGCAGAAGCACATTGAAAAATCTCTATCATGTTGATTTAAAACTTTCTAGCTTCACATTTACTGTCTTTGCCCGCATGATGAGAGCACACCTTTTCTGAATTTGCCTCGGCCCTGAATGTATTTTTACTTAAAATATTCTCACAAACATGATAGCCAAACTCATGACATTCAATATGTACAAGCTCCGTAGATTCCTCAAAGTGCTAGCTTTATTAAGCTTTACATTCGCCATGAACTTGCAACCATTTGTTCTGACCCTGTATGCAGTCAAATCCAGTCCTTGAAGCATTTGGCAATGCAAAAACTGCCCGGAATAATAATTCAAGGTAAGGTAATATTTTGTATTATGGCATTTTATCATTGTCATGTAGCTGGTTTTCAGATCTAGTATAGGTCCTTTCCTTGCTCAGCAATGGTCAATAGTAAATATACTGTGAGGAAGATGTCAGTATGTGATTTAGTCCTCTTGAACGTTAAGGGCTGTAATTCAAGTCTTACCATGTACATCTCGCACTTGGGTGAGACTTGTAAGTCCTGAAGATATATTACGTTTATCGTAGCATACAAATCCCCACTGTTTCTTATCTCTATTGATATTCTGTTGCATGTCAATTAGCCGTTTCGGAAAGTTTGTGGAGCTTCAATTTGATAAGCATGGGAGAATATCAGGGGCTGCTATCAGAACTTATCTTCTAGAGAGATCACGTGTTTGTCAAATATCAGACCCTGAGCGCAACTACCATTGTTTTTACTTACTCTGTGCAGCACCACCATATGTATGTGATTCTTCTTGTTTATCATTGAAGTTTTACCGATTGAATTACTGGTTGAAAATTGTTCCCTCTTGTAAACATTTTGACTAGGAGATTGAGCGGTATAAGTTGGGAAGCCCAAAATCATTCCGATATCTTAATCAATCAAATTGCTATGAACTGGACGGTGTAAGTGATGCTGAGGATTACCTTACCACCAGGAGAGCTATGGATATTGTTGGCATTGGCGAGAATGAACAGGTGTCAATTATACTGCTTGAGCTTTGATAACATGCGTTATCAATTTTTCTTCTAATTTTATTTTACCCCGTTCACTTAAGAGCTTCTCCTGACACTGCATATTTGCTAGGATGCCATCTTCAGAGTAGTGGCTGCTATTCTTCATTTGGGCAACATTGATTTTGCTAAGGGAGAGGACTCTGATTCTTCAGTAGTAACAGAGGAATCCAGATGCCATCTGCAAGTGACAGCAGAACTTCTTATGTACGAGTTCCTTAGGACTTTGATGAGGTGATATGACTTTTTGTAGTTATGTTATTTTACTAAACAATTTCGGAATATAACAGGTGTGATCCTCAAAAGTTGCAAGACGCATTATGCGAACGTGTAATGATAACACCAGAAGAAGTAATCACAAGAAGTCTGGATCCACATAGTGCAGCCATTAGTAGAGATGGGTTAGCTAAGACCATATATTCTCGATTGTTTGACTGGTAAGACACTGCTTTTGGGGTCAATAAATGTACTCATGGTCGGCTTTTTATGTAACATCTGAAGATAGGCTCCAATTTTCCCTTCTTGTTTTTTGCTGATCAGAATCACTGAAGAAGGTATTTTACTCTTATTTTATAGGCTGGTGAACAAAATTAATAGTTCAATCGGACAGGACCCCTCATCGGAATCTCTTATTGGTATTCTTGACATCTATGGCTTTGAAAGTTTCAAGACAAATAGGTAATGGGCTGATTTAACCAGAGACGGAATAACTGCGAAAGTTGCTTCAACTTCAAAATTCTGATGAATGATAGTGTCAACATTTGCAGTTTCGAACAGTTCTGCATAAATTATACGAACGAGAAGCTCCAACAACATTTCAATCAGGTATAGAGTCTATCACCACTTTGAATAAAGAACTGCTCTTTCCACATTGGAATTTCATACTCTCTTTGGGTGGTTACTATCCTTCAGCATGTTTTCAAGATGGAGCAAGAAGAATACACAAAGGAGGAAATTGATTGGAGCTACATAGATTTTGTTGATAATCAAGATATTCTGGATTTGATTGAGAAGGTACTAGTATTTTTACTGAAACATTAGTTTATGCAATTCTGTTTGATTTTTCTTGATGGAATTATGTTTGAAACTTACAAACAACCATCCACACGTAATAGTCACCTCCTTCTTTAGTCATTGTGTTATAAATCGTTAGCACGACCGGGTAACAGACTTTTGTTTCGTCCAGAATCATTAAATGAGATTCTAGATGCTTCCTTTCTTACCTATTCATTAATAGAAGTTACTACACTTTTGTAGAAACCAGGAGGGATAATGGCTCTACTGGATGAAGCATGGTATATTAATTTTCATCTTGCCTCTGACATTATGTTTCCTTAGCAACCATTTGTTATATTTATTATTAAGGAATTGCTGATATTATCAACTATCCATTGTTCATTATGCAGCATGTTTCCAAAATCAACTCATGAAACCTTCTCACAAAAACTCTATCAGACATTCAAAAATCACAAGCGATTTTTAAAGACAAAACTGTCTCGTACAGATTTCACCATCGCTCATTATGCAGGGGAGGTACGTTAATTGGCTGTTTGTTGCTATGATCAGATATGCAGTCATAGGGTTGGCATTGCACATAAATCATTTCAGTGTTCACTTGTTTGCAGGTTCAATATCAATCTGATCATTTTCTAGACAAAAACAAAGACTATATTGTTCCAGAACACCAAGACTTGCTGAGTGCTTCCAGTTGCTATTTTGTTCCACAGCTTTTTCCTCCTCTGCCAGAGGAGATGACAAAGTCTTCCAAATTTTCATCAATAGGATATCGATTTAAGGTACCTTTGGTGTACTTATTTATTCTTGAGTTGGCTCCTGATTATATTGACAGCAATTAGTATTTATAAAGTGACTTTGTGCCCCTAAGGTCTTCAATCCTGTAGTTCGTACACTGAAGACAATTCTATTTGTTTTTCAGTTACAACTGCAGCAACTAATGGACACATTAAATTCAACTGAACCTCACTATATCAGATGTGTGAAGCCAAACGGTTCCCTCGAACCCTCTGTGTTCGAGAAAATTAATGTCATCCATCAATTGCGTTCCGGCGTGAGTACAATCTGCAAAATTTCTGAAGAATCATTACATTTCATAAAAGCTTACAGTGCTGAACATTAATTGATCATTTTTTCCATGCAGGGTGTTTTAGAAGCAATTCGAATTAGCTGTGCTGGATATCCTACTCACAGGACGTTCGCTGAATTTATAGAACGGTTTTGCACTCTTGCTGTAGAAGTTTGCAAGGAAGGGTAGGTAAACAAAAAGTAAAAACACTGTATGTGCTTACATTTCAAATTTTTATTGTTAATTCATTATTCCTTTGAGCAGTTTTGATGAAAAAG
The DNA here is from genome assembly GCA_963678935.1 of Umbilicus rupestris. Classification (NCBI taxonomy): domain Eukaryota; kingdom Viridiplantae; phylum Streptophyta; class Magnoliopsida; order Saxifragales; family Crassulaceae; genus Umbilicus; species Umbilicus rupestris. Next base: position 830,350 of record OY787623.1, on the reverse strand, counting down.
AAGCCTGCATTAAAATATTGGAAAAGACCGGCATCACTGGGTCTCAGGTAATTCATGGAAAAACTCAATGCGTTTTGTTATTGGTTAAGCCAACGTGACCTATATTCTACTTGTGTCATCTTATCCGTGAATGTGCGGAAAAAGCTTAACAGGGTCTTACAATTATAGTTCGGTGGCTCTGCAGCTAAAATAATACATCGTTTTACATTTTTCATAGCAATATTTTTCAATCATGTGTAGATAGGCAAAACAAAGGTCCTCCTTAGAGCTGGTCATATGGCTGAGTTAGATTTGAGAAGATCAGCTAAGCGTAACAATGCAGCCAAGGTGATCCAAAAACACAATAGGGGCCATATTGCACGTAGAGAGTACATTGTTAAACGAAGGTCTTCTATTCATCTACAATCTGCCTGGAGAAGTAAGACCCCGAAAAAAGTTATTGCATACTTTGACTGCTAGTGGTCATATCTGCTCACTTTTTTGTTCATTTGTCGAGGATAATTTAGTCTAAGACATTTTGTTCTTACTGTAGAAAGGTTGGCGTGGAAAGAATATGTACGAATGGCAAAGGAGAAGGAAATTGCTGCCGTTAGAATTCAGAAGCATTTCCGAGGACATCGGGCAGCAAAGGATTTCAACCTACTCAACTCATCTGTCATTATACTACAGTCAGCTATACGAGCAATGGCGGATCGTAAGCTATTCAGACATAGTAAGCAAAGCAAAGCAGCTACTACTATTCAGGTAGTAGCTATGGCCCACATAAACTATTTGTTTCAGAATTCTGAAAGGAAGTTACAAATTTTGGCAGTCTAAGTTATTGAAACAAATTTTGGCAGTCTCATTGGAGACGTCACAGAGATTACACAGACTATCAGAAGCTTAGAAAAATATCAAAGATCTCACAAAATAGATGGAGGGGGAAACGTGCAAATAAAATGATGGTATGTTTTTATATTTTGGCTTCTCCAGTGTTTTAGAATTTACACTTGACAGATGAGTAGTTGTCTGTTGAAATTTATTGAGAAATCAAAATCCATCAGGCTTGAAATTTGGCATGATATTCGTTGAATTTGTCAACTTCATTTGTGTTAGTGCTATATATCTCTCACAATGATAGTTTTTTTATCAGTAGCTGTTATCTTCTTCAGGTTGCAGATGAAACAAAATCTCTCAAAGTTGCAAAGGAAAATCTTGAACACGAAGATGACGAACTCAGATGCAATCTACAACGCGAACAACACCGCAGGGTAATGAATGTATACGGTGCAAACGAGCACTCTGTTTTACCTAAAATTTTAAAGCTTATGTATGATGATGCTTCATTCATTTACCATGGGATAAAGGCTAAACCGGTAAAGAATAATAGTACACTTTAATTATGCTCCAAAACAAACAGCGTTGAAACAATTTTCCTTCATCAGGAATTAGGATTGAGTTATGTGAATCCAATCTGTCATATCTTGATTCCTGGCAGACTGATTTAGAAGAAGCAACAAGTCAAGAAACCATAGACTTGCACAACTCCCTGGAAGCAATGCGTAGTCAAGTGGACGAAACAAATGCATTACTCTTGAAGGAGCGTCGGGCTGCTCAAAAGATGGTGGATGAATTGAATAGAGTTAAAGCACGTCCTTCTGTTGCCAAAGGATCTGGGGAACTTGATTTGCTGGTGTCTGAAGTGGAAAACTTAAAGGTAAATAATTAAATGTAAGAGTTGACAAATGGATTACTTCCTTGACGACTTATTAACTTGTTCACCAGCTGGGCAGGATAGATATCTTGAACTATTACTTCCACTATCTTGCTTTGATTAATTTTATCTATGCAAATTGTGCAGGCCTTGCTGCTGTCAGAGAAACAAAGATCGGAAGATTTGGAGAAGAAATACTTGGAAGCTCTGGAAACTAGTGAAGAAAGACGAAAGAAACTAGAGGAGACAGAAAGGAGAGTCCATGAGCTACAAGAATCTTTGGACAGGTACTTGTCACGTATAAACATTTGTGAAAGTAGTAGTCACATATAACTAGAATCTTGAGATCCTTGTAGCTAAAAAATTTAATTGTCCAAGAACATTTTGATCTTATACTTGACATTATTTTAGTGTGGTTCAGGATGTTATATTCCATGTCCAATCAAGTGGCGGAGCTGAAAATGCTACTACATACCTCCTCGATTTCGAACTCAACCTCTGGATCATTACCCATAGTTGAGCAGATGGATGCTGTTTCAACATCCTCGGACGCCTCATCCACCGCCTCTGATTTCACTTTCCCTGCTCCTCCTCCTCCAACTTCAGGATCCTTTTCCACTTTCAGTTCCAATGGTCTTCAGTTGATAGTTAAGGATGTCTCAGCTGGTGACAATTCAGGTCAGCCTTCATCTGCTCACTTGTATCATTTTCCCACAATTGTCTCTATATGCTGAAATTATTATTGCAGGATCTGAACACTGGGAAAGCGATCAAGAGGGCTCATTCGATGACTTCTTCTGATGTAAGAATCTTAGTCATTCTAGAGAAAGAATTGATATTAGTCAGTCAGCCTCATTATCAATTACAGTTCAATGTTACATAGTAATAACACAAGCAATAAACATCTCCTGAATTGAAACTAGGTAGATGTGGTGGTGTGATGGCAATGCATTGGGAATAATAATCATGATTGTGCCTCCATCATTCATGGATTCATGCAAGTCATCTAGCTAGGGTAATACAACACCCTTCACTAGCTAGCTGCCCAACACTGCAATGATATGGTACATATGCATGTTTATTGTCTACTGTTTTGATGTTTTTTTGAGTTAAAGCAAGATCCTTAAATGGGGTGAAACATGGGCTTCAAAGTACCATTGTGTTCCATTTCCATTCTCATGCATATAATTGAGGCAGTACCCACTTTTCCAGGTAAATATTTAGTGCACATACACTGCCCAACTCACCTGATTATTCACCTCTCTCCCTCATAGCTAGCTTGCCTTGAGTTAGGTCACACATCTCCATCTTACTTCTCTCTACCCATTGATGCTTGTTGTCTTCCATTCTCTGGTCTAGGGCACATTTTGTAGGAGAGGGTTTTAGAGAGATGATGAGGAAGGGCACTGGTGATTCTAGTACAAGTTTTAACAACTACATGGTGAAGGGTGGTAGTGAAGCAGAGTTGAGCAATGGTGACAGTGAGATTAAGAATCACAAGCTGTGTTATGGAGGAGGAGATGCTGATGACTTGCTATCATCATGGCCTCCAAGGCACTACACATGCAGCTTCTGCAGGAGAAGATTCAAGTCAGCTCAAGCTCTGGGTGGCCACATGAATGTTCACAGAAGAGCTAGAGCCATGCTCAGATCACAATCCATGTCACCCATTTCATCACCACCCTCATCTCCATGGCTCCACAGGACCCTCACTACTGCTCCCCCTCATCATCCTTTTCAACATGATCACTTCATTTACCCTAATCCTCACTGCCCTTCAAACCATATTAACCTTAGCCATTCCAATCTCTCACATCTCCCCATCATCACCATCACCCCATCAATAACTGTTAAGCACAAGAATCCTCTATCAGCACCCTACAAGCATCTGCCAGAGACTCAGTTTCAACATGCTGAGCTTAGTCATGATATAGAGAAGGTTAAGAAGTACTGCTTTAGGGCTGAGAATAGCAGCACCACTGTCCATCAAGATGATGCAGTGGTGAGACTAAGTTTGGGTGGTAGCAGGCCTGCTGTGGAAGAAGAAGACATTGATCTGGAGCTTCGTCTGGGATTTTAACAACCAAAAGGGTGCAGCAATTCAAGACTCATTCAATCAAAAAACAGTGCAAAACTGCATCATCCAAGTGTAGCTTTGTATGTCCTACTGATCTAACTTCAGTTCTTTCATTGAAAATCTTTCAGCAATGAATGTTCATTTTGACTGGAACCTGTTGCTCCAAGGTTTTCCAGTGCTATCTAAACCCTTGTTGTGAGCTCTCTTAATGGAGCACAACAAGAGGTTTGAATTGACACATCTTTGCATTGTGTGTTTTCCAACATGAATGCTAATGCTGATGATGTCTTTGAATGTTCCCAACAAATGTTTGTATGTCAGCTTGATGATGGCCTTTCCATATTAAGAAGTTCAAAGCTCTTGGGCCAGTCCCAAACCCTCTCTTTGCTTATGTCATACATATACCTCTAAATCAATTTATTCACAGCACCAGTCTGACCCATTTCAAGCTTAGGCAGATGGTCAAAGCAAGACACCCCACATTTCACTAGAGAAAACAACACACATTCTTAAACATATGTTCCAGTCTTGGTTGTCAGTCAGCTGAGAGAAGGACCTACTCAACAGAGAGAGGCTGACAAACAGCATGTTCTTGTGAATGAAATAAGCCTAGTTATGACATCTGAGAGTCATGGGATAAATTAGCTTCTTCTTCATCATCATCATGTCCTTGTGTCTATGCCCACCTCCTTTAGCTTTGTATTTCCTCCTGCTTGTCTTTTTCTTTCATGCTTTTGGATCCCTGCAAAATAAGGATGTTATCAGAACAAAGTCCAGCATAAACAAAGAAAAGATACAAAGTAAAGCAAGAAAAAAAACATCTGGTGTCTGCTTTATATGCCCATATTAAAGACACTGTACCCTATGCTTAAATGCACACAATGGCCTTTTGCACAATAACACAGAGCTCAACTTTAACAGCTCTGCTTTAAGGATCACATAAACTAGTTAACAATCAAATATTTCAGGTGCCCTTGTTGAGGGTCTTATAGCAGATGGTGAAGAGGTGTACCCCAGCTAACATATGGCATTGTAAGTATCAGATGGTTACTGATAACTACCCATTTTCTATCTGGATCCAGCTATTCAGCCCAAACCTGAATTCATTCCATATACGCACAGGCAGTTCTAGTACCAGTATCGCCTTTGCTCGGTCAAAGTTCGTTGTCCACCGGTCCTGTGAATTACTATATATCACTTTGCCGCTCAAGTGAGTTCACATTAGTGTGACACATAGTGCAAATTATAAAACAGTACGACAAAGCCATTTACGCCAGAGTGAAAGAATCTACCTGTCCAGGTTGGAGACTGGAGCTGCATCAATGAAAATTTCCAACAACCCCTCTATGATATGCTAAGTATAATAGTATAGCAAGAGATTACATCACGTTTAGGAAACACGAAATGATAGGCTTAAGTTCATATTTTGATCCTCCGACACAAGGGTGACATGGGAAACAAGAAAATGTAGCTTATTTATTTCATTGACATATTTTCGACGCTTTATGTACATGGCAGTTTGTAAAGTGTTTTATGCAAAATATATACAGAAAACCAAGTACAGACCAATCAGCCAGATTAAAAGGCGCCATATGCGATCAGTCTCTTCATTCAAGAATACCAATTATTTTGTGAGAAAATAAACGACTAGAAAAACAACTGAGAATGATGCAACCAGTGTGAACATCCTTCGGCTTGATTTGGTTTCGAAAACCTACAACAGTGAACACTGTCATTGGTGAAGATGTTGGATGAATTTTAAAACTAGAAAAGAAAAAAAAAAGTGAACCGCAAATAGAAACAGAACCAAACTATACCATCTTAAATTTGTCCATAGTTCCAGACAGGACGCTCCTTGATAAGTCCATGTCATTACCCTGAACGCGCAAAAAAGTCAAGTAAGGATTTTTTTCACTCAAAATAATAAATACATACTTCATGAAGTTTGCCCACCATTCTGTCTAACAACCGGTTCTGAGTTTCGACTTCTTCATGTATATCACCCGTCAACTGTCATTAAGTTAATCAATGAAAACTTACCAGCAGCAAATCAAGAAAATCTCATCTAAAGTAAACATGTACTTCAGAAGCTCAAAACAAGACACAGTCACTTAAAGCTCAAGCTTCAATCAGAATTACATATTCTCACATTCTCGCGGCAGTTTACTGCATTAATTTAGCCCTCACACCTCACTAAGGTACCCGATATCAGAATTAGCATCGTCAACGCTCAACGTCTTCTCTTAACAGTTAGGACTCAAAAGCCTATGAACCATCTCATCACCACCGAAATTTTACATCAACCACAAATGAATTTCAAGCGTGCCAAGTTCACAAAACTAATGTCATTCCAACTCAAATCAAAGTCACAGTTTTCGCTCGTAAAAGAAAATTTACGCGCATATCAATCACAAGCTTATACTACCATAGGGCGAAAAATCATACACTAAGTACCAACCAAGCCACCATCAAAGACAAAAACTGACCCTTTTCAAAACACTGACTCTTTCCTCCAAACCTCCCAATCCAACATCATTCTCAATCTCACTAATTTCATGAGACGATGAAGCCCTAATTCCCCCTCTTCGATTCCATCAAATAGCCCCATTCTTTCACCGCGCGCATCCCGAATTCAACATCAGAAACGTTTTTTAGAATCTTAAACACATCGAATTGGGATCGAATTGAATGAAAAATACTCACTCACCTTCTGGAATTCATACCCGCTTTTTGCACTATCTCTAACTTCGACTCTGAAATTGACTTCCTGCACGAATCAAAAATTCAATCGACGTGGGACATCATCAGATAACCCAATCAAAGGAGATGGATACAAATTGGGTACACAGAGCTCTGATCGAATTCCAATCCGACAACTGCCCGAGCAATCAATCAGTCCGAAAATTCAGATGAATACAACCCACGAAACCAAACACAGTTTTCTGCAACATCAAAAAAACGCATTGAAAGCTCAGGAATAGAAGTCGGGCCCTCCGCGAGAAATTGACCTTGCTGACGAAGCGATTCGGCTGATGACTGATGCCAAGAAGAAGAAAGGGTAAGAATGTAATACGTGAAAGTTAGGGGATCAATATGTAAATATCATAAAGTTTTGGGGTTTGAATCAAGATGTTATAGAGTACTAAGCTACTAGCCAATAGGAATATAAAGAGATAAATTATTTTAATAAAAGATATAAGAATTCTCCATTGTTGCTTGAGCTTCAAGCTACCGTATTCTTTGCATTCTCTGTACTTAGCAGCTTCAAGCTTCTCCATCATCCCAGACTTCATAATCGATCTTGTCTTGCTTCATGGGCCAGTCAAAGGTCTGATTTTGTTGATACAAGGTCTTTGTGTTCGATTACAAAACCCTAATTCATAAAACCCTATTCTACAAAACCCTAATTCAAATGTTGGATTATAAAAGCTTGATCATATATAGGCCATAGCAGCTGCCTCAGCAGGCTCAAAGGTTCCAAGCCAAACCCTAACCCCATCCCTTGTTGAATCTCTTATCTCAGCTGCAAATCTCCCCCAAGGTCTTTTCCTCACTCCGATGAAGGAAGGTTCCTTAACGGGCTTCTTCAACTGGTGAGTATTGATATTAGTTGATAGCTTTTCATTGTCCATTGATGATGTATATGAAGACTATGTTGGAATATGCACTTGGTGAAATCGTTTTATACAGTGAAGTTTGAATAAACTAGGTTATATTGGATTATAAAATATAAGTTTGAATTTTGGGTCAGAATGGTGTTATAATTCAGTTGGACTAATGAATTCTTACAATGGTATCAGAGTCCATGATTCGATCTGGGCCAAATTTGTGGGATGTGAGACTTGTCCAAGCGTCAGTTTGTGGGATGTGGGATTCCAAGAATCCCCTAACCAAGTTGTAGAGCAATTGTGACTATGTCAGTTGCAGAACAACGAAGGTTCATAGGTTGGACACTAATGAGGTGTATTATACCCTAATAAGTTGGGGAGTCACAAAACAGAGTGCACCTATGAACCTATGATTGATTAGGGGGAGCACGTACAACTTCCAAGTGAGGAGATACTATTGGAATATGAAACAAATGGGTAGTAATGAAAACAAATTAGAATGAAGTTAAGTCAGTTCATTCTGGTCCAAGATCTTATATAAGACTATATATCAATAGTCAATATAGTTAGATATCTTTTATCACATCAAGGATCCAAGAAAGAGCTAAAATCATGTCCAAAAGCAAGAATGATTATTTAGTATCTGTGTGGATAAAAAGACCACTAAACATTTATGTCGATTTATTTTCAATCATCATATGACTTGCAATGTTGTTTTATTCACTAGTCAATAGGCATGAGTGTATATGGAATCTTTGTCATTACTTGGATTCTCTTATCCTTCTTGAAGTTGGGAAAGTCCATGAATTCGTAAGAGATAAATTCACAAAATATAATACTGTAATTCACCAGAAATTTAGAGAAGACTTTGAAAATTTATTGGCTAAAAGATATGTATCTAATATATGAGAATCGTATTGATACTAAAGTTAAATTTGGTAATATGAGATAATGCTAAAAAAGAGAAAACGACCAAAAAGAGAAAACAAAATAAAAGATAATTGTTGCCAAATCTCGTAAATCTTCTGAGAATAAGAAAACTGAGATTTGGTCCAAATGTCTCCAAATAGTCGAAAAGCACCATGCAAACTTTTGCGACGTCGTTTCGCTTTGAGAAATCCGACTTTCGTAACAATCGGACACGATCTAAATTTTCTTCGCCCTATGTTACTTATTCTTGTTTAACTTGTGCTGTGAGATTGTACAGAAGCTGGTCTTTTGTGTGGTTATGTTTATGCGGCTGAAAACCTAGTTAGGCCACATATATACAAGGTAGCAACTTGAGAGTAATTGGAATGGTAACTTTACACTGGACTCAAGTTTAAGCCTGACCTTTGGCTAGGTTAAAAATATTACAAACCCTAAACTTGCGAAACCCTAAAGGTAACAAAATGAGTTCATTTGTGTCTGTGACACTTGCTAATTTATGATTTAAACATCATCATCATCATCATCATCATCATCATCATCATCATCATCATCATCATCATCATCATCATCATCATCATCTTTTGTCATGAATCCTTGCAGAATTTGCATTTAGTTGTTTTATGATCCAGGTACAAAAGAACAAATGAGAGAGAAGCTAGAGACAAAACTGGGCCATAAAATCTATACCGCTTCGGTCTCAGGACCCCAAATGAGAGGAGGTAAAGGGCAGCAAGTCCACAAGTCCTTGGGCTGAAGGGACATGCCCGTTGAGCCTTCTGATCTGACATCTCACAACCCAACTCCATCATATCACCTTCTACCGGTTGTTGACCTTTTATTTTATTTGTATAAACTCTCATTTCGACGAAAATGTCTTCCCCACACGACTATCGTCAAGTACCTTAATAACATCATTATCTTGAAATGTCATTAGAAATGACTTAATTCGGTTACTGATTTTGACCTCTGCGACCCTTGAAGCACGAGCGGAGCCAGGATTTAAAATCATGTAAGGCTATTATGAGTTGTTAAATCTGAAATTACAGAATGTGTGAAATGAAGAGAACAAAATGTTATGTGATGTAGAGATAACAACTAAAGATAAAAGATAATTTAAAAGAAAAAATAAATGATGTGGTTATGCGACGGTTATATCAGAATCATTAATCAGTATTTACGATGTAAACAATCCCGGCGTGCCGGCGTATATTATGACTATGAATACGTCGCAAGCCTTATCATCCTAACACCGTCGTAAGCACATTGTATAAGCCGTCGTATCATGTGTGTTTATCATAAAAGCATGTGCGTCGTACAACCATCGTAAATCCATCAAATATTACAAAGAATATACGATGAAATATATCGTCGCAATGTGTACAATCGAAATACCATCATAAACACATCAATCGAAAACCGTGACAAAACCATCATCTTCTTATACAGTATTAAACCGTCACATAATTCGATCTTAAAAGAAAATCAAACTTCCTAGTCTACTAAACTTGACTTAGTTTCCTGAAATCTTTCCCATTAAATTATTGGTTCCTTCGACAAGAGGGACATGTTAACATCACAAGTTAATTTCAGTGTGGTCCGCACTGTTCAACAAAAAAACAAAAAATTCATAAAATTGACCGTTAGGTTAAATATCATCCATTGCAACAAAACCCTAATCATATTCTACTAGTTAGAATTAATATGATTGTACTGAATTTGAACTGACATGTGCCATGGGTCAAAATGAGTGCTCAAGACACGCAACCTGGCTACATTCATGAACCTAAAAAATTTATCTCCGAGTGGTTTTCCGAGGACCACAAAGACATAACTTATTGCAAATTTGGAATAAGACAGAATAGGGTTACCTACGTATCATTGTCGGATTTTTGCTTTAGGGTTAAAGATTATTATCTTAATTGTACCGATCGAAATCTTTAAGTGTCATGCATCTCACTCCTTAAAAACTATACCATATTTAATCATAGTCTTAGCTTGCAGTGTAAGCTGCCCACGAGGCAACTGAGAGAATAAAAGTTTATGTTTTAGAGAGAGACTAGAGAGAGGACAAGATTTTACCCATAGTTAATTATAGTATACTTTATTACCTCAAAACTACGTAATTTTGATTTCGTTTAGTATAAATATTATTTAGTCTCGTATAAAAATTTTCATACCAAATGTTTCGGTTAATTTGTTAGTTATACATTAAGATCGAAATTAAGGTAATTTCTTGTGCAGGTAGTGCGAGGGTTTTATAAAAATAAAGTTACAAATTAGAAAATAAGATTGGATTCAGCGATCAGAATAGCGTGTCATTTTTCATCCTAAGGTCTGGCTGTGGACCTCCACCGGCCGGCGGTCCAGGAGGTAGCAGATTGGCAGGAGTTACTGTTTTGTGGGAGCTTGACACCTTAGGCGCCGGACAGGAACATTTATTTTGAGTAGCTGATCACATTTAAGAGTTTCTCAAGTTGAAATGGAGTCAAAGCAGGTCAATGTGGGAGTGTACAGAAGGCTGTCCTCCAAGGTTGACCATCACACTTGAAATCTTGAACCACTTATCAAAAATCTAACTCCTCCAATAATATTCTTAACCTAATTCAGACATGTTCAACCACATATCATTCTGCGTCGCAGGTCCTACTTTTGAAGCACATTTTATCATTTAATGATTTACAGAAACCCTAGTTCAATTCTTACCAGCTTAAAATACAAACTAAAAATGTCGCATCTCAACTAGACGTGTATACATACATACATACACAAGTGTCAGTTAAACTGCCCAAAAAGGAAATCAAGTTGTCTGATGACGTCATCACATTGCTGACATGGCCCAACCGGCGCCTCCGGTAGCCGGTCAGCCGGCCATTTCCTTGCTCTCATAGTTGACCCACATGCACCATTTTCAATCCCTGATTTGTACTTTTCAGTCCCCTCATTTAAAACTAAATTTAATTAAATTTTCATTTTAAATAATCACACCAAAATTAAATTATTAAAAATAATTGAGTGCCAATGATCCTCACGGTCATTGTCCTCTAGTAAATTAAATTTAAAATTAATATAAATGTTTACGGTCGTCAGACACCGCAGATATATATGTGCAACTTGATCATCTTTATGACCTAAATAGTCTTTCTCTCCTCTTTATATATTTATCCATCGAAAACAGTCACTCCCAAATCCGAAACCAGGTTTTGAAGCTCACCCTTTTCGAAAAATGGAGCCTTGCAACTTCTCACTAGACCCTTTTCATGATTTCTCGCCCTTAGGATTTGCTTCTTGGGAAACTCATGACACCAATCCTCCGCCATTTAGCTTCCTTGATTCAGATGAAATGCACTTGCTCAGCTCCTTGTTGAATTCGGACTCCTCCCCATCTCAATCCCCATCCCCATCTTGCACTTCAAATGATCTAGGGAGCCTTATCCCGGACGAGAGGGAGATTACATCCGCGTCCAAACAAGGTAGGTCGAGGAAAAAGGGCGGAGCTATCCCGGTGTCCAAACAGGGCTGTAGTGCGGAAGAGAGCGAGGTGGATAATGTTACGCCTGTGTCCAAACAGAAGGGGAAGTCGTATAGGGGAGTGAGGAAGCGGCCTTGGGGCAAGTTCGCAGCGGAAATACGTGACTCGACTAGGAATGGCGTGCGTGTATGGCTCGGGACGTTTGACTCGGCCGAGACGGCCGCAATGGCGTATGATCAGGCAGCTTTTGCGATACGTGGCTCGACGGCGGTGCTCAATTTTCCCGAAGAAGTCGTTAAGCATTCGCTAAATGAGATGATCAGAGACGGTGACCGGAGCGATGGGTGCTCCCCGGTATTGACATTGAAGAAGAAGCATTTGACGAAGCGGAGATCGATGTCGTCCACGGCGAAGTTCGCCGAGGAGGAGAGAGTTGTGGTGCTTGAGGATTTGGGGAGTGACTACTTGGAGGAGCTTTTGATGAGCTCAATGTGACAAAAGGCCACAACGTTGTATGTAACTTTCTATTTAGCTTGATGATCATCATTATACTGAGTTTATTTGTGTACAATTTGCTTCATCAGCTGTCGGCATAAAAAAACATATTGATTTGATTATCATCTTTAAAGTTGTACAGTTTTATTGACTACGTCGACATCTCAAGTCAAAACATATCAAACATACTGACCCGCATATCAATAATTTTTTGTCATGCCGGTAGTTGAGATGATATGATTAATAAGTTGTCAGATACAATTAGTTGGCCTGTAAATATCAAAATGATAAGTGCTAATAATGTAGTGATATATACTTTACTTTGTCAAATAGACCAAGTGCAAATGTAAAGTAGCAAACAAAATTTTCACGTATCTAAAGCTAGATGAAGTCTTGAAGGGAAACTTGCCCATTTTGGTTCACCTTATGCCGGTTCATGTTTTTAACTAAATTCAAATAATGAATGAAAAAAAGGTAAAAATTGAACCGAAAATTTTATAAAGGTTGAAAATTAATGTAATGTTACGATTCATTTAATCAAATGATGATAATCGAAATCTAGATTTTAGATATTGAATTCAAATAGTACTTATTTTTCATAAATGAATACTAATAATGAATATATATTGCACTGGGCCGAATGATAATAAATGGGCTGCTAATTGGGCCGGCCTTGTAATGCATTGGGCCGAATGAGAAGTCCAATGGGCCGTCATGCAGTGAAGTTGATACAATTCACCGCCTCAAGTTGCTGCCTCAGTAAGCTTTTGAATTAGGCGGAAGACAGATATTGCGCGAGAAAGGATCAGATCGGAAGGTTTACTCTTTGTTGCGCTTTTTTCAGTGGTTCAGTTTTGCATGATCGGAAGGTGTGGAATCACCGATGGGTCTAGTTTTGGTGATGTGCTTGTGGTTTCTGTTTTGTCTGATTTGGGTTCTGTGGTAGGAGCCTCTGGTAAAGTTCTGCGGGACTTGAAGTGGTTTCGTATTTTGCGATTATTTGCTGAAGTTGGTGGTGAGGTTCAGAGGCTGCACTGCACCAAAGAAAACTGGCTCAATCCAGCAAGTGAGAAACTAAACAGAAATCACTAATTTACATTTATTATCAAAACACATTACTCGAAAAACTGTCTAGTTCAATCCGATTCCCTAGGGTTTGAAGTTGACTACCAAATTCGTAATTTAAAATTCAACAACATAAAATCAAAAAACGAGTATTGAAACCGATGCCTACGGGCTTGCCTTGTTGCGTATCGGCAAGGTTACTGAGCGAAACGTGTAGCGTTGCCATTGGTCGATATTGCGGGTTTGGGAAGGACAAACAGATGTATTTAGTAGTTTATTAATTTTCATCCTCATTCATTATAAATATAACACAAATTTGAACTGATTTGTAATATCCATGCAGCATGCTTAGTGCACACTGCGTAATGGAAGATAGAGATGAAGAGGGGAAGGGACTCCATATTCCTCCATTGGATATGGAGTATATGGACCACTGGAATTCATGGCATGAAGGCCTAAACATCTTCAACGTTTTTGAAGGTGTCGGAGAATTAGGTGCGCATGTAGTGTGATTTCATGACACTGATGATAAAGCTTGTTCCTTGAACGCAGTAACAAAGACTGATCATGCTGGGACGAGTCCAGCGATTCCTCAGGGCTTACAAAAGGTCAACAAAAATTGCAAGAGGAAGGCTGAAGATCAACCAGACACTGCGCCAAGAAGCCGAGCCTTGACCAAATCCGGTTTAAAGATGACTGAATCAGACGAAGTGCCTACAAGACGAGCACCGGTTAAACAAGGTTTCAAAATGCCGGATTCAGACAATGTGCCTGTAAGAGGATCCCTGGATAAACTACAAGACTCTACTGAAGCCTCAGAAGCCAAGTTTGAAAAAGCAAGACAAAAGCTTCAAGATTCTTACCAGAGAGGTATGTCTTGGGTCACTCCCGAATTTCATGCTATATGAAGCGCTGACATTTACTTTCTTGCAAATTTCAGCAAACAAGAGGAGCATCAGTAAGCTGATGGATTACAGGAGCTTGCCGACCCCTGCACAAGGTAGCTGTCAAAGAATAAGGAAGCGCATTACTAGGAACCCCAACTCCTTGAAGACGGCGTCAATGTTTTAGATTTCAGGGAGGCTATTGTAACTCAGAACTACGTGTCAGCTTGATCCCTTCAGGCAACAAGGAGGGTACGTAGGCAGCTTCGGAATATCTGTTTCCGAAGTCCAGCTATTGTACATTCAAAACCAGCCTCTCCTCGTCGTCAGGCTAAGGCCGGCCACCAGAGATACTAGGCATAGAGAAAAGAACATGTCATATACAATTTGTATGGTATTGAAAGCCAATGATTATATTTATTGATCTATTGATGCACCTTAGATGTACATATGCAAACATATACAAATGAATTTGAGATTTTGATTCAAAGTATCCCGAGAAATGTTTTGCAAAGCAGATTCATCTACCTACCCCCAACGATATATGTGCTTCTGTATGGTGTATACCAATTAGTTTTTGATAATATCTTTAATTTTCAACATCATATTATTAGTACAAGAAATTGAAAAGAGACTTGACCAAAAAGATCCATTGAAACCTTATAAATATAGACAAAAGGAACTCAAAACCTTAACATGAAACATATATCCAACAAAAGTCAACAAGGGAGTAATCTATTAAATGTACTTCCGTATTCTGTGACAGAAATCAACAGAAATCTGCTGATAATGTAACTATATATTTTGAAATAAGTTAACTCGCCTACCTCGGACACACGTGACCTCTAGAGCCCAGTGCATCAATTTGGCGATTCAAGTTCTGCAAATAAAAGGGGTTTTCAAGTCATTTAGAAGTCCTTGATAAGTTGACATAAATATAGGGTTACAGAAAATAGTCTTATATTCTTTTTTTCTTTTTTTTTGTGGACAAGTGATATCAAGTTCAATCTACCTGCACAGGGAGATACAATTTGAATTCTGGTAGTAGTTCATCTTCTGAATATAGGCGGTAAGAGAAATAAATTCTTCTAAGGCGGCAATTCGCATGGACCTGAACTCGTAATGTTTCCACATAGTTCGTACCATATACTCTCCGTGTAAAATCACTGAGATTTAACTGAATTTGGTTCCAACCATCATCCAACGTCAACGGCATAGTACATATATATGGCTTAACTCGAGTAACCGCCTACATTTGGAAAAGAATCAACCAGCAATTAAAGTATATTACAATATCCACGTAGCTTTTTAACTGCTAGAACAGTACACGGGAGATGAGATTTCAGAGCAAGCACGGAAATGAGGAACAGTTAGCTAATACACATAACAAAAGAAACTTAGTCAGTCTATATAACCTAAAACTATTGTGTGATTCTTGATGAGCAGACTATTCAGATTCAAATATTGTCCAAAACCAGCAAAGGCAAAACTAAATATCTAAATACTTGGGCACTCAACTATCGAATTCTACAATTGATGCTCCACAGGAAAATTTTGATTAAGCAAATAATGATAACAAATATAAAAGGTCGAACTCATGCACTTGAAAATTAGAAGCCCGGAATCGCCTCCTAACATTTTTATCCTCCAAAATTTGGATCTCAAAACTGAAGTACTTTTTGATATTTTTCACTATCATGACCAGGAATGGTAGTTTGATGCCAAGGGTGGCTACAGGGCCTACAGGACAAGTGATATACGTGGACTGGATATTTCATCCAGTAATCTCAAGAACATTTGATTGAATGTCTTCATCTTGTAGTCGTTTGATCTGGCCATTAACAACTGCGAGCAGGTCCAGATGAAACCAAGTTAATTAGAATCATAACATTATATGTGGTAACTCACTAGATATCACCATCACACCAATCATAGGAAATATTTTCCAAAATCTAACTCATATGCAACTGTGAAAAAAATCACAAATGAGTTTATCAGCAAACTGGTAGGTCTGCTGTCAATAAAGGTAATCAAATATTCAGGCACAAGCATGATGTCCAGATAAAAGATTAACTTTTCTACTACATCATTTCATGCAGTACAGAATAACCACCCATCGGTTTCAAAACCCACATGACTCCAACATATATTGAACATTCAAATATATCAGTCCCCATGCATGGCATCCTCCACCTCAGTTAAAATCAAACTAAATGTACAAATAAACGCTATATGAATGAATGCAATCCACATAAACACAAAGTCCACGGTAAAACCCCAGTAAAACCCCATCAATACCTTATTTGTCCCATATCTGCAGAGGTTTACTCCTGCAAAAATGAAGAGAAACACTGAGCTAAATACGATCCACAAATGAGACAGAAGTAGCTAACACAATAACAAAAGTAGCAGCTGCATAACGGAAACTATATATAAATTACCCAAGACTTGCCTGAGGATTATCTATCAATATAACCATTTCATCCAACATTCTATCTGATGCCGCCTCAGAGAAGAACTTCTCACAGTTCATGGTATAAGCTTCTAATAATTCAAGAGAGAACCTCTGCGTCAAAACACTTTTATGACTCAGCCTCTTCTTCACAGCCATCACAATTTCCTGCCCACTATACTACTCACTGTTAATCATCGCACAAATCCTCAGATTCATACCCCAGTTGGGTTCCCTGAGATGTAGCCTCCTCAACTATCTTTGACTCGGTGGTTGGAGCTTGCAGTATTAAGTCCTTCATTTTTTCGCTCACCATCCTGCTCATTTGTGCATCTCCTATTTGATTTATCCATTTTTCCTTTATGGTCCGTAGAAGCGGGCCTTCACTACAATGTAAACCAATATCGGCTGGATTTTAATGCCTAAGCAAAACCAGGCAGCTAAAACTCAACCAACCCCATATTTCTTACATTATCAACTACACTTAAATATATAATTCAACAAAAACACCAAAACATTCTTACTTTATATGCAAGTAATCGAAGAAGAACAAGCAAGAAAAACACAAATATCCAAATAAATCATGCTTCATTCGAAACTAACTATAACTTTATATAACAAAAGTAGTTAGAATAAAAAGTAAAAAAAAAAAACGTATTCACCTCAATTTCCATTTTTTTCTTGACTATAATTTTATGCCGGTCTGTACCAAACTCTTCTCCACTTTGAAATACACAAAGATTTTCACTCTGTTTCTTCAAATCTACGAATTTACTCACTTCCACCTTAGTATAGCAAACTCCAAAATCCTCCCAACGGACAATTTTCTCCCCCAAAACAAAAATCATATCACGGCCTTGATACAAACAGACTATTCAAGCGTCAAATTCAGCACGATTTCAAATTTTAAAAGCGCTCGAACGCCCTAGCTTCTCCGCTCAAACTCAACGACTAGTAACTCAACCATCGGCAATGAACCAAGCCATGTGAAAATGAAGGATTCAGTCCAACCTGATGATCGCCAATCGGTAGATGCTTCGAATTTCCGGCGACGCAAGATCGCGAGAGTCCGCTCAGCTCCGCGTCTTCGATTTCGAGCGAGTCGGTGAAAAAGCTTCGATTTAATTTAATTTAATTTGTTTAATTATTTTATCAAAATGCATTATACATCTGTTTGGGCCTCATGGGCTGATGACGTGGCATGTTCTCGAAATTGGCCCAATAGGGCCCAATTAGCCATTACTCTGGCGTGCTTATTTATCATATTCTAAATGCATATAAATATTTCCAAAAATTAAACGCATTGGAAATTAGACCAATAATAAATTGAGTGATAAAAACAAAATTTATGATTAAGTTTATATTATAATCTATTTATTATTCTTTTGAATTCATCGATAATTATCCTTTCATATATATCATCAACGAATCAGACTGTACGTCATCGAATTATATATGACAAATTATCATTCACGTAAAAATAAAAATGCGAAATAAAATTCTCCTCGTAAAAACTAAAATCATGTTCGATTTCCAACTTGCCTATTTATCATCACTAAAAATCAAGGAAAATGTTTTGCTTCTTGCCCCATTTGGGTGCATCATCCTTTGGACCTAGTTGATCAAATAAATACTTAATTCTCTTTGGCCTTCTTCCATTCCATGTAATTCTATATTTGCGTATATAAATCCATTCGCGCCGGCGCCTCGCATTCCCAGTATCACAACGTAAATCCTCGTTCCTCATCTAATTCGTAATATTTCCAGTTCCGTCATGAAGAATTCTCCGATCAAATCGCTCTTCCTCTTAATCGTCTTGATCCTTGCTTCAGGTCTTCTTCTGATATCCTCGTTGTTTACTTGTATAGTTGAACTTTCTATATTCTCGATTCAACTAACATTTATTTGTGTACTATTTTATGTCAGCGACGACTGTAATCGTAGCTCAGCCAGATCATTGCAGTACAGCAAGAGACTGTTACAAATTCTGCGACGGTTGCCTTGCAGTCAAGTGCTTCGCAACTATGTGCCAGTGCTACTGCCGGACGTGGACCGAAAACGCATCGGAAGGATCTGCAAGCAATCATGTATCATTTGCCAAAGTGAATGCTCATTGAACTAATGTCATAAGAAATTCTTATAGCCATTTTTACAGTATCAATCTGCGTAGTTACTTCTTTATTTGGCCCACCTAAAATAAATATCGATATGTTTAAAATTCTGCATTTTTTTCACAAACAACGTTATTGAATATATTTAGAAAATTGAGAAAGTAAAAAAATTAAATAGAACTCCATTATCCTCTTAAAAAGTTCAAACCTTTTTATAAATAGTAAATAATCTCCTTTATTACGAATAACTTAATATGAAATTTTAATATGATTTTATTTATATGTATAATATTTTAATTACTTTAAACAACAATTATTTGACAATCTGTTTATTTTGTAGTTGGATAAATTACACTTACGCTTGAAATTAAGGAAAAAATCCAATTTCATTACTTGAACTATCGCTCCATTTCAAAACAAGTAACGAACTAATTATTTCAAAAAATTACTATTTGAAAGTTTCGCTCCCTACGTTTTTCTTCTCTCTTTATTCTTTTGCAAACCCTACTATAATTGAAAAAAGAAGAAGAAGCTGTTTAGGATGATTTATGCTACTTATAAATTCTCACACCGAATCGAATTGGGGCATCTAAAAATTATTCCAGGAAAAAAACTTACATTTTTGAGATGAAAGTTCTGTTCTTGGCAGCCATGTTGGGTCTCCTAGGTTAGTTTGCAGTCTTCATGTTCTTCTTCCTCATTTCTGAACCTGCAAATTGACTCCACTGTTAAAATAATGTTACTGTTATCAAGTAAAATTTCTTGATCAACTTTCAGTTGTAAGCAATGTTGAACCAAGTGAAGCAGGCAATTGCAGACGAGCTCTCGATTGTAGCGCCTGTCGCAACTGCTGCTTGGTGCACTGCTTCGAGTCCTTATGCGTGTGTAGCCAATGTAACAGCCTTCCTCGATGAGGAGGAGATCAAGCTCTGGCTGTCACTCAGCCCCAATATGCAAAAAAACATGAATGAGAGATGTTATAAATTTTATGCCTGAAATAAAACATGACTTATGCAGACTATTGCTCAATAATAATTATCCCTGCATACTGAAAAAAAAAAAACCGAACTTATTCCAAATGGAAATATTCGATTCGCAATTAAAGAAATTGACAGTGCTATGAAATTACAGTGAAGTATCAGTCAAGAAGAGAAAAAAACATTGTGACATATTTCAGGTAAATACATGATGACATGAGAAAAAAGTTGTTCTGCTTTTGGAAAAGTGTGGAAGTTAAACCACTTCACTGTGGATGTTTTTTGCTTTCTGATAATAAAAAAAAGGACTGCTGGTCGACAGGCGAATCAGCTTCGCATACAGAGAGCTGCTGAATCTGCACGAAAGAGTGTGGTCACGTGATTAAAGTTCTAGTCTTTGTGGTTCTCTGCCAATTCATTCACGTCGAGTTCAACTTCTAGGACAGGGAGATCCTTTTGCATGCTGTCCATGCTGCGGCAGAGGGGAAGTGTGTATGAGAACCAAGTCAGTGAGCCATGGTCATATCATTTTGAGAGATGTAAAAGTAAAACTATACGGTGGGGCAACAATTACCTGTTCATCACAGGACCATGATCGATAGTGGAACGTAAGCAGTATATGACTCTTCCGACAATGTCCGACATGGAAACTGGTCCAAACATTCGACTATCGTAGGCTTCCTGCGCCCAGTAACAGATTTCAACGCATAATTTCTCATATCAACTGTACCAGAAAATATAAGATGTTAAACAAATCAGGGCGGTTAATATGAAAAAGATACCGTACCTTGGGTTGTATTGATTCGTTGTCTGCCAGCACCCAACATTGATCTTCCTCGAGGACAAAGGGTTCGTCTTTCTCGTCTTTAGAGACCATTTCATCCCCTTCAATAGCTGCCAGTCTTCTAACAAGATGATTATCTATTTTTGTTGGGTCCTTCAAAACAACTACGTCGCCAACAGAGACGTGCCTGAGCAGAACATGAAAAGCAAAAACGGACAGCACAAATTTCCAAATTATTCACAAACGCATAAGAATGAGGACCAAAATGAGTGTAGAAACTAGAAAGCAATGTTGGTAGCAAGAAACAAACATTACGAATAAATAACAGGCTCTTAACAAAAATGTTCAATATGCATGTAGGGAAATTACATTGGATCCACAAATGGCAATTTGCGTACAAGAAGAGTACCACCCTCTTCTCCTATGGTCGGAGTCATCTCTTTTCCCTTATTCCAATAACACTCTGTCAATTTCCCCCTTAAGAAATGTGCCGCCATAGTATCCCCCAATTTTTTGTCAACAATGTTGGTCACTTTGTAACCCTACAATCAAATGCAAGTCTCTTTCAGACAAAATTATAAACAGAACTATTCAACGTCAACAACAAGTGTAGGTTCTCGAACGAAAATCATGAAAGGAACACTGGTGTTATAAAAGAATAAGTTAAATTCCCTTCGCATAACCCAAACAAATTGACAGATGGACCTTAAAACATAATCCGGGTTGAGTCATCACAAACAAAAAATATTTATTTTCAGATTTTCACGAAAACTATTATCTAGCACACCTCAACAAGTTCCATAGAAACTTGTCGGCAAACAAAAAACCTAAAATTTGAGTTCCACCTTGATGCCAGTAAAATAATTGCATAGAACTGAATCATCCTAGATCATGAACTACTGTAATACATCTCAATCTACCATCTACCTCAAGAGATAACGCTTGTACCTATTTTTGTACTAAAAATAAATACTCTTTTCAAAACACACTGCAAAAATATCAAAAGAAAGCTCAAAAATCAGGAGAAAAAAATATATCTTAGAGATTCACAGAGGAACAGTAAGACATGCCAATGATTCAAGATCAAAAACCCTAGAAATCAGAACCCTAATTACAAGCATGAAGAAGCTACAAAGACTGTACAGAATCGAACCGGATCAAGAAAACTCTAACAACCGACATTGAAATTGAAAAAGATCCATCCACACTACAAAATTGATGAATTCGTTTACCAAAAACGAACATAAAAAATTTAGGGCACAAAATGCAATAACAGTGCCAAAACGAACGGTATTTTCGATTAAACGAACCTTCAATCCAATTGATATCGAGTGTTCAAATTTCTGCGCCAGGTAGCGGAACCACGTCGCCGGAGAAACCATCGCAGCAGCTCCGAGCTCTCGACTTCCCCTTCGCTGAAAATTTCAGTCGATATTTCAAAACCCCCATTTTGCTTCATACCTGTTGGTGACGTCATAAACACGTGCGGGGCACGTGATGACGAACAATTTGAAGTAAAAGGATAAAAATAAATGTACTTTTACTTCTCATTCTTATTTATATCGATTATTCGAGTCTAGTCAGCAGGGAAAATGTATAATTGCGCATGTATATTCTCAGAGCATCTGCACCCATGTTTTTCTTGAGCACCATTTGCTGACGTGGAGGAAGTGCTGATTACTGTAATTTGTGCAGCCACCTCTCATTAGTATCTTTCAATTCCTTTCCAGCCTTAAATTTATGAGCTGTTATCGGTGCAGATGCTCTGAGATCTCGACGCATTCTACTGATCTATAAACCTAGTAAGTTCTTCTTCGCATATCGGCTGATCCGCTGCCTATAAATAAATTTCAGCTACTGATTTTGTGTCGCTGAAATACTGTGGTGTGCTCCAGACATCAGTTTTTGTAGTCTGCTGCTATTAGGACTGTGATGTTTTGTGGTGAAAATTTGGAAGTATGCTTCTCTTTACTGGGCCGTATCGAAGCCCAATAACTTTATTGGGCCCATTAAAAAGCCCAAACAGTAATACCTCGATTAGTTTTAGATAATAAATGTAAAAATTCTCAAGTTTTGGTGAGAATTAGATAAGAATATATATTATTCTTATAACTGTATATATGCTAATTACGAATGTGAAATCATCAAAGTGTTGGTACTTATATAGTCTGTTGCAGAAGCTAAATGTAATCATCATTTAATAGGAATCCATCCGCCAGAACCTTCATAAGAATGAAAAACATTTTTTTTCAGCTTTTTTCTTTAACAAAACGACATAGTTTTATAGTGAAAATATCAGACGATAGTACATACAATTATGTTATTTATGTTCAAAACTACGTAGTTTTGAAATAATTTTATACGAATTGGTTGTACGGATCTGAATCCATAAAAACGATTACAGAAGCTAGAAATAGACGAGATATTTATTTTAACAAAGGTTCCAAACACATATGTATCATATATAGCAAGGACATAAGTATTGACAATAGACTAATCTAGCCCTAAGCAAAGACACATCTTCTCAAACCGGCCTAGTTAGAAAAACATGTATACATGAAACCCTAAAAGTAAGCTATGGAGTATATGAACGAAGAGAACACAAGCATGTTACAGACGACACAACATTTTGCTTAAGAATAAACCCAAGTAGAAATGATATTTTCTTCAAGGAAAGAGGAGCATGCTAGTGTCATCAACTCCAAACCCTAATTGATCCTCCAAGGTTGAAACAATATCCATACCATCATCTTTCAGTCCCCATAAGAACCTCAAGCAGTCATCATCTTTATCATCACTCTCACCACTGTGATTCTGTACTGCAGCAATGGAGATCGGAGTGGGGACAAGGTTCGGTTCGAGGGCGAGATGGTGGAAGAGAGAATTAGGGTTCAAGGACATTGTGACTTGGGGAAACTGGAATTCAGTAGAGAGGATGACATTGTGTTTATGGAAAGCATTGTTGTTGTTTTGTGGAGGCATGGAGATGATGACGTCATTGTTGTTTGGTGGGGGTGGAGAGGTAGCATTAGGTTTAAGGTTGTTTTGGAATGTGTTTGGTGGTGGAGGTGTGCTGATGGGGCTTGTGGCATTTGTGCAGCTCTCTCCTTGCTTGCTTTTGTAGAACACTCTACATAGTACCCAATCCTCCTGCAATGTTACAGTCACAATTAATGAAGTTTCACTCAGATGTTTGACGTCCCTTTTATCACTAGATCACGCTCTGATGAATTATGAATAGTAATTTAGTATTCAAGAGTGCCTCTTATCGACAGCTAATCTTGAAATTCAACAGGAATCTAGGATTAATCATCGCATCCTTAGGACAATGTTTGCTCAACACCCTATTTTTCTTTTCACATCCTAGTTTCCCTAAAGGTGATATAGAAGCTCATACCCTCCAAAAATCGGACTTTTTGTCACATACCTCTTTTATGTATTTTTACAGGCCCACATCTCTCTAGTCAGTTATATAACCCTATCTAGCTAGTAAGAACAAAAAAAACAACAAAAATAATCATGGTGAAACTCGAATAATTTGTGCCCAACTCCCTAGCTTGTGTCCACATTTTAGCTTCCTTAAAGGAATTATAGAAGCTAAACTCTTTCTTAAATCAGACTCTTTGTCACATATACACCTATTTTTATAGGTCCACATCTCTCTAACCAGCTTTAGAAAACCCTATCTAGCCCTACATTGTTGCCCCACATAATATATACCAAGTCACATCCATGGCGGTTTTCAAAATTTTTAACTTGTTGCATCATAAATTTGTTGAGTGAGGGAAAATGCAAGGATCGGATAAGCATACCCTAGGAGGAGCGTGAGGACTCTCCAGGCGAAATTCATGCATGATCCAGCCAGTTTTGATGCCATTAGGAGCTCGGTTGAGGTAGAAGACGAGAGTCTTCCTCATGCCTACGATCTCAGATGTGACAGGGTCATGAACCGTCCGATCCTTCCCGGTTGCCTTCCAGTATCCGCATGTGGTTGCCCGGTTTGTCCGATATCCTGTCGCATATTTTCTGTCCCTGAAGCTGAAGAAGTACCACTCGCTGGCATTCAACTTGGCCATCTCTATTATTTTCAGAGAGAAAAAAAAATCCAAACCTCAATTATTTTCATGTCTATAATGAGCATTACTTCTTTCATCTATAACTCAAAACTAACATATAAATGAATCCAGGTTTAGGGTTTTGTTTGAAATATCAAGATTGTAATGCAATTCAATATGTGTCGAATTCGAACTTGTAGAACCCAGAAACGGAATATATCATTAGGGAATATAGAGCCAAAAACGGAAAATAAATTGACTCAAGGGACAAGGGTTTTGGCAGGCTTCTAGATCAACTTTCCTTATTCATAAACTCAAACTTCATATCAGGAGGTCTTCAAGCTCAGACTTTTGATCAAAAGTTCACAGGCTCATTTTTTCTCTCAATGACTCATCATGAAGAATTTTGTAATAACTTGAGAATTCGATGGCCAGGTAATGTTTTAGCAAATTTGTGGAACTCTTGTGACATAATGCATCAATGAACTTAGCTAGCTATGAAAGTGCATATGACCTAATTTTCTAACTACTTTGTTTTGGGAGAACATGGTTGGAACCCATGTAACACAATCTTTTTTCTAAGCCAGCTCTTGATTATGATGTCAGTATTGAGCACACTAACACGGTTTTGTCGTAAATCATGCGGCGCTTATCGAGATATAATCATCGAAAGAGGTTGGAAGAAACGTTAAGCAAGTCTCTCAAATGCAACTTCAGTGAGTACTAATTTTGGTAATCCAAACAGCAAAGAAGATAAGCTTAAGCAGCACATCATCATTTTTGGGCTGCTGCTATCTTCTAAAGAAGGTTTCTAATGAACAATAAAATGTTATCTGTTAAAAGCAAAGTAGTTAAGAGGTTTAGGAACTATGATTTCATGTTCAACCAAACAAAAACCCTACAATATTTTTTTGTAAATTTTCCATTAATCTTAAAGAGTATTTCATTTTAAATGTTAAATTTTTATCATGAAAAATCTTTATTAGGGATCAACTATCACTGTCATTCCTTATAACAAACATAGTTTAACAAAACCCTAACATACCTTAACTGATATTTTTTCATGCTCTTTCTTATCTTTCTTAATTAAAAACTGCAAAACTATTAGTATCTGAACATTCCTTGTAGGTCAAAATTTTCACTATCTTTACCTTGGATTTATATGAGATCAATAAGTAACTTATCATAAACCTAGTAATTTGTGTTGCTTCTTTGAGAGACATAATTTGTTCCGTTTAAGAATGATTTATCCGATAATAAGTGACCTGAGGAAGAGAACAAATTTACAAAAATAATTGTCCCCCTTCTGTAACCAAATGTGAGATTCAATATTATTATGAAAAGGAATAAAATGAAATGAAGGTTCAATCATTTTTTTAATAAAAAAATAAGTAAATATATCTCGATAGTTTCTATGGGAATAATATACTGTTTTTATTTTTGGAGTCATGAAAAAAAAAATAGTTAAAATTATTATACTCGATCTCGGATAAAGAGGTATACGTACATATGCATACAGAAAAACGATCAAGCTAACATCTTTCACACACATATATACACATACATGTATATGCAGAAGTGTTAATATATATATATATATATGCATGATATATGATAAATGGGAGAAAAATAAGAAGAGGAGGAGAATGAGAGAAAAATAAAATGAAGCATAGAATAGAAAAATGATCATATAAAATGGAGATGAGATGAGATGGGAGGGCCTACCAGGAAGCTGCCATGGCTCACATGTATGTAGGTCTATCTCCATAAGGGTACCCTTCAGAACTTCTTCATTAGCAATCTTTTTGTAGAGATAATGGCAAATCAGCTCCTGGTCGCTAGGGTTAAACCTAAACCCTGGAGGTAGTGTTGCTCCAATGTCCTTCAATCCCATCTACTCCTCTGAACTCTGTATAAGCAAGTAGTTTGTATATGTACCTAAGAACTATAGGGCTGTCTAGCTACTTCTCTCTGGGTTTTGATGAGCTAAAAATGAAGCTTTAGAGGAACTATGGCTTCTGAGATCTCAGACATATATATGTATGTATGTGTATATGCGTTGTCTGTATATATAGGTGTGATGTATGCGTTATTGTAGGTATTAATAATGAATGATGTGAAGCTTCGTGCACAAGGGTTATGGTGGTAACAATGCAACTAGTCACCTAAGTTGAGTGTAGTTAGTTATTGTAGGAGGTTTTAAGGAAGCCCAACTTTACAAGAAACCCTTTATGAGGTAAAGTTCAGAGATAATAAGGCCCTAATGAGAACAGATTTAAATATTCAATGAGGAAATTATGGACTAAATCCAAAAGTAATCAATTAGTTAGGACATCCAATAGTATTAATTACCCCATCTCCCTGGTGACAACGAATTACCTTAGGTTGATCAATCAAATCTTTCTTTCATTAGGACATGTAGAGATAGTTGTTCCCTGTAAGATGAACCCAAAAGGGTACTAGAGCAATTTCAAAACTTATTCAACTAAAGAATCTTATAGATGTACAATTAACCTTACTTTTCTCATGTCTTGGGGACATAAAGTCATTCTTCTATTGTAGAGAGAGAATGTGTGTTTAAGAGATGTGAAATTACAAGTTTATAATGTGTATACACAAGGATGTTATATGTGTCACACTAAGAAGGTAGGATGATTCTTGAGGTCCAAGAAGACTTAGTTCAAAGAGCTTGTTACATAAGCTATTAGGGTTTTATTTTTCCCATTTTACAAAGTGGACCCTAATTTTGTTATTAATCAATTTGAAACCTAGATGGTATACCTTATATAGTTGTTACTAGTAAGCTTGTAATTTGAGCCACCAATACATGACATGCCATGGAGGGGGCCAATTTGAGCCTAATCAGTTTGCTTAAAAACAAAATGTCCTTTGGCACTTGAGACATTTTTATCATGACCAAAAACAAATTGGACAACAAAAATTGAAAATCAATCAAATGGTAGGAGAAAAAAAGGAATAATCTTAGTTAATCATAGAGGTTTAGAACGAAATCGATCTGGTTGATTTTCGTTCACATAAGATCATTTTGGATTTTTATTGACAAGTTGAGTATGTCGGCTTGCTCTACATGGGGTCCACATTGTAGATGCAACACCAACAAAAACAACACGATCACAATCACCTTCAGCGGTATATTGTATTTTATACGAAACTCTAATTTTACTATCACAGATCTCCAGAGTTATCGATAGTTTCATGACTGATATGTGATTACTATGAGATAATAGTTATATATCAAGTAATGAGCATGGCGACAAGAAGGGTATGTTGGCATATTATGCATCATCTAA
The DNA here is from genome assembly GCA_963678935.1 of Umbilicus rupestris. Taxonomy (NCBI): domain Eukaryota; kingdom Viridiplantae; phylum Streptophyta; class Magnoliopsida; order Saxifragales; family Crassulaceae; genus Umbilicus; species Umbilicus rupestris. The sequence goes on along the minus strand of OY787623.1, from coordinate 802,439 downwards.
AAGATAACATTGAGTCCATTGATGTTTTTTGAATGGAAAGTGATTGAACTTACATAGGACACATTTCATAGGTACAACACAACATATGGAGACAAAGAATATTAGAGGTCCCCAATATTTTTAACTTGAGAATGTGACACATAAACCATGAGACCTAATCCTATGATGAAATATCAAGACTGTCCTTCTCTTGGTCGTTGCGTTGTCATGAAATGGCATAGGATGCTAGGGTTTTTGGGAATTGATTGGAAAATTCTTCTTGCAGCTCCAACTGATATTGCCAGTTTGATGGATGATCTAGTTTTTGATGTGGAAATTTGTTCAGTTAGTACTGCAATTCTTTGCGTCTTGCGACACAAAGTTTGTATTATGACATTATAATCAAAGTGATAAAAATATGTGAGTGTATGCAATCATTCCTGTTAACGGATGATTATATTTAGCTTCATATCAAAGTAGATATGTACCAACTTTTTGACGATCCTTTATTTGTAATTGTCTCATAATGAGTTATAAGAAGTAATCATCATTTTTTTTTTGAACATAGTAATATGAGGAATTGAGTATTTTTTGTGACATTCACCTTGGTAGTAGAAACCCTAGTGGACATTCATTCATTCCCTAAATGAAACCTGGTAATTAAAACAAACATTGTTTCTTCACAATTTAACAGAGCATATGTTCGAACCTAACACGCGAAACCACACACACGGAAAAGATGGAATCACCTAGACGTACACCGGAAACATGACGTGGAAATAACACGACGCTAAATTACAAGGACCCAAACAGAGAAAAATACAATGAATCAATGATTATAAATAACAACATTAGGGTTTTTTTTTCTTTAAGAATACGGTAGAGGTTTTTGTTAGGTGAGTAAATGTTGTTTAGAGATATACACAAGGATGATGTTGTTTGGAGAATGAGTGACGGCTTAATATTCCTCTCAATTTCTCTATTATTTCATTTCTTTTCACTTCCCTTTTCACTGTTTTTTGATTGAGATATCCAATTATTTCTACTCCTTTCATTTTCAAAGCTCTGCTGGCTGCTTCTTTTGAACAGATTCAGTTCCATAAGTTATGGGCTCTTCATGGGCATATTCGTACATCACTGTCTCTCATTCTCTCATGACTTGTAGACCTCAAATTTCAAAAACAAGTCATTTCCAAGTCAGCACGAGAACATTAATCTATAATCAGTATGGCTAAGCGTGTCTAATTTACGTCTAATATTGTTTAAATCTGACAGAGGTCGATCAAAGGATTATCAATCTTCTTAAATTTTACTAACAATGTGATAGACAACTTTAATATGCATAGACCAACTCTGTAATTCCACCATAGATCATATAATATATAATTCATATTCGTTGTATTGATTTATAATCTGAAAGTGACGTGACGAGTAATTGGTTACAAGACAGATATAGTAGGGTTTTCATAGTGTATAGTAATTCGAATGTTTTTTTGGGTCCATGTGTTTCAAGAAGAAATTATAAATACTTGACACATAAAGAAACCAAGTCTTTTTCTCCACTATTCTACTCAAATTATTGTTCTCAAAAAACATGAATCAACTAGGTAACTGTTCGTTCATGATTAAGAATCTTATCAATGAGAGCCTCCGGCGAGTGCATATAATTTAGAATGTGATCCAAAACCTAGTATAATTATTATTGTACGTGCTTCATAATTGATTGATGTTTATCATGATGATATCTCAAGACTCATTTTCAAATTCAATAAAGAAATGCTATCTGTTTTAGGGGTACCTGGATTTTCCTTACCTAGAGCAGCAACTTCCTGTTCCATGAATTGTCTATGTGTAAGACTCATGCCTATAGTATGTACAATTGATTAGCTTCTTGATGTAGTGCCCTAAATTCCCGCAAAACTTGGATTTAATGATCTTGTTGCGTGTACCTAATAACACATAAAAGTGCGAGGCATACCAATGATCAGGGGAATATTCCTCGAGGAAGACAATCAAAATGTAGTGTATTATACCACTGAATGTCTTCCATGCTTAAAACAGATTTTGAGAGCAAAAGTTCAATGCACCTACACTTAACTTGCTGAGTTTCTAAAATTACAAACCGCAACAAAATTAACCATACATTTCATAGCTAAGCGCAGTTAAAATATGGACCAAAAAAGAAAGCTATTATATTCACCCTTTTGAAGCCTTAAAACTATTGAAACAGCCCAGAATTGCCATCTTCAATAGCCTAAATCCAATGCTTAAACTGAAAAACCAGTTAATCTCTTTCAAATGAAAATAATAATTCATAGCTAGCAACTAGCATGGATCACTTTCAATTTAGTTGGTATCATTGTCGTTGTCCATAAAGCTTGTTTAGGGTGAGCATATTTCTAGCTAGTTAGTTGTACCTCACTTCTGAAATAAACTGAGGTGACTAATTGTCAAAGCGAACGTATAAGCCTTGCACATTAAGATTTACGTGTGCCATTAAAATTAAACTGTATAAAGAAAAAAAATAAAGGATCTATACTGTCACTCACACCTGTTAATACATCAAAACAATATGGCAACGCAAAGAAAAAAAGGTGACAAGAAAGAAAGGTAACTTTTGTTTGTAGAAGATTTTTCCTGAAGGAAACCTTTATCAATCATTCTTTATCCACTTATTATTTGATCATTTCTGAACATGATTTTTACAGTTAAAATGTCAGTATCAGCTGTCTTAATCATATATATAGAACTTCTTTATGTACAGAATTCATGAATAGGAACTCCATAGCCAAAATTTCGTCAAAGGTAAAATGTGCACTCTTCAAACAGTAGTTTTGCTATATTAATGCTGGCACTCCAACAAAAACAACCTTTTGTTATAAATACAATGGGAGAAAGGTATGCTTTCTAATATATAATAAAATAACAGAGGGATTCTTTTCTAGAAAATAGGCCAGCTATTACTGAAAATAGGAGACGTAATTCATGTAGCATTATGTAAATCATCACCTATAAGACTGTAAATTGAATAATGCAATCGTTACACCTCCTAAAAGGTTTGGTTTAAAAAAAAAAAAAAGTGTGAAACTCTCAATCTAAAACATGGGGTAACAAAATCCCACAGATCGATTAATTAGATAAGCAGTTCGGACCACAAAGATTAATTAAGGATGCTTTAATACCTAAAGGTTTAATTTAGTCTGACCAGTCTATGAACTATTCGTGGAATAATATGTGTAAGGGGCTAATATGAAAACCAAAGAACATGTGACCCTTTGTGATATTTTGTTTCATGCTGTTTCTGAAAAGCTTACCATATTGAAACAGACACATATAAAACCAATTAAGACACTAGCTTTCATTCAAGACACTGAAACTAACTTTATTTGGACAACAGAAGTGTTTTCTATACAATGGGGTTTCTGAAGAATCCAAAGATAGTTTTGATCAGTTAGCTAGGGTACAACACAAACAAGGGTCATTAATATGATAGTAGAGAATTCTTTAGTGTCACGGTAACACCGAAACCCAGAACACACAAGAATACCATACTTCAAAGGTCACCACCATCATGAAAAACCATAAAATTTTGGAATTTCTCCTAATGGTCTACTGGCCTTCTAGACCAGATGTATCATTACAGGAAGAAATAGACGCGTTCTGCAAATAAAAAATCATATACTCTTCGTATTTTGTATCTTTGAAATAAGCTGACAAAGAAGCCACATATCATGTTTAACTGATATCAACACAAAGTGACAAAGGTAATCATGCTCTCTGGTTAGGGCTTATAAGCTAAACTGACCTTATGAAGGCCTGTAAAGTACGTGCTTGTCTGGCAGGATGCCATGCTCTTGAAATACTTTGCCCTTAAAGTGAAAATGAGTTGAGAAACTGATGAAGTAAAATTGAAAAATGTGTCAAACTTTTAGTTGTAGTTGGATGCACGGAAATACTAAAGATAAAGAACAGAGTTTATTAAACAGTATTAGAAAGACAGAGCAAAAAAAGGAAAATGTCACCAACTGGGGGGGAGAATCTGAATCGTAAACAACATAACTGTTATTAATCTTGGGATGTCATTTCACATTATATAAACAAAGAATTTTCCCTGTCAGGCACTCCGCCTTGAAATAATTGCAAACAATTACTGTTCACTGAACTTGAGAGAAATTAGGTACTCGAACTAAAGAGTAACAAATTTCCAACTCAGACCTGTTTATTCTTTGAACCACAGGGCAAGGCCTTGATCAACATACAGAATTTAAGAATTGAGATCCATCAGGACATGTAGTTATGTAATATTAACTTCTAAGCCGAGCATAGAACTGTTCTTTCTCTTTCAAATAAGCTGCAGTCTTATGATTCTTCTACTGCTAATTTGCTAATCAGTGCTCTTGGAACTAATCAATTCAAAACTTATCAGATAACTGTTGCACATCTTCAGATAAAAAGCAGTTAAAGGTGTTATTGGACTAAAGGACGAGCTCATCCTGATACCTGATTGCTACTCAGTAAATTTTTTTCTGTTCACAAATTAGTAATTTGCCCATACAGTTAATTGTAGGTCATCCTCTTGACATAAAATGGATAAGAAAGAGGTAGCCCTGATACCTGATTTGTCAATCTACCACTCTGTCTAGAAGAACCAGCTTCAAACAGACATTGTCTCATCCAGTTTTTCAGTAGTGCATTTTGGTTGTCCTCCAAAATAAAATTGGAGCATTAAGCAAACCTTAGTCACCACTGATGCAATAAAAATTAATGTGCTTTCAATAAGAACCAAGATAGTACCTTTCTTATAAGAAAACAATAGAAAAACCTAGTTTAGAACCAATTTCGGAGCCTAGTTTAAGCTCAAACCTAAAAGTCCCGTTAAAATCTACAAATCAGGCAGTAGTCCAATGTAAACTATAACCAGAATTAAAACGCCCGAGCATTGCAACATAGAACATGATGGCAAACTAGTTAAGATATACTGTATACTCTTCTCATATCAGTGTGCAACAAAATCACAATTAACATCGAACAACTATGCAAAATAACTGATTTCAGATTCACTGTTAAACACCTGATGAAGTGCACTGGAGATGCAACAGGCTCTAGAACCGGTCCTCAAACATTCCATTCGAAGTAATTCAAATTCAAACCAACTGTACAACTGAAAAATATTGAAAACGGCAGCCGGTTACGCGAGATCAATATATACCTCGTAGTGGTTTCCAGTGGCATCTTGATGGATCGGAAATTGCGAAACCCTAGAAATTGGGGGAAAAAGGTAGATCGCAGTGAATTGATTCGCTATGAGATTTTTTGTTGATGTCATCCCGCCAAAAGCTCGATTAACTGAATTCGAATTTATACATGCTATGAAATTTATCTAAATTACGAAAAGTGCCAGAAGATTGTCAAAATTACAATAACTACAAAATATATTGAAATTTCAGTCTTCCAAGTTGGAAATAAAATAGAGAAAAAACTGAGGTTAATTCTCATAGTTGACGATTCGTAGGAAAAGTCTTTTACGGGTTACAAGACATATCATTGGGATTGGATAGAGTCAGATAGTAATGAAGGGCTTGGAATGAGGTGGGTAGGACTCGCCGCTTGGGACCAGGAGTACATCAGCATTCAGTCAGTACTTTTGTGGCGCTTGCTGGGTTGGCAATAATCCAAAGCGCTTCTTTAGAAGGTATCTCTGCCTGGAGTATTTATCATCTGGGGAGAAACGCGCTGCACCGCAAGAATACAAGTGTGGTCAGGAGATGTCATTAGTGATGCAAGAATCCTTATTGGCATATTTTTACAAAAATGAAACTGAAACAATTACAAGACTTGTCGTATTGGGAATTCAACTAGCCTGCAAGCAAAAACTGGACAGTCTAACCTATGCAACTTTTGGTGGCTGCGCTATAGAATCACATTACACATGACTTGCTTGAACAACTATAGTTACATTAACTTCTAGTGGTTACAGTTGGAAAATTTTAGTAAGAGCTTCTTCATTTCTGTGCTACTAAATAAGAGATTACCTGGGTGAGCAGATAGGGTAGCTAAGCCCAATGGAGATTCTTTCTGCAACAAAAAATGTAAAAAACTTTCAACAACTAGCTGATACTGATTTCAAGACACAGGGTAGATGCAATTGAATTCTGAAAGAAAAAAAATTCCACTTCATGGCTCTCGACCTGACCATGTTCAACTACAGCTGAAATTACACGAGGCTGGGATTTTAATCTCAAGATGAACTTACTAGCCAAATATAGTTGCTAACCAATGGTGATTCTTTTTGCCTCAAAACTGGCATCTCAAAAACACATATTATTGCTAAAAGCATCCTATATCATTGAATTCAATTCAGCATTACCTTTGTGGTGTAAACTTTATCACCATTGTCATTTATGTAAAACTGGAGATACATAGCAGATCACCTGCATCACACAGTCTACATTATTCTCCGGCGCTACCAAAAATCTCAAGTGTAAAAAGATCATACACAGCAACAGTAAGATAAAAAATTTGTTGTCGATGCGCACAAGTTTTAACAACAACAACAGCAGCGCTGGTTTAATAACACATAGTTACAAGCTGCAGAGGCTATCAGATTCTACAACCCCCAAAGTTAGTGGAGCACAGAGCTGAAACGCGTACCTTGAAAATTAGGGTTTCAGAGGTGCGAGAGATGCTGGTTGCGTCAGAAACGGAGGAAAGAATAATTGCAGAACGCTTGGTTTATCGATGGCTCGGTTGGGCCGACCGTTAAAGCCCAAATTGAAGAAAAGGCCCAAATAAGCCTAGTTCATCAGCCACGTGTCACAGTTCGATTTGTTGTTTAAAGTTTTCATACACGGAGTGTCGCGGTCTCACCAACAACTCTAATCGTGGACGTGCCTCAGCCGCTTCGTTCCGTCCTCCGACGTGGACCACTTTGGTTTCGCCACGTCATCACAAGCCGACAGGTATATATAGGCGATTGCGAGGGTTGGAGAGGTGTGCGATTGATCGATCGATTTCATTCCCTCGAGCGAGTGTCGGCATCGGAGAGTTGAAGCGAGATGGCGGTGAAAATGGCGGAGGAGGAGAATGGAGGAGGAAGCAGCATCAGAGTTTGCGGAATGCAGTTTTCGTACGAAGGGCCGAATCAGCTGTTCTTCGATTTTGATTTGGATGTGGCGCCTGGATCGAGGTGCCTGCTCGTTGGCGCCAACGGATCCGGTAATTGATTTTAATTTTAATTTTGCTGTTAAATGTATTTGTTTGCAGTGTTGGAATTTTGTAGAGGATGTTATGTGTTAGGGTTTTGAATGGATGAGTTCTGCTGATGATTGGGTGGCTTGGTGATGTTGGGCAGGAGAAGTGGAATGTTTCATGTATCTTGGGCTACAAATGGATTTGTATGCATTTTTTTGGGAAATTTTGATTAGCAGCAAGTGTAATCTGGTGCGTTTTGGTACATGAATTGGTTAGTGGAAGACCGGAAGTTGATCCCAGCGGACAGATTTAAGTTCTGTTATTATGGGTTGTCAATCAATAGTGTCACAGGTTTTGTTTCAAAATTTTGGTACTCTATACTGAAATGGTGCTGTGTAAGGCCTAAGTGTCTTGCTTTGAAGTCTGGAGTTAGTCTGGAAGTTTTTTGAATTGAGATCTTATAATATTACCATTTTTATGATGTTTAGGGAAAACTACTTTGCTGAAAATCTTGGCTGGAAAGCATATGGTGGGTGGGAGAGATGTGGTGCAAGTGTTGAATCGCTCGGCTTTCCATGATACGCAACTTGTCTGTAGTGGTGATTTGGCTTATCTTGGAGGAACTTGGAATAAAACTGTTGGCTCTGCTGTAAGTACATCGTCCCTAATAATCAAGAAAATCTATCTATCGTTTATTACTGTAAATAACTTTGATCCTCCACACCAGCACAATGATGTTCTTCGCTACATTTTTGACATTCTAATTGTAGGTCCTTTTATCTGCCATCTCGTGTGTTTTAATCATAATCTTGACTCATTCAGGGGGAGATACCACTCCAAGGAGATTTCTCTGCTGCCCATATGATATTTGGAGGTTGATTATTATGTATTTCTCTTTCATTCTTGACGCTTCAATTTTATATGTTCAATTAGCTTTTGATTGAGTCATCGAAATAGTTGAACAGGCCTCTCCAAGATAGCTTTTCTTCATTAATACCTTATAATGGTCACTGAGTCCTAATCAAGTTGATCTTCTCTGAGTGAATTCGTCTCTTTGCGCAGTTGAAGGGATTGATCCTGCTAGGAGGGAGAAGTTGATTGAGCTCCTTGATATTGACTTGGAATGGCGAATGCATAAAGTATCAGACGGGCAAAGGAGACGGGTCCAAATATGCATGGGCCTTCTTCATCCTTTCCAGGTATCTTACTCCGTTGCAGAATATCAGAGATAAGAGGCTATGTATTCCTTATCATCCTTTTTTGCTTTGTTCTTTTCATTTTTATTAAATATATTTGCAGGTTCTTTTACTTGATGAGGTTACTGTTGACCTTGATGTTGTTGCAAGGATGGATTTGCTTGAATTCTTCAAAGAAGAATGTGAACAGGTACTCTGTACCTTAGTATTTTTAGCATATGATGCGGGCTCATCAACAGTCTGCTAGAAAAGAAAAAAACAGTACAGTAATCATTAATTTCTTCAATGCAACAATCTTGATTTTTTGTAGGGGTAAGAACCATTTTTAATATTTATCGTGAAACCATGAGATTTGTTGTCTTGTTTGTTTGAGTACTATTTTTGTTGTATAGACTATTTTGTCAATTCTGTGCACTAAGACCAACTCATTGCTTTTGCAGAGAGGAGCTACTATCATATATGCAACTCATATATTTGATGGACTCGAAACCTGGGCAACAGATTTAGTATACATACAGGATGGCGAGCTAAGGAAAACTGAGAAACTATCTGATCTTCAGGAATTACAAAACTCTGCCAACTTGCTCTCAGTTGTTGAGAACTGGCTTCGATCTGAAATAAAAACTGCAAAGAAGAAACCCGTCAAGCCTGCAGCAGTAATGCAAAAGGCATCTCCTTTCGATTCATCTCCTTTTAGGTCTTCACGGCACATGGCATACTACCGATAGACCTTACTCGATTCCAAAACTCAGAGATCAGCATAAATACACTTCTTCCTATCAGTTCCTGTCATTCTGCCATTCCTAAGGCCGTGAAATATATTCTTCCCGGCCTCGGGTATTTATTTACATTCACAAAATCTGCCTCATTTCCTCTCTTGTGGCAACTCACTACAGACAAGTATGTAAGCTTTTAGGACAGGGCAAGGCAATCTAGCTTCAGATTTTTTTCAAAGTCTGGACAATGTAATAGCAACAGTACTCATTCTGCATCCAATATTTTCACATAAGAATATAAGGTTTCATCATTTCCTCCTCGCTTCTTTTTTCATTCTTGTATTTCATTGCCAACCTCTAAACTTGACGGATACCTTGTCCCAAACAGGCTCTGGTCCGAGCACGACTCGGCCAGCCGCCACTCTTACCGACTAGCCATCACTGATAAACGAAGCAAAACCACAGAAAAATATCATTACAGAAGATGACTTTTTCAAACAAAAACCTTGTGAACCTCCCTTCATGCCCTGCACTGTCTTTATCCAGTTTCTCATGTACAAATATAATCTCACACCATTTGAGTTCCTAACAAAGACTTTTTCTCTCAGGACTTTCAGCACAACATTTTCTGCTGCATTTATCCAATAAGAAAAATCAATCATTTTCTACAAGAGAAACTAAAGGCTTCCATCCAAAATGTGCCTGGTTTTTTTGTTGACAAATAATGCTTTATTCAAGCTACACTGCTCCATTATCCGATGCAATCAAATCAAATATAAATACAACCGTATTAAAACGGTCGACTTTAGAGAAAATTTATGAAATTAAAAAATTATGTGGTATTATGGAGTCAGAATACAAAACAGCTTCAGAAAAGTGTTTTATCATAAAATTTGTGGCTTATTTATAAATTTATTTATTTATTGAGGAAATAATTAACATGCAAAAATGGGTAAAGAACAGATCAACAGAGAGAGAGAGAGCGCCAATTGAAGCAACAAACCCAGATAGCGTTTATTCACGTATCGAAGCGATAATGCCAGATTCGCGTGTTTAGGGCTCCGTTGATCTGATGAATCGTGTTGCCTTCGGTTTCGAAATAAAGGTTGGATCTCGTCCTTGCGGAGTTGTTGGGTTTACGCTTTTTGGCTGGTCACGATTTATGTATTTGTTTACAAACAGGGCCGATTTGGATGAATTTAGGCTGATGGGGTTGTCAGATTTGTGGGATTTTACATGTTTATAGGTAATCGTAGGAAGGATTTTGTGATTTTGTTGGATGAGATTTGGAGGTTACTTGCTTTTTAAGATGGGTTAGAGAATGGGTATTTTTACGTGGATTCAAGATGTTGTTTAGGTGTTTTCTGATTCATGGTTGACCGGTACTTTGCGCTACTAATATTGGTTTCATGAAACAGGTTAGTATATTGGTCAGGTTGTGATGGGAGCGCGGTGAACAGTGTGTATTGGGATTTGAGGTGGAGTCGTTACCAATGGATTCGGCGAGAAGTTGGCTTCAGAAGCTCCAACCTAGAGATCGAAATAAAGACTCTGCTGGTGGTGCGAAGGAAAGGGGAAGACCTCCGGCACACGAGGAAGCTCCTTCAAGTGTCACGAAGCAAAGAGTTGCAGCTGCAAAGCAGTATATTGAGAACCATTACAAGGAGAAAATGAAGAACTTAGAAGAAAGAAAGGATCGGTAAAAATATAAATTTCAAATAGCGACAGTCTGTTTGTTTCAGAGGTTTGGTGTAAACGAGAATAACTACAGTGTTGCTTGCCGGCTGTTGCGTAACTTTGTGTTTTTGAAGACCCTTTATCTCTTAAAATGAATATTTGATACATCTGTGCTTTGGGATCTGTAGGTTTAATGGGTTGACATGACTGTAAACTCTAGAACTATTTTAGGAAGAGTCCTGGAACTGTTTTTTTACTGTCTTTCATCGTCCTTTGTCTTTCTTAGGTTTTAGAAAGAAAAAAAGGGCATCCGTCGAGTGAGAAACTAACCCTTGCTTGATCAAAAAAATTTAACGGGTTGCATCAAGATTGTTTTGTTTTGGATCATGTTTTCTAGAGATAATATTCGCTGCTCACTACTTTTGACCTTGTAAACATGTAGTTTCCAATATATCAATATTAGTTTGCACTAAGCAGAATTTAGATGTTTTGTACTGCTCGATTTATCAATATATTGCTGTTGTGTAGGCGAACTATGCTAGAGAAAAAGCTTGTTGATGGTGATGTGTCTGAGGAAGATCAGAATAACTTAATGAAGTATCTGGAGCAGAAGGAAACGGAATATATGCGTCTTAAAAGGAATAAAATGGGTGTGAATGACTTTGAACTCCTCACAATGATAGGGAAGGGCGCATTTGGGGAGGTAATGATTATTTTTCAAAACTAAATATATGTGTCTCAGTAGATAAAGTCTGCTGTGAAATCTTGTAGAAAAAAATCGTCATATCATTATAGATGATTGTGATATTAGTTTGCTTGTTTCACCTGACTATTTCGAGCCTGGATAGTCTCATTGACCGTTTAGTTATACCGTCATAGATGTTCCAACTACACATGAGTTACCTTTTTACATCCTGAAGTTGTCCATTTATCACATCTACTTGGGAGTCTCTCACCTTTTACTCTTAGCTAATCACTTCATATGTAAAACGTTAAGAGATGGGTTACTCTTTCAAACGAATCTAGATTACGTCACTGATAGTTGTTTCAGAGACCAGTAAGATATGGTTCCATTATGTGTGATTGATTTCAGAAAATGCACTTTCCTTGATTGTGATAGTTTTCTACTTTTCTTTTCCAAGCTTTCAAACCTGTTGATTACACTTTTTAGATTCTCGGTTATCCTATTTTATATTTGTATTGCTGATGCAGGTTAGGGTCTGCAGGGAAAAAACGACAGGCCATGTGTATGCCATGAAGAAACTTAAAAAGTCCGAGATGCTCCGAAGAGGCCAGGTTTGAGTCCATAAATCTGACCAAACTATTTGAAGTCGTTGTCTGCATTGAAATCACTGTGATATTAACTTTCTCAATGCTGTAGGTTGAGCATGTAAAAGCAGAAAGGAATTTGCTTGCGGAGGTTGACAGCAATTGCATCGTAAAACTTTACTGTTCTTTTCAAGATGAAGAATACCTTTACCTCATTATGGAATATCTACCCGGTGGAGACATGATGACTTTGCTAATGCGGAAAGACATATTGACTGATTACGAGGCAAAGTTTTATACTGCGGAAACAATTCTGGCTATAGAGTCCATTCACAAGCACAATTACATTCACAGGTTAGCGAGGACTCCAAGTTGGACCCTAAGTAACATATTTATTATTCGACATACTCGCTATTTAATTGATTTTCTTAATATGATACTTGTAGAGATATTAAGCCAGACAACTTGCTACTCGATAGATATGGACACTTAAGATTGTCGGATTTTGGATTATGTAAGCCGCTAGACTGCAGTACTATACAAGAGGATTTTTCAGTTGGGAGCAGTGCCGATGGAGCTTCTCGGGGAGAAGAAGGGTCTACAGCTCCAAGGCGCACCCAACAAGAGCAACTACAGCACTGGCAGAAGAACAGAAGAATGCTTGTAAGTTCCATGTAATCGTTTATATTTGATATAACATATAGTAAAACTGAGAATTCCGCTACTTATAGAAAAAAAAGAGCGACTGACAACACTTGAATTTTTAATCTTCTTGTTCATAGTTTTTGATCTGCGGCTGACTCCTTTTTGTAAAATATGAATTGGGTGGGACATTTCAGGCTTATTCTACTGTTGGTACACCTGACTACATAGCTCCTGAAGTCCTGTTAAAGAAGGGCTACGGAATGGAGTGTGATTGGTTAGTGGTCAATAGGTTACTTGAAGAACTCAATACGCCAGCTGTTTTTGTATCGCGTGAAATTTTTTCCCATTTTTATTCCCCTCCTATTTTGACTAAATCAATTCCCGCTAAGAATTCTTTCAGGTTACTTGTAATATGTATTTATATGAGATCCTCGGAAGTTACTCTTTTTGTTTAACTGTCTTGTTTTTCAGGTGGTCCCTTGGCGCCATAATGTTTGAGATGCTTGTGGGGTATCCGCCATTCTATTCTGATGATCCGATGTCAACTTGTAGGAAGGTAAACCTAGAAAACATGTATCTCCTCGAAGTGGAAGCCAACGATATTGTCGCGACAACTGATGCATTTTTTTAATTTACTTGAACAAAATCCTCGCAAACACTTCTAAATTCATCCCTTAATTTTGCAGATAGTAAATTGGAGAGCTCATCTGAAATTTCCCGAAGAAGCAAAATTATCTCCTGAAGCAAAAGATATTATCAGTAGATTACTGTGCAATGTCAACCAGAGGTTGGGAACGAAGGGCGCTAATGAAATAAAGGTATTGTACTTGTATGGTGTGTTCTGTTCTTAGTACCTGGAGATGTTGCATAAATGGTTTCTGGGTGGTACGAAACAACTTGTTATGTCTTCCTTCCTTAGGCCCATCCTTGGTTTCGAGGGGTTGATTGGGACAGGCTCTATTCAATGGATGCTGCATTCATTCCTGACGTTAATGACGAGTTAGATACTCAAAACTTTGAGAAGTTTGATGAGGTACTGAAATTCTACTTCCGGCTGAATATGTGGTTTGCTTGGTTAGTGGGATTTAAGCTCTCATATTACTGACTTTACCTGCCATCCCCGTGGTTGCAGTCTGAGAATTCAACTAGTGCCACGACCAAATCAGGTCCTTGGCGAAAGGTAATCTTGCACCGACCGCGTTTGACATCGATATTGGTATTATTATAACTACTCAGCATGACTCCGATTTCAACATACCAAAAATACAACCAAAATTTTGGTGAAGTTCCAAACTCGATACCTGCATTTTCCAATCATATTAAGCTGTGGGTTGCAAAACTCGACTGTAATATGCCTATGAAGTTTCATAATCGTTCACTTCAGACTCATCGACTCTATATCAATATAATAATCGTAATGCAATCTTTCTCACCATGCAGATGCTTTCGTCAAAGGACATAAATTTTGTGGGTTACACATACAAGAACTTCGAAATTGTGAATGATTATCAAGTACCTGGAATGGGTATGTCTGCTGATATAATTACTACTTTTCGCAACAAATTTATTGTGCTCGTTACTGATCATTATAATTGAGAACTGCGATACACACGCCTGCAGCTATAAGCCTATAACTTCAGATTGATCTTACTTTTTTTTTTCTTTACAGCTGAACTGAAGAAGAAGAATACAAAACCGAGGCTTCCATCAATCAAACAAATCTTCGGTAGGTTTACAATGTCAAATTCATGATACTTACAGGAATATTTCTCTCAAAACTAATTTAACCGAAAACATCAATCAGTTTTTAGAAATTCTCTACCACAATGTGTTATGCTAAAATGTCAATGATCCAGAAATTTAGTTTCGCTGGTGGATGAAATTTTGTTCTTTTGCAGAGGAGGAGTCGGATGGATCAGACTCGTCTAGCAACAAATCTGCACGAGGAAGCTTTTTGAACCTCTTACCGCGGGAGCTAGAAGTTTCACGCAAACCCGAACATTCCTGAACCTGCATTGCTGCCCAGACAACACAAATCTGACTCGTATATTTCCCATTCCTTCACCGGCTCACAAGCAGAGTTTCAGACTATATTGACGGCACGGCACTTTACTTTAACCGGATCCGACAGGTACAGGCATTTCTAGGGCCTCCTGAAGTATATATATCATGAATGAACTCCATTCAAAATTCACAGGCACCACTTTTACTCCAATCCTTCATTCATTTATGTATCAATCTCATCCAGGAATTACCAAGTTTTCTTTTGAACTTTTTTGGAGAGAAAACTCCAACGGCTGCTCTTTGATTGCGCACGTGCGTCTGTCTTACAAATTTGGAACCTTCCAACAACATGTATCATAGTGAATAAGGGTGCATTTTTTTAAATATTTGAACTTTGCCATGACGAGGGGTTTGTCATTTTTGTCATGTACGACGAACTCTAAATTTCAAAACCAACACTATTTTTCAATAACGTATTTTCTTTATGAATGTATCCGTTCTTATAGTTCAATTTGCGACAATTACAAATGAGATTCCAAATAAAAAAAGAAATGACGAACTAGCTGGATCATCCCGATTCGCGACAGGAGCTAATTATAGTTATTTCTTAATAAAAATTCGTTCGTCAACACCTCCTGCGAGAGAAAAGACAATTTCTATCTCAAAATGATTTATGAGCAAAGTGGCGAATTCGAAATAAAGTTGGAAGTCATGGTAAATTTTAAAATACTGTGTTCTTCTAAACAGATAGTAAAATTTTTAATAACTGAAATGAACTGTGAAATTTTAAATAACAAGCTTATTCTCAAGGACGAGGCACTTGTTAGAAAATAATTTACAATTTTACAAAAAATATTTTCTGAATTGAAAACTGTTAAAAAATGGGGCAGGATTGAAAATTAATAAAACAAATAAATGAAAAATCTTGAGCATCACTAATCTCCTCATCCTCTCTCTCTCTCTCTATCTTCCCACAGAAAAACGGAAAACAAAAAAAATAAAAAATAAAAATCTCGCCTTTCTTCCATTCTCTGAAACCCCATCTCTGATCCGAGCTCCGATCCGCTCCCAAATCCGTCAGTAGCTCGCACCTATCTCTGCGCATCTTTTATTAGTCCGAAGATTGGATCAATTTTGATGTCTTCGATGTCCTCGTTCTGGATTAGGTCATCGATTCGTGGCATGTAGTTAATATAGAGGTTGTGAAGTTTGATTATGTAGTTTTTGGTTCGATTCTTTGATACCGGATAGCCTTCTGTGAAGAGGGTTTGGGTATTTGCATTGATTCTGGTCTTTCTAGGGTTCTATTGAATCGGTGTTGGTGGTGTTTTGCGTTGTTAGGGTTCTGTTGTATCATATTGGTGTTAAATTTTGCATCTTGGGTCTATTTGTTGGGAATTTGAGTTGGGGATTTGGAGTTTGGAGCAAATCTAGGTGCTTTTGGGGAGTTGAGATTTGTGGCGTGGTGTTTGTATTTGGCTGTGGTTGATTTTGAGAAGAAGGGCTGGGCATGGATCATGTGATTGGGGGTAAGTTCAAGCTCGGAAGGAAGATTGGGAGCGGCTCGTTTGGGGAGCTGTATCTAGGTACATTGCCGAATTTGTACAGTTAGATTTTCTCTTGCTTTTAACTCGATAATGTTGTGCATTTCCGTTTGTTGCATGTATGATTTTAGGAAGATACTACGGAAGAATTCAAATGTTTCGTTTGTTCATTCAATATCTTATTTGAGCTTTTTGTTCGGGTAGGGGTCAATGTGCAGACCGGAGAGGAGGTGGCTATTAAGCTGGTAAGTATCGGTAGATTTACATCTTTATTATTAAGAGTTGGGGAGGAATTTAGTTGACTTGGTAAGTTGCAGAACAATGCTTTTTGTGGGCTTTATGTACTTGTTCCGTAAGGTTGACTAATTATTTATTCTTCATGTAAGATACGTATCGAGGATTGGCTGATAATTATGTTTCAAGCAGTTGCGTCTTATCATAATATTTATACATTTTTTTCATTTTACAGGAGCCTGTCAAGACCAAGCACCCCCAGCTACATTATGAATCAAAATTGTATATGCTACTTCAAGGAGGAAGTAAGCTCCTTTTCCCGTACTTCTTGTTACGTTGTCGTCATAAAATATATAGGCACATTGTCTTTAAAGTGGTCCAAGTCTATGTCAGTAGAGAAATCTTGAATGTGTTATCGACACTTGTTCTTCTAAAGTTCTTACAGTATGGCCACAGTCAAACTAACTCGTCATCGTCCGAATGCTTGTATATTGTTGATGTAGATTATCTGTGTTTACGGCATGTGCCGTACTTTATTTTTGCTTTATCTTAGTTATTGAGTAGGGTTTAGATATTCGTTTCCGATGTATCGTTTTTGTATATCTGACGAAATGTCTGTTGTGTTCTCTATTGAAGCTGGGATTCCTCATCTCAAGTGGTTTGGAGTGGAGACTGATTACAATGTGATGGTCATCGACCTTCTTGGACCAAGCTTGGAAGACCTCTTCAATTACTGTAATAGAAAGTTATCTCTGAAAACAGTTCTGATGCTTGCGGATCAATTGGTTAGTGCTTGTGGCTTTCTTAATGTTGATGAGTTCTTGTCTGGGGAACAACTCAATACTATGGAGAATTACTTAAGAATTTACGTCTTTTTTAATTTCAGATCAATAGGGTCGAGTACATGCATTCAAGAGGGTTTCTTCACCGCGATATTAAGCCGGATAACTTCTTGATGGGTTTAGGGCGCAAGGCAAATCAGGTTAGTCTGATATCTTATTATTGCAAGCACTTTAGTTACATATGTTGGCGCCCCCCATCAAACCTAATATGTGTAGGCTCCCTTAAGTTCTATTTTTGTTGGATGATAGGTATACATCATCGATTATGGACTCGCCAAAAAGTTCAGAGATCTTCAGACCCATAAGCACATACCATACAGGTAAATCTTCTGATACTTCATCCTGGGAGTTCAGAATGTAATGTTAACTTAGTTGATCCTGGTCTAGTCCTAGAATTGAGGATCTGTTTAGTTCATGATAATCTCAGATATAATTCACCCACCAATTTCCACTGCAGGGAAAACAAGAACCTCACTGGAACTGCGCGCTATGCTAGCGTCAACACTCATCTTGGGATTGGTGAGTCCTATGAATTTTTTATTCTATGATATCATCTTTTACTGGATTTGCTTATCTTAATACTATATTTTATTTTAGAGCAAAGCAGGAGAGATGATCTAGAATCACTGGGATATGTTCTCATGTATTTTCTGAGAGGAAGGTTAACTTTGTTATGTTTTTACCTTAAGAATTCTAATTTGCTCCATTTGCGTTTTTTTCGGCTTCTCTTTTCCCCTTATTTCGATTCTTTTGCTTGCATCAGTCTACCATGGCAAGGACTGAAAGCTGGCACAAAAAAGCAGAAATATGATAAAATCAGTGAGAAGAAAGTGTCAACTGCGATTGAGGTACACCATTAGTATGTTTTCGTACTACTTAAGTTCAGATAAATTTAAGTAGTGGGGTATGCCGCATTTCATCATTTTCATTGTGCGTGGGTATCCTTAAAAGTTTAGCAACCAATCTCTTAGGTGATGCGACTATAACACTGTCCATTAATGATGGGGATATGCTTTTCGTAACTTGAACGTTTAGTTTTAGACAACAGTGCAGCCTTATTGAATTTGTAGCAATAGTGCTGTGACCCAAAGGCTATATTTGGCTGCTAATCTTTCTCTTGATATTCATCTGCCTTCCGGCGTCCTAACTATCTAAGTCATGCCGTGTCTAGCAAATTCTCTTGATATGCTTTTATATCAATCGTAGCGCTTCAACGCTTTTGTGATTTCAATTAAAATTGCTTCTCAGGTGCTTTGCAAATCGTATCCTTCAGAATTCCTATCGTATTTTCACTACTGTCGATCATTGCGGTTTGAAGACAAGCCAGATTATTCGTACTTGAAGAGGCTATTCAGAGATTTATTTATCCGAGAAGGTAGGGGAGCAAGATCATTTTATCATGTTCAATATTTGTACATTTCGTATTTCTTTTCTCTTGCGACGGATTAGTATCTTTCTGTGTCACAGGGTATCAATTTGACTACGTATTTGACTGGACTATTTTGAAGTATCCTCATATTGGAAGTAGCTCCAGAGGAAGAGTAAGATTCTCGATACAATCATCATAAACTCGCATACACCTTTGTAGGAAGGTACCTTGTTTTAGTAGCATCTTATTGTCTCAACAGATCAGTGCGAAGCCAGCTGCGGCTGGGCCATCTGCTGAAAGGCCAGACAAGCCTTCAGGTTGTCATCCTTTTACTCCTTTTTCTGTCGGAAATAGAATATTGATATCAAAAGTTAAATACAGATGCCCTAAACCTTGTCTTGGCGAAATGAAGCTTAATAGTGATTTCTTACAGTAGGTCAGGAGATACGCGAGAGATTCACTGGTGCAGTTGAGGCTTTCACTAGGAGAAATACGTCAGGTTCTGGTCTGCTAGGCGAGCATTCTAGACATCGGACACCAGAGGATGTGCCTTCTTCCAAGGATGTGGTACTCTTGCAGTTTACAATTCCGTTTGCTTTCAATGCTGACTTTTTTCATATTCTGTCGACATTTTGACAAAAAAAAACACCACTTTTTTGCAACAGCAAGATACGGATAGAGGACGCTCTTCTTCACGAAATGGAAGCTCAAAAAGGGCAATGATTTCCAGCAAGCCAAGCTCCTCTTGTGAACCAAGCGGTACTGGTTCCAGCCGCTTACTATCAAGCAGTGGACGAATGTCCACCACCCAGAGAACCCAGCCAGGTTTTGAGTCCAAATCATCCTCTTTCACCAGATCTGCTGTTCCCACAAGGGGAACTCGGGACGATGCACTTAGAAGCTTTGAGCATCTTTCAATCAGGAAGTAGTCCCTAAAGCCTGCTGAGTGATATCTACATTATCAAGAACAATGGCCTTGCAGCCATTACATTAATCATCAACATTTCATGTTTTAACGTTTATCAAGAACAAGCACACATTTTATGTAACTGCATCCGGTGATGTTGGATTGAATTTGAAATTGTACTTTTTGCACCAAAAATATGAAAGGAATTCAGTAACAGAATTGAACCTTGCAAAAGTCTTTTGGCAAATTAGATGCAATTGGTGTTCAGGGATTCCAAGAAACACGTGCATCAAATTCAGATATGCAATTCTTTATGTAATGGAACCAGTGATCATCATATGGTTTGTTCTGCAGACAAATGCTCATGAAAACATTTTACTGGAAATCCTGACTGCATTAATGCATGGGTTTCTAGTTTAAGGTTTGGGTGATTGCTGGAAACAAAGTGACTACAAAAGTACAAAACCATGACACTCATGAGAATATTCCTGATTGAAAATTTGTCCAAATGCAAAAATTAGAAATCTATGAGACTCATGACATAGAGGAGATGACAGTGTCCTTAAGCTGCACTCTTCTTGAGCTTGGCAAGTTCTTGCTTGACAAGACCGGCCTTCTGCGAGTTCAGAATAATGGTTTATGTTAGAGTGATTGTAAAAGATGGATTTAGCAGTTGTTTTTATGTATATGAAGGAATGAAAGTAAAGGAATTGCGACGGACCTTGATCTTTGCTAACATAAGCTTGAACCTGTCGAAG
Source organism: Umbilicus rupestris (assembly GCA_963678935.1). NCBI lineage: Eukaryota > Viridiplantae > Streptophyta > Magnoliopsida > Saxifragales > Crassulaceae > Umbilicus > Umbilicus rupestris. The sequence goes on along the minus strand of OY787623.1, from coordinate 782,108 downwards.
TCATTCATGGAGGCTCTGCGCTTCTGCACAATCAACTTCCTGCCCCATGAACTGTTTTCCCATTTGTTCTTAACATCTGTCATCAAGTATGGTTGGTGTTTCAGTGTTTGACGGAGGGTGAGTTGAGCACAAGCGAAGTACAAAAAGTTTAAAACTCACCAGCAGCTTCCATGGCGGCAATGAGAACCTTTTTCTTTGGAACTCTTGGAATTTCAATTGTGATATCTGTGAGTGAAAGCCTCTTGAAGTTCATTTGGCCCCTGACCATGTCAGGAGCATCAACTAAAGCCTGAAAAGTAATAGAGGTCATAGACCTTAAGTAGACCAATTTATAGCAATGGCACGCACAAGACGTCACAAAAATTGACACAATTCGACTGAAACATACAAGACTTGATACAGCAATCTTTGCAACGTCAACATTATATAATAAGCAAGACTACCAAATGAAAAACATGAAATCCTCTACAAGTAAAGGCTTCCGGCAATCCAAGCCTCCGTGCCAATAACAAAACAAACCAGCCACAGAATGCTAGGCATGCGAGCATACAGACTTTTCATTGAAATCATTTCATCACCGTAGGGGCATGCCCTACTAATTACTTCCCTAGCTCATTTCAACTTAACCAATCTCACAACAATGCTAAGCAAAGCACATCCAGCAAACACCAAACCAAGCAATTTTGACAAAACTCCAAAAACCTAACAACATTAAATAATCCAAACTTTAACCTAAATAAACAATCCACACCAATCACAACTCTCAGAAAATCTCATAACACCATACACCTACCCGATTCTGATCAAGCACGTCGACTATAACAACCAGCTTTCCATAGTCCTTCCCGTAGTTCACCAAAGCCACTCTACCGATCTCCACATACCTTTTGAACGGCTACAACAGCAAACCACAAAATCACTCCCTCAAATCACACAGTACACAAATCCAAACACTCACTAGAAATCGAACACAACACAACATTCCGAATATAAACAAAACTTAAAGGCGAAAGTCACCATTTTGCGCTGTGGTGAAAGTCCGTCGCCGATTCTCAAATTGAAGGAAAATCACCGGCGGAGTCAGCAGTGGAGATTTCTAGGGTTTCTCCATTTATGAGTTTTTATATGTGATGCTATTGCAGATGTCAGTTTCATTAACTACTCGCACACCCCTGTGAACTTCTGTAATTAAATTCCGACCATCATAGTTTAGAAACGTACAATACGGGCCCATTATTTTTATTTTGGAAAAAGTACAAAAACATACGTGAACTATCACTTCATTTTAAATCAAATACTATATTATCAAAAATTTCACTTCAAGTATCGAGTCATATAATTTTTCAATACAAGTATCGAACGATATAAAAAACTTCTATTCAATTATCGAACTATCAAAAAACTCCATACGAAGAGTGAACTTTTCAGATAGTTTGGTACTTGAATCGAAATTGTTTATATAATTCGATACTTGTAACGAAAAATATATATTCTGTTGCTGAATTAAAAATGTTAATTCTCAGATTGTCTTAAAATGTTGGAAAACATGGAAAGATTCAACCTTTTTGGATGTTCATTTGATTGATGAATGTTTCTTCCAGCAAGCATTTTGATGCTTTTGGTGTTTGTAGATAATAAGGTTCAAGATTGTGGTTACTAAGATTTGTTTTGTTGTTTGATTGCCGAAATTTATCTTGCTTCAAGTGTTGAAGAAGCTAAAAATAATACATTGAAAGAGGCCAAAGGTCTTTACAGTAACTCATAAAAACTGCACGAGCGAGCTGTCATTCCAGGTATATTCAATTTCCAGTACTTGCTTGAAAAACATATAACCTGACTGAAAATGTCACACTTTCCAATTTCGATTAAAATTACAAATTTTGCCATATTATTTATCACCAACGACAATGGCTGTTAGTGAACTGAATTTGAGGCAGACCAAAAAATTGTAACTTGTGCCTCAAAATATATGTACCGTGCATTAGGGCGAGGCTTTGACAGCTTTCTCCGCTGCGTCATCGAAGTCTTCAGTTGTTATAAGAGTCATGCCGCAATCCTGCTTGTGCAGGGAAGATATGTTAGCAAGTGAATGAGGCTTAAAAATCCTTTTCCCTTGGTCAACGTTGGTACCTTCTAGACGAACGGCCACTGGTACCTTCAGTTCGACCTTGAGGAGAAAAAGGAGCAATAAGTATATATTTTGTATTAACATGTCACAATGGGTGAATTATCCAGAAAAAAAAATAATTTTGAGTTTTTATATACATGTGTTTAGCAACTTAGCGAATGAAGTTACCTGTTTGGCGTCGTTGACGATTCCACTGGCTATGACATCACATTTCATGATTCATCCAAAAATATTCACCAAAATTGCCTTGACCTTGTCGTCAGCAGTCAATATCTTGAATGCCTCAACCACCTGATTCACACAAAATAGAAAGACTCACAGTTTGAAAACATATAAGAATATTGTAATTTTATTTCTGATTCAGAGAAAGATTTTGTTTTAAGTTTTAACAATGCTACGGCACACGAGACCCAATTACCTGGTTTTCAGATGCATTACCACCCACGTCAAGGAAATTAGCAAGGGTTCCAACATGCAACTTGATTATATCCATTGTTGCCATTGCCAATCCAGCACCATTAACAAAACAACCAATTTCTCCATCAGGACCAATGTAGTACAAATTTGCTTTTGCAGCAGCTACGTATTAGAAACCATCAAATTAATGAAAACAAATTTGCCACCCAGGGGAACAGGTCTACTGAGCAATAGCAGGAAACTAGGACCCACCTCTCTAGGATAGCAAATATTTCTTTCAGACGATACGCAGCATTGTCATCAAAGTTCCACTTAGCATCAGCAGCCAGCTATTAACTGTTTGTCAGAAGCTTCTGCCAGGGGATTAATCTGTGCAGACAGATCTTAATGGTTTGCTAAAAAGGGAATAAGTGAAAATACAGTAAATGCACAAAAGGAGTTTGCTCACTTCTAAGAGTGTGCAATCAGTTTCACAGAGGAGTTCGTACCGCTTCTTCACTTGATCGATACACTCATTTCTGTCAGCTCCTTTAGGAGCCAAACCATCAACAACCTTGGCTGCATCTTCATCTGTGATCCCAGTAAATACATCAATGGGCACCTGATAAAGAAAAAAGGATGCGCACCTACCAACTATAAGACACATAAGTATTCACTTGAAGTTCCTTATTACAGTTTGATAAACCTTGGTAGCTAATAGCGATCTTGTACATTAAATTATATACCTTAACAATCTTATCCCGAAATTTCTCCGCCAGATCTTCAAAGCTGGTTACTCCTTCGGCACAAGCAATATAAGCTGATGAAATGATGAGATGAATTTACCGGACCAGCAGATTTGCGATCCAGAGTGATAGCAAAGTAAGTCTCATATACAAGTGAGAGCTTTTCACACAACTGGACCTGCAGCACGCTTGTGATCAATCCTCTCACCATTCTCTCAGTCCTCCGATTCAGCAGCGATCGATTGATCCGAGCGAAACCTCTAAAACCCTAGATCAGAAGCACAGCGCGATCGAATATTGATTACTCAAACAAAAAAAAAAAAAGTGAATGCGACGGGAAATTTCAAACTTTCGCGTATCTTCGATTTGGTCCCTCAAGTTTTGTACCCTTTTCTTAACACGTCAGGGTTTTTTAGTTTAGGTTTGACACCCCATTTGTGCTTTTTCGGCCATTAATTGTTTTTTTTAATAAAGAACAATAAACTCGATTTGGACAAATTCATCTAAATCTCCTTCCAAGGCGTGTGTTCCAAGTTAGGTTGGTCATGACATTGACACATGGTCTAGTGTCTATAGACTTAGCTTTTACGAAACCGAGTTTACTTCTTATAACTCAATATATAACAATTACAGTGAAAAAATTATCAAAAAACTGATATATATCTATTTTAACGTAGAAGTTAACTTTAAAAGAAATCCGTCCACCAGAGCTTTCTGCGAGACAAATGACAACTTCAGCTTCAAGATAGAAAAAACTATCAAACTCTTTTATTATAAGAAAATGGTGTATTAAACAGATGTATATTATAAACATAAATATAAAATGATGTCATATTTTAGTCGACTATATTTTAGTATGTTCGATTTCATTCCAAGAAAAAATTTCAAACATTCTAGTATCGGAATATTTTGAATATACACATTAAAAAAAGTCCTAAAAATTGATTTATAGTAAGCCGAGAAAGATTTAAACATTAGAGAAGAGATGAGAATCACTATGCTGACATGAGACCAGTGAATTAAAAAGGACAGCCAATGAAGTCTGACCACGTGTAAATATAATCGACTCATTTTTCTCCACGTGGCTAATAAACTTTGCTAAACCTAAATCACCGATTTAAGAAACTGGCGAGCTGTGTTGGATTTACGATACCGGGGATGTGGGCCCCATTGGTCTTCAACAGGCTGGCCATTTCGGTGTAGCTTTCATCGGCTATCCGGCTGGGCTCATTTGACCGGCTCGATCTTGTAGTTGGAGCAGGAGGCATAGCCGCGGCTCGAGCCGGATCGGGTTTTAGGCTGAAAATGGTGCCTTTAGTGAGGAACTTGTGAGCCATGTAACCGGCTAGAAGCAGATTGTTGCACTCCGGCTTCGACGCGTTAGATATTGATGCTGGCTTGGATGCGGGAGCCGAGCCGTGATAGGGACGAGCTGGTCTAGCCGAGCCGGAATGAGAAAGAGGGAATGCAGATTTCGCGGCGTAAGCTGAGCCAATACGCGGAGGCGGCGGCTTGAATGATTTGGTGAATATCTGCGGAGGCGGCCTCAAGTGTTCTCTCTCCTTTCGCTTGAGCGACAGTGGCGCCGCTGAAGGCGTCGCCACTCGACGAGGTGGTGGGTTCATGCCACGTCAGCAAGTGTGCATGTCACTTGAAATTACGCCAATGCCCTTTGGATAAAACGACAGATAACCAGAGAATGTGAAAAGGCAGAGACAGAATGTGACTCGAAAGCAAATAACCAAAACTTCAGGGACCGATCAGCAAATTTCCAAAATTACAACCGCAAAGAGGCACTGAAACCTACAATTGTGCCCAGCCGCGGAAGGCGGTCGGAATCTGAAAATCACGGCGTCGCAACCGTGAATCAACCGGCGAAAAAAAACGATTGATGAAGAGAGATGGTAGAGAGTACTTGTCAGAGGTACGAGGATAAAATCAGGTTGGTCTGGTTTATTTATAGCCTAAAAATTAGTGTTTTGCCTCTGAAGTTTGTGTTTTTTACGAATTGACCCCGTATAATTAAATGACATATTTGCCCCCAAACTAACATATCTGCCCATTTCTGATGACGGGGTGGATTGTTCTTACCCTTACGTTACGTTCAACTTAAAATTTTATACGTTTTTCAAACTATTAATTTAATTAAATAATTAATAAATCAATGTACTATGTTTAATATTTTAAAATAAGTTAGCAATTCAAATTTTCTATTCTCATGTTTAATTCCAAATATAAGGCTTTATTTGATTAAGTTGAATATTTTTTATTCTCATCGTCTAGTGGCAAAGGGGACGTCAAACTTCTCAGCGACTAGGATTCGATTCCTGATGGGATTCTGGTGGGTGATTTAAATGGTAATATTTTTATACTCTGTAAGATCAATTTAGTCTTTTTAATTTTTTTTTTGTTTCATATTTATTCTTGTTTTATGTATTGCATCAGACTCACTATTTACGCATATATAAAACTCTAATCTCGCTTTTTTTATTGTTCCAGCCAAGTCTTTGAGAATTTTCAATATGCTATTTTTGTAAAAATTATTTTTAATTGATCAATGCTTCAAAATATATTAGATTAGTTTGATATTAATTTATTTAATTTGATTGCCCTAAATCCGATATAAATGAATTATCGTTGTTTTCAGCAATTAATAACCGCTCCATAAAACTTGAACCATCAAACCGAGCGGTTGAACCGGTGATGCAGCATCAAACGAGGCTTCTCATTCAAGCCATCCGTTATCGCTTTTTCGATTCTGAAATCTTCCGACGACGCACAAAATTCGGAATCCGTCAATCGTCAGCTTCCGAAGACAATTTCGAGAATCGAGAAGCTGCTGCTGTGTAACTATTGTATTCAGGCCGAGGTTGTCTGTGAAGATTCTGTGGACGATTGAGGAGGGAAAATCTTGAATTCTGCAATTGAAGACGCTTTTTGGATGTTAACGATCCGGTTTCGTCGCCATAGAGGTGAGAGCTTTAGCGATTCTGTTGACTTACGCATCGATGCGTTTGTTTTTTTTGTCTTGATTATTTTTCTGGATTTTGTGCAATTGGTGATGAATTGTGGTTAAGTTGGGTGTTAACATTGTTGGTTTTGGGATTTTAGGGTTTTGAATTTGTGACTTGAATTGTGAATTGTGCTTCCGCTCCGGGGATTGAGATTCCGGCGCGGAAGCGAGATATGAGGAGTGGAGATGTGGATGCGAGGGTGAGGAGGAGTGGTGAGGCTGGTAGGAAAATTGGGGTCTTGGGTAGACTACTTTGTTCAGGAGAGCAGGAAAGAACTGGGAATGGAGTGGCTGATGATCCTCCAACATTGGAGACCTTAGCAAATAATCGATATGCTACAAGTGGGGTGTTGTCCGGGGCTGGTGATGCTCATCAGAGGTTGGATTGTCGTGACATTGAGGAGGCCGAGTCTTCTCTGCGAGACGGCGGGTGTTTGCATCATGAGGTTGGTTGAGTTTTGATCTGGTTGGGTTATAAAAAATCTTGAATTTGGATTTTGGTTTGTATGTTTTGAGTGAAGGGTTTATGGAGATCTGTAAATTTGGCAGGAGGCGAGAGCGCTGTTGGGACGATTTGAATATCTGAAAGGAAATGTGGAAGCAGCATTACATGTGTTTGAAGGAATCGATATTACGATTATAAGTACAAAAATGAAGCTCTCACTTGCCGAAAGAGGAGAACAAGTTTCGCAGCGTAAGAGTAAGAAACATTCCAAAAGAGATTCCGGCTCGCCGATGTCTATACAGGCGGTTAGTTTGATTTTGGAAGCCATTTTTCTGAAAGCAAAGTCACTGCAGGCTCTTGGAAGGATCAAAGGTTCTTGCTTTCTTTGATGTTTTGATTTCTGTCATGCAGTAGTTGAATTGCCCATGACTGTGAATGAGCTATGAATGACATAGCATGTTGATTGCTGTTTGATTCCTTTTGCAGAAGCTGCACAGACATGTAAAGTTATTCTGGATGTCATCGAGTCTTCATTGACGGAAGGGTTGCCTGAAAATTTTGGAGTAGACTGTAAATTGCAGGAGACTGTAAACAAGGCAGTGGAGCTGCTTCCAGAATTATGGAAGTTTGCTGAATGTGCAGATGAAGCTATACTATCATACCGGCGAGGGTTACTTTATCGGTGGAACCTTGATACGGAAACTCTTGCAAGAATCGAAAAGGAATTTGCCATTTTTCTTTTGTACAGCGGTGGTGATGCGAGTCCACCTTATCTCCTTTCTCAAATGGACGGATCATATGTACCTCGGAACAATATTGAGGAAGCCATTCTTTTGCTCATGATTCTTTTAAGAAAAATGAATCTTGGTATGATCCAATGGGATGCATCGGTCATGGATCACCTTTCATTTTCCTTTTCTGTTTCGGGGGAGCTTAGGCCTTTCGCTAAACAACTAGAAGAATTGCCTCCAGGAACTGTAGATTGGAAAGAATGGTATTACACTTTAGCTCTCTGCTACTATGGATCTGGTGAAGGTTTGGTTGCTCTGGATTTATTGAGAAAATTGTTGCATAGCAGTGAGGACCCAAATCATGTTCCTGGTTTGTTATTGGCATCAAAAATTTGCGGAGAAAACACTAGTTGTGCAGAAGAAGGCATAAAATTCTCCCAAAGAGCTCTTGAAAATTTAGATGGAAAATGCAAGGAGATGATAAGTGTCACATATTATTTGAGGGGAATATCATTATCAGCACATTGCGCCTCTCTTATCTCGGGTTCTGAGAAAGATGTGCACCTATCTGAGGCACTGAAGGCTCTAGATTTATCTGGGAAGATGAGCAACATGGCAGATCCTCTGATCTTATATCACCTCAGCTTACGAAATGCTGAGGTCAGGAAGTTAAATAATGCGATGTATCATGCGAAGCAGTTGTGTAAGTTAGAAGGTCCATCTGATATTCAAAATTTCTTATTGTTAGCACGCATTCTATCAGCTCAAAAGCGAGATGTTGATGCTGAGGCTATAATTGACGGGGCTTTAGATGAAACTGCAAGGTGGGATCAGGGAGAACTGTTGCGCACTAAAGCCAAACTTCAACTTGCTCAGGGTCATGTAAAGAAATCCCTGGAGACCTATATTCAAGTCCTGGGTGTTCTTCAAGTTCAGCGTCGAAACTTTGAAGCTGAAGCAAAGTCACCTAAGGTTTGTTTTAGCAATTCTTTCTGCACATTTTAGTATCGCCAAGATAAGACGACTCTGCAGTTCTATTAGATCCATTGTTTTATCATTATCGCTCATTGAACAAATTTAGTTTTGCTCTGAAGGAATGCATCTCTGATATTATATTTTACAGGGAGGTGTCCTACCAAATAAAGGCTTGGAATTGGAAACATGGTGTGATTTGGCTCGTATTTACACAACCTTTTCGCAGTGGGGTGATGCTGAATTCTGCTTGTCTAGAGCTAAGGTCATCCATCCGCACTGTGCTTCTACATGTCATATCACTGGTACTTGTCATTTTTACTTGCCTCTGTATAGTTTTATTTACTGGACTTAAAGACTGACTGCCTGTGCGTGGCTAGATACTTATTTCTCTCTCTCAATATTTGCAACATCATCCTAGCATTAGGATTCTGGTTTCATCATGAATACATTGGGATGAAAACTAGAATCATCTCATCTACTTTCTCGTGGCTCGGATCCTAACTTGATCAAATTTTGACAGGACAACTATTCGAATCAAAGGGTGACCACAGAGAAGCCCTGACGGCTTACCAAAAAGCACTAGAGCTCGACCCAGCACACGTTCCAAGCCTGATCTCAATCGCCGTGGCCCTCAGACGACTCAGCAAAAAATCTCACGCTGTCATCAGAAGCTTCCTGACCGAAGCTCTACGCCATGACAGGATGAATCACACTGCCTGGTACAGTCTCGGCCTGGTTTACCAAGACCAAGGTCCTGCATTTCTCACCGAAGCAGCTGATTGCTTCCAGGTTGCTGCATCTTTGGAAGAAACCTCACCAGTAGAACCCTTCAGATGACACCCAAGCTTTTTGCTACTCTCCCATTCAATCACTCTGCAAGAAGAGTCATGAGTTCCACAGGTTTCCAACAGCCAGGGCTTTCGGCTCAACTGTAAGCATCCATACTCCATACTCGCTGTGAAAGCCATCCTGTCCGATTGTGTGATTTTGTTACTCATCTTATCTATCTCCTGATACCTATACATGTGTATAATTATAGTATATAAGCAGGTGTAATTTCAGAGTGATAATTTCAGACTGTTTTTTCCATACTTTCTGTGTCCACCTTCTGATACAGTTTTGCAGCAACTTCAGGGACTTCAGCAAATATGCAGTTGAGGGGCAAGAAAAGCAACTTGATGAGTACAAACTTTGTGTAAAACAGACTTCTGGCCGTCTTAGATGTCAATTTTTTCAGAGATTTATGTCTTTGGATACCTGTTGAAAACAACAACAGAAATATGAGAGAGCTACTGTGGAACAGGAGAACAAAATGGCTCCAGGCCAGAGTCTCTTGGCTTAAGCTTATGCTAAAAGTGAATGAACAATCCACAGCAACGTTTGATCAAAGGTTTGCCAGGCAACATATGTTTTGGCATATGATTGATAAGAGACGAGAAGCCATGATGCATTCATGTACAATTGAACAGCATTTGCAACATTTCTTAATTTTGAAAACTGCAGCCGAGCTACAAAACCCTTCACAAAGTTTTCCAATCCTCAGTCTCCACCATGCCAAACTTCATTTGTTACAATGCTCAAAGGCTCTAATCATAAGTTTCCAAATATATTGGATATTATGCTAGGGATATAGTTGAATATTGTGTCACTGGAAACATGATAACAGACTCTTTATCCACAAACTACAGGCAGTATCATGAAAGGGAGATTGACAGGGATCAGCGCATGTTTTCCCTTCGCCTCACATATCTTGTTCTGTCATTGTACTTCGGTCGGGTATTATTGTTGTGTGTTGTAAGCTCTAATATCTTCCTCTGTCTATCAGGAGGCCTTTGGACAATCTCGCCATTGTAGAATAACTCAGCTGCAATAAAGACCGCACAAAATAGAGATTATTACAAAAGTAACCATTCAAGCAGCCCAAGAATGAACTAAAGATATAGCAACAGTTGACCCAGATTTGATGGGAAACTAAGTTGAAAGTTTGACCAGTAAATTATTCCGTAACCTTCATACTAAACACAGCTGCTACCTATAAATCGGAGAGAAACGTGCAGGACCAGAAAAAGAGTTTAAAGTTTCACAGATTATAATTCCAGCAGAACAATTTTTTATATTTTTACACAATTTTTTTCTTTGCGCAGCAATAACTTCTTTCTAGTCTCAGACTCCGGACCAACAGGAAAACCAGATGAGTTGGCCAGTTAGGTACCATGCTCAAATTCACACACAGCTTAATATCCCATCCCATTCAGCAATGTTGACAAAATAAAATGTTTGCTACAGTATGCAAGTAAAGCTGCTATTTGTGGCATATTGACAAATTGCACACAACAGCTACCCCAAGAGTTACAGAAGTGGCAACCATGTAAATTTACCTCCATAATCCTTATTCTCAGCATCCACATATGAATCCGGGAGGACAAAAAGAACACCAGGTATGCCTGCGCATAAACAAGCAACCAATCATAAAATAACCGGGACCTGAAAAGCATTTAACCATGAAATTAACAAACTTGCACACAAACCCACCTTCAAGTTTATTAGACGTCTCTTCATCAATCTCACATCCAAAGCCAAAGTACCTCTCACATGACACATTGTAAATCTTCTTCTTAGCTTCATCTTCACTGAACAAATCACAAATAAACAACACCAAATTAAATTCGACACAACATTACAAAACAGAGAAACAGAAAATCATAGAAATTGACATTTGACATTTCCAACAAGCCAAAGTCTACCTTCCAAGAATTTTAGCCAAAGTCTGAATATAGCAATCAATCATCTGCTCCTTACTCGCTCCCTCACCACCCGGCTTATCCATCACAATCAGCCAATGCTCATAATCACACCCAGGAAACAACGGCGCCATTTCAGTCGGCGGCCTGTCGCTGAAATTCCCAGACGAGTTCAATGGCGAGTAATTTGACCCGGACCTGTTCACTCTGCATCTAATCTGGTTGAACCGGATGAGCGCAGGAGCAACCGCACGCCCATAGTTCGAAAGGCTCGATTTAGGGTTGGACAATCCGGGAAGCGGAGACCGAGACGTGGATGAGATGCTACTCTTCGGAAATGATGCCTTGATCGTGGAATACAGGTTGAAGGAGGTGGCTCGCGCTGCCCGGATCGATTTGGCTAGCGATGCTGACATGGCTGACCAGGAGGAGAAGAGAGAGAGAGAGAGAGGGTTTAGGGTTTTCGAATGATCGAGCGATGGACAAGCAAAGCGAGGTTTTAGGGTTTTAAAACTGCAGAGCGACATAGGAAAAGGCCAACTCTGTTATTGGGCCTCAACCTTATTGGGCCATATTATGTTGGCCCAACAAAAATTACTTTATTTTATATTAATTTAATTTTATAAAATCCGCCTCTTCATCGTCGTTATAAACCTAGCATATCTCAAACGTACTAATTATAAATATTTACCTGAAATATAATTCAATAAAAAATCCTCGAATCGAATAAAGCGAATAAACTAGGTAAATATTTAACTGAAGCTGATGAAAATATTAATAAGCCGAACTTGAACACCGTATAATTTGCAACTCTAGCTGAAATGCTACTACTTAAAGTATCAAAACCAAAGACTACTTTCTCAAAAATTGAAGAGTAAATCTCAAGGCATTTATAACTCAGCTCTGCGCAAAAGGCTGTAGATCAGCTAATAATGGGCATGTCAATGATCCAGGAAAGTATCGATCTATACAGAGGAATTCGCGTCATCTAGGAGACGGGCAAGGAAGATGATCATGGAGGCACCCTTCATCGAAATTCTGAGAGTAACTTTTCAGATCATAATTGTAGCTAATTTTAGGCCTGCCTTGCCATTTAAGCAACTGTTTCTTCCACTGTGACTTGAACTTCCAGATTAATTGTCTCAGCACAAATAACCTCCGGTCAGTGTAATTTCCTGCCTCGATGTGGATGAATGGAACGATGGAGCGGCTGCTGCTTGCGTTGTGCTTCACCCAACTCAGGAACTGACTCCTTCTCACGCGTAGCGCAGTTGAGAGCTTCATCTTCGGATATCTTGCAGATCTTCAGCTGAATAATCAGTGAGGAGAGTGAGTAAGATAATGCGAACATACAAAGACATTTATAAAAGAGAGCAGTTAAGCAGAAGATGATGGATGTCTTTTTCAGTATCATCCATGAGTCAATTCATGTTGCTTTTGCATCACTAAGGAGTCACATGGTCCCCGAAATGATGCGGATAGTTGAATAATATTTTGAAACATGATAAGGTCGAAATTTGAAATACATACTTAATAGCAACCTTTCCGCTAAAAAGCAGTGTCTGAGTAGGAAAAGCACACATGCGATGTAATCTTGTACAAAAAGTTTTCTCAGCCACACCCAGCCATTATACCTAACAATGCGAAATTTAGCTAACATATCCAGAGAATGTAAGAAAGGTCCCACTAATATGCGCTATAAGGATCCTATCTCAGCTAAATCAAAATCCTAGTTGACACCAGACATGTCATCCATATCTCATCCGTAAGCATCTTTTCTTTTACTCCAGTCACACCATATGTCCATATGTGACGGAGAGGTGGGAGGAGCGCACCACGTGGGAATTAAGTGAAAGTTGAGAGCTAGCTAACAAGAGACTGTTGTCCGCATAAAGATATAAAATGTAATCCAGATTATGAAAAAAGAAATGCAAGACCGGGAAAATTATAAAAAGAACATGGCGTGGCGTCATGAGTCAGTTCAACTTCAATATATCAAGATTCATAATACTATGTCGACACTGACAAAAATCCAAATTGGTGGATGTCCCAATCGAAAAAAATTACATCAAAGCTTTTCCTACTTACGTGTTGATATTACATTACTTGATGAAAAAAAGATACCTGAAAGTCGCTTGATTCCACTTATGTAAGTGCATAAATGCTAGCCAGAACTCATTTTGCTAGTTTACAAAAACAATCGTCAGATTTACATTTACAGTACTCGCATAAAATTAAAGCACAAGGTACTAACACAATTGGGCTTATTAAATCAAATCAATCCAATCTAACAAATCCTATTTTTTACCTAAGCAGTAAAGATTGCTACTGACACGCAGTAATTAATCTACATGTAGAATAGTTAAAATAACGTTTAACACAGATTAACCATCAACGATAATTCTTTTTGGAGCAGTAGCAGCAAGTGCATCAAAGGAGCATAAACAACACGACGAAGTTTTAGAGTCGCCGAACCCATTTTGACAAGTATTCATGTTGTGGAGCTTCCGAAGGATCCACGAACATGGAAAGAATGCAGACACCAGATCCTCTCAGCCATTTCACCTGGATAAACAGATTCACATTGAAAGCCGATAATAGGCCAATCAGAATTGTGTCAACAGATTCGCAAATAGTTTTGGATATGCACTAAAAAGAGACGGAACAAACTCACAACTTGTGTGCGCCATGTCAGCAGTGCAAGAACATAATCTGCAAAACCATGATGAATGCGTGAAACAAAAGAAAGACCAGACATCATAATATGACAATTTTTGATTATGAATTCAATTGCTCAAACCAAAATTTAAAATTTGACTACCTGTTTTGTGAAAATTCTTGCTTGAACTGACATTCTATTTCACTGACATACGACCTGAACAACGGCGACCTGCAAACGAGTTTTTTCATCTTAGTGATTGAATTCATACCATAACTCTATACGTACAAAAATTGTGGCATTTTGAGTCTCAGAAGTGCACATAAATTTTATTTTAAAGAGGCTTAAGTTATCAGTTGGGTGTGCTGAAAAAGTTACCAGATTGGAATTGCAGCCGCTACAAGAGCAGGAGATATGTTGCAAAGAAAATGAAGTTTGCTGCTCACTAGTTGTGCAAGATACTCAATAATGCCGTATTCCTGCAGTATACAACATATATACATTGATATACCATGAGTAAAGATAAATATGAACTAATTATAATACTGAAAGTCTTTCTAGCATGATCACATTCATAATTGTGTCCATAATTAGGCTAGGATTACTATTAAAATTTATCTCGATTTTTCTGGAGGGTGCAACTTTTGGAAGGAATTTGATGCAAGTACCTTAGTGTTTTTGTCCACGGCATCGGGGATCTGGGATCTTCCTGTGAGTAGACTATGAACCTCAGAATATTGCTTTGGGATTGCACACGAAGCATAGGGAAGTGAAATTAAGTGGTTGAGTAAGCGGTTCCAACTGTCAGCAACACATCCCAACAGCAACAGCTCCTGGGAAAAGACTCGCATTGCTCTACTCATGTCTTGTTAAAAGTGCAGAAACTTGCGCAAGTTAATGGAAAAAGAGAAACAAGGATCTACTTACTATTGTTTCAAGCAGACCAGTCATGCCTTTTGAGGCATGAAGCGTATCAAAAACTTGTACCCACTCGCATTTTGGGACTGAAAATATCATACTAGCACCTGAAACTAATCTTACAGTTCTCTTGTCGAGAAAATATGACAAGCTTTTTGATCTCCAATTGTTCCAAGTTGAAAAATCAACCTCCTGTTCATCACGTCTGTGTACAAGAAACTGAGACGTCAGTTTTCTGCTAAAATGAGTAAATACAGACCACCAACACTTACGATAAACTTGGTCCATGCTTTGGTTGCCCACTCTGTGAAGCGGCATTGTCTAATATGCTGTGTTGTACAATTGTCGAGAGAGCCTCTAAACCCATCTCAGCCGTTGACATAAAGGAGACTGCATTCTGTCGCTTTAGTATCTCCTCGATAGTATATGCTGCTACATTATCCATATTGCAGCAGTCTTTAAACAGTTTATCGGTAGCAATCTCTGGAGATGTCACGGTGTCGTTTACGAAACCCCTCTCTTCTGCAGCACATTTGTACGACGCACTTTGCAGCATCAACTCACCGAGATAAGTATCAAGACAATCAATTTCCGATGCCCGAAGCTCATCGAGATCAATCTCAGTTGCTGATTTCAGTAAATCTACAAGATGCTCCCGCCTCAAAGGCAAAGTTTGAACTAAATGTGTCACCACTAACTCTTTTGCCTTCGAGAGTGTTTCAATGGATAAGTGCCGAAGCCCCTGTAAAATGCCCCATATCGTAGCAAATCCCAATCTCTACAGAATTAAATAAACGAAAAAAAACCATTATCGAGTCTCAAAATCTTACCCGAGGAATATGATGATCAAGCGTCAACAAGGAGAGCTCAGCTTCAAGTAATATCAATGAGTTCGCATACTCATCTTTGCTACGCATGTTCCCAATCAACTATTCAAGACGCACATTTTGTAGCAGAACTCAAGTCAACAGTCATATAGGTATACGTAAAACTGACACAACTTTGGAAATCCATATCTATTTCACATAATCATCGAAATCAGAAGTATAATTTTTCGGCACATAGAAGCCCTAATTTTGATAACTTTTACAGGCCTGATTCGACACCATAAATTACCAAGCAACATCAAAATTGAAAAGCTCATAGAATCACACAACCCATTTCCTCAGACGGAAAACATATTGCAACATATTCAACCCTAAAACATTAAATTGCATAAAAGCGCAAACCTTTTCAAAAAATAGACTCCATTGCAGAGCTCTCTTCATGCTCTGAACATCCCAGTAAGCCGGCCGACCAGATGACTGATACCCAGAAGCTAAAATCAGAATATCGACAAACCCTTTTACAAACTTCAATAAATCTTCCAGCGATATATCTGGATAATTCCAGTCCATCTCTATCATCAAATCCAATAGAAACCCTAAGAAACACTCCTCAGCCCCAACAAACCACAACTATTTCATAACCCCAATTCCAATCAACAGCACGAAATTTCTGGTGGATGAAATGCGTCAAGATTCCTCGAGCGGGCGAGTAGATGAATCTCGTCTTACTGGACGAGAAATTCGTCGTCGGATTTTCCCGCGTTTTTGCTGATGATAATGATGACGTTAGCAATCAATGAATTTGGTGGTTTAAGTTTGACTAATTGGATTTCGGCCCCAAGTAAAACATATTTGCAGTTGGACCCCTCAGGTTCTTTGATTGAAAAAAAACATATATTTAACACGAAAGCCCCTCATGTTTTGATTTTTATGATTAAGCCCCCTCCCCCATATTTTTAATGTCGAAAGCTTTCTCTAGGGTTTAAGATGAAGCTTCTGACACCGATCTTGTCGGCTTGGCGCTCCCGTAGGTTTCTCATCATCGACAATTATCAGTGGTCAAACCGCGAGGCTTGACGGGTTGAATAATCATGGCCTCTCGGCCGGAGCTCCTAGCGCCACCCGAGATTTTCTACAATGACATGGAGGCTCGCAAATACACGTCTTTCAAATTTTGGGTTTAATGTAATTTTTAAGGTTTTTGTTGACGAAGATGTTGGTTTTTAAATAGGGTATGTTTTTTTGCAGGCTAAGCTGTCGGAGAGAGCTTTGGAGCTTTTGGCAATTCCTGATGATGGGATTCCCAGGCTGCTTCTTGATATTGGTACGTTTGTGGATTCCCAGGCTGGCAACACCGCCTATACCAGCTAGCGAGCAGCCCTTGACACCGAAAGCTGCACCTCACCTCACCTTGACAGCCGAGGAGCACCATTCACAATTCGCTGCTCTAATTTCTTCGGCACATCCTTTCGAACAATCCATTCACGAGTCTTCGCGTCTATCATATGCATCTTGTGAAGATCCTCCAGGTGGAGTACTTCTTGGACAGAGGCGTGCCATGGTCCAAAGTAAAGTTCAAGTGCTTCGCGAGAAGTGTGATAAATGATCCCCACCTAGAGCACGCCCTTTATATTGTGAATTTTGATAAGACTCAAACTGGAGTGTCAAAGCATGGACAATGCAAATCTGCTGGCCGAAATTAATTTGAAGTATTAGGTTCATATCTGCGGTGTTTACATACCGGCCACCGTCCTTGCGGATGTGAATGGAAGTCACAATGAAACGGTGAATCATCGACACTGGGAGGGTGTGAAGAAAATATTTTGCACGGTAATTTCCTTTCAGAACCTCATGCGGGCCGCAATAAGAAAAGAGGGCTTTTCTGATGATGATCGAGACATGGGGGATCAAAATGTAAGCATGCTGTCTTATCCCCAAGCGTATCTATCTATTTGATATTAGTGTAACTTGACGTCTTTTTTACATATCACGAATGCAGCTCAGCTTAGCGGAGAGGAGAACGCCCGGTAAAAAGCAGAAGACCAGCAATTAAGGGAAAGGAAGAAGCTGGATTTTTAAGAAAGAACAAATGAGAAAGATAGGCAATGTGCCGCCAGAGTCTAAAAACACCGGCCGGAAGAGGAAGACTCGTTTCTGAAAATACCGATTTTTCAGTTACACTGGACGCATCGGGCCTGAATTATCTTTCATCTCTTTTAAAAGTTAGTCTTCAGCTGTGATGTTGTACTTGTGAGGAAGTTCTTACAGTTGCATTTTATTTAATTTTTTTGAATCACATTTGCATTACAACGTTGGACCTGCATTCATTAAACGCATAAACTATTGTCGTTTTATTCAGCATCAACACTCCGAAAATCAACGGCTGCGATTAAGCCATCAAAACGATCCAACGATCACCATCAACGCTACTTCTAGCTTTAAACGAGCCATCTTCACTAACGAACCAGAAACGCTACTTCAGTGCTGGTTTTTCTCACCTCCTGTCGTGCCCTAATTCTCATTGTTCGTCAACAACTCGTCTCCGATTCGCCGCCGCCTGACAATAATCGAACGCTTCCGGAGCTCCGTCGGCTCTCTATTTTCCTGGGATTCGGTTCTGGTTGTTGTTGGTAAGCAATTTATTCTCAGTTTTGTGTTTTATTGGTAATAGCGATAGCGTTACTGGTTGAAGATGTAGTTCATATGCTAATGGAATTGGGGAATTTTTGTGGGGTTTTTGTGTGTATTGAATTTTGCATCTTGTTGTATAGAGATGGGTTTACGTAGGGTTTTGGTGTATAATTTGATGGTCTAATAGGCGGTGGCATCATTTCTGGAGCGGAATGTCATACATATCTTTTGGAAAAGCTGGTGGATTATTGAGTTAGAAACTATTGATGTGTATACTTTGGTTAGTTTCTTACAAGTAGACTGTCAGTATCACGTATTTTATTTGATTTATGCTTTTGAAGAGAAGTTATTTGTTCTAGTCGTACATGGATGTTGGTTTAGCCAGTTTTTTCATGCATTTATGATTCCTAGTCTCGTAATTTTTTGCTTATGTTTGGGTAGGAGGATTTATGACAATTTTGTCTCATCAGGGTAGTATCTTCTACTTAGTTTAAAAGGAGGCTCAATAGATCTGATGTTCCGCAGGTGGATGTAGGTTGTGCTGTGGCTCTGTGAGTAAATTTGAGGAGTTATTAAATGCCACTCGATCAGTAATGTGCAAGTCTTTATGCATTTTGGAACTCTGGGCATGTATTCCTCAATTTGCATAGTACGAGTTGTTCAGTATATATTTAACATGTTCATTACAGTGTTGCAACTATCTTGGAGCGATGGCAGACAATGATGCAATGGTCGCGCAAGCACACAATGCCACTGGATTCTCATCAATGGATTACAACTATTCGGAATCAGGTGACGTGAAAACAACTGCTAGCAACGCTTCAGGTTATACAACCGGAGATGTTGATGGTCTTGGAAATGTAAGTTCCGCCATGGATTCTTCTGGCGCTGTGCATGACGGTTCATACTCTGCTTCCTTCAAGTCCTATCCTGAATCAGTTGCACTAGAAGCTGAAGCTAATTTAAAATCTGAGGAGAATGCATCAAACGCCGGCATTGAAAATACAGCTGCTTATGGTTCTGCAGAAAATGAAAGTATTGACAGTGAAGTGAAAATTTTTATGCTTTCCCAGAATGGATCAGCTTCAGTTGAAGGTGGTGGTGTAGCTTCTCAACAAGCGGATAACAGCAAAGGCAAGCTATTTGATTATTATATTTTTCTTCCAGAAATATTTTTGTTTCTACATCGCGCTTATTACCGATGAACGCACTGGTAAAATAAATATAAAAATGGAACTAGGATTAGTTTAATCTAAACTCATAATGTGTGGCTCCAGTGTTTGAGTAGTTAGTGTGTTCATGAAGAGTATCTGTAGTTTGTTTGCGCCAGTGACAAACTCCGTTGAGATATTTTGAGGGACTGTAGTCGAGTAATAAAATGGCATATCAATGATACAGATTATTCATTCATTCAGTTTTCTAAATTAGTGATATTATTTGTTAGCTCTCCACAACCTGTGAGTGCATATCATTTGTCTTACATTGATGTGCATCCATCTATATAGGGTACATACATTCAATGTTTAATTTTCCCCCCTCATGTAGTGCCTCCATTGTCACCCGAGGAAGAACGACTGTGGAGTATAGTTAAGACCAATTCTCTGGACTTTAATGCGTGGACTGCCTTAATTGAAGAAACAGAAAATGTTGCAGAGGTATGCTTCATTCTTTTCTATATACATAAAAACTGAATATTAGCATTTATAATGGTTGTTTAAGGCAGTTTTTGTGTTTGCGGTGCCTCTTTATCATTTAGACTGGTTTTTGTATATTCAGATAGGTATGACTTATGCTCTATTCTTGTGAAGCTTTAGTATAACTCTGTAGTTTTCGGTACCTGCTGTCTCAAGTTTTGTCAATTGAAATGTTAAGCATACTTTCTGTTTCTAAATGTACTAGTTCCATTTCAAGAATAAATAAATAGAAAAGCTAGTGTTTTCCTTTTTTACCTTCTTCTTAAGAGTACAATATATTGCTTCCCATCTGTTGTTTGCACTTTGTCACTAATATTTCTATGTCTAAGTGAATTCTGCTCTTTTAGACTGACCTTTTCTCTTGTTTTCTTGCAGGACAACATTGTGAAAATCCGAAAAGTTTATGATGCATTCATGTCAGAATTTCCGTTATGTTATGGTTATTGGAAGAAGTATGCTGACCATGAAGCTCGGCTAGGTTCAACAGAAAAGGTTGTGGAGGTCTATGAACGAGCAGTCCAAGGGGTTACTTATTCTGTAGATATTTGGTTACACTACTGCACTTTCACCATAAGCACGTTCGGAGATCAAGAAACGGTCAGAAGGTAAAGAATTTTGATTTATCCAATAATTTGAAGTAGATTTATGTGGGGGTGATCACAATTCTTTTCCTTAATCTTGGAAAAAGGATGCAGTGAATCACTTTCTAACCTGGTTTTGGTATCAGTGCAACAGCTTTCGTGAGATATCTGGCGAAAAGATTTAACGGGAATGCACATATCAGAAATGTTTCTGTTTCTGATGAGCATTCCATATTTTCACATGTGCTTCTTATCGTTCCGCATAAAATTTTACTTAGCTTTCCATTACTTTTATGGTTTCATTTTCTTTTGTCCGGATTTTGTGTCAGTCGTAGTAGTTCCTTGATAAAATGCCGTATTAAACTATTATACTTTGTGGTCCACCAAAAAACAAAATGCGTCATGAAGATCTCTTCTGGTTGAGGGTTAAGATGGCCTCTATCATTGCTCCATTTCAGGGACTTAGTGTGTTTTTCCGGGAAGGTAAATGCAGTGTATTTGACCCCTAAAGTTTGAATGCGTTATACCTATTCCTCCAACATTTGTGATGTTGTCTTGCTTTCATGCATGTAATCATAATGGTATAGGTGAGCATCTTACAATAGTATCTGCCAATCATGTTATTGTTTCAGGTTGTTTGAACGTGGACTGGCATATGTTGGAACAGATTATCTATCTTACCCTCTCTGGGATAAATTCATTGAATATGAGTACTCCGAACAAAAGTGGTCCCGTCTGGCCATGATCTACACGAGGATTTTAGAGAATCCTATCCAGCAATTGGAGCGTTATTTCAATAGGTAATATTTCATCCAGTATTCACAATTTGTGTATAATAATGTATTGTGCTAGATGAGAACATGCAAGCCTAAGGGAATGATTTTGACAGATGAAAGTGTATTATGTTTTGTTCTTCCTCAAATTGGGACTGTGTGTGGGTAATTGATGTTATCCTTTTGAATGCAGAAGAAAAAGCTACACAAAAATCATTGAAATAAAGACCAGTTTTCTGTTATATTAAACAGTTGCTACATATGCAAACCTACTGTTATGTATAGTGCACATGTTAGTTATTTGTGCTATTTTTGCTCCTTTGTATAGCTCTTATGTATGCTTAGTATACGGCAATTAGCATCGGTCCTGCTAAATCATATGTATCATGCTATTATTATTTTCATCATCTTTTCCTATTTCCATCTGGTGCTGCAGCTTTAGAGATCTCGCTGGTAACCAACCTTTATCTGAATTAAGAACTCCTGAGGATGCTGCTGCTCTGGAAGCTGCAGGGAAAGAGCCTGGAGGGGACGTTCACCCTGATGCTGAGAAGCCATCACCTAACGGAGCCCTCACTGAAACACAAGAAATTGAGAAGTACACTGCCATTCGAGAAGAGATGTATAAGAAAGCTAAAGAGTTTGATTCTAAGATCATTGGTTTTGAATCGGGTATAAGGAGGCCATATTTTCATGTCCGACCACTTAATGTTGCAGAGCTTGAAAACTGGCACAGCTATCTGGATTTTATTGAAAAGGAAGGTGATCTGAATAAGGTATTGTTATTGTCTGTTGTTCAATCAAATTGGTTTTCCTAAATGTTCTCACAAACTTACAATTAAGAAATATTCGGTGCATCACATGCCTTTTTGGATAAATGATTGGATGAAGCAACATTTTAAATAAGGAATTTGAGACTAGGCGGGTCTTCGATATGAGTTTTATAAGGCTAAGTATTTCAACTTCATGTGTCCCTCAGTGTTCTGAGTTCATAATATGTTGTATAGAAATATATGTTCTCTTAAAATTTTAATGTTATGCATGCAGGTCTTATCATCTAACAATCTGTCTGTCAGGCATGGATGGTCCCTCCTTGTTTGAGGGGCCTCCCTGTTCCAGTGGCGGAGAATCAACTGTGTTTTGTTTTGTTTTCTTATCCTTTCAGATAATTGGAAATTACTCAGTTAATGTGCTTAAGTTTAGTTTTCTATTATGAGTCAGGTTGTGAAACTTTACGAGAGATGTCTGATTGCATGTGCCAATTACCCTGAGTATTGGATCAGATACATCAAGTGTATGGAAGCTAATGGAAATATGGAGATTGCCAATAATGCACTTGCCCGTGCAACCCAAGTATTCGTTAAGGTGCATCGCTCCTTACACAGCTGAACTGAAATCTTTTTTTATTTTATTCATATGATTGTATACAGATAAATTAAACCCGTGTATCATATCAGATGGCACTGATGTGATTCCTCATTAAGCATTTTGGCGTCAGCATAGACATGGTAGAAAATTTTACCGATATGTAGGCATTCATATGAGTTCAGCACCCATTATATTGGTGGCAGTGGTCATCCTTAAACTCACATATAGTTACCTCGACCATCATCCATTTTCTCGATTCCAATCTAAGGGTTCTTGCATTGAGTCAACACTTGAAAGATTGTATCACTAGATTTCTAGATGCTGAAACAGTTTCAGTTTCATGCAAATGCTGCATGCGTGTACTTATGAATCACCCTGTAATTTGCCTGTTATTGTTTGATAATCATACGGTATGGGATATTAGTTCTCATTATTTTGTTTTGCCATTTCATGTGGAACAGAGACAACCTGAGATTCACCTTTTTGCTGCCCGATTCAAAGAGCAGCTTGGAGACATATCTGAAGCTCGTGCTGCTTATCAGCTTGTTCATTCTGAAATATCGCCTGGTCTATTAGAAGCAATAATCAAGCATGCTAATATGGAAAAGAGATTGGTAAGAAACATGAACCATGTTGTTGGGGTGCTAAAAATTAATATAATATGTGCTCAAACTAATAGCATCCTATCATTGATACATTTTCAGGAAAAATTGGAAGATGCATTTTCGTTGTATGAACAGGCTATTGCCATTGAAAAAGGAAAAGAGCATTCCCAGATTCTTCCAATGTTATTTGCTCAGTATTCTCGGTTCGTGTACTTGGTAAGTTGGGCTTATATTACAAACATGTGTTCTTGTGCTAGTTAGAGTCGTCAATGCACTCGAAAATTTTAAACTTCCGCTCGTTTTCAATTAATTGGCAGGTGTCGGGAAATGTAGAGAAGGCGAGAGAGATTTTGGTTTCTGCACTTGACAATGTGCAGCCCTCAAAACCACTTCTGGAGGTTCTGCTCTTTCGGTAACATTTGCTTGAATGTCACCTCTGTAATACATTCATGATTGCTAACGATTCGTTGGTGTGCTATATTATGCAGGCCTTGATCTATCTTGAATCTGTTCTCTCAGTTCCTAAACAAATGGATCTTTTAGAATCATTAGTGGATAGATATCTGAATCCTAACCCTGAGAGCCCTAACGATGCAACTGCAGCAGAGAAGGAGGAACTATCGTGCATTTATCTGGAGGTACCATGCCCCTCATTTCATGCATTGGCGTTAGAACTTGTTCATTCGGCCATTGTCTCCATAATTAATTCCTTCAACTCAGATAATTTAAATTCCCTCCAATTGTTGAGACCTAAAGCTACTGATTCCTGTCTCACATTCGATCATGTTTTCGTTTGCTTGCACTTGGTCAGTCCTCACCAAGTTCACTCATATGTGCCTGTAGTAGTTCACTATTAAACTGAATTGGTTGTCAAATGATTTTTTTTCTTTGATTTAAACGAGTACTCGATGCTTATTTTATGACATAGAATCACTAAACATAGGGTATGACTCGAACCAAGCATGCTTAAAATGTTCATGCCCTTGCTTGATCTTAATGTGAACTCTTTGTGCAGTTCCTAGATCTCTTTGGTGATGCACAATCAATAAAAAAAGCAGACGACAGACACAGCAAGCTATTCCACCGTCACAGGAGTTCTTCGGAGTTGAGGAAGCGATCTGCCGAGGATCATCTTGTTTCAGACAGAGCCAAGCTCGCCAGGCCAGACTCTGCTCAGTCAGCCATGGGTGCTTATCCAACTTCTCAGAACCAATGGCCTGGTGGATATGGGACACAACCTCAGGCTTGGCCCCAAGCTTCAGCAGTCCAAGGACAACAATACGCCGCATACGCCCAGCCGGTACAGTTCCATTACTCCTTCATTTAAAACTATATATACAGTTCATGAAACTTTTAACACCTTGCTTTCCAATTTGTTAAGTGATCACCTAGCCGGCACACTATGTTCCATGATATTGCACCGCATGATTCCATGTATGTCAAACTAATTCGGTTTTATTTCCTTGCTGCATGTTTTCTTCAGGCTGCTGCATATGGAGCTTACACTGCCTATGCCTACCCCAATCCACCAGTGCCCACCTCATTGTCGCAACCAGCTGCATATGGTGCTTATCCGGCTACTTATGCTGCTCAGGTACGCCCTCATTGCAGCAGCTCTTTACCACACCTCACTCAATTCCTCCTCATCACTCATCCATCTTTTCTATTCTATCTTTTTCAGCCTTCTGTGCCACAACAAACTTACGTGCAACCGGCGGCAGCGGTGGCAGCACCACCAGCTCCAGCTCCACAAGCCGCCGCCGCAGCCGCTTCTGTTCCTGCAGCCTACTACAGCGGCTACTATTGAGCTCACTTGGACATTTTTCTCTCTAGCAGAGTTTTGTAGCTTCCTCACCTTTACTCACCAAAATGTTACTTGGTTTTTTTGTCTTCTTATTCAACAGTATCTTGTTTAGGATGGTCCGACAATATTTTTCTGGTAGTTTGGAAACCAAATTTATAATTATTCTCTAATTATTGGTTAAACCGGAAATTTAATTGAACGTGAAATTATGTCGTATTTAGTTATAAAAATCAATTATAATAAAAATTAAGGTCCACTAACGTACGCGAGCTTCAGCGCATGTTATCTGTGGCACTCACCTCAGCTTCACTAAAACTTAACGGCCAAGATCGTCCCAAATCTCATCCGACGGGGGTGCTTGATCGTCAACCCAAATTCCACGCAGCGTCTCATCGAGTATAAAAACTCGCGCACGTCTCTCTCACTTCCAAAACGGGCACGCCACTGGAGCAACCAACCACAGCAACGACGTCTGCAGAAACTCTCAGCGTTTTCTCTCCGCAGATCTGACCGCCGTGAGTCTCTCGTGCTGAGAGTCTTGACGCTTTGCGGCGTCGCAGCCTCCTTGCGGTGAGTGAGTGTGTATCACTTTTACCTCTCTTTTTATTTCGACCGTTTTCGAACCTGAGATGTTATTAAGGCCTGACGTTTCGTGTGGATTGCGTGATTTTACGCGTCTGTGTCGTGTTGCGGAAATTAGGGCATTTTTGTGAACCGGCATTTGCGTGCGCTCTTTTGAGGAGGAGCGGGAATGGCGACGGGACCTGTGAGCGCTTTGCAGGTGATATTGGTGTTTTGGAATCGAAAAATGGGTTGGGGATTTGGTTGACGTGTGAAGGATTTGTATGTAGTTTTTGAGTTTTGAGTTTTGAGTGTTGAGTGTTGTGGTTGTGGTGGTGTAGGTTGGGTCGTATTTTGTAGGGCAATATTATCAGGTTCTTCAAAGGCAGCCGGAACTGGTTCATCAGTTTTATAATGATGCGAGCTCCATGGTTCGGGTGGATGGGGATTCTACTTTGGCTGCTGATACTATTCCGGTAAGGATTTGTAGTTGTTTCTGTTTTCGAATGTTGTGAAGTTACTCAGTTTGGCATTGTTTGTTTGATTTTCTCACTGTTTGTATCTATTGGTTGTGTAAGCTCTATATTTTTAATTTGTTGCGTGCATGATTGATTAAGAATTAATGGATTTTTTCCTTTGCAGAAAATACATTCTGTTATTATGTCTCTTAACTTTATCACTACCGAAATCAAAACAATAAAATCCCTTCATTCTTGGGGTGGTGGTGTTTTTGTTATGGTGTCGGGACATGTTAGGACGAGCGACTATAATGGGCAGAGGAAGTTTATGCAGTCCTTTTTCCTTGCTCCTCAAGAGAAAGGGTTTTTCGTTCTCAATGATATATTCCATTTCTTGGAGGACGATTTCATTCCTCAAGATTGTATTGCGCCTCAATTGTCGGGGAGCAAACCTGAGTCTCTGTTAGGGGTGTCAAGCTCTCACCCAGGAGCACGAGGTATAGTATTATTGTAAGCAATGATACCATGTTTTCGGATGAGATGAACATATACTTTTGAGTACTGTGAGCTAATTGTTTAAACATCTGGATTACATACTCGATTTCATTAAATATTTTAGTCAAGCAGATTGTCCTTGCTACTCTGGATGATGAACATTGCTGTCTTTAGAACTTTACTCATGCATCAAATTCCCTGCTGATGTATTCTTATTATAGGGTATCTTACCAAATACTGACTCTCTTTTTACACCATGTTGTTGATGAAATGTCTTGTTTGTCTTTCTTACCATTTCCTGCATGATTTGTTGGGTTTTCTTCTTTTCTGACCGATTTTTTCTTTGATTTTCCCCTCTACATGTCTAACATTCGTTTATGCAGTCTCTGGCTATGGACTCGAGGAAGAAGCTGCTGATTATGTGCAATCGCTACATGTTGGAGATTGTCTCGTTGATGATTATGGCTTTGAAGAGCAACAACTGCAGTATCCAGAGGAACAATCTCTGTTTTACGAATCTCCTGAACAATTATCAGCAATTGAGGATCCGGGGTTTCTTGACAATGGGCAGCCTCTTCAAAATTATGTTATTGATAAATACCATGAGGAAGAACCTCAAAAGAAAACTTACGCATCCATAGTAAGTGAATTAACACATGCCTGCTTCGGTGATTACTTTATTCCTTGACCTTACATGCAGAGTATTTACCTAGAAGATGTTTATTCAGTTGTACATATGTTCTTTATAATGGTACTATGTTTTTCAGTCTACTGTGACAATCATATATAAAATATGAATGTAGAAAATTTTTACCTGTGTTTGCAAAGATAAATTCCAGACTAATAGTTGATTTTAGTTTTCAAGGTATCGTAGATTGGTGAAAGTTAGCATGTTTAATATATTGAACGATGACTATCTGGAAGTGTATTTCTGCTTCATCTAGGTTGGTGTTTCTCCATTAGGTTTTCCAGATGTGAAATAATATAGTTGTTGTGAAGATAAACCTACTTATAAACACAATGTATCTTTTGGTAATTTTCCATGTTATATAGATGTTCATTAGTCCATCTGTTTCATTATTTTAATTTGGACTTTAGGGGGCCAAAACCTTATTTGGCATTGTAATCCTTGCTCAATGTGGAACCTATAAATAATTTGTGACTGCGGTAATACCTCTTTAAAAAAAAAATTAAGGCTTATTTACAATAACAGTTGCAAATGTAAGGCTTATTTACATGATATTCGAATGTTAGTTACGAGTTGGGAAACGGCAACATGCGGCATCAACTGCTAGCCAGCCGTTAGTCAATCAGAGTGGCCCACTTGCTTCTGATTGGGATTCTAAACCACAGCCAGCTGTTCACCAATTACAAGTTGAGACGCCATATGTGCGAGAAACCAAGGAAGCGACAGAGGATTCTTCTGAACAAGAAAATGATGGTCAGATTCTTGATTTGTTTTATCAGAAGTTGTCTTCATATATTGGTCCTTGAACTGAATATTTTCTGTGATAACTGTGACCCCATCTTTATTCGCATGTAGCTGTGATTATGTAATAAAATAACCTGGAGAGCAAAGAGATAATTGAATCTTATAAATTATATTATTCTCAGGTGAACTAAAGTCTGTCTATGTGAGGAACCTGCCTCCATCTGTTACTGCTGCGCAACTGGAACAACAATTCAAACAGTTCGGTAAAATCAAACATGACGGAATTTTCATCAGGAATCGCCCGGTACGTGTTGAGAACTTCTATGGGATGATTTAATCAGATTAGTTGAATTTTCTACCAAAGCCTAACTAATCCAGTTTGGATTTGTTACAGGACATTGGTGTTTGCTACGCGTTTGTCGAGTATGAGAGTATGTCTGCTGTTCATGCCGCGCTTCAGGTTTGAGTTATCAATGACTTCTATATTTGCTTGCATGAATGCTACAGCCTTATTCTAACCATGTTAGTCCGCTTTCCATTGTATCTGTGCCACTACCTCAGCAGATAATAGATTACGTATATGATTCTAATTGTTTTTTCTTGGTAACTGATTATTTATTTCTTGTTGGGTTGTCAGGGATCTCCAATCGAGTTGGATGGGAGGCAAATATACGTAGAGGAGCGGAGAGCTAATGCAGTGGGTGCATTTGCAGGAGGAAGTATGATTCATAGTTTGGCCTATAATACTAATATTTACTTATGTCTCATTCATAGGCATGGTGCCAAAGCATTTCATGTTGGGCAGTAAAGTAAACTCATAGATTTCCAAGTTCTGATTGATTGTGTACCTTGCTTGCACATGATAGGGAGAGGACGCGGCAGAGGTGGCTATTCAAGCGAGGCTCCAAGAGGAGGGCGTTTTGGTGGAAGAGGGTCAGGAAGGGTAAGCAACGATGAAAACGGACAATAGAACAAGACTATCTCCTTGGGCATTATTTTCCTTTGAAAACGGACGGGTATGTGACATGACATAGGTGGAAATATCATCTTATGGAGTTGGCTTCCATCAACAACAGATTTAGGACTCACTTCTTCCTCTCATATTATTATGATTACTCTTTTGTTAGCATGCTATTATGCTTGCTGGACCCTAAACTTTTCACTCATGATTACATGAAAAAAAGTTTACTGTTTTTTAAAAGTTTTTTCTCAAATGCCTTACTTTTAAATGAATTCGGTCTTATTAAAATTGGATTGTTAAAAATAGTACAGTCCGGTCTTGTTGGTCAAAAAGTTAACGAGTCCGGTCTTTTACTAATGTCACATGGAAGCTCTACATAAATAGCCCACAACTCCATAACAATGCCCATTTGGCATAAAACAAATAACTCTCGTCTTGTAAAGATCGGATTCATTTGTGAAAACCGAATTTATTTAAAAATAGTGCATTTTGAAAAAGATTTTTAGAAAGAAAGATTTTTAGAAAGGAGGGCATTTGAATAAATTCATTCACCAACTAGGGCAATTCTAAATTTTTTTCTAATTGGATGAACTCAATCGAACCCATGGACCTGGATGAGGGATGACTCATGGACCCGACCCGGTACCCTTCAACCGTCTAGGCTCGATGAATGACTAAAATCAACAAATCACCTACCAAAACTCAACCCCGAATCAGATAAAAATGCAGCAGCTCGTTCGGAACTCGCACCAGATAACTGCTGCTAGTCGTCTCAGTTTTAAACGGTGTTAATGTTCATACACGTGGAGTAATATCAGCCGTAGGATCTCGAAACAGCTTTTATATGCATTTTCAGAAATTCAAATGGTAATTTAGGGTTTTGGAAAAGTCAAGATTCCGACTACGATCTCAATCGAGCGAGGGGGAGATGGCGATGATGGGAAGACGAGTGGCTCCGATTTTTAGGAGCTCTCGCGTAACGCCATTCTTTAGGTTTTTTTCTGCAGCGTTGAATTTCGATTATATGCTGGGATTTGGTTAAGTTTCTGCAACAGGGTGAACTGTGTGTGTTTGATTGAAGACTTGCTTGTTACTGCGCCTGCATAGTTTTACTTCTTCTATAAATATCTGCGCAGCTGGTTTTTTGTTAGTGTTGTATCTTCGACTTGATGTGTAAGATTGCTGTCGGCTTTAAGCATGAAGCAATGGAATTTGTTTGATATTCGGATGGATTTTGGAAAATGGAATTCACTGATGTGGAATTTTCGATTTCGAAGCTCTGCTGGACAAGTTGTGGAAGGGAAGGGTAAGGGACTGGGACGCAAGGCTGCGGCGATCGGGCTGCTTGCGGTTACCGGTGGTGTTGCTGTGAGCGCTCTTGATGATCTGGTTATCTTTTATAGATGTAGCAGGTAATGTTAAAGTGTCTTGCTTTTATTTATGGTTTGTGAGTATTGGGTATTAATTCGCTCTAAATCAAAGGAAGGGCTGAAGTTTGTGCCTTTTTTTATACTGGATCAAATCACAAGTCTTTTTAGAATAACATTGATTATTTGATGTACGCCAAATTAGGAGAGGCAATTACAATTCTTTTTGTAAGTGATGCTTCCGTCCCTTTAACTGTAACATTTGTTGTTATGCTTGAAACAAACACTTCAGTAAAGCTATTGAGAAAGCTAGGAAGGACCAGCGACTTGTAGAAGCTATTGGCGAGCCTATTGAAAGAGGTCCCTGGTATAATGCATCACTTGCTGTTGCACACCAGAAGCGTTCTGCTTCATGTACATTTCCTGTTTCTGGATCGCGAGGAAGTGGAATCTTTCAACTGAAGGCTGTTCGAAATGATGGTTCGTGCTTGAACCTCTCTATTTTTTATGAATTTCTTCTGAGGCTTCATAATCAAACACTCGTATTGAATACTTGTCGTCATTACCTTGTTACACTGTTTCACTTGGATACGTAAACATATGTGTTTGGTGCTGCTGTGCTCAGATGATGATAGATCTAGGCTCTCATTCTTCAGACCTGGAGACTGGGATGTCCTTATGCTGGAGGCTTTACTCCATGCTCCTGGAAATGATGAGAAAAATCAAACCTTTCGTATCAGCATCTCGGAGCACCTGATTACTGCTAATTGCCAGCCATGCTCAGAGAATAAAGGCGACGACTCCCTTAAAACCACAGCTCCTGAAGGCGTGAGTCCTCCCCCTGAGAAGAAATGATCGGTGCATCTAATCATTCCTTTATACTTGCTCACTCCAATGTCATTCATAGTGATTATACATGATAGAGGACTTGTGCGACCAATAATGCCCAACAAAAGAACAGCAGCAGCATCTCCGGCTATGAGCAATGGTTTAAACTTGCTCATTAGGCTATTGCCTAGATGTAAACGGTTAGTCAAATCTTGTCTTCATAATTTGTTTTTTTTAAGAATAATTGAATGTAACATTTTGGTATAGAGTCATGGGCAAGTACAACAAAGCGCCAAGCGAGATATACATGTCGCCAGATTGTATCTTAGTATCAACGTACACCAAGTGTGTTATGCTCTGTCTCAGCATGTGTTGATGCACTGAAAAGTAAAATGTGGAGTTAAAGTGCATCATACCTTTGCATCTCCAACTGTAACGTAATGTGGGTGGCGGGCAGTCCTATAATTTACAGGCCAGTCTATGCACAGCTTATCAAAAGGGGCATCAATTATATCTTGTTCATCTTCAGGACTGCGTATTCTGAAGCAAAAGTCACTTGTGTCTATAAAACTCCCAAAAGTCATTGACCAACCAGTAAATTCACTATAATATCTCTGCGAGGCACATAAAACTGGGTGTTTTACAATTAGTATAAACATGGATATTGTTTTGTAACAAAAACTATGGATACAGAATTTGTACCTGGGGTTGTCATCTTTGTTGGTCTTTTTGTTTGTTGTTATCTGATTTGGTTGCTAATCTAGCAGAGGAACCACCAGAATCTCTACCTTCATCCTTGGGCTTTGAGAAAAGCGGATCCCATTCATGAGGTCCCACATTGCCCTGTCCCTCATCCAACAGGGCATATTTCCAACTGTTCTCTTCCACAATGTTCTCATCTGCATGGCCTTCCATAACATCTCTTCTTAATTGTGAGACTCTGTCGATCATTGCTTGCACAGACACGTCAAATGCATCTTTAAGAGTTTCCAACTTGGACCGAGGATCTGCATATATCAGTCTCGGAATGAGATTGATAACCTTTTCCCTCATGAGCTTCACCTGTTCTGGAGGGATTTGACTCAATCTTTTCTCAATGCTAACTTTTCCCTTGCGTATGTCATCCTCTGGAATGTAAACAGAATATTTTGTATAGTTTTTTGGTAGATGCCAAGTGTATTGTACATAAGCTGAGCCTGGATGGAAGAAGACTGGAATGCAACCAGCTAGCATCGAGTCAAAAGCTGATCTCCTAGTGTATGAATCGCCTTGTGGCTGTAAGCAGAATATCGAGCTTTGAAACATCTGCATTATACTACTGGGAGAGTGACACTTACTCTCTCCAAAGTCACATTCCAGCAGCTTCCCACCTTTGGACCTCTTGCACTGATCAATAATCTGTCCTCTGATGGAGTTCGAGTTACCGGGGCGTGGAGCGCCAGCAAAAGAAAAAAGCCATTTCCTCTCCAAATTTCTCATTCTGTCCTGCCATGCAACCACATCAGCATCACTGGCTGGATGGAAGTAAGTAGGGTAAGGAATCCCAAAATCATTCGCATTCCATGGGCTGGATTCCACCACAAGCATAGTAATATTCCTAGCAGCGGGCAAGAACAGAAGCTTGTTACCCCAATCGGACTCCTTGTCACTAAGCCTTCTGAAATCCCATGTAATCCTTCCAGCTACAAGAAAATGATCCTTCCCATCCATCACCCTCCACTCCGGCCTCTTCGTCAACCAATCAACCAAATCAAGTGAAGCAGCATCCCTCATCGATATATTATACCCCCAGAGATACCGAGCAATGTCAAACCCAGCATAGAATGGTACAAACACAGCAGCAGCAATAGAGGAATCATTCGTCAAGCACTCATACTGCTTCATCCTGTTACTAAATATCACGTCAACTGCAAACTGGTTAGTAGCATACCATCCTTTATCTGAAAACACACCTTGTGTGTTCTCCAGCGGAGGGCCCATCCCAGCATTGGTAATGAACTTGCACATATCAGTCCACAAACTCAAACTCCTACACTCCTTCAACATATCCTCATTAAACCGGGATGGCAGATCATGAACATATATATACCTTCCGCCACAGGAATCACTCTTGTTATCTGTGGCCCTCATCGCCCTGCTAAATGGCCACTCAGCTCGTTCAACAACAACATTATACGGCTCAGTCACCGATTTATCAATCACAGGACTTTCCAAAGCCACATTATCCAGCTCAGTCACAGAACCATCAACCACAGGACTTTCCAAAGCCACACTATCCTGCTCAGTCACAAATTCATCAACCACATGACTTTCCGAAGCCACACTATCCGGCTCAGTCACAAATTTATCAACCACATGACTTTTCAAAGCCGCACTATCCGGCTCAGTCACAGAATCATCAACCACAGGACTTTTCAAAGCCACATGCTCAACAGACTCCAAAGTTGCAGCTGGCTGCAGATTGACAGACTGATCACCACCGCCGCCTCCATCTCCAACCACCATGAAATGAAAATAAAAAAGAAAAAACCACAAACAAATCGACATAGTCGCCAGCAGCCAAATAAGACCATGCGGCTGCTTCCCAACGCCTCGCTCCGCGTTCTCCGCCAGCGACCACGTCGGCGACCTCCGCCTCGTCATACTCATCTTCAAACCTCACACACACGAGCACACAAAGTACAACTCCGCACTCGTCCGACTTCTCAACCACTCACGCCGATAGAAATCGTCGCGCCGACGGAGCGAAATCGGATCAAGCGATTACAGAAACCACACTGCAATACATCAATCAACGTGAAAAAACTCGGTCGTTGAAACTGAAAGCAATGACGGAATCAAAGAATCAAGAGAGTTCCGAGAATCAGCACCGCATTAACTACTTGACTGATCAGATTCCCGATAACCAGTCAGCCACCAAACTTACTGAAATCTAGAAAAACGCAAACCCGGTAGCTTCGAGATCGGAGGACGTCGTACATCGAAGCGATCCATCCGAGAGAGATTGCCAACTGCGAAGATTTTGAGAAAGAAGCAGAACGCAGGGTATTTATACCTCGTGGACGGTGCCAGCTTGGCGCAATCTGATTCGTCATTAGTTTGCCACGTAGGAATTGGTTGACGTTAGCATCCGAAAATTGCGCTTCGGGTTGAATAGTTTAAAAGGTTCTGGTTCACAGAATGTTAGGTTTATGTCGAATCTATTTTAAATTTAATTTACTTTAATGATTCAAATTCATACTCTAATTTCAATGTAACTTTTTTAATTAAATTTATTGAATTTGTCATTGAAAACGTTTTATTATTGAATTTATGAGAGCTACGTAAGGATTTACATCCGGTCTAATCAAGTCATATACATTGTTAAAAAACACAATATAATTTAAAATTAAAAATGACGTAGTTTTATCTATAAAAATTAATAGTAAAACTACATCTCATTATAAACACAAAATGATATCGCATTGTAATCTTTAATATTCTGGTACGCTGAACGAAATCTCATTCCGAGATAATATTTGAATTTCATAAATTTGATTAATGTTATTTTGCTAATGACATTTTCCATAGCAAATGAGTGGTGTGGTTGAATATTGGTATAATTCTTGTTTAAGAATTGAGGGATTAGAATGACATTAGAGTAATAGGCATGTGGCTTGTTGGAAGCTTTAAGCTTACTTTAGTTTTAAAAAGTAATTAGTTTGATGTAATTATACGTGGATCTAAGTAGCGTAGCATTGATTTCATAAATTGGTGGATGTGAATGATGTAGGAAAAGAATTTAATGAAGATACCCATTCAGGCAATTTTTGCTTAATAGGTATGGTAGTTGGTGATGAGGAAAAACGGTTGAGATGGATCGAAATAAGAAGTTGAATAAATGCCAATGACAGAGCCTTTTAAGCCCTTTAATATGAGACGATTACAAATGGAAATGAATACGAATGCGACAGGTCCAGGCAATTTGTTGACAACTATTGGAGACTTTGGCAAGCTTGAGATTATTAGTAGTAGCATTGCCAAACAAGGTGCTAGCTAAGAAAGTCAAAAGGAGTTTGGTTAAATTAAGGAAATACAGATGGAGAAGCATTACTGAAACTCTGGTGTGAAAATAAACAAATTGTCTACAGATATATTCTTTGGAGATTTCAACTTTGGAAAGGGTTTAGGCACTCTTTGATTGACGAAGCCCAGGGAAGTGGCATAAATTGCTCGGCAACCCGAATGTGGCCATTTATGAATTTCTAGGAACATTTGGACAGCAGTTGCAAAAAATACCAAGAGGAGTTCCTAGTTATACATGAAGGTGTAGGACGCACCTTGACAAACTTTCATCATTGTGGCTTCTGTAGTTAAACAGCAATGAAAAGGTGGATGAAGTGCTGCAAATTAGGGGAAGTCTTCAGGTGATACTTTTTCACTAACTGTTGAACCAAATTCTGGACCACCCTTTCGGTAGGAGATGAGAAACTCGATTGGGTATCCCTTCAGCTTGTGAGGAACAATCCCGAGATCTTCAAAAGTTAGAGCTGAGGAAACAAAGACATGGAGGGTATATTTCACATCGCCATATTGCGACCTTGATAACAGATTAAGAAGATGTGAAATGATTAGGAATAGATGCCTTACCGTTTTCTGATACTATGGTATCTTGAGTGAGTGACTTGATTTCATCAAGATTAATCATTTCAGGAGTTGGGAGAGGAAAAGGAAGTTTGTTGATGAGCAATTCACGGGGTGTTGCAACTGCCTGAAATGAACAACAGTCAGAATAAGGCACGGAGTTCAGCTATAAGGTCTGAAGGAAATTCAGAAAAGAGTATTTTCGACCATATACTGAAATCTGTGTTTAGCATAAACACCAGATTCCATAGCCAAAAAAAAAAAGAGAAAGAAGAAGAAGAAGCAGATTAACTTATCCCAAGTTTTATGCAAAAACAAATGCATACACATGTTATCTGTGTATAGATTGCCTTATCAGGTGATCATCTACAAATTATCAAACTGTTCGTAAGTGGAAAATCACAATTTAGCATTTTACCCTTGCAATGGGGAATGGAATTTTCACATAATGAGGCCACTCCCGAATCGTCTCAAACATAAGCTCTGCCTGGAATGACACATAAGTCGTACATATCTTCAGTGAAAAGACAAACCCGAACACTTTTCTGAATATAAAAGAACCATGTCTCCGCATTAAGCAACTCTAGAGGGAAAGATTACCAATTCGTGAACAGTAAAGATGTCTGGTCCACCTAGTTCATAGGTTTTCCCCATACTGCTGCCATCATCTTTTAATGCAGCGACAACAGCAGCAGCCACGTCAACAACATATGCAGGTTGGATTCTGTCGGCTCATCAGAAACACAAGATAAAAGTTTGTATAATGTTAACATTGATTACTAAAAATGTGCAAAGTATATACTGATATTTTCAATTTACAGGACTCACTTTGTGGATCCATCTCCATATAGTGGAATAAAACCATATTTCTTGGCAAAATGAGCCCACCGATTCATTATTCGGTCCTCTGTACCAATCAGTGATGCAGGCTTCAAAACTGTGGCCTGAACGTAGTTTAAATTAGAATACTTCACAATGCAAATATCCAGTAGTCCAAGCATAAAAGAAACAATCAGGATAACATTTACTAGAAGACTGGGCCAAAATCATTTAAATAAGTAGTGTTCAGTGGCCAACAAAAAAAAATATTACCAAACAATTTGCTAATGTAAATGTAAAACCATGTACCTCTGGTAATTCTCCCATGATCGCTTCCTCCGCAGCAGCTTTAGCTCTAAGTACTCTGGAGGGAGATGATGCAGATGCTCCCAAACAAGAGAGTTGAATAAACCTCATGATACCTCCATGCTCCTTAGCTATCTGTTCCAGTTAAGATCACTAATTAACTAATAGGGAATGTATGTCTTTAGCATTACATGAACATTTGGTTTTACAAGTACCCATCTTTTCATTCACAAGTTACTCAAGAAGCATATGGAATAAGACTACACAAGCAGACAATTACCAACTAATGCATCACTAGTTATCAGTTTGATCTGACACCAAGGAAAAAATCAATTAGATTAGTGGATGTCCTGAGACACCGAAGACATGGGGAGTGAAGTGACCAACCTGTGCTATTTGCACCGCCATATGTTGATTCACCTCATCAATGCTGAAGTTTCTGGTGGCATAATCCCTTCCTGTCAGCATGAACAGAAAAACAAATTCAAGTCACATACACAGCACAATACATTGCGGGCATTAATCCAAAATTAAAGAATAACTCTTACCAATTAGATTAATAACAACATTAGCTTTTGCCATTACTGCTTTGATTGAACTTTCATCCCTTGGATTGTACTTCATAGGTACAATCTGAATGAATCAATTTCCGATATGTTAGGAAATTATTGAGACAATTATTATGAACCTATCAAATAATCCAACTCGTGTAGGATATTTGATAAAGATGACATACCTGTCCCAAATCACCCATCAATTTTAAATGACGAGAAGAATCCTCAGAGCCTCTAAATGGAACCAACACTTGAGATCCCATTTTGGCTGACCAAATAAATCCATTATTAGACATAGCTGGAGCATAACTACACTTCATGTGGAGCGGCCTGTAGTGATTGACTCAAGAAATACACTTATTTCACTAACCTAGTTGCTGCACCACATAGCGACCTAGGAAGCCAGTACATCCAAAAACTGCAGCAACAATCCCACTGCAGGATAGATGCGCAAAAGATTAAGAGCACACAGTTATGACTTAAAAAGGATGTGCAGCCAGCAATTTACATTGAAAACTTATCATAATAACTGATACCGTGAAACAAAAACATGTTTTTTCCTAATAGAAATAAAGACCTATGTGGTAGCTTCTTAATAGCATCACCAAAATCTGATACACTTCACTGGATTTAAGTGTTACAAGCCATGTTTCTGCCAAAAATGGGTGATCCTAACTTCTTAAATCACCGCTCATCTCACATACACACCAAACACATACATATGGTTCTAACTGAGACCCTAAACACAAATATTGCACAAAAAACCAACCAAACCTTGCGCATTTGATTCATCCGTTTGCCTAATCCACCACCAACAGCATAAACCACCAGTAAAACAACAAGACCAAAACCGTAAATTACCTAACAGATGATCTTCCACCCGTCCCCTTCCGGACCAGATGCCCCACGCCCTTAGGCGTCAGCGTCGTCGTCGATACAAATCGAGGATGCTCACCTCCAACATCTACAAAATCAAAACACTTCATCAAATCAGATCATCCAGTTACTTAAAATGCCGAATCGGAACTGACAAATGCAACAACTTAGGTCTACAAAATGCATCGAAATTGATCAAATTGAGGTCCGATTACGTCGATCTTGAAGCGGGTACAGAGATTTGAGAGACGAGATTGCAGGGATGGGAGACGTGGCGCTCGGCCTCAGTCGCTTGGCGAGGGTATGCATCTTCGCGTTCCTCCAGTTGTACAGTCGTCGCTAGTCGAAAGAGAAGAGAAGGGCTTCGCTCGATGTTCCTCACAGAGCTAAAGCTTGTGAAACGCTTCGTTTAGATATATTCAGCATTAAAACGCTGCGTTTTGATTCAGACGAGCTCAAATCCACAAACGTATATTTAAAAACCAGGCTGCACAAAATTGTATTTACAAATAAAACACTTCCTTGTACACAATTGCAAAAACATATACATGGTCTTCACAGAAAAACTGAGAGTGCAGAATTTGGAGCCTTTTTCAACTGGGTGTTTGTGCCGATGGAATGTGGTTCGATTTGCCGGGTCCCCATATGCGAACAGTTTGGTCGTGGCTAGCAGAAGCCAGCATTTGAGGCCTTTTGGGGTTCCAACCCAGGCAATTTACCGTCATCAAGTGTCCTGACAAGACTTCAATAGATTTGAATTTTTGACGATTCCATATGTAAACCTGTAGAAAATAAAAAAAGAGTTGAGTTTGTTGATCAGAAATGAGATCTTCTGATTTATAGTAATGTTGAATTGGAATAAAGAAAAGAAGCCTACTAGAGAATCTTCACTGCCGCTGGCAACGAACATGCAGTTGAAACTGATTTCAATTACATAAAAAATTCACTAGTTTACAAAGTGCCCCGAGTGTTCCCATAAGAAGAGCACGTGAAGAAATAGGAAAGTGCAAGGGAATGACACGATAAATGTAACAGAAGCAAATACGAGTGAATTAAAAATGCTCAAGGGGAATATGCACATAGCTCACAATTCCCGGTTATGTTCATGTCACTAAACTCAAATGTAACAGTCACGGAATAAATGCGCTAGTATTTGTAGACATTAGGCGCCTGTACACAGCTCACAATTTCTGAGATTTTCTGCCCTACCTTCCCGTCTACATTCCCGTATCCCCATTTATTTTACCGTCCATATGGAAATTTTATACAAAGACACAGTACCAAATTTCCCATCAACATCCAGCCAAAACTACCTTTAAATACTGCACAAAACCTAGATAAGTTCACAAGAGGTTTACCTGAAACAAAAAAGGACATGATTCCTGCAACTTGGAAACATGACCAAAAACATCAAAACTTGACGCAATGTTTGATTAAACATACTGAAACACCAAGCTTTTCACCAAAGGGACATCACAGCGAACAAAATATCAACAGAAAATAGCAAAAGTAGCAAAAAAACATCACAGGAAGAAAATTGTCATTTTCAGTAATTCAAAAATTATGAACAAACAAAGCCATCAGAAACTCTAAATGTTACTTTCTGGCATCAAATAGGACAAGTTGAATCCTTTCGCATTAATAAAACCCTAAAACCAGGAGACTCAGTTTCCAAAAATTACGCCTTTTCATCTCATACAAACCCCCCATCCCCCAAATGAAAAAAACTCGAGCAAGAATTCAGCTCAAAATAATGAAATCGAGTTCACCGACATGTCACGCAATCAAACCGATTCAATAAAGCTACACATTAACTTGCATCACAGAAGAATCCAAAACCTAAATCCGATTGAATTCAACGAAGTGAATAATCGATAGCGGATTGGAACTGACCAGCAGAACCTGCAGGCTGTGAAATCGAAGTTTGGTTGCTCGTCAAATCGAACCGCAGTGAGGATGTGAGTCACTGTGCTATATGAGGCAAAACGACATAGTTTTAGTTCGTTGACTTATTAACTAGTTTTTAGTTGGGCCGTCCGGCCCAGGATCAAAAGCAAACTCTCGTTGTTTAATATTTTATTTAATTTTACTGCTATTACGTGGGTTGATTCTAAGCAGAATGCGCACGTGCGTATCACGTGCTGCGTTGACATAAGTCAAAAACAAACAGAGCGCAACAAGAAGCAAGGAGAGCCCACTGCAATAATCACTCACACTCACTCTCTCTCTCTCTGCTCAGCTTTCCACACTGTAACTCGCTTCTCGCATTCCCCGCCGAGATCGTCTCCGCAGGACAGTCGCCGACAGATCTGCCGCATCCCGCCGCCGCCGTTTCCTCTTTCTCCGCCTCGTCGTCTGCTCCCGTTTTATACCGAGTTTTCCGGCGCGGTATCCGGTCGGTTGTTTGGAGCTGCATTCGAAAGGAGGAGGGAAGATAACCGCGATTTGGAGCGTTTTTTGATGGAATTTTGGGGGACTGAGGGAGTGGCGTAGGTGGCGGAGAGCTTGTGTCGGTGGTGATTGGTGAAAGTGTGGAGTACGGAGAGGAGAGCCCTAGAAATGGGTTGATTTTGGTTGTGTTGGTGAGTTTGGGGAGATGATGGTTTTGAGAAATTTGTGATGGGTAGAGAGGGTGGTGGAATGAGGAGTGTGATCTTGCTGCTGGTCCTTATGCCTCTGCTTGGTTTTGATCTCTCTTGTAATGGTATGAATTCTCATTTTCTCATTTTATAAACGTTTCCATGAAGTGCTTGAGATTGGCTGTTTTTGGTGTTCTGCTGATGTAAGTGGTAATTTGAGTTGGTATTTTTGGAGGTATGGTTTGGTAGGATTGGAGCTCCGTATATGAGTCATATGCGGACACAATGCTATATTTAGGAATATGCTGGTAACAAATAATGTAAAAGTGAAAGTGAGATTTAACTAACACTTGTTTGGTGTGCTGGCTAGCTTGACTTAGCCAAGGTCTAATCTAATAGCAGCTAGTCATTGTCATTTTCTCAAAGAAACTTTTTCAAACAGAGTTGAATTTGGATGCACTGCCTAGATTTTATTAGATTATAGCAGAAGATATGACATTAAGATGGGGATCCTGTGTAACATGTTTGGTAACTGCATTTGCTTTTTTGAGTTGCTGGACTTGATAGCATAAAATCACATAACCTAATACTGATCGTAGTGTTGACGATAGAATTTGTTAGTATTTGAAGTGGTAATTTGAAGTTTATTCGGATATGTGACTTTTAGGTTACCATTAGTTGCTGTAGAGACTTATATAGCAATCTTATGTTGAGCCTAGATTCAGGACCACAATGTGTCACGAGTGTGCTGTGTAATTTCTCCCATTGAGCTCGTATAAGCATATAAACATTAAACACATTGATACACTATCACAAATCGCCAACCTAAACTTGTCAAAGATGTAGCAAGATTTGGAGCGTTCTTTCAACCCCACCCCCACCCCAGATGATGCACTGCTGTTTTCGAACTGCAGTGACAGTCTCCCTGTTCACAAATCCTCATTCACTTCTTATTTAATAACTGGCAAAATGCAGTTTTGTTTTTTAATCTTCGTCATTATTCTCATTTATGTAATTTGTACTTCAGGGACGCAAATATACATATCTCCACGGGCTTCACAAAGCCAAGTATCATACATGAAAAGGATTTCGTTGGGATTTGGTAAGTTTCTTTTCCAGTGATGAATCAAGTCAGCTTAACTTGCCTGGTTGCGTTCAAACGAAGATGCTTGACTCAATTTGACTATAAATGGTATGCAATTATTAAATGCCTAAAATAAAAGTGAATTAGGGGATCACATTTCTGTTTGGTGGTGAATGTTGGGGCATTGAAATGGCAGTATAGTTAAATAACAATCATTTAATTTGATTCAGTCACATGGTGTTTTCTTATTTCCTTTTATCCCTTCAGTGTACTAAACTTCAACTGAAGTCCCAAGCCGTTTATTGGTTTCTCTATCAGAATCTTTGTAACTGTTATAGTTTGACTAAAAGTAGTTTGATCATACTGTATGTGCGTATTTGGGTGTCATTTTAAACCTCAAGTGTTACAATCCTGGTATATCTCTTCAAGAATAAATTTAACTGGATCACTTCAGCAAGAGACCAGGTTTTTGTGACTAATAATCCTGTTTAGATTATCAAAATGTAGTTGCTGCTGAAAAGCTTA
Organism: Umbilicus rupestris; assembly: GCA_963678935.1. Taxonomy (NCBI): domain Eukaryota; kingdom Viridiplantae; phylum Streptophyta; class Magnoliopsida; order Saxifragales; family Crassulaceae; genus Umbilicus; species Umbilicus rupestris. The sequence continues at coordinate 739,605 of OY787623.1, read as the reverse complement.
GCTATCTTTATCTATTTTAAGTGCATATAGTTTTGCAAATTCCAATACATTTACAAGTTGATTGTGTCTTCATGTCAAGAAAAAAAAAAAAAATTACAACCACCTAATTTAGCAATATGCTTTTTTTTTGTTCTCCAGGCTGCACCACACATTGTTGGAATTGGTAATCCATGCATGTAAATGGATCCTGTTAGCTTCCCATTAGAAATGTTATCATGGTGTTTGTCTTTAGACTCCTTCATGAGTGTCGACATTTAGATTTAACCATTAAAGTAGCTTGTAATATTTAAAAATCGAAAAGGTTGCCTTGCTTGTTAACTTATTTTTAATAATGTCACCATGGCTATAACTAAGCATGTTTGTATCATTTCTGCTCATTCATTTGCAGAAAAGCCTATATCAGGTGTGTTTCCTGATCTACTAGTTCAGCAGCATTCAGTGCCATCATCAAAGCATTCTTTGGGGACGTCACCTGCACCTGCTCCTTATATGGGTCTTACTGATATGCCAATCCCACTTGCAAATTTTGCCCTTGTTGTACCATTGACTTTGTTTGTAATAGCTTATGGTTCTCTTGCAGACTTGGCTCCTGTGCCTAGTGCAGGTAGTTCTGCGAAATCTCATCATCATTGGAAAAGAACGCCTCATGCGCCTCTTGTTGTCCCTCCATCCCCTTCTATAGATTCAGGTTTCTCATCCTTCCTTCTCATTCCCGTTCATACTATTTGGATAGGTATTGAAGGATGATGGTGCACGCATTTTTCCTCTTAGGCACTGCATAGACTCAATAATTATTTGTTCATGAAAAGTCCTGGAATTTCAAGGTTGCTGTTGAGGTTGTTGCGGTTGAAACCTTAAAATTCTCAATGCATGTTCTTTGAATAGTGAAGTTTATTTGGAGCTTAGTGCAGCTTTATTATCCGAGTGCATATTTTATTCTTCATCAATGTATTTGCTAAATATTGGATGTATCATGATTTATATTTTCTATTCTTGAAGTTTGATTTAGTTTGCTTCAATGTTAATTCGAGGCAGGTTGCTCACAGAGCTGTGTAGAACCACTTACAGCAACTCCAATTGGTTCACCTTGCGGCTGTGTGTTTCCTATGAAAGTGAAACTTGTTCTCGATGTAGCTCTATATTCACTTTTCCCAGTGGTTAATGAGCTGGAGGTTGAGATTGCTGCTGGGACTTATCTGAAACAAAGTCAGGTGAAGATAATGGGTGCTACAGCTGATAGCCAAAATCAGGGAAGAACCATAGTGGAAGTCAATTTGGTCCCACTGGAAGATAAGTTCGACAGTACAACTGCTGCTCTCATTCATGACAGGTTTTTAAAGAAGAAGGTTCCCCTAAATATAACCTTATATGGTACTTATGACGTGATGCAAATAAGTTATCCAGGTATTGATCTAAGTCTGCCCTCGGTCATGTTCGTCAATGATGACATGTAAATATTGACGGAATCTTTTTCAGGATTTCCATCATCTGGATCATCTGGAGGTGATGTGGGAAATGGACCAAGCGGAAGTGCAGGAGGTCTCCCTGTGACAGCTGATTTTTCCGGAAAAAATCAGGGGCTGGCTCATGTCACTGTTATCCTTATTGCACTATCTGCATTTGTTTTATTCCTTATTTGCATAGGCGCAATCTTTGTGGTTTTCAAATGGAGGAATACTGGGGCACCTTCACGTGCCGTGGGCCCTATGTTCCCTTCGTCAATCACTAAAGCATCTGGTATATCCTCAACTTGTATTCTGCCAAAACATAAATCTGACGTCTAATAATTTCTGATTTTAAGTTCTCTCAAATGCTCATCTTTGACCAGGTGTTGGGTCTATCTTTTCAAATAGTGTGCCAAGCTCACCTTCGTTATCGCTCATGTCAGCCATGCACACATCTATCTTATCGGTTAAGAGATTTTCCCTCTCTGAGCTTGAGAGGGCATCCGAAAATTTCAGTGCAAAAGCAATATTAGGTGTGGGAGGATTTGGACGTGTTTATCATGGAATTTTGGAAGATGGGAGTGAAGTTGCTATCAAGTTGCTTACAAGAAATAATCAGAGTGGAGACCGCGAGTTTGTTGCAGAAGTTGAGATGCTGAGTCGGCTGCATCATCGCAATCTCGTGAAACTGATTGGAATATGCACTGAACACCACAGACGGTGCTTAGTCTATGAGCTTGTTCGAAATGGCAGCGTTGAGTCCCATTTGCATGGTTAGTTTCCTTCTTAGAAGTAAATTTTTTAAGCACCAAATTTATTAAGGGGATTCTCAATGGTTTTATAACTATATGTGGTCATGCAGTCTTATCAATATCATTTTAAGCATTAACTGACAATGTGATAACCATGATAGAATCCTTTGCATATCAGTGAAATAAATAGTATTAAATGATTATCCATCTACATTCAGGTGTTGACAGGTTGTGTAGATCTCTCGATTGGGATGCCAGGTTGAAAATTGCCCTCGGAGCAGCCCGAGGGTTGGCTTATCTTCACGAAGACTCTAACCCTCGCGTGATTCACAGAGATTTCAAGGCCAGTAATGTTCTTCTAGAGGACGACTTCACTCCTAAAGTTTCTGATTTTGGACTGGCTAGAGAAGCGACAGAAGGAACAGAACATATATCCACCAGAGTAATGGGAACTTTTGGGTATGTAGTTTTACTTCACCTGCACATTTCAGTTCCTTCATATATGATTTCTCTCTCTCTCCCTATTATCGCTTGTGCCTTAAATAAGATAATAATATCTGATTGTTTGTTATTGTTTTATTTATCGTACTGATTAAGCGACGACATGAAATTGCTGATTCTCAATCTTCCATGAAAAAGATGTTTGCTTCATAAATTTCCCTTTTATCTGATTTTACTAATTCCTGTCGACTAAGGATAGACTATGGAGTGCAGGTACGTAGCCCCAGAGTATGCTATGACAGGACACCTGCTTGTCAAAAGTGATGTTTACAGTTATGGAGTTGTTCTGCTCGAGCTACTCTCTGGAAGAAAGCCAGTGGACATGTCTCAACCACAAGGTCAGGAGAATTTGGTAACCTGGGCTCGGCCCCTTTTGACCAGCCAAGAAGGCTTACAGGTACTGGTGGATCCATCATTGGAAGGAAAGTTTGTTTTCGATAGCATGGCTGGGGTTGCTTCCATAGCTTCTATGTGCGTCCACTCTGAGGTGTCCCAGAGACCATTTATGGGAGAAGTTGTGCAAGCACTAAAGCTCATATATGACGACAAAGAAGATACTTACGAAGCAGATTATTGTAGCCGTAAAGAATCATCAGCTCAAGAGTCAGATTCCAAAGATGAACTCTTTCATTCCAATAGTAGTTGGCTAGATGCCACTCCACGCTTGACTTATGGGCAGGCATCGTCTTTCATAACAATGGAATACTGCTCAGGCTCAATGGACGAAATGGACAACAATAACAGGCCATTTTCTTCTTCAGACTTCTACGTCGAAGGGATCTCATCATCAATTAACCAAGCCAACCGGTCAGGTCCGTTGCAGACTATTCGCAGCAAACCTTCCTTCTACAGGTCAAAAGGAAGCAAGAGTGATCATGCAAGACTTGTCTCGAAACATAGTAACTGGGAGGACAGGCAACTCCACTGAGCACATCTTTTTTGATACTCAATTTTTCTTCCTATTCAACATGTACAGCTCGAAAAATGATCTAACCCTTTTTCGAGAACTGGACACATGATGCAGTACAGATGAGTTTGGTTGTTGTGTCCCTGGAAAGTGCTTCCAATTCAACATGAGAATTACAGACAGAAAATGCAGGTTGGGTTTTTTCACTTATAATCTCGTTGTGTATCTTAACTTTCTTACATTACAGGATACATGAGTGTCAACTGTTTATTCCTCAAGTCCTGAAATTATAGTCTAATTAGTCAGTTCTTCGTGACTTTCCCAGCGGAACTATGTGAGACATTTGATCAAATGACTGATGAGCTTCTCAACCCAATAATTTGAGTGGTATTATGCTAGTGAAACCCTTCCTTTGTGTTGACTAGTTTGAATGCTGTGAAGGAGTTGGGGGTAGAGAACATGACAAAAGTTGAGCTTTTCAAGCTGTCAAATGCCCCACGCTACTTGCTTTCTTTCCCACCTGGTTTGTCCAATTCCTTAGCTCGAAAGCACCACAAATTCACATGAAGCCTACAAGTTGGATCCTTGCTTCACATGGAACATTTGATTCGGACGAATATCGAAACGTCCTACGTCAATAGCTTAGTCAGTTGATTCATATAGTACTATTCACAATCATATTGTTGAACGCCAAAACACACATTTATGTCCAAATGGGTCTTCCTTAGATAATTGAAATTGTGGACCTCAAAAGTCCACAAGTTCTCTCCAAGACTCATTTTGAACACAAATTTGTAGGACCTTATTGTTTACGTTAATGTTGTCCACACCTCTACACTTTCTTTTGAAAATTCTTGACGCGTCCGAGCCGTATTTTAAACGAACTAAATATTAAATTCAATTTACAAAATAATGTTCTATCATAATTATCTGTATTTTACTCGACCGCATTCCATATTACCCTATCCAATTACAACAGTTGTTTCATAAAATTAAAAATAGTTTGGTCAAAACAAAGTCAGCAGTAAATGACTAGAAAGTCAAAGAAAATATTTGGAAATTGAAAAATATAAAAATAGTAAAAAAAGAGGCCAAAAAAGGAACACAAAATCTAAAATAAAATAAATATTAAATAAATATTTTTCATAAACCAAAAATTACGCCGAGAACAAAGCTCTCTACTTTGCTTGTAAAAGCTTCCTTAAATCTTCACCTCGTTCATCGTCTTCGATCTTTATTGCTCAACTCTTGCACCGGATCGATCTCAGGAGGCTGCAATTTCACCGTGTATCGATCGACTGGTTGTGTTGTATGTGCGATATAGCAGAAAAGGGATTTATTGTTGTATTTTTTTGGTCGGTGGAGGGGCGGTTTTGGTCACGGAGTGGTGCTTGGGAGGTGCATTGCGGAGGTGGGGAGTGTGGGTGTGGTGGAGGTAGTTGAAGTTGTGTTTGGTGAAGTGCTGAGCGAGTGGCGGTGGTGGTAGATCGAGAGGGCCAGCTGGTGGGGATTTTCTGATTGGAACTGGAAATGGTATGTATGTTTTTATGCGTGTGATTGCTTTTTGGAATTGGAGGGTTTGGCGTAGTTGATTCGATTGGTTTTTGGTGGAATGGTATGTTGGATTGATCAGTCTGGTGAAGCTGGAAATGTGTGGTAGGATGGTTGCTGTGTTGTTGATTTATGACATGTTTTGCCTCATTTTAATTTGTATGGATTATGTTTTTCAATAGTATTGGTTCAGTGAATTTCTACTTTGGCGGATGTTAAAGCGTGAGAATGGTTGATGGATTAGAAGGGTTTGTGTTTTTGCTTTTGGGGATGGGTTAACTGGTTAAGTCTGCTGTGTCTTGTACAAGTCTACGGTAGCATCGCGCTGCATTGCTTCAGTTTAGTAATTATAGTGATGTGCACAAATGAGGGTTGTCGGAATTTTCCAAGCTTTGGTAAATCCTGGAAGAGAAATGTGGCAGCATTGCAGGCAGTATTGTGATATTACTCTGGTCAATATCAGTGATAATATGAGCTGAAACTGGAAGCTTAACAAAAATGTTTATTCGCAGCGTTCTGTCCTCTTGGTGCTTGTATATAGTATAGCTTTGCTGCACTCAGACAGAGTTGACCTGCTTTGCTTCTAGTTATATGGAGTATTAAAAGATCAAATAATCATAGTCCTGATAAGTCTAGCTGGGTAAATTGGGTAACTGAGATGGAAGTAGTCAAGTGATTGATGCGAGTATGACGTTGTGACTTGTGACTGACAAGAGTATGGAAAAGACAATAATATTGGACTTCTCATTATACTTTTCTATTTATAGTTTATCATCTGTGAGGAGCATACGTATGAGAAACAAGTGATTTGACCTACCTACTTTTCAGGCTGCTACATTTCCAGTGGTCGGATCCCCAGTTTGGCTGGAGGATCCTGACGATGCTTGGATTGATGGAAAAGTCTTGGAGGTCAATGGCGATAATATTAAAGTGTTGTGTGCTTCAGGCAAGACGGTGAGCAATTTAAGAACATTTAAGTTTTGCGCTTCGTCCATATGCCTCTACAACTTAGATATATTAAGTTTAATGGAAATAAGCTTATTTTTGGAATGTTAATGTGCTGATTATGTGTTTCTTATAAGGCTTCGATGAATAATTATTTTTTGTTTGTTTTGTTATTTTATTGAGTATAGTTGGTTGTCAAGACTTCAAGTGTCTACCCGAAGGATGAAGAGGCGCCACCTTGCGGGGTGGATGACATGACACGGCTTGCGTACTTGCACGAACCTGGTGTTTTGCAAAACCTAAGGTCTAGATACGATATCAATGAAATATATGTGAGTATTTAAGAAGGTTTCGGTACCTCTTTCGAGGGATAGCAAATCAAGTCCAATCTAATATATTCTGTACCAGACCTACACAGGGAGCATATTGATCGCTATCAATCCATTTGTAAGGCTTCCCCATCTATATGATGTTCACATGATGGAGCAGTATAAAGGTGCGGGGATTGGGGAGCTTAGTCCACATCCTTTTGCCATTGCAGATTCAGCATACAGGTAAATGATTGACTTTAAACTATAACCTTAAGCTATATGCAGCCTTTGTCTCTAATGGTATGAAAACTGAACAGGGTAATGGTAAATGAGGGAAAAAGTCAGGCAGTGTTAGTAAGTGGTGAAAGCGGAGCAGGAAAAACTGAGACTACAAAGTTGCTTATGCGGTATCTCGCCTACATGGGGGGAAGAGCTGCCTCTGAGGGGAGGTCAGTGGAGCAGAAAGTCCTAGAGGTATCATAAAGCTCTACTATTCATGATTATGCCGCTAGCTGTACCACAAAACCATATATAATTTGATATCATAAAGCTGTACTATTCATGATTATGCCGCTAGCTGTACCACAAAACCGTATATAATTTGATATTCCGTGCTACTAAAAAGCTTTTCAATTGGGAGAATCTGTTTGTCTGGTCAAAACCATTCAGCTTCTGATCAGAAGTTACTTTTACATAATTTACGTCTAGTGGCGTAAAATATTTTTCTGATCAAAAGGCGAAACAAAAATTTTAAACCGTCATGAACATCATCTCAACAAAGGATTTGACCAGAAGCTTGTTAGGTGGCCAGAGTTTTCATGTTTAAAAGTTTATGATTAGTTTCATTGTTAAGTCGCATATTTGTCTTTAAGCTTATTCTTTCATTTGCAGTCCAATCCTGTTCTAGAAGCCTTTGGCAATGCAAAGACTGTCCGAAACAATAACTCGAGGTGAAAATGATTTATTTAAAGAAAAGCATGCATCATTACCTTGTTTCTACATAAATTAATTTGTTCGACCTCATTTCTTTTTTGTTTTGTGGTACTTTAGTCGTTTTGGTAAGTTTGTGGAGCTTCAGTTCGACCAGAGGGGAAGGATATCTGGCGCTGCTATCAGAACTTATCTTTTAGAGACATGTCGTGTTTGTCAGGCATCCGACCCTGAGAGAAATTTCCACTGTTTTTACATGATTTGTGCTGCACCCCAGGAGGTAAAGACCTTTATTAAATCAACCCCTGAACTTTGAATGTAATTAAATATAACAACCGTTCTGAATTTAGCCTCCATTTGGAGAACCTACGTTCTTTACAACCCACTAGTTATATGGATATTGTTCTACCTCTGCAAATGCGTCATGCGAAAGTGCTAAACATTATTGCTCAAGTGAATTGAAGGAGACATTGTCGGCTGGTATTCTGCTATTGATTATAAAACAGAGTTTATATGCTAACGAGCATTAGTTTTTTTAGATGCGCAATAAGCTGCAATAAGCCGTGGCAGGGAATTACCATAATATGCCATTTTATCTTATCATTCAAAGTTCTTTATCAGGGCAAAAGAGTACATATATTAATAGAGAGTTTCTATCCCTGCCTGCACCCTATTGATGTCATTGAACTGTCAAGCAATAGCTAGCAGGGGTGCTCTTATACCTGCTTAATGCAACTTTAGTCATACCAAAAAATACTTGAGCGCATGGCGGGCAAGCCGCATTAGTATATATAGTTGTTTTATCCATCTCTTAGTTTTTAAACTGAAAACTATCTGCTGGAGTAGAATAATTAAAGTGCACCCAACTTATAAAAGTTACAATTAGTGATTATATTGTTTGATGAAAAGTAAATACTGTGTTATGAACTCTGTATTAGGTGACTGCTTCCTATGAATCAGTGTCTTGTCTCTGGTAGATCTCATGTTTTCTTACTGTACCATTCCATTGTCAGGAACTTAAGAAGTACAAATTGGAAAACCCGAGAGCATTTCGCTATTTGAATCAGTCAAGTTGCTTTGAATTGGAGGGTGTAGAGGATGCAAAAGAGTATCTTGATACTCGAAGAGCAATGGATGTTGTTGGTATGAGTTCCGATGAACAGGTATGTTGCAGTAATCTCCATACGTTGTGTAATATTCTTGTCTGATCAGGTTGTGCTCCAAAGTTTCTAAACTGTTTTTTTAGGATGCAATTTTCCGAGTTGTTGCTGCAATTCTTCATCTAGGAAACATTGAGTTTGCCAAAGGAGAGGAGATAGATTCATCGAAGCCCAAAGGCGAGAAATCTTGGTTTCACCTCAGAACTGCAGCTGAGCTTTTTATGTACGTCATTGTTTGCAAATAAATTACTTACTCACATGCTATAAAAGTTACCAGTAAGGTTTCTTTAGAGGTTTGAAAGGAAAAGATCTTAATTTATAACTTCAGGTGTGATCCAAAGTCCCTCGAAGATTCCTTATGCAAACGAGTTATGGTAACTCGTGATGAAACAATTACGAAGTGGCTCGATCCAGATTCTGCTGCTGTCAGCAGAGATGCTTTAGCTAAAGTTGTGTACTCGAGATTATTTGATTGGTAAGCTTCTCTTCTAATAACTGTCCATCAGCGCTCTCCAAGGGCAGCCACGTTCAAAACATATTAGTGACTTTCGGATGTTTAGAATTGATCACTGCTACTTTTTTTATTTATTTATCGAATTCGTCTTGTGCCAGGCTTGTAAATAAGATAAATACCTCCATTGGTCAAGACTCAGAATCAAAGTACTTGATAGGCGTACTGGATATTTATGGATTTGAGAGTTTCAAAGTCAACAGGTACTATGTCCTTTATTAATTAGTTATTTCACCATTCATATCTTCTGGGGAAATGAAGGATAAAGATTAAACAAAATAAAAATTCTGGTGAAAGCATAGTGATCTTGCATTAACTGAGCTCCATTGCTGCATGTTGTTGCTTAACCTGTTACTTGGCAGCGCAGAACCACAACGTTAGTCAAATCCTGTTGTGTACACATCGTAATGTGATGCAGTATTATATACACTATAAATACATTTTGATTATTTGAGTGACCTGTATTGCAACATCTATTGCTTGCTACAACAAGCATGTATGAAACCTACAGAAAAATAGTATCACACAATCTTGAACACTGAGGTGAGATTTACCGTAACACTGGAACAAACTGGTAAATATGACACATGAAAGACCTAACGTAGGCTATGCGTGTTATAAAACTTGAAGTTATGTGGAATCTATCACAGATGTTTTGTGTTTGACTACTTATAACTAATTGACTAGATAATCTTGTCCAACTTGAGACACTAGTAGATATGACTTCTTGATCGACTCTCTCTTTCTCTCATTTGAAGTTCAAAAGAACACTTGTGTTTTGATGATTGTGTTTAAGATATGAATTGTATGGATTACATATGAATTCAAGATGACTTATTTAACTTGATGTCTGATGTTCCTAATCGTATGTCACTGTTTGTTCAATCATGCAGTTTTGAGCAGTTTTGTATCAATTTGACAAATGAAAAACTCCAACAACATTTTAACCAGGTGGCTGAACAGACATCTCTGCATCCTTGTCCCTAATAGAACAATAATGCTTATCTTGATTCTTGCATAAACGAGTGAACATTTTTTTTCTCAGCATGTTTTCAAAATGGAGCAAGAAGAGTATACTAAGGAAGAAATCAATTGGAGCTATATTGAGTTTGTGGATAATCAAGATGTCCTAGACCTCATTGAAAAGGTTTGGTTTCTTGCATTTCGATGTTTTTTGTTTTGACTTTTTTTCTGCTCGCCTGCCCTGTGTAAACAGGCATTGATCTGGTGTATGGTGTTAATTTCATGGTATTCTGTATGGTTATCTCAGAAACCTGGTGGCATAATTGCCCTACTAGATGAAGCTTGGTAAGTATCTGCCATTAAACTTGTATTACGCATATTTTCTTTCTGTTCTGACGCACCTTTTAAATAGCATATTTCGGCATATGTGCTTAGTTTGCAATAGAATTATCTCTTATTGGTAGATCCAATTCTAATATAAGTTTGTTTCAGTATGTTTCCAAGATCAACACACGAAACATTTGCGCAAAAGCTTTATCAAACGTATAAGAACCACAAACGACTGAACAAACCAAAGTTGTCACGAACAGATTTTACCATTTGCCATTATGCCGGTGATGTAAGCATTCTTTCTACACCGGTTCTTTGCTTGTTAATACTCTTAGTATGTGATCATGGACTTCAAGACAATGAGTAATGAGATCTTCTTTACGAATGTCTTTTACTGGGTTGCAGGTGACGTACCAAACTGATCAGTTCCTTGACAAGAACAAAGATTATGTCATTGCTGAACATCAATCACTTTTGAGTGCATCAAGTTGTTCCTTTGTGGCAGGCTTGTTCCCACCATTAGCAGAGGATTCCTCCAAATCATCAAAGTTCTCCTCAATCGGGACACGATTTAAGGTTAACACTCTCCACACTGCACGATGCAAACACTTATGCGATGGAGATCATATCAGCTTGTTATATTAAACATTTTGTTTGCTATGCAGCAACAACTGCAATCCTTACTTGAAACACTCAGTTCCACAGAACCACATTACATTCGGTGCGTGAAGCCTAATAATCTTCTGAAGCCTGCGATCTTTGAAAATAAAAATGTCCTACAGCAACTGCGTTGTGGGGTAAGAATGTGATATCCATTATGTGATTGCTGCATTTGTCTTAATGTTGTTGCAGTTCACAACTTTTGTTGTTGATTGATACAGTCAATTGGCTAACTTGTATTTAAATTTAGGGAGTCATGGAGGCTATCAGAATTAGTTGTGCTGGATATCCTACTAAAAAACCATTTTTTGAATTTGCGGACCGGTTTGGTATCCTAGCCCCGGAAGTTCTAGATGGAAGGTACTGACAACAGAACTTTTAAATATTTTTTGCATTCCTCAAGAATGACACTTCGTTATTTATAATAGTTTTGATGAGGTTGCTGCTTGTAAGAAGATCTTAGAGAAGGCAGGACTTGAAGAATATCAGGTAATGTTGGGATGGTATCCAGCTTTTATGATAAAGGGTGTCATGCCTGATTTAGTGTACTGGAATCTTACTGGTAGAGTTGACTGCAGATTGGAAAGACAAAGGTATTCCTCAGGGCTGGTCAGCTGGCAGAATTAGATGCACGTAGAAGTGAAATTTTAGGACGATCAGCAAGTATAATTCAACGCAAAGTTCGTTCCTATCTGCACCACAGATATTTTATTATGCTCCGCAAAGCTGCAGAGCAAATCCAAGCAGCGTGCAGAGGTAACTGATTTTGTAACTAGTTGCTCATTTAGTTTTATTTTCAATTAAGAAACATAAACATAAGACTTTTACGTCATTATTCATTAATTATAAGTTCGTTGTATGCATCCTTCAGGACAACTTGCACGTAAACTATTTGAGAGTATGCGAAGAGAAGCCTCCAGTTTGAGGATTCAAAGAGTTTTGCGCATGTATCTTGCCAGAAAAGCTTATAAGAATGTATGCACCTCCGCTGTTAGTATTCAAGCAGGGATGCGGGGCATGGCTGCTCGAAATGAACTTTGCTTTAGAAGGCAGACAAGAGCAGCAATTTTTATTCAGGTATTGTTGCTGATATACATCATAATATGCTCTAAATTAATTAAAACGAAATATACACTAACACTACTGATAGTGTTAAGTCGAGTTCAATACGACAAGGAACTGAATTTCTTACAACTATTGCTAAATAATTGGGTTTAATAGAGTAAATTTAGAAAGTCTCTTTTCAAGAAGAGGGCCTGCTTTCTTTTTATGATGTATTATCACACAAATTGGTCATTTAAGCTCCAATGCGCTCTTAGCGCCATCAATACAGATGAGACACAAAACCACACTAAATGAGTAGTATTTCATATTTTCATCCTCCAACGTACACTTACCCAAATTAAAATAGTTAGATGGTCATATATTGTGTTGTGAAATTTGTATGATTAAAGTGTGTAATTTTGTTAACGGACAGAATCTATGATTTGTGATTTCCATGAATTCTATAATCTATTGAAGTGACCAAACTGCTTTCTTTTTGTCATGACAGAGTCAATGCCGTAAATTCATAGCTCGCTCTCATTATATGGAGTTAAAGGAAGCAACAATTACAACGCAATGCGCATGGCGTAGAAGAGTTGCTCGTCTTGAGTTAAGGAAGCTCAAATTGGTATGTCTTTTTGTTTGTATGGAATTTTTAGAAACTGTAATTTGTATGCTTTTTTGTTTGCATTGGTCTGGTCTTAGTTGCTTATCATGGTAGTGACATACACAGCCTGGTCTCCCATCTAGTTATGTAATCTTCAGAAAGAAATGCATGGCATATCTACTTGTTGGCTCTTTTCGGGAGGTCTTTGTCTTATTAGCACTGCGTATTATTGTAACTGTGATCAATCAATTACAGAGGTTTTACTGTCCCGTGTTAAATATACAGGCTGCAAGGGAAACTGGGGCACTCCAAGCAGCCAAAAATAAATTGGAAAAACAAGTTGAAGAGCTAACATGGAGATTACAGCTTGAAAAGCGCATGAGGGTAATTAAAGCTGGGTTGATGAATTTGGACATTGAAAGATGAATTTTTGTGTTATTAGAATACTTATCAACCATTACCCACTAAATCCATCTGCATTTTGTGCATTTTGAATTTGCTCTCCATTTGATCTTTCCATTCTTTGTCATAACTGTTGCTTTAAGAGTTTTACTGTTAATTAGCTTCTGTAACATGTTAGAACTTTTTGTCTTTGCACGTTGATATATCTGTTTCCGGGTTTTTTTTCTTTCCATTAACTGCAAGGGAGTGATTTTCTCTGAAAGTCTAGATTCTCTCTCATTTAAATAAAGACAAGAAATGAAAAATAAAAGTATGAGTTACCTCGAAGCAATATATTACTCATCTTCCAATGTTTTTCGTGTGGCTACTCAAATTCTTTTTGTACAGGCTGATGCAGAAGAAGCAAAAGCACAAGAGAATGCAAAATTACAGTTAGCTTTACAGCAAATGGAGCTTCAATTCAGCGAAACTAAAACATTGCTCATGAAGGAACGTGAATCTGTTAAAGTTTTATCTGATCAGACCCCTGTTATCAAGGAGGTGCCAGTCATTGACCATGTAATGTCAGAAAAACTGAAACAGGAAAATGAGAAACTAAAGGTAAAGACAGTAGATAACACTTTCCTTAATCAAGCAAGACCAAGAAATTGTTTCAAATTTTCCAATAATTTTTCATATCATTCAGGCCTTGGTTGGCTCATTGGAAAAGAAAATTTATGAAACGGAGAAGAAATTTGAAGATGCAAATAAAATAGGTGAGGAAAGATTGAAGCAGGCTGTGGATGCCGAATCAAAGATAATTGAGCTGAAAAGGTCAATGCAAAGGTTGTTCTAGTTGCCAGGCGGTATTTCTGACTTTGTGATGATTGCCTATTTCCATTAAAAAATTAATTGTATATGGATTGTATTACTCGTCTATGCTCACGGAAGTAAAGTTGTGACCGCTCATAAGCTATATTGATATTTCTCTTTACCAGGCTTGAAGAGAAGTTTTCTGAAGTTGAATCTGAAAACCACATTCTTCGACATCAACCCAAAATAAGTACTCCTTTAAAAGATTCATCTGGTCGTCCCCCAATTCCCGTAAAAGACATTTCAGAACGTTCACCGGCCCCATCAACTGCTGTATGTAATTGCACAGATCAATATATCTGCAGATGCTTTCAAGTTTTGATACATTTGATTTCCTTATATGCAGATTGTGCAGAATGGGTACCACCACAGCATTGAAGAAAATATTGCAGAGGCACATCTTTTTCTTTCTTGTGATTAATCATTACAACCTATCACATCTTAATTTCATTCGGTCTCACTGAGAATAGCTAATCGTGCAGGAGTCTCCAAATGTAGCACCAGTGAAGATATTTGGGACTGAATCCGATGGAAAGTTGCGAAAGTCCTTTGTTGAACATCAGCATGTAAGAACTGATATCTCTTCATGCCTTGTCTCTGTTTATTGACTCATGTCATTCTATCAAATTAATAATATGGAAGTACTTAACTATGCAGTCCTCCGTTAATAATAAGTACTGAGCTCCACATGTATTCATTCATCTCATGAAATAAAGTCAGACAACTCCTCAAGTAAATTTCGTATACTGTAGCTAAGCTAAAGTGTTTAAATACGCATGCTTAGATAATCAGCATCTAATAATAAGAAAAATAACAATGATGGAAAACTCTGTGTACGAGCGTCGCCTCTTGCCTCCTCACTCTTGTCTTCTCTCTGAGGATTGGAATAGACTGAATAGAATTCTTTGATTACTGCCGTACTCTGCTTTTACTGTACATTTGGAATCTTAACGCAAGTAGGCTTGAATTCCAAATTTAGAAACTGATCCCTGAGTGATGATGTCCATCAGCGTGACATCATTTGCGACCTCTGGAAATATTCAAACGCTCTTCTCAAGGAAAAATTAAGAGGGGTGCGCACCTGGTTTATTCCTTGATGGGCGACATTATTAATAAATTGTCAACTCTTCCCTCTATAAGCACCTTCTCTGATTTCTTCCTTTCTACTCTAAAATTACCTGACATTTTAAATATAAAACACGCATAGTCGTAATCATATTTTGTCAGTTTTAAAATTATCAAATCAAGATGTTAGATGATCGTAAAAATATGTCATCATTTATAAATAGGACATCCTTTGGATGCACAAAATTTTGATTGTTTTTCATCAAACCTGTGGTCATATTTAAATGCTACTCACCAATTACATCTACCCATAATGATCTTTGTTTTTAACTTGCTGCAGAATGACATTGATGCTCTTATCAATTGTGTTTCCAAAAATTATGGATTCATCAATGGAAAGCCTGTCGCAGCTCTTACTATCTATAAATGTCTGATCCACTGGAAATCATTTGAATCAGAAAGGACGGTTGTATTTGACCGTCTGGTTCAGTTGATTGGTTCTCAAATTGAGGTAGCAGAAATATATACTGAATAAATCTTTGATTTTGTCTATCACTATGACACACAATTTGTTCTTATTTTCTAAAAAATTACTTCTTAACAGAATCAAGAAAGTAACGACCATTTAGCTTACTGGCTATCAAACATGTCTACCCTGCTGTTTCTAGTTGAACAAACTCTGTCAACCACCGGTGCGAATAATTCGACTCCACAGCGTCCGACGTCTTTATTTGGGAGGATGGCCATGGTGCACCTTAGACTTCTGTTGATTTTACTTTTTGCTGATTGTCATCTCAATATATGGCTGCTATATAAGTTTGCAGCTTAACTCGTGACATATTATGTTGATTACAGGGTTTCCGGTCTCCACAATCAAGCAAGTTTGCTGCCGCTGCATTAAAAATAATACGCCAAGTTAATGGAAAGTACCCTGCACTGCTTTTTAAACAACAACTTGCAGCTTATGTGGAAAAAATCTATGGAATGATTCGGGACAATTTAAAAAAGGAGCTGTCATCATTCTTATCTTTATGTATCCAGGTAAAATGATTTTTGTTTATTTTCTAGTCACTTATGTTTTTTTAATCAGCGAAAACGACTGTTTCTTTTAAAAGAGTTTAATGATCTCAAGCTGGAAGGTTCATAACTTACACCATTCCGTTATTTTATAATTCAGTTTAAGCTAGGACGCGCTTTGCATTATGGTTCTTTGCTCTATTTTTCTTTTTCTTTCCATTTTCTTAACTTTAGGTTTTATACATGTGAGATCAACTTCTTTTATTTCCACAATAAATGAATTTATTCGGAATGAATAATGATATGGATTGCAGAATCAGGGACTTCAAATGATTAAACTAAAAGCACATAAGTAATATTGTAGTCATGTAAAGATTCTGAACAAGTTATAGAGTGTGCATCGCGTATGTCACCTCATTCACATTTGCATTTGAAAACAGGCCCCTAGAACATCAAAAGGAAACTCAATAAGATCGGGTCGCTCTTTTGGGAAGGAATCCCCATCGAGTCATTGGCAGAGCATCATAGATACCCTGGCTGGTTATCTAAATATGCTCCAAGAAAATTTTGTACGTAAATCTAATCTCTGTTGTTTCCCAAATGCCAATTTGAACTTGAAGTTGAAACATGACGGATATTAACAATTTTTTATTCGTCACTCTTTTATCCAGATCCCCCCAGTTCTCGCTCAAAAAGTCTTCTCCCAAGTTTTTTCATATATCAACGTACAGTTATTTAATAGGTATGGCTGTTATGTTGCGTCTTTGTTTCCCCATTTCCCGCAGGTAGCTATAGTAGTTTTGTAACACTTGGACAACATTGCAGTCTTCTTCTTCGCCGCGAGTGTTGTTCGTTCGCCAACGGGGAATTCGTAAAAGCTGGACTTGCTGAATTAGAGCTTTGGTGCTGTCAAGCTGGAGAAGAGGTAGATAGTTAGAATGTTTCCTATCCTTGTTTCAAACAGATCAGCTCGTCTATTCTTGGTATGAAGTTTCGTGTTGCATTTGATCTGTATCATTCTTCACTTTGCAGTATGCAGGTTCGTCCTGGGATGAACTGAAGCACATAAGACAAGCTGTTGGGTTCCTGGTATGGTTGTCAACATATTTCGATGCCTTTTACAGTTTTAACAATTAAGGATTGATGTAGTGAAGTTTATACGTAGATCGGCCAATTCTTCCACATATATCGTTAAATTTCCCTTTAAATGTAACTACTCATTTTGACGTAGTTTTTTCTTCGTATTTGACAGGTTATACATCAAAAGTTTAGAATTTCATATGACGAAATAGCGCATGATTTATGTCCTGTAAGACTCTTGCTCTTACGGACTATCTCTCATTTTCTGCTTGTTTGTACTTTTGTGTTCTAAACTCTAATGCATGTTGCTTCAGGTCCTAAGTGTCCAGCAGCTTTATAGAATTTGCACTCTGTATTGGGATGACAATTATAACACCCAAAGCGTGTCTCCAACGGTAACTTTCATATCCAGCATCCTCGGAAACAATGAGATTACTTTCCAGCTTTCTTCCATCCATAATCTCGCTTGCTTATCTCTCCGTGCAGGTACTTTCCAGCATGAGAGTACTCATGACTGAAGACTCCAACAACGCCGGTAGCGCCTCTTTTTTGCTCGACGACAACTCAAGGTAAACATATCCTCATCTTCTAAATTTTATTAATACTCTCCTCTAGCCTGTGCCTAACTCGAATATGAACTGATGCATCCCTACATTTTCAAATGAACTTTACACATTTTCTCCTTGCCCAATGCTGCAGTATTCCGTTCACAATCGAAGACCTTTCATGTTCATTCCGGGACAAGGTTTTTTCTGACGTCACCCCGGCCGATGAACTACTGGACAACCCAGCGTTCCAGTTTTTGCACGATTAGTCCAGCCCTGGTGCGGCCTTCCTCTTACTTTTTTATCGAGCCATGGCAACATCAGCACCAGCAATTCAAGCAATCTTTTGTTCTTTTCTCCCCCATCATAAATTTCATGTAAAACAAACTAGCAAGCTTTATGCAGCTTCTGTAAATTACAACTATAAATCTTTTGTCTTAGCATTTCTTCCAGGGATCGCAACTTGTAAGATATTTACAGCTAGCAAAATTATTATGACACCATTTTTGGACTCTTGCCATTTGTTTTCGTGTCGATAAAAGTCTATTTGACGTATTGAGTCTCGTTGTTGTGCCCATCAGATTGTAATCTATTGGTAAAAGAAACGTTAAATATTTCAGCGATTAAGGTTCGATTTTTAATGAATCTACAAGGGATAGGCTCCGGAATTTTATTTCATTTTATTCCAGTTTATTGAAATTTATTAGAATTGAAATAAATTAATAGAAAAATCGAACCACATTATTGAACCAAACCGAATCAATCAATCAACCAACAAACCGAAAACCCTAAACGGTAAAGCCAGCAATAACCGACCCAGGGTTCAGAGCCTTGGCCTCCGGCGTCGCTTCAACAGACACAGTCGGCTCCACCGGCTCCACAACCAGCTCCGCCGGCAACTTCCCGATCCCCTTCAAGCTAAACTTGTAGAAAATCTTAAACGGGAACACAATCTGATGCAACTTCACCGTCCCGGAAACCCCCTGGAACACTCCAGACCCTCCCGTCACTGCCAGATGCGTGTCTTCGTTATACGTCAAATACGGACCTTGCACTGAGATATGGCCATAGTCGCCGAAGTAAAAGCTGTACTGAGCTTCGTACCTGTCTCCGTTCTTCTCCGGGAAGTGCTGGATCAGAATGCAGATCCCTGCCGTGATCCCGATCCGCTTCTTCAAGTCCCCTGTGTAGAGCTGTTCCGGAGTTTGTTTAAACCAATCAGCTCGATGAACAAACCGTTGAGAAATTATCAAAAAGGTCGGTTTTGTTAAGATGGATCGATTTGATTTTGTAAGAGGCAACCTCGATTCTTTTTGTGCAGCCGGTTTTATTAAGATCGATCGGTTCAAAAATTAAACCGACTAATTTTTTTAAGATCGGTCAATTTGATTTTGTATGCGGCCAATTTTATATACAATCATCCGATTTGATTTTCCAACCGATTGATCTTAAATAAATGGACGAGTTTGATTATTCGAAATTTTAAAATTTTTTCCGAAATTACTCTATTTGATCATCTGATCGAGAAAGTTGGTACCTTGTTGGTGAAGGGTACGAGGTCGCCGAGGGCGTTGACCGTTTTATTGCTCAGCCGGAGGTAAGCCGGGCTCTGGCGATCCCGCTCGTTGAGTTCATAAACGTACAACTCCTGCACATCTCCAGCAGCTGCATTTTCAGGACATGTCGAATTGTAAATCACCCTTTTGATAAGATCAATCTTTCTGGAAACTGATTGACAGAATGAGGTGATTTGACCCGTACAGGGATTGTCGGAGCTCTGGCTCCGACAGGTTAAGCTCGTGGAAGAACCGACGAATCTTTGTACTGTGTTAATCTTGAAGCTCTGTTTCAGTTTCAGGCTTGGTTGGTTGAGCGAGAGGGAGCTGGGGATGAGTGAGGTGAGGATGGATTGGGTTTTCATGGCTGATGGGGATGCATCGGAGGGTCTGAGTGAGAGTTTCGCAGAGATGGAAGAAGCCATTGATGCTGAGAGTTGCAGAGAAGGTCAGAGGTTGAGTTGAGACTGGTACGAGGATTGAAAGAATTAAGAAAGGATTGGCATTTGTGTATATAGATTGAAAATGGGGACACATTCATTCCCGCATTGAATATGGACCTTGGGGTTTGGGGTCAACCAGTTTCATCTTCACTGTCTTCCTCGTCTTCTCCATCCGCCATTAATGAGTTTCTCGTAGTTCCGGTACTCTTTGTTTTGCACGGAATGCCAAACAGCTCCTTAAATTTTCAGTCACGTGCGGTCCGCGGGAAGTCACGTGCCGTTTCGAGCGCCAAACATTTGAATAAATTTCAGATCCCTGGGAGTTTTAGAGAGATGAAGAGAAAGTGTTCCATGAAAAACCCTAGAAATCCTTTGCCGGATCAGAGCTATTTCGCGTCGCGCTCTGGAGAAATCAGGCATCGGAGAAGCAATCGAGTCTCAGCGACGACATCGTTGCTCGGGGAAGCGAAGGTATGGTTTTGGTTGGATTGCGTTGTGAACGAAATTGGGAATTTCTTATTTGGTTTTTCCATTAGGGTTTGGATTCTGCTGTGTTTCTCTTTTTTCACTTCGTGTTAAGTATTTGCTTGAAATTCTGCGAGTATTATTTGCAGCAGAAGATGTCCCCAAAACTTCAGAGTATGCGTTTTCAGAAGCTAGGCAAGGTGTAGGGAAGACGAGTCATCTTGCACAAGGAAAGTAACAAAAGTGATGAGTTCCATTTCAAATCCGGTGAGTGCTAAACAGGTTGGTCTTAACAAGTTTAACTTCAGCAAAAGCTTGGCATTGTGTTTGCCAATCTTTTTGCAAACAACTGAATTCCAGTTTCTGTCAAGCAGTGAATCCAAGTTTTTAAAAGCATGGCTATGTCTCAGGGCATTATGATGATATCAACAGCTACTCTCAAGCTCCTGAATAGAAAGACATCATTCATTCACATAGACGATCATGTAGCTTTACAACCAAAATGTATTAACTCTAATCTCCTTTACATGAAGCGTCCTCTTATCCTTCCTACACCTGATATTGTCTAAAGCGCACAACATTGCATCTTAATGATTCTTACCTAATCATTCATATCAATCAAATTCAGGAAAGGGCCTTCAAGCAATGCTGCGGCTGAAGAAGAAGTAGCTGACATATCTGAGATTGGGACTCATACACTGAAGCAGTACTTGTGGGCAGGGAGTTTCAACCTTAATTAACCGGTATATCATCTATCCTGTCACCAACATTACATATTCATTTCTAGTCAGAATATACTATTTATTTTATCATCAACATTACATACTCATTTCTAGCGAATTCTAGTTTATGTCTCCTAGAGAATTATGATGAATTGGGTTGCTACATTTTTCCTTCAAAGTTTATTGAGCCATCAATATGCATTGTTTGCTTCACTCCCATCCTATTTTAGTATAATTTCTTACTAGTCAGACAAAAGGTATGCATGCATTGACTTGTGCCAGTGAAAACAGAGTTACAGAGCTAATTGTTTTAGGTTAATAAGAAATCTTCTGTTCAACAACCTTATGATCTGTCACGTGACAAGTAGAGCTGAATTCCTGTTTTTTATTAAAATTTAAATTGGGGCATAATATTTTTGTACCTTGTCACTACTTTGGTGTTTGTCTCTGTACCTACAAAATGCAGGATCTATAAACTAGGGCTACTTATTGTAATTATCGTAAACTTGAGGTCCCAAAATTTATGAGACTAGCTGGATGGAGTACAGGCTATTGAGGGTTGAAAATGTAAATATATAAACTATTGGGGTGGAATAAGTATAACTGCAACACAAACTTGGCATGATATATTTATAAATGTTATCATCCACTAACGTCATTTTCAGCTCAAACGGACAAAGCACCGAACCACCTCTTTCTCTCTCTATGAGTTGCGATGGAGCTATCGCTCTCGTCTCCGGCCTCCGCCTCTCGTGTCTCCGGCAACGCAATCCGCTCGATATACTAGATTCAGACGCTGCAGTCCTCGTACTCCGATCTTACTCGTCCTAGCCAGGTCATTACTCTGTCTCTGTCTCTCTTTCTCTCTTTCTCCTCGCTCGTTTTACTCAACATAAGTGCGTTTGAGATTCTCTCCATCGCTTTTCTAGGTTTCGCTTTTCGAGATTCTCTCTCCTAGTCGCGTTGCTTTATAGTGCGCTGTTACTGGTCGAGATCTCCGATTGTTTACCTTTTTATCTTTTTGTGTTTGTTATATTTTCGAATCTGTTTTCGGATTCTGTTGCTCGGTTTGGCTTTACTGGAACTTCGTAATCGCAGCACTCGAACGAGTGTTTGAGTTTTTAGCTGTTGTTTTTTGCTTGACGAGGTGTAGATCTGGAATTTTGGCCGTTGATTTCAGCCTTTGAACTTGATTTGGCTGCCTTCTGGATGTAAACTGTATCTGAATGATTCAATGACATGTGTAATTTATTAGGTTTGAAGACATTAAATTTGAGATGTTGATGTGGATGTTTTGTCCTATATGTTGAGTGTCTGCCATCTGATGTCTATCTATGTGCGTGCTTTCTTTTTAAGGTGAATCTGGTTTGGTGATTTTGATTTTGAATGCGAAGAGAGCAGATATAGTGACAAGGATGAATAGATGTTTCATGTGAATATGCTTTTTTCGATCTACCCTGCAGCATCAGCTGCTTCTAGTCAGCTGTTTCTCATACTCTATATTTCATGAGAGGTTGGGAGTTTGTTTTTTTGCTTTTGTTTAGAATCAGTGTTGACCTTATATGACTTAAGGAATGGTCCATCAGGCTCTCTTGAGTCCTAAGCCAATCTCACATGATTGTACTGTCTTTGGGACATGCTCCAAGTATTTTTTATATCACTGAGATATGAGCTATTGAGCTTCACTTTGTAAACTTTGATTTCCATAGATGTAGAGGTTTGTGTGCTGAATATATTTTCACTGCAGGCCTAGCTATGAGCGGGATGCAGAAGAGAACTTCCTCACCCCAGCCAGGATGCATAGGGAGAACGGTTAATTTGTTTGATACGGATGGTAGCACAGCAGCAAAGAAGCTTGTCATGGACAAACCGTATAACAGAGGTAACTTGTCTTGCAATTATATATAAAAACTCAGTTGGTGACTCTAATTATAACTACTGCAGTACTGCTTATTCAAGAATGCATCAATTATTGTAGTTTCATCTTTTATATTGTTAGTCAGTAATTGTTGTACCTGAATTTCTTTAATGTTCTGCATTACAGTGAAATTTTTTGGTCAGTTAGTACTAAGTATCTGCTCTGCTCTTCGGTTCCTTTTAACTTACAGTTTGCAATATAAAATACCAAGTAGACTCGGTTTTCCTGAGAGTTGCTCATCCTTGTTCTTAAGAACTTAACTTCAGTATTTGAGCAGAAAGTTTAACAAATATTTGACTGATTAACAGGTTCCTCACTCCCAATCTGTCAGGTTCACCTAGCTATGCCATCAGAGGAAAATGACCTCGTATGTGCATTTGTTTAGTATCACAATATTATAATCCTTAATCCATGAAATTGTGTCGCCTTTTCTATTTTACTGCATAGTAATTTTCTTCTCTGGTTTGGTTGCAGATGTCATCTCAGTTTAGGAAAAATTCTTGCAGAACACCTATGAAGATGCTTTTAGACCATGAACTATCAAAAGAAGTGGAGTCTAAATATACACCGCCTAATTTGGTTGCCAGACTGATGGGGCTCGATACACTTCCGAAAAGACAGATCAATACATTTTGTAGACGGAAAGAAGATTGTGGAAGTACTATGACAAGTTTGGAAGAAGCTTTGCCATCTTGGCGACATGAGCCTGAATTGTTAGGAAAAGATATGATTTGTGTTGAGCAGTACACAGAGGAGTTTGTTGGTGACACATATCATGGACATGGAATTAATGAAGATGATAAACATAAACAAGATGTGGCTAGACATCTCTCGACTAACGAAAACCTAGATAGTTCTGAAGAATCTTCTGAAGGTATTGCGGAGATTTTAAAGTCTAATAAGGATTTATTCCTTGAACTCCTTCAACAGCCGAGTTCTCTGTTCATTCAGCACTTGCATGAAATGTCCATTCGCTCTCCTGGTGGCGTGAAGCGTATTACTGTTCTTAAACCATCCAAAGCTGATAACAACAGTTTTCCCAGTAAGAAGACCGAAAAATGGGTCACAAAACCAGCACAGATAAGTCAGGCTAATATGTGGAGTAAAATTAACATTGGAGGTTTTCCGGTATCTTCTAATTGGAAAGCTGATGACAATCTTCAGCCAACTCGAATTGTGGTATTGAAACCAAGCTTACTGAAAGATAATCATACTAGGGATGAGTATGCATCACCATCCTTCTCACCAAGAACTCTGCACGATCAAAACTGTTTCGTGGACAAAGTGCAGCATAATGCCCAACAGTCCAGAGACATGGCAAAAGAAATTACTAATATAATTCGTGAAAGGTTGGGGAGTCCCCATATGGACGAGTCTTTTCTTTCTTCTGTCCTTTCAAGTGGGTATAATGGTGATGAAAGTTCGCCCGACAAGTCAGAAAATGAAGATGCAGCTGGAAGTGATTGCGAAGCCATGTCACCAACCTCATGGTACTCTTGGGGTTATATCAATCAGTCTGCTACATCAGCCATCAGTCGTGTACCACGTGCTCGAGAATCAAAGGTCTGTAGAGAAGCCAAAAAACGTCTTTCTAGAAGATGGAATGCCATGGGATTAAATGGGAATTCTCAAGAACAAAGACATGCTCATAGCCATATCTCAAATACATTCGGCGAGATGCTTGCTTTTTCTGAGATCAACAAGTCAATAAGATCTCCCGATAACAATGAAGAAGAACCAGTGGGTTCAACTAAATGCTTCAGTCAAAATTTGAAGGAAGATGAAACTGCAGAGTGCTCTCCCAGAAATTTTAATAGGTCAAATTATGTTCCTCTTTCTGCTGTTGGAAACTATGATTGGGTCGATGTTGGAATATCACATTCTGAAGTGGCAAAATCATCAGCTGAAAAAGAGCTTCAGAAGAGTAATAGTTTGAAGCAATTAGTCGCAAGTCTATTTTTCACAAGGAACAAGAAGTCTGACAGAGAGAACCCTATCGGAGGAACAGTAGCTGAAGGCATAGCTTCTCGCGAGGTAATCTAATGTCACTAGTGACTACTTTTGGACTATAGAAACCAGTATCTTTTTTCCCGAGAAGTATGTGAAAGATCGTAGATTTCATGAAGTGTCACAAATGGATGCCTCGTCTCTTCTTTTGACTATGTTGTTAAATGGAGCCGCAATAAAATAGTAGGGGATATGTTTTTAATCTGCCAGATAAGGTCTGTGATGATGTTCTCCGTTCTTCAGCAAGTTCTAGAACGCTGAAGAGTTGTTCCTTAAATTAAGTAATAGCTTTACAAAAGTCATGCAAAATCTTCCATCATAATCTTAAGGTTGACTTATATACTTTTTTTTTCTAGGTGGGACTGTCTGTGATGAAGCCTGGGACGACTGTAAATCTTATGGAGAACCAGGATCAACCAAGTCCAATTTCAGTCTTGGAACCTTTGTTTGCAGATGATGACAGCAGAAGTGCAGATTCTTCGGGCATTCTCATATCTGAGCATCCAGGTATAGTATTTAGTCTTTAGACCAGCCTATCTATTGCAATAACATTTAACATCCCTTATATTTTCCTCTTTTCCTTGTAGTTTTGAAGACATCTGTCAGCAACGCAAATTCCCCGATGATAGGAAAATCACCTCCTATTGAATCAATAGCAAGGACATTACGTTGGAATAGTTCCTATGCAGACACAGCATCTGCATGTCCACTCAACCTCTTTTCAGTCTGCTCCGGGTCCGATGAAGAACAAGATTGGTGTATTTTAGTGCCAGCACTGCTATCAACACTAGGGCTGATCAATGATATACCATCTGATGCATACACGGATTGGTGGGATGCACCTCAATTACCACTAGATCCATTGTTGAGAGATAAGTATGCTGATGCAGCTACGCATATCATGCACGAGGCTGAGCGAAGGCGATGTAGATCAAACAGGAAGCTTATATTTGACAGTGTCAATGAGGCTCTCAAGGATATATGTCAGCTTGACCTAGTGGCAAACATAAAAAGCAGTACAGGGCATTCTGAGACTGTGTCGCCATTACTAGTAGATCAAGTGTGGGCTAGAATGAGCGAGTGGATATCGGACGAGGTGAGATGCCTGTCTTCCGATGATGGGGAGGACATTGACCACAATCTAGCGGTTGAGAAGGTGGTGAGAACAGAGGTAGCAGGTAAAAGGTGGCTGGATAGAGGCTTCATGAAAAATAATGCAGTCGGAATCGATATAGAGCAGAAGTTGCTAGACGAGCTTTTGGAGGAGGCAGTTCTCCAGCTGACAGCCAGGTATTGTTTACTATCGACAGTTGATACTGTCAATTCATGTGTGGTCTTGTTCATTTTGATTTCGTTTGGTTGGTCCACTCCCTTGATCACTAAAACCCAATTATATATGCAAGTGTTCTATATAAAGTGAGTAGTGTTGTCTTGTGGGGGCAACCGAAAGCTTATTCTGTATGCTACTAAACGATTTTCATGTATTTGTAAACTCTTACCATTTTTTACGGGACAAATTTCAGGTAATTGGAGCTGAAAGCTAATTTTGAATTTGGAACCTCATGGAGATACTCATTTTGGAAAACAAGTCAGTGAAGAAACTTGGAATTAGAGGTATAAAAGTACTAATTGCTGATACTAGTTAGTATAGTAAAAAGAGGTAAGGAGAATACCCATAGTAGCTTTATTCGCATTTACTTGCATATTGATGTCACCCAGAACATTTCAAGTACTAGCGAATATTCACCAGTTATCCTTCGTCATATTCAAACAGCAACGGCCATCAATCAATAATGGCAGATGTGCTAGTGATGGTAGATTCTCAGTTTGCGTTTATGTGACCCAAACCCCTGTAACCAAAGAAGTTGATGAGCGACAAGTGGGAAAAGTGCTCCTGATGATGTATGTGTCTCCGTAATTGACAATAACACTATTCAATGAAATGATGGAGCTTTCAAGTGCAAGTTACGAAGCTCATTTGTTAGCTTTATCAACAGTACCTACCCACTGAGATGACTGTAGATTGACCAAGGAGTCCCTACCTCGGCCTCCGTAGTACGAACCTTCTTCGGCATATCATTGTCTACTTTGCTTTTAGTAGAAACCATGGGCTGGCTGGCTCTCTGACAAACAATGCGAATAATAGACTAATAAGGAAGCCGCCCGTATTTAATAAGCAAAACACTCCAGTAATTAAGATACTTACTGATCCGGTTTTTCGTGTTCTCCATAATAATAACTTGACATGTCAATACACTGGTGAATAATTTATCTAGTCTCTGATGAATTGACAGTTGTTACATGAAACTTATGACGGGAGTGTTGTGAAATTCGTTTAGTGTGAAGTCAAACTAACTATAAAAAGTTTTCTAAGCCAGAGGAACATATAGATATGAGAGAAACTAGAATTTAGATCTATCCGAGCAAACCATTACACTTCAGAGGCTTTAATAAGATCAAATGATAAGTTTGGGATCAGTACTTGCCTATAGAATTAAGACAGTGTCACAGTGTACCTGTATAAGAATTGAGGAGTATTAAAATTTCCACCCACTTGAGTACATCTTGATTATCCTCGATATAGGATAGACGAGTGTATAGTTTGCCAGTTAGGTCATAATGTAGATCCTAAAATACCTAAGAGCAATTAATTCAGAGGGGCATAGTATCAAGAATAGAATAAATCCGAATTGTCATAATGTTTTATAAATCTCAGTTATAAAGGAAATTACCTCATTTGAAAGATGATTCAACACGATAAATGCCACTCAAGCTGCTTCAAGTGATACGAAATGGCGATGAGCAAAGACTATTGTATTATCATTAACTTCAACTTACGAAATACAAATAAAATTGGAGAAACAATAAGCATTGCATTTACAATTTATAAGATCAAAATATCGCACAAGTTTCTTTGACACTGTAGGTACCAGTTGTGGCCGTGGATATCTTGTGGTAGTATGTAGAGTATATTTATACAACAACCTAGTTCATTCCAATGACTGTTTAAAGGTTTATATGCAATAGAAGGTTGCCAGTTACTTTTGAGCGTAGACATAGGACCTATTATCAAGTGGATTTACAGTAAATCATTTAAAAACCATGAAGAAGAGTAGAGGAGGCACTAAGAAATGAAAATACGACACATGATTTCGAGATGCATCAGAAATAACTGATGGCAGTAATCAAATGATCGTTAACTTGATAATATAATCCAAACGAAAGTTCCAACAACAACAAGAAGGATACAAAGCTAAGGCCGCAGCAGTTGATTGCTTCAGCTGCAATATGACCAATGGAAGAAGCTATTCACAAAGTTAAAATCCTATTTCACATAAATGAGTAAATAAATCTTCAAAACACTAAGAATTAGACTAGATTATGCACTCATCTCATTAGCTACCTGGATATTACAACCAAAAACCTAGAACGTCCCACTGGCTTTCACATGAAGAACTATTGCAGTAGCTAACCACAAATTCACAGATATATTTAGTACGCAACAAAACTCATTCAAATACTAAAGTAGGTCTACAGATCAAAAACCTCCTATCCACGATCAAGCTAATTGACCTCATCCCTCATCAATTAATATAATCACACCATGATTCGTGCTGTAGTTACAGACGCATTGAACACGAGCATTATCATAGTATGAAACAGAAAGCATGTATAGTCAACATAGATGGAATTACCAGGGAGCCCGAAGCTTGTTGAAAAATAAGTCCAAACTCATCGTCTATTCCAGACAACATCTCAACGCCGCCAACAAAAGGTTCAGCACATTTCGAGGAAAAAGGAGTCAACGATGAAGGCGGATTCCGCCGCCGCCGCAGATAGCAGAGCAGGAGAATCCGGAACGTGTCGATACAAATGGTTATGCATGACTACCGAATGCCTTATCAACCAGATTTCCTAATCATATGAGGAATTATAAAACACGCGCAAGGAAGGATCGGCAACGGGTCGGCCTTCCGATCTCCGATTAAAAACGACCTCGAGGAAGGAAAAAGATGTTGAGCAGATTTACGACGATCGGATTGACATGTGATCCGGTGTTGCGAGGAGATCGAACATGGAAGACGCTGAGAGGAATAGTGGAAGGCTGAGTTTGGTAGGGTTTGGTTTTCGTCTGCGTGAGGAAGAAGATGAAGATCGCTAACTATTTTTTGGTTTTCCCTCGTTCGAAATTTATAGAGAATTTGACAGAAGATATTTTTAACACGATACAACTGGAAAAGGCGGGAAAATAGATTGGGCTTACGGCCCAATTAATACATGGGCTTATGGCCCATCATATGACGTGAGTTCAAGGCCCAATTGATTAATGGATCAGCGGCCCAACAGAGTGGCAAATGTGATAGGCAAAATTCGAGCAAGTTCCAAGGATTTTAAATGAGCTTAGACCATTTGTACTGGTTCAGAGCTGATATGGCAGTAACTGTTTTAGCAGTTACTCTCTGATTTAAGACTATAAAGAAATTAGGAGATGCTTGAAAGAATTTGCTGCACAAATTACAGTAATCAGCACCTCCTCCACATGAGCAGCATGTGCTCAAGGAGAGCACCACCAGTGCAGATGATCTTAGGAACAGAAAGGACTTGTGTGCAGAAGAAGTTTTACAAGGAGTTTATTATGAGCTTGGGAAATTGCTACTGTCATTTGTTCAGGCAGTAGTAAATGAAGCAGACCAGCAGAAGGGTCTGGATGAAGCATGGTTGAAACTGGAGATAATTGTAAATATTTGTTGCAGGATTTCATGAGAAAAACGAGGGCACTGGACTAGGTCTCACCAGACCTCAGGGCGGAGTTCGCCTGTGGCTGGGGGCATCCATCGTCCAGAGTTGTAGACGCTTTCACCGACCTTCCAGCCAGGAACATCCTTCATTATTCTAGCCTCGTCGTCTAAATACTTCCTCCACTCTTTGACGAATCTAAAATGGTGTGGATAAACACATTGTGAGGGAAATCAAGGGACAATGCGAAGTGATACAGTCAGGGTAGTAATAATTTACCTCTCATCCTCTTCTGCTTGAAGCATAGGCAGAATTGCTCTTCGGGCAGCATATTTCTCTTCTTTTAGCGCCCTGTGCAGTGCAAACAACAAAGCGTAAAACATAGTGTTGCAGGACTTACCATCCGAAGAACACTGCACAGTCTTTACCACAGTAACTCGGCAAATGAAAAGTATACACTCAACATACAACATTGCAACATACAAGGAATTAAGGGCCTGAAAGAGAGTCATAAAGATTCACTAATCATGTCTCTTGAACTCAAATCAACATGATATACACGAGTAATACCCAAAAGTTCCAGGAAATACCCGACAGTTCTTCTACAGATGAAGTAAATTTCTATGGAAAGTTGAGTAGTTTAAATAGAACAAATATGTGTCTTAAAAAGTTTCTATTATCAGTCCAGGCTAATCATTAAGTTATGCATCCTGCAGTAGGTATGACTCGATCAAAGGTGCAAACCAATCATGGGAGCAAAATAAATTTTGTGCAACAGATAGTATAATGACTGCAGCGGACTGTTGTTCTTTACAGTCAGTGTCGTAAAATTCATTTGAAGCTTTGAAACTGCAATGACAAACCTCTAATCTACAGCCAAAGTGCTTCAGTAAGAGAGGGTTGTTTACAAACGCCATAGTTTTTGAGCTTCTATAGACGTAGAGAACTAATATAAGGGACAAGATAAATAACATCACCATGGGATATCATCCATGTTCATAAAAGCATGTTTATATGACAGCACTTAGATGTCAAGAAGCTCATTGTATGACATCAATTGTACACCTTCTGCTGGATCTCATTGTAGAATCAAGTAAACATGTAATATCCCATAGGCATTGATAAACCCCACACGGTGCAATTTTTTTTGTATGGATTGAAAATGGGCACTCTAGCTTCGTTTTGGTTGAATATCCGGGCCTGCTCTATCTTACTAGACTAAAACTCCTACTTGTTGAACCTAGCTAACAAAGCAAACCTCTATCCACACTTCATTTTCTCTGCTTAAGAACGTTTTCAACACAAAGCAAACAAGATAAAAAAAGAAGAGGATTTTCAACTTTAATACCAATTCTACATAACTCAGGAATGCTAACAGATTTATGATCTTTCAACTGAAATCAGATACTAAGAAAACTACTCAGAAACACAGTCAAAATGTGCCGCTCGATCGAGTGAACGTAACATAAATTGCACAGCGATCTCAAAACCTAAATCCAAGATCCCTAACGAGAACCTAAACTGAAAACTCGAATCAACATAGTAACCACGCATACCTTCGAGCCTTGTTTCCTATTCCGACTTGATACATCCCCCAAGAGAAAGCTCCGAACGCGGTCAGGAAAATGGCGACGGCGCTCGGTCCCTTGTTCGGAATCCGGCGAGCGTATCGGACAGGTGCGAATCCGCCAGGCGGCGGCCCGTCCTGCAGCAGAGGCATATCCTTGACGCTCGCCATACCTGGCTTATTCCTGATCACCGCCTCCGTCATCTTCGCCGATGTCGCTTCGCTTCTTCGTTCTCTCTCTCTTTCTCAACTGCGTTCGATTTCTGATCTCTCTCTACTGGTCTGTACATCCAAATCAATCAAATTGAACCGAGCATATTTAACTCGGTTCGGTTCTTTTTTGGACAAAACCGACCCAATTGGACAAATTGAGCCGTAAATACATGTATCAAACTCACGTGTCTGCAATACAAAAGTGCACAGTTCATAAACGGTGCAAATTTTGGTCAAGAACACAGCACTAAAAGACTCTGTAGAGTTGAGGAACTTCCCTAAGACAGCAGACACTAGTTAACATTAACTAGTTGCAAGAAAACCAAGGAAGGGTAAAAGCCCAAAAATTTGGGGATTTATGACTTCAGGGTATGTCCATGGGAGCTAAGTTCCCGACGATGAAAGTGGTATTTATCATATCTAGTTCCACAGCTGAAGCGCGATTTCTGCAATTTGGAATTTCTTCACATGTAGAGACCCTCTGGCACACCTTCCTTCTTCTTGAACATAACCTTTTCCTTTGCCTTCTTGAAATCAATATGTGTCACCTGCCGTAAAATTCAGGGTTATGGTAATGTTGGATACAATACTGAAAATAGTAGGGATGGCATGTGGAGAGACTCGAACATTTGTGCGAGGAAGATGATCATAAGTCGTGGCCCATGGCACATTTGACAGTTAACTATCATGATTGTATGACACTAGAAGTATGATAATACCTTCATGCGGCGCTCTCTTAAAGCAAGTAACCCGGCTTCAGTGCATATTGCTTTTATGTCAGCTCCAGAAAATTCATCCTTAGTCATAACAAACTCTTCCAGATTGACATCATCTGCTAGTGTCATTCTTGATGTGTGTATCTGCATATGTGTTATTTGTTATAGCGACCTGAACATAATACAATGAGTATGCACAAATATTGTTTTGAATAAACATGCCGCACATACAGTAAAGATGCGTCTTCTTGTTTTGATATCAGGAAGAGGGAATTCAATTTTTCTGTCAATTCGGCCAGGACGAAGTAGTGCTGGGTCCAGACTTTCAATTCTATTAGTTGCTAGAATGACTTTGACGTCTCCTCGCGAGTCAAAGCCATCTAATTGGTTTAATAGCTCCAACATGGTCCTCTGAATTTCACGTTCACCACCAGAGTGTGCGTCATACCTGAATGAACATGGTGAATTATATACTTTTAAAGAAATGAATTAGGTAGACCTGTATTCCACTTGCCTCTTAGTACCAATTGCATCGATTTCGTCAATGAAGACAATTGAAGGAGAGAGATCATCAGCAACCCTGAAGAGTTCTCTAACCAACTTTGGGCCATCACCCAAGTATTTCTGAATCAATTCACTTCCAACAACGCGCAAAAAAGTGGCCGATGTTGAATTTGCCACTGCCTGAAAGATATATGATTGGAGCGAGATAGACAGGTTACCAACAAGATAGTGCAAGTACACAGTTTAATTATTTGCGATAATAAGAATATGATAAATAAAACTGAAAGGAAATATTAAATTTGTGAAACCAAAATTTCCATAATTAAATATTATAAGTATACGCTCAGATACATAGACATCGGTCCTATTATTTAGCCCGTGACAACATACCTTCGCAAGTAAGGTCTTTCCGGTTCCCGGTTCCCCATAAAGAATGACTCCCTTGGGAGGCTTGATACCAATATCTTCATATAATTCAGGGTGTGTCAAAGGAAGCTCAACTGCCTCTTTAATTTCTTGAATCTGAGCATCCAAACCACCAATATCTGCATATGATTCTAAGGGAGCCTTTTCTACCTTCATCACAGACACCATTGGATCAACCTCATCTTGAAGAAGTCCAACAACTGAAAGAACCTGAATAGAGTAATAGATGGGGATCAGTACAAGATTGCATTCAGAGTACGCCACATGCATGCTTCATGCTAGCAGATGTCTTTTGACCCATCACATTTCTGTCAAACATATGTCAAATTATGCATCATTGTGTACTTCATCTCTTTCTAATAAAACTAAATACAGTCCTTGATTCAAGTTTGAAATCACTCCTATCTATACAAAAGATAAGCACACTCAGACCAAGTTTTAACATGGAAAAATTCATTAATACCCTTCAGGATCCAAATCCCTGCACATCACTACAATAACAACTAAATTTCACAAATTTAAGCGCCGTTTCTATTCTATCTGCCACACGCAACGTGACAAAAATATATCAAATATCCACTCAATTGCAATGATAAGAACATCAAGGAATCCTTCTACACCACTAAAATACAAGCTGTTCCTAGTTGTAAACACTCCATAGGACCAGTTAAACAACAACCCTAAAATTCAAAATGACGGAACTTTCGACAATTCAACCACCTACACAGTGTAACTTTGAGCACATGATGATTAAATAAGCTACTGAACATGGTATCAAACAAGGAAGCTCCTCTCAAGAAAAACCTAAGCCTCCATCTCTAACAAGTAACTAACAATTCAAAAGCTATTAAGACAGCTAAATCAGAACCCAACTACCATGAACATAAAAATCAAGCTCTAAAATTACCTTATTATGCATCAAAATAGAACAACCAGGCTCAAGCTGATCCTTATCCACAAATGACAAAATCCCAACATAATACTCGGGCCCAACCGACGACGACACAATCGCATGATTCTCGTCAATCAGCTCCTCCAAATTCCCAACGCTCATCGGCGTTCCTCTCAAATCATCAACCTTCGATCTATCCTCCTCATTCCTATCCTCCTGCGGTTTCAGCCGCTCCTGATTAGCCACAAACTCCTCCTCCATCAGCAAATAGTCCTTGATCCGTTCCAGCTTCAGCAACCTCAGCTTACATTTGGACAACGGCGTCACGGTCGGGAGCCGAGCCGCGGCTTCTGGTCCTTTCTGCTTCCGCTGCTTGCGGCCCACGCGGGATGGGGGAGCCGCCGGCTCGAACTTCTTCTCCTTCTTTTCGCCTTCTTTCTTCCGATCGGCGTCATTTTTTCGGTTGAGACCTCCCGGAGTGCCTTGTCCCATGTTCAGTGCTCTGCCCTAGTTCGAGCTTGTCGAAGAAGTCTACGGAAGATGGCGAGGACCAGAAAACTGAGCATCATGTCGAGTTTCTGAGCTTTTGGTTCGCTCATACGTGCCTTCGAATTGGGCCGAAGTCGCAATTGAGCCGAAGTAAAAATTGGGCCGAAGTAACAATTGGGCTTTGAGTGAGATCCAATCAAGAGCCCAATCAATTAGACCATGAGGAATTATATACAACATAAAAAATTTGCAAGTAAAATATAGTTTTGACGTTTTCTCACGAATTAAAGAAAAAAATATTTATTTTATTCAAAAATTAAATTCTTCAGTCAATATTTTGTTATTGTATCATTCATTATTTATTGGAATGAAAATAAAATATTTTTAAGGATATCAATCATCAGCTCTAATCTAATCGTACGGATACGGATGAGCTTAATTTAATAATATAAGTTGGGGAGACGCATATTTAATTTATGGTTGATTAGAAGATACGACGAAACAAGGACAGAGACTTCACCAAATTAAAGTGCTACACAAACCATAGCTTTAAGGCTGATAATGCAACTGAAAAAACTAACAAACACTGAGACTCGTTCAACTACCGACCATTGACCAATGTCTTTTCATAGAAGATTTTGTTCAAGGAGATGATGGAAAGCCGCCACTGTCGTCGCCGCTGGGAACTCCTCCGCCTAAGCCGCCTAGTCCGCCGTTAGACCCACCGCCAAGACCGCCTAGTCCGCCGTTGGACCCACCGCCAAGACCGCCTAGTCCACCGTTGGACCCACCGCCAAGACCACCTAGTCCACCGTTGGAGCCACCGCCAAGACCACCTAAACCGCCAGGGCCACCGAAGCCACCGAAGAGAGGTGCACCACCGCCTAATCCTCCCAATCCTCCTGCCCCGCCGAGGCCGCCGAAGGTCATCGGATCAGCTTTGGCGCCAGCGTCGGGAATATCTCTAGCCGCATTGGCGAAACCAGCAACTAAAGCACAAAGCATGAAGAATATGAAACAAGACTTGGCCATTTTCAACACTGGAAAATTGTGTGGTTTCTTATGATGAGTGGTGTGGTATTTATAAGAGCATGCAACCTTGGATGAGGAAAAGACAGTTGAATGTCTTAAATTTGATGTTATAAATGTTGTGTGCAGCTGCTAGCTAGCTGTGACTGAGTTTTCAGTACCCCAGGACATTGAAGTCACTGGAGTTTGGTTTATGGGGCATTGCATCCTACGAAACCTGTCTCATACCAATCAGTGTAGCTGAGACAGAGAAGAGCCCCAAACCCTAATGTTACCTGCAAGCTTGGGCTTCTGGGAATGTGTTTTATGGGGAAGTAGCTGAGAATTGAAGGACACGTTGTCAGTAATGTTGTTGGGAAATGATCATTAATGGCAACGGAGTCGATACAGCATGTGAACTACCAGTACTGTCTTTGAACTCTAAAGCGTCTCATGCCCTGCCAATGGGACCACCAGTGATTTCATTTTATGTTGAAAACGATCTGTCATTCGTAATTATTTCGAGTTATAAGAAGTAGTATATATTTTATGTCGATGATTATGACATTGAATAAACAGAAATAACATGAGCAGTCATAGGTAAAAAATTGTGCAAAGTTGAAAACAACGTAGGAGCATAGGATGATGACGTTGTAAATGAAGCTGATAGAAAAATGTCTTATTGCTGTTAGTAGTATTGCTGCAGCAGGTTCACATACTATACAGGCATGTCTTCTAGTAGAAACTATGGCATATCAACTGGAACCCAGAAATGAGATAACACTTGCAGCTGCAAGTGAACTGTTGATTGCACTTTTTGAATAGACGACAGTAAGCCTTCCGGATGATATTAAATCGTTCCCTCATTTTGTGCATCTTAAGCCACCACATGCTGAAAAAAATATGATCAGAATTAAGGCAATCAGGATCCCAAGCACGATCAGCTTCACCTTCATATTTTGTAGCCACATCTTTCGCCTCATCTTAGTTCCCTGCTGCCTGAAATCTTGTGCCTGGATAGTAACACAAACAGAAAATTGTGAGTTTCATAAGAGCCTTCAGTGGTCAGTTGAGCATATCATCCGAGGAGGTAAACAACAAGAATCGCCATCACAACAAACCTGAGTGACTTATACTAAGATTTGATACTCAACAACAATATAAACTCGAAGTTCATAGCTAGAGGAAGTAACAACAAGCCCCAAGCATAACAGGAAAAGTCTCAACTCTCTTCACCATGTCAAAAGGAAGATATTATAAATAAAAAATTAAGGCACTCATAAACACAACATATAAATAAACCGTGGAAGTTTATCTGCCTCTTCTCTCCTGATCAGAGGAAGAAAGGGAGAGATCCACAGAATAAAGACTACTCAGAACAAGATACATCCTGAGATATGATGAGCTGATAATTTCCTTCGCTAGATAGTACATCACAAATTCTAATAATCAATATAGGCCAAGGAAAATATTCAACAACTAGTGAAAGAAATAATAGGCGGGTATCAAGATTTACATTACGAGAAATAAATAAGTACAGATATATGTGCACAACAAGCAAGGAAAAGAAGATAGTTACATACCTGGGAACGAAGATTTTCAGTCTTATCAACCAAAAGCTCAATTTTTTCTCCACGATCCAGGACCTGCAAATTAGACCAAACACCTTAGATGTAAATACTAGCTTTGTAGATGCTACAAATCTAGTAACATGTTTCACAAGCTGCCAACATTCAAGAGTGGCATGACATTAGGCACAAAGCCTTTATTCGATTGCAGGTGTGATCCAATGACATTACTAACGATATAAACAAATACATAGGAAAGTATGATAGAATTAGGACCATCAGACTCTAACTCATGTTCCACCACTGTAGTTATGTTACATCTACAATAATACCTTCTCAATGTTTTCCATCATCACTCCTTTGACTTCAGAAACCTGAGCTTTCACTTTAGCAAGTTTGCTCACCTCTTCAGGATGGTCAACACAATACTGCATTTGCTCTTTCAGTTTTGGCCTGCAGCATTTGGTTGCCGATACAAATTTCACAATTTTAGAGTAAATTCTTAGATAATTATTTTTTGTTCAATAGAAAAACCCTCAATGCCACACTTTCAAGAAAATGACTCACCCAAACTCTTTGTTAAGGCTATTTGCAACTCCAGTGGCTGCCTTTCCCCCACCATATCTCTTGGTGAAATCCTCTTTGACTCTTTCCAAAAATGCAATTGGGATTTGTCTGCCAGCAGACTCAACAGCAACTACACAGTAAGCTGCAAGAGATGATAGATCAAGAGATGAAGAACGGTGAGCATGATGACACTTTCAGCACTCAACCTAGCAGGCAAAAGCAGTTCATCGCAAAAAGCACTGAGATTGATTACAATACGATTGCTGGTCAGTATACTTCAGTTAGATATTTGTGCATTTTGGGAACAAAACAAGTATATCATAATTATCCATAGCCTCCAAATAAATGACATCATATAGGGCAGTAGATCTTAGCTTACAACTTAACAGTAGCTCAAAACAAGTGTAATAAACTTACTACTATACTCTTTAGATAGTGTATATAGCTTTAGTTGTAACATGACAAAAACAGGGAAAGATCATACAATGAGAAGGTTTATAATATAATAACTCATACTTAGATATGTAGGTTAAATTATATGGAGCTATCCACCAGCTCACCAGTCTAGCGGAAACATACATGTCATGAGGTCATGAAACCAAGACCAATTCGAAACGGAAACGCATTGCATATAATAACAGTATCCATAGAAAACTAAGTAATTCTCATCTGCAAGAGCAAGATAAACATTATCTAGCTAATTCCTCAACATATGATTCCATGATGAATCCCTAATACACAACTCAAGTCGAGCTCTCCTTCAAGCAAACAGAAATTGTGCATCCAAAACTTGACATTTTCAGATTCCCAGATCCAGCAACCAATTCAACAAAATCCACTCCCCAATAATGTCCAATTATTTAAAGCAAACTACAAGTTCAAATCAAAGTTATATTCATGAAACCAGCTACTGACACCAAAATCTGCAATATCAGCAACCTCGATATCACTAAGTTGAATCTGCACGATCAGGTACATATCAGATCAACCATCAATAAGCAACAACACAGAAATCAGCTTTCAAAAATGGAAAAAAAATAATTTAATCAACAGCAGATCTGAGAAATCAAACATACTGAATCCATTATCCATCAGATAATTGAACGTGTGCCCATCGCAGTTGTACGTGAACTTGTTGTTCGTCGCCGGTAACTTCTGGAGACACTGAGAAGCAATACTAGTGAAGTTACCAGTAAACTCAGTAAATTCAGCAAGGATCACCGTCCCTCGGGCCACAAAGCTGTAGATCAAAGACTGCTGCCCCATCGATAAACCTAAAACCGCTTTTCAACACAACCGATTCAACGCCGACAAAATCAACCGACCGAACGATCGATCGATTGACCGACGTAAGCAGAACCTGATCCGCTAAAACCCTATCGTAACAGCGACGCCCTAGGTCGTAATCGGGAACGAGGGTTTGGTTTTCGAAGAAGAGGAGAGAGAAGACGAAACGCGGTACTCGAGTTACTTCGTTGATAAGCATTAGGCAAAAGCGTGTATAAACCTGGAAATGCCTTCACATTTTTGAGCTATGGAAATGCCCCTGGGATTGGAAAATATTACGAAAATGACATCGAGATCCCTGCGAGCCTACCACCGCGCTTTCCTTTTTTTAAATTACAATTAAAAAACTATGAAATCTTATAATCAAAAATGGTCCACGTGTACCTGTAGGTATTCAATCTATCCAAACTACGCCGTTTACATGGCTTTAAAACCAGCCTCGTTCAGCTAAAACGACAAAACATCATATTAAACCTGAAGCTGTACGAACAAGGTAATTATTTATGTTTTATATATAAAAAAAGTAAATATTCTGTTTGCACGCATAAGTAATCCTCATTGATAAAATAGGCACTATAAACAAGAAAGCCATAGCATTTACAACATTACCCGAATCGATCTACCAGAGGCATTGGCTACTCGATGTAATAATGTATGCATTTGAGTAAAGAGATGCAAGAATTACTCTAACAGGATGAAAATAGAAATAGCCCTAGTCGCATTGGAACCAAAAATGGAGACGGGTAGAGATGGAGAATAAACCTGTACATAGTCCAGTGTCTATCTACGCTGCCACTAAAATTTTCCTCGTTGAGTTAATATATTGACCCTAAATAATCATACATGGTAACCCAAGGAAAGTCATCCGACCTGTAGGTGAAGATCTCCCTCTATGGAACGTTCCAAGACGCGCACCGACCATTATCATGTCCCTGCCCAAGATTCCATCGCTGCACAATAAACCAGAAGTAATGTAAACAAGCCAGGTAAGGGTAACATGTTGATCAAATAAATGCTAGAAAGAAAAATAGCAAATTTCAAAGGTCAGAGGGAAGGTTTCAAAAATACAACGCGGCAAGCTCAGGCATATTCATAATAATCACTTGCTGCGGGTAGGCACAACCTATATACTAGTTCATACCTTACTATTTGCCTGCTTAGGATTCTACTGTAAATATTTGTGCAATAGATCAAAATTTTGAAATGAAGAAGAATTACCTGTGCAAGTGTCGTGTCAACCCAAAGGCATGCAGTTTCAGTCAAGGCAGGGTCTATGTTCATAACCACAAAGTTTAGCGGTGCTCACTCCTGGTTGATTTTGTCGGAGGGCTGCCAATGGATCCTAATTGGCTGGAAACATTTAGCATGGGAGAGTCCTGTAATGATTTGGTCGCTTGCCACTGAGAAGTGCTTTCATCAATCAGCTCTATACACGTCTGCAGCTTTGTTGCTGCTTTACAAACACTTGGTGCATCACTGTTCACAGTTGGTCATCCAATTGAGATACAAAGTGAGAGTTCTCGGATCCACCTGGAACATTTGCTTGAGTTTCACCAACGTGTTTTTGGTATAAATTTGACTGGATGTGTGGAAGGTTTGTACTGGAAATCAAATGCGGAGAGGTAGCTTGATGCTGATTGCCTTGGTTTCCATTATCCAATAAAGGAGGTACCGGTTGCATCTGGTTTGGAGGATGTGAAGCAGAAGAATATAGCTTCTGCTGCCGCTGAGACTGGCTTGACGTTTGAGAACCTTGCACACGCAAAACCTGATCCCCTTTATCTGTAGATTGGCCTCCTGGACTTGGAGATAGTGATTGCCCATTCAAGTTAGACTGGTCGACAGATGCATTCATGTTTCCTTTTTCCTCCCCTTTAAACTGTTTACCACGTTGAGACTGCAATTGTTGAAGTTGCTGAGCAGTATGGGGCCTGATAGACTGATTCTGATGCTGTGGGTGTCGCTGGCGCTGCTTTGATAACTGACTAGGTACGCTACTGGAACCTGACTGAGAGTCCCTTGAATGCCCATGAGGCGGTAGATGATGCTTCTGCTGGAGTTGTGAATATGTAGGTGTTGATGGGGAGGATGGCGACTGAGAAACTCCTTGAGAAGGTTGAGGCTGAACCTGGGGACTATTTAGCATGGATGCTGGGAGCTGTGGATGTGCTTGCGGCACCATATCATTAGATACAGAACATTGTTGTTGCTGTTGAAACATCTGCTGCTGCTGCTGTAGCTGTCTTTCTTTAACCAATCGTGCATAAGCAGGATGTTGTGACCCAATGGCATGATTCGGGCCCCTAAGATGAGAATGGTGAGGATTGGTAAGCTCATGGGACTGCTGTAATGACTTTTGAGGCTTCTGCTGTGGATGAACTGAATATGATTGGCCCAGTGAAGATCCAGTGTGACTACTATTTAAGCCATTGATAGGAGTGATACAGTGGCTGTTAGCTTGTGCCGCCCGCATCTGCTGCTCAGGTACCATCTTTTGTCTATGATGCTCCAGACTCTGGCCGGTCTGGATCAAAAATGTATCAAAGGTGTTAGTATTATGAAATCTTTATGTTAATCCCAAACAATTGTAGTCAGAACCAAATGAAACTATACAAAAGAGAGGAAATGGTTCCTAGTGTAAGTTCTAAAAAAAACCAACAGATATGAAACTCCCAAGTAATAAAAAAGAAATATTATCCGTTTATAACTATAGTTAAAAGAAAAATACCGAGTAAATCAATAAAGAACACAAAAAACAGAGAATCCGAAAACTCACCCTAATCTGATGTGAATTGGTCATAGGTCTTTGCATTGAGTTTCCTTGACTGGAACCAATCACAGATTGCATTTCAAGGCTTGGCATACCAGCCATTCCAGGGGAAAGTACAGCTGCAGAATCTAGCATAGCAGATAAGCCAAGTCCTTGAAATCCTGGTCTTGACATTGGCTTGCCTCTATTGTTAAACCCATTCGGCATGGCCATTCCGTTACCGCCTTGAAGCTTAAGAGGCCCAAAATGATCAGCTAAAGGATGAGGTCCAGTGACTGGAATTGTTGACTGCTGAATATTTCTACCAGACAACAAAGGATTCAGCTGTTGCACTCTCTGCTGGTCATCAATCGGCAGAGATGTCAGAGAAACACCGTATCTTCCATTCCTATAGATAAAGCAGGCATTGTCAACGTAACCAAATGCTTCAGTTGGAGAGGACACATGGCATCTCAAGAGGTGTTGGGGAAATTTACCTATGAGAGAGAGGACCGGATGATGATGAAAGGCTGTTACTAACAGGCATGCCAGTCG
Organism: Umbilicus rupestris; assembly: GCA_963678935.1. NCBI lineage: Eukaryota > Viridiplantae > Streptophyta > Magnoliopsida > Saxifragales > Crassulaceae > Umbilicus > Umbilicus rupestris. The sequence goes on along the minus strand of OY787623.1, from coordinate 697,638 downwards.
GAGGAAGCACAGACGATACACAGCTCTGATTAGTGAAACCATTAGTCTGGGGACTTTGATATCCAAGAGCAAGAGAATCAGGGCTTGACATGATTGCATCAATGAGATCTAGAGGCCTTTAGAATTAAATTCAGTAACACAAAAAAGTTAATACCCAAAGTTGGCCAATCACATAGTAACTAGTATATTTAAAACTTACGTGAGAAAGCCATCATTCAGGTTATTTGAATTTGAGGAGACTTGAGAGAGAGCAGTCACGTGTGAATTATGAGGGGGTGTTACATACTTCTGATCATGAGAATCACACTTCAAGCAAGAAACAAACAGGAAAGTAGAGGCTATCCATCAGTAAGGAACATGACGATATGAAACCATAATGCGTAGTGAACATAAAGGGAAAGAAACAACGGTGACAAACCTGTTTCCTGTGATGATGTTGCATTTGTCCAATCATTATAATTTTCTCAAAATGAGATTTTACCATGTCCTCTTCCATCGGTCCATGCAGCCGCTGGAAAAGCTGCCTGGCACTGCCCTGCGTGTGTTAAATAAACTGAAATAAGATCATAGGACCAAGGCCCAGAAAAGGATTTGCAGCAAGACAAGGAGAACAGAGCTAGCCTTTGGAATCCCAGGCATTGTAGACAGATAGGGTTGAGAAGACCCAGAATCGTCAGCACTATCAGCACCATCACCAGCAGTTTGGTCCATCAAAACTTTGTGTCTTTCCTTGCAATCTTTTGGCTCACGAAAAATATGCTGAATATAACAAATAAGTTCAGATACACTAATACTCTCAAAGTGCTTATTTTCAACAGCAACATGGATGACAAAGATAATAAATTACAGGTGGAATGAAATACGGTTGAATGCATCAGATGTAATGTTTACCTTTAACCATAGAGTACTGTTAATGGCATCACTAACAAGATCCCAGTTTGGACCCAGGTCATGTACAAGAACAACAAGTGCCTGTTAAAATATAAAAATATAAGATGGAAGCCCTCTGCGGGTACTGCCAAAGTTTACATAGAGGTGAGTCTAAAGACACGAGTACAAAACAATGACCTGGTCCTCAAATGAAGTCCAAGCATTACCAGAACCAGACATGGGGATTTGTAGCTGCATATAAATTAACGGATCTACTAGTAAGCACTTCAAAAATCTTATGCAACGGGGGAAATAAAAGAAAAGGCTACGTCATATCTTGGTACCTTAGTGACTTTAACTTTCTTTAATCGATCCTTGTTGGCTATCATTTTCTTATATTCATTCGCATTGAACATATTACTCATTTGAGATGGGACTGGCGAAGGCATTGACCATGTTATGGGAGTACCATTGTCTAACACATTTTCAAATGTTTGTTTGGATACCTTGAGCTTCTTGTTTCCATATTGTCCAAATAAACCTAAGGATTTCAGTGTGTAAGACCAAAGGCAAATGGATATCACGTGAGGAAAAACAAACAACAGACAATCTTATACAATCAAAGGAATATTTTACCGTCGCATCCATTAGAATCAATATGGTGACTGTCCAACCTCCTTCTGGATTGACCCCCCTGAATACAAGAGAAATTCAGGATAAGCATACGGTCTGTAAGGGTAAAACTACCATGTACCAAAAGTACTCATGAGCTTAAAGAGAAAAAACCATCATTAACTATAATATCTAGAATAGCAGTTTCATGAAGCCATCTCTGCTCATATGACGAATTCTACAGAGATACGTGATGCATCTTAGCAGCTGATAATGATTATCAAATACAAGAAAAGTCAAACTTATCCAATAAAATCTTTATTCAAAAGAAATGTCATATACCATATTTTTTGAATTTTTCTTCTTTTTATGCTTTGTTGATATTTCCTCACTATCATTTGGTAGATACTGTTCGAAGTCCACTGGAGACTCGACCTCCAAACTTCTTTGTATCTGAGATCCACCGTGTAATGAGCTCTGATCATCTTGATATGAATTTGTATCTTCACTGGAAGCATCTGTCTTATTCATGACCAGCATGTTCAAAGTACCTGCCCCACTAGATGAACCCAACACCCTCTGCCTCGAAGCAGTGCGGATTCGTTTGATTGGGACGGAGACAAGATTCTGCGCGGCAGGTCTTTTAACCATAAATACAGATTTTTGAGTCCCCCTCATGTGACTTCCATATGCTAAATCGGGTCCCAGTTCATATGATCCAGATGAATAGGTTCTTTTTTTATCTTTCTGTTTCTTGCGAGGCAAATGTGATGCTTTGCTCCATTCAACAGTTCCAGGAACACACTGTGTGCTAGTTTCTCCTTCATCCTCGTCATATATATTATCTTGAGACATTTCCATAATCACTTTAAGATTAGAAGGTATAAATAAAAATGGAGCATTAGTAGATATATCAGATATAGTCACTCTATTCACCTTCATTGGCCTCATGGATTCGTGTGTCATCTTCCTTTTGCATGCTGCCATTTTTCTGAAGACAAACCATTTCAATGTCACAGTCAACAAGACCGTTACCAAATAATTCAACTCTCCTAAAGCACCAACATCTAAAAGAGCATACTTATATTAGTATCATTAAACAGTCCAGTCAATACTCAAAATAATAATTAAACAGAAAAATTATGTTTTGTCATCAAGATAAAATTTGCTATATCATGAAAAAGCTCAAGGTCGTTAATGAAAAACATTGTAGAGTACGCATTGTGCCTGATATTGGGTATCACTGTTACTCTATTGTATCATCATTACTCTAAATACATGCCACGACCAAAAGACACCCAAAATAAGACCTCGCATAGCCCAGATTATGAGGGGAAATCTGTTCAACATCTATACAAATCATCTAATAATTTACACAAACAAAAAAAAAAAACAAATTATGGAAACTGATGCAAGTTTTCTCGAATAATTTCATGCATCAGCAACTCAGACCATATAATTAAAATCAAACGGTGATTAATTCTCTAAACTTCTTTTTCTTTGCAAAGAGTTTCATTTAAAAGCAACTTTTACAATATGCTTATATCAAGCCCAATATGGATTGTACCTCGCATTGCAATACAAATGATTCAATTGATGTCCTGTAAAATTGCACAGCGCCAGGAGGAATCACGTAGAAGAGATCATCCTGCCAGGCAAAAGCATCAAGATGAGCATGCTTTGTGGAGAAGACTAATAAGAACACCCAGACACAACGAGCATCTTAGGTTCTTTCGAATAGCAGATTAATAACACAGAAACACCATGCATCCATAGGTTTTAAAAACCAAAACAACAAAGCAAAAACAATCAAAAGCAAATCACCCGTACTTCTGTGATACAGCTCTCTCCAGATGTTTCCTGCGCGCCTAAATCATGCATATCATTCGAAGTTTCAGGATGTTCCCTTTTGATAGAGGGTATGGTGGAGCTGTTATATCTCAAGAATCTCAGCGCATAGCTCTTGAGTTCAAAACTTTTGTGAGGGCTCTTGGGCTCCATAGAAGCAGGTCCATCCTGCACCCATGAAAAGTAATTTAGCTACTACATATATAAACAATCTCACTCACAAGATGAAACTAACTAATGTTTAACAACAACAAAAATTAATGATGATGATGGCAATGAACTTAAAGAATTTCATCCATCTCATAAACAATGAGCATGGATGTGATCACCATAAGACCTTCATTGAAAAACAAAACAGTCAACTGTGTGTAGTCTCACAAATAAGGTACGATAACAGTGCAATGGACAGATAAGTCATCTTGAGTGAATTCATAAAATTAACTTCACAAACCCGGTGCGCACAAACAGATAAAAACCATTTCTAGCGTTCCAGTTACCTCTACTGACGTAACTAGTTCAGAAGCCTAACAATACTATTTGATCATTAACGATTTTAGAATATATAGTGACTCTAAAGATGCCAAAGCTCAGAGTAATGGAAACGAAAAAAGGACCCCAACTCTACAAGAAAAAGTTAGGTGCAACACAACCATCACAAAGTCCCACTACGTAATAGAGAAGACGAGTCCTAGAAAATCCAAAAAAAAAAAAAACAATTAAATTACTATTTGAAAACACTTAAGACGATACAGAAACAATTCTATTTGAGTGTGGAAGCACAAATAAAAATATCAAAACGACACCAGGTTAAATACTGAATGATCCTCTAAGGCTTCAATTTCACCAACCACGGGTGCAATTATCCCACAACTGGAGTCACAAGAATAACTCACCAGCATCTCAGAAGTATGCCAGAATTCCATGACAGCTTTCGCCAATGAGTGAGCTACAAATTTCAGCCTTCGAACATGAATTTGCTTGTGATCCCTTATATGAGAAGACAGCACAGTGTGGCGACCTAATTGAGCTGCTGCCGTTATTTTCCAAAGCCTCTCCTGTTTACAGAAGACAGTGATGAGTAAAAGATCGTAAAGGAAGAAAAGCACTATCTCACACATGATAAAATAGGTGGGTTTCAAAGCACCTGCATAAAATCATTCGCCAACCACGCCACTTCCTCTAGCAGAAAATCCCAATGAGATTTTTTGCAGTTCTTCAAGGGTAAACTTCTCATAGATAACTCAGCGATCCGTTTACGCTTAGCCTATTTACAATGTAAGACCATTAATGATAACAAAGCAGAATTGAAGAAAAAAATTGAGTGATTGAAGTAACAGAGAGGAGGAGGTAAGTAAACTACAAGTACTGTGTACGACATGAAAATTAAGGGAGAAAAATATCAACGCACCACTATAATTTTTGCCTCCGCCAATAGAGAGTCTTCATCCATTTTATCCGTCTTCTTTTTGTTGCAGGCAGCGTCAGGGACATCGTTATCAGTTGTGGTCCCACCATATGGAATGGTTTCAGAAACCTCATCAAGCGGGGTCTTGATAGAAGTTTGAACCTCAGCTGTCCCAGCATTTCTGGGGCTAGGGTTATGCTCAACCAGATTATCTGGATTTTTATGAACTTCTAATTCGTTGAGTTCTTCTAATTCAGTTGTCTTCAGCGGTTTAGAAGTCGCTGATTTGTTTTGAAGATCTAGATCTTCTTCGACTTTCATCACTGAACTACTTCTAGTCTCATTATGCGTACTATCGCCACCAATGACAATGGAAACAAGGTCAACAGGATTAGGGCTGAACTTTATTTCTAACTGATCTTCAGTTACTAGTTTTTTAACCTCATCGGCCTCTAAAACCAGCTCTTTGTAGTCCTCCTTAGAATCCTCATTGACCATGTTCGCACACCTGTCCTTGTCATTTTTAGGGGGTCGGATGCCCGAGTTCAATGTGGTACTATCAGGATGTGGGCTGGTAATATTTGAAATTGCCAGCACATCTGACTGACTAGTAATACCAGTTTGCTGAGTCGTCGCTGTGGCATCAGGTAGGAGAGAACCACAATTCGCTAACTCCGTTGTTTCATCTGCTTCTATACCAGCACCGCAAGAAGAAGCATCCTGAGATTTCTCATGATCCTTTTTACTGCCAAGCAAATCCCCATTAGTTTTAGCATCTAAAGCAAGTTCCTTTCGACTCTCATGCACCACATTTGTAAGTTTGTCCTCTGTTAGCATTACGGCAGATTCCACATTACCGATACTATCATTCTTTTGTACCACCTCACTAATCCTATTAGATGATTTGAGTTTACAAATAGATGATAACTTCTGATCCTTTTTATTTGCACCCGACAATGAACCTTTTGCATCCCTCGTGCCAGACCGAAAATGTGTAGAACCTTGATTACGACCATGTGAATCCACAGAAGCCGATCTTGCACTATCACGATTAGATTTGGAACGGTTTCGTCTTGCATATGGGCGAAAAATAGCAGAATTCTCTGATCCCTTGACATTATTATTTCCACCAGTTCGAGTTGAAATTTCAGATGGAATAACGGCATTTTTACCACCAGGACCCTTAGAGTTCTTGTCTTTAAGCAATTTATTCTCACCGTCAAATAATAGAAGATTGTCACCGCTGTTAGCTTCACAAGTTGTACCACCAGGTTTGCCAAAAATTTCAACAGTCTCTCCATGCCGCGACCGCAAAGCTTCCGACGCATAAATATCTTTTGCCTTACTGCAGAAAAATAGATGATGTAGTAGAGCAAAGAACACTTTGACTTAGTTTTCAACATTCAACCACGGGCAATATACCATACCTGGTTACAATTTGTTCCGGATGCTGGTCTGTTGATGAAGTAGATTGGACACTCACTGAAACAGCATGACTGAGATTGAAATCCAAAGGATCACCTCCCTGTGAGAGCAATAATTCAAGTCATCAAAGCTTAATCGGAATCAGTATCTTACAATTGAACATAAAGAACGTCAAAAAACCCTACTTTCTCAAGAAATTCCAACTCTCTCAGCCGTTCCTCGCGACAGTCGATTTCCAACCTGTCATCGACAAAGATTTATTGGTGTGGTTCCACTTTAATAATGACAGACATCACTATAAGACCTAAGCGAATGAACACCTTATCTCTTCTTGAGCCCTCTCAATTTCTGCTCGGCATGCGGAGGTCCTTAAGCCCACTCTGCCGTCAATGACTCCTCCCATGGAATCGACCTCCGCATTTACTGGAAACGCTGACTCTAAGCTGCATTCATACATTCCTACTCGATGACTAAGTGTTCTCTCTTTCCATATATCCAGGTGATACACTACCTGCAGAGTATAAAACACAATAAAGTAATGAAGGATAAGGGAGTTGATGAATATTTTCAATAAACGCACCACGCTGACCAACATAAGAAAAATTAAAACAATGCAATAGTAAATGCAACACACCACAAGCATCTTCAGTATCAACGTCATAAATTACGAAGTCATACCGTTTAGCCAATAGCCAATTATCAACCAGTTGACCAAGTAATTCACAATACTAGCAAGGCCATACAAGGGTCCATCCAGATGTTTCGGTAGTGTGAAAATAAGATAGAGATGCCTGCTTGTCAAAAAAGAATAATCAAACCAGGTGCATGACAAAGTAACTAAATTTTGTGATGTTAAATAAGATGGCTCCTAATAACAATGCTGACGAGCGCAGTCAGAAACTATATCAACCGCTGAACAGAGAAATGTCTACTCAAGGTGCTTAACCATTTAAATATAGAAATTCCGGAAGATTCCACATAAACCCGCTGCAAGCATAACTTAAATAGAAATAGCTTCTTATGCTTAATATTTATAATTAGACACAAAAGTTTCTATTTTTCAGATATCCTATTTTCTCCAGTAACTACTACCAACTTATACAGACAGCTCCAGTGGTAAGTATCATCTATCCCAAATCAAAAGCGAAGTGCCGCGACTATTTAGTACCTAAGATACATTATTTCCAATGCAACAGCAAACCTAGAAGCGAGCTCATACCATACACAGGGAAAACCTTATTCCAGCCAGTGCGGAACTAAAGAATCATATGCAGTCATCAATGCAACGCTTCAACATCACACATTACACAAACCCCATCCAATCCCAACAATTCCCAAATTCTAGGGTTTGCGAAATTCTGATACGGAAACAATCATCACCTGAATAGCAAAGCTGGCACTGCGAAAGACAAAATAGCAACACACGTATCGCCTCAATCGCACAGAAACTCAACCCTCGGTCCCTCCTAGGGTTTCGGAACACCCTCAATCACAACCAGCACAAAACCATGCCCTAACCGGGAATTGCAACAAAATGACCGCAAACAGGCACAGGGCTGGCTAATTGGATTCATATGCTGTGCATCTGGGGATCGATTTCTGCTTGAAAACTCATGTTGTGCGCGTGCAATAATAATGTGTGAAAAGTTGTTTGATGTTCTTCGAGTTTGTGAATTTGCGAAATGGCTTTCTCTCTCTAGACGTCGCGGGTGGTCCGGTCGGGGCTCCGAAAAGGTAGACCGGAGCCATAATGGGCTGGGCCGTGGACTTGTTGTGGGCTTATTTTCTATTACTTTTATTCTTTAAATTAAATATATATATTTATATATATGCTTATTAATTTAGTTTATACATTTATTATCTTATTTTTCATTCGATCCTCAACCATTTAATCGGGTCGATTAATTTTCTTTCAAAATTTGATTTTTTTATACAAAATAAAGTTGATTTATAGTGTCTTTTTTTGAATTGAAACAAAATTTACTGGAACGAGTTCAAATAAATATTGATATCGTTGAACTGAAACGTTCATCTGAATTAAGTTGAATCGAACAAAAAAAAAACAAAGAATTATATATCTATAGCTCGTTAGAGAATCAATACAATTCTAATATTCAACTCTTCCAAATAATTGTCATTTATGTGCGAATCGATAAACTGTCATTTCTAATTTACCATGGGAGGTGAGCGCTTCTTCTCAATCACAAGCTTTGTAATATGATATATTATACTCATGTCCCCAAAGTTCTATTAAATTTCAATTGAGTCCCTCTTGGTTGCAGAATAGTGAAATGACCCTCCAAGTTTCACATCTGACAGAAGTCGCCCCCGGAACTCTGCGTCATGAATTTTCGCGCGAAAAACATGCTCGGATGAGTTTAATGAAATAAAATATTCTCAGCCACAGCAAGTTTGTCGGGCATTTGGTTCTCTGCATCCGGATCAACGCCCTGCAGCGAAATTGTGGCTGTTGGATGATTCAGTGGGCAGAGTTAGAAGAATGTGGGCAAAATGAATTGAGAGGAAGAGATTGAAACCCACCATTGATGGAAGTGGAAGGTAGAGAAAAGGGGAGGAACAGGCGGCGGAGGCGGAAGTCGGTGGAGGGCGGAGACGCCTTGGTGGAATCGGAGAGTGGGAAGAAGGCCGAGTCGAACCGGGTTTTGCTCGACGTGATCCGGGACGTGGATGATCCGAATGCGGGCGCGTACCGGTCATTGATAAACCACGATAAGCATAAGAAGAGCTGGAGAGCGTTCAAGGATCGGTTGAGGTTGAAAAGTGCGAGCCAAGCGTGGATCTCTGCAATGCCAGATGAGGCTGAACGACGTCGTTTGGAGCTGTTCCCGCCTGAGGAGGTGAGGAAAGTGCTGAGGCCGCAGCTGTCGAGGATGA